>OU452292.1:12420000-14820000 GCA_911728535.1 Pammene fasciana
TTATATGGGATTTAGCTTAAAGGCTAGCCCATCCAGGTCAGAAAATTCAAAAAAAAAACACAAGATTTTGGTTTTATTTGTAGGACTGACAGGTACAAGCTATGCTGGCGTCATCTGTAAAGACATTCGACCGGCCAACCCCATTTCTTTTAACACATTCAGCACCGAGAACCCGACTGTCGGGTTCTCGGTGCTGAATGTGTTATCGTGCGATAGAATGTGACGTCTGCTTTTCCGTGAATAAACCCCGTCGTTACACAAAAAAAAACTCCTTATTTTAGTTGCACTTGGCTATATTAAAAAAAATTAACACTGTAATGCTATTGACAGAATTAAATTATGTTACTAAAAGTTTAACACCATCAATATTAAACTGAAAATATCGATACATTGCGCTCGTTGGCAACCGGCCCATTCAGTGCTCATATTTAATGGCAACTCTTGACCCGGTCCGTTGAAGTGCACTCTATAATGTTTAGTAACTCTTTCGCTTTGTACCTCAGGCGTGGCGCACCACCGCGCAATTTCTGATGCTCTGGTAACTGAACTAACTAATTTTATTATTTTTTAAACGTTTTTGACAGCTTTTTAGGGTTCCGTAGCCAAAATGGCAAAAAACGGAACCCTCATAGATTCGTCATGTCTGTCCGTCCGTCCGTATGTCACAGCCATTTTACTCGGAAACTATAACGTATCATTATCAAATTTTTACATAAAGTGTATTGTGTGTAGTTTTGTAGAGAAATTGCTAAAAAAAATATGTTTAGGGGGGCACTCCATAGTCCATACATGTAACTAATTGTCAAAAAAACTTTATTGCCAAATATCAACATGACGTACATCAATCGATGGGTCTCTAAAAATAACATTGAGGTTTCTTTGAACATTTTAAGATTAAGTGGATATTTTCAGAAATAATCGCTCCGAAAGTCATAAAAATTGTGTGTACGGTTCAACTTTTGAACCGTAAGTTCAAAAATTATGAAAAAAACCTTTAAATATTCTTTAAACGAAAATTATTTTGAACATTATCGGTGTTTTTGAGTTATCTCCAAAAAACTACGTACTTAGGCAAATACGACCTTGCGATAATAATTTATTCGATAGTATAGCTACGGCTGGTTTTTATAAATAATGGTACGGAACCCTTCATGCGCGAGTGCGACTCGCACTTGGCCAGTTTATTTATTTAAAATATGTGCCTGCGTTTTATTACCTGGGGTCGGGGTCGGGTTTATAAATGAAATAGTGTGAGGTTTTTCTCACATTCATTAAATAAAATTGGCAACTAGCCCATTTAGTGCTCATATTTAATGGCAGCTCTTGACCCACTGGAGTGAACTCCTCAGCGTTTAGTAACTCTTTCGCTTTGTGCGTCATTTATGGCGCACCACCGTACAATTTCTGGTGCTCTGGTAGCTAATTTCATGGTGTTAAAGTATTTCCTTTGGCAGATTTTTGTTTTAGAAGAATTTTTGTAAACGTTTATTATGTAAATTAACGATTTACAAACTGCCTGAATTGGTTTTTTGTGCATCGTGTTGTTTTTATCATCTCATTTGTTCACGAAATAATGTGACATTTTTCACATTTATGTATGATAACGACGTATTAAAATTGGCAGCTGGCCCATTCAGTGCTTCTTATATTTAATGGCGACTCTTAATCCGCTGGAGCGCACTCCTTTTTGGCAGTTTTGTTTTTATTTTTGCACTTATTTTTTTATAACTGTGAATTGATGAAAGTAGATGAATCCATTATGCAAAGGAGTTGATAATAACTTGTAACTTGAATAAACTTCTTCTGTTATTTATTTTATTTTTGACTTTGTAAGTATGAGTGGGTATATTTTATCGGGTATGATATTATTTCTCTGTATTTTCAAAGATGAAGCATCCCTTAATTTTCAAACAGAACAACCACGCTAAAAACACTTACCTACCAATAAAAACGTGACAACATAAACATTTAATTCCCTCAAAGTTGGGTTAAAGGTCCCCACAGCCTCTTAAAGGGCTTAGAACTAAAACGACCTTTCAAGCGTGACCCTGGGACCCCTGCCTTAAGACAAACCAGTTCGAAAGCATGGATTTGACAGCTATAAAATATCTTCGTTGAACAACAACCATTTATCATTGGGCTAAGCATCGCCTAAATCTGCCTAAATTAGGAACCATTGTCAAAAACAGGTCCGATGACAGAATCCGACTACGCTAAGTTTGCCTCAAGACCATAATATACTGGATGGCAATAACAACTTGCTTTTGTTTTGTTAACTTATATTTGACAACGGCTACCGTAAACCTATTGATGTATTTTAGACTTGTAGAATGTGTTAAACCAGAAAAGAAATCCTAATTTACTAATTACTTGCCAGAGCGGTGTCACGAATAATAATGTTAAATTATGTTAAATATTTACCTACTTCACTATAGAATAAATAATCAACAAAAATAAACCACGTCATGTATATAAGAAAAAAGAAAGAAAAAAAGCACATTTATTTAACGTCATCAATGTGTATTGATTTCTTCACGAGATTTCTTGCTTTGTTTGTGTGTACAACATTTTTCTAGTACTAACAAGGATCATAAACTCTAGCACCGCGTTTCAAATAAATAACCTACAAATTTATGTTCGTATGGTCGCGACACAACTTTCAACAACTTAGTATAAAGGTAAAGTTACGTCCTGACAGAATTATTTAGATAAGGGTCAGTACAGTAGGCACGCGACCCTAGGCACCAGAGACGTACACAACTACTTTAGAAGTCAAGAAAACTGACAAAATTTAGGTGGTTAGGAAAGTCCGAAGGATCTATTATGCTAAAGAGTATGTTTTACAAGTTTTTATTGGATTTGCTATGTAGGTAGAGTCGCCATCAAATATGTCGGAGCGGCCAAGGTACTCCAAAATATCTGAACATGCACTTTATCGCCTTGACAATTGTCAAGGCGATAATAGAGGCGATGTTCAAATATTTCTGGTCACCTTGGCCGCTCCGATATATCTGATGGCGAATGTACACCCCGATTCAAAATTGCTTGGACAATTTATAAATGGATTCATTCATAATGTGTCCATGTAAATTTTAATCTCACTGTACAGTGAACGAAAAACAAGACAAAACAAAACTCAGCGAGATATCTGCACACAATTTTCACCATTAAAAATTTTCGGAAGTAGACAATTTGAAAATGAGCAAAAAATACTCTGCCATTAATACGAGAACCAACACAAATGTCAAGCGGCTCCATTTCTAAAACTTTTTAATCCCCTGGCTTATTATTCCCTCAGCTTACCGACCGTGAACGAAATAAACTAGTAAAAGCGACCTGTTAAATACTCTTCATTATCACAGACATTGCGGCCTCGTACTGATTAACGAATAGTCTTCAAGCGATGGTAATAGGGGGCGGACGACAGCTGATGTCTAAAACGGGTCTCGTGTTGGAATTCACACAAAACGCATATAGTCACTCGACAAAAATCACTTTTATACAGTTTAATTCCATTACTTACCCAGTTTGGACTTGACTTTTCTGGAAAATGAGCTTTAGCTTTAAAGGTTTTTGATAACATTAGCTAGCCAAATTTTTTGTACCCAATGGTTTTTAATTACAAAAAGATATCTTGGAACTTTTTTACTGTATCTTTTTCTTCGGCTTAGCGTTTTCGCGGCCTAGTGCAAGGGTCCGCTTTCCTGCCTAACCTTCTCCACTGAACTTTTTTACTGTATACAAGCCTTTAATTCCATTGTCATCTAATTACATAGTAGACGCATTTGGGCCTTGCACATTTTATTGAACTAATCCTCAGTGATGGGATGGCACATTCCAAAGTTAACTTAAAAACCCCTTGATTTTCTTGAAAACTTATAGGTTATAGTTTGTTACACTGTAGTAGAATTGAAGTTGGAGATGTTTTTTTATACTGTGTTTGCTCTATCGAAAGTTTTAATGTCAAAAATAAAGCCTAGTTCATTGACTATCGAGTACATTCTCCGAATTGTATAAGCTTGGTTAAGCAATTAATCGGGCAAAGAGCGCAATGCGCCGGCTAACTTCAAACTTCTGACAATATCGCTTGGTTGACTCCGCATATTGGAACTCAAACCAGTCTCGAGTGCCACTTAATAGTTTCTGGAACGGATCAAATGCAGTATCTTTGTATATGTTGTAATATTATGTTGTTACGTGATGCCGCCATAGCTTCCTAAGACATTTCTAGGGATTCAGCTCAGTTTTTTCCGGTTGTATTATGGCAGTTTTAACGTTTCAGTTTTCATTTTAGCACGATCTTAAAAATAACCTGTAATTAGTCTGCATCTAACCTTGCAATTTGGGCGTTGTGCGGCAAAATGTAGAACTCTCACCATAAATGTATTTTTTCATATAAAACTGAGTTTGATCTGGTTCTCCACAGTTAGCGTTGCCTAACTATATTATGTTTTGCGTTTACCTATTCGCCCACTATGTGTTTAATTTGTAATTATACCCACAAAGAGGATAGCGTATCAAAGAGGCAAAGTCGAGCGAATTAATTAGTTTTAACCCACCACGTATGTAGTTATAGAGGAACGTAATGAAAATAGCTTAAAACGATGATAGTCTGGAAAATAAGATTAACTCAAGCGGAATGAAAGTGCGTGGTAGGGTTACTCATACATACATACAATCACGCCTATATCCCAAAAGGGGTAGGCAGAGATCACGGATTTCTATTTGCTACGGCATTTACCAATGCAGCAAAACGGCTCTGCGTGAGCCACTCACTCACTACTAATGATAGGGTTACTCACTTACTAATAAGTCACTGACAAAAAGGACAACCAAACTACTTCGGTTATATCAACAATAATCAAAATTCGGTATAGAAAGAATAAAGTTTGTTTGATTATTACTCAAAGTTTACGTATAAATAACAAAACATTTTGGTAAGTAATATGCTTTAGTTTTGTAGTCCCAATTCTTAAGTTTGGTAGACGCATTTGGTTGCTAGTAGGTAACACATTTTTTTTGTGGAATTACGATCTCTTTTTATTATCAAAAAAACCAGTAATCAATCAATGCCCTAGCAAGTAAAGATATACATAAAATAGTGTCATCAACTTCGACTACTTTTTTGTATCTTATCTTATCTTATCTTATTGTATTCGGGGGCCCGTAAGGATACACTTCGACCCAAAGGGATCTTTTGTGTAGTTGCCCCCTAGTACACCTACTCAAGAGCTTTCTCAACCATCTCCATGTGTTGGATGATGGAGCTCAAGGGCAGTGCTTTGAATTCCTCTGGATCTGGATAGCCAGTACCAAAGTCCTTCATTCTCTGTCTGGCTAGAGCGTGATATTCACACATTAAGTGTTCCATTGTCTCTTCCTCTTCACCACACATCCTACAATCAGTATTATCTGACAATCCCATTCTGGCCAATACTACTTTTTTGTATAATGTCACACGTAAAGTTGTGCCGTAGTTGAGCATTCTCAAGACATTTTCCCGTTTTGTATTGAAAACGTTCTCGCTCTAGAACGTTCGCAAGAACTTCACATACTCACTGTTTTGCTCTGGAAGTATACATCACTCCTGTCTCAAACACGCAGACACAAAACCATGTTATGTACTTCGGCGACCTTAAGATTGCGGTTTTGCCTAACCCAATATTCAATAATAGACTACCCTTATCACGTGACAAACGATTATGTCGATTATCTCTGACCTATCTTAACATGTCTGACCATTGTATTATTAATTGCTTTGTCATAAACAGCCGGTACCGTAAACACAAGCTTACTCTACGTATAGAAACGAAACATTTGTCTTGGTACTCTTGGTTTTACTCAGACATAAGATAAACAGGAAAACCAGTTGTTATGTTTTCAACAATAATATAATATTGTATGCTATTCTATGGTATAACAAAGCAATATATGTATAAGTGCTAGTCAATTGGAATATGCTTCTGTATTTTATGCATGCATTAATGTTTCCTTCCTCCCACCGCATAACGAAGTAGGGTAAATGTGGATAATTCCGCCATATTATACCGTCTACGAGAATATAAAAATGCCATTTGCTTTTGTTCGCTGAAATTAAAAACATTTGCTGATTTGTCGATGAAATTCGAAATTATGTTCATTGTTCGAGAAAAACGGTAACGGACGGAACTGACCCGTATGACGGAATTGCCATTGACTTTACGCAAATAAATATAAAAAACGACCACCAATTAAACCAAAATACACGTTTCGCATCTCTACGAGGCATCCTCAGGTGCTCGGCAGGACGTGATGTCCAGAATGCTCCGCCATATATTATTATTAAATAAATTATTATTTTTTGTACTGGATTGAGGTTACTAAATTTTATAGAAGCAGCATGTTGTTAGGCATTAGTCGAACTCTATTCTTACTGTCTTGCCTATTTTGAACACTCGTAGATAAAGTCTTGTATACAATAGTAACATAATTAAGCTTTTCAATCCTGTACCCTTACTTAACACGGTATTCAACTGAAAAGTTATTCATTATGTTACGATTGTATAAAATACCTACTTTTTACTGTCGTTAATATTTTTTCCCGTGGCTGTTGCGTTCTAACAAACATAAAGTGCGAAAGTAAGATACGATTTTGTTTTTACGTAACCCATGAGAGACTTAATGCGGGGTTGAATTATATAACGACTTATACACAGACGACGTAGCAAGCTTAAGGCTAGTCTCTTTATAAAACGTATTAACTTATGAGGCCGCAAAATAATTTCAGGCAGCCAAATCTCTTAATCCAGGCAGCTCTATCCGCATTAGAGAGGCCATCAAATTAGTCTGTGTCCCGTGGCGAAAAAATCTATTTACCGCCCGCAGTATCCGAATAAAAACAGTAGGATTTGCAAGAAATCCACAATTAAGGAAAAGTCGTACATTGTTTTGAATAGTATTTTGTGCAACAGTTACATAATAAGGGTTCTTAAAAACAGACCTTGTTGCTTGTATAAACAGACCCGAGAAATTTAAAACCTAATTATATACCATTGCACACAAATGTTTTTCTACGAGTGCTTAAAATAGGCAATCCGGAAAGGATTGAGTTTGATGACTGACCTGCTGCCTCTATACAATTGATTGAGTATCTTTTCTCCCGGCGGATTGTGCCGGCGCCCCCCTTGTGCGGTAGGCGGCGGCACGGGGCCCGCCCCGGCAACAATGTCATTATATCCCTAAGAAAATCCTTTTGAATCATCTTATGACAACGTTTATAAAGTATATGCTTTGAATATACCTGTCAGTAATTTTATTGGAAAATTAGAATGCAGGAGTAGAAAAAGTATATTTTTAATATTCAGTGACCAACAATATTGCTTAATGTCAGAAAATCCCGTTAGAAAATTTGAGAGGTAAACTGTCTATTTCCTGCTACAGATGGGGCTGCGAACGTAGTGCGTAGCAAACTACAGCATGGCAAGTTTAGTGTTGAGAAATATTTGCTACGAGCTACGGCGTGGCACACATACCAAACGGGTAGCTATTATGTTTCAACGGTTTTTATAATTTTACTGACTGTGTTACCTTGAAATTATTCGTGAACTTTATTTACAACTACTTAAGGCCTATCATCCTATCAATGATAAAATGCTTTACTGTTAGAATAAATAAAAGTAAAAACATGCTGTACTGCTTATATATGTTCACTGTGAACCCATTGACAGGGATTATAGAGTGGCCCATAAAGGGCTATGTGCACGTATATCGTATCGAAACGCCTTTCGATGTAAATAACGTGGCTATAACGTGGTTAGCTGAGTTGCTGCATAGCCTACGATTCTGGTAAAATGAGACGCTTCAACTTAGCTATTGCTTAGAATAGATACGCGTATAGTGACAAATATTCAATATACGCGTCTTTATACGCGATATCTTATAGTAGATAAAGATAACTGACGCTCATATTCTTAAAACGTTGGTAGGGTAGTGTTGTCATTATAATAATTTTAGTAGTAGTGGTAGTAAAACACTTTATTGGACAAGTATATGACCAACAAAAATATAGTAAGTGTGTACAAAGGCGAACTTATCCCTTTAAGGGATCTCTACCAGCTAACCCTTAGGCAACTGAGAGATATTGGTCAGATATGGTAGACAAAGATTAGTACATTACTTGTGCATGACATGATGGCAAATCTACGGAGAAATTTAGTTACTATAGTAATAATTGTGAATAGACATAAAAGAACCGACTTCACATAGCCTCCACCAAATCCAAATCCAAAAGCAAATGCCCAAGCTACTGTAAAAAATACAAAAGTCACGATAGGTGTGACTATAATACTTGAAGAGTTCCCTCGATTTCTCCAGTACGGTTACCATGAGTTTCACTTTGTCACTTTTCGTCAACGAGTAACGAATTTACTATCTGTGCATCTCGTTTACACTAATACGTTACAAGCAAGATGCACAGATAGAATACTCGATACTCATTCTCGAAAACGTCAATGTCATAACTCATGGTAAGCGTACAGGATCCTGTGAAGTAGATCCGTCTCGACTTACGAAGGTTGTCTGGAAGAGATCGCTTTTTAGCGATAAGACCGCCTGTTGTTACCTACGATGTCAGAATGCTCTTTGTTGTATTATTACTCTTTTTTTCTATGTTTGTAGTGTGCAATAAAGTATTTTATTATTATTATTATGTTTGTATCTCCTTTGAGAATCACGGGCCTTTACATCCCGGTCTTTTGGTAGGCTTACGTGGGGATACAGATCCAACACGCAGAGGCCCTTTGGAGGAATTGGCTATGTATTACACCTGCTAGAACCCATTATTATTATGTCTATTTTATTTATTTATTTTTGGTCTTAGTGATTATTATTATTATATATTTTAACAATTTTCTAAATCGGTCCAGCCGTCTTCGAATAATCAGTGAAAATAAATAAGATCCCGACGAATTGAGAACCTCCTCCTTCGAAATCTTGAAGTCGGTTGAAAACTATTTTGTACCTCGCTTTCAAGAGTTATCGGCCCCAAGTTGAAATTTACTTAATTCGCTTTCTTAGATTAGGTTTAGATTCTCCTGAGACTTAAGTCTAGTCTACAATTGCGTATTTTTAAAGCTAGCTTTTTTCTCAAGTAAGTCGAAGTCAGATACTATTTATTTTCATGGGTTAAGTAAGTACACGAAACTACACTTACGTATGTGTTGGAATTGTCGATGAAAATATTCGTGTATAATCAACGCCATAAATATATTTACACTTTTGCACCTTACTCCTTTGTATTAAGATTCAAAAATTAAGTATCGCAAGAGACTGTTTAGTTTTTCGAAGAAAGTGTGGAAAATATCATTATAATAAAAGTTACCTCTTATCTGAATTATTATTTCACTTGTTTACTAACAATATTATATTTTATTTGTAAGATTATTTTGTGTAAAAATAAGTAGACGAGAAACTGTTGATTATAAATAATGTTATTTTAAATCCAATTCTACTCACTATCTTTTACAAATGAATATACACACTTACATAAAAAAATAATTAACTACCTACATTTTGCTAATAAATGAAGATAATAACTTCACATTCAAACAATTATTAAGGGCTCAAAAACATTGATTTTAATCTCGCTAATAAACGCATCCGTTAAATATTTTTTATGATAATGATCGATACTTTACCGGTTAATTTGATAGGATATTTAATGCTATATTTTCTTGACTGTAACAACCATTTTTGGTTAAGAGTCGCCAGGACGCTCGCGTGAACTCGCGTCCCCATACAAACGTAGTTCAGCTCTCATTTTAAAACGACATGCTTTAGAACCACGAAATTTGGCATAGGCATTCTAGTAGTAAAGATCTGTGTCGGTAATTTATTTTCGTTGCTAAAAATTGTAATAAAAATAAAAAACAGCAAAAATAAGTTTTGTATGTAAATCTGTATCTGGCTGTATTTTCTTTGTATTACAATTTTTAGTGTAATACAAAGAAAATACAGCAGTATTACAATGTTATTGACCCGAAATTTTTGCTTTCGAGTGTAGATCATCAAAGACAAAGTCAATATTGTCTTTATTCAAGTAGGCATAGCAACAAGCACTTTCGAATCGTCAGTAACAATTATCTTAAGCTAATAAAATATTGAAATATGTTTAAAGGAAGTTTAACGACTCGGTATCCTTCTGTTGAAAACAGGGTATTGAAATAATAAACTTGAAGGGGAATTTTAAAGCCCAAACAGCCGCTATGAATAGCACAAAAAAGTTAACGGTAGGTAGCCGAAAGTTTTGATACTTACAAGAATTTCTCCAAAACTTAAGGAAAAGCGCTGTTGGTGGGCGTTTTCATAAATATTTGTGTTTTTAAGTGTTATGTGGATTCTCAATAGTAATAGAACTACTAGAATACTAATGCATTGCAATTTATATCTCTATAATATTTTCGACCTTCTATTGCTATATTTTCTTCTTTAGTTAATCTTTATTGAACCACAACTAAAACTACTTAGAAATATACTTATATTAAAACTAAATTAAAAACTAAATATTAATAAAAACCTTATGTAAACCAATTAAAACTAACTTAAAAATACTAAAAACTAAAAATTTATTTCTAAAAACGGCCCCTGTGGCATAGTGCCGAGGACGCTGGCAGCATTTCCTCGCTGAATCGCAATGCTAATGCGTTGAGCGAGGAAGCTGCCTGCTCGTTTGTCCCCTGTGACCTCAACCAGCCGTTTGGCTAGCTGTCGGTACAGCCCTTGTGCTGCTGGACCCCACGGACCGAGGGTCTCCACGCCAAAAGCAACAAAATTGTAATTGGCGTCGAGACCCCTGTACTTTCGCCTCTTAAGAGCCTCGGCCGTCTCAGCCGCCGCGCCCGCCTTAATCATGGTACTTTAGTTGATTCTAAAATTTTAAGGATACCCAACAAATTCTCGGATTCAAAACAATTGGACTTACATAAATCTTTGATACTTGATAAGAAACGTGTAGACTCGAAAATATGAGAAATATAATTTAGAAATCGTTTCTACAATAAACAATCAGTCATTATGTTCTGTATTTCTATTCTTCTCCTAACAATTCTCTTTCAATTGTGCGTACGATCCCTCGGAAATGGATACAATACCATATTCGCTGCGTCCTCGATCCTCCATATCCGTGGAGAGGTCGGGACGCATACCTGTGCCCGTGGGATGTGTTCGGAAAACAACGTTCCATACAAATATAAAGCCAAAACACTGTAAAAAAACCCAAAAGATTATCTATAACAAACATTGATATAAAACTATATAAACTTATAAATAATAAATGGTACCCAGAAGGCTGGCAGCGTTGCCTCTTTGGATGACTTATCTTTTGGCCGAAGAAGCTGCAAGCCCTCTGGTTGCATAAGGCATCCATGACTGGAGATCTCTTTGTATATAATATAATAGTAATAAGGTAGTAGTAATAAATAAAGTAATAAGCTATTCTCATCTCTTTTTTAGTCGTGAGGGTACCTAGGGTAAGAAAAAGTCTGTATGACTCTCTCGGTATACTAGTATACTTGAATAAAAATACAAAAATTGATGTATGTGTCAATAGTCTTGACATATGTTGTATGTATCTACCTATATGAAAATGAATTCCAGATTTCAAGACTGGTCAATAGATTTCAAATTTATGACTCTAAAAAAATCAGTTCTAAACAAAATTAATCTACTTATGGATTGTTAGCCTTATGACGTACGCTACCAATACAATTTCTATATAGTTTTGATTCGTATAATGCACCAGAATGAACCCCCGTGACAATAACCCCCGCCAGTATTGTTATTCTAATGTCAAATGGCACCGTCTTGTCTGCATATCTGATGGCGTCATGACGCAAATGGGCCAATTTGCTTTTTGTTTTTTCTTAATTTCGTATTTAAGTGACTACGCGGGAAACAAACGCAACATTTTTTTGGTAAGACAGATACAGTGTTTGCTTTGACAATACTTCAAAGTTTTTTTTGTGGTAAAAATAGAACGGAAACTATTCTAATTTTAAGTATGTTTATACATTTACTTTTATTTTAGAAAAAATACTTTGAATTTAGAAACTGAGGACTTTATTTCCGGCGTATTTATATGATCAAAATATAATGGAGACTTTTCTATTTAACAGTATTTACGTCATTAATCTGAACGACGATTACGTTAGTAATCTTTATCTTTACTTTTGTTATACTAAACAACAAAAAAATACTTACAAATACAATACAAATACAAATACAAATACGTTTATTTCATTACTTTAATACACTTTTTCTTAGGTAGGTATATATGTAGGTAGGTAAAAAAAGTCCATTTTAGGCATACATAGTTAGGTAAGTATTTAACAAAATTTATGTAACAATTTTAGGTTGTGTAATGAAAAAGGTGCGGATACAGCTTGCTGGATTTAAATCCGCCCTTGGTCAGGTAATTGGAGAGGTATTAGGTTTAAGTTTTAAGGTACATATGTAATTATTATAATTAAACTAAAAATGCTAACAATAGTTTTCTTTTAGGGTACTTAACATATTAACAGAAACGTAAGTAATTATGTTTACCTACAAGTTAACTTTATGAACGCATTCCTTAACGGGCTAGTCACATGTATATTCTCGAACTCATTTTGATGACTAATATACAACTTTTTAAGCTTAGACTTTAACTGTTGGATACTCTTTGCCTCACGCACCGGTGGAGGTATATCATTCCAACACTTGGTGGCGGCGTAGCGGAATGAGCCCCTGAACGCGGCCGTGTGATACTCTGGCGGTACCAGCAGCAACGCGTGGAGGGCGCGGCGCGGGCGCGCGGAGTCGGCTGCGCGCCGCAGCTTGTCGGCCAACGCGCGCGACGCTTGCTGCGCTAGCACGCGGAACGTTGCGCAAGCGAGGTGAAGCCGCCGCCGCAAGGACATTCTTAGCGAATTTAATTTATTAAGCGCTGGAGTTATACGATCGCGACGCCCAAGCCGCTCACTAAATCTTATACAAGAATTCTGGATCTTTTGTATACGCTTACTAGTTTTTTGTGATATACACGGGCCGTAGACTGTATCACAATAATTAAATTGTGACAGAACTAAAGATTCAACTAGCATCCGTTTCACTTCAGCGCTAAGGAATTCATTTATCTTATACAACGACTTAAGTTTGTACATTGCAGTTTTTACACGGAGAGAAATTTTTACTAGAAACAAGTAAAAAATAGTAATTCCCAGGACAAGTAAATAATTTACTAAAAACAAGTAAACGTTTACTAAAAACAAGTAGACGCTGTTTTTAGTAAAGTTTACTTGTTTTTAGTAAACGTGTACTTGTTTTTAGTAAAAGTTTCCTTGTTTTTAGTAAACGTTTACTTGTCCTAGGAATGACTATTTTTTACTTATTTCTAGTAAATTTTTTCTCTCCGTGTACCTTCAAATTTATATGTTTCTCGAATTTAAGACCCGAGTCCATGAACAAACCCAGGTTCCTAGCACAATCCACAAACGGTATGTCTTTACCGTCAAGTTGTATGGGAAGCCCAAGTGATAGCACGCTCCTGACAGCATTCTTCGGCCCGAACATGATAGCGTTAGTTTTCCCCGGGTTAAGGCAAAGTGCGTTGTCCCGCGCCCAATCCCACACTCGCTGCAGGTCCTCGTTGAGCTGGCGCACAGCGCACGCGGCGTCGGCCGGCGCGAACGACATCAGCAGCTGCGTGTCATCCGCGAACATCTCGCAGTGCGCGTGCTCCGCGGCGCGCGGCAGCTCCGCCGTGTACACCGCGTACAGCAGCGGGGAGATACACGCTCCCTGGGGGCACCCACGTGTTACAGGCGCGAAGGATGAGTATGTGGGTCTTCCGTCTTTATTCAGACACTTTACCATCTGCTTCCGACCTGTTAAGTAGTTCTGCATGAGCCTCAGTGCCACACTGTCTAAGCCGTAGTAAAGAAGCTTACATAATAAAAGCTCTGTATCTAAAGAATCGAACGCTCTTGAAAAGTCTAATAAAACCAATATAGAGACTAACCCTTTGTCTGTGGCGTGAATTATCTCGTCTGTGACATTTAACAAGGTAGTCTCAGGACTACGCCCTGCTCGGAAACCTGATTGGCTATCCGGAATTACACCAGCTCCCTCAAGGTACGAAGATAATTGCTTGGTCATTGCCTTCTCTAATATTTTCGACATAGCTGGTAAGATGCTGATGGGTCGGAGATCACAGTAGTCTTTAACCTGATCCTTCTTAGGCAGTGGTATAACGACCGCTTCCTTCCAACTATTAGGAAAGCAACCCTCAAGTAAGCAAGTGTTAATAATATGGAGAAGCACTGGAGTCACTCTAGGCATTGTGAGTTTTAACATGTCTATAGAAATAGCGTCTGTTCCCTCGGCGTTAGTATTTATAGCCCGCATGATCTTCACTATCTCCTTCTCGTCAATATCCCTGAACGAGAACTTACGACCGCTTACACCGTCTGACAGTGCAAAATGTTGTAACAGCTGTTTAGGCACCGGCGAGGTAGGCGGTAAAATAAAATACTTCGTACATCTATTTTCAACAATTTATTCCACTTTTTTAATAAAGTAAAGAGTAGGTAGAGTCCGCGAGCTCTCAGAAGAACCTTCGAGTTTTAGAAAGAGACGTCGGGTATCAATCAACAGTGACACATGAAAAAGCAGAACAGCAATATTACCTTCGTGTGTCATCGCCGATTCCCGAAGGTTCTTCTAAATGCTCACAGACTGTACCTATCATAAATGTGACTAACAGTATTAACTTTAATAATAACTCAACATATTATGTCATCATCATTAACTCAAAAGCCAGTTAAACAAGCCTCAACTAGGAAACCGTTAATCACAAAACACGAAATTAAAAAAGTTATTCTCCCATAGAGTTCTCGGCAGAATATATTGAGCAATAAGCTCACCTTAACTGCCTTCGCTAATTTGGGTCCAGCCCACTTGGATTACCTGAAACATAAACATCCATTATTAGATATTATTATGGCTTATGGAATTTTTAAATAATTCACGCAGATTTTGTAATAAATTTACATCAAAATAGGTGTTAAGAGCAGGGGGGTGATTTTTGAGATTCGAGCAGATTAAAACGATGAAATTATGTTTTAAAATAACAGCCATAGGAATTTAAAATCATGAGTATTTAAACTATTAATTTCATGCGAAAAAATTAGCGGTAAGCTTTTGTGTGCGATTATTTTCGAGCTTTAACTTTTTGAATTCGGGCGCTCCAAAGTCAAAAATTGGCCCCCAGGAAAAACTGGTCACTTGTACAGGACTTTCGATACTATGTGACCTTTTTTTTAAGGCAACTTCACCTTCCACAACGTGATAACTAAACACACAGTTGACAATTAAATTAAATTTAATAGAAACTACGACTTCTGGTGTACCTACGCAAATACGTAAATGGTCAATATACGAATCCCAAGAGATCTTGGGAATATTGTAATGGAAGTAATCGAAATAGCCATAAAATAAAATCGAACTCCAAAATTATTTAACGACGAAATACCAGGAAATGATAAAATCCAAGTATCTCAATTTAACTAACTCCGTAATAAATATCATCAGTAGGTACAACACCGCAAACGTACTTAAACAAAATTTGTATCTCGTTTACAAATCTGATAAGAAAAGTATTCAGTTTTCAAAATGTTATACCAATACACAGAATTAAAGAGGGTACTAGAAAAATTTACGTCGCGTCAACGTTGCGTCGACGCCGCGTCTGATGTTTTGATCTCCAAGAGCAGCCCGTACAGTCGCCATCAGATATATCGGAGCGGCCAAGGTGGTCACAAACATCTGAACATCGCCTCTATTGTCAAAGTGATAAAGTGCATGTTCAGATATTTTTGAGTGCCTTGGCCGCTCCGATATATTTGATGGTGATTGTACAAATTATACATAAGCGAATTGGTAGGAATTGTGATTAGACCCCATAGATCTAGTACTAAATACGCTTGATGCATCCCAATCGCACAAATATGGCTGCGAGCGGTTATTGACATCATATTTCAAAAACCTGAATACGCCCCGAGATACGACTAAAGTTATTACTCCCGCAATGATTGAGAAAGTTAGGAACTTTGGTTCCATACAATTTCAACTTTGTCATAAGAAAACAGATTTGGATTAAATTTAGAAGGGTTATGTTATGAGTATCATGGAATTAAATTACGGATGTCGCAAGATTATTATCAACCGACTTCAAGATTTGGAAAGAGGAAATTCTGACTTCGTCGGGTTCGTTATGCTCTCTATCGGATATTTTTTACTGAACTTCTATGAACGACCGTTTCGCTCAGTAATAAGGCTCAATTTAGTTTCGGAAAAAAGTGTGAGTGCTTGCTGCATATAATTAAACCTATAGGACAGGATACGGCCAGATTTAAACTTCCTACTTTTCAAAGTCACAAGTTTTAACCAGTCCCCTAGGAACCCTGACGCTAACGATATAAATTAGTAATATTCCTGCCATGTCACCTTAGGGCTTATAGGGGCAAAGGTCCCGCTCCATTCAGAAACCCCCAGTCACCACAGATTAACCCTTACGCGGCCTAAACCTACAAGGGTGCAAAAGTACACTTTACTTAAATGGCAGTTAAACAAGTGGGCTTAGGACGGTTTTACAGAGTACGTGGTATTTAATGTTACTTTTAAAACATTAGGTAATTTGAGAGTTCGAGTAAGTAAGTGTCTTTGAAACTACTGGTTGTTTGTTATTACATCAAATACAAACATTGTAAACATAATCAACCCAGTAAGACTTCCACTTACATACAATAGTTTGATTTAATTACAAACTATTGTATGAGTAGAATACACCACTTTAAAAACATGTAAACTAATTTCGAGTTAGGCTCCGAAAAAAATATTCTATAGGATTTGTGCGGACTACTTATCATTTAATACTACTACAAACTAACTTGAAAAATTTGAAAATACATTTAGGTTAAAAACAAATATATTTGGTTATGGATTGCAAAAATCTGAAATAAATGTTTTTTTTAATATTACCAAGTTCATTAAATGTTAATGTTTAGGTTATCTGTGTAAGAAAATATGTACCTAACTGTAACCTGCTTTTCTTTTATATCTAGTGAAGAAGAACATATAGTCACTAAACCGAATTTAATCAAAATTAGGAAAAAGAGTCCCTTTTAGGCAGTCATTCTTATAAAACTGAATGCAGAAACAATTATTTCATACCTAGCGTAGAATCAGATAGCCGATTGCCATGCGTCCTGGGATTCTTAAGATATAAGAAACAACTACGTGGGACAAAAACTCACTAGAGTTTATTCAACGCTAAAATTGGAGTAGCAAATGGCTACTTACTTCTACGCCTGAGTCAATATGTGACCAACTGATGTGTGCTCCTCAAACAACGTCAAATTCCCAGTGCTAATCAAACGCGGATTGGTCAGATGTCAGACCAGAAGGAACAGGTGATACTGATCTCCGAATCTGACAATCTGTACCAATGAACAGCAGAAGTAGTTTAGCGGGTAAGGTGTTTAAATGATCTTTATTCTCTTAACAATAAAGTCGTGCTGATATTTTAAACAACTCATGCTCTTATCCTATTCTGCCGCTAACTGTACACCAATATAGATTACTAACAACGATCGCTACAAGACACTGGATATAATATATAGGTAGGCATTCTGGGGTAGTAGTAGTGAGAAAGCAGATGATGAAGAAAATCCAGTGAGTATTGCGAGGTCCAGATGGGACAGTGCAGCTGCCAAGTTTGTTACTCTTTTAGCACCACCCAGGAATCACGTGTAGGGTTGTCTAAGGTGTTTCTTACGGACTCAGAGTAACATTGATCCCCACAAAGATCCCATCAAAGGTATGACGTTATACAGTAAAGTAACAAGTGAAGTGATCTTCACTCTTTCTTTGTGTCTAATAAATAAGTTGTTCACTTTCCTTTTCGCTAGAAGGTGCCTTTGAGCAATTGATGCCTCTTGGCTATAAGTAGACGGAGGTCAAACGTATACTGGTCTGCCTATTTTTGACATGCATGTGCTCGATAGGAATAACATAAAAGGAGCCGGACCTTAAGTCCTCTTAGTGTTAACGTACTTAATTTGAAAGTTTTGTTCAAGTTTGCCGATAGATTGTGCGATTAATCCAACTTTAGACCAATAAATTAACAAGCGCTGCTCTGTTAAATATGAACAGTTCCTAATTCTAAACGGAGTAAAACTCGAACTAACTTAGAGAAGAACAAGTAGCTTACGCGTCTTTTAACCCGGAGGTGTAAGTTTAAGTACCGGACCATAGACATTAGTTGCCTTTGAGGATTAGAGAGATAATAATCTAAAAGGGCTGGATAAAATATTAATTCGTTGAAGTGTAGTAGGCCGCCAATTCTCGGTACTGAATTGCCAAGCGGACTCCTGGCTTCTCATAGCCGACACAAAATTCTGCAAAAAACGACAAAAGAGCAAACACAGGAACAGGAACGAACAGAATCCTACTTTACAATTACAAGTATTACAACCCTACAACCCTATCTGGGTTAAAATAATTACATTGCTCTAACCTATCTCTATTAGTTTCGCAATACCTTGGGACGCCATTAAAAATAGTCACCCGGTAATTTAACACCGAATGATCTCTGCTCGGTGCGACTTAGCAGTCTTGATCCTCACCGTAATGAGTTTTCTAATCTGGCTGTTGTTGTGAGGGGAAGGGAAATGGGAGAAAACATTCGCTGGATTCAATATTTTACTTAAAAGGATTAGAGGTTTGACTCAAGAGTAGAAGATGACTAAAATCAGTAAGGAGTAATTACTTTTTCGACCGATTCACAACTCCAAAATTAATAAATCTTGTGTATTCCACACAGGAATATTTGCTAAAACGGAAGTACCGTATCTCTGTAATATTCCTAACTATCTCTGCGAGAAACCATGAAATTAATCACTGGTATTAGATATTATAAAAGGACTAATGTGAGTATATTTGAAGGCTCGACTAGAAAATTTCCAATCCAATTTTTTAAAGAGACTTTTCTGCTACCAAATATTTGATCAACGTAATTTATATCAAGCAAATATTTATCTAAAAACCTATTACACTGTATCAATTCAAAAATCTCGACTCGTGTCATCAGATTATTGGATTACATGGCAGCCGGCGTATGTAAACATTTCAAAATCCTATTTAATTAAGGATCAAGAATGTAAATCGTTGTCGCCGACTGTACTGTAGGAACCTCTAGAGTTCATATAAGTATGATTCAATAGAGTAACGTAAAATTAAACTTAAACAAGTTTAATTATTTCGTGATGAGTTGAGGTGATGAAGTTAAATCCTACAAATTATAAAATGGTTCTCCTATTGTATTTTTAGTATGGAACCCTTCATACGTTTCAAGACTATACTAAAGTGTATTAATGAGGGCTTCCTGAATCGACTTTTTCAATAGGTGGCAGCACCGTGGTGAGAGGTGTAACTGTCATAATGTACCAATGATGTTTAATATTTTAAAAAAATGCTGGTTTTGACAAGTGCTCTGTGTCGACACCTGGATTTCTGGAAAGTCAAAACCCTCATTTTATGTAGGTCTAGGGATACACGCACAGGTTTGCCCGCCGGATTTGTCTGGCCGATATGCCCGGCGCACAGGTCCGTTCATGTAGGGCGCGAATTTGTCTGCGGACACATCTGAATAGCGCCATACATGGACGGATCTGTCCGCCGGGTATATCCGCCGGACAAATCCAGTGGGCAGATATGTGCGTATATCCCTAGCTATTCATATCCAAAGAGATGATTTTTGAACAATTGCAGCGCCGTTTTTTTGTGCATGTATCGTTTGATACAATATCATTTTATTCCAAAAAAATTAAATCTCAAAGATAATTTATTTTCTTATGAACGACGATCAAGAAGATAAAAAGAAGGATTAAAACCTCACAGACCAGGCTACCAGAAACGTGGAAGAGTCAATCGTTACAAATTTAAATCAAATTAATCCCGCCTGATTACTTCACGCCGGCAGTTAAGGAAGAATTTCAATTTTAAACACGATCGCGACACAACACCGCCTAACGGAATCACGGGCCGAATTGCTTTAATGAAAAACGCCTTAAGCCAAATCAAGGCATCTATTCTACGGGAAATATTATTATTTTAAATTCAATTTACTTTCAAAAGTTCAGAATCATCCGTTCTACAAGTAATACAGTCGGCATCAATAGGTGTGCAAAAATATGTGACACGTTTGTAGAGCCATAGGAGCGAGTGATATATTTTTGCGGCCTTCGTGTAGGAAGATACTATTGATGCTGACTGGTCAATATTTGTGTTAGATATCCTGGACGATGATGATGACTAAGGATTTACGAACGTTCATTAAACGTCTTTAAACTTTGACAGGTGACAGTTGGGTTGACCGTCGCTTGAGATGTCAATGTCACTTTTGGCGTACGATAGAAGAAGCATTGATTGTAGCTACGTTTTCTAAGAAGAATTTAATGATCTATTTATCTGTATATCATAATAAACTATTCTAAACATAAAACCTACAGTGTTTCTATGCATAGAGCCATTATCAGAAGTGCGATCAGTGATGTAACAAATGAGAATCAAAGACAGACTACAGCCTTTGACGATAGGCCTACACGCTCACAAAAAGCTTCCGGACTCATAGTCAGTTCATCGAAAAGTTAGACATGAATTTTGTCATTGCAACCGCTGAGGATGCCGCTGGCGCTGGTGCAGAGTTAGAGGCGTGGATGTTGATGGCGCCGCGAACACCACCACTGAAGCCGGGTGGCTCGTCACTGGAGCTGACAAGGCAGACTGAGTTTGCTGATATCAGTGTTGAAGATTATGAAATCTAACAAAAGACCAGTGATAAAGAAAAGAGACTACGATTATAATAATATAGTAACTTGAATGACATTCAAAAGTTCCAAAGTAATTTCAGAGCAGTAAAAATGTATTGTTTATTTTAACATTTAAATCATTGTATGCTATACATTGTATGCTCGTATGTCAATGTACACCCAGAGTTGGTACACAAGCAATTGTACCACTATGGGTAAGTGTCTGTATTATCATCTACTTGGTTATTAGGTATATACACTTATTACCCTAGTATCTTTGAATAATAGTTATCTTACTGAAAATGTTAGGTAATGAAACATTTTGTAAGAATGTAACACTTTTATTTTAGCTGTCCTCTAATTGATGTACATAAGCAAGTGCAATAACCAATAGCAAGTGTAATAATACTTGTAGCCTAAATGTCATAAGCAATGTAAGTATAATAATATAATAGATAGGTACATTAGAATAGTATGTTAAATTGTGGTATTATTAGTATCAAAAAATCTATCTAAATCTACTGTAAGTATGTTGAAGATATACGTGGATATTTTGTCAGTTTTGTCAGGTGCCTCCTGCTGACGTTTCATAACATTTACCATACCACCATTCAGATTCCTTGGTAGTTACATTGACTGTCGATGTGGTAGCATAAACCACTGACGTTTATTACACAGAATTTCAATAATTGAACCATGGAAATTGAGAAATAATTGTATATTGTATGGATAAGTTCCAGAGATACTATTTACTTTAAACATAATTTAATTTTGTATACCATGTGTCAAGAAAACGATGGATGGTTAATTGCACTTAATATTATGTGAAATAAAACGAACTTATTGTATTGTAACAATAAAAGTATACCTACCATAGTTTGGAATGAAAACATGAATATGACAAGGTAAAAACAATTTTCAGTAGGTATGGTAGAGAAACTAGAGAAGGCACTAAATATGGTTTGTCCTTGTGACATGTTCAATTATTGCTTGCGGCTAAAAGGTCCTAGGTACGATGGATATTTTTATTTCTTCACCAAAGCTTGGCGAATAACTTCAAAACTAAATTTCATAAATTTATCATGTTATGCCAGTAGCCTATCAGTATTATGGTATTGTGTTGTGAAGGATACTTATGTTTCTTAACAGGCTTGTTACTACTCTGATAAGTAGTAGTATTTGCTATGAGAATGGTATGGATTATTTTGCTCAAGGAAAGACAATCAACTTGAAAGATAGGAAATGTAGCATTGTTATGTTGTGTATAATATGAATGAGTTGAAAGCCCTTTAAAAAAAAACAAGTGTTTTGCAAAAGAAGGATCTAAACATGTAATGGCAATACTGGTATACACTAGATGTAATCAGATATGGTATATAATATACATATGATAAACAGCAGATGACTGTTATAAGAAAAATAGAGTTGGCAATAACATTTTGAAATTAATGAATCGAAAAGCCTACTTATAGTTTGGCCAGGGACTGTTTTACTTCAAGTATAGACAGAGGGAATCATACTGTCTCATTCTTATGCTAGTACCCTTGTTTAAAAAAAAAATGGGGATGAGTATAGCTTAATACTTCCACTGTGACTGCACTTAGACTACACTAAAGGTTAGCTGGAAGCTGGAAGAGATCTCTTAAAGGGATGGGTTCGCCTTTGTACACACTTGCTATATTTTTGTTGGTCATGTACTTGTTTTGTGCAATGGAGTGTTTATTACTACTACTACTTCTTTGGCCAGCCAGACTATATAAATGGATTCTTGCTATACATATAGTTTATTTACATTTGGTAATAATTTGTAAATGTAATCCTATGTAATGTAATGTAAGAATGTGAATTTAATGTTAATAACTTTCTTGATAACAAACGGATGGGATACAGTAGTGTCAACTTAAGCTTTTCTGTAAGGTACTTGCACCTGTAATAGTCTACAACTTGACTGACTTTCTAATTGACTGAATACCTACTTCTTGTGGTAGCGCTAAGAATGGAAATACGATAGATTTTCAACACAGTAGGTACTGGATTTTTGTATGATTAAGTGAGGATACATCCGCGGAGAAATTCAAAGGTGTATGTGAAGTTCCCAACCCGCTTTGGGCCAGCGTGGGGACTATAGCCTGATCCCTCTCGTGCATGAGAGGAGGCCTGTGCCCAGCAGTGGGACGTATAGAGGCTAACATATTATTATTATTCTTTGTATGTCTTTCCCGACCACGGAACAATGGTGTTCCGGACCTTTGGGAGGCGTATGCGGAGCCGAAGCCAACGCGCAGAGGCCCTTTCGACAATTTAATGAAAAGTGAGGGGTACACTAAGCGGATGCTGCCCCTGCCCGTGTCATGGGACGCACGCAGAGACAGCACCCGCCATGGTGTAAGGACTATTGAGAGTTAATGGAGTCTAAAATGTACTAGGCTATTGGGTGAATAGTATGGACTAGTTAATGGGCTATTGGATGAAGGACCGGACGATTATTATTATTATTAAGTGAGGATAGAGGGTAGGTACATTTAGAAACTGTTAATGTACTTACAAATTCCGGCATTGTATCCCTTTCTCTTTCAGTGTTATTCCTCTCCGAGTAACCTGTTCTTTGGGGACAGCACAATTTCTTCCCAGGTGGGTGCTCAACAGGGAGACCCGTTGGGTCCTCTGGTTTTTTGCCTTGCTATGCAGAGTTGTATAACGTCCTTACAGTCACCGCTGAATGTGTGGTACCTGGATGATGGCACTATTGGCGGGAGTTCAGATGTTGTCCTGGACGATCTGAACAGACTCTTACCGGCTTTGCATTCGATCGGAATGGAGGTGAATCCCTCGAAGTGCGAGATAATTATGCCTGTGGTTCTTTGGCGTTGGATTCAATACCCGATATTGAGTCAGTTTTGCCGGGCGTCACGTTGCTAGATAGGGCGTCATTTTCTCTTCTCGGAGCGCCTATTTTTCCGGAGGGGGTCAGTTCGGCGGTTCAGGCGAAGACTCGGGCGTTGGAATCAGCTTTTTTGCATTTCGAGCATTTGTCGGCGCACGTTTCTCTCACTTTGTTGCGCAACTGTTTTGCGATGCCACGCGTGACGTATATTTTGAGGACAGCGCCAATCTGGAGGTTTGAGCAGGCTGTCAGTGGTTTTGACAGTGTGCTTAGGCGGGGCCTGGAGAGTGTGTTGAATGTCAGTTTTGACGAGACGCAGTGGCGTCAGGCAACGCTTCCTGTTCGCTACGGGGGGCTGGGGGTCCGTTGCATGCGTGACGTCGGTTTGGTAGCTTTCCTTGCGTCTTCACATGCAGTATCAGGTCTTGTCACTAGAATCCTAGCCTTTGATGGTGGCAATATCTGCATTACTTATTTGCAGGAGGCACATTCCGAATGGTCAACTCGCTTTGCGCAGGTTGAGGAACCGGACAACCCTTCGTCACAAAGATTGTGGGATGACATTTTGTGTCGCGACTTGCATCAAGGCCTAGAGCGTAATGCTGTTGGAAGGGACGTTGCTAGACTGAAGGCTGTCGGGGAGCCTGAGTCCGGAGCGTGGCTGCATGCCTTGCCGTCACCACACCTGGGAACCTTACTGGACAATGACACGTTGCGGGTGGCGGTGGCGCTAAGGATTGGTAGTAAGGTGTGCGAGCCGCACCGGTGTGTGTGTGGGGCTTTGGTAGAGGCGGATGGTCACCACGGGCTTAGCTGCTTGCGGTGTGCGGGGAGGATTCCTAGGCACTGTGCTGTCAATGACATAGTTAGGCGTGCTTTGGTATCGGCGAATGTTCCTTGCATCTTGGAGCCTCAAGGTCTGAGCCGTACGGATGGTAAGAGGCCGGACGGTCTTACTCTGGTCCCGTGGGCAAGGGGTCGCAGCTTGCTTTGGGATGCCACGTGTGTGAGTACTTTCGCTCCTACTCATCTCGCACACACGGTAACCAAAGCGGGTGCTGCGGCTGAAAGTGCGGCTAAGTTCAAGCACAGCAAATACGCCAACCTTGAGCAGGTGTATGACTTCGTCCCGGTGGCCATAGAGACGGCTGGGCCTTGGTGTGCTGAGGCCAAAAAATTTGTCAAGGACATAGGGCGTCGTCTGAAAGAGAGGGGCTGCGACCCTCGCTCTGGTTCTTTCCTGGTCCAACGAATTTCGCTGGCTATTCAGCGGGGTAATGCTGCCAGTATCTTTGGAACGTTCGGACCGGGTGAGTATCGGGGTGGGGTCTAAAATGTAATGTGAATTTGTGTTTGTATTTAGTTTTAGTGTTGTTGACGAAACCTGTTGTGGATTTGAACTGTGTATTTGACGAAGCATGTTGTGGAAGTTATTATGTTGGGAATCTGGACGAAGCCTGCGATGTGGATTTAAATTATCAATGTTAATTTTATTCTGTCTAAATAAATGTTTTCCTTCTTACAAATGTACTTGATAACACCTTTAAAAAAAAGTAGTTAAGATTAGTCGGGACAAGTGCGTCTACGGGCCAAGCGCACCCACCATATCCAAATGTCCAAAAATACAGAATTACATATGTATACATTTTGTATTAGCAAGAGATTGTGAGACTTGTGAGATTACGTTACTTAGTAGTGACCGACCTTACATGAAACAATGTTTATATAAGTATGTCAAAATTGTTATATGATCGGATAAAATGTGTAATATGTACCTAATTGTTCCAAAATGTCGAGAAATTATAAGAGAGAAGAAGATGGTCTTACCATCTGTTTCAGTGTATTTTGTGTTCAAGTTTTCTGTTTATTAAAAAAAAATATTCATATGGAACCAAGCCCACGCAAAACAGTTTTTGTACTACAGAGTGCAGAGTAGGTATTTCTAAAATGTAAAATCAGATTGTTGTCCATTGAACTTAATGTTTACTGGAGTTAATTAAGGCCCTGTGATTGTGATTATTTGATTTTTTTTAAACAAGTTGAATTGTTTGCCATCGTGCGATCGAATAGGGCAGGCTATGTGTGTGCTAGTTTGAAGTGTGATAAGTTTTGGAGTTGCTTTGGAATGTTGATGATCGATGGATGGAGGATAATTGGCTTGCAATAGTCTTAAATTACAGGTTCGAATAGGATGTAAGGAGGTGTATTTATCTTATACTATCCACTTCTAGTCATTGAAAATTAAGGCTTTTGGCTTTAATCGCAGCACAGAGAGAGATGAGTTCGAGGAAGTGGTTTGGGAAAAGGACCTTGCAACTGTGTTTTTATTGTTTGTTCTGCTCGACTTGACAGGGACAACACTGTGCCCCGGATTGTGATTTCTCGTTGTTGGAATGTAGTGTGTGTGTTGTGTACCAGCCTTTCGGAGATGGGGATGGGCATTAGGTAGCTGAGGTTGTGGTGACCACTGGTGTTACAAGGCGTATAGTTAAAATAAAATAACCAAGTAATACTTACGTACTTGAAATGCGGATCTATTTGTTCAGAATCTGTAATAAATATCGTGTTGTGCAGCATATTGAGTTGAGTATAACAGGGACTTACCTACTGGAGAAATGGTTTTAATTTGAACTTTTTCTGTGTCTGCAACTTATAGTCAAAGTCAGATACATATAGTCTACAGTTTTAGTTAAAATTTATGTAACGCTTTATTAAGTGGAGGTTTGTAGGAGGTTTACGCTGCCGCATTAGAGACTAGTGTGGTGAAGTGTGAATTGCTTTTGTGATACCTACTTATAGAGATTTGATTTGAGTGTGGGAGTGGGAAGCTTTATTCTCCTGCATTAGATACTAGTGTGGTTCAGCATGAAGAGTCGTTTCTGGCGAGCTTAATTGTGATGTAGAGATCCGAGTGCGAGAGCGGAAAGGGTGAGATTTACAAGACCGTATTAGAGACTAGTATGGTTGAGGAGTTAATTGGGTTTGCAAGGCCGCATTAGAGACTAACGTGGTGAGAAGTTTCACACGGCTGCATTAGAGACTAGTGTAGTGAGGGGTGAAGCAGGTTCACACGACCGCATTAGAGACTAGTGTGGTGAGGGGTGAATCAAATTGACAAGACTGCATTAGAGACTAATGTAGTGGGAGGTTCACACGGCTGCATTAGAGACTAATGTAGTGAGGGGTGAATCAGGTTCACACGACTGCATCAGAGACTGGTGTGGTGAGGGGTGAATCAAGTTGACAAGACTGCATTAGAGACTAATGTAGTGGGAGGTTCACACGGCTACATTAGAGACTAGTGTAGTGAGGGGTGAATCAGGTTCACACGACCGCATCAGAGACTGGTGTGGTGAGGGGTGAATCAAGTTGACAAGACTGCATTAGAGACTAATGTAGTGGGAGGTTCACACGGCTACATTAGAGACTAGTGTAGTGAGGGGTGAATCAGGTTCACACGACCGCATCAGAGACTGGTGTGGTGAGGGGTGAATCAAGTTGACAAGACTGCATTAGAGACTAATGTAGTGGGAGGTTCACACGGCTACATTAGAGACTAGTGTAGTGAGGGGTGAATCAGGTTCACACGACCGCATCAGAGACTGGTGTGGTGAGGGGTGAATCAAGTTGACAAGACTGCATTAGAGACTAATGTAGTGGGAGGTTCGCACGGCTACATTAGAGACTAGTGTAGTGAGAGGTGAATCAGGTTCACACGACCGCATCAGAGACTGGTGTGGTGAGGGGTGAATCAAGTTGACAAGACTGCATTAGAGACTAATGTAGTGGGAGGTTCACACGGCTACATTAGAGGCTAGTGTAGTGAGGGGTGAATCAGGTTCACACGACCGCATCAGAGACTGGTGTGGTGAGGGGTGAATCAAGTTGACAAGACTGCATTAGAGACTAATGTAGTGGGAGGTTCACACGGCTACATTAGAGACTAGTGTAGTGAGGGGTGAATCAGGTTCACACGACCGCATCAGAGACTGGTGTGGTGAGGGGTGAATCAAGTTGACAAGACTGCATTAGAGACTAATGTAGTGGGAGGTTCGCACGGCTACATTAGAGACTAGTGTAGTGAGAGGTGAATCAGGTTCACACGACCGCATCAGAGACTGGTGTGGTGAGGGGTGAATCAAGTTGATAACGCTGCATTAGAGACTAATGTGGTGAGAAGGTTCACAAGGTTGTATTAGAGACTAATGTGGTGTACATGGATGCAATAGAGATTAGTGTGGAGAGGAGTGAATCAGGTTCATATTACTGCACTAGAGACTAGTGTAGTGAGGGGATGCATTGGGTCTAATGTTGTGAATTATAGATTGAGACTACTCAAAGGTTGTTGATTGGGGTGTGTGGTGTGTGTAATGTGTAGATTTAGTTTGAGGACAAACTCCTGTTATGTCAGGTTGGCCGAATGTTAGATATCCTGGACGATGATGATGACTAAGGATTTACGAACGTTCATTAAACGTCTTTAAACTTTGACAGGTGACAGTTGGGTTGACCGTCGCTTGAGATGTCAATGTCACTTTTGGCGTACGATAGAAGAAGCATTGATTGTAGCTACGTTTTCTAAGAAGAATTTAATGATCTATTTATCTGTATATCATAATAAACTATTCTAAACATAAAACCTACAGTGTTTCTATGCATAGAGCCATTATTTGTAACATTGTATTTAGCTAATACTTATTACAGAACAATTTATTTATACAATAATGATATTTTTTTATAATAAAATCATAAAAAATATATAAAAAATGTATAAATATTCTAGAATAAAATCTACGTGTCAAAAAGAAAATCTGAATGACAATATTTTTTAAATAAACTAATAGTAAGACAGCACAATTCAAAAACAGCACATTCTGCATACCTTTTTTGGAATGGTAGTTCTTTTAGATCTTCGCCGAGTTGACCTTACCTACCTGCATTTTTTATAGTTTAAATGAATCCATATGCAGACTGAGTAATAACAGTAACAAATAAAATAAATCATTTAATTTATTTTATTTATTATTTTACTAAAAACAAAAAGCATGAATATGTTAAGTATTGAAAATTCATTGTACGAAAAAGAAACTCAACAGCATTAAAGTTTTAATCCAATCTATTAAAATAACTACAATTTCAAATTAAGTTTCCTGTCCCTCTCCCACAGATAGGTACCTACTGGCGGAAACAGTTACCGAAGTTACAAATTCAATTCACAATTGATTTTGGGCTCTGCAGGAACAGAGGCCCAGAACCACTTACCAGGAGTACAGAATACGAGAGCTTTAGCGTGTCAAGTGTTTGTAATTTAGCAAGTATTGTTGTTTGTTCCTGCGAGTTTCTGTGGTCCTGGTAATTACTAGTTTATTAGACAGTTGTTTTGGAATTAGATTAAACGTCAAAATTCTAGTAAAGTAGAACCTGCTTAATACGATAAATTTTAATACAAGTTTCGCATAATATTACGCTTTTTTATATCAGTCCTTGCAACGTATGTATAATATGCGTCGTCCCGCATAATACACTTATCCGCCTTAGATGAATTTCTGGAGGTGTCTCATGAAACTCGTCTTAAGCGAGTTTTACTGTAATAAACAATTTCGATTTCCGGTTCTTTTTACGATTGGGGTTTGCGCTGTTCAACCTTACTCTAACGGATACTATTTTCCCGGTTATATAATATTTAGTATTAATAAGAAAATGTCTCTAACTAGCTCCTGCCATACACCCCGAAATGTGCCGGTTATGCGCATAATGTGCCTCTTATAATAATGTTATAGAACGAGTTACTACGCTACATTTTATGACATTCCTTTTAATAGAAAAGGGGAAGATTCGGCATTTATTATTGACATAATAATGTAATAAACAGGGGCTGTAAAAGCTAACATATAGCACTATATGAGCTAAACAAATGGAATCGCCTTTTACTACAAATTATGTCTATGACGTCTGTTATAAACTTGTATAAATGTCATATACAAAGGAAAAAGTGACCAACGCCTCCGGTGCCCAAGGCTGGATACGAACCAGCGTCTTCTGCATTCGCGGCAGACGCGTTAACCAACCTTGGTGTCCTTTCTATATGACATCTATGCAAGTTTATAATTTATACATATAGTAGTGTGACTACTTAAAATAAACAAATCAAAATATTCATTAAATAATTTGATTTGTTCTTTCAGTTCTATGACGTCTGTGTTAAATTTTGCGTGTAAGAATATTTTGCTAGAATAAATAACTCTTACATCTCACCACATCACACTCACATTCTCTTGCGTATTTCTCAAAACCAGTCAATGTCATACACGATTTCCTAAACTTATACCGACAGGCCGCGAGAAGTTCACGTAGGTATTCATTTACTTGACCCAATTTGATACAAGAAACAGTAGGGCTTATCCCAGAACGGGCTGAAGATTAGTTAGTGTTAACATATAGGTAGGTACTGGCTTATGTACGAGAGTTTATTAATTCTAGATCGGTAATTGGTTTCTGGGACCTTAAAAGTAGCTAGCTAGCTAGTTTACATATAAAAGACGGTATTGCTATAACGTTGCTATGAGAGCCGGAGAGTTTATAAATAATATTAGTTAAATGTGCTTAATTTATTGTTCGAAATTACTGATACAGTAGGTACACCGATTAATAACTTTTGACATCCTCTCCTCTGAAGTAAGGTAACAGTTATGACTGCAATATCTCTCGTATAGGGCTTGCGAAACGAATTGTATCAGTATTGTCAGTACAAAAATATCGGTATACAAGCCCCTAAAAATTTTCGCTCTCTGTCACGAAATCTTTTAAACTCTCACCCACATCTTGCATCAGTGCAGACTCTGTATAGAATCTAAACTTTATGGACAACAGGTTGCTGATTTGAATTTTGGGAGCTGCTAAATTTGGCATATCAATTTCCATGCTGGCAACCCTATTAAGTAATATTACAAATGTGCTCGGTTGAATTAAAGCACGTACGAGGATTTGAGAATAGTAGATTTGGAGCGGTTTAATTTTGACGGCACTACAGCACATTATGCATGCGTGATTCTGTTGTTTTTCATTCTCCTCAAGTGGCATAAGTCATCATTAATAAGTGGTTGGAATTTTGATTTTATTTTAATGATGTGTATGAATGTTCTGTGTACGTTTAACACAGACCCGTGGCAATTTCCGTAATTATAGATCACGCTAGTTCACTTATAGTAAATCCCGTCTTCATCCAGTGAATGGGATTGACAAGCCACTCTTTTTTCCATTTAAAAAGAGCCGTCTACATTTGAAAACTTATTCGACTGTCTGCCTTGTTCTCATTCATTAAGGTGCATAGTTGAACAACAGTTTAAAAACAGCGTGGGAAGGGCCGTATCACATCCAGGGACATCTTCCATACATATTCATGTGCATCACTTTGGATCCTTTTCTGCGGCCATTGTGTGTCGATTGCCATTTGGCGGTATGTGACTGAAATACTTTCTTACTTATCGGAATTATGGAACTGATTCTAATTTTTTACCAACTTCAATTTCATAGAATCGTTCTGTATTCGGTATGGTGTTTTTTGTATGTATGTTCATCGATTACTCTGAGACCCGTGGTCGAATTGAATTATTTTTTTTTTCAAATTATTAACTCACCACCATTTAATTCGTGAATTAAATAGTGTTCACGGTACTTAGTCCACCCAATCTGTCATACTCTACTTTATATGCAGTTTATAGAAAATTCTTATCTTCATCTTGGATATTATCATACGGGCAAAATGAACCAGCCGCAGGAAAATCAAACTTTGAAGTACTATCTGATAATAGTATGTCGTGCGCGCGAATAAGTGCATTCGTAATGCCAAATGATACAACATGGGTGACCTCTCGCGTGGCATAATGAGCAATCCGTTTTACATCAGGCACTGAAGAATTAATATTAAAATTTAATTTCGCGGATAATCCAGGAAATCGGGCGCTGTAATTAGTAACGGCGATAGGAATGAGCAGTAACATTATCCTCAGCAAAAACCGAATGTTTTTCTTTCACAATAAAAAAATAATAAAATAAGAAAGTGGTTTTTAGGCTATTGCTGTGATTCTATTAACTATTGACGCTCGATAAATAGCTCAAAAATTGCAAAATTATATGCAATATTGAACGATCAATTAAGGCTAAATATTTAATAAATCAACAACCAACGAAAATTTGCATTTTTTCATCTGCAGTGCCTACCAGGAAATGCTAACATTAATATTTTTTCTCTTATCTAGAAAGAACTGACAGGGGATATTTATGAAGCTTCCAATTACAATATCCTTCATGGACCTGTAAAGCCATCAAAAAATGTCCGGTCCTAAGCGATCCTGGAACACTGTGGGCCGCTGTCAAACAACAGAGCCACTATAAAACCTTGTCATAAGAACTATTAGTTTAGTAGTGCATAGTAACGCTGCAACCTACCCACGCTGCAGATGTTATGACAAGGTTCTATAGTGGCCTAGGTATCATATTTGATGACTGACTACTTGCGCTGGCGCCACTAAAATTAATTAAGTATTTAAGCCCAGCGCCCACTCTTACTCAAATAGCTTATCTTTTAAAGGCTTGTAATGATTTCAAATCCAGCCCAGCATTGAACTGATGAAAAATAAGTAATAAAAAGATATTATTATTCCACTCAGAGAGTTGGGAAGTCATTTTTGTAAGTCAACTCTGGGAGTCGGCAAACAATTGACTTTAAAAGAAAGTTATATTTCAGTTTTACAGCTTTTTAACGTTCCGTATCTTTTAAGCGATTAAAACAGAAATTTGAACCAAGAGTTCTAGTGATATTCTAAAGAATACTAGTTAATATGTTTAACCACCCACACAAAGATGGTTGTTATTATAATACCTTTATTAGTTTGACTTATCTATTTGTGGCACCATAAATGGTTGAATGCCGATTTATATGTGTTTTTTTTTCATATTTGAAAGTATGTTTTCTAGTAAGTGTCCTTAAGCCGAATAGTTCACTACGTAAATATGCCAGATTCTTCGTATATTTGCATATTTCATCGCATGCAAGTAGTGTATCGATTTCCGGAATTCGACGACATAGATGTCGAGAGTTCCAACAAGTTTAAACTTTTAACGATACTCTTCGAACGGGAATTTGAATTTTTATATTCGTGGAAAGTTATAATCGAAAGGTACGGAATAATTATATGCAACCTGTGCCTGCAGTGTTACATCAATTTGAGCTGTAGCGTTGTCAAAGATTTTCAAAAACGTGTCCCGTTTTGTAAGGGATAAGTTCAAGAATATTTCCCTTAGTAAATGGAGAACGTTCCTGAGAAAGGAACAACCTCTACCGATAAATGCAGGTATTGTAGTTCAACTTAACCTATGTAGGACGAATATTTAAGTCGCCTTCATAATTAAAGCTGATCAGCTAATATTTGATGGCGCATGGGAATTTTCTAGTAATTAACTTCATTGTAGGTACCGAAACTAAAACTTCCATCAAAGGCGAATCGACCTCCAGTTTCAACTCGCTGACAAATGTCACAATCAAATAGTTTAATTACTACCGTTATAGCCGTATACAGGGTGTAATCGTTAAGTATAGCCAGGCGATTACTCCGTAAATATAAGAGATATTAGAAAATATCTAACGGATATCGAAAGTGCGTCACCTAATGAGTAAAATTACATTAATTACTTTTTTTAAATAAAATCAGAACTATCCCAAACATTAACTTCAAACCCTCCCATACATTTAGTACGACGTTTGTTGAAAGACTAGTTTCTACGATCTAGTTAATTATTTCTTATGGGGATTGATAAAAGATAATGTCTACGCTGAACGAGTTCACAGCCTAGAAGAGTTAATAAATCGCGTACGCCGTGCCATAGCTTTGATTACACCGCAAATTTTAAGAAAATTTCATTTACAAACACTAAAGAGGGCCGTGCCGTGTATGTATGGAACAAGAAGGGCGTCACTTCGAACAACTTTAATGCTGTAAACAAAAATGTTTGATTTATTATTTTATAAATGGTGGTTTTATTATTTTATTACAAATAATGAATCTCAAGTAGTTTTATCTCTTACGGCCTCGGTGCCCAGGCCAGACCAAGTCTACCCAAGGTGTTAACCACGCAATACAGCTAGGTAATGCTTTAATGTCTCAATCAGATTTTGCTCGAAAATTATCCGACGCAACTCCAATACAACTCCATATTGGTAATAATCAACCAATATTGGAGTTGTATAGGAGTTGCATGCACATGATTGTTGTGTGTTGAAGTTTTGTTTGGGTTTGTGTTTGTGTTTTAATATATTATATATGCATTGTTAGTGGTACTAGGACGATTTCTCAATAACTTTGATTTTTTCACTTATTAATAGTCACATTTCATAGTTGAGTGGTGAACTACCAACTAGAGAGTTGCGATCCTAAATAAACTGTAGGTACCTAACGTATGTAATGATATTTATGTTAGTTCATCATGCGGGTAGAATGTTTGCTTAAGCAAATTCGGTGGAAATTACTTCAAGGCACGTTCAGAGTTCCATTTGAAGCTAACTTATGTGGATATGTGATAAAAGGACCTTATAGAATATACTAAAACTACTTTGCAATTGAAATTCTGTTATTACCACGAATTTTAACTGTAATATTTCTAGTATTTATCTAGTTAACAGTAGAGTAATGCTAGTCTTTACATGAATTTATTATTTGTAGCATATAATATTGGGTTACATAAATGGGTTTTATTTCTACAATAGGTTTCACAAATATTGTGCTTAATCAGGCGTAACATGCATAGCGTATAATTCACTACTAAATAACAGTAGAAATTCGCACACATTACAAAATTATCAGTAATTTGGTTGATTATTACATTACAGGTATATAATTATAGTATTACAGACGGCCCAGATCAGCTCCAATTATACCTTTACAGTCATAGGTTCAACTGCTAAATTTGCATATGAAAAACATAATAAGCATTTTTGATCAATAATAAATAAATAAACTTTCTTCGCAGCTTTCACGGCTGACGCCCTTGGGTATAGTGATACCCAGTCACCCGGTCGGTATCTTTTTCTAAATTATATGACATCTATAACAGTTTACAACTTATACTTGTCAATATATATCATCCCCGTTAAGAATAACATCTTCTAAATATAACAAAAATGCCGGGGATTCTGCGACGTGTCTTGTGTCACAAACGGGACGTATTTATATTGCATTTTCTGCAAATGGATTTTGTTAAAAGCATTTATTACAATTTGGAACGTCTGGAGCGAAATCCATTTTGCTGCATCTCGATCCTTATGCGTCTTTTGAGGATTCTATCTTGATTTATATGAGAGGTCTGTGTAAGGAATTTTCAATTACTTTTCTTTAGTTGTAGGAATAAGCGAATTGATCACTATAAAAATCGTTATTGATATTTTTGGGATAGGTACCCTAAAAATGTGACGTCTAGAAAAAAACTAGCTTGCACTTAAATTGTATAAAGTTATCAACGAAGCCATTAGAAAGGTATAAAAACCTTTTTACCCAAATCACTAAATACGATTAACGAACGTAGGTACGTGGAGCTATCACATACTGTTATTATCAAAATCAAGCACATCACTACATTAGAACCCGCATAAGTTCGATCCCCATTACAAATAATCAGTAAGGATTTCATAGACTTAATTATACAAGTTTGTTTGAGGCGAATGCTTTGTAAGCGGTATGAATGAAGCATCTGGCATTTGTGGGATCACAATGGCACAATAGAATCGCCAGGGACCAGGGATTCTTATTCCGACCCCTTGGAGCTTTGTCGTTGCTAATAGTTTAATGAAACCGAGCGGTGAATGCTTGAAACGGAACGGGTTTAATCCCGAATGTATAGGACTGGAGGAACTGTAATATGTACAGTCGACTATAAGGAGATGTATCCACTTTTGGATCTTATTACAACTCCATAAGGTGAAAAAGTGGATACATCTCTTGGTCGTCGACTGTACAATTAGCAGTAAGTTCCTAGAATTAATGAGCAATTATTTACGTAGACCAACCGCATAATGTTAGATTTAATTGAACCTTTCCGTCAATATTCATAAACATAATTATTAAGAATCAGTACCTAGTCATGGAAACAGAATCATGTATTTATTTGTAGATTTCCGTAAAATATATTAGTTTAGTCGTTCATTTAAACCCTCGTGGTCTTCGTATTTGCTTGATGATTGATATTTTAATATGAAATATAAATTTTATATACTTAGGTTGTTCGACGCATGGATCGTATTTTTTTTTCGGGGTGCTGATGGGGTCTTTTTCTTCTTTTTCCATTCTTGAATCGTGGGTTCTAAGAGACACGGTTATGGTGGTAGATTTTTTTTATGCTGGAGAAACAGGGACAGTAGAGTCGAAGAGAGACATGTAGTAAAGCAAATACAGAAATCGTTGACCATGATTCTTTGGACTCAGGGTCCAAGGGTAGTCAGGAAGCAAACGACCCCATCAAAACCCTGTTTTTTTTGTAACTCATTGTACTTATACTTATTACATTAACAACATTGGTTTGATTCCAAGTTGGCCTGTCTCAATTAAAATTCATTCATGGATTAACCAATCGTGTGTGACCCGAAGTTTGAATTACCATTACTTACATAATGCATAAACCGTTGCCGAATCCTCAAAGCACATACATACGTATTTGTCTGTGTGTTTTGTATTTGTTATGCTTGCAGTTTGGTATTGTCTGGAGTGTTATCTTATGCAAATAAATATCATGTCAGAGAACTTGTAAGATACTCGTACCTACAGTTACTACCTTTCGTAAGCACACATATAGACAATGTTAGTTCAATAAATATTATTAATCCTACACCAGAGGGCCTACCGCGAAGTTCGAAAATCGACAAAACGATGGTCCCGTCTCTATCGCTCTTGCTTATACGAAAGAGAGTGATGCCAATAGACGATTCGATGAACGAAGTGGTTCGCTGTTATAGGCCAGATCAGACGACGCAACGGAGCCACGCAGTTAAGTCGCCTAAATCCAACTAGTTTTAAGTATTTCTGTCAATTGTTTTGTAGTTCACAGTGCCTTTGGTTTAATTACTAATAACTGTAATGCTGACGTGTTACTCATTTGAATAATAAAATAAATAAATATATTAAACTAGCAAACTACTTATACTATTATTTTAATCTGGTTCCTATAACATTCCCTGGAACAAATATTTTGTAAATAATCCAATACCTTTAATTATTTTGACCTTTAGATAGCCTACTATACTCCATAATGTATTTTGACTCTTTATTGGTTATTATATGACTCCGTACTAATTTGTCCGATTAAACATGGAATATTTAGTAAACATTAATAGCGAAAAATAACGAAAACATCCGGTATTTTTGTAAAAGCCGATTTCTGACCTGACACCTTTATCTTGATTTGCTAGAAATTAAGTCTCGTCTGTTTCTGTAGACTACCTTATTGGGTTTGACACTATATGAATAACTTATTTATACAACATAACTCCAGAAATTATTATAATACACGAAGACAATTGTTTCTGGCGAGATGCCATCGTATGACGGTGACAAATGGTACTTATTATGCTTTAGGTAAATCGTTTCCATCCAGACCATCATTTGTACATGTTTGGGCAATTTTAACAACACAACAAGTTTCATGGCACGACTTAAATTATACAGGGTGGAAAAAGCTAAAACCTAGGACTTATAACTAGGTAGTTAATTCAATTTACATCCAGGAAACATTGTTGTTTAATAAAATAAAGTAAAAAACAGCATTTTCAGATTTTTATTGTTGTTTTACTTGAAAGCTCTTGAATGAAATATTAAACCTTATGTTTCATTGGAACATTTTTATCTTTGATATTGACTGCATTAATTCGTAGATAATAATAAAATAGCGAGTGTTAATTTTTTTGTTGTTTTTGAGTTGGCAAACTAAAACTAATCCCGATTACAATTTTATCAATCCCCTTTGAAACTCTATAACGTTAACAAGATAATATTAACAACTTAGACAGTTCATATCAAAGGTTAGAAAGTTCGAGAAGGCTTCATGACGGCTATAATACTTATCATAGAGGAGCGGGAAGCGTCTATGTCAATTCAGTGGATATTTAATTAGAAGACTTAAAGTTCAGTCAATTACTCAATGTTTAACTGGAATAGATTACTGAAAGGGATCACTTTGCCTGCGCCTTAGTTTTAAGTACTTTTAAGGCCTTACTGACTCGGTAACTGATCAACATTATTGTATGGTAGTATTTTCGCACAGCAAAACTCACTTATTTTTTCTTACTTTACAAGTAAAATTAATCTTAAATAAAGTAATATATTGTCACCCTATGGGAAATAACAAGACTTCACATTGAGTAGCGTGACCAAATCGTATGCAACAATGTTCTTTTTCTACTTATCATATGAAAAATATTTATATTTCCTAATAGTTCGTCTTTAAGTTATGTATATCATGTCTTGTTCTCTTGTTCCACTATCCCGAAACCACCCTCTATAAAACAATTGCCTCACCGACCCATAAGTAAAGACTTAGCTACCAGTGGCGGCGCGTCCATAGAACACGATTCCTGTCGGCTTGCCTAATTTTCAGACACCTGAGCAGTTTTCCTATAGCTCATAAAGAAATTTTAAGCCAAATTAAGCCTACGGAAAGGCCTGCCGCTACTACTAGCTACGCACATACAACATACCTAACGTTACTATTAAAACAAAGACGAATCTAATAACTACGCTCGAAAAGGATGGAAACACAATCCTCCCGCTAGAAAGAGTATTAACGCCACGTCATATTACCCTGACACGGAAAGGGACAGACAACCTATCGATTCGGAAGCACGACAAACATCGCTATCTTTCAGTAATAACTTCACTTTTAAGGATTCTGTCGGCGTTTGCTGAGACGACTACATGTTTCAGACTCCACACTGTGTAAGATTTTTAGAGTGGCTTTTTATCCAGAAAAAACTTTTGCCAGTTAGTATGAAAAGAATTGTGGAGAATACGCCCCACTTTTCAAAATTGTCTGAGCAGCTGAGCTGAAAAACCATTAGTGTTAGGTAGAAAGTTAATTCGTTAGAATTGTAGAGAATTTTATCAGCTTCAATTGTGTACTACATTAAAATTGTCTATGACGCATGGTTTTCAAGAAGAAGAAAAAATTAGAACTTGTTTGCCCCTCCTCAAGCTCACCTCCGGGGGGTGAGGACCCTTAATATGTAAGGCTCCTAACTAGTCTTAACAAGGCTCCACAGTCAAAATGTCTGCTTTCGACTTTTCCAGCTAGACTCCTTTTTGACCATTCATTTTCCAGGCTACAAGTACAGTCAGCCTCAATAGTATCTTCCTACATGAAGGCCGCAAAAACCTGTGACACGCTCTTATTTGTAGAGCCATAGGAGCGTGTCACATATTTTTGCGGCCTTCGTGTAGAAAGATACTATTGAAGCTGACTGTACAACCAGCCAACAGCTACAAGTAGTAGCCGTCCTTCGTCAACTGTATAAGTGCTCTGTGGTTCGCCTACATTCTTACGGCGAAATAGAGAACTAATGTAATTTCCTACTAACGTGAACTTTCTCCTTCACAGTAGCGCCCTCAATCAGCTGTATTAAGCTTGCCTTCGATTGGGATAATATCTTCACACTTAACACTCCTTTCGCAAAATCGACCATAAAACTATCTCATAGAGTCCAAATTCCAATGAATTGGCAGACTATATAAGCGGTTGTGTAAGTTATTTCTGTAATACTTATTCAACTCACGGACCGCTCGCGCATGTGATTCGAGAGCGGAGAATGCCTAGAATTGAATTAATAGGGCTATTTTCGAGAATTCAATGCCATTTGCATTAAGGGTTTGAAAGACGAAGTGCCTATTGATGTAATCGATAAATTTCGAATGGAACTAGTCTCAAAATTTTTAAATGTCGTATATCGTCAACAACTTTGCCTTCGATGCACAACTTTGCCTGGCTTGAAAAACATGGTTTTCTTCATTGATCTTATTCCTGAGATGGGAGAAAGGCGGCCATAAATATCATATGATATAAATAGCTATTTGGTGAAGAAAACCATGTTTTCAAGCTAGGCAAAGTTGTGCATCGTATATATTGATGTTGATGCAATATGTTGACGACGGGGAACCCTCTTGTCGTTTCTACCTTCAATGCAGTGAATTCTCCTTTATATTAACCCATTCAGCGCTAATGATGACATATTGACGTCACGACTCTAAGAAGTAATCTCTACTCTACTCTAAGATTCTATGACTTCTTTGGGAAAGCTGTTTAGAATTTTGGGTATATAAGAAGTCCAAACTCTGTTACCATATTCATTACTATTTTTATTGGTTAAAAAGTTAGGTTCATTTGAGAGATTACGTAGGTTCCTTGGTCTATTGTATCTAATCAGCATGGACACTATAAATTCTTCCAATGCAAGAAGCGGAGGGGCCAAAGATACCCAGTATTACGCTTGGCGTTATTTACCCACCATCCTCAATTAGTCTCAGTATATAAACGCTTGAACGCTCTGAGCGATCCTAATAGCGTTTACTTTCCTAAATACATTAACCCGACGGTTGCTACAACATGAACTTTCTTACAGTTTAAGGGTGCTTCTACATGTACAGATATAGTTGCAGCAGAGACCAGGAAAACTGAGATTATCGACCAAGTAAGTAAAGCTAGGAAAACGTGGCCGGGAATACGTTTTTATATCTATAGTGTGTTATTATTTTTCAAAAATGCAATGAAATGAATGAATGAATGAATATATAAGTTCCATCCATAAGGCATTTATTAGTCTACTTGGAAACTTCTATTATTTAAGTATAATTTTCACTTTATATTTGATTTAAACCTGCCGCCATCTAAGGGTTACTTTGCAGGCCTGAATACATTTTTATATAATTCCCATAGGGAATGTCCTCATTGGAAATTTAATTTAAATTCCCGTATATGTTTCCGGAAATTTCCGAGAATTTTACTGAATTTTCGATGTTCTGCAACTTGTTAATTGCTATAAGTACCGTGATTTCCCATTTAACGATGTTATTCTATTCTTATTTATATTGATGACTGTATGTAGATAGGCGTAATTTATTCCCAACGATATTATTTACTCTGATATTCTATATCGCCTTCATAGAAAACTTCACGTAACGTGAAATTTCCCGAACTAATAATTATCGGCTATAATAGATAAAGTGAAACATAAGACAACAAACTAAGTGAAGCATTATAATGTTTCACAATATAGTTTAATAATGCAAACTCCTGCTTAAAAGGAGAGCTGTGTGAAGCTATAGAACATAGGTACCATTCAGCAGAACAAAATATGATCTTGACACGATTTTATTGTTCTTGAATTAAGGCCATTACAGGTGCCGTGTTTTAGTTTTAAAATGAACAATCCAACACACAACAAATAATCAACCAATAATAGGGTTGTATTGGAATTGCGTCAGAATAATTTTCAAGCTGTATTGCGTTTTAATATGTGATGTCTTTGCCCTAGGGCACTTAAGAATTTTGGGCCCTTGGACACTTGGAAATCAGGAGCTTTCTGGCGCTCAATTAGGGACCACGTTGACTGTAAAAAAAACGTCGTCTACGATCTTTCGGGGCCTCACTCAGGATATATAAGGTAAAGACGGCATTGGTTATATTGGAGTTGGATCGTGTCAAAACGTGTTATAAAGTTGGAAAACGGCCCAAGGCCAAGTCCCACAGAGCCTTAATTCTCGAAAACCCCGCCCAATAGAAAAAATAATTAAAAGGAAAATGTTATATATTTTATAGGTATAAAGATTTCCTGCAATAAAATCATAAGGCTTAATACTAAACACAAATACAATTATAACAGGTAAACTTTCTCTAAGAAGTGACGCCTTTTCAGTGTCCTTAGGTTTACAAGCCGATAAACAGCGTACAAATGGGCTATGTTAAGTTAACGCCGAATGGGCCATTACCGCTATTAACCGGCTACTTGGCGATCCCTAGTTCCGCTAATTCTATGGCGTCGTACCCACGATATGGACCGCATCCTCATAATTATGTCCAATTAGTACAGGGTTGAACATCATTTAGGCTCATTTAGGCTTGTTCCTCATACTACACTGAAGAACAATGAAAAAGCCGATTATGGAAATTTCTGTACGAAGTGACCCATTTTCATTATTTAGTGATTTATTTTACTGATTTTTAATGTTGGTTTTTCTGCTGACCGTAACAATTACTGAACCTATACACAATTAATGTATTGTAGAAGAATCCTACAATAATATAAAAGGGCTGAACTGCACAGACATTAGTATGATCAAACGTCCTTGGATCAATTCGCAGGGTAGAATGCTAAAATAATCTAAAAGGTCTTTTTTTTCATGGCCTATACTGTGTCTCACTGCTGAGCAAAGCCCTCCCCTCGCTTGAGGTCTTAACTTCACAAATATTAGTATGATCAAACGCTCTTGTACAGTCGCCATCAATTATATCGGAGCGGCGGTGTACTCACTAATATCTGAAAATGCACTCGCCTTGACAATAGAGGCATTGTGCAGATATTTGTGACCACCTTGGCCGCTCCGATATATCTGATAGCCACTGTACGAAAGGGAAGAAGAATCCGTTCGGCACGTCTTGGCGATAAATTGGACAAGTTTAGCACCATTATTCATCCTGCCGTACCTTCCGCCCGCTTGATTATGAAACTAAACTTGTGCGTTTATCGGTTTATTAATTACAGGCTCTAATCGGCCTATATTGGGTTAATTACACATTTTCGGAGCTGCGTTATTTATTTATTAATGTTATTGGGATATGGGTAATGGAATAAATAATAAAGATATTTTTAAATAGCAGTCATAAGGTATTATTAGAATGAGAAAGAATATTATAGTGATACGACAATGCTAAATGACTCTTATTTGTTTAAGATATTATAAAGATAATATTATAGGCACTAATAAAATATTTTAGCCGTGGGGTGACCGGCCTTAGAATTGTCCCCCACCATATCGTCCCGTGGTTGCAGTAGGAGTCTGTTAAGATAATATATCAGAAGATGGGCAGCAGCATCTTCCGAAAGCCTAAACAACAATAAACATAAAAAAACTGCGCGCGCCAATCCGCCTGCCAAGCGTGGCGCGTATGGCAAACCCCCCCTTTAATCAAAGGGGAGGCCTATGTTCAGCAATGGATGTCTTATGGCTGAGATGATGATGATGAATAAGATATTTTGTTAAAAATAAAATAAACCTGTTTATTACATATTTAAAAGTATAAATCATGTGAAGAATGTAGGAGCAAAATCGATAATATCTCAAAATTTGAATCATTCATTTAAGTGTGATAAACTTAAAATTGCACGCAAAAGTATAAAAGGACAAAATACATTTATCTAAACTCCATAAGGCATTTTGCATATATTTTAAATCTACCCAACCATAATAACAGTATGTTGTATTTGTCTATATACAGAGTGTTTCCTGTAACATGAGCAATAAATTAAATCGTAGATTCTACTCCTCAAACAATAAAACTTTTGTTCAACAATTTTTAAAAAAATTGTATTTTTTAGATTGTCTCTTTTTCATACAAACTAAATAGTATTTTCAATTTACGTTAAAATCCGTCCAATTGACATTGCTTGTCAGTCTTGTCACCCTACAGACATAATCAATTTCGGAATACACTGCGTGTTCGAATAAACTTTAAAGTGAAATAAAAATCAAACCATAAGTTATTTTTTAAAGTTGCTGAACAAACGTTGTCTGGTTTGAGGAGTAGAATCTACGTTTTAATTTATTGCTCCTATTACAGGAAACACCCGGTATGGTTGTCATTTTATCGCCTAACGCGTCATGCGTCATTTTCGCACTTACATACTGACATCAATGGTGACAGGCGATAAAAACCCAACCATATTACACTATTTTTTATCCGGCCAGGCAATCACAAATTGTAATAAAAAGCGAACAAAACTCGATACAATACAACCGATGGACCGTCCTATGAGACAAGCCAGTGATTCAATCTACGAGTATATATAGCGTATCCATTTCTTTTCGATCTCGGGAGATGCTGGAAAATAGGAAACCGAGAAGCGGTTATAAAACTGTAAGGGGAATGGAAATGGGTCACTGCATACGGTATTTGACATGGTGACGTGTTGTTAATATTATCTCTAAATGTAGAATAATTGCTGCTATTGCATATATTCTACATTCAGAGATAATATTATCGTTCTTATACAAAATATTGTTTATGTGTTTATCCTTTTCTGACAGACATGTAACGTGCATTACCAATATTACAAATAACAATATTCGGGTTATAAATTCATTTAATTGGCCTATAATTCAATAGTTACTTATCTTTAGCCCGCAATAGTATAAGAACCGTTTAGTAAATCCAAATAAAACATGGCGCCGTAAACAATACATAGCACAATCTATTTCAAAGATAACTCCAACACACAACGAATAATCGACCAACATTAAAATTGTATTGGATTTGTATCGGAATAATTCACAAGCAAATTCTGATAGGTATTTCTGATTCAGACGTTTAGGCGCTAGCTGTATTGCGTTGTCAATAAGTTATATTAAAATTGGATCGTCTCTAAACGTATTTTAATTTAAAGTTATAATACGGTCCATGATCGCTGTATTTACTCTTAATTTCAACTTATCGCCAACATCTATCGCGCTGGGGATATCAAAACATAAAACTTTGTGAAACCTTTAACGCTTCATTGATTCGTACGGCTCCCGCATACAAATGTTGTGATAAAGCTACCTTCACATCCTGACGCAAGCTACATAAACTTACGAAACTGTGTGTCGTCTTTAACTTTTACCTTTTATACCTAGCTTGATAAATAGGTACCCAAAAAAGGACCCAGTCAAAAACGCGTCTTAAGCGGGACTGTCCTGCAGAACCTCAAGTTACAGGGACCGATATAAATGGCGTATATTAGTAAATCGTATTAAATGCGATCGTAATACGCGGATTCTACTGCTTGTACATCTAGATTAAGTAGGTAAATAAACACGAGAAATTCTTCATTAAACTTCAGTTTTGACCAATTAATTCAACAGCACTAAATTTCTCGAAATCTAGTCAATATTAAACTTAGGTACAACTTATTTGTAACTTTGCGACTTCGGAATCACTACGACTTTAGTGAAATGACTTGCAATTTCACCGTCAATTTGGCTGTGATTTACAACTTGCTTGGCTTTACAAACATTCGTTCTGCATCTCTTTTTGTAGAATAGAAGAAAAGAGATGCAGAGCGGAATTATATTTGTGTTGATAGAGCTACCGGTGGTACACTTAAGACCTAGCCCCTAAAAATACAAATGTCAAGAGCAAAGAAACCTCATAGCTTGTTATATCAAGGTGTCGCTGCTTTTAAAATCGCTATTATCAGGGATAGATGTCCATTTTATAAATATCATCATCATCATCATTGGCCAGATCATCTGTTGTAGATGTTTGTTGCAGCGCTTGTGAGTTTACGGATCCCCGCATCTCCGTTGATGGCTATAGAGTCCTATAGCAGCACGGCATTTCTTGCCACATCGCATCGATCGCACTCAAAACGTAAGTCTGCAGCACGACGAAGACTTTTCTGCTTAAGGTTCTCCAGTCAGTCAACAAGTTTTATAAATATATGGTCTCAACAATAACGTGTCGCAATGAGGTCGCGACACGGCCCCCGGTTGTCTAACCTATAACAGTGTAGCCAGTGGCTCGTTCACAACTAACTTTCCAATTGCCTGTTAGGGGCGAGATATCGCTAACTTTGTACTTGAGCAAAATAAAACACGATATCCGCTCGGTTTATCTATTGATTTCAGTTACCGGCTATTTGTTTTGTTTTATGGTTCATCGCAGTTGATTTAGTTTTAACAATGTACGTATGTATTCAAAACAAAGTGTTTGACAAATTTTAAATATAGATAAACACCTGTTGTGGCTGTTGTTATTTAAATAAATTAAAAGTTAATTCAAAATATGACTAAAGCGGCATTGGAGTAGGTATATTAAAAAAATCTTAAGTTGTGAATTGAAATAAAATCTAAATAGCATGCATTTTTATCATGAACTGTAGTGACATGAGTCACACAACGTGACTGCAACAAATATCTAAAATCAAAATTTAACTATAGCATAGACAGCTTCAATATGAAAAAGAAATAAACGCAGATAGTAATTTTTCGAGTTTCGATGTTTGCAATCCCTGAAGTACTCGCTGCACGGCGGGGTATCACCACTTTATCGTCTGTTGGTGAGCTTCAACGGCAGTCCCCCAAGGATGGCTTGTACCACGTTGGAGCGGGAGTCCACCAGCGGCACACGCTGCGTCTCGGGAGCTGGCGCAACCCTGCACTGCTGCAGGACGGCTGCGAGACCTGCCAGTGACTGCATCTCGCCTAGGCGCGAACCTACGACACAGACCATCAAAAACCTCTGAAACTATGATTCATTTCCCAGTCAACGTAACAAGACCATCAAAGTGTCGATCAACCTAAATAAGGTGAGTTTTGCATGAAATCAGTACATGGGCAACCGTTATAAATCCTTTTAATAGGTTTTGTCTAACAGTGAACCTTTACTACTACCTATGATGGTATTATCAATTAAATATTCGCATGCCACACCCAGGTTACTTACCTATACATGCTCTAGGTCCATCTCCAAAAGGCAAATACACATACTTGTGGCGCTTCTGCACTTCTTCGGGAGTAAATCGATCCGGTCGAAATTCCCGCGGATTATCGAAATACTTTTCGTCATTCTGCAACGCCTCAACCGGGATCACGATATTCACTTTAGGATCCACAGTCAGGTCTAGTTTAGGGAATGTGTACGTCCGAGCGCACATGCGGTTTAGTACGCCGAGAGACGGAAACATCCTCATTGACTCCTTGAAAGCCATGCCGAGCAAAGTCATCTCCACTACCGCATCGTAACATAGCTTATTGTCATATTTCATCATGACTTCATCGATTTCTGACTGGATCTTTGCTTGTATTTCAGGATTGAATGCCAGTTGGTGCAATAAAAAGCTGGTGGCAGACGATGAAGTTTCAAAACCAGCAGCAAAAAATACAAACACTTGAGCAGTTATGGCTTTGATATCCATCTCCATATCTACAGTCGCGGGAGATCCGTCAGCTTTTCGGTGCTCAATTGATTCCCCTACGATCTTTCCTTTACCTTCCAATTCTAGTAGTAAGTCTAGAAAATCATTACGCCCAGAAGGTTTGCATTGTCTATCTTCTCTTACAGTTTTAACAAAACTGAGCATAGCATCTAGAACCTTCGGATCATCAACATAAAGGAACGATCTTATCGGAGGAAAGAGTTGCCACAACATCAGCTTGACTGTGACAGAGAATGGGACGGTAAATATCATCTTGCCGATGTTTCTGAAGGCTGAGTTTTCGTTGCCGAGGGAGTCAGAATCGATGCCGAAGCCGCAGGCTCCGATAAACTCTGTGGTGAAGCGCGCCATGAGCTCTCGCACGTCGCAGGCGCTAGATCGGGTTGCGACGTCGCGCGCTACTGTTTGCAGCCGCTGTGCACACCGAATTATCAGTGGGAACATTGCTTTTAGCTTCGCGTTCGTGAATGCCGGTGTTATCCTCTGTCGCTGTAACTTCCATAGGTCCCCGTCTACGCTAAACAAGTTTAAATGAAGTGGTTCCACCTTCGGGTCCCTCCCAAGTCCGCGTGGATAAAAATAACTAAAATCATTGCTTAATACATCCCTGACGATGTCTGGATCTCTTATATACAGCTCTGGAGTAGATCCTCTATAGAAACCGATGACTTTTTCATTTGGATACCGACTGTAGAGGTAGTTGGCTACCTCAGTGGTGCTTTGTCGCCCGAAGAACCCCTTGTAATTGTTCCCGAATAGAAACACTGGCGGATCGTGCTTTACATTTTTCTTCGCCCAATAGTCGTGGTTTCGGGTACCAAAATAGTAAACGGCAACAGCCAGCAATGCTAGCAGTACAACAATCATTTTAACCACTTGGTAACACTTTGGTGACTGCCGAAAAATGTGACCCTGATATTACTGAGTCTTTGTTAAATTGTACTGTCTGTATTTGTAAAAGATTAGCGTTCATTATGATAACGACGTGTAGATAAAAGAATCCAATTCCTAAGTAGTACAGTATAGTAACCGCAAAAACTCTATTTCAAGATTGTAATGTAAATCACAAGGGCGCGTGTAGGCGAAGCCGGCCCCGAGCCGCCACCGCATCGTCGCCTCGCCTCTGTGTATTACTTGACCGGAATGAAAATACGGGTAAATTACGATTCAAAAATAACGTTGGCACAACAGTACGTCTTATAGTCAATATAGCCGATCGTATAGCCGACGGATTTTTTCATATTTATTGGATACGATTAAGGTTGAAAAGTGTAAAGTGTAAGTGTGTGTGGGCCTTTATGCTCGATTTTGAATTAAACATGGATCCTAAATTATACGTTACACACCTAACACAACCAAATAAAAATTTATATAAGGGACTTTTAGGTATGGATCGCCACATAATATATTAATATATGACGTCGTCTGTACATACGTTCTAGTTACCAAGACATTTTTTAAATGATGGAGTTATTGGAACGAAATTTAACATTAAGAAATCCTAAAATTTACTCTTACAGTGGTTTACAGTCTGTTTATTGCATTAAGACTATCATTATATAATTTTTTATCAGATAATGATTAATGTGTAAATAGTAAGTAATGACTGAACAGGGGTCAATTGTACCACTTGTAAAAAATCTAAGACATTCTTAAGTATGAGTACCTACCACCAAAATTGGAGTGTATAAATTTCTAAGGGGTCAGCCACACGCTTGTAAGACCCTTGCAGTTGCAGGCGTTCTCAAATTTTAGTAATCGCTTACCAACAAATGAGCCGAGTGCTTGTTTTGTACCGACGACGTTGTATAAAAAAGTGGCTCTCAGTATGATAGAACGTGATGGGTTCATGATTGATTTTGGAATTCTCCACCACTTTTTTCCATCCGAAACTATCAGAATGCACCATATTTATCAAAATACTTAAAGCTTTTTCCCGCAACTTCGTCTGCGTGGAATTAGTAATCCCCCGTTAAGAAATGAATTCTGGATATCAACTATTATATATCCTTACAAAATTTCATCAAAATCCGCTCAGCCGTTTTCACGTGATGCGCGGTCAAATAAACAGACAAACAGATAAATAGATAAACAGACAAACAAACGAAAAATCTAAAAACTGTTGGAACGTGTTCTGTTATCGATTCTAAGTATCCCAGGCCAACTTTTTTTCGAATATCTTCCATGTACAGACTTTCGACCCTCTTCAGCTTTATTATATGTATAGTTTTTGCCCGCGACTTCGTCGGCGTGGAATCAGTAATCCCCGTTAAGTAATGAATTCTGGATATCAACTATTCTCTGTCCTTCCCCAGAGCTGAAACTATCTCCAGCGTTCAACGGTTATTCATTCCCCATACAATTTTTCAACCCCATTTTTACTCCCTCTAGGGTTGATTTTCGGGATGAAAACTAACCTATGTTGTTTCCCGGGACTCACATTATCTCCATAGAAATTTTCATCAAAATCAGTTCAGCGGTTAATATTTCTCCAAACAAAATTTTAACCTCCCTTTCACCCCCTCCAGGGTTGATTTTTGGGATGAAATCTATCCTATGTCCTTTCCCGGGACTCAAACTATCTCTGTACAAAATTTCATCAAAATCCTTTCAGCCGTTTTCACGTGATGCGCGGTCAAATAAACAGACAAACAGATAAACAGACAAAAAATTCTAAAAACTGTAGCAATGTGTTCTGTTATCGATTCTAAGTATCCCCAGCCAACTCTTATTCGAATATCTTCCATGTACAGACTTTCGACCCTCTTCAGCTTTATTATATGTATAGATAGATAGATAGATAGATAAGCTGTGGTTAATTGCGCTTTGGTTCAGTTTACCCCATTCTACCTTATGATATGAGACAGTTACCTACACGTCCCGAATATTGTTATTCAAATTTGCGGCATATAATTATAAAATTATATAGGATGCTCAACGGCTTACTATACTTATTCTTTTTAGTAATAAAATCATGCTCTGCCATTTTCTATTCAAGGGTTTTCTATTTTCAGTTTATTATTTTTTTTCATACAACAGATAATGTGTTTCATACACACAAACTTTTATCAATATATTGTTCAAATATACAAATCGTTTGCGGAATTGGTAATTATACGTACACAAAGACGATTCGACTCATTGAGCAACATTCGAACTTTTAAAATCTGTTATTGATATTTTACTGCAAGTCCATCAGCTCTAACCGAATTTGACGTAATAATAACATCGAATTGACATCAATTCGCAAGTTCAAATCGGCCTCCTGCTTTTCCACGTGCCCCGATATTACTCCAATACACATTCCTCCTATAATAGGTAAATATATGAAGGTTGTTTGCTCAATTACTTTCCACCCTGTTCTTACGTGGCAAACAAATGGCCTCGTTAAGATGACACACCTTTCCTTACATTAAATACCTACAGCCGGGACAGTTACCAACGTACCCTGTGTTGTGCATTTATATACAAGCTTTTATTGCAATTTCCTTTATTTAGGTAACTTTAAGTTACAGCGTGAACTATAATGTTATTATAAACTAAATAATATAAAACTAGATTAAAAACAAACTATGTATTATTAAATAAGTCAAAAAATTGTGTAAAAAATTGGGCCCTGCGGCATGGTGCCGAGGACGCTGGCAGCTTTCCCCATTTCCATCGCAATACGTATGCGTTGAGCGAGGACACTGCTAGCTCCTCGGTCACCAGTTGATTTGATCTCTTAAAAAAGTTGCTAGGCACTGGGTCCCCACGGGTCAAGACTCAACTCCGAAAGGTGAAAAAATGTATTCAAATCCGAGACACCTGTCATGTACAATGTTTGCCTCAAACCCGCTCACTTAAGTCTTAAAACGTTACTCCTTCTCAAAAGTCTTTTAAACTCAAAGACAAGCAGGTTTCAGATTTTGTTCGAATTAAGCGCTTAATCCGACAAATCCTGTAAGTCAACTTGATTAAACCCTTCCTTGTTGGAAAGCCTTTAAAGCGATTATGTGTATAGGTTTCAGGCCGGGATACTTCAACGTTTCTGGTTCATTTAGTTTAAAGCGCTTTAGCGTGCATGGTATATTCACAGAAGAATAGTACTTATTTCAAACAGAATGGCCACGCTACCCCCCGCCCCGATTGGGATTACCTCACACCGCGGCGGCCGATTGGTCGGAAACTAGTAGGTTATCAGCAGACCTAGGAATCAATGGGGCAAAATTTTATGACAGGTAGGGAGTTCCTATATCGATAAACTCAATTATCGATGCTTTTTACCATATACTAGTGATCACATTGAGCATTGTATGTATTATTTGTGAGTATTGTTCTGAAGACGAGAACAATGTTCTAACAAAGCATATTTTAAATTATTGCTAGGTAATAAATACCATCGTACTATGAAATAGTTAAAATTATATCTTTATCAAACCCTTTTTATATAATTAGATAAAGGTAAGTTACCCTTATTTTTTTTAAGTACCTAGTTATTTATTAATAATTGGTTAACAAAATTAAAAACAACTTTAAAATAAATTAAAACTAATCTAAACTAAAATACATCTAAATAAGGCCTCCGCGGCATCGTGCCAAAGATGCTGGCAGCATTCCCTCGCTGAATGGCAATGCTGATGCGCTGCGAGAGAAAGCTGCCAGCTCTCTGGTGGTCTCTATCAGCTTTTTGGCTACCTCTTTAAAAAAGGTACGCGCACTTGGACCCCACGGCCCGAGGGTCTCGACACCAAACGCCACGAAGTGATATGTGGGGCCGAGACCCCGACATTTGAGGGCCTTTTTGGCTTCTGCCGTCTCCGCTGCCGCACCAGCACTGGCTGAGGTTCTAGGAAGATGGGACGGAGCTAGCGTATCGACGCATGTAGCGTCCCAGACCAGCACCCGTCCCATCTTCCACGGGACCAGAGTCATACCATCCGGTCTCCTGCCATCGTCTCTCAAAACGCCGTTTGGTTCGAGAATAGCCGGCGCGTTATTATTTTATTTTATTTATATTTTTTAATAAAATCATATGTTGACAAACAAAACCTGGAGTGGTCACTAGTATATGGAACAAATATCGATACTTAAGTTCATCGATATGGGAACTCCCTACCTGTCAAAAAGCTTTGCCCCATCGATTCCTAGGTCTGGGTCAGGTTTAAGGTAAGAACTCATGCGAACATGAAGTACTGTACAGACGTGCCGTGCACACATAAGCGCTCAAAGAGTTTTGTAATATGGCGTGGGCGGACACGTGGTATAGTTTTATTTAGAGGCTACGAGGAGTAATGATTTTGTTTTCTCAAACAGGAAATGAAATATTTTTGTTAATTTAATAGGGTCGGAAATATCTTGATTCGAGCGCAGTAACTTGAGAGGACTATAGAGGTATAATGGGATAACGTACAACTTTTTAGGCCTAGTAATGTAACTATGGCGTTAAAGATGGCGATAGGATTTATGAACAGATGATTCAAATTGACTCGCCTCTAATTTCATATGGTTGATTGTCATAAGTCAGAAAGTGTCATCTTTTCAGGAGAACAGAAACTAATTTCATACTTTTGTTTCCCAATATTTCATGAATTATAAATCTAGTCTGACTCTTCTTTTTTATATTTAGCAAGACGATATTTGTGCAAAATTTATTAAATCCAACTCTTTGCTTTCCCTTTATTTTTATTTGCTTACCCTTCACCGCTATTTGCCAAGTCCTAATTCAGAAAGTTTGAGGCATAATCGTCTTACTGATACACACAAGGCTGGAGGTTCGAATCCTAAGGACGTTTAATGTCACAGATACAGAATATATACAATTAATTAACTATTTACACAAATTTTACAAAAGCTGTGCAGAACGTACATTTGTTGCCGAATCACAACTGTCACAAGAAAATTCATTTTTTTAAAACAAAAGACGCGCGCTGACAGCGGCATCCATACCGGCCAGGCTGCAAGCCTGCACGCATCATGAAGGTTGGTAGTTCCATCGCCTACACAAGCTATCAAGTTCTCCACTCTAATGGCTCCTCTACAAGATGGGCCATCATAGGGACGCAGCTATGCATTAGAGGGAGCTAATGATATTGCGATCTCGTTCCGTCTTATAGCTACGTCCCTATCATGGCCCATCATGTAGACGAGCCATAAAATTAATCCAACAATCCGTCCACGTAATGCACACTTTGCAGAGTACGTGTTTCGAATGCACTGTATGCTCAACTTGCATCCTGAGAAGATGATTAGATCCAATGTAGTTAACATCTAAAAGCAAAACTTGAAGTGCAAAATATGGCCACCTGACGTCATGTCAGAGTTGCCGTAATTCTCTCCGGGGTTATTGCTATCCTTAGTTCAGTCATGCAAATTCAACGTTACTACCATTAATAATTTATAGTTAAAATACTTAATGTGACAAAAATATGTAGCCACGACTCTATTACCAAGTCGTAAAGTCTTAGATAAGTACATGCTTTTGCCACATTAAATGTATCCATATTTTCAGACTTGATCGTACAAAAAAACACAAGGTACAGGTGAACAAACTCTTCTTCAACCGGGCAAAGGAGATGATCACTCCATTGGTATTAATTTTCTTGCACCCTGAAGACGCTAGTACTAGTTAACTGTAATTTAACTGATCTTTGTTGGGCCTTATATATGGTTCCAATAAGGTTTAAGTCTAGTTATCAGTGTCGTCGGTACCAGGCTAACAGCAATTGACAGTATTGTAAGACTTCACGAGCTAACGACCTACTAATCGCATTTGACGGCCGGTGTACGGTGATACGCGTTCTGTATCAAATTGTGAGGTATACATATTTATTTATTACTTATGTACTCCTGTTACTAGGATACAGTCAGCAGCGAGACAAATACTTTATTGCTAATATTTTTTGGGCCGCAGCTTGCTACGCGCTAGATTTGAAGCTGATTCCAGAAATTTCCGCTTTGTAGAGAAAAACGGCTACGAGCACACAGCCCGCCTAGCCAGTTCCATGCACTCAATGTGTAATTGACTTAACGGAACCTTGACACGAAAAGAAGAATGTGTTACGACGGTCCCAAGTAACACTGTCGGATCTACAAAATCGTCATTTTCGTTTTATTGCATTAATGATCTGAAAACATCTAAATTTATAATATAACATTTTCAGAATTTTACATTTCTCTCTATTTTCCGAAATAATATGTCACAAGAATGTCGTATCTTACACAGCGTCCGGTTTACAATGTCGGATGTCGCGTTACAACAATGTTAGCGGGTGCGCGGGTAGGGCGACGCGGTCGTTTGTGCCAGTACCCACAATATTGTATGGATAAGCGCCGAATTTGCGAGCTCCTCGGCACATATTTAAAAAAGCCAAGATTTTTTGATGTTTTAAATCATTATGGCAAGTAATCGGTCCAAACGGATGTTACAATCAGTTTTGGCTGCAGGCAGTGATAATATTCCACGAAAAAAGAAGAAACAAAATGCCGTGAATTCAAGTCACATCCTTTTTTCTGAAGATAATATGGGTAGGTACAATGCCACTAAAGTAAAAATATTACAATATTTTGTTTATTGTTTAAAAATACCATACGTAGTGTTTCTTGTGGTTTATTTAGATTATTTTTTTACTAGGTTGGTGTGCCCATACTATAACGTTGGTTGTGGTAGTTGCGACAATATTCATTGGATTATGACAATTTATTGTGTTGTATGTGGTACTTCCGACATTTTGTATGAACTATGTCCAAATAAAAAAGTAGTATGTGACACTTCCGACAAAATCGTTTAAGAATCTCCAGGCAAAAATGTCGGTTGTACTATTTTTGAGGTTTCCTCAAGTATTTTCTTATTTTTACTTATGCACATTTTAAGAGTATCTAAAAATAGTAACTATTCCCAAATTTTATTAGTTAATATCATAATTTGACAATTTTATATAGTAAAAACCTGTTTGCAAAACTTTGATTGGCTCTGCTGGAAAGTAGTCATTTTGCAGATCCGACAGTGTTACTTGGGACCGTTGGGACTTTTTTGTCCTTATTAAGGACAAAAAAGGCGGATAACGCGGAAAAATATATGCAGATCGCATCGCAATCGCAATGAAACAAGCACGTTGGGTTGGTTATAGTTTGGAAATGTCAAATCCATACGATATATGGCACATTTCTTAGAATATGGTGTAATTACAAATGATGATATAATTACAGTATGAAAAGTATTGGATGAAAGAAGATTAACGAAGAGGGTGTATGACAAAAGAGTGGAAGGATCAGTTGGAAGCGGAAGACCTAGGCGAACTTTCCTCGACCAAATCGGGGAAATATTACAAAAAGGCCAGGTCAGAAGTACCCTAAACCGACGAGCATGTATGAACAACGTTATGAGAGTGAGTGAAGCGAAAGTCGTCTGTCAGGATCGTAGCAAATGGAAATCTGTGATCTCTGCCTACCCCTCTGGGAAACAGGTGTGATTATATGTATGTATGTATGAAAGTATAACATATCCAGCAAATGGTGCCACAATGGCGGTTAGAAAGCACCATCTTTGGGTTTTTACCCTCATTATGGCTACGATGCTTTACACTTCGATACGTGAACCGGTCTCGAAAACACCGGAACTTGACACCTCAGCCGAAATTTTTACAAAATGACACGTATTTAACCCCAAAACTCTCATGAACAATCTTGTCTTCGCAATCGCACACTAATACCTTAGGAAAGTTGAGGATATCGCAGACAGACGTCTCTGAGATCGATAGAGGCCTTTGTCTGGCAATGGAATTCCTTCGATTATTCGAATGTTATTCGGAAATCGCACTTACACTCAAGCGGTATTCGACTTTTAACTCTTAATTTGTCATGGATTTGTTTCCAATAAATGATCTTCTTTTGTCATCAAAATGGCATCGAGAAATTCTGACCAGCAACAACACATAAAAATTACATATTATATAAAAAAAATACAATCAGAAAACTAGACAATGCGACAATGCAGCAATGTGACAGTTTAACGTTTTGGTTAGTTAAAATGTTCAAACGTTGCAGATCTTTAGAGCTCGGTAATGAGACCACGTCTTAGGCAAACTCAGCTCCGCTAACATTCACGTATGTAAAGGAAGCCTTTCACAACTCGGTATTATGTTAAAAGTAACTTTAATTTGTAAGGTTTAATTCATTTTAATCTGTCTTTTATTAAACATTTACAATTTTAGAGCATTTTAAAGGTGGCAACACTGATAATATTTATGTCTGAAGGTAGATTGGGAGATTTTGGAAAAAAATATAAAAGAAGGGTAGATTAGAACGGCGGTCAGTTGGTTCGGGGAATGATGGACGTTTTTGTGAGGTTGAGGGAAAAAGTAGAAGAATAAATAGTCGTTGTTCATTAGTAGTGACCTAGTGACATTGTTTTATTGAGGAGTATCCTAACAAGTCAGAAGCGGAAGAACCAGCGTTATCAAACGTAAGTACACGCCTGAAATAAGTGAATATCATGTAGAACGGCATTAAATGCAACATAGGCGTAACATACGTTGCATTCCACTTGCCGTTATGAAGTGTTTACTTAATTAAATTAGTGAGCATTACAAGTACGACAAATATCTGTAATTCACATTTTAAAATGAACAAATTAAAATGCTTGCTGTTAATACCCATATAGTTCAAACACAAAATAAATTCCTAAATTTCAAATTTAGTACGTTATACACGTCGTATATATGCTAAGACACCTCATAACGAATAAGTGTAGTTAAGAAACAATGTTAGAAACAGAAGTCATTACTTTCTGAGGCTTGTGTTGCCAACGGTATTGTGATATTATTATGATTGATGTTGCAGTGTTAAATAAGAGATTTATAAATAGGTTCTTTCAAGTTCTGAGGTTTCAGACGTGCGTATACCAAAAATGTGAGTAGTGTGTTTATAGTTCACCCTATCTTTTACAATGCAAGTTTAATTTGATAAAAATCATACAGGCTTATCTTCTAATGTTTAAATGTAACTAATGTCTAAAGTGGGTATGGGAGACGAAAATAGATACATACCATGGAGTGGATATTCAGTGATGGGCTAAAGTTGTTTGAATGATAGGTTAGGAATACATTTGGAATCCAAAATAAACATGCAGGGGCAGTTAATAAATAAACGTGGCTCACACTTTTTGTTTCTAAGTTCCAGAAAATGGGCGATGAAGCTAACAATGACCGCGATGGAGGTAATCACAGGCTGATGACTCCATTGCGGCATGAGAACAATGCACCGGGTGACAGACATTCTCGAAGCCGGAGCCGTGTGAGCAGGCGCAGCCGGAGTTCTTGCCGTCGTCGCATACAAGATCGGGAAAGAGAACTTGATCGCGAACGCGAACGCGTACGTCAGTTAGAACGAGACCTGTTACGCGAGCGCGACGAGGATCGAAGGAGACGGAGTGAGCGCCTGAGTCGTCGCTCCAGCTTCGAGAGGAATGCACGTCGGAGCCGGCATCGCAGCACTGATATGACCGAGCGTCGGAGCCGCCGTCCTAGCACAGAGAGAACCCAGCGGCGAAGCAGACGTCCCAGCCCTGAGAGAAACGAGCGTCCGAGTCGCATAAGCGAACCCAGCCGTGACCGACACACCGAGCAACCGGAGCCATATCGACGACGGGACCGTCATCCAAGTCGGGAGCGTCACGAAACCAGGTCACGTAGTCCTGTATTTTCTAGTAAAGATATTTTTAGTTTAATACAGTCGCTTAAGAATGGCTCAGCGTCGCAAGCTGTAAACCAGAGTACACACATGAATATTAAGGGTTTGGATTATAAAAATATAGTACCGGAATTTGATCCCTCAGCTAAAAGTCAACGTATTGACGTATGGCTACGAAAAGTCAATGAATGTGCCTCTGTTTACAGCTGGGACGAAAAAACCACTGTACATTTCGCGATGCAGAAACTCCGGGGACTGGCTAAGACCTGGTATGAGAGTCAGAGTTCCATTTTGTTCACTTGGCCCGAGTGGCAAGAAAAACTTACCAGCGCCTTTCCCTGCGACCAGAATTACGGTCAGTCCCTAGAGGAGATGCTTAAGCGGCGTAGTCGATTTAACGAACCAATCGAAGTTTACTTCTATGAAAAACTCGCACTTTTAAATAACTGTGAGATAAAAGGAAAACGCGCGGTAGACTGTTTGATCCATGGTATTACTGATAAGACTACTAAGTCTAGTGCTTTGGCGCTTAGGTGTACTGAACCAGATGTTTTATTGCAGTTTCTAATGAGTAATAAAGAGTCTTATGTGCCACCATATACATCATTCAAAAATAAAGTTGCCAATGCTGCACCTGGTTCAGTTGATAACAATAAAACCAACAGGCCTCCATTCAGGCCTACTTCAAATACGAACACTAATGGAGTCTATTGTTTTAACTGTAAAGAAAAGGGACACCCTTACTTACAGTGCCCGAAACCCTTGCTTAAGTGTAATCGTTGCAACAAAGTAGGACATGTTATCGAAAATTGCTTTTTGAAAGAAAAATCTACAAATTCTGAATCGGCAAAAGCCACGATGTGTATTTCAAGTTCGAAACCAAATGAAAAATATTTCAAGAAAATTTCGGTCAATGACTTGCCAATTAATGCATTTGTAGATTTTGGTAGTGAGGTGACGTTAGTGAAGGAATCTCTTTTGCCGCTATTAAACGTTACTCACGATGGAGTACCGGGGACATTGATAGGATTTGGTAACGGAACAGTACAATCATTAGGATCCGTTCCTTTGAAACTGTCAATTGACGGAGTGGATGCTACCGTTCAGTGTAAAGTAGTAACAGACCACCTATTAAATAGATCTGTGCTGGTTGGCCAATCATACACCGAGCAACCGCACATTCTTGTTATTAAAGATTCAACTAGGTTACAGTTTTATAACATAGGCGTTGAAATTCCTAACCATGACCCAGACACTGAAAGTGAAGATAGTGTTCGAATTATAATAAACAATCATAGTATTTTATACGGCATCGCCAGTGTTAAGGCTGTCTCGGAACCCAAGTTTACTGGACATTTATTGTTAAACACCAAAGTCATAGGAAAACCAAATCAACAGTTTGTCGTATGTGGAGGAGTCTACCCCGTTAAAGATGGCTTCCTAAACGTTGATATTACACCTTGTACAGTTCAATGCGTATTACACAAAAATGCAGTGATTTCCCGCGGAGAAAGGGTAGAGGTCGTCAATCGTATAATGACGCATTCAGCTAAGGTGCCATCAACAAATGTTAGCTCCAGTTCTGATTTTAGAGGCTCTACGGCTAAATCAATAGATATTGATCAGGTAAATATAGGCGAGACGGTTACTGGAGCAGATAAGCAGAAGTTAATAGATTTGCTTGAGAAGTATAAGCATTGCTTTGCATATGAGTTGTCAGGTTTAGGTTGTACGGACTCCGCTGCCATGACAATCGAACTAAATAGTCAACGCCCAGTTGTGTACAGGCCATACAGGCTATCGTACCATGAAAGAGAAAAGGTCAGAGGCATGGTAGATGAGATGCTTGAGGCAGGTATTATACGGGAGAGTACGTCTAGTTATGCCAGTCCAATTATTCTGGTTAAAAAGAAGGATGGCAAAGTGCGTCTCTGCGTTGACTATAGGATGTTAAACTCCCTAACCGTCAAAGAAAGGTATCCCATGCCTATAATAGAAGACGAAATAGCTAGACTATCTGGTCAGGCCTGGTTTGTCACCCTAGATTTGATGTCAGGGTACTACCAAGTACCCATTTCTGAGCAGTCAAAACATCTGACTGCGTTTGTCACGCCGGACGGCCAGTATGAATTCAACCGTATGCCGTTCGGTCTGGCAAACGCGCCAGCAATATTCCAGAGGATGATGAACCAGGTACTAGGCCCCATTCGATTTGATAAGGCTACGGTCTATATAGATGACTTGTTGGTGTATGGAAAAAATCCTCAGGAGTGTCTAAATCGGTTATAAGAGGTCTTGCAACTATTAGACAAAGCTAATCTGAAACTTAATCTGTCGAAATGTAGTTTTCTGCAACATAAGATAGAGTATTTGGGTTATGAAATTGATTCGGAGGGAATGCGACCAGGGAAAGCCAAGATACAATCGGTTGTTGACTTCCCATGCCCGGAGAACGTTCATGGTGTTCGCCAATTTATAGGCTTGGTTAGCTATTTCAGAAAATTTATTTACGGTTTTGCTCAGCTAGCGTATCCTCTGACTAGGTTATTAAAGAAAGACTCAGCTTGGCAGTGGGCTAAGGAACAGGACGATGCATTTAAAATTCTTAAAGATAAACTGGTGGAGCGTCCCGTATTAGCTATATACGATCCAAAAGCCGAGACAGAACTCCATACGGACGCCAGTAGACTGGGTGTAGGTGCTATCCTTCTACAGCGTCACCAACCGAATGATAGCTTTAGACCAGTAGCTTATTACAGTCGGCAGACGACCCCAGAAGAGAAAAATTTCCACTCATATGAGTTGGAGACATTGGCGGTCATTTGTGCTTTAAAGAAGTTCCGGGTGTATTTGTTAGGAAAAGAGTTCAAGGTCGTCACTGACTGTAGTGCGCTACGGTCTACGTTTGAGAAACGGGACCTCATACCCCGCATAGCAAGGTGGTGGTTGGCTTTCCAGGAGTTTAACTGTTCAATAGAGTACAGAGCTGGGGTAAAAATGTGTCACGTGGACGCACTGTCTAGAAATCCTGTCACTGATAGTGAAACGGAGAACATGGATCCATATCCAGCGGTTATGGCCATAAGCGAGGAGGACTGGTTGCTAACCCTGCAGCTTGGGGATAGCGAGTTACATAGGATCCGGGATATACTTTGTAGCGGGCTTGATGAAAAGGGGCTCGAATATATAAAGGATAATTATTTAATCAAAGACAACAGACTTTTCAGATGTATTGGGGGAGATAAGGAGAATATACGATGGGTTGTCCCGAAGGGTGCGAGGTGGCAGCTGTGTAGGTTAAATCATGATGATATAGGACATCTTGGTTATGAAAAAACTTTAGAAAGGATCAAGAAGACTTACTGGTTTTCTAAGATGTCCCGATTTGTAAGAAAATATGTTAATGCGTGTATCGAATGTGCTTACGCGAAACATAACAACAACAACCGCGAGGGGCTTTTGCACCCTATCGAAAAGGTAGCGAAGCCATTCCATACCCTACACATCGATCACCTCGGGCCTTTCGTAAAATCGAAGCAGGGTCACACCCATATTTTAGTCGTGGTCGACTCTTTTACGAAATTCGTTTTCATCAAGTCCGTGCGCAACACAAAGACACAAAATGTGATTAAAATACTGGATACAATATTTGACACTTTTAGGGCACCAGATAGGTTAATCAGTGACCGAGGTAGTTGCTTCACATCACATGCCTTCCGCAAGTATTGTCTGGAAAAGGGTATTAAGCATGTGTTGAATGCGGTAGCGAGTCCTAGAGCGAATGGACAAGTGGAACGGTACAACCGCACCATATTAGACGCCTTAACTGCAACCAACCTCAGCCATAATGAAAAAGATTGGGATACGAAATTAGGAAAGGTTCAGTGGGGCCTTAATAACTCTGTACAGAAGACCACTGGTAGAGCACCGTCCGAGGTAATGTTTGGTACAGCAATGGTGTGTGAAACTACACCAATACTTAACGAATTGGCTGATGTAGTGCGCCATGATCTTGATCTAGATACTATCCGGGACGAAGTTAAAACTAGGATTGACGTAGAACAGGCCAAGCAAAAGAAACGTTACGATGAGGGTAGACGACCTGCGCATACTTACGCAGTCGGAGATCTAGTTAAAATTACTAAAACTGTTTTCCAAAATAACGGAAAGAGCTCTAAGCTACTGCCTTCGTATGAGGGACCTTACAAAGTAATTAAATCTTTAGGAAACGACCGGTATAAAGTTGCCCCAATCCCTGGCTTTGAAGGTATGAAAAACAGACGAAAAACGACAGTAGCTACTGATAGAATGAAACCGTGGATTCACTTACCTGCATTAGAATTAAATGAAGATGATGATACTGTTGATAATCTTGAAGTTGATGAAGAAGCGAATGAAATGTCAGATTGAATTATTTGTATCGTACATTACTACATAGAGGTCTTTGTCTTGTTCCAGGTCAAGGGCGAGAATTGAATGGTTTGCACCTTGACGATGAAAATGCGAGAATCGATTGGTTCGCTAAAATTGATGTAACCGGAGGGTAAACCTTGAGAATTGATTGGTTCAAGGAATGCCCAATGGTGATACCTCGAGAAGTGATTGGTTCGAGGTTGTAGTTTAAGTTCCTCGAGAAGTGATTGGTTCGAGGTTGTAGTTAAAGTTCCTCGAGAAGTGATTGGTTCGAGGTTGTAGTTTAAGTTCCTCGAGAAGTGATTGGTTCGAAGTTTTAGTTATGTCCCTTGAGAATAAATTGGTTCGAGCTTTGATTAATTAACTTCTCTTAAACCGATTGATTTGAGGTAGCTAATGTACGAGTGAGCTTTATTGAAATATTTTTGTGACTTGCATCACCCTTAAATTTAATTTTGCTGATATATTTGATGATTGTCTAATTATAAAAATGTTTAAAAAGTAAGTAAGACGTAGAGTCTTAGAATAACATGTAAAGATGTAAAATTAATAATATAATAACACGATATTTGTTACGAATTAACTGACCGAATGTAAGGTTCCACCAGGCGCGTGTATGGGGGCCATACACGACGTCAGGATGGTCGAATGTAAGGTTTAATTCATTTTAATCTGTCTTTTATTAAACATTTACAATTTTAGAGCATTTTAAAGGTGGCAACACTGATAATATTTATGTCTGAAGGTAGATTGGGAGATTTTGGAAAAAAATATAAAAGAAGGGTAGATTAGAACGGCGGTCAGTTGGTTCGGGGAATGATGGACGTTTTTGTGAGGTTGAGGGAAAAAGTAGAAGAATAAATAGTCGTTGTTCATTAGTAGTGACCTAGTGACATTGTTTTATTGAGGAGTATCCTAACAAATTAAGAACGGCATTTAGGGGAAGATAGAATAGGTGGGAAAAAGAGCGAAGGTTAATAATATAAAGTTACAGTAGAGAAATCAAGCGCATATTAGTGGATTCCTGAGCAACCATAAGTTTTCCTTGTACATATAACCTATCTGAAATTCTTAAATAATATTTTAATAAAATACACAAAATTACTATGACAAAGGGGAGGCGAGGATGATAACTCAATTAAACATATTACCCGGTCGTACCAAATATGTCATATAATCAACGTTTTAAGTGTGTGGTAGGCAGGAGGCTGCAGATATAGTTTAACTCATCATCATCAGTCGTTCCCTCAAAGCTGAGGATCGTGACATCATGTCCTTCTGTTGAAGATCAGGTTCCTCCACAGGCTTCTATCCCTTGCTACGCACATGGCCTCGTGCAGTTTTAATTGCATGGGTGCAGTAATTTGGGCCCATCATCTTGCAGGGGAGGGCCTCTAAGTCTCGTGCCTTCAACTTTTCCCGTCATTATAATTCTCTCCAAGCTATCCGCGGAGCGTCTTGAGAGGTGTCGATAGTTTAACTAGAAAGGGGCATATAATTTTTATTTACCTAGAGATGGATTCCTTAAGACGGTGAGAATTTTGCATGTAGCAACAACCACTCGGAGTTATCGGCTTGCCTAAAAAGTGCAATCAATGCTCAAAAACTTTAGATTATATTTTAGGACTAGATTTTTTTGTCCCAAAAGTTGTAATGAAAGTCACTACAAGTCTTTGATTCAGTCACAGCTATCTACCGCCAAAAATGGCGCACAAAATTTGTTCTAGATGTGGCATCTAGTAGAATATCTACATAATAAATCAATGGTTACGTATGAGAGGATTTAACTTACACATTTAATGTATTCTGAGTCACTCTAGCGCTGTTCGATGTTTACCTGCAAACATAAGATTGTATTAGATAATTTAAACATACGAGTAAAAGCATTGTCGGAAATAGTTGACTAGGATATTAATATGTTAAAGTGAAAGTGGTGAACTAAGGTTGGTTCATGAATTAAAAAAAGCACTGGCAGCCTGGCGAAGCACGTCCGACTTTCGATTCGGACTATCCGGAGGTTTTGATTCGAACCCCGGCCCAAACATTTTTTATTTTTATTTTTAGGAATTTATGTACGAAGGCAAATTTGTAGCAGTTGACGATACTTTAAAAAATATTACACTAATTTCACTATCGTAAACAAATATAACCCCGCTTTTAATAGTAATTATATCACTATCGGACGTTGACCCATGTTAGGTTGAAAAATAATCACTATTAAAATTGTTCCAATTATTAACAAACTTATCTAAATTACTAATTAAAAACTAAGCTTGTAATTTTTTAGAAGGTTCCCCAATTACTGTTAGTAAGTACCTACCAACCTACAACCAATCAATTATAATAAATCTATTAAGCTTTTGTTAATATTTTTAATTAACATGGTGCGGAGTATAAATTGGCGACGGCATACAATTTGAAGTACATTTTTAAGTGCGTGTCACCATGGCGTTCCTACTTACTGTAGGCTTTTTCACTCTGAGTGTATTATTACAAACTACTTGGGGTTTAGGTAAGTACAGAATTGTGGTTCATCGTTGTAAACTAGAACCAATTTTTAATTTTTCTGTCTCTGTATAACTGAATAACTTTATCATACGGTAGTATTTGATCGAAACAAATCTCTCTCTCTCTTCCAAGCTATGTATTACATACACATGGTGGTGGTCAGCTTTCCGCACTTTTCGGCTCCACTTCGCGCTATACTTGACGTCTTCTTCGGATACCTGAGGCTGGCTCTACATGATGGGCCATCATAGGGACGCAGGTATACGACGGAACGAGATCGCAATATCGTTAGCTCCCTCTAACGCATAGCTGCGTCCCTATGATGGCCCATCATGTAGAGGAGCCATGACACTCACTCATATTCTTTAGCGCTACGTTTCTTCATCTTGTCTTGGGTTTACCTTTGAGCAAAACAAAATCGATTTCTTCTAATAAAATTTATTTTATAAGCAAGTCATCACATTGAAGCGAATATATGTATAAGACGTAAGACATCACCATTTTGAATTTTGAAAATTTCATAAGAGTCGGTTGAGAAACGCGACTGTAGCTGGTTTCGCTCGTTCAATTTTATTATACATGATTTGTCATTTTTTTACTTTATATAGAATAGAATAGAAGAACTTTATTCAGAAACATTTAATTAAAATTGAACTAATAACACTGACATAAATTGTATTTTATAAAGCGTGACTGAAAAGGTCTCCAGTCAGGTTCATGCCAAGGGACCCTTGAGGACCCTGGCGCTGGTCTTCCGTGGAGACCCTTCCGAGGGAGCGCAGCTAAATATATATATTTGACGTGCACATCCTCAAGACATTAAAGTCTTAAAAAATCATTTAGTAATAAACTCTATAAACGACCGACAATGATGCATATTTGACTTGAAAACGTTACATGTTCTTAAATATTATGTAAATTTCGTGTTAATGGCGTTATTAACACAAAGTTAACTTCACTTACTTCACACTTTCAGCCTTACATGCGGGGAGTAAAAACGTGGGCATCTACGGCGGGCAAGCCGTCTCCATTCGGGACAACCCCTACATGGCGGCCTTGTTTGAAGAGTATGATGGTTTAGAATTCATGTGCGGAGGCTCCATCGTCCATAAGCGTTTCATTCTCACTGCTGCTCATTGTTTTAGGTGAGATACAATGTACTTTATCGTGGTCAGTAAATTAACTAATCTAGTTTAATTTATTTCTAAGTATAGATATTTTTTTAGGATAATAGCCTCCGCCCAAGTGAGTCTTTTAAACCTTTTACGAATGTTTGCCCCTTCCCCCTTCAGTGATTAAATTTCCAAAATCCTTTCTTAGTAGAACTGTATAAGATTTGAAGTCATATTTCTATTTAAACCACAGATCCTACCTTTTCACGAGAACCGGTTCAGAAATGCCGCTTGTTGTTAAGGATATTTAGCCAGACATACGAACAGCATATATTGAGACTTCGATAGCTTAATAGAAGTTAATTTATGGGAGAAAAAAAACCAGTATTTGTAAGTAAGAGCAAAAGTAATGTACTGAAAAAAAAATGTACTTAAAATAACAATATATGACAGGCCTCAAACACAAAAATAGAACAATATAAAAACATAGACAATAAGACATATCAAAACTATATACAACGTCAACAGCATACAGTTCAACAACATTTCTTTAAAAAAAGCTGTGCAGAAATTGCAGAATTTACTGTATTTGCTTGCTATCCGATCTTCGCCGACTGACGGTCTTCGCCGAATTGACCTTAATATAATTCATATTAAAGAACATTGTACCAAACTTTATTCCTGATCACAGGACTGTGAGTGCCGAATCCGCAAAAGTTCTGGTCGGTACAGACAACTTGGATGAAAAAGATGGAGTCTTTATCGACGTTGAAAAAACTATCTGCCACGAAGGTTTTATACGAAAAGATGATGATATATGCCTGTTGAAATTGAAGGAACCTATAGTGTATGGAGAAAACGTTAAAAAAATTACATTGCCTGATAAGGACTTCGAGTTAGATGCAGGTGTTCTGGTCAACATCACTGGATGGGGTTCGACCGACGCATTTGTAAGTACATTAGACTTGTAATTTTTTTAAATTGTGTTTGTTACTTTTTATATGCAATCTTACCTTCTAATGTTATAAAAGAAAAATCTGAATAAGGCCTAAGTCACGTTTAACATCCGATCCGTTAGAGTCAATATCAAATTAAAATCAAACTATTTGTTATTTATATCAGACGACTAGAACATATATTTTTACACGTTATGGACCTGATTCGATGATGGAGAACAATGGTAGCCATAGGAACTCTGTGATGAAACAATGCAAGCTCATCGAGTTTGCGTTTTTCAATATCTCCTCTGCGACTCATGAATCTCATGATAGCTAAAACAAAAGTAGGTATAGGTGTCCGCGATACAAGTTTGTAGTAAAAATGAAAATTTTGCCAAAAATTTTGGGTATCAAAATGAATTGTATAATGATATTGTATTCAACAGTATGACACGAAGGTTTTGCGACAAACAGAAATCCCGATCGAGTCGCAAGATAGCTGCCGTAAAGAGTACGAGGAACTTACTGCCGAAATGGTCTGCGCTGGATCACGAGGCCACGATGCCTGCTGGGTAACATTGCAATTAAAAAACATTTATTCCTAGGTAAAACAATGCAGCATATACATAGGACTTAAGACTTAGGAAGTAGGGTTCATACATCAAATGGCAGAGAAAAAATACAAAGGTGAACTTTCATTATTGATGCTGCGTTATTTTATCAAGGGTACAAATAGTCTTTGGGTATTCAAACTGGATGTGTGGCGTTCATGTTGAATAAGATCCAAAAGAAAGCGAGTAGCCTAAGTGCAGGCTCAGATCGCTAAATGCTACTCTGCCCGCCCCCAGCTGGTAACTATGCTTGACCCTGTTCACTGAGGCCGAATGCTTGAAAAGCGAGCGAAGTGAGATTATAAGCCAAGCTTCGGGGCACAATTCCACATAGGTACCCCTTTGCATTATGGTTACTTCAGGGGTAAATTGTATATTTCCGTTTGCATATTACAAATGTTTGTACTACATAACATGCTAGTAAGTAATCTTGTTTCAGTTTTAACAATTTGGCATACCACGGTATGAACATACGGTCTAGTTATTGCCCTATTAGTGGAGTACAACAACGCCTTTATAACCTATAAAAATGACAAAACTCACAAGTCCGATTTTATATTGTGCAAGTTAGAATACGTTAAGTACTAATAATGACAAATATTTTCTAACAATTGTGAGCATTGCGCTAGGTATAATACACGTATTTGTTTGCTACATAAAGAAAAGATTATGCAAGTTTATTATTTTTCTCTACCAGACTATCGCTTTTTATTATTGCTACATAACTTCACATTTTACAACGGTTTTGTCAATAGCATTCGTCGTCTTAGCCATTTGTCGTTCGTTTAGAATTCAAGGTCACGCATATTTTTACAAATTGTTTACGAATATGCTCACATAATCTATTGACCAAACTGTCATAAAATGACAGATGATATTGAAATAGTTGAATGCAATAGTGTGGTAAAGAAAAATATGATTTGAATAATCTTTTCTTTGTGTTATTAACAAATATCTATATAATACCTAGCGCATCGTCAATAACTGTTAGAAAATATTTTTTACTGTGACTAATCATATTATATTCTCTAACTAAAAATGAAAATCGCACTTGTGAATTATAAAAGTTCAAAATTGTTCCTGTACCGTACATCATTTCTTTGCATGATATACAGTCGCCATCAAATATATCGGAGCGGCCAAGGTACTCAAAAGTATCTGAATACACTGTATCGCCTTTACAATAGAGGCATTGTTCAAATATTTGTGACCAAATTGGCCGCTCTGATATATCTGATGGTAACTATACCTAGTTCTTGATAATCCCAATATTCATTACACAGGGAGACAGCGGTAGTCCTCTGACATACAACGGCATACAGATTGGCATAGTCTCGTACGGCCACGGCTGTGGCTACGTCTCAACTGTCTACACCAGGGTCTCCAGCTACATCAACTGGATCCAGGACCAAATAAGCGAGAATGTATAGAAGCATAAGAGGATTACTTATGTATGAACAGTTAAAGTTGAAAATAATAGATGGGTATTTAATACACAAATGTATGCTGGCTGTTTCTTTTCGTCCCCACGTAAAAGAACTTTTCCTTTAATAACCATTATTTGTTTAGGTATCCAGATAGGTTAGGTAAGTCTATGGATAAATTTAGAAATATTATTTTGTCTGGTCAATTTACAAATTAGACATAAATCTACAATGGACTCCTCATATTAAAATAGTATTTTATACAATAGTGACATAATCAAGAGCTTTTCATTCGAGTACCGCGTTTACGCCACGAAGCTTGCTGAGTGGCCTAATTAAGGTACCAGATTGAAAAGCTTAATTATGTCACTATTATATACAATACTTTTTCTACGAGTATTAAGTAAGAATTGATTATCTTTCATTCTTTCTAAATTTTTCCCAGTCAAACGTCAAACACTATTTTTCAAACCGGAAGTAATTTTATCTGGGCCTATTCGGTGGTACAGACACCACCGAAAAGAGATATACATATGATTGTGTGCGTAGTAGAAAGAGATGGATAGAATAAACTGTGTCTAAACTTACTTCCAAGATGTCGGTGTAGTTGTGATTGGTCTTTTTATAATCCAATCACAACGTAGAAGCAAGTTTAAGTAGAAGAAAATCTGACAGATTAAGTACGTTCGGAAATTATAAAGTTGAGTCTGTCCGAAAAGAAAAGTGTCGTACAATGTATGAGCTCCCATATAATAAATAAAAAATAAAAATAAAATAAAATTTGTTTATTATCAGACTGCATAGGTCCATAGGATGGTTAGTAGAACAAACTTACAACTAAAGTTAAACCTAAATTTTAAAACTAAGACATTAAAACTATACAATGGGTTAGTAATAAGAAAATAACAATAAAAGCTTAGACTAAAAGCCCTGCAGACCAGCTGAGCCGTGGATGGTGGTTCACCGAGGCGCACGCCCAATCGGGGCATGCAGCTCGTTAAACCTGCCAAGCACGGCGCTGTCCTGCCTCCCGGCCACGACCTGCAGGAGACTGTTGGGGCTTCCCCTGACTCGTCTGATGAGCGACGTGACTTTCTTGCGCATGAGCGCATAAAAGTCATCAGTGTGCGCGTCGGCAAACATGCCTGACGCGCTGCAGTATCGAGGAAGCCCCACCATCGCCCGGAACAGGTTATTGTACAATATACGCAGGGTATGGTACGCTCCTTGAGTATAGTTGGTCCACAGACTGCTGGTGTAGAAAGTTTGGCAGTATGCCTTAAAAAGCGTGACCTTGACCTCAAGTGTACAACCAGCAAATCTGCGAACCAGCATGTTCCCTCTTACAGATAACGCCCTTCGTTCTCTCTATAAACCATGACACTTTTCTCTATAAACCATGACACTTTTCTTTCCGGACAAACTCTACACATTTTACCGAGATTTGAATGACATTCTCTTTTCAAAATTATTTTAGTTTAGGGGCGGGTTGTTTAATAAATCTATTTAATGATCCCGGAAGTGCCATAGACTATCCAACATTTAAATGTGTAAGGTTTAAGTCTGGTCTATACAATCCTAATAGGTACACAGATTAAAGTCGACGAGTAGAAAAATTATTTATAACCGGTGACTCACGTCATTTTGATCGATTTTTGCTCGACATGTTTCGATCATGTGTAAATAATTTTTTTCTTCTCTTCTTCCTCCTAGCGTTTATCCCAGCTTGGGGTCCGCTTGACAACCTAATCCCATAAATTGGCGTAGACACTAGTTTTTACGAAAGCGACTGCCATCTGACCTTCCAACCCAGAGGGGAATCTAGGCCTTTTTGGGATTCGGTCCGGTTTCCTTACGATGTTTTTCCTTCACCGAAAAGCGACTGGTAAATATCAAATGATATTACATACATAAGTTCCGAAAAACTCAGTGGTACGAGCCGGGGTTTGACCCCGAGACATCCAGATTGAAATTCGGACGTCTTACCGCAAGATTACCAGCGCTTCATCAGGACCCCTATTCGACTTGACTAAGTGTAACACTAACATATGTCACCTCTATTGCGATTGTATTGCGGCTCTATTGCGATGGTATTGCTGTTGTGTTTATCTGTCACATTTACAGTAGGTATCGCTAGAAGGTTTGTCTTTGACTATTGGCCACCATTTTATTTGTTATGACAGGACGTCGGGAATCCCATGGCAAAGAGTAAAAGGCGATTTTTTAAAATTGTATAATACAAACACAGATTAACGCAATATTTTTCTACATGAAGTAACCAATATCAAATCATAATTTTTGCCATGAAGGCGATCAACCTAGTGTCACTGTCATCTTGTGTGTAACAGGAAAACTCTCGTAGCCCTTCGGGTGGCAAAGTCCGGGAGCCGGACTTGTCGTAAAGTGGCAGGGATCCGGGAGCCGGACCTGACATAACCAGCTTTTGAGTGGCAGCGCCACAGATTGAACGGCAGCGGAAGTGGCGCGGCCATTTTGGAAAAAATACCGTCAAGTGGCGGGCCCCTCACAGGTGATCATAGCGAATCTTCCGCGTGTTAGAAAAATGACCATTTCTCAAAATAGATGTATGGATGCTGTATATAGACCATGTATCATTATATTGAGCATTAAATAGTCTATTTGATTATATAGTAATTTATGTCATTCTATATAAGTGAATTTCGCTAGTCTTGATCAAATCTCCGATGATATTTTTTTTCTACTTCATGTAAATAAATAACTATGATTAGGAAATAAAACAATTAATTGTACAAAACACAGATTTAATGCCTAAACTATACAATTATTTAGACTTTTAAACCTTTTTATTGCACCTCACAATACAATATTTTTACAATACAAGGTTTTCAAAAACGTGTCTAAAATTTGACACACTCTGGGGGTCGGGAGTATGACGCAATTTGTAACTAACTTCACTCGGCGCGGCAATTCGACCGTTATTGAATGCCATCCTTGTCTATTGACGAATACATCATGCAAGTGTGACCAAGCTAACAGTAGTTTTGTCCGCTCTAAATTAGGTGCGAAATATGGAATCGCACAGGGTCCGGGAGCCGGTCCCTGCCACTCAACGGCTTGTTATGTCAGGTCCGGCTCCCGGACCCATGCCATTTTCGGAGCGATCCGGCTCCCGGACACTGCCACTTAGCGGTATATTTTCCAAAATGGTCTTGCCATTTCTCTTACCGTTAGACCGCTAGCGCTGCCATCCGAAGGGGTAGATGGACGCATCCAAGGATTGTATTTGCGTCCCTTTCTCTCGTTAACGAAAGAAGAGGCGTTTGTCTATTATTTGAAACTGGAGTATACTCTTCAGCAACAAAATAAGGCCGAAAGAGAGCGAAATAGAAGGGGCCGCTTCTCGTTTTGACTAAGGAGGTACAGTGCCACCAAAAAGAGTAGAAATTAAAAAGTGGCAACATCGCAGTGTCGTCCCGTTTTTGATTTGAAAGGGACGGCACTACGATGTTGCCACTTTTTAATTTCTACTCTTTTTGGTGGCTCTGTAATCAGACAATCAGAATGTCAATATTGTCTATGTGACTATTTTGTAACGAGTGCGAACGATATTATGCTCTCTATCGGACCGTTTTTAAAGCCTTTTTTCAAGACACCTATGAACGACTGTTTAGCTCGGTAATAAGGTTCCACTGCGGTTAGGGAAAAATGGAAAGAATTAGATCCACTTCATATCCATGGCTAGCATTGCCTACCAGAAGTTTGCGCAGCGGTGAGTAGTGGAACTATATTACATGATGTCTTTTTATCTGCTTTTTATAAAACGGACTGTATTATTAATCACTACATAAGTATAAAACAAAGTCGCTTCCCGCTGTCTGTTCCTATGTATGCTTAGATCTTTAAAACTACGCAACTGATTATGATGCGCTTTTTTTAAATAGAGTGATTCAAGAGGAAGGTTTATATGTACAATTGCACCCGTGCGAAGCCGGGGCGGGGAGGGGCGGGTCGCTACGCTAGTCTATATTAATAATCCCGAGGGGGGGGTACGGAAAAGTAGAACGAGACTATGCTCAAACGAAAGAGCGTAAAGAATAAAGAGTTTTTGAATTGGACACTTATATCGGCAAAATTCGGATTGTCGCGTATTTTACGTTCAAAAGTGTTAATTTCACTACATAACGCCGGCCATTTTTGTTGGTTGTCAGTGACGGGTGCGTTCGGAAATTGTGAACAATGTTTGCATTCGGCGCACACGCAATGCACGTCGGACCAAAGATTGTGGTCAAACAAAAGGAGGTAAAAAGTAAATAAATGTTGAGAATAAATGTAATAATACACAGCTGATTTACAAAATATTATTTTACAGTAAGTCTATTAGCACTATTAAAGGAAAATGTAAAGATGTTTGCAAGTATTCGAACACTACCTACATGTTTTGTCAAAGCGGTATTACACATTGCAACCTGCAGGGCCCAATCTGTCAGGTTGGAATGTGTAATTGAAGGTAGGGCCCGTAGGGAGCTGAAGGAGGGGTAGGAAGAGGCAGGGTACACAACAGATTGGGCCCTGCAGGTTGCAATGTGTAATACCGCTTTCATTGTCATGTGAATCCAAACGTCATATGCAATGAAAATAATGAAATGACCCGCGGGTTATGTTTATTTACCTAAATATGTCTCGAATACTATTGTAGATAATTATCAGCGTTGGTTCTATGAGTGTAGTGTAGAAACTGATGCATTTTCTAACTAATATGTTCAGGCCGGATATTGTAGCGCCGAGCGCAACAAAAGTTTGTTTACAAATGTAAAGGCTAATCTTTTATTAAAATGACTGTAAGTATGACAAAATTATGTGTTATATTGAATTAACTAAAACGTAAAGTCAATCTTTGCGTAAAAAATTGCACATTTGGTTATATCTTTGAGTAAATAACCATGAATACATTAATGTTCTAAAGGATATCACGTTGTCATGAGGCATGTAGAAGATTATTTCTAAAATGAATACAAATTAATCATAGTTTAATGAAATAGGCTGTAGTCAAAATTAGGGGTGCTCATTTTTTATCCTAGGTATTCACAAATATGCTTATAAACATGAATTGTATGACCAAATGCTGTCATAAGTATAGTAAATAGTGTGTGCAATTGGATGGCGCAGTTTTTCTAATGACACAGTGTGCGGATATGTATGTAAAGTTGATCCGTGCGGTTTTCACTGATGTCTGATCCAGGTTGAAAGCAGCGTGTGCAGTGTCCTGTTTTTGTGGTTTTTAATCACAACAACCTCCTTCACTTCAAAGTGAATAAATTTAATGGCTACTGTCTCTGTCTGCTGTAATTAACTTCAACTACATTGAGCCGGAGTTAATTATTAGATCACTCAACTGGTAAAAAATTAAATTAAAAATGCATTATTTGTTGCACAAAAATAGACACAAAAAAAAGAGTGGTAATATACACTAGAAGTAAACAGAAAAACAATACTCAAGAAGGGAAAGGAAAAAAAAACACAACAAACAATCAACTTAAGAACTAAATTCGCGACAATAGGCTCGGAGCTCAGCATTTGCTGCGACTGCGAGCTTGGTCGGCTACACAGTGCTGTTTTTCAGCCCGCGCCTGTCTCTTGACTTATACAAAATGAAAATTTAATAGCTGGCTATAGGGTAAACATCGCATTCACAGCTTGCACTTAGTTTTTATTAGTAGTTTCTTTTTAACCGACTTCAAAAAAGGAGGAGGTTCTCAATTCGACTGAATTTTTTTTTTTTTTTTTTTTTCATAATTTTTTTTTTTTTTTGTATGTATGTTACTCCATATCTCCGTGAATCGTGAACCGATTTTCAAAATTTTTTTTTGAATCGAACAGGTATAACCCCTAGATGGTCCCATTGTCACCAAGTTGGGATCTGATGATGGGATCCTGGAGAAATCGAGGGAACTCTTCAACTATTATAGGCACACCTATAGTGATTTCACTATTTTTTACAGCAACTCGGCCACTTCCTCTTGGAATAGCGGATCCTAAGTGAAGTCGGTTCTTTTTTTGTTTAAAATTATTGTCTCTGTCGTTCATAAGTGCATTGTAATGTGCCTAAATTGAATAATTTTAAACAAAATAGGACCGACTTCACTTAGGATCCGCTATTCCAAAAGGAAGTGGCAGAGTTGCTGTAAAAAATAGTGAAATCACTATAGGCGTGCCAATAATAGTTGAAGAGTTCTCTCGATTTCTCCAAGATCCCATCATCAGACCCCGACTTGGTGACAATGGGACCGTCTAGGCGATATACACGTTCGATAAAAAAAAAAAATTGAAAATCGGTTCACGATTCACGGAGATATCGAGTAACATACATAAAAAATATTAATAATAATGTCTCGATCAACACCTCGAGAGACTTTCGCTAGGTGGCTGGATCAAGGGTCAGATGCAGAAGGCGGTGGTCATGGATACGGCGCGGATAGTCCGCCGGTTCCTCTCACTGCGGCCCTAACCACCGGCAGCCTGGGCCCTGCCATACCCTCTAGGATAGGTTTTTTATAATGTTTTTATTGTTTTTTTGTGTTTTTGATGTATTTTTGTACTTTACTTTTATAAAAATATTGTAAAAAACCTATCACTAAGACCAAAAATAAATAAAGAACATAATAATGATAAAAAACAGTCGAATTGAGAACCTCCTCCTTTTTTGAAGTTGGTTAATAATAAATATCTTTTATCTTTTTTATTACATGCCACCTAATACCTAAAAGGAGGGCCACGTTTTTTCGAAAGTATATAGAGGTATTACCCGAGCGAGGTAGGACGGACGGAATCACGGGACTTTCAAAAGCCGGGATTTCAGGATCCCGGGATATTCGGGACTTTAAAAATCCAGGATTCCGGAAATGCTTCAACGGGCTTCCGGGATTTTAGGCAGCTGGGGTCTTGAAATGCGGGACAACCGAATTTTAGGGTCCTGGGAGTCCGTAACTTAAGAATACCGGGATACTGGAACTTTCAAAAACTGGGATTTTTGAACTGCACGAAGCCGAAAAACTAGGGATTCCGAGAATGCGAGAAACCGAGATATAAGGATCCTGGGACTCCGGGACTTTAGGCAACGGGTGGGTTTCCTGGATGAAAAAGCCGAGTTCCCGATATACCAGGAGTGCGACGTTCTGGGGTTTTAGGATTTCGGCATTCGGAGTTTTAGAAACCCATGCGGGAAACCAAGATATTTGAATTCCGAGATTAAAAAGCCAGTGTTACGAGTCGTTAGAAAGCCGGGATTCAAGAAATGCGGGCCGACGGGATTTAAAAGTCAAGGGAGTCCGGAGTTTTGATATCCTTGATTAGGAGACTTAAAATACGGGATTTCGGGGGGGGTGCGCCAAAGTTCACATAAAATTTGTACTTCGATTATTGGAAGTCCGAAATTGTTGTTTATAATTTTTTTAATCATAATGATCATTTCTTATAAGTATTTTTTGTTCATAACTATCGTTACTCCGAATTATTTAAGTTTATAATGTAAATCAATATAAATATCTATTATACTAATATTACTTTCCAGAGTCACCGTTAGGTACGACGACGAGCGAAGTGAGGAGGAGTGTTAGGTATCTTGCGATCACAACACAACACAATTTCGGTTAGGTTAGGTTAGGTTAGTGTGTCATCCTGCCCGAAGGGCATAACTACCCAGAATAGAAGCCCCCGCGAAGCGGGGGCTTCGTCGACCCTGTCACAGAAATGACTACTATCAACAAAAAACGTAGGAAATTATATTATGTCTCAAAAAATTCGGACAGCAAACAATTATTAACACTGTCGTTATATGAAAAAATATTAAAACCATAAAAATTATTACAATTTTATTTATGACGAATGATAATTCTGATCACAAAACGGTATTACTGAAAAAATTATGCTAAGTAATTTTATGTGAGCCAATATGGCCCCGATTTCGGGAATGTGGGAAACCGGGATTTTAGGGTGCTGGGAGTCCCGGTATAAGGGATTCCGAGATTTTGAGACATAAGGAATTCTGAGTTCCAAAACAATCTGGATGGGGTCCGTGACATTATAAAGCCGGGATATAAGGCCGTATAATGCCGGACGCCGGAATTTTAGGGTTTTAGGAATCTGGAACTTTAGGGATGCAGGATTCTGAGATTTTTAAAAGCCTAGATTCCGAAAATGTGTCTCTCATAAATTTTAGAGTTCCTGTCCCAGGAGTCCAGGATTTTATAAATCTGGGAATCACTAAACCCCGAATTATGGAAATAGTGAAACCGTGATTTTGGATTGCTGTGCGTGTGCACCCGAACCCGGACATAAGGGCATGCGGAATTCCGGAACTTTAGGAGGCCGGGATTCTGAAAATGCGGCTTGCTGGAGTGGTCCCAGCGGTCCAGGATTCCGCAACTTACAAACATCGTAATTTCGGAACTGCGCGAGGCCGGGATTTTAAGATATTATAAACCAGGGATTCCGGGAATTGAAACAATCGGGATTTTAGGGTCCCGGGTGTGCCAGGACTTAGAAGTACAGGCTTACGGGACTTTAGAAATCCTAGGAATCCTGGATTGCGGGAAACCAGGTTGTTTTTACATATAATATTTTAATTATTTATTTTTTTAAATACATAACATTTATTTTACCCGAGCGAAGCCGGGTTTTCATCTAGTTGTCAATAAAGGCGATTTTACAATTTACATTTTACGGCACACAGAGGGCTGAAAATCAGCTTTTATAGAAATAGCAACTGAGTTCTTAATTTGTTCCTTTTTTCTTGAAAAAGCTTTCACTAGTTATTAATATATCCCAAAATAACTCTGAAGTAATTTGGTTGGGAAAATATTAAATTTTTTTTTCAAAAATTTAGCGAATGAGAAAAATCGAACTTTCTTCAAAAATAAAAGGTGAACCGTTATATCCTCACAAATGTATATGGAACAAATTATTCTTTATTTGTTAACATACTCAAAATGATTATATCAGGTGCACTTTTTTATGAAATTAATAAAAAAATTAATAGTTTTGTTTTTGGAAATAGTTTTTACTCACTATTTTGAACTTGTGTGAGTCAAAAACTTAGAAGCAGTGAGTTTTTTTTTACAAATAGATATGGATCGTATCGGATATATCGGGTTTTCTACAAAATTAAAAGGTAAACCGTTATATCCTCGCCTTAGAGCTTTAAACCAGTGCTTGGTTGAATAGTCAAAGATCCTCGCAGACGGTTGTTGTAGCAATTACTGTTGACTTTTTGACATACCCACATTTTTTTATCAGGCTTAATTAAAGGTTTTAATACTGATACTATAACAATCTGCGAGGATATAACGGTTTACCTTTTAGTTTTGAAGAAAGTCCCATATATATGTGATACGATCCATACATCTATTTCGAAAAAAACAAGGTACAAATTAAGAAACCAGTTTCTATTAGATTTTCAGCCCACCGTGCGATATTAACAGTTCATTGACAAGTTAATAAGATTAAATTTGCTTGAAAATCATACATTCATATTGAATAGCTCTACATATTCGTTTGTAAACGTTCAAAATAGTAACAGGTAAAACAATTTACTCAGACTCAAGCCATTTTTGAATTACGTTTACAAAACAAAATGTTTGCAGAATGATTATCTTGAAAACTGTAACTTGTATTGGCTTGAAAGTATGTGTTGTGCTATATTCTAGAGAATCAGCTGCAACTGCAACGAAACCGCAATTCCATTCGTTCCAAAGTTTTTCAAGCAGGTAAGGGAAACTCTTCATCCATAACATAAAGAAAAATTAGTAAGCTTATTTCTCTATGTTCATGCTTGCTTATTTGATGCAGATCAAATAGATACTTAGTGACAGGTAAGTGGCAAAATATACCTACCAATTGCAAATGCAATTTATCAACTGGAGCCAACATTAGTTATATTTGACTGTTTTGACTATCACTACAATATGAATATATAATAATATGGAATATCTACCTCTTATCAGGACTAATTAAAATTCTTAACAGAATTAAGTACTTACTATAAATAAAAATATTCTGGAATAAAACAATTAAACAAGATTTTACAAAGTTTATTTATACATTTACCCAACAAACGGGAGACGCTTATGGTACTCGGCCATATGGGTCCAAATTAATCATATTCTTATACATATATTTCTTCTACATAGTGTCGTAGTGCACGTCAAAGAGCTCATAAAAACACAAGTCTTAAAAGAGGATTTCCGTCCGAGACGCAGGGTAGCGTACCAAACCGAATGCAGAACCTCCTTCTTCTATGGAATTGAAGTCTGTTAAAAAAAGAACCGACTTCACTTAGGATCTGCTATTCCAAGAGGAAGAGGCCGAGTTGCTGTAAAAAATAGTGAAATAATTATAGGTGTGCATATAATAGTTAAAGATTTCCCTCAATTTCTCCAGGATCCCATCATCAAATCTGGACTTGGTGATAATGGGACCAACTGTGAAGTATACCCTTTCAAACTAAAAAAGAATTATCCAAATCGGTCCAGCCGTCTTCGAATAATCGGTGAACATATACATAAAAAAATAACAAAAATAACAAAGATCCTAACGAATTGATAACCTCCTCCTTCGAAATCTTGAAGTCGGTTGAAAACAGAACTCAATCCTAATAAAATAAAGCTTTTTTTCTCTAGGTTGGAAAGCCGGATGGCAGTGCTTTTGTAAAAACTAGTGCTTACGTTAATTCACGAGATTGGGCTGCCGAGAGGACCCCAGGCTCAAAGCTGGGAAAAATGCTAGGAAATTTGTGACCTAAACACGTAAAATGTGTTTACGTATTTTTATTGTAGTTGTTGTTTATACAGCTCGCTGTGAGAGAGCGATTTCACGTGTAAATAAATACCCTCAGATTCTCCAATGAGGTCCCCGAATCGAATCGTAACCAGTTCAATGAAAACGACCAGGTTCTACATCTGGTCGCGGGAGGGCCCTTTAAAACCACCGGTGTACCTCGTTACTTTTCCATACAGCCTTGTGGTTATCGGGGCCACAGGTTTACGTCAATTATACTTTGCTAATAGGGAGAGCGCAGTGGGCTTCCTGTTTTTGCTGGAAATAATGATTCTTACTACCATATAGATCTAGCAGATCTATTTAATTATACTTCGCGGTTGTGGAGTCTTAAACGCTTGTGGCGATTGAAAAGCCGCAGCCCGTCATGCATTGTTTAATCTACCTACCTAATAATTAATATATTATAAGATACATTACCAAATTTACACGACTTTCCTTTTTTTATACTGAATGAAGTATAGATGACATATTTCAAACAATAACCGGTTGACAGCTGAATGCATAGATTAAAGCGAGGTTTAGACTATCAAGTTTACTTGCGGCAAGTAGGGACGCAGCTATATAGTTTGGCCAAAGTTTGTTCCACTTCAAGCATAGACAGGGAGAATCATACTGTCTTTTTCTAATGCTAGTACTTTCACTACTAAAAAAGGGATGGGTACAGCATGTTACTCTGACTGTTACTGCGCTTTTGGTTTGCCAGACTATAGTTCAGAATGAGACATTAATCATTATAACTATTTCATTCTAGCATATATATACTTGCTAGTCTAAACCTCGCTTAATGTAAAGAACGCTGAATGAATTTGAGGTACCGAATTTTAAAAAAATACAGGAAAAATGAGGTATGTATGTTCAAGCATATAACCCCATATATCATAGGTTTAGAGTGTTTAGACTTTGTTTAGACTCGAATCAGGTTTGCATTTCAGGTCGCCGTATACCATCCGTATACGGTTACAGTGCCACCAAAAAGAGTAAAAATTAAAAAGTGGCAACATCGTAGTGTCGTCCCGTTTTTTTAGATTGATTTGAAAGGGACGACACTACGATGTTGCCATTTTTTAATTTCTACTCTTTTTGGTGGCACTGTACCTAATGAGTTCGCCCGATCGGATAACCTGACGCAAAAACCTAGCGTTTACCTGAAACCTAAAAGAATGCAAAATTAACCCCGTTAACCCGCCGCGTCCGATAGGAGGGAAGGAATCCGCCAACCTGACGCCAACACCGAACGCTTGCCTTGAACCGGATCAGATACTCAACTTTGTATCTTATTCCAGCCTTAACAAACATTTGTGGTCAACGTGTATTTTTTTAAATATATTATAAACAATGAAGTACTGTATTTTTATTATGTTGCAGACCGAAGGTAAAGCCCTACCAGAAATATATGAGCACGCGCCATATTGCGGAACTTCATTGGAACAAAATTTTTCATACTAAACTGAACTGTCACCACAGAATAATATAATAGTATTTCATACAGAAATTCATCTTCCTTACAAAATCGGCGTTTGACATAACTTTGACAGATAAACAGTGACACATGACGTCTCCATACAATTTTGCCTTTCGACTGTCTAGGGTTGACAAATACGCGATTAGTTTGATCGCAGGACTTGCCCTAATCTGCCTCAATCTTCCTAATCCATCAATAATTTTAACATTAAGGGTCACCACATACCTAGCGGTTTTCCTCGCGGAATTACCGGAAGTAGCGGAAATTCATAGACAAAATGCTTAATTTGTCTATGGTAGCGGAAATTTGTCTATGGCTTCCATACAAAAAATCTGCTACCATAGACAAATTTCCGCTACCATAGACAAATTTCCGCTACTTCCGGTAATTCCGCGAGGAAAACCGCTAGGTATGTGGTGACCCTTAAATGGATAAAAGGCAGATTTATTGCCTAATTTATCCAATCTAACTGTTATTTTAGAAAAACACCACTACTTAAATACTTTACCTTATCTATGGTCATACCGCAAACGAACGAAGGGGATTTTGACAACCCCGAAAACGTATCCGATACGTTCCAAACCCGTAGCTGTCACTTCATGGAGATGGACCCCCCTGCTGTCACCATATACATTGAGATTAAAGCGCCCTCCTGACAATACTCATATATTTCGGGTAGGGCTTTAATATATACCTACGAGTATAAGTATATTTCTACAAGCGTCATCATCTTCTGTGGAATAGGAAAAGGTAAAGACATTAGAGTCCAGATAGTCCTTTTACTGTATTTTATTACCGAGTAAAACAGTCGTTCATAGGTGACACGGTCCGATAGAGAGCGGTGTCTCACTCGCACTCTAGTCATTCATGACGCAGCCCCCTATATCAAACTCTCTTTCGGCCTCACTTTGTATCTGAAGAGTATACTCCAGTTTGGGTCACAACATACCTAGCGTAGCGGAATTCCTCGCGGAATTAGCGGAAGTAGCGGAAGTTTGTCTATGGCTTCCATAAAAAAAATCTGCTACCATAGACAAATTTCCGCTTTCATAGACAAATCTCCGCTACCTTAGACAAATTTCCGCTACTTCCGCTAATTCCGCGAGGAATTCCGCTAGGTGTGTTGTCACCCTTTATCATTTAAACGGCTATTAGACATTGCAACCTGCAGGGCCCAATCTGTTGTGTACCCTGCCTTTCCCTGCCCTTCCTTCAGCTCCCTACGGGCCCTACCTTTAATTACACCTTCCAACTTGACTGATTGGGCCCTGCAGGTTGCAATGTCTAATACCGCTTTTATAACTTCATGTTGCGAACATAGTTAAAGTAGCTGTTACACTTGTCCTAGTTAGCATCCTAAATGAGTTAGTTTCTAAATTTAGTCAAGTGTAACCGCATTTAGCAAGTAAATTTACTATTGAAAAAAGTTAGGATCCTAATTAGGATGCTAGTTAGGATGCTAAAAAAAGTAATGTGTAACAGGCCTTTAAGCCACGAACCAAGACAGAAAACAGACATTACTTACTTTATTTTCCTATTTAGTAATTATAAGGGTGACAACACACCTATCGGAATTCCTCGCGGAATTAGCGGAAATTTGTCTATGGTAGCGGAAATTTGTCTATGGCTTCCATACAAAAAATCTGCTACCATAGACAAATTTCCGCTACCATAGACAAATTTCCGCTACTTCCGCTAATTCCGCGAGGAATTCCGATAGGTTTGTTGTCACCCTTATAATTACTAAATAGGAAAATAGAGTAAGTAATGTCTGTTTTCTCTCTTGGTTCGTGGCTTAACTATGTTGGCAACATGAAGCTATTCCGCTAGGTCTGTTGTGACCCTTATTGTGAAAATGAAGATACTAAAATATATTACTTTTAAAATTTATTTGGATCCCTACGTGAATTAATCTATTTAGCAAAGAAAGATGATGATGTCGTTAAAATTGTATATGACAAATTCAAACCGTGACATTATTTTGGAATAGTAACTTTTAGAAAGGGTCAGAGGTCTCCCCGTTTGCATCTCTCTCTCAGCTCGTTTTACTCCTTCTCATATGTCGAGCGAAAATGAACCTTAAATTAATTAGCATAGAGTACATTTTACTCAGTGATATTTTTAACTGAGATAGCTTCAGTTTAAAATAATACCTTCATGTACTAGGTGGGATTCCCCTCATCTACTGACACCTACGTCAAAACTAAAAAGATGGCAGCCATGCCCATAGAGGCAATCCTCTAGCGATAGCTGTTGATTTTGACGTAAGTAACATATCTCACTTAAGTCATGCAATAGTGAGAAATCACAGTGGTATTGTGCTTGTATGGCATGACACTGTCATTTATGCAATGTCGAATAGGGGTCCTGGTGTAAATAATTTAATGTAGCATAAACATGTTATGGTAATTTTACAATCGGTGTTAATAATAAAAATATAGATAATAATAATAACCCACTTATAATTAACCCACTTCTATAAATTTATAAATAAGCTTGTTAATTTAATAATATCAGTAGCCTTTATCCGTAATATAAATCAGTGATACGGGGTATAAAATACGCGATACCAAAGTTTCGAAGTATATTGGTATCGCCATGGCTCCCCTACTGGCTATCTTTGCCACTGTAAATTTATTACTCGTACTCCCAGCAACCTGGGGCTCAGGTAAGTATTCTTCGAATATGACTAGAATTCTATCAACTCAAAAACATTTTTGACCGTATCAAGATTTTTTATTTAAATAGGTACCTATATTAAACAATCAAGTTTCTCTACTGACACATAACAGCCGAAACCGTTTAAGGAAGTACCTGAAATATGGGACTTAATTAAGTTCTTCAAATCTCGCAGAACTCCACTAAGAAATAATTATGTGTTTTGTGTAATTCAACCCCAAAGGGGGAGAAAATGGGGTTCAAAGTCTGACGCCGCAGATGAATTCGCAGGGAGAGTTTAGTTCAACATAACTTATTTCAGGTCTCTTTTCAGCCCTCCATGCAGGCAGTAATAGCTTAGATAGGCATCGTCGGTGGACAGCCGATCTCCATTAAAGACGCTCCATACATGGCGGCCATATTTGTGGACTTGGGGGGTTTAGAAATGTTTTGCGGAGGTTCTATCATCCATAAACGTTTCGTTCTTACTGCTCAACATTGCTTTGGGTAATATTTGATGATAAATATATGAACCATGCACTGAGTAGGGTCCGACGATTCCGACATGCTCTTTTTTATGTTATATACAGATATTATAAGTTAGTCACCACATTAGTTGCTGCTAGGAACAGGAGCTCAGTTACGGCACTTTGTGTGTTTTTCTTTCTTGTTATGTTACTTATGCTACCTGTGTTTCACGTAGTATTTTGTTTGCCACGAATAAAATAATATTTATATTTCATTCGTTCTAAGTTTTAATCATTGTTTTTGCCACATTATTTCGTAACTTGGATATTTATTAGCTCTACAAAGTAATTTCTAAAATTGTCGGCGTCTGGTTAAGTGAATTTAGGTAATTTCAAATGAAATAAATGGCGGATATTTACGAATAATGACGTTGTTATTATGAAGCATTAATATTTAAAATTTAAGTTAATTTTTAATCTTAGGAGTATTGTACCCGATCCCCGGGACATAAAAGTTAAAATCGGCGCAGATAACATAGACGAAAAAGATGGTATTAACATGGATATAGAAAAGAAGATCTGCCATGAAAACCCCCGTGGCAATGATATATGCTTGTTGAAATTGAAAAAACCTATAGTGTTTGGAGAAAAGATAACTACAATCAAGTTGGCAAAGAAAGATTTTGAAATAGAAGCCGGTGTTCAGGTCAACGTCACGGGATGGGGTTATTATGCTTCTGCCCCTAAGGGTATGCTCAGCTGCGAATGTAGAAGACGTTGGTTCAATCCCTACTTTGGGCTTTGGTCTGTTTTCCATTCGTGTCATCGTACGTGAATATTTGTATGTGTGAATATTTGTTGATCCTTCTTCACGCTATCAAATATCTAAAATGTTTTAGGCACAGATTGTTTAGAATCTAATGAACATGGTATTGTTATATCCCGGAATTCAAATCCTACGGGAATTTAATATCAATAGGGTTTGTTTTAACTACTTTTGAGGCCTATGCTCAGCAGTGGGCGATAAAGGGCTGATGATGACTTTTTCGCAGATGTAATTGCAAGCTGAGAATGAGAGAGACATATTCTTTATACGACAATTTTATAAAACATAACAATATAAGTTTTTTAACAGGCGCTTTTGAACTCCTCGGAAAATCTCCAACAGACTACTATACCAATCGTGTCACAGGAAAGCTGCAGTAAAGAATACAAAGGGCTCACTGACAACATGGTCTGCGCTGGGTCGATGGGCCACGACGCTTGCTGGGTAAGACTATACCATTCATTAGAAAATGGACAGAGCAAGAAGAGGTTTTTGGGTCAACTGTGATAAACAGAACAAATAATTTATTTTGTACGTTTTACACTTTCACATTTCTTGCAAAAGTCATTTACTGCTCAACGACTTCTAACAAATCCAACGACGACAGAGTTTCTTTTAACCACTTTCGGCCTCCATTTTTAGACTAGCTCTATTGTAAAATATTGTATCATCTAAGTGACGCAGGTATGCTAAGTTTCAGCTCAGACAGAACTGGTTCAAGTCTAGCTTGCAAGTTTCTACCTAAACAACAAACTAACTTACATTACTGACAAACACTGAGAGTTCAATAAAAGCTTGTAAAATAGAAATATATATTGCAAGGCATGCACTATTAGCTTAAGTCTCGCCTGATGCAGAGAATTACCCCATTTATTCATGTATTTTCACAGTATTATTATTAATCGTATGGCACGCACAGTTGAAGGACAATCAAAGTATAGCTTTGAGGTTTTTAAACCAGGTAATCAAGTCAGGAGTGACAGAGACCAGATCCTCAGCTGGTCCAGAATACGAGTGAAGGGGGCACCGCCGGAAGATATGTTCGGTAGTCTGCTCTTCCTCGCCGCATTCGCAGAGTGGAGAAACCTTCCAGCCCCATTTGTAGGTAAGAGAGTTGCAACAGCCATGCCCAGTCCTCAACCTGTCTGTGTTTCTGTTTTCACAGTGGGACGGTGGAGATCCTCTAACATACAACGGTGTGCAAATTGGCATCGTCGCCGACAGACGCTATCGACGTGGATGCGGTTTCTACCCTGGAGTCTACACCAGAGTCTCTAGTTACATCAACTGGATCCGCACTAAAATCCGGGAGAATATATAGAGGCTATCTTTACCTAATTGTCAATAAAAATAATTCAAAATATTAAATGAGCACTTGATACACAACTACGGACTGATTCATTTTAGTTTAGCATCCTTTAATAATCAGCAGAACTGCAGAAGCGATTTTGATAAGCCTAAACTATTTTGACCATTTACTTGTACTTGTATAGAAAAAAGACGCTCTTATTTCTTACAAATTTTGTGTTAGCATTGTCAAAATACCATCTCTCCATAGAACCTATTTAAATGCACTACCACTAGTTGCATTAGTTATTTGAATTCTTAAGAATTTCTGTCCGCATCTTAGCAAACTAATTTTCATTATGTCGCCCGTTTAGTTGCTTTCGACTCTAAAGCTAATTAATCGCAAATCTATGATCATTGTGGATATAGATAAATATTAGAAAATAAAATTAACCAAAAATACACCTTATCCCTAAAATACCTATAACAGCAGTAATATTATATTACCATATTCTTACTGGTAAAATTAATTGAAATGTTTATATACCTACTCAACTAGATGAACTTAAGTTGTGTAGATATATTATATCGATGATTTTAAAGCATAACATGCTTGCAAAATCTAATTTTATGGACGTTATGGTGAACAAAAGGGATTACTGATGTATTACCAAAAATTATTTGCCAGATTTTCACTTCCCAAATAATGTTTCCCAAAAACATAAATACCAAATAATCATTTCCCAACTAAATATTACGCAAACATTTTTTTGGCAACACAACAATATGCAAATAAATGTTTCGGCAATTCCTTATTTTGACAATTTTCACTTCACCAATTCTTAACTAACCGAATGCATTAGTTGCCAAAACATACGAAACGCAAAACAAGTCATGGCAAACGTATCATTCAGCAAATATATTTTTAGCAAATGACCCGTTTGGTTATTTTTCATTTCACAAAATTTCATATGCCAAATCATCATTCAGTTAACTAATTTATCCCAAATCGTCATTATTTAGGCAAATTATTTATTAAAACTAAAATCCGTTTGGTAGTTTTTTCAGGTTACAAAAAACCGTTCAATTTGACAGTTTTTGACAAATAATAAGACAGTTAATGTTATCGTTTACTAGGATTTATGATGGCAGAAATTAATTTCCGTGGGGTCGCGGTTCTAACCTAACTGTTGAGGATTTATAAACATAATTACTGTTTCCGAACGAACAAACGTCACATAGTTCACATTTAGCTCACTTGGTGTCGCTACTGTCAATGCGAAATTTCTTGCATATCATTATTGTTAACTTTCGTTTACTTAGTCACATTAAAACTGTTTTTTAACTATTCTATTCGGCGTATTATTTCCTCAGGTTATGGGCCGTCCCATAAACGCAATATAGAACTGAGGTTAAATATTTTAATCGTGGAAAAGTCAGTACAACGAGTTATTTGCGAGATTTTTTGGCCCGGGAACAATGGCTACGTCTAACCTGCAAATAGAAAAACTAGCCGGTCGAGAGAATTACTCGACATGGAAGTTCGCGGTCAAGTCGTATTTGGAGCACGAAGATTTATGGGAATGTGTTGATCCGGGAGAAAAAGTTGACCCCAAGAAAGATATCAAAGCCAAGTCCAAGATAATTTTGTTAGTGGAACCAATCAACTACGTCCATATTGAAAATGCAAAGTCATCTAAGGAAGTTTGGACAAATCTACAAAATGCATTTGAGGACTCCGGGTTGTCAAGAAAAGTGGGCCTATTACGTGATCTAATCAACACTTCGCTCGATAGTTGCTCCAGTATAGAGGATTATGTGAATAAAATCATGAGCACTGCTTACAAGCTAAGAAACATAGGATTTGAAGTTGGAGATGAATGGCTCGGGACACTCATGCTGGCGGGTTTACCGGATAAATATAAACCTATGATCATGGGTCTGGAGAGTTCCGGAATCAAGATATCATCGGATTTCATAAAGACTAAACTGCTACAAGAAGTAAAAGGTTCAGAGTCTTCAGTGTTCTTGGCTAAAGGGAAGAGTAGTCATAGCTCAAATTACAGTCCAAAGCCTAAAGGAAAAGGTCCACGTTGCTTTGCCTGTAATCAATATGGACATTACAAAAGCCAGTGCACAGCTAAGAAATCTAGTAGCGTTCAACACGGTTTTTCAGCAGTTTTTTCAGCTTGTAGTCCATCGATAAATAAGAATGATTGGTATGTGGATTCAGCTGCGACAATGCATATGACAAATTCTTCAGAATGGATGTATGATCTACAACCACCTCCGGTTCAAAAGATAATGGTGGCTAACAAAGATTATGTCAGCGTAGAAAAAATGGGTAAAGTAAACATTCAAGCAAGTTCATGTAAAAGTGGTTGCCCTATCCAGGTAAGAAGAGTTTTATTTATTCCTGAATTGGGTGCAAATCTTTTATCAGTCAGTCAATTAGCAAAGAAAGGCTGTAAATTGGAATTCACTGACAAGGGCTGTTTTATTTTTGATGCCAATAAAAATCTTATTGCAACTGCACAAGCAATTAATGACTTATATAGACTCAATACTGTTGCTGGCAATGCATATGCTGTTGCATGTGTAAATAAGACTGATATTGTTACATTGCATAAGAGGATGGCACATTTAAATATGGCTGATGTGAAGAAGTTAGAGGTTTGTACAGAAGGCGTAAATATTACTAATAAGAAAAATGAAACTGTATGCAAACCATGCTGTGAAGCAAAACAAACACGCTTACCATTTCCACAATCTGGTTCCAGAGCAAGCGCTTTGCTGGAGATAGTGCATACAGATCTATGTGGTCCGATGGAGGTACCGTCAGTTGGTGGTGCAAGATACTTCATAACTTTCATAGATGACTATTCTCGCAAAGTCTATGTATATTTCCTTAAGAACAAGTTGGACATAACAAAAGTATTTAAAACATTTAAGGAAGAGGTGGAAAATGAGTTAGATAAAAAGATAAAAGTTGTTCGGAGCGACAGAGGAAAAGAATATTGTAATAAAGATTTTTCTGATTTTCTAGCGGCTTCCGGCATCAGACATCAGACCAGTGCTCCCTACACGCATGAACAGAATGGATTGGCTGAACGGATGATGAGGAGTCTGGTTGAACGTGCCAGATGCATGCTTTTTGAAGCGAAGCTGAAGAAATCTCTATGGGCTGAGTCAGTTGCCTGTGCTGCCTATATCATCAACAGATCACCATCAAGAGTTTTGAGGTAACACCATACGAGAAATGGACAGGTAAGAAACCTAACATTTCACATCTTAGAGTTTTTGGAGCAAAAGCTATGGTACACATCCCAAAAGAAAAACGTCTCAAATGGGACCGTAAGTCACAAGAATTAATTTTTGTAGGCTATTGTGACAATACAAAAGGATACAGATTATTAAACCCTAGTAATGGAAAGGTAGTAATAAGCAGGGCTGTTATATTTATTGAGGATAGTTATAATTCTGAAAATATGACACCGAAACCCATGTCCGAGTCACAGTTTGTCACAGTCCCTCTTAGTTCAGACTCGCAGAAGGCACAAGAGAGTGAAGAGATAATAAGTATTGATGATACTATTAACAGCCCACAAACAGCACAGGATGAAACCACATCCTCGTCAGGCTCTGAAACAGAAACATCCTTTGACAGCTGTGTAATGAATGCAAATGATGAAACATATTACCCCAGCGATAATGATAACAATGAAGGTTTTGAGAGGCATATTACATTACGGTCTCATCAGAAACACTTTGAGCCAGGAAATAATTTCATGTGTGTTCAGGTTTCAGATCCACTAACCGTTGAAGAAGCCTTGTCGAGCTCCAACGCTCAACACTGGAAAGACGCTATGGATGAGGAGTATCAGTCCTTAATGGAGAATAATACATGGGAAACTACTACTCTACCATCAGGCAAGCGTCCTATACCATGCAAATGGGTCTTCAAAACAAAGACAAATGAAATCGGAGAGATAGTGAAGTACAAAGCACGGCTTGTTATCAAAGGATGTTCTCAAAAACCAGGCATAGACTACACAGAAGTGTACTCACCGGTAGTCAGGTATGCTTCTCTAAGATATTTATTTGCCTTAGCGGTTAAATATAATCTAGATATATGTCAGATGGATGCTGTGTCAGCATTTCTCCAAGGCGACATAGAAGAGGAGATTTATATGAAGCAACCGCCTATGTATGGTAAAGGTGAGGAAGTCTGCCGGTTAAAGAAATCACTGTATGGCTTAAAACAAGCTAGCCGGCAGTGGAATAAGAAAATTGATATGACATTGAGAGCGATGGGTCTCTCACGCTCAAAGTTAGATCCTTGTATTTATTATAAAATAGTCGATGATAGCAATATATTTTTCTTAGCCATGTACGTTGATGACCTGGTGTTGTTCACAAATAATCAAGAGACAAAACGCTATTTCAAGGAAGAATTGCACAAGAAATTTAAAATCAAGGATTTAGGAGATATAAATTACTGTATTGGAATACATGTAGAAAGAGATAGAGCCAAAGGTATTTTATACTTAGATCAAAGAAAATACATACAAGAAGTGTTAAATAAATTTGGAATGTCTGATTGCAAAAGCGTGCAAACACCAATGGACTTAAATACTAAGATAAAAGGAACACCTGAAGATGAAAAGATTTTAACTAATGTTCCTTATCAGGAGGTAATTGGTTGTCTATTGTACATCTCACAAATCACTAGACCAGACATCAGTTTCGTTATAAATACCTTGAGCAAATATAACAAGAAACCAGAGATGCAGCATTGGCTCGCTCTGAAACGCGTAATGCGTTATTTAAAAGGTACTCTAGACTACAAGCTGACCTTTAAACAGAACTCAGAGGAAACCATGGCTCATGGGTACTGCGACTCAGACTGGGCAAGTTCAGAAGATGACCGCCGTTCCTGTACTGGTTACACGTTTCTGTTCCAAGGAGGAGCTATCAGCTGGAACTCTAGACGCCAGCCTACTGTTGCGCTATCCACAACCGAGGCTGAATACATGTCTCTATCGTCCTGCGTACAAGAGGCCTTGTGGCTAAAACAATTTCAAGAAAGTCTGTGGCCACAACTGAAGAGTGAAGCTTTAATAATTTATAGTGATAATCAAAGCTCTATAAAACTTTCAGGTTCTGATGGGTATCATTCCAGGACGAAGCATATAGATGTGAGGCACCATTTCGTCCGTGATAAGGCACTGGAAGGGACCATTGATGTTCGCTACATACAGACGGATAAGATGGTTGCTGATGCCCTTACCAAAGCAACTTCGCACTCAAAGCTGGCTTACTGTTCGTCTAAGATGGGATTATGTTTAAGGGAGGGTGTTGAGGATTTATAAACATAATTACTGTTTCCGAACGAACAAACGTCACATAGTTCACATTTAGCTCACTTGGTGTCGCTACTGTCAATGCGAAATTTCTTGCATATCATTATTGTTAACTTTCGTTTACTTAGTCACATTAAAACTGTTTTTTAACTATTCTATTCGGCGTATTATTTCCTCACTAACCTAACCTACTTTTCTGACAGAAGTTCATTTCCGTGGGGTCGCAGTTCTAACCTAACCTAACCTACTTTTGTGGCAGAAATTCATTTCCGTGGGGTCGCGGTTCTAACCTAACCTAACCTACTTTTCTGACAGAAGTTCATTTCCGTGGGGTCGCGGTTCTAACCTAACCTAACCTACTTTTCTGACAGAAGTTCATTTCCGTGGGGTCGCGGTTCTAACCTAACCTACTTCTCTGGCAGAAGTTCGTTTCGATGGGAGGTTCGTTTCGAACTTTTCTGGCAGAAGTTCGCGGGCTTCTATTTCCGCTCTGAGAGGTAAAAGGTATCTAACAATCCTAAGTACATCGGTAATGGCAGGGACGTCTTCGTCTGCTTATGCCCGCCAAGATGTCGACGAAGCCCCGCTTCGTGGGGTTCTATTTTCGCACTGAGGAACATATTCAAACTAACACACCTACATCGGTAACCTAACTTAACCTACTATTCTGTGGGGGTCCTTAAACCTTAAGGAACAAAATATTATGTGAGCATTGGTTTGCAATGTTTGGAGAGTGTTTGTTTTGTTACTGTCATTTATTTGCCAAAATAAAAGTTGCTTGGTCAAGTACATTTGACAATCACTATTAGCTAGGGGATACACGCACAGATCTGCTCGCTGGATTTTTCCGGTAAATATGCTCGGCGGACAAATCCGTCCATGTATGGCGCTATGCATCATGCTCGGCGCATGACCGCCAGACAAATCCGGCCGGCAGATCTGTGCGTATACTCCTAGCTAGTTATTTGACTAAACATTGCTTTGGATTTAAATAATTTGTCCAGCAATTTATTTGATAAAATAAAAGTTGAGTAAATATTGTCTGTCCAATTAAAACATTTAACAAACAATATTTGACTAAACTATGTTTTGGATATATATCATTTGTCCACTGATTTATTTGACAAAATGAGGGTTGAAGAAACATTTTTTGTCCAACTAATACTTTTGATAAACATTTTTTGTCTAAACATTTATTTGGATAAAAATCATTTGTGTTATCATCTATTTGTCAAAATTAAAATTGTGAAACATTTTTTGTCCAAGTGAAACATTTGGCAAAACATCAGTTGGTCTATTGAAAGTTGCTTGAGTAATAATTTGGGAAATGATCATTTGTCGAAACTTTAATTTGACAAATATGTATATGGGAAAGATTGGGTTGACAAATGTGCGGTTGGGAAAGTTTGGTTGGGAAATGAAATTTGGTCAAAAATATTTTGGTCAAATGGAAGGATCCCGAACAAAAGAGGTGCTCCCCAAGGCAGCGTCTTAGGACCACATTTGTTTCAACAATGTATGTCGAAAATTATCTCCACTCGTTATTCTCTTAACAATAAAGCGTGTCTAGATCATAATGAACACCTTTCCCACTCAGTTGGAAAAGTAGCAGATGTACTTACGATATAACATCTAATTATACGAGGAGATGGCATTTTTCTCCGAAGATTTTTTATCGGATAATGTGTGCTTGGAATCCAATTAAGACTATAAAAGAATGCAGAGATATTTTATTTGGCTATTATATATTTAGTAGCAGAGACTATAGAGATATAGACGACCACAGCATAAGAACTTTTTGAAGCTCAAGTCGATTGCGCCCTCTGTCCGAAAGCCGCCTAAAGATACTGAATTTGTAAGAATAAATGTCACCTGCACTGCTACTCCACGTAGTAACAAATAACGTACTAGTAGTACACTAGTAGCTACTTGAGCTTCAAAAAGTTCTTAGGCTGTGGTCGTCTATAACTATATCTCTATAGTCTCTGATGGTAGTAATAAAATGGTCAGTTATTAAATAACTTGTTTCAATATATGTAGGAATATTCTATATTTTTTTTTTTAAATTAGCCTAGAGTAGTGTCCCACTGCTGGGCAAAGGCCTCTCCCGCTGTTTTCCATAACTCTCGGTCCCCCGCTTTTTCCGGCCAGGTGCTGAGGAAAGCGTCCAAATCGTTCCGCCATCTCTGTTTGGGCCTGCCCCGTCCGCGCCTCTTTTGCGGCATCCACTTGGTGGCTACACATGCCCACCTATCCGGATGCATGCGGCAGACGTGACCGGCCCAGTCCCACTTAAGTCTGGCGGTCTTCTTGCCCACGTCAGCTATGCGTGTTTTGGAGCGCAGCGTAGTGTTCCGGATACGATCCATCCTGTTGACACCTAGGATGCTGCGCTCCATTGCTCGCTGGCATACCTTCGATTTGGACTTCTGACTCTCGGTGAGCGACCATGTTTGAGCACCGTAGGTTAGGACAGGCAGAATACACATGTCAACGAGTTTGCGCTTCAGCGACATTGGAAGGTCACCCTTCATTAGCTCCTTCATGGACCAGTAGCTCTTCCAGGCATTCTGAACACGGCGCTCAATTTCCTTGTCTTGCCTGTCGCTGAAAGAGACTAACTGGCCCAAGTAGATATACTCGTTGACATACTGTATGATCTGCCCGTCTACCTCAACCCTACGTTTCGTGCTATTGGTCATGACCTGAGTCTTTGCGCGATTCATTTGAAGTCCAACTTGAAGGCTTGCGTTGCTCAGTCCTTGGAGCATAAGCTGTAGTTCATCGGCTGAAGAGGCGAAGAGAACAATGTCGTCAGCAAAGCGAAGATTTGACAACCTTCTGTCACCGACGACTATTCCCTTTTTCTCCCAAGAAACCGCCAGACTCTTAAAAACTTCTTCGAGTGTGCTCGTAAAAAGTTTTGGAGATAGTGGGTCCCCTTGCTTGACGCCACGCTATACTCAAAATGATGGACCGGAATATTGGAGTTTGATGTCTGCTGTACTATTACTATAAATGGTTTTGATTAGATTGATGTAAGTTGGATCGATGTTTTGGTTTTTTAGGGCGGTAAATTATGGAAGGATGGGTAATACTGTCAAAAGCCTTGGTGTAATCGATAAATGCTAAATATAGAGGGATTTTAAATTCGGTGCATTTTTCAACAATTTGGTTAACTGCGTGTAGATGATCTATTGTAGAAAATCCAGGGTGAAAGCGCGCTTGACTGGGAGGCTGTAGTCGGTCGAGTTGCCCAGCAATGCGACCCTCAATTACCTTTATAAATGCTTTGTAGACGTGAGACACCAGGCTTATAGGTCGATAATTGCCTACGTCGCTTTTATCTCCTTTTTTGTGTAGCAGTATGATACTAGAATGAAGCAGTTTTAGAGGAATTTGGCCTGTTCTTAAAATACTATTGAATAGTTTGCATAGGGGTCGCAAAAGATTTTGTTTTCCAAAAAACGAGCGCTTCAGTGCTTATCCCATCGATCCCGGGGCTCCTATCGAGTTTCATTGTGGACAACACCTTCGCAACTTCGTCACTTGTTACAGGAGGAATAGTATCAGGGCAGAAGTATTCGCCGGGACTAAGTACAAGTGAATTGTGTGGGTCTGCATAAAGAGAAGTATAATATTGTGTGCATATGTCCATAATTTTGTTTCTATTGCATTGTTTATTACCTTTTCCATCTTTTAGACTTGAGATCCATGTTTTTCCTCTTGTAATTCCGTTTCTAGCTACCCTGAGGGATTTGTTTTTGAGTAGTGCTGTTTTAACTAAATTTGTGTTGTAGTTTCGAATATCAGTGCGTATAAATACCTAAAATACAAAATAAAATAAGCGCTTGTATCCTGGCGGTAAGACGTCCAACTTTCAATCCGGAGTTCTGTAAAAAGTCTGGGAGGACTGAAAAAGTTATTTTGTACGGCATTTACACAGTAAATAACTTATTTCCGTATAAAATGTAATCATGTTTAAATTTTAATGAACGTTATCACATTTATTTAATTAATAATCGATTTGTCAATTTAGAAATCGGGTCATATTTAAATACCGTAGGCCGATACTAATTTATTAATTTCAATTCGATTTTTTAGCCATATGTCACGTATGGGGCACAAGTACATTATTATTATTATTTATTACCTATTTAATAAATGCAAGCGACCATGTAACAATATCAGATCAAGTTACATTTACAAATCTCAATCGGCCTCCGGATTCGTTAGGTAACTTTACATAATATAAATAAAGAAGCTTAATTAATTGAACTGTTCATTTATTAATCGCCAGTCACAATGCCTCGTCTACTGGCAGTGGTCTGTGCGACTGTGGGTGTATTACTATCATCTGTGTGTGCATTAGGTGAGTAACATTTTTTTTACATCCGGTCAAATAGAAATTGAATAAATAAATAAATAAATAAATATTTTGGGGATAATCTTACACAAATCAACCTAACCCCAAACTAAGCAAAGCTTGTACTATGGGTGCTAATTAAGCGACGATATACATACTTAGATATATAAATACATAGAAAACATCCATAACTCAGGAACAAATATTTGAGATTAGCACACAAATAAATGCCCTTACCAGGATTCGAACCCGGGACCTCCAGCTTCGTAGGCAGGGTCACTACCAACTAGGCTATGGAGGCCGTTATTAATATCGATGTCAAGTCAAGTCCAGCAGCAGTGTTGATTTATTTTTTCCATGTTTTCAATACTTGTAGGTGATTTAGATACAAACTAATGTTTTACTGTTCTTTAATAAAAAACTGTTTCCCATACTTTCAGCATTTCACGGATCGGGTGGCAACAATTTAGGTATTTATGGTGGACATGCCATATCTATTGAAGATGCACCATACATGGCGGCATTGTTTGGAGAATATTACGGTTTTCGGAGTTTTTGCGGAGGCTCCATCATTCACGAAAAGTTTGTTTTGACTGCTGCCCATTGCATCAGGTAAAAGTATATGAAGGAGATAAAAGCATAGCTTGTTGATTAATTTGATATAAGATGCTTGGGGTTATTTCGTATAAGCCAAACCTACGTCTAATTTAAACCTCTACCTTCTAACTTAAGCTACTAAATTGTACTGACGCCATAATTTTAGACTCTAATAATCACGTAAATCATAATTATGATAGTAAATAATCTATCTATACATATAATAAAGGTGAAGAGGGTCAAAAATCTGTACATTGGAGATATTAGCAAAAAAATGAGTTAGTAGCTCTTAGAATCGATAACAGAACACGTTACGGCGATTTTTAGAATTTTTGTCTGTTTGTCTGTTTGTCTGTTTGTCTGTTTGGATGGGGAGAGTTGGCGTCAAAACGCCTGAACCGATTTCGATAAAAACTTCACTAGCAGGTTCTACAGACCTCTGGTCAGGACATAGGCTATAAAGAATACGAACTTTTTGGATTCAAGGGGGTTTAAGGGGGGTTTAAACTTTGTATGGGAAATGCCTTTATATGGTAAATAAATACTTATGCATTTGTATTTCAACTATATATTTTTTAAACCATGGCAAACAATCATACGACCCGCCTGATGGTAAGCACTTAGGGTAGCCAATTTTTTTATTTACACTATATTGCACGAAATACAAAACTGTGAGACCAAACGGCGGACATCATACCAAATGGTATTTTCCACCAGTCAACCATTGGGTCTATACAACAGACATGTACAAAAGGTGCAAGAATAAAAGTTAAATTAACTAAATATAAAAAAACAATAGTGAAACACGGAAATCGAAAAGTACCGGCACACCCTACCGAAAAAGAGTTTAGATAGAGTTCACCGCGTGATGGGCGTCAAAGAGAGGGGGGCGCAAAAAGAAAAAAAGACACCACACAATAGCTAAATATACCGAAAATTGTAACGTTGAACATTTGAGATGGAAGAAGAAGAGTTTTGATAGAGTTCACTACGTGACGGGCGGTAAAGAACGGGGGGCTCGGGAGGCGGAGCCCCCCGCAATAAAAAAAACGGTAATATTGCAAATTATACCAAAAACTGCTACGTTGAACATTTGAGATGGGAGAAAAAGAGTTTTGATAGAGTTTACTACGTGATGGGCCGCAAAGAAAGGGGGGCTCGGGGGGCGGAGCCCCCCGCATAAAGAAAAAACACACCGTAATATTGCCTATTATACCAAAAATTGTTACGTCAAACATTTGAGATGGGAGAAAAAGAGTTTTGATAGAGTTTGCCGCGTGACGGGCCGCAAAGAAAGGGGGGCTCGGGGGGCGGGGCCCCCCGCATAAAGAAAAAACATACTGTACTATTGCTTATTATACCAAAAATTGTTACGTCAAACATTTGAGATGGGAGAAAAAGAGTTTTGATAGAGTTTGCCGTGTGATGGGCCGCAAAGAAAGGGGGGCTCGGGGGGCGGAGCCCCCCGCATGAAGAAAAAACACACTGTACTATTGCTTATTATACCAAAAATTGTTACGTCAAACATTTGAGATGGGAGAAAAAGAGTTTAGATAGAGTTTGCCGCGTGACGGGCCGCAAAGAAAGGGGGGCTCGGGGGGCGGAGCCCCCCGCATAAAGAAAAAACACACTGTACTATTGCTTATTATACCAAAAATTGTTACGTCAAACATTTGAGATGGGAGAAAAAGAGTTTTGATAGAGTTTGCCGCGTGATGGGCCGCAGAGAAAGGGGGGCTCGGGGGGCGGAGCCCCCCGCATAAAGAAAAAACACACTGTACTATTGCTTATTATACCAAAAATTGTTACGTCGAACATTTGAGATGGGAGAAAAAGAGTTTGATAGAGTTTACTACGTGATGGGCCGCAGAGAAAGGGGGGCGCGGGGGGCGGAGCCCCCCGCATAAAGAAAAAACACACTGTACTATTGCTTATTATACCAAAAATTGTTACGTCGAACATTTGAGATGGGAGAAAAAGAGTTTGATAGAGTTTACTACGTGATGGGCCGCAAAGAAAGGGGGGCTCGGGGGGCGGAGCCCCCCGCATAAAGAAAAAACACACCGCACTGTTGCTTATTATACCAAAAATTGTTACGTCGAACATTTGAGATGGGAGAAAAAGAGTTTTGATAGAGTTTACTACGTGATGGGCCGCAAAAAAAGGTGGGCTCGGGGGGCGGAGCCCCCCGCATAAAGAAAAAACACACAGTACTATTGCTTATTATACCAAAAATTGTTACGTCGAACATTTGAGATGGGGGAAAAAGAGTTTTGATAGAGTTTACTACGTGACGGGCCGTAAAGAAAGGGGGACTTGGGAGGCGGAACCCCCCGCATAAAGAAAAAACACACCGTACTATTGCTTATTATACCAAAAATTGTTACGTCGAACATTTGAGATGGGGGAAAAAGAGTTTTGATAGAGTTTAGTACGTGACGGGCCGCAATGTAAGGGGGGCTCGGGGGGCGGAGCCCCCCGCATAAAGAAAAAACACACCGTACTATTGCTTATTATGCCAAAAATTGTTACGTCGAACATTTGAGATGGGGGAAAAAGAGTTTTGATAGAGTTTACTACGTGACGGGCCGCAAAGAAAGGGGAGCTCGGGCGGCGGAGCCCCCCGTATAAAGAAAAAACACACCGCACTATTGCTTATTATACCAAAAATTGTTACGTCGAACATTTGAGATGGGAGAAAAAGAGTTTTGATAGAGTTAACCACGTTATGGGCGGCAAAAAGTAGGGGGCTCAGGGGGCTCCTCCCCCCGCATACAGAAGAAACACACCGTACTATTGCTTATTATACCAAAAATTGTTAGGTTAGACATTTGAGTTGGGAGAAAAAGAGTTTTGATAAAGATTACCATGTGATGGGCGGGATAGAAAGGGGGGCCAAGAAAGAAAAAACACACCGCAATATTGCTTATCATACCAAAAATTTCTAGGTTTGACATTTGAGATGGGAGAAGAAGAGTTTTGAGAGAGTTTACTATGTGATGGGCGGTAAAGCACGGGGGGCAAATAAAATACTGCAAATTATACCAAAAACTGATACGTTGAACATTTGAGATGGGAGAAAAAGAGTTTTGATAGAGTTTACCACGTGATGGGCTGTAAAGAAAGGGGCGCTCGGGGGGCAGAGCCCCCCGCATAAACAAAAAACACACTGTACTATTGCTAATTATACCAAAAATTGTTACGGTGAATATTTGAAATGGGAGAAGAACAGTTTTGCTAGAGTTAATCACGTGATGGGCGGCAAAAAACGGGGGCTCGGGGGGCGGAACTCCCCGCATAAACAAAAAACACACTGTACTATTGCTAATTTGCCATGGCTGACACAGTCAAATCTCAGACGCTTTCAGTCGATCTTTTGGGATGTCGAAGTTATATGCAAGAAGTCAATTTTAGCTAAACTGCTAAACATACTGTATGAAATATGACATGTAGAAAGCGTTTAGCAATGGACTTTTGAGGGTAACGAAAAGTGACAGAAAGCTTCTGCAACGCACGCGAGCGAAGCCGCGCGGGTACAGCTAGTTTATTATAAGTGTATGTGTAAATTTCTTTCCAAATAAATGTATGTAGGTATTTCTCAATCTTATTAGGTAACTATGGTGCATGTATGATGAAATGGAAACTTTATTTTACATATAGGCAAGTGCATTCATCACAAATGTTTGTAGAAAGAATAAGTTATAGAAATTTAAATTTTTACAACTATGCGTTTATCTTTATCTAGCATCCATAGTACAATCTGTACTTATGCTATATTAGACTGTCCCCTAAATATTTATTTATTTTTAATCACAGGAACGTCGAGGACGGCTCTCCAATCAAAGTTCGGGTCGGTTCAGAGAACTTGCAAGATGGAATCTTCGTTGACGTGGAGAAGACACGCTGTTATAAAGGATTCATTCCTTTTGGCAACTTGAATGATATCTGTCTCTTGAAATTAAAGGAACCTGTAACATTCGGGGCAAAAGTAGGTAAAATTATGTTGCCCGATGGAGACTTGAAGTTAGAAGCCGGAGTTCAGGTTAATGTTACTGGATGGGGCTCGACTACTGATGAGGTAGGTCTCAAAAGACTATTTATAGGTGTTATAGCTACATTAAAAAACAATTAAAATAAGGGAAAATAGTACAAGGTTTTTTTTATACAAAGTAAACCAGTCACAGGGGCGGCCTTAGCCTTCGCTAGGCCCCGGGCGGTCCTTATATTAAATCTGCTCTAAAAGACCCTTCGATGGGGTTGTTGCGAGGCCCTTGCAAGCGCGAGGCCCCGGGTAACAGCCCCGTTCACATTGCCATTGAGAAAATAGTTATGTATATTTTTTTTACTTTGTACAAAAACACTTTTGTTATTACTGTCGGGCCAATAGTGCGCAAAGTATTCAGTGAACATTTCGAGTGAGTCAACAATTTCTTAATGAAGATACAAAGAACATTTTGACAGTAACTAAATAAGATTACACATAAAAACTTTTCTTTTAAATAGATTTGGGCATAGTCATTTAATTGGGTAGAAAGTGAGACACAACATACAAAATTTATTTGTGAATTATTAAAACTCGACTAAAGACTGGTTGTACCAAACCCTCTGTCAAAGGCATTGTCAACGTAAAAAATTCCTTGTATGAAATTTTTTATGAGATATGAGATTTTTTCTATGAGATGACAGACTGCGCCGCCGTTTGGCGTTGATTAATATAGTGTACGGTGGCCTAAATATTGCATAAAAATCAGCGCAATATAATTCACTTGCTCTGAATCCTTTGACAGTACCTACATAGTACGTACAGCTAGTTTTGGTTATACTAATGTTTTTTATCAGTATGAAGAGAACAGCCTCCGCCAAGTGACAATACCCATCGAGTCGCAGGAGAATTGCCGTAAAATCTACGACGATCTGAATGATTACAAGCTTTGCGCAGGATCAAGAGGCCACGACGCTTGCTGGGTTAGTTACCTTTCATTAACATCACATCTTCAAGCATTAGGCTACCTTTCCACGGAGGCGGAGATGAGAGGAGAAGCGCGGGTAACAACTAATAGCATCACCTGCCGCTTATCCCCGCTTCCAGCGCAAGGCAGCCTTACTGTGCATAGTCCGGGTGTTACGTGTTCCTACGTAATATCATTTGGTAAGTCGCTTTTCAGTAAAGGAAGTCATCGTGAGGAAACCGGGCTTACTTCCAATAACGCCTAGTTTCCCCTGTGGGATGGAAGGTCAGTTGACCGTCACTTATATTAAAACTAGTGCCTATTTTAACTTACATCAGTTCATGTTATAAAGATATCGCCCAATCAATCAATCAATCAATTGAGCTGTGGAAAAAAAGTCAGGGTCAGGACAAACGCTAGTATGATGAACATCGCGTCATGAGGGTAAACGCCTACTCAATTTGATTCTAAGGTTCGTTCGCTCGTTCCATTGCCACGCTAATCTAGCTTTGCAGATGGGAATACTCTTGTACGGAGCTTGCCACGGGTGAACAAAGACGTTAGTTGAACTGATTATTCTTTGTATTTTGTAAAATGAAAGCATCGCCGAGAGTACTATTATATTTACGACAATGCAATCCTGCCGAATACTTTATGTAAAGTACATACATACACAGTTGCGGTAAAAAAAATAGTATGAAAAGCAGAGCTCATTTGGTTTTCCTTTTGTTCGCAACTTTTAATAAAACAATTATCGGAAATTAGGCAAAGCGTTGGGAATGAGTTTTATCGAGCTCCGCCAGCGATCCTTAAAATTATTATACCATCTATTTTTTACACAGGGTGACAGCGGTGGTCCCCTAACGTACAACAACGTACAAATTGGTCTGGTCTCATACGGTGACGGGTGTGGCCAACATTCTTCTGTCTACACCAGAGTCTCTCGATACGTCAAGTGGATCAAGAAGACTATAACCCAGAATCTTTAACTCTTTTATCACCGATGTTTTAAAACAAATCCAATGTTAAGTGAAAAACACACATGTATAAAAAACATAAAATATAGTTGCACTGGAAAAAATACTTTATCAGTAAAAATATTGATTTTAATTAACGTTATTTGCATCTGTGTACCTACCGTGTGTGACCTGTAACACTAGCAAAAAATTAAAACGTAGATTTCATCAAACTAAACAACATTTGTTCAGCGACTTAAATATAAATATGTATAATAAAAATAACTTACGGTTTGATTTTTAGTACATTTTATAATAAGCTTTGGTCTCGGACTTTCTGGAACGCAAAATGACTAATGTAATATTTTGCCTATACCCCTTTTAGTCTACATCGCAAACGGATAGGTCTTTAAAAATAACATTGAAGTTTCTTTAAAAAAAAATTGATTGAGTGGATATTTTCAGCAATAATTATTCAGACAGTTTAAAAAATTGACAATTTTTAAAGAGCTATATCTTGGTAAGTATATCACCTACAGAGCTAGTTTTAGTTTCAAATTTTAGAAATTTTAGTTTTCTTAAAAACCGTCTCATATAGTTTTTTTGAAAACCGAATGGTTTAGGACTTATATTGAGAATACCAAAAAAAGTGTGAAAATTTCGCAGTTTTTCGAGTGCTGCAAAGTTAGCACAGGTCTTTTGAAGCTGCAAACTTAGACACACACACTGCTGGTAGTGATCTTAACTACATATCAAAAAATCAAAACTTGCCATTAGGTTTCGATTTTAGCGATTTCTGGTGTTAAATATGGCGGGGCTCAGTTAACTTATATGGTATAACCTTCATATTTGACATTTTAAACTACACGTAGTGATTACATGCACATTATTTGCTACCTTGATTATTTTTAAAATAATTAACTCAATTAACTAGAATTTAAATTAGTAATTATAATTAGGAAGGGATTTTATATCAAATTGTTTTATTAATTAATTATTTTACAAGATATAAAACGGCGCAATAACAATTTGTTTTCAGAGTACATTTTAACGTGTCACCATGACTCGTCCACTCGCACTGGTCTGGTTGATTGTTGGACTATTACTCCCAACCACATGGGGCTCAAGTGACTATTACCCAGAACCGAATTAGCCATTAGGCAGAGTAGGCAACTGCCTAGGGGCCCCGTGTCGGCCAGGGGCCCCGCGTAATATTATTACCTGTTACAATTTTAATAAAAACGGGACTCAGTCGTGTACTATCAGTTGCAGAATTGCCTACCCAGTTTATGAATGAATTCATTCATAATGATAAACAATTTTACAGCGCGCTGTACACTTAATTTCGAATTTTCGCCTGACGTGCCGTACTATGTTCATTGTTTTTTTAAACATCATACGAGCACACAAATAATAGTAGTTGTAAGAAGATTTACAAGAGAAAAGAAATGTACCTACTCATACTCTATTCCCTATGAAAATTCAAAGATTCATATAAAATAGTTACCTATCGTATCTGCATTACTATTTATTTATTTAATCGTATGGCGTATATACATAAACATTTCAAGAGCAAACTATACATAAATTATTATAAGTCTACGTTCAGGTTCCCGAGCCACGAGATTACGTCCGGTGTTAGCTTGTATAGATCTTCCGGGGGGGCAGAGTATGCATATAGAGGGCGCCGTTGTACAATGTGCTCCACGGTCTGAGCTTCTTCGCCGCAATCGCACAGATCTGAGTCCCGCCAGCCTACTATTAAATTAATTAATAAAAAAAAACAAGGACATCATTTTGGTCTACCAGGACATCATGGGGCGGGTGAAATTCACACCAATGCTAAACCGTTTCCATTGCTTATTTATGTGTCCACAATTACTTTTATCGAGATTATTCTTGTCGAGATTATTCAGGTTACACAAGTTACCCGCAGCTATGACTAAACACGAGGTCACACTTACACTGGTTTTGCTACTTCCAATAACCTACCCAGAAGCAGTAGGAACACCAGTGCAATAGCGCGCCCGACTGCGCCGCCTGATCGGATAACAAATACTGTGGAAGGAAATATGTAAAATTGTGTGTAAACACGAAACTCCGCATTTTAACGTAACGAGATTTACGTAACGCGCACGGTTATATCGTTGCTGGCAATTTTTAGGAATAATAAATAGGAATCGGATTTTTTACTGGTCGAGAAATTATGTTTACGTTACGATTTAATTTGTGGGTTTTAAATCGCAGATACAAGTACTAAATAACTAATCCCATCAGAAACATTACATGTACAAAAATGACAGTCTCCACGGAGAGAAAATTTTACTAGAAAAAGTAAAAAATAGTAATTCCCAGGAAAAGTAAACGTTTACTAAAAACAAGTAAACCCTTTCCATGTTTTATCAAAGTTCACTTGTTTTTAGTAAAGTTTACTTGTTTTTAGTAAAAATTCACTTGTTTTTAGTATACGTTTACTTGTCCTGGGAATTACTATTTTTTACTTGTTTCTAGTAAAAAAAATTCTCCGTGTCGCAACGCACTTCTCCTACTGCAAAAAGAATTGAGATCTAATGTAAAACCAAGCCGGTGTGCCGGAGTTTACTAACAGCATGTCATTGTGATCCTTGAATTTTAGATGTCTATATTTTTATAATAAATTAAACATATTTTTTTAAAACATTTAAAGCATTGATTTTCTGATCGGTGCAAATAAAAAATCGTCGTACGGTTTCTGCGCTCAATGTGCAAAATGTATCTGTTAATGATAAAACTCAGATAGATCTATAAGAAACGAAGACGGCGCCGATATAAAAGCGACACAGTTGTCTTACAGTTGGCACGTGTACGTACCTACCTAATACAATAAAGGTAATTTAAAATAATTTTATCGATAACAATAATACATCAATTGTTAGCAATAAAAAGTATAATTACGTAGGAATATAATATTTCTCCAAAGCTACTCTTTTCTTTTAAAAGATCAATCGAAGGTTAAATCCTACGTTCGCTGTGGGTGTAAAAGAACAGACTTAATTAAAATCCCACGCTAAGAACTCTTATAAAAACAATTATTCATTATTTTGTTCAATAATCCGCTCTTGAATTTTTCGTCTTCAATAAATATTTGATGCACTCCCGACTAATTGGACAGAAAAAATGTACCGTTTGTTATGGCTTTTGGTTTCATTCTAAATTAGACTGTAACAGCGAGTTTTAAAGTCTATTTTACAAATGCGTCGAAATGAAATATATTTGCAGAGTAACGATAATTAGACGTATTAAGATTGCCAGAATTGATATTCCAGTAACTAGCCAATAGAATGAGCTCTAATTGAATATAGTTATAAGGAATCACGATATCATCCTTCATACCGGTTTGTCGAAGCGAAACTTTGATTAATAATGGTAAGAACAGCCCTTAGGATGTTGAACCTAATTAATATTCTGCGAAAACTTTACGCAGGAAGCTGTTTACAGAAGCATTATCAGAAGAGTATCTTTTGGAGAATGAATGATTATATTCGGAAACAGAGGGCCTACCGCGAAGTTCGAAAATCGACAAAACGATGGTCCCGTCTCTATCGCTCTTGCATATACGAAAGAGAGTGACGCAAATAGACGATTCGATGAACGAAGTGCTTCGCGGTTATAGGCCAGGACTTAAATCTAGAAGTTCTAGGACAGGGCTAATAAAACAAGGAATCATAACGCCTTGCCTGAAGCAGTACAATTTGAGTAAGTATATTAACATAAAGCCGTCGTGTTGCTTAATAGTACATTACGCACCTAGGGCGGTAAAATAAAGAACGGCTCAGATCGCGGATATTTGTGGCCCGAACCGAAGGTAAGGGCCATAGACATAGACAAGCGATATGAGGCCTTCTTTATTACCGCCCGTGGTGCGTACACAATTTTACGTCTTCTCCTGGGTGTGAAGTGAGATTTGCCGCTACGCCCGTGGGCGTAAAATCTCACTTACCGCCCAGAGTGACGTAAATGGTTTTTAGTTATTAGGTATATTTTAATATTTATACTTGATACATACCTATATGTCACAGGCTCACAAAACTACACATATAGCCTTGATGTAGCGTAAGGAAGTGGACTATATTTTAGGAGTTTAATTTGGAAGATGGAAAAGGGGTTACAGCAACGTTACTATGATACTATATCTACGTTTGATGGGACTCACCGCAGACTGCTGCTGCAGGATGGCGACGTATGGAGGCCTCCTCTTCTAACAGAACACTTAGCACACTTATTTAGTTGAAATTAAGGGCTTATATTTTAATTCAAGCAATTTTGTTGAAGATTGCATACATGCGTTTTTGCAGGCGTAATGACACTGGTACTGTCATCATTGTTTTTTTATGAAACTATTAGCAAACGAGCAGACGAGCCGCCTGATGGGAAGTGGTCAACGCCGCCCATGAACATAAGCAACTTATGCGTCTTGAAGCGGCCAATTGTCACCGCTATTCATAGATATACTATTATAGGATAAAGGCGAAGGCTTAATGTAGACGGATGGTTGAGAACGAGAAAGTTCGTGTTATTTTAGTCTAGCCCCTTCTAAATATAGAGAGGGCAGCGGGAAATGACAAAAGTTTGGATGTTTATCTTAGGCTTCATCCGACGAATCACGGGATACCCACACTCGTACACACTTATATTGACAAACTGTGGAGTGTCTTTTCAAATGGACTTATTTCCGTTTGAACTTTTTTTTTGGAAATTAATGCATGCATGATGATGAAAATGCATTTCTCTATTTTAAGCAAAACTACAGTCATACCTAGTTTAAAAAAAGTTCAAAGTGGAAATAAACCCTTTTGAAAAGTCAATCAACTATGTCGATGGAAGCGGCAAGCGCTCTGTAAGTCAAAATTTTGATTTTATAAAATGTCTAATTAAAGAAAATGTCTAAATAATAATATCAATTTGATTGTATATTTTTTGTTATTTACTGTACTAACTCAGCATTTGAAATCAGTACAAATCTTTTACCTTAGATAGATATAATGAAAAGGATATATGAATTAACAGTGTCATTCCAAAAATCAATCTTTCAACCACCGTAACCCACCGGTCAAACCGATACATGGGTATCCTATCCTGCCTTTTCGCCGAAAATAATTGTATTGCGGAATTTCACATGCCAACCAACTTTTCGCAGAAGTTTCATTTGGCCGAATAACTTTTACCAAATAATTATTTCGCAACCATTTCATTTCCCAACCCCATAGTTGGGAAATGAAACTCGCCTACTAGGTTGGGTTAGGTTAAGGCATAGAAAAAGGAGACAGCATAGAACTCTCTCTCTGTACATCCCTACAATACTCTCGTAAGGCGGGATATCGTCGCCGGTACTGCCTGGTCAGCGGGATAAACTAGATGGCGTTGATTTCAACACGCAACAGTGACATCTAGTGAGCTAGCGATGAAACATGCCAATCCTAAAATAAGATTTAAAATTTCAAAACCAGCGACTTCGTTACTTTAGTCGAATGGTTTGATCGTTTGACTTGCAAGTTTAGTACTCGGGTTCGAGACCCAGCATCATTTGCTGACGTGTCTTTTTTTTTTTTTTTTTTGATATATCGGAGTGACCCAAGTGGTCACAAATATCTAAACAACGCCTCTATTGTCAACGGGATAATGTGTATGTATGTAAACACTTTATTGTACATAAAAAAAGTTACAATAAAACATGATAACAGAGAAGAGAGTGATGTGCACGTTCATATTCATGAGAATCATGAGTATCATGGTATACAGGTGGATTTACTTTTTGGGTCAGTGAGGGCAACTACCAGATCCTGCGTTGCTACGCGAAAATGGTCTTCGAAGACCTTCCCTCTATTTCAAAAGATTTTGCGATTACGGATTTTGGAAAAAACTTACTGGGTGCGAGAAAACGGTCATTTTTGACAAACTTTTTTTTGATGCCATTTGAGCCCACATCTATCCAGGATCAATAGTTTGTATGGCACTATAAAAAAAACAGGTTAGAAAATCCACAAGTCAAGGAATATTTTTCTCATACATTTTGTATGAAAATTAAATCTTTAAATTTTCACTTGCAATTTTTATGCCAATCAATTCCATTCCTATCCATGATTAATAATTTCCCACGGGTCAACTCACGGGTACTAAAAAAAGCCACAAATTAAAGAAACCTTTCCATACATTTACTATGCAGAAAAATGTAGGTATATTTTATTGTCTTTACATTTTTCGAGCACGCCAATCAGCGCTGTTACGTTTAAGGATCATAAGGGACGCCACACACCTGAGCTAAATAAAAAAAAATCATAGACAGAATGCCTAAAAATAATTCCTAGCGGAATTAAGCCAATACATAGACAAAATGCTTAAATTTGTCTATGGTAGCGGAAAATTGTCTATAGCCTCCATACAAAAATATCAGCTACCATAGACAAATTTAAACTACCATGGACCAATTAGAGCATTTTGTCTATGAATTTGCTTATTTCCGCTATGTTTCCGCTGGGTGTGTTTTGACCCGAATATTAGTTTTAGTTGTACAGTCAACGCCTCACTATGTATACACTTTTGAACGTTATTACAGCCGAATAAGGTTCAAAAGTGTATACATATTGAGGCGTTGACGTACTTTTAGTGCTGGAGCCGCGCGTACAAAAAAATTATCAAAAAAAATACCTTTTTCTTCCATATAGCGTTGTAGAGCCCATCTCGGAGATCATAAAAACATAAGTCTTAAAGAATGTTATGTGGTGTGTTATGTGTTATGTTAGCAGACGTTCTGCTTAATATAAAAATAAATAAGTCTTAAAGGTCTTAAATTAAATGGCCACAAGTATACTCCGACCAAAAAGAGTAGAAATTAAAAAGTGGCAACATCGTAGTGTCGTCCCGATTTTTTAGATTGATTTGAAAGGGACGACACTACGATGTTGCCACTTTTTAATTTCTACACTTTTTGGCGGCACTGTATGTATGGCGTCAAGTTGAAAATACAATTTTTGGCCTAAATGTATCAACGAGCTGGACGCCCCAAATTTTGACACATGATTTAGCCCGCATCAAGTAGCCTACCAATTTTAACACCATTCTGGTGGGCGCATAAGATTTTAAGAGCAGTTGAACTTGCAATTTTGACAGTACGTAGTTAAAGGACCCATTGTACAAAGTTTGTAAAATTGGGATTTGGTTTGTACTACAAACCAAATCCCAATTTTAAGACCATTCTGGTGGGCGCATAAGATTTTAAGAAATAGTCGATTTCATAGAAAAAATAGCAAATTACTATAAATTCGTTCAAAAAAATATTTGGCTGGCACAAACATAACTGCATGTGCATATTCATATTTAAGTGTCTAGTAATTAGAAATGCCGTAAAAGTATACCAATAACTCGAAAACTGGAGAAATTCGTCATAGCAGTACTTTAGTCAAGAGGGTCTTAAATCACTCAAATTATTATTAATTTTAAACCAAAGGGCACGGCACAAAGCATTATTTATAATACTGGACGTAATTCCTGTAGGCATTTTCTACCGGACGCTCACAATCCTAAACTGACAAGCGTCAAGTTCGGTTCACTGAGGATATGTAACTGACTGAAATTTGACGTAAATTTATTTCTTATCCTACTGTTCCACATTTTACACACGGTTTAGTTCACTTCAAATAACCTACATACCCATTTTAAGACAGACCATTCCGGTGGGCGCATAAGTTTTTAAGACCAGTTAAAAAAAGGGCTTAATTAATCAACGAGCCTACCGCTTCAAATTATGTTTTCATGATCTCGAGATGGGATCTACACGGTATATGGAAGAAAATTGGTAATTTTTGATAAACATCTTGTATAGCGGCTTCCAGCACTATTAAAATATTTTTTTTCACTTCTCTTGCTCTAAAAGTTCGTCTTTAAGCGTTGCGTAGGCGACCTTATATCACTTTTTATGCACTTGGGCATAAAGTAAAATCTTCGTCGAATACCAAGGCAGTTGGTCCAACAGCCGCAAGCAAACAACTTCCTAAACTTTATTAAAAAATTTACTACGAACTTTGTCACGTACCTACTGAAAAAAAAGTTAACAGGCGGGAACTGAATTTATTTTTCGTTGTAATTTTGTGTTACAACCTGAAATTGCTTTATTTTCTCGTAATCGAAGCGAAAAGTAGAGTGTCCATAAAACCCTTTACGCTCGACTTTACATCAATCCTCGCTCGCGAGCTCGCTCGGATAGATAAACGCCTCGCGTAAAATGGCTCGTTTTATGCACTTGTTGTACAATTTACTATTTAAATCCAGTTTATACAAATTAATTTGCGATTTTATTTTTTGTATGACAAGACTCTTTCTTAAAATTGTCTTAAAATCCTATGCACCCACCAGAATGCTCTTAATTTTGGTATTTAGTTTGTTGAGTGGGTGAATTTGTTGATTTTGAAGCGGTAGGCTCGTTGATAAATTAAGCCCAATTTTTTTTACTGGTCTTAAAATCTTATGCGCCCACCAGAATGGTCTTAAAATTGGTATGTAGGTTACTTGATGTGGGCTAAATCATGTGTAAAAATTTGGAGCGCCCGGCTCGTTGATAAATTTAGGCCAAAAAATTTTATTTTCAACTTGACGCAATACATACTTGTGGCCATTTAAGACCTTTAAGACTTATGTTTTCATGATCTACGAGATGGGCTCTACAACGATATATTATATATTTACGATATATTATATTATACATTTGACGGCCTCCATAGCCCAGTTGGTAGTGACCCTGCCTACGAAGCTGGAGGTCCCGGGTTCGAATCCTGGTAAGGGCATTTATTTGGGTGCTAATGCTAATCTCAAATATTTGTTCCTGAGTTATGGATGTTATCTATGTATATAAGTATGTATTTATCTATCTAAGTATGTATATCGTCGCCTAGCACCCATAGTACAAGATATGCTTAGTTTGGGGTTAGGTTGATTTGTGTAAGATTGTCCCCAAATATATATATATATATATATTTTTTTTTATTATTATTATTATTATTTTTTTTTTTTAAATTTCTGCTGAGGCTGAGGGAAAGAGGCGGCGATCCCCGTTCCGGGTCGTGGCTTGTCCAACAGGTCTCCATCGCGATACAACGTGGCAACGCCGCGAACGTGATGGGGACTTTTGGACAGGGCATGGCACGGAACGGCTATTAGGTTAATTAGTTAACAAGTAAGTAGGCTAATAATTTTTTGATAAATGCATTGTTGTTTTTAATTACAAACAGAACCTTGTTAATAAGGACACTGGTGTTTTTGAAATAAATTATATTTGATAGTAAATTATGTGTTAAAAATAAAAGCGATAGGAATATGTATTTATTTATTATTTTTATTATTTATATGGAAGAAAATCGGTAATTTTTTTGATAAATTTCTTGTATGATTGTCTCCAGCACTAACATTGCTAACATCACAGCTCAAGCTTAAAGCGTTATTAGACATTGCAACCTGCAGGGTCCAATCTGTCAGGTTGGAAGGTGTAATTAAAGGTAGGGCCCGTAGGGAGGCGAAGGAGGGCAGGGAGAGGCAGTGTACACAAAAGATTGGACCCTGCATGTTGCAATGTCTAATAGCCGTATTAACTACATACTCATTACTCACACACGTAAAAGCGGTATTACACATTGCAACCTGCAGGGCCCAATCTGTCAGGTTGGAAGGTGTAATTGAAGGTAGGGCCTGTAGGGAGCTGAAGGAGGGGAGGAAGAGGCAGGGTACACAACAGATTGGGCCCTGCAGGTTGCAATGTGTAATACCGCTTTAAGATACACATGGAAGAATTGAACTGTCAACTGCAATTGAATAAGTGCGTTTTGTTACCAAAAGTACTTATGAAAATATCCTGGCACGGTTTCTTCTAAATAGCGATATGATAAATCACATTGCCTAGTATTATTTTATTCTTGTTAATCTTGATTAGTCTGGTACTAGAAAATTAAAACAATTATTCTATTTCTGCTAGTCTATGTAGGCAAATGTCAGGGTACACCTATCCGTACGAAAACTATTTTGTTATAATAAAACGCAACCGCTACAGCTACAGCTAAAAATCTTTTGCAGTAAATATTGTTTTTAAAACAAAATATACAGTTTTAATGGTTTTAAATAAGATGTTTTGTTGTGAATTGTAGCAAGAATAGTGACTGCAAATTCTACAGTTTTCCAAAAGTATGGTGAAATCAATAACAACGAAATAAGTGTATAGTTGCCGTAAAAATAAAATAGTAAGTCACCTAACCTCTAAAGTCATGCTTTAAAAAGTAACAATTTGATCCATATTGTAATCGTATTTAGTAGAATATTCACGGTGATTTACCTACTATGTTACAGTCCCGATGGATCCTATGGTACTTACCGACAACCGGAGAACAGATTTCGCAGTGCTCACTTTATGGTAGAATGTCTCATGAACGAGCCAGTCCCAGTTATGTGGCAAGGATGTTTCCCTTGGTGTACAAGTACAAATCAAGACGGATTAACGGAAATACAGCAATATTGAGGTTCCATTGTTATATAGAACAATGAAATAGAAACAGTTAATGCCAAAAATACTAAATGAAAACTTATTTTATCATGTTAATGATATTTTACATACTTATTAGTTGTGTATGTGTACAAAATACCTACTGGTAAACTTGCAACTTCTTCCTATACTTTCAAATAAATGAAACAATACATTTATTTTCAATAAGTGTATATTTTTTACAAAATTAAAATTTTCTGTTCAAAATTGTTTTCATTTCACCCATGAAACCTATGATATGATATTGTATAACATAGAAATGTGGACCCATGAAAATGTGGTGTAGAGTAGAGTCCGTCTGGAAAGAGAAGTGTTGTAGAATATATGAGCTCCCATATGCACCACGACACTACTCTTTCTGGACAAAATCTATTAGTAAGCTTAGAATAATTTATTGTACTAGATATATGATAGCAAGTATACCTGAACTAATAATACCTACACCAATAGAAGAAGTATCTATGCGTGTACGCAGCCCAAATCAAAGATAAGAAGCGTTGGTATACTACCTACTTGTAGCCTGGCGGTAAGACATCCAACTTTCAATCCGTAGGTCTCAGATTCAAACCCCAGCTCGTTTATTTGACACTTGCCATTACCCGTCGCTTTTCGATAAAGGAAAACATTGTGAGAAAACCAGCTCAAATAAAAACGATCTGGCCTAGTTCCCCCTTTGGGTTGGAAGGTCAGGTGGCAGTCGCTTTCGGATGAACTAGTACCTACTTACGAAAATTCATAGTATTAGGCTGCCAAGCGGAACCCAGGCTAAATTGAGCTGTGTCAAAAGCAAGGATAAACTATTGGAGCATGATGAGTAAAATGAACAAGTGGAGCTAAGGCGCATCACACATTTGACTGCAATACAGCTAGGTATCATAGACAAAACTTAGCTCTAGCTCTAAGATGAAAAAATTTCTTCCGGCTCCATACAAAAATTCAGCTACTACCTAATGTTACTATAAACTAATTTTCACTTTCCGGCTCATGTTTGTCTATAATAGATCAAATGTGTGGTGTGTCTGCCTAAAAAAGTAGATCAAAATAATAGACGGGAAGATTTGGTTCGGGCCGCACTCCGGATTTAGTGCGCTCCAAACCAAATCTGTCGGTCTGTAAGGTTGTTGTTGAACCAAGTTGGGCGATTTGGTTCCACGATAACCTTACAGATGGACAGATTTGGTTCGGAGCGAACCGAATCCGGAGTCCGGCCCGAACCAAATCTACCCGTCTATTAGCACTATAATTAATTATTAATAAATTCACAAAATAACCTAACTAAAACTCTAGCTAAGTAGCGCATTTGCTGAGCGTTGATTTTTTTTCTAACTTTTTAAGGCTCTCTTTTCTCTTCTTTTTAGCCTTTTTTAACCGACTTCAAAAAAGGAGGATGTTCTCAATTCGACAGAATTTTTTTTTTATCATTTTTTTGTATGTATGTTACTCGATATCTCCGTGAATCGTAAACCGATATTCAAAAATTTTTTTTAAGCGAACAGGAGTTCGATTTTTGAATCTCACCGGTGACTTTTTTGTATGCAGCCGATGACTATTTAGTACCTACGAAATAAGTCACCCGATGAGATTCAAAAATCGAACTCCAGGTATTATCCCTAGATGGTCCCATTGTCACCAAGTCCGGGTCTGATGATGGGATCCTGGAGAAATCGAGGGAACTCTTCAACTATTATAGGCACACCTTTAGTGATTTCACTATTTTTTACAGCAACTCGGCCACTTCCTCTTGGAATAGCGGATTCTAAGTGAAGTCGGTTCTTTTCTGTTTAAAATTATCTATCTTGCAGATGTATGCCTTTTTAATTTTTCCCATTCAAGTCTATTTTGTGGTTTAAAGGTAAGTTTTATAACCATGTCTATAAATAACTGCATTTTCATGGAGTAAGCATAAAGTTATTTATTGAATGCGTAAAGAGTATCGGGCTTATTCATATAAAATCCTAAAATGAGGTTTTCATCATATATGTTATGTTATAAATGTTATAATACATATTCCATAATCGGCTTTCGTAGTTTTCCTATTCATATGCTTCATTGCCTGAATTGGCATTTTATAGCAACAATTTCAATTCAAAAAATTCACAGTCACTTTAAAGGATAGGTTTTTTCTATTAATTCCAATAGATAATCATATTTTTCACAAAACATAAAACTAGTAACGATATAAGCATAGATTTAAATAATTAATCAGATTACGCACTGCTAACAACAAACTGTGATTCCATTTGTGCCCGTGCCCACGTAGTTACACGCTACACACACATACGCACAGTAATTTTGTGCCCATCCGCCGCCAGTCGTATCCAAACGTCACTGCAGTAAAGAGCGGACAAATAATAATTAAAATATGCCGGCGTACGTCCTCAAATGCTGCACAAATGCCACCGGTCGTAAGAGAAAACCGGATGGAGTCACCTTTCATCGATAAATAAACATTTTAATGCGTAATCATATTAAAAATCTGTAAATTCGTAAACTATTAATTTCACGACAGCAGTGTTGCCAGGTGGTAGAGCAGGGAAACTTCCCGAACGTAAAGGGGTCTACAATAGCCACGATATGTTGTCAACACGATGTTGACGTCCCGCTCCCAACTTGATGTTTTATTTCACGCACGTTTTCAACTAATATTAACACATTGCCTAAGAGCATAGTTAAATGAGTAGATAGATTGCTAACTCTATACATAGCAAAACTACTAATTTAATAATAAGTCGTATGGGAGGTATGGTTTAACTCATTTATACTAAGTTTTAAGCACACTTAAATCGTAATACGTATTAAGCTGTAATCTTTTGAATAATAACTTTTAGCAAAGCTCGCTTAAAACTTATTACATATACGCATTTAGCCATGTATGGAAAGAACACTCTATAGGTACTTAAGGGTCACCACACACCTAGCGGAATTCCTCGCGGAATTAGCGGAAGTAGCGGACATTTGTCTATGGTAGCGGAAATTTGTCTATGGGAGCAGATTTTTTGTATGGAAGCCATAGACAAATTTCCGCTACCATAGACAAATTTCCGCTACTTCCGCTAATTCCGCGAGGAATTCCGCTAGGTGTGTTGTCACCCTAATTCTCTTTGCTAAGAGCTAATAACTTTTATGTCTTTTTAATCAAATTATATTCTTTAGTACCTTTTTTTTTCAATAAAATTTATAAATAAGCATTAAAATTATATTTATATATATCTTTGTTCGCGATAATCTCGCGTTTCGCTGAACCGATTTTGATGCGGTTTTCAGAAAAGTATTTGTTATACTCTGGAGAAGGTTTTAGTATAGAAGTCGTCCATGTTACGTAAGACCATTTTTGCGCACAACTTATATCTGTTTGTTACCCTCCTCTGCTAGAAGTAACGCGGGGAGGTAATAGGAACTATGACAAGGACCAACGATAATAGCACCTCTTTGCCGTACCTACTGAAAGTGTAATAACACCATCCCGTTTTATCTTGGTATTACTATGACCATGCCCCGTCTATACCATCCTATGTCTATGGGCCATATGCACTCAACGGTAGTCGTATACTTTTAATAAGTTGTAACTTTAGATAAAAAAAAAAACATTTATCCGCCTCTTCAGAAATATATTTCATCAGATTTATTAAGGCAGGTGCATGTTAATTATATTTAAGAACATAAATTATAATCTGTTTTATTTTTCCTTTCAAAAATATGTTACACTTAATCGGGAAAATTTGTATTACTGGCAACACTGGTCTCTACGCACACATTCAACTCGGGCGCCATTATTGGATCACAGTTGGCTGTACGGAGATGCCTAGTCCTTATCCTTTATTAGTCCAAGGATATAAGTAGTAGCTTCCACGATCTTCTGACCTGTGTAGTGTACGGTGTCGTGCCGTCAGTGTCAAAATCAGCTGTTCAAAATTATTTCCGCCATATCAATGCAAATATACGCCATCTACCGGAAAGCAATGTTCGTTGTTAGTCATCTAGCACACAAAAAACGTCAGTCAACTGAAGCTGAATTGAGCCACATTGAGCAGAACACTATTAAAAATACTTAAAATTATATTGCTATTTTAGTGTGCTATTAAGTGATATTAGTGGATATTCAAGTTTAAAATTTATAAATATTATAAAATAGGCAAATAAAATGTTATCATTTGGCAAATTTAACAATGTTTTTTTCCATTCGAGCCTAGTAGTGCCATCTGTGTAGTCCTTTTCTAAACATGCGATTGAATCTAAGGAGTTCCATTTCTGTAGTCTTTTTCTGTGGTTAAGGTGATATCAGATGGTTCACTCGAATGAACGTTCACTGGAATTAATGCTTAATTCTTCTTTCATTCCATGTTCACACGCAAAGACAAAAATGAATATTCACTTGTTATTTCATTCACTATGTCGGGTTGTGCGTCTCGGAATAAGTTTAGTTTGCGATTTGTACAGTCTATTCACTGTACATGGTCTCTTGCAACGTACATGTCAGACGTGATTATTAAACCATACTGGGGTAACACGTTCGACACGTCGTGTCGAACAGTCACTAACAGCGGAAGCCAAAGTATCAGCAATATGTTGCTATATAACGGCCATACAGGCTAGATACCATCAGACGCATCTTAGATTCTTGAGGAAGAGAATCAACTCATTAACTGTATCTTTACTTTTACCTACGTTACTTGCAATATACCTATACATCAACTTTAACTATCGTTTTACGTGCTGCACAACACCAACTACCTGCAACTGCGAATGTAGTAAGCTAACTGGCTGCTACATTAAATGGTCCTTCGAACCGGATTAATTAAATAATTAAAGAAAAGGCAAGAAAAAAAGCGTAGAAGGTGGTGGGTGAGACCTTGGATTGCCAAGAAGAATAGATATTTATGCCACACCTGGCCATAATATATATATATTGCTGCGCGTACGGAAAAAGACGCTTTCTGGCCAAGTGCAGGCATAAAATGATGTACACAACACGGGAGGTAATAAAGAAAGCCCTCGATCGAATATTTACGATCTCGGCAAACTTCTGCGATCTCGGCCTTTCTTTGTTTTACCAATTATGCTACAAGTGCAGAAAGCAATTAATTTCCGAACGAGTGGCGGTGTGAAAGTGGCCAGTTGTGCAGAAAAGTACTATGGAAATCCTTTGCCGCAAGTGTGCGGCAAAGAATCGCTTTCTGTACACGACTTTACTCTGAAAAAGAGCACTTTCCGAGTTCATGCATTGTAAATATATTTGGAGCCTCAGATACATTGCTGAGAGAATTATTCTGTCTTTATACTTACTCGTCTAGTTTGCGGTTCCAAAGACACTGGTAATTTTTGAAATTCTCTAAAACAACAAAGTATTCTGATCGTTTCACTTGAACACCATTTTGATGCGGTTATATTTGTTATATTCGTCTTGATACTACTCACAGGATTCGAGAAAATGGGGAACCAAAGTCACTTTGCCAAAGTAAACGTTCACTTTGGCAAAGTGAACGTTCATTCCGTGTTCAGACTGATCATTTTTGGTTCATTCGGAGTGCGAATGAAAGGTGCCGAATGAAAATATCCAACACTGTTGGATATTTTCATTAATGAATTCATTTTTCATTTTTGTTTCATTTTGTGTTCAGACGTGTCACTTGGAGTGAAAGATGCTAAATGAAACACGAAAATGAACAATAAATGAACCGTCTGATATCACCTTTAGGTAGGATTATGTAAAGTTGGGAAATGAAATTCGGCCAAGTGAAACTTCTGCGAAAAGTTGGTTGGCAAGTGAAATTCGGCAATGCAATTTTCGGCAAAAAGGCAGAGAACCCGATACATGGTTTTATTAGTATGAATTTAGTCATATGCTTGTTAGTTTTAAAACTCCAAACTACCACTAGCGAGTGCTCACGGTCTCTCTATGTCCATATATGTCTTATCTACATTTTTTAAATTACGTTGTCCAAAAACATCACTTTGTAAAGCGTCCATTGTACTTTCCATACTTTGTTGGGACACAATTGTTAAGTAAATTATTTTCGAACAAAGCCCGCAACACTGTTCATTTCGGGTAAGGAGAATTAACTTACATAAAGGCCTGAAAACTCGCTAAGTACTTTGATAAATATGATGCTCATAAATAATGCTCATCCATTTATTATATTAATCTAGAAAGCCTTGGGTATTTCTAATCTGGCGCTGACACAAAAAATATGAGAATTGTATCATTCTATTCCAGACTGGCAGACGTTTGCTCGAAGAAGAATCAGAAATTAACCAGCAGGCTTATGATGGCAGTAGTTGTCCGCCGATAACTTGATAAAAAGCTGACAACTTGACACATTCACACAGCAAAACATGACAATGTGTCAAGTTGTCAGCTTTTTATCAAGTTATCGGCGGACAACTACTGCCATCATAAGCCTGCAGAATGAGAATTCAAGTGACATCACGAATACTACTTTGGTCTGTAAGTGAGAAACACAGGATTGAAACTTTTTAAGTTAAAAATCAAATATTTTTTCCTGGTACGTATAAAATAGCGAGAGTTTATTTTTTTTGATTCCCGGTTTGGGTAAGCTTGTCAAAAATCTGCGACTTCAGTTGTTTCTTTGAAAAAAAGTATCCTTAACATAAAATAAGCTATTTTATAGATTTAATGTAAGTATATTCCGCTCAAGGGCCCATAGATTTACTTGACATTGTAAATATAAACGATAATACACCCCTAGAAATCGTATTTTTCCGGCGCGACTCAAAGAAGGCGTATACCGCTGGATTCAGCTCGTTTAAAAATAATTAGCGCCCGCCGCTGTCATTTCCGAGACGCATTTTGTCACAGATTGCCTCCGTTCACTTAACTGAACATTGAAAGGACGTAAGCGTCTATAATATAGGAATATCTTAAGCCCTTTCTGAGCAAAAATATTCTGCATGCGATTTCTCTGTGTTTGTTTAAAAAGAACCAGTATTTTTAAGGAAGTAAAAATATTTATGGTTCTTCTGTCTTCAACGTATTTTTGTAAAACCTTCGTCATATTTCCTTGATGGCAGAATGTTAATAACATTCATATACTTTATACAGGAACAGTACATATGCTAATCAAACTGGTTCTGGTATTTCAAAGTTAAAAATGACAGCCCACAACCCCAAATAAACATTATACGCCCACTCTTACTGTTACAGTTCTAATTTCACGCGGATATAAATCGCGTTCGTTTAACGCGGTCGGCGTTATCGTAAAAAGGCCCTCACAGGCACGGAGGACCCGTTTAATCGCCGACGCCGACGCCGACGCCTATTACCCTGCTCAGGGAATTATTACGTTTGCTCGAAGAAGAATCAGAAATGAACCAGAATGAGAATTCAAGTGACATCACGAATACTGAAGTAAAATAACTTATTTAACATCGGAGGTTTCGAATGGAATGTGTTGCACGATCGCCAATACTGTTAACTAACCATTTGTAAGCCTTGTTGTAAAGGTAAGGTCTACCGATAGTCGGTGCAGGGTGTTGCTCTTTGTCATAATCAGCGTTGTAGTCAAAAATTATCACTGACGGCGGAGAACGGTAATTGAAGAAGTACCAATGTGAGTATGATACTGAAAATACCTGAATTTCCAAAAAAGCTAGTCTACATGGAAGAACAGCAGTCGTTGACAACTTAGAGCGATTTTGGCGCGGTCGGCGCTAATCGAGTACAGCTCCTACTGCTCCGCTCTATTTAACGCCGCCTTTGGAAAATTCTCTACCTCCACCAATACTCAAATTTGCGACTCCAGAATACCAGTTCGCCGTTCTAGTAAGTATATGAGAATAATAATAGATCTTATGATTCATAAAAGATGTCTCGTGTTAATCCGCTGTCGATCATTGATATTATTATAAGTACCTATACAGTGGAAATGCTGTCTATTTTAATCTATTTTTAAGATCAAGGTTCAAGTTATACTAGAAACGAGGTCACAGTCGAAACAAAACGTTTTGTGAATACCTACCTAGAATGGATTAACTGCTCCACAACAAATTGTGAGGCACAAGAGTGCCACGAAACCTAATGCAATCGTAAATTGCGTCCCTTAGTTTCTTGGGAAGCCTACCAGTAGTATACTAGAATAAGACTAATTTGCCATCCTGTTGGAAAATTAAGCTACATATTGAATTGCATGCAAATGAAGCTATGAAAAGTTTGGTAGGTACAGTCGCCATCAAATATATCGGAGCAGCCAGGTAACTCAGAAAAAAGGGCATACACTTTATCGCTTGGGCAATAGAGGCGTTTTCCAGATATTTGTGACCTTGTCCGCTTCGATATATCTGATGGCGACTGTACCTATTAATACATTTTAGCATACGATTTCGTGCGCGTCTAAATAAAGGTCTATTAGGTATGTAATAATAAATAAGCTATAGTTTTTTAAGCGATTTATTTGCAATGGCCCATTGAAATATTCTAAATCTAACCCCCTATTACCTCGCACACTTTAAGATGAAGTATCATCTTAAAGTATTTTCACTTCAAGAAAACTCGTATACCTATCTAATGTTTTAAGTTTAACAACACTTAAACTACGTCTAAATTTCTAGAATCGTATAACATTGAGCAAGTGGCTGCGAAACTCTGAGAACCCTCGAGCTATTCTCAGACTGAATTTAATTATCTACTGACTGTTGTCTATTATGTCCTGTTATCCTAGTACTTTTACCTGTAAATAATGTTTGTGAGGTAGTCACGATAGTTTTTTTTTCTCTTCAATAAAGGATCAATGACCTTTTAGATGTTTATTTGGATTGTTATATCTGGTTACCCGAATATAATCCATTGATTTATTATGTATTCCACTGGATGTGACATCTAGAACAAATTTTGTGCGCTATATTGGGAGCTATGACTGAATCAAAAAGTAGTATAGACTTGTAGTGATTTCAACTACAACTTTCGCATTTCGTGACAAAAATTCTTATGGATGTCATTTCCTGGTTTATAAGCAGACGGAATACTTTTGGACAGAGGGGGTCAGATTTTCTGGCAACATTATTTAAATAGTTACAATACGAAACATAAAGATGTATGAGGTAGAATATCTCATCATCATCATCTCAGCCATAAGACGCCACATTTTTTTTGTTTATTGTTGTTTAGGCCTTCGGTGGGGGACAATTCTAAGGCCGGGCACGGGCGGTTGAAAAGAATTTTTTTGTGCGTATCGGATGTGTTTTTTTTACAGATGGAATTGAATCATATCCGGATGTGAAAGGATAAAAAAATTATAAGCTGTGGTGTTCTCATGTATGAATTGCTTTACTACTCTTCATATGCGAATGGTTGTTCTTATTTGTGTTTAATACATATTTTCACTCCCTTCTTCATCCCTTTACCAATGTTCTACAACCTTCAAGCATACTGCTGAGCAGAGCCATATAAAGTAAGGTATTTTTATGGAGGCAAAATAAATTCAAATTCTAACCAAAATTTGTTGATTATGATTAGCCATCGCGGCTGAAGGTGTGAAATAAAGCGACTTTGGATCTACCCTCATTTTAAATTCAAATTAGCTATCCCAAAATGGACGATGTGACCTCTGTATAGAACCGAATTTAATAGGAATTCCAGGATTAACAAATGATGCAGGTTTTACGGAGTTCCAAGTTTTAGAGATAATAGTTAGCCCATAAATTTGTCCGCGTGGAAACTGTGAAATTACCGTATACTTACCAAGACGGTGGCAAACAAACATACGACCCGCCTGATAGTAAGCATCTACCGTAGCCTAGCAACACAATGCATGCCAGAGATGACACACTTTGATAAAAAGTAGGATTCACTGTGATGACGGCTAAAGATTACAAGAGGGTCCCCGTCATCAACACTCTGCGACCTCCTTGAGCTTTCTGGCAACCTTACTCACGGACAGATACACACCTCTGAGTAGAGTCTAGTGTTATTGGACTTATTGGGTGTGGTTTTCCGTAAGTCTGTCAATTTTATTTTTTTCCAACAAAGCAAAGACGCCAAATTAGGATCAAACGATTACCATCAACGACACTTTGAATTTAGCAGATACTTATGAAGAACGTATTTAAGGTTTCTACTGAACATCAAAAACAACCTCAATAGCAACTACATTTCAGGGGCTACTGAATCTATTATCCGAAAAAATTAAATCAATCTGATTTAGATTCGGCCCGAGACGCCCACCCAATTGGGTACGACTTATAATTCCAAATCTATTTCTTTTACAAACTCGTACTTGATGAATGCTTTCAAGGAAATATAGATTTTATTCTTCTTAGTATACGGATGCTTTTGCAATGCATTGCTTGAGTCTGATAAGGGATTTGAAAAATTAGCAACCAATTTGAAACGTTTGATCAGAAACCTTTGAATTTGAAAACCTTTTCAATTTCCAATAGCAAATAATAGGGGTGAAAGGGAACAATTTGGGGAAATATTAATTGAATTCTTTTCAAAATTGTTGTGGCATATCATACCTGCAAGTGTGTTTGCCAATATTACAAGAATTGACCTAATATTACCTATGCCTATTTGTTTTTAAGTTGGTAAGCTACCTAAATGACAAAGGTATTTTTTTTAAATTTCCACTACCAAAAGCTTGTCTAAAAGAGATCGCTTTTTAACGATAAGACGGCTTGTTATTTTTGTGTACATATTGGTTTTCTTTTTTTTATATTCAATTACGAGCATTTTTATTGTGTTAAAACCATGGAATAATGAATAGTACTAGAGTACAGAAGGTTCTCCTTCCTGATTTTGACATTTATCTATAGAGATGAAAATGTTATCTGTGCAAAAAATTAAATAGGGTTGTCAACGTGCTTCATTTGCACGTGGTATCTACAGATAAAAAGTGACTAGTCAATCTGCCTCAATCTACCTAATCTATCAGTAAATATAATACAGAACTAGAATTATATCAGATTTATTACCTTATTTGCCCAATCTAAATATTATTTTAGTACAATAACTACTATTATAAACTATTATTCTCGAACGCACCCATAAGATAATAAGCGATGTGCCAACCCTGCCCTCATTAAGACGGCACGGGGCGCGAAAATTAAAAAAACAGGTACAATGGAGAGAGACATAGTGAAACCCCCCTGTTATAACTTAATTGAAAGTTCCGTTAAGTTAGAAACTAAGGTTTACCAGACGATCGCGTTAAAAACACCAAACTATCCCTGATAACGGTATTCTTTTGTTTATTAGAAACGAGATGAACTCCCGAACTATAATCCCCGGGGATCTGCCGGCTGTAGCCTGAGAAACTTTCGGCTTATTGTATTAATCCATTGTGTTTAGGTGGCCAGATTCCCTTTCTATAAATATCGACGATATTTTCTATCTAAACATAAGTATTTACAGACAGCTCACGACCTAAAAGGCCTAAAAGGATTTAAAAAATCACAACGCGGCTGTCGCGGATGTATACTCGTATACAGTGTGTTTTTTTAAGTGGGCCACTATGGGGAAATCCTAAAGTATAGGAGATACAGGGAAACTGTCTTAGGAAACATTAGGTATTTTTTTGTGAAATTTTTTTTGGTATAGTCAAATTTTTGGTCAAGTGTGAGTTGTCCCTAAAAATTAATAATTTTGATGAATTTTTTTTTGACGCAGATCTAGTCAGTTTCATGAGAGGATCATTTTATTGTATGGAAAGAAAAAAATCGGAACAGTAGAAGTTAGTCAAATAAAAAAAAATGTTTTTATTATTACAACATGTGTAAATTGCCTAGGTACACTTGCAAGGTTTATAAAAAGTATTTCAAATTCCAATATGACATTTGTTTTTGGAACACTTTATTTGATTTAAAAAAAATTCACAAAAAAATACCTAATGTTTCCTAAGACAGTATCCCTGTATCTCCTATACTTTAGGATTTCCCCATAGTGGCCCACTTAAAAAAAACACACTGTATACATATAGTCTAGTAATTCTAGACTTCTCCGATTCTTTTTTCTTCTTGACTTCTTCGGCAGATGTCGTTCTGCTTAATACAAAATTAATTGTATTATGGGGTAGCGCATTGTTATCGGTTAATCCTAAATGCAACTTGGGACTCCGATGGCCGGTTAAGGGGCTACTTTGAAAAATTATCGGTTTTTTCATTCGCTCTAGTGATTAAACGGAAAAAGGGACTGAATTTATTTTCGAATATATATTATAAGACTATATACTCTTGTTTTTGGCACAAGCCGAATCACGATTGCTGAAATTTGCCTCGATAGAAAAAAAATCCGAAGTTGGGTCCTTTTTCCCATTATTTTTCTTAGCTTACGTAAACTATAAGAGATTAAGCAATATAACTAAGTTAAAAATATGGTATTCTGGTTTATCTAAAAAGTCACAGAAGCAAAATTAGACAAAACTTTATAGATTCGCTTATTTATCGTAGTTTGGTCAAAAAGTCTGATCCCTAAGAGAGCTACATCTCTCTCTTTCGTGCACGGGAGCCATAAACGTGTCTCTTACGGATGGGCGTGGCTTGTCCGAATCAAGGAACGGCCTTAAGAAGTACTTATAAGACTTCTTCGGCAGATGTCGCTAGGCGTCACCCTAAGACGCATATAAAATAAAGGGGTGGATGAATCTGCAGCCATCAGCACGCCTAGCACATGACTGATGCGACAGTATCTCGCGCGCGAGATAGACTACCCGTCTCTCTAATCGACACAGTCAGAAAAGGACGGATAGACTATCTCGCGCGCGAGATACTGACGTGTCAATCATGTGCTAGGCGTGTAGGTAAGTCTCAGTATCTCAGTTGGTCAGAGCACTCAAAGCGATGGGCATGTTTCCCAGAGTCGTGGGTTCGAATCTCGCCTGAGGTAGTGGATTTTTCTTTATTTCTAAAACATTAGTCTAGTGTAGACTACCTTTCCTAATCCATCCATCCTCCTAGCATTTGTCCCAGCTTTTGACAGACAGTGTAGAGCTAATGTTAAAGATGAAAGCATAATGTATTTACATATTTATCAGTAGGTAAGTCGGTACAACAGAAGTCCGGGGTGACCTTAATCGCCTTAGATTCGGCCTCTCGCCTTCAGTCGGTACGGCAGTCCGCCAAATCTCTCTGATCTAAGAACCCAAGCCGCCGTATTTCCGGATGCTGGCCGGCAATAAAACTGATGAGTGTTTAGTTTTTATTATAACATGTATTTTTTTAAAGTATATCGCGTCTGTTTTATTTAGCTAGAAAGTTGTATTAAGAGAAGATTGTTTGCAATCTTCTCGTAAAAAAAGCATTTTATTTTTTTGAAATTAAATTACCCAGTGAATCCTCTTTTCTAAGGGTTCGGCAATGGGCATGTAACAACTCTGGACAAGGCGTCTATAAGTTACGGTAGCTGCTTACCAACAGACGGGTCGTATGCTTGTTTGCCACCGTCGAATTATATAAAAAAGTACCGAATCTTGTAGGTACTCGTGATATGAATTTTTGCAAAAGTTACAGTAGATCAGTAAGTACTTTTTATATTGTTGTTGTTACTGTAATTGCACTCGTTTCCTATCTTGTTTGGTTGTATATACGTCTAGCTGGCATGTAAATACATGTACTGTAGCATGTGTGCTACTCAACTATGACCAGCAGTGCCGGCCTTAGGGGGGTGAATTCTGCCTGGGGGGAGTGCTGAGCGGGGGCGCCCAAAGCAGTTCGCCCAGGGCGCCAGGGGGGCTAAGGCCGGCCCTGATGAACAGATATTTACTGGATAATTGCGGAAACCCGAGGCCATAAACATAATCCTGCACAATGAAGCGTGACAAAATATCTACCACAAATCTTATTTGGAGAGCCATATAAGTAACTCCCAAAAATATTTTTGTGTTACCGTCAACTGCTACAACTTTGCCTACGATGCACAACTTTACCTGGCTTGAAAAACATGATTTTCTTCACCAGACAGCTATTTATATCTTAGATGGGATGAAGGCGATCATCAGGAATAAAATATAAATAGTTGTTTGGCTAAGAAAACCATGTTTTTCAAGTCAGGCAAAGTGCATCGTAGGCAAAGTTGTAGTTGTTGACGTTACACAATTTTATTGCTGACTGTTCCTAGAAGATTGTCATATAAATTTGAGGAAGTTTACCCAATTTAAGAATAAGAATAAGAATAAGAAATATTTATTAGCACAAAAACTAAACTAATACATAAAACATAAATTCATTTCGATTGACAGAATTGTGCTAAAAGGTCTTCACTCAGCTTGATGTCCCGCAGTGAATCGTAGGACACACTACGTGACGCTGATTTTCAGTGAAGCCTGGTAAAACTAAAATTAAAACTAGAACTAAAATAAAACTAACTGGATGGTAGAAATAACCAAGAAAACATAACAAAGTGAGAAAAAAGATATCAAAAGAACAGCGCGCGCCTTTGTGTGTGTGTGTGTGTGCGTGTGTGTGTGTGTGTGTGTGTGTGTGTGTGCAATTTCAGCTCTATTAGATACCAAGAAGTGTTTTAAATATAAATATTAAATATTTGGGGACATCCTTACGCATATCCACCTAGACTCAAGCTAAGCAAAGCTTGCATTATGGGTACTAGGCGACGATATACCTACTAATATAAATACATAGAGAACACCCATAACTCAAGAACGTGATAAACAAACAAATAAATGCCCTTACCAGGATTCGAACCCGGAACCTCCTGCTTCGTAGACAGGGACACTACCAACTGGGCTAGGAGGCCGGCTAAAATTTAATCTACATTTGGTTTGAAATGTAACTTACAAGATTTTAAGCATATATTATACAAGGTGAAGCTAATTAAAGGTGCACGGAGAGAAAATTTTACTAGAAACAGGTAAAAAGTAGTAATTCACAGGACAAGTAAACGTTTACTAAAAAAAAGTAAACTCTTTCCTTTGTTTTAGCAAAGTTCACTTGTTTTTAGTAAAGTTTACTTGTTTTTAGTAAAAATGTACTTGTTTTTAGTAAAGTTTACTTGTTTTTAGTAAAAATGTACTTGTTTTTAGTAAAGTTTACTAGGTTTTAGTAAAAATTTACTCGTTTCTTGTCCTGGGAATGACTATTTTATACTTGTTTCTAGCAAAAAAAATTCTCCGTGTGTCTAAAAACAGTAAAAATCATAAATCATACCTATATTTTAACCAATTCCGATCACCCGTGAAACTCAATAGTTCCTCATGTTTAAATTAAACCAAAATTTATACAAGGTGTTCCGCGCGCGAGCAAAAGCTCTCGGCCGTGATTGCGCTTTAATAACATCGTTAACTCTCGCTGACACTCGCTGACAGGTTTTTATTAGGGTCCCGTGGTGCTGAGTACCTACCTGAATTTAATGGTAAGTAGAGTTTTAGTGTTGCGTGGTGAAACCGTTGTTTTTGGGTTCGAGGATGAAATCTGAGGGTAAACTTAAAAATCTCAGGATTTTATAGGGAAAATGGTTGGTTACAAATAAACAAGTTGATATGTAAAATGTTTTCCGCCATCTCTACTTAGTGCATTTCGCACGCACAGATTTAAGCGTGATCCGGTGAGGGCATGCAATTGAAAACTATAAAAAATGCCGTACAACAACCTCAATGACCGTACTACTCTGACAAGAGTATACGGCTAAGAAGAAAAATGTAAAATGTAATCTAAAAATACAGGCTGTAACAAAAATACTGGTGATCCGTTTAAGTGCACAATTGGTAGGAAAAAGTAGAAGATAAATTTTTTGGACACGAAATCTTTTTTTGTATTGGGACACGTCGTCCTAGCCACCGAACCCTTCATACAAAACCCTCTTTTTTCGCATTTTTTTTATATTTCATAATTAGAATACGATACTAATTATGCCCTTAAAAGGATCACCAGTATTTTTTTTACACCTTGTAGGGTTTGCACGACGGATCTGAAATATAATAAATACATAAATAAATATCAACAATCTTACACAAATCAACCTAGTCCCACAGTAAGCTCAATAAGGCTTGTGTTGTGGGTACTAGGCGACGATATATATAATAGATACATATTACAGATAAAAACTTAAATACATAGAAAACATCCATAACTCAGGAACAAAATATATCTGTGACAAGCACACAAATAATTGCCCTGACCAGGATTCGAACCCAGGACCTCCTGCTTCATAGGCAGGGTCACTACCAACTAGGCTAGGACTAGGAGGCCGTTATGAAATGTATGAAAAGATCCGTGGATCCGGATCCAGATCCGAATAATTTCATACATTTCGGATCCGGATTACAAACCCTAAGTCCTTCTATACGTAAGTCCCGTTAGTTAGACTGTCAGATAACGCACAGTATAGTCTGGTCGGAAAGAGTAGTATCTTAGAATTTATGAGTTCCCATAAAAACCACACTACCTAATATACCTACTTCTCTTTCCAGGTGTACTATGTACTTATAACCTTCAAATTTGGAACATACAGTAATATAACTATTATTTAACCTTTTCAAATATTTGACAAATGTAAATGCACTTATCATAAGCCAAACCAATAATGAGTTTAGAGTGTGAAAAGTGTAAAAATGTATCTTATGACGGATATATCAGTCGTTGGCGTTGGCATTGAAAAGGTTAAATGCCATGAAAGGACTTTTAAAAATTTAACCCGCCAGAAGTGGTGAAAACGTGGTTAAATATTTTATCGAATTCTACGCCGATGAAGGCGCAAGCGGAGACCTCCAGCCAGCCTATATATCTATCACGAAATAGGTATTTCTATTTCGGAACCCTTGGCACCTAATACACAAAGGCAGTCTGGCCAGTTGGTTTTCTTTCCTGGGCTCACGCCAAAACAATAAAAATAATACTATTGCGTTGCTAAACTGCCTTCGCACGTGTAACCTAATATTAGAGCGAGACAGAAAAGTCAGGCCACACTACTCTTCGCCAACTTTGTCTTAGTTTCAGCTGAGAATAAAATAGTTGTTCAAACTAAGTTCACTGTGTTCGAAGCCAATATTATAGTTAAATATCAAGAATACTGTGTTACATAAAATACAATATTTAATGCTGCACTCACCAAATTAAAGTCAAAATAAGGAAATGACTTATACTCTGGTAAAGATACGTTTTTTTCAAACATTAATTTATAACAGCGATTTTTTTGTTTTTAAAGTTTTAAAATATCATTCTAAGATGACTGAACGAAAAATCCTACAAACTTTCCATCGGGAAGTAAATATTCATCAAAATATATACGTAGCGTTTCTTTTTTTGTCTGATTTTCCGTCATCCATAAATAACCTGTCTTAAGGAACCATAATAAATAATAAAATATTTATTTATTTAGGCGATTATTTAGAAATTAATTAAATGACGATTTTTTCATGTTCAAATTTTTGTAGGATTTTCTGTCTAGGCAATGATTAACATGACTTTTAAGCCATACAACTAAATACTTCTGCTGTTATGAATTATTTCTAAATTTGTAATTTTTCCCATACAAGTGAAAATAAAGTGCCTGGACTATTATTATTCAAGCATTTCTTCTTTTTCAATCTTATCACTATCGATGAAACTTTTCTGTGAAAGGTGTATAGCCGGACCAAATTAACTCTTCCGGGTAATATGGCAATACTTATTTACTTATTTCAATTAGTTTGAGACACCTATGATAGGTCAATATAAAGTCACTCGATAAACAATTCTCAAGCTTAACAAATTCTGCTACTTTATTACATAAATAAACCCTCCGTACGGAGTAAATACCAATATTTTCTCTGTATTATTACCAAGCCACTCCTTTTCAAGTTGCTATTTGCCCTTATATAAAGATTCAAGTTACATAGCCAGCAAAATAGAATTGTTCGCCGTAATATAATTGTTGCCAGTACATTAAGGGTCATATACGTGCGTGGAATACTGGTTGGAACAAGCTGTACCCGTATCGAATTACTTCATCAGCAGAAATGGCGTTCCAATTGCTAGTGAGAACGAATTATTCCCAAGGTTCTGAGACCGGTTACACCAAACTGTCTGCATGTTAATGTCAACGTCATCGTTGTTTTTTTTTTGTATGTATGAAAAGTTTGTCAGTTTTCCATGGGATGACATGTGGTGCCCTTAGTCAAGGATCATACAGGATGTTATAACATACTAGTGATCCGATTAAGGGCATAATTGGTATTGTGTACCAGCTAGGACAAAGATGGAGATTTTTTTTATGCGATTTTTTTTTGTTGGAATTTTTTTCTTGTCAGAATTTTTTAGTTTTTCCTAATCAGAAGTGGATAGAAAGACGGAAGGAATTATATGAGCTCTATGAAATTGAATATTGGCCATGTGGGCAAATGCTAGTAAATAATATAAAAATATTCAACCTTACATAGAGTTAAGAGTTGATTTATTTATTTAGGGTAAGTGCCCTCTTAGTAAGTATTAATAAGTATGATCCACACTACGGTAAACATAAATATATAGATAATAAGCTTGCACTAGGCCGTGACGAATGGCGGAAGCGAGGGGAGGCCTTTGCCCAGCAGTGGGACACAGTATAGGCTACGGAAAAAAAGCTTACGTTTTATAAACCTCGTTTCTGATAAAATTGAACTTCCATTTATCAATGCTGAAATATGCAAATTAAATTAAGTATTTTTAGTTTGTCTTGCCATTCAACAGAAATTACGGGCCTTGTCTGATAATTAGTATTGAAAATTAAATACAGGTAGCGACAGCAAATTAAGAGTCGCCAGGACGCTCGCGTGAACTCGCGTCCCCATACAAACGTAGTTCAGCTCTCATTTTAAAACGACATGCTATAGAAAGGCATTCTAGCAGTACAGATCTATGTCGGTAATTCATTTTCGTTGCTAAATATAGCAAAAATAAAATTTGTATGTAAATCTGTATCTGGCTGTATTTTCTTTGTATTACAATTTTTGGCAAATTGGCAGGCGGGTTGGCACGCGCAGTTTTTTTTGTTTATTGTTGTTTAGGCTTCCGGAAGATGCTGCTGCCCATCTCCCGGTATATTCCCTTAGCAGATTCCTACTGCAACCACGGGACGATATGGTGGGGGACAATTCTAAGGCTGGGCACCCCACGGCATCAAACGGGGTCAAAGAATGCAAACCATTTTTGGATACCAAATCCTAGAGTTCTGGTTTTGATGCAGTATTATGAGAAATTACATAATAATTATTATATCATTGCCAAAAGTTTCTGAAGGGGGAAAGTAGTCCAAATCCACGTATAATGTAATTCAGTTTTTTGCCTACTGTTTCTGTTTTCGAAATAACACGCAATATTTCTTGTTCTAATGTTAAAATATAGGCCCCGACCCCTGGAAATAAGACAACGTATCGGCAGTATTTACCTCATCATCATCATCATCATTTCAGCCGAAAGACGTCCACTGCTGGACATAGGCCTCCCCCACTGAACGCCACAATGACCGGTCCTGTGCCACCCGCATCCAGCGGACTCCAGCGACCTTCACCAGGTCATCAGTCCACCTTGTAGGGGGCCTACCAGCTCTTCGCCTTCCGGTGTATGGTCGCCATTCGAGAACCTTAGTGCCCCAACGGCCATCGGTTCTCCGTGCAATGTGCCCTGCCCATTGCCACTTAAGTTTAGCGATCCGACGGGCTATGTCGGTTACTTTGGTTCTGCTACGGATAGTATCGTTTCTGATACGGTCACGCAAAGAAACTCCTAACATAGCCCTCTCCATTGCTCTTTGGGTGACTTTAAGCTTTTTAATGAGGCCCATTGTGAGCGACCACGTTTCAGAGCCATAGGTCATCACTGGCAACACACACATTTACCTATTATGGTATAATTATATTCTAATATAAAATGTTTGCTACTTTTGCTAGTCTGTCACTCTGACCTCCACCCATTAAAAGCTGCGAGATGCCCGGATCTAGCAATAAGGATAGTATTGCAATTTTACTAGGCGGGTTTCGTTGCTTTCATTACTGTATTGATTATATTTATGAATTGTATTTATTGTAAGTTCAATCATTTTTATAATAATATACAATTTAATAAACAATTAAACATCTGGAGCAATACCTATTATACAAATTGCAAAATTTCCACAGGCCTGCGTCGGTACACCATTTTTTTTAGTGTGCATATATTTTTATGCATACTATATATGTATAGAGACCTACATAGGTCTCTATACATAGTATGCATACAACCAAACGCGGAACATGTTTTTTTTTAATCCACTCCATTCATGGACTAAAACCAAAGTACTTAATAATCCTATTATTTTGGCAGAGCACAACTTTTTCAACCGTAATGTAGGTATGAATGTGCCAAAATAAGCTTCAATATTAACCAGCTGTTTAGTATGATTAGAAGCGTAATTTTAAACATTTTACCTGTACAATCTAAAAATAAATTCAAACAAAAAAAGAACCGACTTCACTTAGGTTCCGCTTTTTGAAGAGGAAATGGCCGAGTGGCTGTAATAAATAGTGAAATCACTATCGGTGTAGATTTCTCTAGGATCACTTCATCAGATCCGGACCTGGTGTCAATGGGATCAACTGTGAAGTATACTCTTTCAAACGAAAATAGAATTTTTCAAATCGGTCCAGCCTTCTTTGAATAATCGGTGAACATACATATAAAAATAGCAAAAAAAACTAAGATTCCGACGAATTGAGAACCTTGTTCTTCAAAATTTGTAAGTCGGTTGATAATAAAACTGTTTACGCCAATTAAAATCTAATTTGTAATGAACTATACTGATCTGTCCTCCTTGTCGGGAACTCATATATACGACCGGCAAGACTGAAAAAAGGAAGACAACTGTCATTGTGTCAATTGAGAAAAATACTGAAAGATCGATGCATAATATAATCTCGTAAAAATAACAAATAAATAAAGGGATCCCTCATAATAATAAACTAAGAAGTGAGAAAGCGACAAGGAATTGCCAGAACCAGTGAATCAAAGTTTCGGGTGAGTTTTTCGTCCCCATAAAATTGGCCTCCGAACCGATTAGTATGAAAATGAATTTCTTATCAAAAATTGTTGTTACCTTATTGCTCACTGAATAGCGGTATTATTAAATTATATATATTTCTATAGGTTCTCTTTAATGTCTTACCAAATGTTCCATACTTATATATAATCTCAAATTAAAGTTAGGTAGTACTAATTTATTGATATTACCTACCTGATATATTTGTTTATTTACGCGTAGCGTGTGGAAGTATTCATCGCGCTACCATTTCATAAAAACGTTACAAAATAATATTTCATATTGCGTAACTGTCAAAGTTCAAATGTTTTCACGGAACATAATTGCATCGCCATCTTTTACTTACACAATTTCAATGTATTTTAAGTTCGAAGATACGCTGAAATAAATAATAATAATAAGGTAAGTTATTCCTTAAAGCTTCAGTTCTTCTCAAACCGTAATTAACATAAGCTGTTTAGTTGATTACTTCGTAATTATTTCGCGAATGTGAACACTTGTATTAAGTTATTATACAAGCTGGACATGTTTTTCCTTTGATTTGTATTAAGGTATTATACGAGTTAAACATTTATAACTATTATTTTCGTGGTTTAGGTTGCGTCATTTGTATTTGTTAGAGTCTTAAGTTCTCAGCTAAACATGGCAACGCCAAGTAAATCGGCAGCGAGACTCAAGCTCGCGGAAGCAAGACGTGCTCAATGTTTCATGCGTTTACAAGGAATTTACGATATGATTCCAACATTAAGTAGTGACACGAAGATTTTATCGCAATTCATAGCGCAAGCTCGATTAGTTGATCAACTAAGAACAGAATTTATAGAGTTGATGGATGACGTCAATCTTCTGAATTTGGAGTTGGACCCGGAGTACAACGTGAACTATGGTGCATTGAACGCCTTTGAAGATATCTATTGCGAAGTCAAGTTTCAAATTACAAAACTGGACGTACCCGCTCCGAGCGTCTCAACAGCCAGGGATTCGAGTCACACATGTAAGGACGAGTCCATAAAAATTCCACGGATTGATCTTCCTTCCTTTGATGGAGATATTCAGAACTTTCCGTTCTTTTATGAAACATTTAAGCGTGTCATACATGAAAATAAAAAACTTACTGATTCTGAGCGTGTTCATTACTTATTTAGTCACCTGACAGGCAAAGCAAAGTCGATCTGCTCGGGAGTTATACCTTCCGCAGAAAATTACTTGACAGTTTGGGAAGCATTGATCGCAAAGTATGATGATAAACGCGCCTTGGCCACTTCATATTTAAACCAACTGTTTTCGATGAAGCCTGCCAATTTAAATTCCAACGGTCCTTCGGCATCTAATTTAGAAAAAATAATTGATTCATTTGCTGGTACTATTTCAGCAATAAAGCAACTTAAACTCGAAAATTTAAGTGAATTTATTTTCATTCATTTGGGTCTTAAGTTATTGGACTCAGATACAACAAAGAATTTCGAAATGTCAATTCGTAATTCTTTGAGTATGCCCACATATGACGAATTCATCTGTTTCGTTAGGGAACAAGTTAAGATCTTATATCGGACTTCACAGCGAACGCCAACTAAACCTGAAGGCAGCTCTACTGTCAACAGCAACTTGCGAGCCCCCCTGCCTCGCACGCCCCAAGCATATGTTAGCACACAAGGGCAAGAGTTGGGATATTCATGTGCTATGTGCAAGAGCAATGATCACTGGCAACTTTATAACTGTAATACTTTCATGAAACTGACACCTAACGAAAAATTTAATTTCGTTAAGGAAGCTCATGCGTGCACAAATTGTTTGAATACGCAGCACACGGCATCGAAATGCTCCTCAAAAAATACTTGTCGCAAGTGCAAAGGTAGACATCATACGGCGTTACACTTTGATAATCCGAAACCCGCAGCAAATAGAAAGGAATCTAAAGCTGAGGTTTCTACCACTCCTAACAAGTGTAAGTCCGCATCTAAGGATGATTGTGAAGCTAGCACCAGTTCATCTGCAATGGACAACGGTGCCTCTGTATGCACACTTTCGGCATCGGGGCAAACTGAGTCATCCTTGACGGAAATTCTCGCCACTGCTAAAGTATTAGCTACCGGGCGTAACGGCAAGGACAAGGTTTTGAGATGTCTGCTGGATCCAGGTTCACAGAAGCATTATGTAACGTTAAAATGCTGCAAGAATTTGGGCCTACCAGTACACACCAGCCCCGTAACTTCGATAAATGGGTTAGGTGGTACAGCAATAACAAAACCCGTCAGAGGAAATGTCAATTTAACATTTAGGTCAAGATATGATCATAAACGCCAATACACTATTAATGCACTCGTTTTAGACGAAATCACGCCTGATTTACCTACCTGTCATGTTGATATATCGGCGTCTGACCTGTTTGATAATATACATCTAGCAGATGAGACCTGGGCAACTCCAGGCGCGATTGACGTACTTCTCGGTGTTAAATTATTCACTGAATTGTTGATAATGTCAGATAAAATTGAAAACGATCCAGGTTTGCCTGATGCATTAAATACGACATTGGGATACATAATATTAGGTGATGCTCCCGTCGTTAATGCTCCCAGCTCAACAGTTGGATATTTTACTACTGTTGACGTAGGAAATATGATGCAGAAATTCTGGGAAATTGAAGATTTAGATGGAGGAGCAATTCATTGTCCAGACGATAAGAAAGCTGAAGATATATTCAAGTCGACAGTCAACCGTTTAGAAGATGGGCGTTACGAAGTAGCACTTCCATTTAAACTGAACCCAAGCAATTTAGGTGATTCTTACAAGACTGCTGAAAGAAGATTCTTAGCACTCGAAAGAAAATTTCGTACACAACCTGAATTGAAACCAGCGTATGATGACGTTATTCGTGAACATATTGATAAAAAATACTTATCAGAAGTTACTAATGATAGGACAAATGAGGCTTATCATATTCCACATCACGCGATTGTCCGTAATGACAGAATGACGACTAAGGTTCGAGTCGTTCTAGACGCTAGTGCTCAGACCACAAGCGGTCTGTCATTAAATGATATACTTCACGCAGGACCAAGTCTTCAAGCTGACTTGTTCTGCATTCTGCTGAACTTACGATTGTTTGCTGTAGCAATCACGTCAGATGTACGTCAAATGTATCTGTGTATTGACGTACGGGGGGAGGATCGTCCTTATCAGCGTATTCTCTATAGGTTTAGTCCTAAAGAAACTATAAAGGTGTTTCAATATAACAGAGTAGCTTTCGGTTTACGTAGCAGTCCCTTTCTGGCTCTACGAACTGTCAAGCAGTTAGTAGTTGACGAAGGTGAAAAATACCCACTTGCAAAGGAGATAGCTTCTCGTGATATTTATATGGACGATGTAGCCAGTTCAGTCATTGATGAAAACCAAGCTGTACAAGCGACTAAACAACTCCAAGAGCTCTTCTTGAAAGGCGGGTTCCAACTAGCAAAGTGGTCGTCAAACTCTACAGCTGTTTTGAAAACAATACCAAAGGAGCTACATTTATCTCAAAGTGTTACCTTCGATGATGACACAACGTTGAAGATTTTAGGACTACGTTGGTATCCTGGTGAAGATGTATTCAAGTTTCAAATTAGTTCCGACGATCGCCCGTGTACTAAGCGAAATATTCTTTCATCGGTAGCTCGTCTATTTGACGTTCTAGGCCTAGTTGCCCCTGTAATTGTGTTTGCTAAGCTTCTTATAAAGGAGTTATGGCTTTTGAAAATAGACTGGGACGAATTACCGCCTGATCATATTGTACGCCAATGGCAACAGTTCCAGAGTGAACTACCTTTACTCTCTAACATTAGTATTCCAAGACATATAAGTGTTTTTGAAAACTGTTCATTAACTATTGTCGGCTTCTCGGATGCTAGTGAAAAGGCATACGGTGGAATGGTTTATGCCTATGTAACCTTTAATAATAATGACCGAGGTATCATTTCTTTGATTTGCGCTAAATCAAAGGTGGCACCGTTGAAGGTTGTCAGCCTAGCAAGACTGGAATTGTGCGCAGCTTTGCTTTTATCTCAACTAATAAAAAGGGTGGTTGATACCTACTCAACTAGATACCCAATCGATTCTGTGTTGGCTTTCTCTGACTCAACTGTAACCCTCTGCTGGATTCACTCATCGCCACACAGATGGCAAACATTTGTAGCCAACCGGGTTACCAAGATTCAAGAGAACTTGTCAAATGGTAATTTTTACCATATTAAGGGAACAGAAAATCCTAGTGACTGTCTATCTAGGGGCTTAACTCCAGCTCAACTGGTGAACCATCCACTCTGGCTATTAGGTCCTCCATGGATGAAGCTCCCAAAGAACGAATGGCCCGTTCAAGCATTTATACCGAACGAAGTTAGCGTTCCTGAAGAGAAAACTATTTCTTTAATGACTTGTGACAATTCAAATGACAATGTAATTTATAATTTGTCTAAACGGTTCTCATCATGGAATAAATATGTACGCACAGTTGCATATATCTTGAAATTCGTTAAAAGGTTACCGAGAGGTCCCATTAATGCTGATGATTTAACAGCAGCGGAATTAGAGATTGTGCGAGCTCTACAAAATGTTTATTTCAGTCAACATATTATGGATATGACCTTGAAGAAGGGTTTTACACGAGCTTTAGCAAATTTAAAGCCTTTTATTGAAGATGGAATCCTTCGTGTTGGAGGACGTCTTAGTAATTCTAATGAAGATTATGATTATAAATATCCTTTATTATTGCCACGCCGTGATCACATTATTAACCTTCTGATTGATCACTACCATCAACGCCATTTACACGCAGGGCCTGAAACTCTAATGTCTATCTTGCGACATCGTTATTGGATAATTTCAGCTAGATGCATAATTCGTCATCGGATTCATTTATGCAATAACTGCTTTCGGACCAAACCAAAGGCTAATTACCCAATGATGGCAGATTTACCAGCGTTTAGGGTAAATCAAGTTGAGAAGGCGTTTATACATACTGGATGTGATTACGCTGGTCCTTTGTATTGCACACCTGTACGACGAAGAGGTGTAAAGAGTCAAAAGGTTTATATATGCTTGTTTACTTGTCTCACAACACGAGCAATTCATTTAGAACTTGCTACTGATTTAAGTACCGCAAGTTTTATGTTAGCATTTAAGCGATTTTTATCCAGACGTGGACCTGTTAAATACGTTTATTCTGATAATGGAACAAATTTTGTGGGAGCCAATACGTATTTGCAAGAACTCCACAACTTCCTTGCTAATGAATATCGGGATGCTTGGGAACATGAACTATCCGACAATAAAATAATTTGGCGGTTTATTCCTCCTAGTGCTCCACATTTTGGAGGTTGTTGGGAAAGTAATGTAAAATGCGTTAAGTCACATTTGTTTCGTACAATAGGTAAACAAATATTGTCATTTGATGAGCTTATGTCAGTTATCTGTCAAATTGAAGCTTTATTGAATTCTCGACCTCTATCCGTTTTAAGCTCTGATCCAGCTGAACCTTCTGCACTGACGCCAGCTCATTTTCTTAATGTCACTCCATTGAAATATCTCCCAGCTACGCCTGTTGCGGAGGTAACATCTGATCATCTTTTACAAAGATATCAATTATTAGATCGATTAACGCAATCATTTTGGAAGAGGTGGCGCGATGAGTACTTACACACGTTGCAAACTAGGCAAAAATGGAATACTCCTGCTCAACCTGTTAAGGAAGGGACAATTGTAGTTATTCTTCAAGAAAACATTATGCCTTTACATTGGCCATTAGGCCTTATAATTAAACTCATATCAGGCAAGGATGGTATTTCCAGGGTTGCTTTGGTTAAAACAAAGACTGGCATACTTAAAAGACCTTTAGTGAAGTTATGCCCTCTGCCTTCTCAATAATACTTGTATGTGTATATCTATTAATACTAATTTATATATCTTATGTCGTTAAGGCCTAATTAAGTTGGATTTATTTCATTTCTCTGAGCAATAAGGGCTCTATTATTTGAATTATTATTACTTTCTTCTTATCTTTTGAAAGCTGTTCCTTTCAAGGCCAGGGGAATGTTTACGCCAATTAAAATCTAATTTGTAATGAACTATACTGATCTGTCCTCCTTGTCGGGAACTCATATATACGACCGGCAAGACTGAAAAAAGGAAGACAACTGTCATTGTGTCAATTGAGAAAAATACTGAAAGATCGATGCATAATATAATCTCGTAAAAATAACAAATAAATAAAGGGATCCCTCATAATAATAAACTAAGAAGTGAGAAAGCGACAAGGAATTGCCAGAACCAGTGAATCAAAGTTTCGGGTGAGTTTTTCGTCCCCAAAAACGCCTGATACAAAATAATCGCATTCCACACTTAACGTTTTTTTATACTGCAAAAAGCGCAAAAATAATTTTCAGTCCATTCTTTATATAAAAAAAATATCTTAATAATAGTTTTACCTTAATAAGAACAAATCCCATCACCCGTCTCCAACTACCAAGTCTTTACACGCAACTTTCACATAATTGTTCATCCAAATAAACTTAATTAACACGAAGAAACCGTTTCAGATTAAACTTCACACACTCAATTCCAACTTTGAAAACTTTGCCAAAAGTTTTGGGAACATTTTTATTGTCTATGCACAGATTTTTTTTTTATTGGCCATTCGAGATTTGAATTCCGCGATGGCGGGAGAGGGCGAAGGCCCGCGTTCCCTGCTTGTCCCAAACGTGTTATCGCACTGAATTGTGGAAATCTACCGATAGGGTGGCGCCAAGTCGACTCTGCGACTGCAATATAGCACGTTTTTTTAATCGGTTTGTAAAAAGAGCAATATTGTGGTTGTTTTATTGCAGGTTTGATTGGTGTAGGCGCATATTTTTTACGTTTATTTCTAAAATGTTTATTTTCTATTATAATTTATGTGATAGCTTTAGAAGTAGGTACATAATATTGTTGTTTAAAATTCACAAATCAAGCCTTAACTAAACTTAGGAATTGCACATGAACTCAATCCTTTGTTGGTGTAATGATCATTATATGTTTTAGTAAGTTTAAACTTTAATATAAAAGACCAACTACCTAAAGAAATCTATAACTAAACTACTTATATACATTTGTATCAAGTCAGTTATATTTCACACAACATTTAGTAAATAAAACACGTACAGTATTCATTGTCCTATAAGTTACTTTTAACAATATTACAAGGCAATCAATATTGTATTTTTTTTAATTAATCATTTGTTTTTTATTTTCCGCCACCATATCGACAAAGCACGGCGCATCCCTACCCATCTCCAGTGAGACAGTCACGCACCACGGCATTGGTCGAACCCGCGCATGCGTCCAGCCTGTTTTTCGCAATTCGAAACTCGAATCCGTCTTACACCCAACGTCTGTATCGTTGTTCAAAATGCTTGCAGTGTTAGATGTTTGAGTAATCCAGTATAAGTATACGATTATAAAGCGTAGTTGTCACTGGTGAATGTTTAATTAGGTTGGAAAGAATTTAACGCTTTTAAGAACATCACAATTATTTTTAAATCCATGTTAACTTACCTTTTTCACGCCAAAGACGTACTAATACATCGGCACCACAGGACTAACGCCAAAGACCGATATATCGGTTACCGACCACAGAGCAAAATAGACCTACATACACACGCATAAAGTTTAACTTCATTTTTGACATTTAGGTGTCGTGGCGTCTGAGTGGTAGGTTTTGCGTTTGACATGGCGTCGAAAAGGTTAATAAGTTTAACAACATAATAATATGTTGTTTCAAATACAACTTAATTAATGTTATAAGGTAACATGTAAAAAATATGATCCCGCGAAAAGTATTTAATTAGCACCTTAAAACAACTGAATTACCTGGTTCAATATATTTGTAAACCACAACATCCTTAATCTGTTTTAATAAGCTTACTATGATGGGACTCTATTTTTGTAAGATAGTCCCATAATCGAACGAGCGGGAGCATAAGCGAAAAGCGAGGACTTATCGAATGAGCGGGAGCGTAAGCGAAGCGAAGACTTACAAACAACTTATGGATATTCGGACGTCTCGGAACTTCAATGGCTTTTTGATTTTGAAAGTTTATTCGATTATAACTTTAGTAACGTTTGTCTGATCTTTATTAAATTTGTTAGAGTTGCTGCAGAGATACATAAAATTTGAGAGTTCGTTTATGAACTGGATCGATCAGGGAGTTGCGGACTTAGAAAGCGATAAAATATCTGCATATGGGTCTTGTTATACTGGTCAATCGTTTGCAAGGAAATCGCGAGTTCCCCGTTTGAGGGTGAGTTAATATTACTATGATGGGACTAAGTCGATTTTAATAAGATAGTCCCATAATATAGTCAAGTGGGGTTTGTCTCTCCTGCACTCTTCAAGAAATGTGAACAGCGTGTAACCGATAAATCTCACTGGCGTATTTATAAACGAAAACATCCACATAAAGTTTGGGGTTTGACGCCTTCGGAGAGAAATGATGCGTTTGAGAATACAAATTTGTCAAAGTTCGAGAAAAACGCTTAGGTTTTTGGACAGAACAAATGTTAAGCTAGAAGATGCAAACACTCAATAAACCTCGTTTTTAGGGATCCGTGCCCGAAGGGTAAAAACCCTATTAGGTACAGTCGAGGTCATAAATATGTTTACACTTTTCTACCTACTCGAATGCGGTCGCTAACAATTAGTATGCAAACGCATTCGACTAGGTAAAAAAGTGTAAACATATTTATGACCTCGACTGTACTAATACTCCGCTATCCGTCCGTCTGTCTGTCCGTCTGTCACCAGGCTGTATCTCATGAACCGTGATAGTTATACAGTTGAAATTTTCACAGTTGATGTATTTCTGTTGCCGCTATAATAATAAATAAATAAAAACAACACAAAAAGCTTCTTCTTTTTTCAGCTATATCAGAGAAAAATTTAAACGACTACTTGTTTACATAACCTACTATTTAGTAATACGCAAAAGATAATAACAGGAAAGTTCGCAAGTGATAAAATCGTTTTGTCAGAATCACAACACGACAATCGCACGATATTTCGACTTTTAAAAGAACGAACTACTTATTTTATTATACAACCGCCATTTAGGGTGATAGGTCACTTTTATATTTTATTGTGACATGCCACGGCACTATATGGTTTCATTTCCACCTTTTAATATGTATGAATGAAACCATAGTTTTACCGTGCCGTGGCACGTCACCAAATAGTATAAAAGCGACCATTGTGCTACTTACCCGTCCAGGTTCAGTTTACCGTCCACTTGATAAAACTGCTGCAAATATATGAGATAAACTTTTTAAGGCCAACTTTTTTATTTATAGGTTATTCTTTAGTAGAATTTTCAATTTTAAACTTTTAGTTTGTGAAAAACTTGACTATAGACATGAATAAGTATGGACGGAGAACTGAAAAATGTGGACGAAAACTAGCACAGACTCCTACTTTACTTGATACGTATTTTAGTGATCAACGAAAGGAAGTGACCATTTACTTGGCCACAATTTTTTAAATGAAATGAATGAAATTGCTACTTTGGAAAAAGACCAATATAACGGTAGATATAGTCTGGCAAACCAAAAAGCGCAGTAACAGTCAGAGTAACATGCTATACCCATCCTGTTTTAGTAGTGAGAGTACTAGCATTAGAAAAAGACAGTATGATTCTCGCTGTCTATGCTTGAAGTGAAACAAACTCTGGCCAAACTATATAAATTTCGTAGCAATTCGTAGCAAGCGCTACAGCTGACGCGGTCTGTAGCGCTACGAAATAAAGTCGTGTCCAGCTCATTTTGTACATTCTAATCTACCCGCTTAGTTACTTTTGCTGCTGACTGTACTTAATAGGTTCTGTTTCTCGAGTCTAATATCAATGGAAGCTAATAGAATAGTCAGTAACATAAGTTCTTCTTGCTAAAATAACACTGCATGTTTGAAAATAAACGAAATGATGGATAATTTTAACTATAAAACTTTCGTGAGAATCAAACATATTAAATATATTTATAACGGGTTACTCACGTAATTTTCATCACATGATCGATCATGATCATCGTAAATTGATCGAAACATGTCGAGCAAAAATCGACAAAAATTACGTGAGTAACCCGTTATAAATATTTTTAATATGAAATGATGGATACTTCATTATATGAGTGACCTAACGCCACCATTTCCCCGAATACGAATGCTATTACCGGCAGATCCGTCACATTGGCATTTCTATTACGCGGTATAATATATTATGTAAGCAGGAACAAACAATCTCAATCAGAATTAGGAGATAAGTCAGTCAGCAATTAAGAGTCGCCAGGACGCTCGCGTTCCCATTCAAACGAAGTTTAGCTCTCATTTTAAAACGACATGCTTTAGAACCACGAAATTTGGCATGGGCATTCTAGTAGTACAGATCTATGTCGGTAATTCGTTTTCGTTGCAAAAAAATTGTAATACAAAGAAAATACAGCCAGTTACAGATTTACATACAAAACTTATTTTTGCTATATTTTCTTTTACATACAAAACTTATTTTTGCCAAATTTCGTGGTTCTAAAGCATGTCGTTTTAAAATGAGAGCTGAACTACGTTTGTATGGGGACGCGAGTTCAAGCTAGCGTCCTGGCGACTCTTAAGGTATATACCCGGTGTAACATGAGGAAACCGAATAATTGTAACAGCGTATTCGTGATCATAGTTGTTTGGAGCCCACAATATTCGGTACATATAAACGCGATTGAAAAAATTCAAAATAAATTTATTAAATGGATGAAATACAAATTTAAATCATTTGATAGTGATAACATGGTTGGGCTTAAGCTGCAAAGAGAACATAAAGATCAGATATTTCTATTTAAATTACTAAATCAAACAATTGAGTCGCCATACCTTATTAGCAACATCTCGTATAGATGTACTAGAACCCGAACTAGAACAAACGCATTATTTGCTATTCAATACTGTCGTACTAATTATGTTAAAAATTCTTATCTTGTAAGAGCGTGCTCAATGTATAACACAAAATACTGTAACCTCGATTTATTCCGTATGAAGCTTGGTAAATTTGTTTCCTCACTAAAAATGTATACCTAAGTATTCACAAAGCTATACATTATCAAAAGCCAGCAGTATAAATAAAAAAACGTTTCACTTTATGAATTACTGGCATAAGTAATTTATTCTGTTTACTTCTCATTTTCTGTAACTTTATAGTTATTGTAATTGTATAAGCAGTATTTCATTATAAGTATTGTAAAATGATGTAGATACTTACTTTAAATAGTTTTCTTTTCTTTTCTTTTCTAATTGCTTGGAATAATGCGTAATAACTAATGTTCAATGGTTTTCGTCAGAGCAATACTGATTTATTTCATAAGTGGAAACTGTTTTGGCTAATGTATTATTCATTTAAGTTTATACTTTGTATTATTTTAAGCTGTTTGTTTCCCAATAAACGAAAATAAAAAATAAAATAAAAATAATTTAAGACTAAAATGTCATACAAACTTTCCTGAATTTTGCCTAGTTTCCGAGTTACGACCAATTAAAAAAAACACATTTCTCATTGTTACTCAGCGAAACACGATTTTTAGATGGCGATTTCACCAGTATGGGGCGTAGTCTAAAGACATCTTTTATTGGCAGATGTTAAAGTGACAATAAACATTTTGTATAAACTATTTCTTATACTTATAAAAAAATGTAGAAATTAATTTAAACCTATAATTTGCCCTATGAGACTTACTTATTATGTACAAAAGCATTAAAAAAAAAACGAAAAAAAAAACAAAAAAAAAGTTTTTTTGGCGTTTTTGACATAAAGTCATGTAATGTTTTTTTCTTCTATTGACCAAAGAAATGCGTGGTTCAAATCTTTCTGTTTCCTCATGTTACACCGTGTATATGTTATGGACCAAGTGATTAATGCGGGCATAATTTATAATGCCCGGGCATTATGAATAATGCCCAGCCGTATCAGGCCAAGTGATTAATTATTATCAAAATTTCATTATTTATCACATTGTCTGGTCATTATGAATAATGCTACGTGACCATTGGGCAATTTGATAATATACTGGAAAGTTTAGACATCTGAATTCTGCACTCTTGTCTCAGGCGACGCCGCTTGGCACGATTGTTTGTTAGGTCAAACAAAGCTGATTAAGCCCCTAGCCGCGAGATAAGATACCCAAAAAAGAGGGGGGTAATGGTCGGCTTCCGAGGTCCAGGTTGTGCTATATTTCTGGCAACCATTAGCTGCTAGGTCGAATTTAATATCATTTTCGTATAACTTGGGTGCAAGGAATCTATTTTTGTTCTTATTTTTTTTACTTCTTCATACAAAAAAATGAACCTATGCATTAAAAATTAAAACTGCCTTTAAAATTTTGTCACTTTTTTGCTCTCGAGAATCGTAATTTAGTGATATTCACTAAATAAATATAAGTATTTATGGTTCAAATTTGTTTTTATTTTTGCTTTCATAGTACAAAATGATGTCCGGCGGGAACTGCTATCATTTTAAACGTTCACAAGTCGAGTGGGCCAGACGGCATACCAGCAGTTGTGCTCAAATGGTGTGCTCCTGAGTTGTGTCCCGTGCTAACGCGCCTTTTCGCACTCTCGTACTGTCACAACCTCATTTCATGTTACTCATCTTCATATCATAGAGCACGTCGACAGTTAAAGTTGTCATGTCATTTTCGTAATTCACTTGAATTGTCAACGTCTAATAATGTTTATTTATAGACGTTGACAATTCAAGTGAATTACGATTATGACATGACAACTAACTGTCGACGTGCTCTATGATATGAAGATGAGTAACATGAAATGAGGTTGTAACATTCGTCCGCCATTTAAGATTTAATTCTCTATCTCGTCAATCAAGCGTCGAGGAGGTCTAATGGTGCGCTTGCTTCGACGTGGTGCCACAGGTGTCGGTGGCGTGTTGGTAAAACCCTCGTCCTGTGGTGAATGAGCTGAAGATGTTTCTGGGACAGCTGCAGCTTCGAGTTCTGACGCTTGATGAGGTATCAGGGTTCCAGTAGCCTCCAGTACAGGGGTAGAGGCAGCTACTGGGGTTATAGTACTTTGAGAGTTTCTTTCAGAGCACTCAGTTGCATCTTCAAGGCGAGGTCGTATATGATCTGCGTGATACCTTCTTTCCACACCGACTGGAGAGTTAATTACATATGAATAGCGATTAGTGATGCGTCGAGATACTAGTGCTGGTTCCCATCGCGACTGTTCTCTTGCTCGAACATAAACAGCATCCCCTGGCCTATAATTATGGGTCTGGCTGTCATCTAGAGTTGATATTTGCTTGAATCTGTTTAAATTGTATTGAGCGCTTGGCGCTTGGTCGAGCATTATCTAGTTCACAAGTCAGTTGTAGTCCAAACATTAACTGACCCGGGGCCGATAGTTTTTCCCCGAAAAGGGGAAAAAACTAATACCTTCTTTTTAGGGAGATTACTAGAGTAAATAAATACTTACGTACCTCTTTTTAGGGAGATTACTAGATTTAATAAACACGGAAAGAAAGCTCTGTATTTTCCAAGTTATGTATCCCACATGGTGGTTCGGTCAGCTTTCCGGATTGTGTGCCTCCACTTCGCATCTATCCCTATAATATAATGTGAGACATACCATACCTTATGTCTGTGGGATAAGACTCAAATTCGTATACATATTATTGATGCTGACTGTACCTACAAACCTATATTTAGCGTAGGTACCGCAAAATAATGGAATTTGCGGCAGTCGTCGCAATTTCTTGATAGGAAAGCGGAATTCAGGACGAGAGTTTACATGCACACGCCGTTAAGTCTAAAAATGCTTCTAGATTTAGGCATTCAATCATATAAAATAAAGAGACAAGACTAGAATTAAGAAAATGAATCATTATCATATCATACCAATAAAAGAAGTAGGTAATGTTATTATTACTTTATTATAGGACACCAAATCTTACAACACAAATAGATTACAATAAATGGAATATTAACTGTTTAGAATCACAACGACAAAACAGTTTCTAGATCCAAAAGACTCAAAAGGTAAGCCAGCACAAGTGAAATTGTGACACACGCATCGTCATGTAGTACATGAAAAAGACTTCCCTTCTCTTTTTACCCCCGAATGGAGACCGTGGCAATCTCAAAAACGGCTAGCACGATTTTATTGCGGTTATCGGTTAACCCCCTTATTGGTAAACGTCTTTACAAGCCTCTGGTTAAATTATTTACGTCTGGTGACAAGCAAAACTCACTAATTCCAAAAAAAATATTAAAATCAACCTTGTTATGTTGCCAGTGTGGTTCATTATGGCTATGAACTTGTGGTAGTACTTAGTGAGTTTTGCTTGTCACCTGACGAATTTGTTTGCTTCTAACAAACTGTCAAAGTGACAGATAAGGAAACGATTTAGTTGAACGAGGCTTGTAAGACGTTTATGATCAAGGGGAGAAGATTACGTGAAACTGTGACGAAAGTTCTAGATATGATTTTGGGCCTTTTATATTTTGTCGGGGCTATTTAAATGCATTTAGAACTATTTAACCTTTAGGACGCCGATAATATCTAACGTGTCAAAGTAGTCACGGCACGGTAAAGAAAAATAAACTTCACTATTGTGGTATTAACCTTTTGACCGCCACAGTCGGCTGTGGCCGACATCGGAAAGTCGTGCCATGGAGGCCAACGACGGCCACAGCCGACAGCTTTGCTATTTCAATAGCGACCTACGCGGAATTCCACAAGGTTCAATTTCCCTTAAACAATGCGCTTCCGTGGCGCCAGTAACGCATCATATTTGTTCAATGCTTGGCGTTCAAAAGGTTAATAATGAAAGGTAAATAAGAAGAGGAAGGGTAGAAATAATGATTTCTGACTTTATCCCATTTACACAGGCTATTTTAGCCCACTAGTATAATTTCAAACTACAAACCAAACCGACTGTCATACTTTTCATTCTAAGATCATACAAGACGAGTTCGTCGGTTGGGTCTGATAATTATTATAGGATATGACAAGTTTGACACACTTGCCACCAACTTGCTAAACTAGTATATTCTAAAATTAATCTTACAAACGACTGGTTTGACAATTTCGCCAAATGCTACAAGATTCCAAGATCATGGCAATATGCTGCAATAGTTTGTAGTATCAAGACAATATGCTACAAAGAGTACAAAGGTTACAAGTAACTGGAAAACATTGAAAATGTTGCCAGTATCATGGCAAAATGCTGCAAAATTTGCGAGTATATTAGCAAAATGCTGCATAATATGCTAGTATCTTGGTAAAATGCTACTAGAAGTAATCAGTATCTTGGCAAAATGCTGCAAAAGTTGCCAATATATTGGCAAAATGCTGCAAAATTGCCAATATATAGGCAAAATGCTGCAAAAATTGCCAATATCTTGACAAACTTGAACCTCGGCGATCTTGGCATTGGGTGATTAAATCTTTTTCCTCCGCTTTTCCGGTGTCGACTGGAAGATCGCTTCGTCGGCGCGAATCAGGCGGTTCACGGCGCGCCCCAGCGACACATCTGCCACAGAAAAATACCACTATAGTACCATACATCAATGGGCTGGAGTCAGAGGAATTTGAAACTTCTATAAAGCGGTTAACTTTCCATATTTGAATGACAGCACATATCCACTTCTTTACCGCGCATAAAAACCGTACTTTACATTGGAAAGCCAGTTCGAAGTGTACTTTATTTCATATTGAGAATAAGGCATAAAATCGAATGAATTTTCCAATATAAATGGTTGTTATGGATGGTGAGAGCGCTGTCACTTACATATAGAATGTAACTTTATACAAGATACAAAATCTTTTGACTTCAGGTTGATGTGGATTATAACAAACTATCAAAAACTACCATGCAAAAATGAAGAATACAATTTGGTCAAATTTTTAATAGTTTTTAAATATAGTGGTAAGCAGATTGTGTCAATTTAATCACCCAGTGCAAATTTGATGTATTCGCGATACTTTTGAAATGAAACGATGTATTACTTTTAAAAACTTTAATGTGAGAAATTTTAACAGTCCACTTACGTTTTATTATTAATTTAGTAAAAATGGAGTAAACGTCACAAGAAAATAATCACATTTAAAAAGGTTTCATTTCAATTATTTAACTTTAAATAAAATTAATAACGAGATATTTTCTTGTAATGTTTACTGTCATAGTCTCATTGCAATTGTACTTATAAAAAGGCATATTATTTTTATTCATTAAATATTTAAAAATAGCAAATGTATAATTATCTAAAACTTTACAAGCTAGAATAAATAGAATTTTATGCAGTCGGCATCAATGCAGTTAAAATAAATATGAGATCTACTGAAGATATACTTTGAATATCATACGATCGACTTGTTGTCAAATTTTCATGGATGTGTTCCTGATTTTATTTTGAGACAAAATGACGTATAATAGAGTTAATTCAGGGTTTAGGGACCATAGAGAACATCCATGTTAAGTTTGCGTGTCTATGCCGCTCCTACACATTTGTCATAGCCAAATCGGTATAACTAGTTCTACCGCGAACATCGAAATTATATTTAGGTATATTGCTCTTGCATATTTGAGCTATAGAAAGGTATACAGTGTTCAAGACCAACCCAAAATATCTTAACCATGCATGCCACGGCCAAAAAAGGAAGAAAAGTACGATTTATTTATTTTTTCAGCTTTTTGTTTTTTTATTATTTAAAAAGTAAATGTTCGTGGTAAAACTATCACGTAAAATGAATTGGTACATTTATTTCGTAAAAACTAGTTTATGCAAAGTGTTCCTTGTTACAATTCGAATCGATATTCGCCAATAGCCTAGATTAGGCACCATAGCGGTGCCATCAAAAAGACGTTTTGCACTGAGTCTATCGTATCGTACTCTGAAGCTAGGCGAATTGAACAGTTTATATGACACTTTATTCTCTAAATATGGCCTCGAATTAGTAGTTTATGTAACTGTTACGTAATAGGGGTCCTTAAAACACGAGTGTTTTAAGGCCTAATTACTTACAGTTGCATACACTGCTTTATCTACACCCATATTATAAACCCGAAATGATGATTGAATGACTGCCATTGCACGGATTGCACCGCCATCGCCATGGCCAACTCGATTGTGCCGGCGGTCGGTTTATGGTGGTTATAACGTGCGGTTTTTGAACGCATCATGGTTTATGATATGGGTGTAGATAAACATTGTTAAAACCTTTTGGGTTTCCTCATGAGAGCACTATAACGACATTTTAATTTTCAATCTGCGATTATTATACACGTGTACTTACTTTTTACCTACATGTTAAACGATGTTAAGAACCCTACTGATTGATGCCGGCTGCCTGACTTGTACTTCCTAAACCTAAAGTTTGTAATACAACTCTCCGTAAAGTCAATATTTGTTATGAAAGAGTTTGAGTAAGCAACGAAACTTTTTCCACGCTGTACCAATTTGTATTGTTAAACGTCATAATAGTCCAATATTGACAAAAATATGGTTTCTCTGAAAATTATTTTAGCACATATCCTGTAGAAACATAAGGCCGGATGTTTTATAATGTTAATAATTAACCTCTTTTTCTTTATATGAAACAGAAATACTTCTTTATTTCCTTCGAGGTAACAGTTGCCGTTAGTATATACATTCAAGTAAGGCCTCTATTTATTTCACCGATTTATCCTAAAATACATAAAACGAATGGTTAAAATATAGCAGCTAGATTTACAAAATATGTGTCATTATTTTGGTAAAGGCACCGTTTAGCGGCCAGCACTCGAATATAATATTGAATCTGTACAACGTTCAACGTAAGTGCCGAAGCCAAATCACATACCTTTACAAAAATAATTACACATATTCGCTGCTATACCGCCCTCTAAAGGGGAGGCCTATGTTCAGCAGTGGACGTCTTATGGCTGAGATGATGATGATGATACCGCCCTCATAGCAAACTTGCAGCACAACTATAATTTAAGGTTGCTGACTGTATCCACATATTTTGTAAGAAACACACATTGCTAATTAGAATTTTAATTTTGTATTTAGGCAGTGTAAGTAAAGCTTCCGTGGTGTCTTTGGTTAACATTCTAATTTAAGCCAATATGTGTGTTTCAGACAATATGTTAATACTATGGGATTTAATACTATAATAAATTATTGATGAATACCCAAAAATCCCTCGCCCTAATACCTACCTAATGTAAATAATAAAACAGTGAAAGAACTTTAAGTTAAAACTTCACGGATTATATTGGTTCATTTCATTTGCTACTTTAACAAAGTTGTTCTAAATTGTTTCTTATTCTTATTTGAAGGTGACGTGTTCTTAAAGATATTCTTAAGAAAAAATCATGTAAGGTACATGTGAGGGACAATCCTCACTGCGCAGAAATATCAACTAAATCGAAATATCTTCCGTATATCATTAAACTATAGTACAGTCGACGTCAAAGATATGTTTACACTTTCACACCTTACTCCTATGCAATAAGATGCAAAAATGTAAACATATCTTTGACGTCGACTGTACCATCTACAGTGTGTAAATGTAATACGGGCGAACCTTTTAACGGTAGTTTATACAGGTCATACTGAACAAGTTTCACTATGAAGCCTACCCCGAAATCGCGGATTTTTTTGCCAGTCTCATACATTTTGTCGCATGGGTGTCGACATTTTGTATGAGGAAGCCAAATTTTTTTTTGAGGTTTTGGTGTTACCTCCATAGTGAAACTTGTTCAGTATGACCTATGTAATTCACCGTTAAATTTACACACTGTATAGTGCGGAATAGCGCTTTTCCGCTATCCACACATAGATAGATGGCACTATAGTTAATAATGTAAAACACGGAAGATATTAAGATTCACATAGTTGATACCCTGCAGTCAGGATTGCCCCCCTGTACCTTAGATGAAAACCATTTATGAAATCCAAACTCAAAACAATTCACCTATATATTAGTTAAGTACCATTTATAACAAAATCAAAAATTGTTCAATGTATTACAAATACAGTAAAATATATTCAATAAGATTTAACAAAATTAATAGAACTTATGTAAATATACAGATTATAAAATGTATTAGGGGTTTTAGTAAATTAGTAGTAATTACTACCATAAACAATAATTTGAAGAGAAGTAATTAATTTTTGCTCGAGAAATATTTTAGCAAACACATTTTTAACACTTAGTAAAATCTTATATTACTTTAACCATTTTCATATTGCTAGATTAAAATTTTGTGGCCATATTTGGGAAACTTATCGCTGCCAAATATAATTAATTTAATCTTAAATAAAAGCATAAGATTGAGCAAATATAATATAATTGCATAATAATTATTATATTGTGGTGCCATTGCATCATTGTAACTTTAACTTAACTTCGTGTATTAGTCAAACTTAACATATGAAATAAATAAATGGTGATAGCCTAGACTCAGATTTTTAATCTAATCCCAAAAACCAACCTCACTGACTCACTTGTGGGATATATTTACCTAATTATATTGTCGTTTATGTTTAAAAAACCCACACAAATGTTACTGAAACGCGATGAAAATACGATTGAGATAGCTGTGAACCAGGGATGTTACAGAACTCTGGTTCCGTTAAATCGGAACTACCGATTGGTTTTAAACATCCGCTTCGGTTCCGGTTCTTTTACTTTCAAAACAGAACGCAGCGGGGGAAATGAGCGGTTTCGTCATAAACAAAACAGGTTTATACCGGCTATTTGCTCACGTATCACTTGGGCTCCGATTCTGATACCGCTTTCGTTTTCGGTTCCGATAAACTAAGTTTAAAACGGCTGGTTCCGCTTTCGGTACCGATAAAATCACATCTGTTACATCCCTGATGTGAACACATACTGATTATGACGTAAGTATATGGCAGATCACGTGACATTGGCTAATTCACTAATAGCCACAAACAAAAAAAAAAAAAAATATGACAGATCTGTCAACTCTTAATCCTATTTTAATCACGGTTCAGTAAATAATACTTGAGGTCGGTGAATTAATGTAGTTAAATTTTTGGCCTTGAATTGAAAATTAGAGTATAATTTTGCAGCACATTTTTGTCACAAAAATTTTGTGACCTTTTTTACCTGTGTTAAGAGTGAATAATACCTTCTAAAATTTGTAAATACCTTCACCTTAAATAAGTGGGTACCAAATTAAAGACCGAACTGTACTGTATTAGCTCTTGAGATACAATTACATGATAAAATGTACTTTGGATTTTAAAAATATACTTTCATAATATGTACTGATATACCAACAGAAGTAACCAAACGTGCTTGACACGCTTGTACCGCTACCATCTTCTCTATTGGTATGATGGAAGCATGGTAGAACAAAACAAGGTGTACCTAGCCATCACTACGTTACAGACACCACTTTAATAGAGAATATTACGCAAAATTCTGCGTAGGGGGCGGCACTAGCACAACCAGAGGGCCTACCGCGAAACACGAAAATAAAAGTTTAGTTACCTGGTTCTCTGTCACTCTTACATATTAGAGCGATAGAGAGGCAGAAGTCGAAATTTCGATTCTTTCATTTCATGATAGGCCTCTGTAAACAAACCGCCTTGGTGCACATATGACATATTTATTCCTTATAAATTATCTATGAAAACTTGTATAAAACTGTTAAAGGCCTAGTATGTATTAAGAACTCTATGGTTTACCGGTGTGCTAGTGCTGCACTCTGGTGGCAGAACATTGCAGTAATATCCCCTATTCTCGAAATTTAAATTTTGGGGTAATACTAGTAGTCCGCCTCGAACTGAGAACTCGCGATTTAATTGCAAACGCGTTGACCAATATAACAAGACCCTTTTAATGATTTTTTCACGCCTTCCAGCTCCACAACCCCTTGATAGATCTTTCTCATATACAAACACTCAAATAATATGTATCTCTGCTACAATCCAAACAAATTTCATAAAGAACAGAAAAACGTTACTAAAATTATCGTCGAACAAACTGTTACAATCAAAAAGCCGAGACGTCCCAGTAGCGAGTTGTTTGTAAGAACTCGCTTCGCTTAAGCTCCGCTCGTTCGATTAACTAAATAAGTGGATATAGCCACCTTGCGGAGTACGGGTTCACCAGAATTGCAGAATATGCAGACTAATTTGATTAAAACTATTTCATTATTTAAAGTTCGAGAATCAAAATGGTGTCTGTGATGTATAGTGATTGATGACTATACCTTGTTTTGTTCTACCATAATGTAAACATGTGTGTGTGTGTGTGTATGTGTGTGTGTTTGAGTGTGTATTAGTCGCAAAATCAATGACAAATATCTCTGGTCGTACCGTATAGAATCTTGATGTACGTATGTAACAACCGGGTGTGGTGTTAGTGAGACGGCGATGAGGGCGTATGTAATATACGCATGTGTGTGTGTGTGTGTGTGTGTGTGTGTGTGTGTGTGTGTGTGTATGTGTGTGTGTGTGTATGTGTGTGTATGTGTGTGTGTGTGTGTGTGTGCGCGCGTGTGCGCGTGTGTGTGTTACCAACCGGGCGTGGTGTTGGCGAGGCGGCGCATGCGGCGCGTGTTGCGGTCCTGGTCGCGGATCTTCTTCTCCATCTCAGCGTCCGTGAGGGTCTCCAGGAACGGAGCCCACGCCTCGGCTTCGGAGGGCTGACGGTAGGGAGTCTGTAAGGATAATAAGAGATTAAAAGAAATTCTCTCAAATAGAATACTGTGAATATTGACGTCTTGACGTCGCTTTTTATGATCTTCATTCGATTTTTGTTGCTGCGAATTGAGAGTCCCAGAATGGACTGCCTGTTAGGGTGGGTCATTCATGTATGGAGAAAAAAAAAGTATTAATAATCCTTCAGGCACAGTAACAAAAACTTGCGTATTAAGGCCAATAAACAGTATTTTAAATTATTATTAAAACGGAATTTATTTTCTGCCTCCGGATCCATTTCAAAGTTTTCATATAAATATTGTTACATTTTGTATGGCCTGCGGAGTATATCTATGTATTGTCACTTTATTCAAACTTACGCTTAAAATATATATCATTTCTTTCTTGAAATAGCATGTTAAAGGATCAGAGCCAATAAATTGAAAAAAAAAAGTTATCAAAAATATACATTTATTTTCACGACGTCCATACATTTTACGAAAATTTCAACCTTAATCCGGAGACAGTAAAATTAAAGATAAAAGTAAAATAAAAAAATACGTGCAATCATTAATTACCAAATGGCACCTTTTTGTAACTGTGCTTCGTAATAAATAAATGAAAAGTCAAAATGACCCACCCTACTGCCTGTTGAGACCTGGTATTAGAGTTATAATTACCTCAACGACAGGCAGAGGCGCCTCACTGAAGGCGAAGGTGCGCTGATGCCAGCCGAGCTGCCCGCGCACTGAGTAAGCGATGCCCGTCACGAATTCCCCGCCTAGTCCCAGTTCAGCGCATAGTTTCGTGGCGAATGCTTCGGGGTTGTTTTCCTTCTCCGACATGTCCCACTCCACCTGAGAAAAATAAATCAAATGAATGAGGATAAACGCAAAGCTATGCGCAGATGGCGTCGTAATTGAAAAAAAAATCTGGTTGGTTTCGCTTTGGAAATGTTAAATTCATACATTCTATGGTACACCTCAAGTAAATGCTTCAAAATAAAAAGCACTGTAGATTTTCATACTCATTCAAAGTTGAAGTACTGATGGAATAAACTTCCTACTTAGCCCATAGGCTGAGCTTAGCCATCCAGCAGAGGAATGCAGCTAAGTGTGCTAGGGACGATGCCCCGGACTAGTTTCATAGACTCAATTTAGTAGATGTATCTATGTATTTACTTCTTACTGGAACAAACTAACTTTTATTTTCGGCTACAAAGGCTACATGTGTTTCCACTTGAGTTTTGCAAGGATGCAGAGCATGGGATGTATGCTAAGATCCAATAGAATCACTTTATTTGAGCGATAGGGAAGTGGAGTGATTTTGATGCTTTTTAACGAACAAGTCCTTCGCTACGCATCTTCGCACATCTCTGACAAAAAACGCAGCTTTCTTTATTGTCACTCTCGTTTTTGTACTTTTGTTAGATCAATTATTTTTATTTTCTTTTCGTTTTACAGTCTACTCGTTATCTAAATGAAGTTAAACATATCAATGATCATCAGTCACTTCTTGAACTGTTCATGATGGCATTTGACATCGACTTTCTCTTCTTAGTCGTACTCTTCGCAGTGTCGTGGTTAATTGACATCGACTACCCAAACATTAAATCTTGTTTTATCGTAGTAAAACCGGTCACGTGTGTGTTGGACCACGCATAATGGAGGGTTCCGTAGCTACTATCGATGAAAATTATATCGCAAGGTCGTGTCTGCCTATACACGTAGTTTATTGGAGGTAACTCAAAAACGCCCTAACCGATAGTGAATTCTTCTAGAATCCGCGGTGGGTCACTATGGACCGAGTGAACCTGTTCTGATGGAAGAAGCAACTCTTAATATAACTAACCTGATCAACAAGTGACGTATTCCCCACATGAATGTTCAGCTTAATCACAACCCGCTGGTCGCTCTGTTCTTCCAAAATTGGTGGTGGTTCACTAGGGAATGCGTCAATCTGTTGCCGGATGGAAGCGGCGACCGCCGGCACGAAGGTACTGGGGTTCAGTTCCAGATCATCGCAGAGGACTTCCGCGAATTGTTCTGGAGTTATTATTGATTCTGGAATAGAAGAATATGTTTGTTGGAGTTGGTATATTGACAATATGTGGTTAACAACTCTGAACTCCACCAAACATGCATATATACAATTTTAAAAAGAACATAACCGACTTCACATAACCTTCACCTTTCCAAAATAAAAAGCCCGAGCAAAAGTACTGTAAAAAATACTGAAATGTGTACAGGTGTGCCTATTTAAAGAGTTTCCTCGATTTCAAGATCCCATCCTCAGATCCTGACCGTGACAATGGAACCAACCGTTAAGTCAACAACAACTCTTTCAAACAAAACAAAAAATAAGTTTCCAAATCGGCGCAGCTGTGAACCTAAAAATAATTTGCAAAAATAAAGATCCCGACGAATTGAGAATTACCTCCTTTGAAATCTTGGGTTGAAAATAACAAACTCTAGGACTTGAGATCACTTATAATTGAAGTTATTGTTGTTGATCTTAGGCCACCCTGTTCATAGGGGCTCCAGATGATCCTTCCACACCTTTCTATCTTGAGCAACCGTCTTGGCCTCTCTCCAGCTCAGTCCTACGGCTCGCAGCTCGCTCTCTATGCTCCGCCACCACGTTTGTATAATTCACATAAGTAAAATTTACATTAGGTACATGGAAGTAGATAAGAGGGCTGAAGTAGGATACGAATTTTGCCTCAAGTATGCGCACTTAGTAGAACACCGGACAAACGCTTCCATCTTGAAGGAACTCAGCATTAGAACTCGTCTGTCAACTGTATGCATGCAACGACTTCTCCGATACTTCGGTCACGTGGCCCGACGCGACCCATATAATCTGGAGAAGCTTATTGTTGTCGGCCAAGTGGAAGGAAAAAGATGCCGTGGAAGATCACCCACCCGATGGACGGACGCGGTGGAGGAAGTCTGCCAAGCAAACCTGCAGACATCTATTCGAAAAGCTGAAGATAGAAACATGTGGAAAGCTTTCATGAAAAAAGTTGCCACCAATTGCTGTCACGACCCTCAGTCATGAGGAAACAAGAATGAAGAAGAAGATGCGCACTTGCTGCTTAAGTCAGCAACCTTTTAGGAGCCAAAGGCCAGAAAGACGAAGTACAAAATATTAACAAGATAACAAGCTATAGTCACCATTCTTATTCCAAGTGAAGGTGTCCCTGAGCTTCTGGCCCTCGATCTCCATGTCAAGGCGGATCGGGACGAGAATCTGCTTCTGAGAGGCATTCTCCAGCATCGCCGTCATGTCCGTGTCATCAAAGCAGAGGGGGAACGTGCGGACCTGGGGAAAATATTAACCTTTAAGTGGAGTTTGAAACTGAGACACCACAATAATTTGCCAATATTGAATTTCCCAAGGGGTGCAGTATGAGATTGTTTTAAAAAGGAGCGTATAGGTTTTTAAAGGGTTGGCATTGCACATGTGAATCCTCTGGATTGTGTATGTACCTCCCGCTTACCATCATGCACGCCTATGGTTGTTTGCCATCGTGGTACTTATTAAAACATGCATAAACAAAAATATTGAGAAACTTCCCTATAGTAGCATGGTGGTAACACATCTGGCTTTCAATCCGAAGGTCTCAGGTTCAAGCTAATAAGTTTTTCAGAACTTACATATGAAATATCTCTCTATCGCTTTGATATCTTACCAAGCGCTTTTCAGTGAAGAAAAACATTGTGAAGAAACCAGATAATAATCTCAATTAGGCCTAGTTTGCCATCTGGGTTAGAAAGTCAGACTTTGCTTTCGTAAACTAGTGCCTACGGCAAATTATGTGATTAGGTTGCAGAGGAGACTAAAACGCACTGTTTTTAAGATTTTTTAAAGATGTCTAAAGTTCTACTGACAATTCGGACATCTTAAAAAAGTGATTTCATTCTAGGTATCTCAGTACCTTCTTATTATGCACTCTGGTCCTGCTAATCTGTGTAGCCTGAGGCACTGCGTCCAAGTGTGAGGAGTTGGGCATCACCGGCATCCATGATGGGTTATGCGGCTTTTTACTTTTACTTTCCCGAGGCGTTGCTAGCTCCTGGCTCACGGATACTGCTTTATATCTGTGGAAATATGGTACATAACGATAATCATAGAAGGGAAAGTGGAAGGAAGAAGGAGGAGAAGGGCATACATCAAGTGAAAGAGAATGTCATGTCATATTAGGCTGTGAAGGAGAATGCTAGAACAGAGTATATTATGCTGCTCTACTAATAAGCCCAATAATGCTATCTCAAAAAAAAGTTGAATGCAAATTTATATCATAAATATTATAGCACAGAATCACATTATCAAATGCATGTGATTTTGAGCACCGCTCAGCTTGGCATGGCAGTATGAAGATTGCTTTACCAACAAGAGCTCAGCTCTTAAGTTTATGATGAACAAATACAGCCATTTGCCGCTTTGACTACAAAAAAAACTAACATTTTCTAGCATGGACCTAGCATGGAATCAGTGGTAATCTGTTAATTTGTGATATTTTTAGTATCTAATATTAGTTATATAAGATTATAATTATTTTTTTTGTAACCAATGTTATGGAATTTATATTCAATATATTGAATCATTTGAATTTAATAAACTTTTTCCACTCGTCGACTTTCATCTGTGTATTAGGATTTTATAGACCAGACTTAAACCTTACACATTTAAATGTTGGATAGTCTATGGCACTTCCGGGATCATTAAATAGATTTATTAAACAACCCGCCCCTAAACTAAAATAATTTTGAAAAGAGAATGTCATTCACATCTCGGTAAAATGTGTAGAGTTTGTCCGGAAAGAAAAGTGTCATGGTTTATAATGAGCTCACACTTTTCTTTTCGGACAGACTCAACTTTATAATTTCCGAATGTACTTAATCTGTCAAATTTTCTTGTACTTAAACTTGCTTCTACGTTGTGATTGGATTATAAAAAGACCAATCACAACTACACTGACATCTTGGAAGTAAGTGTAGACACAGTTTATTCTATCCATCTCTTTCTACTACGCACTCAATCATATGTATATCTCTTTTCGGTGGTGTCTGCACCTTAGATACAATTACTTCCGGTTTCAAAAATAGTGTTTGACGTTTGATTGGGAAAAATTTAGAAAGAATGAAAGGAAATCAATTCTTACTTAATACTCGTAGAAAAAGTATTGTCTACAATAGTGACATAATTAAGCTTTTCAATCTCGTACCTTAATTAGGCCACTCAGCAAGCTTCGTGGCCTAAACGCGGTACTCGACTGAAAAGCTCTTGATTATGTCACTATTGTATAAAATACTATAAACAATTGTTTCATATAACACTGCTCCGAGCTCCCTAAATCCTATACAAAATTAACGCATCTAGCATGTTTCTGGCCGTTAATATAAAATAATCCACAATAAAGGATAACATCAGCTTCCATACTTACTTATCATCATTCCCTTCTATAATATCTTCAACTTCCGATGCTTTTAGCAGTGACACAGAACTTGATAGAACATGCTGGCCTAGCCCGTTGTCTACGAGACGCTTTCTCTCTTCATTAGTCAGGGTCCTCCTAACCATGCCAGGGTACTTTTTATAAAGTGACCCACGGAACAACCGCAGATAGTTGCCGACCTAAAAACAAAAGTATACCTTTAATATGACGAAAGCAGTATATCAGAGCTGATGGTAATGTTACAGTAATAGAAGAGTGTAATGATGAAAATAAACTATTTGCAATATAAATAAACAGTTACAATATAACCAAAAACCTACCTCAGAGCCAACACAATAAAATTCTCCTCCTTCTTCAATCTGAAAACTTATCGGCTTATCGCCGTACGTTCGTATTGCCATTTTGGCTGTTGTTTGATTTATTCCGGATCAGCAAAATACTAAATGAACACTGATTTTAATAAATAAAGCTAAAACATTTCTCCAAATTGGAAAGAAAATGCCGTTCTGTCAAAATGGCGGCGTCAAACAGCTAGGGCTAGGGTTGTACCATTAAAAAAAAACTTCTGTGCCGGTTTTTAGTTGCTAGTTGCGGCCACGTTTAAAACTATACCTTAAACAAGCTTCAGGGGATACCATTCTAAAAATAAAAATGTATCGGAAATGTATTCATTCATTCATGAACGAAGTTGTACAATCAATTCAATCCCTTCCCTAATCATAATAAATATTTAAAAAAAAAATTAGTCAGTGTTGAACAGTCGCATGGGGAGGGCGTTGCAGCCGTTGTGAGAGCCGATTAAAGTGTTTTCAGTTAGAAACATGTCTAACAGGACCGGAACTTTTAAGAATCCATTCCAAAGGCCATGGATGTCGGAAAGCGGCGCAGCGGCTGCAGCTGGGGGTTCAGGATCAGTGGGAATGAAGGGAGTCGTTGCCGGCGGCATCACTGGTGGCATTGAAATTTGTATTACATTCCCTACCGAATACGTGAAAACACAACTGCAATTAGACGAAAAAGGTTAGTGATAACCGGTCACTTTATAACCGGTTCACCTTCATTCATCAACGTGATCATAACCTTCGATAACGTAATAGTAAACATTGTGGATTGGCCTATTTATATCCTGTCCATCAGCGGATATTATGTTTCTTGTGGAATTACCGATGCTTCTAGAAGTGGTCATTAGTTTCAATTTAACTTGTCGCATTTAACATTTGACGGAAACGCACATATACAGTTCTATTTATTTCTATGTCAATGGCAACCGCTATAAATATTTCCATCATCGATCACTTTCTTCCTACGCGATACTCGACTCCACAAACGTGGACTTTGCACTTTTATTATTTGCCGTGTAGAAATCCTACGACTCAAACTGCTCATAATGTAACTCAAGGTCACGACTGTCTTGGTTATTATCTAAATCCATGAATATTTTAAAACTGGTCGCTATTCTCTTACAAGTAAATAAAATTCTACGCCGAATTTTATAACGTTTGCATTGGCCAGCATTGAAAAGGAAAATTTTCTTTAAATATTATTGACTAATTAGAATCTCATTAGAAACTCCAGGCATGAAATAATAATTTTAATATCATTCACCTTTATTACGTTTTGTTAAGGTTCATTTTGTAATGGCGATGCAGGTAGTCATTGAGTTGTGTATTAGTTAATTTAATTAGGTATTTTATTTATGCGGTACAACTACTCTGAAGCAGCGAGACTTTAAAACTTTTAATAAATATAGATAATATTACATTTATTTATAGCCAAAGTTGAGCATTTGTGGTTTCTACTGTATGGTGTGAGAATATCAAACAACTAATCCAGTTTATGAAGAATAAAGAAAAAAAAAATTGGTTTTTCTTTACTATTATATTGCAATAACATGAATGAGATAGACTAGAGATGCGCAAAATGCAACTATTTTAAAAGCAAGATTAAGATTGGATGAGACACACTAAAACTATTATAAAAATTACAATAAATTCACATGTATTTTAGTCACTATGCACAACATGTTTAGCTATCATTGGCTATGATGTAGACGTACCTATGACAGGAAAGCAGTGTTTTTATAAGGAAACATGCAATAAATTGTATTGTGTTTTCTGGTTTTAGTAAATTTATAGTTATATTTTGCATTATATTTATAGGAAAACATAGTAAAAACATCAACATAAACAATAAACTTATATAAATTAATAATATTACAATTAAAGTAAAACTAAGTTATTAAATGTTTTATGTAATTGCTGCCAGTCTACTTTTCTAACTCTGTATATTCTGTACCACTTGCTAAAATGTAAACATGTTTGCTAAATTTGACATTATATCATAGAGCTGTTATCATGGCATGTGTAATCAAAGGATCAATACTGACACCTTATCTACCGGCCCACTTACCATGTAAATTTTTCTGATCATAAATTATTATCTGCATCTATTTATTTGAAAATGAAAAAACGCGGTTCTAAAATAAGTATTTTAACACTATTAACATCAGTCAAATGCCTGCTGTAATTATCTTAACAATAACCATTTTTATGAGCTATATTGGTAGGGCTAGCTGCCATCTCTAAATTCGCCGAACCCGGACAATAATTTAAAAAACCCGGACATTTGGCGTAAATCGCATTTTTTCCCCGAACGTGTCCAAAGCAATAGTGGTACAAAATAATTCAATTCAATGGGTTGTTTCCTCAAATAAAAAGTGTCCGGGTTTTCCCCGGACACTTATTGAAAACCCCCCCAGATGCACCCCGGACGGCCTCCAACCAAACTAGGACAAATCCGGGGACACCCGAACTATTTACTATTGTGAGCAGAGGTCTCTAAACTTTAAATCTAGAGGGCAAAGAAGTAAGATCCTTTTATGCTGGCCAGATGGTGTTTGGCTCTCATGTTTCCTCCATCAGCTAAATTGAAGGGCTGGTGGGGCAGATTTGGTCTGCCGGCCATAGTTTGGAGCCCCTTGATCTGGATTGACCAACTAAAAATATGCAACTACATCTTGTCTTAATCAAGAACCATAGTGCAAAAAAATACATCTTATTTCAGAACCGTAATGCACCGAAATTGAAATATGTTTCATAGAGAAAATTTGGTACAGTCAACATCAAAGATATGTTTACACTTTTGCACCTGTATTCTTCTTCTTCTTCTTCAGCGTGTATGCGCCCACTGTTGGGCATACGCCTCTCCGATTTTCCTCAAATAAGCCCGGTTCGCGGTTTCTGTTCTCCAGTAACAGTGCACCTGTATTACAAAGCAGTAAGGTGCAAAAGAGTAAACATATCTTTGACGTCGACACCTTGGATACTGTTATCAAGATAAATGTAGCATGTAGCATATATTATGATAAGCCAATAAAGTAAAACTATTTCTCCGTGATTTCATGCGAGTTCAGAGTGTTTTACACACGGCACAACTGAAGGGTACACGGAAAGAACATGTCTAGTCACTTTGACAACATTTTGAGTTATAGCGGTTTTAAAGTTTGGAACGATTCAATTAACCATACATGGTTTAATGTTGTCAAAGTGACTAGACATATACTATTTTCGTAAATAGATGGTTTTTATGAATTAAAAAGTGGATTTATGTTAAAAATGCCAGCTGTTACAGAAGTTGTTGCTAATAGTTCATTGCAAGCTCTACATTTTGATACAAAAATCTCATTTTACGAAAAAAGGGACTAGACATGTTCTTTCCGTGTACCCTTCAACTCATGTTCATAGGAAAACATAAATGTATCTTTCTATGTACAAAAGTAAATGTGTGTATCAGTATATATATAATGCTGATCAAATATTGATGTCGTTGTAGACTGATCTATCAGATAACAATGTTTATCTTAAAATATTTTGTATATATTTTGGCTCTAATGGTTTCAATTGAAGGGATGTTTACAAAAACAACATAACTGCTTAGAGCGGTTGACACTTTTTTAAGAACATTGTTAATCGTTTCAGGTGTCAACCAGTGTAGTCAGTTATGTTGTTTTTGTAAACATCCCTTCAATTTTATGCTACTAAACTTTTTGTTAATTTAATGATCACTTATGGAGGTCCAAAGGGGAGGCCTATGTTCAGCAGTGGGCGTCTTATGGCTGAGATGATGATATAATTAATATAATATAATTAAATATCGTCTTAGTTGGTCAAAGAAAAGGTGTGCCAGCACAAAAAGTAGGAAAGCCAATGTGATTCGGGCATTTTAAACATTTCGCTATGAATGAAAATACCTTCAAACGGTTGTAAATCTCATGATTTCATTGTACACACCCTGGAGTTAATCTTATGTAATTCTGAAATATCTAAAATTAGTGAGTTCACAATGAGCCCCATAATCAATCATGGTTGTTTAATGCCTGTCGAGGTCGTTGTACTGTAAAACCTCGCTCTTGACCTAATGACTGATATGTTAGTGACGAAAATTTTATTATGAGCTAACGCGTGCGATTCGCGTGAGTAACATGCACGGGCTGATATGAAGGAACTTCGTGGTTTTCAGTCAGATAAGAGCATTAGAGCACTACCAACAAAGTTCATAAAACTCTTGATTAACTATGCCACATGTGCCTTACCGTGGCCGCCACCTTCTATCGCATTATATCTACATATTTTGGTAGAATTTAAAGGGTGGATTTTCCAAATCGGTCAGTGAGGGCAGCTTACCAGATGCTATGATGCTACATAAGGTACAATTTCGAACCTTATGACAATGGAGTTAAGTGCAAAAATGAATACATATTTTTGACGATGACTGTGCCTATTATTTCCTTACAACGAACTGTATAATTATCTACATAAAACCTAAGCAATGGTAGGAGGAGCAAGGCGACAAAATTGTATCAAACAGTCACTTTAGATTTCTGAAAAATTTCGAAATGAGCTAAGAGTAATTTTTATAGACTACTTAGACTAGCATACCTCGTGTGTTCATAAGTTTTGAGACGAATGTAAACTCAAACAGTTCAGTTACTAAAATGTAATACGTTTATATAAATATTTCAAATTAACAACCATGCTATAAGTGGTTAAAATATATTGAATTTATTTAAAATGGCCTTCTGTGTTTATCATTCTAGTCGTTTAATACTTTGGTATTTAGGGGGTGAAGGCACGACGCCTAAAATTTAACGTTTAGTAGAGAGAAAGCAACGGAAGTATAATAAAACTGTAATGGACGAAATATTAAATTATACACTTGATCTTTCATCAATAATATGAAGCAAAATAAGAAGAAAAATAATATGAAGCAATTCGATAATTATTTATTTAATTTTCATTACTTGACTTTATCGTCGTCTCAAAACTTATGAACACACGAGGTACATTACATTACCTAGATTATAATTTATAATGACGTGACACTATCAATAAAATGAGGTAAGTAACCATTATTATTACATTTGCAGGTGGTACCAAGAAGTACACCGGCATCGCAGACTGCGTAAAGAAGACCGTGCAGGGCCATGGCTTCTTCGGGCTGTACCGAGGACTCAGCGTGCTGCTATACGGCTCCATACCCAAGTCTGCCGTCAGGTAAGACCCTAGATCTTCACCTTTGTAGAATTTCTAGGTGGTACCAAGGAGTGCATCGATTGCCTAAAGAAGATCGTGCGGGGCCATGGCTTTGGGCTGGACCGCGGGCTTAGCGTGTTGTTGTACGACTCCATACCCATGTCTGCTGTCAGCAGGTAAGATTCGAACTTGTGACATCATTCGGTTCAAATTGATGATGTCCTCATTCTATTCAAAACGGATCATTCCTCGAGGAGCTCTTCAGGTCACCTTGCGACTGCATTAACAGTTTGGCTCCGAGTAAGTGGTTGAAAATCTTACAGAAAATTAATCATATCAATAGCAAAGTACAAAAAGATTTTTTATTTTGACTCAAATTGATTTCGTGTGTATGGAAAAATACAAGAATCGATCCCGCGACCAACGGCAGCGAGCAAGTGCCGCGGCCGACGGCAACTAGGTCAACGGGGTGACTGTTTGAGATTGGGAAATAGGTTGATCGACAGAATTAGAAAAATACTGACTTCCACTTAGCTTTAAAATATCCTAGAACGAGCTCCGGTTTAATATTTTGATGCCGTCTTGAATGTCGAAATTGCTAAGCCAATTTTGATTCATCATCATGGTCTAGGCCCTAGACCACCATAATTTTAGGTGACCCGATATACCTCTATGGTCACTTGCAATAGTACTTCCTCAACGAAGGCCGCAAAATATGTAACATGCTCTTATGGCCATACAAATAAGATTGTGTCAGACATAGGAATAAATCACCGACTTTCAAAAAGGGCTTTCGTATAGCAGAGAAGAACCACATTTGTGTTGTACACACAACGCCCCACTAGGTATACACTTTTGAACCTTATTCCGCTGTAATAACGTTCAAAAGTGTATAACTAGTAAGGCGTTCTGTGTACATTCACCTTCAATAACATCTTCCACAACGAAGCGTGTTACAAAATATCTAACATTCTGTAGATTCTAGGCTCTAGAATTATATAATTCGAAGAGCCATACAAGTGAATCAGATATTTTTGCGACATTCGTTCTACCGTCAAATGCTACAACTTTGCCTACCATTCACAACGAGCTGCCTTTCTCATATCTCAGGAATAACATATAATATAAATAGCTGTTTGGTGAAGACAACCATGTTTTCCAAGCCAGGCAAAGTTGTGCATCGTAGGCTAAGTTCAAAGTTGTAGCGCTTGACTGTACTAGATAATTGACTTTACTTTGCTTTTCAATCGTTATCGTTATACTTGTTGCTGCCGGCAGTGAGTCTGTTTTGTGTGCAAATAGACCGGTGACGTAGCCGTACACGCACGCATGAGTATTCCACTTGCGTGCGGCTGACGTACTCGACACACCTCCTGTGGCGATTGGCCAATCCGCCCTAAATCTTGACCAAATAAATCTTTGTTACACAACATTGAACTCTAAGCAGACAATCACAGTCAGCGCGCTAAAGTGCCACGAAAAAAGGGGTCCTCACATGACCTATTTTGCAGAAGAGAGCCGAGCGGTTTTAAACTAATTCTGTGTATTATACTATCCATAAAACTAAGTAACTCTGGCGACTAAAACTTCTCTTTCACGCTTACGCGGCCGCATCAAGAGTGCGAGAGACAGCGCCATAATCTCAGTCGCCAAGTTACTTTTGCGGCTAATACGGGATTCAATATTACACAGCTATTTAGTACTGATAGTTATAGGGCATTAATCGACGTTTGCTTGCATCGTATTACGTGTTAGGTATTTGGTAATATATCCAGTTGGCTGCGAAGTCTTTGGAGAAAGTTGCTGGGTCATAAATACCTACCCAATTGAGTCGTTATAAACTTACAGAACATGCAATAATTACTCATTGTGTATGTATATTCTATAGATTTCGGAATCGGTCCCATACCTACATATTACATTTTGTTCAGTAACTATTGTAGATACGGCCACAGACTTTAATTGTTGACTGTAATTACTTAGACGCATAGTCTCGTAGTACAGTAATACGTTGCACGTTTGTACCTAGTATATCTTTCAACAAGGTCATTCGAAAGTTTTTAGGAAGTAAAACTAGTGTAACACTAACAACTAACTCCTATAACGGAGGTTACTGACTGTTATTATGTAAACAGTGTAATAATGTTCTGTTATAATCATAAATTAATCCGGTTGCCAGCTAGACCTGAGGCTAGGGGGATCATCCATTAATTACGTCACACCAATTTCATGATTTTTTGACCCCTTCCTTCCCCCTTTGTCACACTTCGTCACAATTAACTGCACCCTCCCCCCTTAGTGTGACGTCACATTTAGATTTTAGTTTAGGAAGCCTTATCGCCTTAGTAATACATTCGCTATTTCGAAACGAAATAAATCGTTAAACTCTGCCAGAAAAATAGTATCAAATGTATAGATAACTAAAGTATTCAAACAAATCCGAGTATGTAGAAAATTAGTTTAGTACAATGTTTGTTAACAATTGAAATTATTTTTTGAAAACTTAGATTTTGTAAAAAAATTGGAACAACAAACATAAAACTCCTCCCTCCCCCCTGTCACGATATGCCGCATTTTGTCACCCCCCCCCCCCCCCCCCCCCCCCTTGAGGTGTGATGTAATTAATGGATGATCCCAGATGAGCTCTTATTTAAATAAGATAAAGAATTTTGATGCTCCTGACTCCATTTTTAAAACAATTCATTCCAAATTTAGTACGTTTAAACTACTATACTAAAATATCATTAAAAATCTAGTCTCGAACGTCAACGGAAGCCGGCATCACAGCTGCGGTTTCCGCATGCGGCGACGGTGTGCGAACGAGCTAGCTCTGCACAGTGGCGTAGCTAGGTGACCAAGGGCCCTGGGGCAAAACAAAACTGGGATCCCTAAACTACACACACACAGCTCTCTATATTCAATAAGAGGATTGCTAATCAGGTTTTGGGGGCCCCCCAAGCTTGAGGGCCCCGGAGCAGTGCCCCGCCTAGCCCTTCGGCAGCTACGCCAGTGGCTCTGCATGTGTATTAGCGCTGTCTCGTTCACCTATCCGATTGCGGCGCCATGTGATAATTATAACCGCGTACGTACGGCATACTGATTAACATAGCGTCGACAAAGTCACTGACGTCGGTTTTGTTACTCGGCAAAACATTTTATTGTTATTACAATTAGTCAATTCTCATTAACACCTGTGTTAAGTATCAGCCATCTTCAATTAAGAGGATTAATTAGCATTGTACAAGTTGCAGAACATTCTCAAAAATTCAGTAATATTCTCGGAAATTTCCAGAAACCTACACGAGAATTTAAATTAAATTTTCAATGAAAACATTCCCTATAGGGAATTATCAAAAAATATATAATTAGTATGTCTTTCCCGACCACGGAACAATGGTGTTTCGGACCTTTGGGAGGCGTATAAACTCTTAAATGAGACAGTCGGTTAAAATATAACGGCGGTGTCCAGCGACTTCCTGAGTAATTTTTATTGTTCGTAAAATTTTAGTTCTGAGAACATTCTATATGGTAATTTTCGCAACTTTGTAAACTTCTCCTTGATGCATTGCTAGAACCTAGAAAGGTAGGAGTTTCGTAATAACGCCAATTGACTTTAAATTAATTGACTCCGAGCACGCGGATCGTAGTCCAAGGCGTTCAACGCCGTATCGTGTTTCTGCAAAGTATCGCGAATGATATCTACATAATGATAACGAGTTCATTATGTCACAGCGGCGACCGTCACGTGATACCGGTATCTGATGATATTGACTGACATTCACCGATGCTTCCGTTATATTGCAAGTTTCCTGGATCTCAAAGGGCAATTATTAGCCAAAAATTCAAGTAGGCCAAATTTCACTGGCCATAAGTGTGTGTATATACTTAATCAGAATGCGAAGTTATGTAACTAAACTGTGTTATAATTATAATTTAAACAACCCTTCCTTTTACTGTTGATTGTTTTTTCCTACTATTATGCACCTACCTAGAATTTTAAGCCTTCGCAAATCGCAATACTAAGAAGGCCTCATTCATAGGAATCATTCATTAACCAATATTTAATTATTACCAGAAAATAATGTGGAATTTTTGATCAGATATGCCAATTATACGTTGAACTTACAGAGATAAGAAAGAACTTATCGCGATAAAAATTCCCAAGGATATCTGAAATCTCCAAATATAAGACATAATATTGGTGCGGAGTAACAAGCTGTGTAAACAAATCATTTGCATAATTATCACCAATACGTCGAGTGCGTCCTATGCTCGCCTCTGCCGTCCGTGTAAATTGAAAAGATCTACCAGTTTTGTTGTGTCCATAGAATTCGATTCCCGCCTGCTTGCCTAATTTTCTGGCACCTGAGCAGTTTTCCTATAGTTTAATGAAGAAATTTTAAGCCAAATTAAACATCGGCTTGCCTAAGAAAAAATTGAACCATTACACTTATAACAAATGTTTACAGTGTAATATGTTTGGCGAGACATTAGCAGTACAAAAGATTTCATTTTTCCCAAAGAAATTTCTTATTTTTTCCGTTACAGCAAAATCTCTTATTTAACTGCTTTCCATGAATTTCTAAAACTCTGTAAGCTCACTCTAGAAAAAAAACAATATTATTAAATCGATTTTAAAATAGATGACCAAACCAGTAATGCGAGTAAATCTATATGAGTTGAAACCGGTCAACTGGAGTTGCCAGTAGTGCCATGAATGTCACCTGGAAATACAGCCTTGGCCAGAAGTGTTGAGCATAGGTGTTTTTTGTTTACAATTTTGATGTTAAGCATTATTTCCCTATCCTAACAATGAACGGTAACGGTAAATGTTATATTTTATTTATAAACATAGAAAATTTCACTTAATAACACTTTCAAGGTACTTAAAAAATATGAAAACAGAAGGTACCAAAAATGAAAATTTAAGTCGGTGCGACATATTGCAAATATTCTATGCAGTTACTACTAACTTCAACAAAACATGCCTATTAGTTTAAATTAATTGACAAAATAACTTAAACAAAGATGGAAACGATGGACTAAACTTTCCAGTTTTCAAACTTCTGGCCAAGGCTGTAGTGTTGTCACTAGTTTAATTTTGTCAAGACCTTTAAGTAATGTCTCCTCCACAGGACAGGCAATGCCTAGTGTAGAGGTCAGCAACAATTGTACCCCTGTATGTTTTATCTGACCAATAAACAATTTCATTTCCGTTAGGTTAAGTATAGCTAAGAATAGTTAAGTATAGTTTTTAAGTTTTGGTTGCCCTGAAATTCAGCGTTGTGGCTAGTCTGTCATGACTCATGCTGAGTAGCAACCATTTTGGTGTAAACTTCTTTTTAATTTTATGTATAGTTCTTGCTATTGTTATGCTTATTTTTACACCGAATAAACATTTTTCATTTCATTTCAAATTTACCATATCTAAAAACTCGGATAACAATCCAATAATATGGTACCAAAAGCTGGTCAGGTGATGAAAAACGAATATGTAATACTCTGATAATGAGGATTAGAATAATTTGTTAGATTCGTCTCAATGAGGATTTATGACGATTATTAAAGCTTTTTATCAAAATGATTTACAAAAACTTATTTCACATCTTCCACAGATTTGGCGTGTTCGAGCAAGCTAAACTATACATGGTGAACGATAACGGCACCCTAAGCAACACTGGTAAATTGGCGTGCGGGTTGGCCGCCGGTGTGGCCGAGGCCGTATTCGCCGTCACCCCCATGGAGACCGTCAAGGTCAAGTTCATCAACGACATGAGGATGGAGAAGCCCAGGTTCAAGGGGTTCTTCCATGGAGTGAGGACTATTGTGCGAGAAGAAGGTGAGACGTGAGACCAAGCATTTTTAAAGGGTAGACTAGTGTGTGTGGCCAAGGCTATATCCGCCGTGACCCCATTGGTCAAGGTCAAGTTCATCAACGACATGAGGATGGAGAAGCCCAGGTTCAAGGGGTTCTTCCATGGAGTGAGGACTAGAAGAAGGTGAGACGTGAGACCAAGCATTTTTAAAGGGTAGACTAGTGTGTGTGGCCAAGGCTATATTCGCCGTGACGCCATTGGTCAAGGTCAAGTTCATTAACCACATGAGGATGGAGAAGCCCAGGCTCAAGGGCTTCATCCATGGAGTGAGGACTATTTTTCGAGAAGGTGAGACCAAGTATTTTTAACGGGTAGACTAGTGTGCGTGGCAAGGGCGTATTTACCGTGATACCATTGGAGACCGTCAGGGTCAAGTTAATTAATGGCATGATGGAGAAGCCCAGGTTCAAGAGTTCTTCCATGGGGTGAGGACTATTGTGCGAGGTGAGGAGAAGTAACACATAGAACGCTCATTGCCATTAAGAATTTTCGTGTTTGGATATATTTTAACTATCATGGAAACGCTTAACCAAGTAGGAAGAAGAATCGACACGACATTTAACCTGAATTGTTTTTTATTGCTTAACATACTTAGGTAATGCTAGATCTTAAGTGTAAAATGATCTTACGCACCCACAAACTTGACAGCTGTGCGATACCCCCCTGGCGTTGTAACTGAAGATAATACCCGGACGTGAGCCATAGGGAAAAGTAACTAATTTTTTTTTTACTTTTTTCCTTACCAAATTGCAGCTATTTTCAGTCTGGGATAAACCGCAGAGGAACCGCCGAACATAGCGAAACTAAGAGTTCCTTTCCTTTCATCTTTGAACAAATGTTCAACAAAGATCTTGCAGGTTTAATAATATTCTACCTCTGTTTTTAAAAGTCAGTAAAAAATGTAAAAATAGATAGATTAAGGTCCTCTCGGCGTAGACCGTCAGCCGACGAAGATCGTATAGCAAATAATTACAGTAAATTCTGCATAGCTATGCTAATGCTAAAACTGGTCTAAACCAACTAACTGTTCTAACCATTTCTAAACTGTTCTAGTGCTCTAGAACAGTTTTACCATTTATAAACTGTTCTAGTGCTCTAGAACAGTTTTACCATTTATAAACTGTTCTAGTGCTCTAGAACAGTTTTACCATTTATAAACTGTTCTAGTGCTCTAGAACAGTTTTACCATTTCGTAAAAAAACTATGCAAAATTTGCTGTAATTTTTTGCTGTGCCATCTTCGCCGACTGACGGTCTTCGCCGAGTTATTGGCCTTAAGTAGGTATACGTATTATTAGTAAATATAGTAACTAATATAGGTAGTAAGTAACATAGTCCACCTATTTATTAAGAGTGTGTAGATGTCCATATGTTGGGCGTAAAATAGTAAACGTCCTCCCCCTTAAGGCGTAATGGACAGTAAAGCTTGAAGTAGGTACCTAAATATTAGTCGTAGACGGTTAAGTCACGTAAGGCGCGGTAGCTCAGTTCGTAGAGTGGTATCTCAGTTGCAATATCGAGTTGAATTTGAGCTGTATATGTGTTTTGTTTTTCCTTAAAAAAAAACTTTGTGTAATATCTTCCTATTTAATTTTTCCTACAGTTCCTACTACCAGGTTCAAGCTAACTGTCTATTTCCAGGTGTCGGCGGAGTATACAAGGGCGTCACAGCCACAATCATGAAGCAAGGCAGCAACCAGGCCATCCGCTTCTTCGTGATGGAGTCGCTAAGAGACTGGTACAAGGGTGGCGATCGCGACAAGCATGTGCCCAAATACATCGTGGGTCTCTTCGGTGGTATCGCCGGTAAGTACTCATTAATAGGTATTTAATTAGAGAAAGTGTCTGTAAAGTGAGGTTTCTTTAGTTTGGTCTCAGTTATGTGACTAACAACTTAACAGTCCAGTTTCATAATTTATTTTATCAGACGTGAATTACAAACATGGTCAAACCAAACATCATCTTCCCAGCATTCTGTCAAAAATCAAAACCTTTGCTTCATTGGGTAGTACAGTGACGGACTTAATTGTTGTGCCATTTTCGGTTCTTCGTGAAATGTCCAATATGTAAAGTGACCCCTAATGGCTCCACAATAAAAGTCCGCCACTGTACCTATTCAAATACTTATTTAAATTTGTCTACTTAGCAAAATATACGGGCGCCTAATCTATGAGTAAAAGCGTAAACAGATTGAAATCATATCATCTGCGTTATCTCACGGTTGACATGTGAACACAAGATAAGATGCCCCAAATACACTACTTCTATTTGTGTTTGACTAATATTTAACAGACTTATGCAACACTTACCTTTTTTATTCGCTATTTATGGCCTATACATATAAATTGGGGACTTTTTTATGGTGGTCAAAGTTGGCATGATAAAATATTATCTATAAGCGGTAAATGCATTTCTGGAACATACAATACAAAGCTTGGTTGTTTAAAAAATAGACTGACTTTGAGTTTTTACACGGTTGAGGTGAATGTACCTATAGTTTTATACTGCCTTGATTTTGAACTTAATTTCAACGTAATCGGGTTTAATTTCTGACAACCAAATTAAAGTGAGTTTATTCACCGAGCAAAATAGGCGATCATCATAGTCTGTCATTTTCTATACAAAAAAGTCTGCCGATTTTTGCGGGGGAGGGGAACTTCAAATGTATGCGAAACGTCAATATAGCCACGTCAGATAAACGTCAGTCCATACAATGAGTAGGTATGACCACTTGTCATACATTTTCGACAGAGGGGAACGCCTGTCGGTTAAATGATCTATGATCTTAAGCGACTAGCTACGAGGGGCGTTCAAATAGTTCTCGGTATCGGTATTAACCATCCTCTCAATGATATTCCTTTAATGTGGACTATACTATGACTCTAATCAACATTAAATTAGAGAAAAAAAATATCTGCGTTATTCATTTGTTTTTCTGCCATAGCTGAACAAAAAACATTTGTATTAACATTTTTACAGACAGTAATAATAAGCAGTGATCGGCGAAAAGGATTCCACACGGGGTGAATGACGTCAATCATTATGCTAGTATGGATATGCCGCGGCATTTGCGGGATAGAAAAATAAAATTAAAGTAATTTTCACAAACATTTGTAATTAAGTATTTTAATGAAATTATTTATGTCGCATATTATTTCTTGTTTTTTTTTTCATCTCTATAAAATTAAAATAACAAACCATTATTTTACTGGTCAACGAGCGAGTTCTTAGTTCGGGGCGGACTACTAGTTACCGACACGGATTCATTGTATTAAACATAATACAAACACGTATATTTTCAAGCAGTTTAATTGGTATGGCGGGGGCGAAACGGCGCATCCATAATACTATGTCTAGTTGAATTCCCGCGGTGTGGAATCCTTTGCGCCGATCACTGATAATAAGAGACAGTATTGTAATTATTTGGAGCGGTGTAGAGAAACTCCTGATGCACCCAACAAAAATATTGTTATTGAAAATGAAACCATGGTTTATCATCATGATTGAAAGACTAAACAAGTTACCTGTGCAGTTTTTTTTAAATCTCCAGGTCTATGACCATAATTAGGGTGCTTTTTCGGCCTTTTCCAGGATTATTGAGGCGTACAAATTAATACTGGGACATTAGCTTTTACCAATTAAGCTCAAATATTTTAGTAGTTGTGTATCATTATTCAATCGTAGTTATGGAAAGATATTTAAGAAAATCTAAAGAAAAAAATAACGAATTTGCGGCAGGAATTATGGTTCAGAACCTTCTAATTGACAAGGGTACTGCTCTTTGACCAAAGTTCAAAACTGGTAACCGCGTCCTCTGTTATTTAGTCCTAACTTTTGAGTATTAATGCTCATTCTCCAATGTTCAAAAACAACTACATAAAAATCACGACCTAATGACGACTTAGTGAAGGGTTACAATTTGACCAGCAAAGGTTAAATTATTATTAGAGTTATAAAATAAAACAATTGAATGAAGTTAATAAGTATTTACAAGTAAAGAAAGTATGCATATTTTAACCTTTTCGACGCCATGTCAAACGCAAAACCTACCACTCAGACGCCACGACATCTAAATGTCAAAAATGAAGTTAAACTTTATACGTGTGCATGTAGGTCTATTTTGCTCTGTGGACGGTGACCGATATATCGGTCTTTGGCGTTGGACCTGTGGTGCCGATATATACGTCTTTGGCGTGGAAAAGGTTAATTAAAATATAACAATTTACATATCGCCAATTTTTAATAACGATACCGAGAACTATTTGAACGCCCCTCGTACTTGACTACAATATTGATATATTATTTTATTGTCATGTTGGCATTATTGATACAATTGCAAAATTTACTCATCCTTCATCTGAGTTTTAAATAAGTTATAAATACACTATACAATTAAAACAAATTCTCGTTCAGGAGCCGCATCCGTATTCGGCAACACGCCCATCGACGTGGTGAAGACCCGCATGCAAGGCCTGGAGGCCGCCAAGTACCGCAGCACCTGGGACTGCTTCATCAAGACCTGGAAGGCTGAGGGACCGCTCGCCTTCTACAAGGGCACGGTACCACGTCTGAGTCGGGTGGTCTTCGATGTCGCCATCACGTTTACTATCTATGATAGTATTATGGATGTGTTTAATTTAGTTTGGAAGTAAGTTGTATTGGGACCGCTGATATAAGTTGCAACAGTGTCAGATTTTATAGGAGATCGGAGACGGCTTGCGACAAAAATCTAATTTAATCGACAATCAGGAAGATGGATACTATTGCGATGTTTTTAATATAAAAGTCAATGGAGAATTTTTTTTTTAAATATCTCACAGAAGAAAACTAATTTACGTTAATGTTGTAACTTATAAAAGTGGTAATAAATGTCGTTGTTAGTCTAAAGAGCTCAGACATGCTTAAAATATATCTAAACATTCGACTTAAAAGTTTTGCTCATACACGAAGTTTATAGTAGACTTTATGATTTAGGAACAAAGTCTATTATCAAACAAATGTTTGGATAGAGTAAAAGTCCCTTTTTCGGTGGATATTTTTGGAATCTCTACCCGATACAAAATGCTATTCATAGGGACTTAGTATAGTTTGAGCTTTTTATAAACGGGGGGTAGTAGCTTGCACTCGTGTTGAAAAGTTATTATTATATAGAAGTAAGACGGTAAGTGAAGTTTTTGACATTTACATAAAATATTGTCATAAAAAATATAATAAGACAATTAATTATGATTTCTTTGTGGATAAAGTTATCATTCAGGTATTTTTGATGACAATTTTTATTATATTTGCTTGCGACAAGATGGTTATAGGAATTGAAGTGTAGGATACGTGCACTAGTGCCTTCGGTGGTATTTTAGCTCGGCCCGTTTATAACTTATATATAGAAATATTCTTACTGCCACATTTTAAGGACTAAATCGTTATCGAATATACTAAGAGCTAAATGTGGTAGATAAGTTCTAATGCTTAGGTACAGCAAAAAATACAATGTTATATTTTTTTAATACTGATTTTCTGAATGAAATATTTGCCAGTAACAAATTGACACACATAGATCGTGACGTTTCAAATAACAATGTATAACATGTCAATTGAATGTGATTAAATCTTGATTTTAAGGTAAGGATTCGTTTTTTGTATAATATTGTATTTTTTACTGTATTTTGTGACAAAATATAAAGTTATAGTCATTATTTGCGTAGATGTACAAATGTTCATGCGCTTGACAGATGTAAGTGAAATGTAATCGAGTATAAGTGTTATTTTTTTGTAAAATCATCGAAAATATATTTTTGTAGGTGTATAGTGTAATGTAAACAAAGTTACTGTTTTATGGTGTTGACTGTATTTATTTATCGCTTACGATTGCTGTGTTTCTTGATTTTTGTTGTTTCTTTATGTTTTTAAAGTATTTCATTATATAAATGTAATGAGGTTTATTACAATGAATTTGTATTTTAATATTTTTTTAGACTTTATGCAGAATCAAGGCCAAGTTTATATATTTTTTGTTGAAAACAGGGTTATATACATGATGTGTATGTTTTTTAATGTTTTTTTTTTTATAATACAGGTTTTATTTCGTATATTTTTAATGGAATGGTTTCCTAAAATAAATAGTGATATGTACAAATAATGAATCCAACGACCACATGAAAATACTAAAGTGATTAAGTATTTATAGTAATTTACTTGTAGTAATGCATTTCTTTTTGTACTCCTTTGTTTCTGATCCCTTAAGACCTCTTGAGGTCTAAAGTCACAAACACCCCTATTTTTTTTTAAATATCCATCGGTTAACTCGAGAGGTCTTATTCGGACATTCCATAGATATCTGCTTTTAAACACATAATTTTAATATTGTTTTCATAATGTTGACATGTTGCAATTATTTATTTATTTTCGTTTTTATGAAATAAAAGAGGTAAAATAAAAGAATAGTTGTTATTTCAAAGTAATTTAATTCTCTTAGAGATCATTATTACAATCACAACCCCTGTCATCTTGTGTTCAACACTACATAAGCATTTTTAGTGCCTTTAGGATTCTATTTTGTAAAATATAATGTTCAAAACATGTTGACCTAAAAATTACATATCTTTAAGAGATCTGCGGTGATATAATAGTACATTACACAACTAGGGTGGTAAAACATTACCTCCCGTGTTGTGTACATCGTTTTATGTCTACACAGAAAGCGTCAAAAGGCCACTTTATGGCCAGGTGTGGCATAAAATTTATTTGTAGATACCGTAAAGTCGGTTTCGTAAACCTAAAAAACATTGAATGAAACAAACCCTACACGAAATAAAGGCCAAAGTTAACCTTTAGGGTTAAAGTAACCCGACTTTACGGTATCAATTACTCTAAAATTTAGTATTGTGACGATCTCAAACTACATACAAAAAAATTGTGTTCTTATCTACCATACTACCTACGCGGTAACATTTTTCTTTTCTACATCTAAATTGTAATCATCAAGTCATCGTAATACACTATAAATAATTCGTATAAGGCGGGAATAAGTTGATAACTCGAGATATAAATTGTCAAAAAATGAATCTTGAGTTTTTTTTAAGTTTAAATTTCTTCAACTTTTCGCCTCGACAGGTCAACTTCTTCCCGCCATGTACGGTATAATCCTCACCAATTTACTCGTAACACTTAATTGCCAACGACTTTACAGAAGTACCTACAGTTACAAATGAGCCTTAATGTCTTTAGATAAGGTTTACTATTGCAAGTTATATGAAACTACGCGGCGTATAATCAACGCGGGATACTTAGTATGTGACAGACAAGTAGGCCAATGATATTTCCTTGATGATTTTCCAGCTTGTTTTTTTAACCCTTTGACTGCCAGACGTCAAATCACGCGCACGGAAAGTCGTGCCCTCGGCGCCAGCGCATGATTCGTCAAAAATATAACCGGGTGCGCTTGCGCACTCAGTGGCAAGATTCTTACGTCCAATGCTTGGCGGTCAAAGGGTTAAGGTTTATTGCGTTTTGTGAGGTTAAAACGGGTAATTCTTAAACTTAGCGAACCCAGTGGCGGGCACACAGCGGTGGTTGATGTTATAAGAGTCGACGATGTCCATTTCGGCGGCGCTCAGCTCGAAATCGAAAATGTTAATGTTCTCGGATAAACGAGATTGGGTGAAGGACTTCGGGATTACCGGGATGCTGCGCTGGATCTGGAAAATTTACTTTACTTAGTCATACAGTAGAATCCGTTTATTATGACTGCATATACCACTGCTTAATTTCGTAATCGCAGTAGGTACAGTCAGCAGCAAAAGTAGCTCAGCGGGTAGGGTGTTCAAAATGGGCTGGACGCGACTTTATTGTTAAGAGAATAAGAGCGTGTATAGATCATTTTGAACATCCTAACCGCTTAGCTACTTCTGCTGCTGACTGTACCTAGAAAGTTTGGGTTTCATAGAATATTAATATTATCACTACATAGTATAAAACAAAGTCTCTTCCTGCTGTCTGTCCCTATGTATGCTTAGATCTTTAAAACTACGCAACAGATTTTTATGCGGTTTTTTTAATAGATAGTGATTCAAGAGGAAGGTTTATATGTATAATTGCACCCGTGCGAAAGCCGGGGCGGGTCGCTAGTTTATAATAAAATGGATATACCGACTTCGCTTGTATTGACGTGTCGGATATTATGACCTATTTTCAAGAAATTACGATTTTTTTGAAAATCCCTAGAGGACAATTTTATGTCTTATAAGTATGACATGTTTTTCACTTCCCTTCGATATAAGCGGATCCTACTATAATTGCATTTATTTCAGGAATAATTCCTAAATACATAATAGCGCGTTGTACTTTACTAGTTTTTACCATCCTTGTCAGCACTCAGTGTCTAGTATATTGAGCACCATGTAGGTGACAGTTAAGGCACTCACCAGATATCTCAACACAACTTGAGCCCTGGTCTTCCCGTGCTGTTCCGCCACTCTACCGAGCGCAGCGTCCGTCTTTATGGCGTCCTTGTCGGCGAACTCGGGCCGCGCCTCGGACAGGAGCCCTAGGGCTGTGTACGCGACTACGATAACGCCGTTGGCTTTGCAGAAGTTTACTAGGTCGTGTTGTGTTAGTGTTGGGTTAACCTGAAATGTGAAAAAGGATAGCTTCAACGCGTTTTAGGACACGCCTATATTGAATAGTGAAACTGTCAAAGGTTTGGCCATTTCTATGGGGTTTCGCTTAAAGGGCTAGAGAGCCTCCAGGTCAGAAAATTCCTAAACAAAATAAGGATTCGATACTATTGGTAGAACTGACAGGTACTGGATCTGTAAATAATTTCGACCAGCCAAGCCCATTGGGTACCAAGTGAATTGTATAGGTACTTCAGTATTCTGAAGGATATATTTTATAACAGGACAAAATATTTTATTACGTTTTCTTTGTAGTAGTCACTATCGGCTCACAAATAAGTATAGGTACCTACCTAAATCTCACTCACCAAGGTCGTGTTTTATAAAGTTACAATTTACAACTTCGCTGCTTGCCTCTCTTTCTAACAAATCATATGTATGATTTCTAGCAAATCATGAAAGAGAGGCAAGCAGCGAAGTTGTAAATTGTAACTTTATAAAACACGACCCAAGTCACCACGACCCAAACGCAAACGTGCAAACATACAAACAAACATGTTTTTATATGGATGAATTTCTACATCTCTCTCTAACGCAGTAGAACGTGACGAGATGCCTCCTCCATACCACGCCAGGTCTCCAAGTAGTCGATAGATACATAGATACACGTCTGCCAGAAGCCTAAAGACACACTACCTCTATCTGGTTAACCAGCGGCTTGATCTGCGCGACCCGTATCAGCCGTTGTAGCTGATCGGCGTTAAAGTTAGAAACGCCGATGCCTCTCGCTAAACCGCGACGAGATGCCTCCTCCATGCCACGCCAGGTCTCCAAGTAATCGATGTTCATGTCTTCATCACCCTTGTCCTTGGATGGATATAAAAAAATGTATAAAAGTTTATTATTTTAAGTTCAGGCAGACCCGCCTGCGACCACGACGTTACGCGATACGACACGCTCGAAACGTCAGGAAAATAACAAAAGTAAGTGTACGCGATTAAGTCCCGTTTTTGTCAAAATAATGAGTGAAAATCGTGAGTCTAAATCAGTAGGTACACATGTATATAAAAGTTCTCCATACTAAATTTCATCAAAACTTGTTTAGCCGTTTTTGTGAGGTGAAAGTATAAACATAAAATATCCAAACGTAGGTAGGTACTTGCCGACTTTCACATTTTTCACCTTCTAGGATTCTATTTCTGAAGAAATACCTCTTTTTCGGGAATGGTAAATAAATAAATAAATTAAATAATATAGGATATTTATTATGCCAATTTAGTATTATTTTATACAACTTACATTAACAGAGACAGGCCAGTGCACAAGATACAGGTCCACATAGTCCAGTTTCAGCCTCGCTAGAGACTTCTCCAGCGCCGGGATCACATCAGCCTCTGCATGGCAGTCATTCCACAACTGCAAAGTCATTGAACATGTTGTACCTAATTGAAAAACAACATCCAATTTGTTTTGTGCACTTTTATTGCTGCACTCTTTTTCTTTTCACTTTCTTGTTGCGATTGCATCCCTTCCTTGAAGAGTTCCTTAAGTCACCTTATGACTACATCATCAGATCAGCTCTATATTAGTTTATTAATGCATTAGCCATGACTACACCTGACGCGCCACCTCGCGAGGAAATTAGCGCGCGCGGCAGCTATGCTAGTGTGGACGTGCCTCGGCCGCGGCAACACACGCGCGGTCGCAATGCCTCGGATGTGTCACGTCCACACTAGCCGAGCTGCCTCGCGCGGCAATTTCCTCGCGAGGCGGTGCGTTAGGTGTAGACTTGGCTAATGCAAACTTACTACATTGAAATGAACAACAACACTATCAACAACTAAGGCATGCAATACCGGTATTGCTAGCTTGTATGGGCCAATACCGAAATTCCGGGAATGCCCATACAAAAAATACCGTTATTATACCCTATCAACAAGAAATATTAAAAGTGAAGCTAAACGAAAGTATGTAAAAAACAAGTGTTGTCTTCCTAGCAAGACTCATGCGGAATGCTAGAATAGAAGACATCAACTCTTGAACAACCTTGGTTGTGACAAACAGGTCCTGCCGAGTCACAAGTCCTTTGCTGATTGCGTTAGCGATCCCCTCTCCAACCTCTTCCTCATTTTTGTAGCAGGAGGCTGTGTCGATGTGCCGGTAGCCAGCCTCGATAGCCCACTCCACTGCTTGCCGGTACTGGCCTGGCTCCGCTTTACGCTAGAAAAGTGAATAATTTTGTTACCTGAATTTTGCACATATTTTGATTCATTACTTCAAGTACTTATACATTTTATGCAAATTAAAAGGGCATGACTTTAGGTTGAATAGAAATTATATCAATTGTAAAATGAAGTAGGTAAATTATAAACATAAAGGTTAGGTCCCCAAAATATTAAACTTCTAAAATTATAGGGCGATTTCACCTGAGCAAATATTAGGAATAACTACATACAATGTATAAATTTGTGTACATTAGTACACAAATAACACACAACACATGTAATAACACATGTAATTTGTCTATAGAACTGTGTACTTTTAAATACTTTCTACTACTATATATATTATGGTGTTTAGATACATTGAAAAAGTTTTAAACATTTCAAAAGTTTATCACTTACCGCGTATGTGCCAAGACCGACAATCGGCATAGTCTGCCCATTCCCTAACTGGATTTTCGGCACTTCTACAACCATGGTGTAAATTGGCTCAAATGAATTAACTCGAGCAATCCTGCGTTATCATTAACAAGGTCAATTATATGTAAATATAGATATATATTTGTTTTTTATGGCTTGCAATAAATATAAAAACACAAGCCTTCGTTTAAAACAATAACTATGAGTACTTATATTATATAATTTTACTTTACTCATCAAAGAAAATGTTTGTTGTGGAAACGAGGGAAAATTTTGAAAGAACTTTCCTATTTTCTTCTTTTTTTTTAGTTCGCACGTCAAGTTATTATGTTCAAGCCATAGGTAAATACGCTGCAAAATTATGACAATAACCGGTTTTTATCAATCGACTATGACACTACACTACACTACTCTTTAGTAAAGTCACTGTCAAAGTTGACAATGAGAAAAAGGGCGGGAAACATCGTTTTGAGCGCGCGTCTTTTTGCAATTTAATTATAAATTTTATATTTACAGTGGTCAACGCAGTGTATTTATATTGTAAATATTATTTATAGTTAGTATTTTATTAATTGTAAACATAATATCATCTTTTAGGTAAGTTTTTTGTACATATCTCTCTATCATCGCCCTTATGGGCGATGATCCGGACGACCCGGGGGGCGGTGGCCCTCCGGTGTCTCACTTTGTAACGATTGATGATAATAAATCTGATCATAAAATTGTCAATGATCAAGATAATATGGATTTAGATACTGACGGCTCTGTGTCTTCGTGGTCCTCAGTAAATAGAAAGCGTAGGAATGCTGCAAGGAAGATTTGTAGACATTGTAACAAAAAAAAGCGACGAAATAATAAAGAAAATGACCCGCAAAGAGATAGGGATACGATTAAAGATAATGAATGCGACTGTCAAGGTTCTAAATGTAAACCCGAATCTTCACAATTTCGAGCTCCAGCCCCAGCTCCAGTTTTGGCCGCGGTCCCGACTCCGATCCCGGACCGGACTCCGGCTCAGACTCCAGCTTTGGCTCAAACCCCGGCTTCCACCCCAACGCCAGCCCCAACTCAAGTTCAGACTCCGGGCCAATCTTCAGCACACCAAGTCACTCAGCCCTCAGTCATGTCTAGGAACCAGTATATTTCATCCGATTGCTCGCCTTATGTTGTACATGTGCAAAAAGTCCAGGAATCTCCAAATGATGGCACATCCATCCATTCTGTTGCCTTTGGAAATTTTTTGAAAAGACAAAACTTTAAAAATATAATTAATGGTAGCGTGAAACGTATAGGCCGAAATAGGGTTTCAATGTCTTTCTCCAATTTTCAAGATGCCAACCAGTTCCTTAATGACAATAGAATGCCAGAAAACAAATACAAAGCATTTATTCCAACCTTCAACGTTATTCGAATGGGTGTAGTAAAGGGTATTCCAGCAGAATGGTCATTAGATGAAATTAAAGATAATATAAGTGTGCCTCATGGTTGTGGGGAGATAATTAAGGTGCGAAGAATTAACTTTAAAGTTATGGTGGATGGTTCTCCAGTATGGAAACCATCACAGACAGTCGTATTGACATTCGATGGGCAGGTTCTCCCAAAACGTATATTTGTTTGTTACAACGCCCTCCCGGTGGACCTTTATGTATATGCAACAATACAGTGCTTCAATTGTTGTAGGTTTGGCCATACACAAACCCAATGTAGGTCCAAGCCACGTTGTTATAAATGTGGTCAGGGTCATACAGGATCATCTTGTAAAATTGAGGAAGATTGTGCGTCATGCTGTTTATGTTCTGGCCTACATTTTGCTATCAATAAGTCACGTTGTCCTGAGTATGAACGTCAAAAAAATATCAAGCTTTCAATGGCTCAAAGTGCTATATCTTATTCAGAAGCAACAAAGCTGCATCCACCGGTAACTAAGCCCTATGCTGATGTGGTTATGACCGCCCCTCCATCACTGTCACAAATATCAAATAGCTCACGTAATCCTGCTCAAATTTCTCAATCATATAATAGTGGGGTACAAATACAGAATTAACTTTTATAACTCACAAGTGCGCTATTTTTTGTAGTCTGTTAGAATACTCTGAGAACTACTCCTTATAAAAAAATATATCGGATCTTGACGTAGATTTAGGTATAAAGTAGGTATTTGTTAGCAGGCCTTATTAATTCAAGGTAAGATTATACAAGCGGTAAGTTTCTTCATGATATAATCCTATTTAACTGTTTGAACATCAACTGTCATTTACTAACGCATTTGTCAAGAGTTTGTTTCAGGATAATATAAAATGCTGAAAAAAAAATTTTTTTCACAAAAAGATTACTAAAGTGTTTTATGATTACTGAAATGTATTGAAAGCTATCAAAGATAACTATCAGTTTAATTTATAATAGATTCATCAATAGATCGATTTTATTTAAGCATTTGAATTTTAAAAAGCGCTGTCTTGACCATAAAAGAAATTTAGAAAATTTCCAAGTCAGCGTGTTTAGTTTATTATCGTTATAGTAATGTATATACACAAAAACTAACGAATTCATCAATAGCTGAAAAGTGCACGAGCTTATCAGTTCAATTCGTCATTTGAACGCAAGGAGATTTGCGCGGCAGTCTAAGGCGCGGTCAGCAGGAGCGGTCCACCAATCACGACGCGCCGTAGCTTGTCATTCACCTTTCATACAACATTATGATTAACCCACTCGGTTCACTTTTGAATACGAATTGCGGTAACCCACAGTATTGAAATAAAAGTATTTTTTTCTTGGTTTACTTTTATTTTCATTGTGCAATCATTGAAATACTTAAACTACTGTAAAAGTAAGTACAGAGCTATTTATGGCTGTGGCTCGTGAACTTAACCGTTTAATTAAAATTTCATTCATAACCAAATGCATATTAAAATCTTTATTTAATTTTATTATTTATTGTACAGTCGCCATCAAATATATCGGAGCGGCCACGGTACTCAAAAATATCTGAACAAGTACCTTATCGCCTTGACAATAAAGGCGTTGTTCAGATATTTGTGACCACCTTGGCCGCTCCGATATATCTGATGGCGACTGTACTACAACAGTTTATTCATACTATTCATAGTAATAATCTAAGGTCAATGTGGGGAAATCTGGAAATGCTTTATTTAAAATTAGGTTTGATCGAATGAAACAAGGTTATAAAGAGTGTCCCAAAAAGGACGCAAGATTTGAAATTGATGAGAAACACATTTTTTTTCGTTATCGTTATAATATATTTGTATATAAAATCTTGAAATACATAAAATAGGGTTATTTGTGGAATAATACGTCAAATGTCCTCCTAGGCTTTGCTGGCACATACGCACTCTTTTGTCAAAATTGTCTATGACCATTTTGCATAGATGCGGCTGAATTTCTCCAATGCAGCGTCGAATTTCCTCTTTTAAAGCATGAGTGGGCTTATTGGCATAGACTTTTCGGTTCACTGACTAACCGTCCCGCCGGCGGGTCGTGGCAGGCTCCGGCGCATAGGTATTTAACCGAGGCCGCGCGGGAGAGTTTCATAAGCCTGCCATAATAGTCTAGAGGCAAATTAAACAAAAGTCGTCTCTTTCACGATTTTCGTAGACATCTCTTCTTAATGCCTAAAACTGGTATGGATGTGTTCCTCGTAGTCTCCTGACTACGAATTGACGGGTTTTAGTTTATGGAGGGGGGGGGGGGGGCAAGTTGGTAAAAAGGGGGGGGGGGAGGGCAGATGGCGGCCGTACGTCATCGATTATTTTTACATCTGGAGTCCTATGAGACCGAACGATTCGTATTTAGTCTTTTACAAAATACTTATTTAACAAAAATATGTTTTTTTTATCGTGCATGTTTGCGTAAATACTGACAAAACATGCTTATAACTCAATAAATTATAACTTAACCACAATTAATGTTATGACAAAATAAAATGGGAAATTTTATGAGCTTTCGTTTTGATAATGATTCATTTGATAAATAACATTTCGCAAATAATCACTGAACAAACAACAATTCGTTTCAACAAGTCATTGCTAAATATGTTCATTTTTATAAATCATTATTAGACAAATATGCATTTAGTAACTTGGACGCTTTATAAACATATTGTAAGACAAATTATTATTTAACCAACGTTCATTTCGTGAATAAATCGTTTTTAAAATCCGTTATTTTGCAAAATGTCAATAGATAAATTATTGTTTTTTACTGAATATAATAAGTACAATAAATAAATGCAAACTAATTGAGAACTCCCTCCCTTAATTGAAGTCGGTTAATAAGTCGGTTCCGGATAAATTTAGGGACAATAGTAAAATAAGATAAACAAGAATGGCTGACTGACAACTGTATTTCTAAGCAAAAATAGCATTTGACACAAGACAAAATATTATAAAAGAATTTCGTTTTCACTGAAATATAAGTAATTCCTGGATATTTTTACTAAAACTAGATGAAAATGGTAATTTTATGTGTATACATTGACAATAAAGCCGTGGCTGTTTTTTAAAAATAAGTGATTGCGAAGCAATTAAGATAAATGGGTATGTTGACATTACGGGTATTTTACATTTCTATTAACCCCGACATAAGTTACTAGAACTGTAAGGTCGCAGTTAATCTACCACGCTCCTCCTCGCTTTGCTCGTCGTCGCATCTATCTGGGCTCTCTCAAATCATAGTTGTCCGTGATAATATTCAACAAAAACAAACTTAACTTTTAAAGTACAAAATGTGTTAGTTTATGGAGATGGGATGGGATTTATATTACAAAATATATTTTTAAAACGTAGTACTCGTAGATAATACACATATAAATGGCATACACACCATGAGATTATTAAACGAAGAATTAAGGTACCAAATAATGCATTTTACTAACGTTTTACCATGCGTTATTTTGTTAATTGCCCTGAATAGCAAATGAATAATTTGCCAAATAATGTTTTGTAATATAGTGTTTTTGCAAGCAAATAATTTGTCTTTTGAACTATTTGTGAAACAATAATATATAAAATTATTTATGGGAATCATTGTGAAATGAATATTTTATTTTGTTTGTGAAATGAATATTTTATGAAATGTTGTTTGCCAAATGATTGGCTACCCTATGTAATACTATATAACCGAGTATTGATGAATTTTGTTCAGAATGGGTCACTACGTTTCGTCTTACAATGGCAGTCGACCGTCGTCGTATTTTCATTATTTCTCAGAATCTATTTAACGGATCAATTCGTGATATGTGTCATTTGAAATTATTTTAAATTTACTGAAATAATCAGTTCTTTAAAGTCTAAGTTGCAACTTTAACATTTTTTAGGATTGTAACATATTTACTCTAATATACTGGAAGAAACGGGCATATTTGAAGAAAAGTCATCATCGACATTTCTTCCAAATACCTAAAACTGGTATGGATATATTCCTCATTGTGATGGATGGACATGAATTGACCAGTTTTATTTTATAGAGGGGGGGGGGGGGGGAGGGAGTCAATAACCGGACGCGGTAAAGATGGTGTCCGATCGTCATTGAAATATGTTCACATTTCGGTCTATGGGACCGATATATTCGTTTGAGATGCAATTTTAAAGATCATTAGAAGAAAGAAAGAAAGAAAGAAAGAAACATTTATTCATGACAAACATATACAAAGGAAACAAACAGAAAAATACACACACTTTGTCACGAAATGGTTGCAACTCAGCGTTAATGCTGGCAAGGCCAGCGCTGGTCTTCCGTTGCAACCATTTTGACGACACGGCATAAAGACGGCGCGATCACACACGCTTACACAAGGAAAGGAAAATAAGACGGGTCACACTAATTCAAAAAATTAACTAAACATTAAGCTACAACTTTAAACAAACACTAATCAACTTAAACTAGCAGAAAAACGCCTAATAGCTAAAACACCGTACACGGCTTATTGACAATTGAATGACAGGAACATACTACTATTGCCGCCATGTTGCATTCCGTAGTAAAATATCTGTACTTAAAAAGTAGGTCACGGACACGGAGGAAAAATTACATAACAAATAGATAAAATAGAACACATATGACAATAGGAGGCACAGTAGAAGAAAAACAAGAAAGAAAACAATAGTGATATGTGAATATAACAGGACTCACCGGGATTTAGGGACATAAACGACAGGTAAATACATATAAAGCTAAAGATTAACAAGAAACGCGGTTTGTTCTCCTATACATAAATTTTATTCCTAAACACAATGTCATCTTTCTAGGTACCTGTTAAAACGGAGATATGAGATATCGATAAATTAAAACTAGAAAGATGTCACAGTGCCGCTGAAAGCCTATGGGACATAAAACAACAGGTATGTTGAACACAGCAAGTAGAAAGAGATTAAAAGCAACTTGTGTCATGTATCAGATTCTCTTGTCTCTGTTGATGCTCATAAAAATACTTCTTTATGCTAATCTTAAAACTATATTTACTTTTCAAGGACCGGACCGGCGGCGGCAAATTATTCCAACATTTGGTAGCCAGATATCTGAAACTACCTCGGAAAGCGGCTGACGAGTGTCGTTGCGATAGGAGTTGTAACCCACATTGTCGCATACCACGTGGCTTACGAAATGACAATTTCTCAAACAGATATTTTGGGACCTGATAATTTACAACGCCGAAGAGAAGACATGCCAGATGCAGCTTGCGTCGGTGTAGCATCTTCAAGGTATTACTTTTGTTCAAAAATGGGGTGACATGAGCCCTAGGTGGGATGTTGAAACAAAATCTTGCACAAGCGTTTTGCACTCTTTGAATGAGACGCTTAGTTTTAGAGAGTAGGCGCGGACCATATACCATGTCCATATAGTTTAGTTTTGACATGACAAGTGTTTCCACTAATTGGATTCGCAAAGTTTCACTTAAGAATGGTCTAATTTTGTACAGCACTTTTAATTTGTAAAAACAGCCTCTCACCATTAAACGTACTATGATTGTTTTTGAATAATTGTAGTCATCACTTTAGCCCTATACAAAATATTTGAAAAAGTATGATGTTTTACCGTGCATGTTGGCATAAGTACTGATAATACATGCTTATAGCTCAATAAATTGTAACTTTACCGCAATTAATGTTATTTTCAAATGTTTTCTTTTGTAAACGACTACATTGATGACTACGGTTATTTATAATCAATTATAGTACATTAAATAATATTTACACACGAATCTTTCGGTTCCATAGGACTCGAGATGTAAATAAATTTTGATGACGGTCGGCCACCATCTTTCCCCCCTCCTTTTTCGACTCGTCCCCTCCTCTTAAAATAAAATTGATCAATTCATATCCTGGAGACAAGGAGGACCATATCCATACCCGTTTTAGGTATTTGGAAGAGATATCGACGACTTTTCTGCAAACAAGCCTGTTTCCACCAGTCTATTAGGTAAAAATGTTACGTTTTCAAAAAAAATCTAAAAACTGTTAATTTTACATCTCAGACCTCAATTAACCTATTATAGTAAATTTAAAATGCATTCAAATGATACTCATCAGGATTTGATCCATAAAATAAATTCCGAGCAATAATGAAAATACGACGTCGATCGACCGCCACACGCTAGTTTTTTGAAAGCTCATACATTTTTCCGTCTACTTTATAATAATACATACTTTATTTATTGAGTTATAAGCATGTTTTATCACTACTTTATCTAAACAGGCACGGTAAAAATTCATATTTTTTCCAATATTTCGTAAACGACTAATGTGATGACTGCCTCTATTTAGAAACAACTATAGTACTTTAATGGTCTTTCAGATGACATCTCACACAAATCGATCGGTCCGATATGATTCGAGTTGTGAACAAATTTCGATGATGGTCGTCCGCCATCTTTCTTTCCCTCACTTTTTTCGTATCCGCCCCCCCTCCATAAACTAAAACCAGTCAATTCGTATTCTGAAGACCACGGGGAACACATGTATACCAGTTTTAGGTATTTAGAAGAGATGTCGACTACTTTTCTCCAAACAGGCCGATTGCCTCCATACTATTTCTATTTCCTACCGAATATGGAACAATACAACAATAATTTTGTATGCCAATAGGCAAAACACAGAGCACCTTTGTAAATTAAGACCCTATTTGTACCACCTGTGTTATACAAATAAACATTTCATTTCATTAAAAAAATACATTTTTCGGAAAATAGTAGATTGTTTGACAAGGGTCTAAAGTAAGCCATATTACCACTAGGTGGTTATTTTCCCGAACCAAGTGAGGAAAAATTGTTCTTGTGGTAATATGGGTTTTAGACCATAGTCATACATACTATACAGACTTTACGAAATTAGACTTAAAGGACATAACAATAAGAACTATGAGAAGTGAAATTATGTATACATATTAGCACTAAAGCTTAAATGTACGACAGACTTTTAGAGCATGAGAAGTGAAAAAGTAGGAATGTCCGCTTTTTCATTCATTCGCACCATAGAGGGGCATGCTCTCAACAAAAAAAAAACATCGCACTTTATAGTAATCATTATCAAACCAAGCTTCGCATTAGGCAGTCATATTATTCACTCTGTGGACCAAACGTAAAGATACAATATTCGCGTGCCTACTGGGTTACCATGGAAACAGCAGACAGGCAACGGCGCGCAGCGGTCAGGCAACAGCGCCCGGCGCGTCGTGATTGGCCCCGCCGCTAGCGCCATGCCATGACGCGATAGACTCCCGCTTTAATCTCCGCGCGTTTGGATTATGTTTAGAACTGATAAGTTCAGAAAACTTCGAGCGATTGATAAAATCGTTAGAATTTTGATGCAAGTTTTAGTATAAAGATAATGAACAGAATGCGCCCACTTGAAAATTTCGGAGATTTCTTATATAGCTATTAGAACGTTTTAAAAATTAAATTGTTCATTAAAAAATAATCTATTGAATAATGTGTTATAAATCAAATCTATTACTCGCCTTCGATAGTTTTTAATATATTTCAGTTAACATATACCACTTAAATTATCTTTTGGAGGAAGTATATTTTTTTTATTTGTTTTAAATTTAAATAAATACGGCCATTGGTAAATCTGTTAGCAAATGTCAGGGTACATTCATATAGTTAAATCCGATAGTCGAATGAAAAGAAATACCACTCGAATTATCTTATCTTGAATTTACGAGTGTCGCAAACAAATACCTATATTATACCTACAGCATCCTCGAAAACAGTTAGAAAAAAATTTTCGCCGTTAGTGCTCATTGTACTCTTACTGATAATAAAATAAAATCGGACTTGTGAGTTATAATTTTTTAAGGCCAAATTTAACGTTCCAGTACCAGCCTATAAAAAGACATATGTTCTTAAACCTCGTAGTTTACCCCAACTTCAAAAAGGATTTGACTCAGTCGCCCATAATAATTTAATCAAAGATTACAGTATGCCATCTCCTTCTGGGAATGGTTGTGCTATAACAGTGCAAACTAAAGAACAATCTGTAACAGAACTTATACTTGAACTTATACAATATTTAAACAGTAATCAAACAAAACCGACCAACGCTGACCATATTATCAGTTTATTCTCTAAAGTTTTTCTCTACAATAATGGATCAGTCCAAGATTCTGCAGTGGAATTGCCGCAGTATCAGCAACAAAAAGAGTGATTTAATTTATTTAATTAAGAAATTTGATCCATTTGTAATAACTCTATCTGAAACATGGCTCAGATCAGAGACATGTTTTAGAGTCCCTGGCTATGCCTGCCTGCGAGAAGATAGGTCCGATGGGCATGGTGGGGTAGCCATTCTTGTAAAAAATTCATTTCATTTTACCTATATTTCATTATCACATCATAGCAATGATTTTTCCATCATTTCAGCAATTGTAAATAATATTTGTATAGTCTCAGTGTATATTCCTCATCCTACTCTAGCAATACTTAAAGAAATAAGAAATATTTTATCTTCCCTTCCTGCCCCGCTTATTATTCTAGGGGACTTTAATTGCCATCACCCTGCTTGGGGATGTGTCAACTCAAGTAGTTTAGGAGATGAAATATTGGATATGGTAGATTTTTATAATTTATGTATTTTAAATTCTGGGGTTCCTACAAGACGGTCTGCTCCAAATGAGAATCCTAGTGCTATAGACTTATCTATTTGCAGCTCTTCTATCGCTTTGTCCTTATCATGGGAGGTTCTTCCTTTATCTTATGGTAGTGATCATTTTCCAATAATAATCTCTTTTCCTTTTAAAAACAAACCCTTAGTGAAGAGATCCCCTCTTTTGGCATATAAACTTCAAAGTGCAGACTGGGATGCTTTCCGGAAACATTTGGATGAGAGTTTAGGAGAATTGCCCAATATATCTCGTGAACAGCTGTTAAAATCATCTGATGCCTTTGCTAAATTTCTTATTAAAATAGCAAATCAAGTATTTCCTATGAAGAAGTCCTCTGATAACAAAATTCCAAGTCCTCCCTGGTGGGACTCTGAATGTACTGATGCTGTAAAAAAGAGGAAACAGATAGAATGTATATATAATAACAACATGAATGAAGAGAATTTTAAATCCTTATTAGACATTATTAAAGAGACTAAACAATTTTTGAAGAAAAAGAAGGTTGACAGTTGGCGATCTTTTTGTGCTTCCATTAGCCCTAGCACACACCCTTCCGAAGTTTGGCGAAAGATTCGTATGTTCCGAGGGGCCTTTAGTGAATCTAATTCCCTTAAAATTGACCCCACTGTAGCAGATAAGTTTCTAGACAAATTAGCTCCTCCTTTTGTCTCTCATCCTATATGCCTTGATTCAACCAGTTCACTTAATGTAAACAATAGTAATATACAGCGTTTAAATGAACCTTTTTCAATGTTAGAGCTGAAAAATGTTCTATCATATGTTGTTGATTCTGCTCCAGGTTGTGACGGCATACCATATTCTTTTCTAACACACGCTACTGATAATGTTTTAGGTTATTATCTTGATATTCTCAACATAGTCTTTCTGACAGCTGACATTCCACCCGAATGGAAGATGCAGTTAGTGTTACCATTTCTTAAACCTAATAAACCCCCTAATGATCCAAATTCTTACCGGCCAATAGCTTTGTCTTCTGTGTTGATTAAAATATTGGAACATTTAATTAAAAATCGTTTGGAATGGTTCATTGAAAGTAATAAATTGTTACCTGATATTCAATACGGTTTTCGGAAAAGTAAAAGCACTTTGGACTGTATTAGTTTATTAGTCTCAGATATTTTATTAGCTTTTTCTGAAAGAGCCTGTGTAGTAGCCTGTTTCATAGATATCAAATCTGCGTATGATAATGTTAATATATCTATTCTGGTAGGTAAATTATTCCAGTTAGGCGTTCCAGTCCGTTTGTGTAATATAATTTCCGCTATGTTCTCTGAACGAACCCTTAAATTAAATTTAGAGTCAGAAGTTTTATATAGAACGGTTTGGAAAGGACTTCCACAGGGTTCTGTTTTAAGTCCATTGCTTTTTAACGTCTATACTTCCGATTTGCTTTCAAATTTGGTGTCACCAGTCTCCATAATTCAATATGCTGATGACATTGTTTTCTATTGTAAAAATGGATCAGTTGAAAAAGCCTGTGAATTGATTAACTCTAATTTAAAAGATCTAAATATATATTTAAATAATAATGGCTTAGATCTTTCGGTTCCAAAATCATCAGCAATTTTATTCACCCCAAGGAAAAAAGCTGTCAATGTTAATTTATATTACGGCGGGTCTGCTATCCAGGCTTGTGAAGAAGTTAAATATTTAGGTATCGTTTTAGATTACAATTTATCAGCCAAGAGTCATTGTAAATATGTACTTAAAAGATGTGAACGTTCATTAAACATGTTAAGGTGTTTGGCAGGTGTATGGTGGGGTAGTCATCCATTTTATTTAAAACTTATTTATAATGCTGTTATAAGGAGCGTTTTAGATTATGGCTCCTTCCTTTTAACGCCGGGTACACAGGAAGCATTTAAATTACTAAATGGTATACAAAACAAGGCCCTTAGAATAATTCTTGGTGCTATGAGAACCAGTCCCGCTAATGCTATGCAAGTAGAATGTGTTGATCCTCCTGGGCATTTAAGGCGGCAATTCTTATCCGATCGATTTATTTTTAAAGCAATGCAATTTTTAAAACATCCTCTAATCAACAAATTGTCGTCCCTTCACGATCAAATACCGGTATCTTCTTATTGGCGAAATAGGACTCCGCCTTGTATAATTAATAGCTATCTTAAATTTCTGCATCTGTCTTCTCCTTCTGTAAGATATATTGGTCTTCCTATATACGAGAAAAACTTTGACTCTCTGATTATATCTCCTCAAGTCTTCTTAGACTCTAATATTACAAAAGATAGAGTAAGTGCGAAACCAGTTTTCAATAACTTAATTCATGAAGAATGGACTGATTGGCATCATATATATACAGATGCATCCAAACGTTCAACAAATAGCTGTGTTGGAGTTGGTGTATTCCATCAGCAATATAATGTAGTGCAAGAAATTAAACTGCCTAAAGAATCATCGGTATTTACTGGTGAATTATTTGGAATCTATAAAGCAATTGAATACGCTCATATGTTTAATTTAAATAAATGTGTAATTTTCTCTGACTCTAAGAGTTGCTTACAAATTTTATCAAAATCTCCTTTTAGGATGGCAAATAATTTCCCTTTGGTGTACGAAATCCGAGACATGCTACTAAAATGTAAAAAGAAAGGCCTTACTGTTAACTTTGTCTGGGTGCCAAGTCATTGTGGGATTCCAGGAAACGAAAAAGCTGACCGGCTTGCTGTAGATGCTGTTATTTCTGGTGATATGTATCCTTATAAGAATTACTGTCATGATCTTCTTTTGCTCCCCAAAAGGTATCTCAAGGTAAATTGGGAGTTCTTTTGGTTTTGGAGCAGTTTAGAAACCGGAAGTTATTATTTTAAGATTCAAAGTGATATCCCAACTAAACCGTGGTTTTACAATAAAAGCTTTAATAGGCGTGAAATATCCTGTTTGTCTCGTATGAGATTGGGCCATACAAGTAGTCCTGCGCATTTGGCCAGGTTTGGTATTATAAACGATTCTAAATGTGACTGTGGTGCTGAGGAGGCCGATATTAATCATATTTTCTTTTCTTGTCCGCTGTATGATCGAACCGTTTTCATGGAAACTTTACAGTCCAAACATGTTCCCTTCCCTACCGACATTCCTTCCTTGCTTGTAAATCCTGATATTTATGATATTATAGCTTGCTTTATTTACCATAACGATATTAAAGTGTAATTTATTTTTATACTAACAAATTATTATATGTATTTTTTTTCTCATATACCTGATTTGACTGCTTTTATTCCAAATTTCGTACCGTACCTTTTCCTTTCCGCGTCCAATTTCCCACCTTTTGACACTTGACGTTGGCTACGGGCAACACCGCCCAAAAGTCCATTTGAAGAAAAAAAAAAAAAAAAAAAGTTGACAATTCAAATTTAATTTCATTCATTCATTCGGTCACTTGTCACTTTGCGTTTGCAGCAGTGTTGCCAGGTCTCCTGATTTATCAGGAGATCTCCTGATTTCGGGGTATGTCTACTGATCTACTGATTTTTGGACAGATTCTCCTGATTTTTTGGATATCACTTCTCACATCAAATATATCCGCAATTTTCAACCAACATAAATTGATCATAGTAAAGAAGACAGATATAGCACTCGCTCTCGCTACATCACATATCCACTTTGATTCTCAAACTTAAAATTTTGGGGTAAAACTTAGTGGATATAGCCTGGCCGCCGTGCAGATTGCATGACCTATTTTTTTAAACAGTTGATTTCGCTCATGTCATGGACCTTTATTTTTCAGAAATATCAGGGAAACATTTAAACCACATACTTAACAAGTATTTAACTATTTGGTTAAGACAATAAGAGGCAAAATAGACGTTTTAAAAATCGTTTTCCCAGAAACCACACGACGCCATCGCACGATTTTTCTAATATTTCAGTTTTTTTTAAACGAAGTATAGGTTCACCTAAGTGGCAGAATAAAGAACCGACTAATTTAATTAAAATTATAGTAAAAGTTAAAATTCGGCTCGAAGTGGGAACGGAGACGAAGTGAGTGCTATAACTGTCTTTATTGTACCGTGAAATTTATTAGTCACTAGCTGACCCGGCGCACTTCGTACCGCCAACTTCGACCGACTACATCGACATCAACTTCACTCCTACGTCAGTACAGTCTGTTACCCCAATTCCTACCATCTCCCACCACTCTTTTACTATTATCTACCCATCTCCCACTCTCGTCCTGTCTTCCACTCTTCTCCCACCGACGGTACTCCCATCGACTCTAACCTTATTACCACCGACTTCTACGCCAGTTTTGCCATCTCCCACCCACTCCCATTGTCTCCACCCATTTATATTGACTTCGTACCGGCTACTTCCACCGACTCCTATCGACCTCATCACTCCTACGCTAGTCGTACAGTCTCTTATCTCATTCCTACTGACTCGTACCACTCTCCCACCCTCTCCTATTCCCTTCCACCCTTCTCCTACCGGCTCCTGCTTCAATCCCATCGACTTTAGTCCCATTCCCAATGGCTCCTGCGCCAGTTTCACCCTTTCACACCCCTTCCATTGCCTTCACTCACTCCTATTGACTCCCAACGATATTGACGTCACTTGTATAGACCGCATTTTAAACTTTGTTTTAATTTCTTCAATCTATATCTATACCTACTTTACTAATATTATAAATGCGAAAGTTTGTCTGTATGTCTGTTACCTCTTCCCGCTCAAATAACGGTTTAACCAATAAGAATGAAATTTGTTATGACGATAGTTTAAGCCCCCTCATAGGACAGTTTTTATCCCAGAAATCTTCCCTTTTTTATTAAAGGAGTGAAAAGGGTGGTGGAAGTTTGTATGGGGAACCAATAACCGCTGAACTGATTTATATGAGGAATGAAGATGGTTTTAGTTCTGGGGAAGGACATGGGATACTTTTTTCCCTAAGTAATTCCTTAACACGTTCGCTGACAGTAGGCACGCCTGTCGACGTACTGTCATGTGACACTGGTCACGTGACAGTGGGTACGCCTGTCGACGTACTGTCAGGGAACGTAAAAAAACCGGCCAAGAGCATGTCGGGCCATGCTCAGTGTAGGGTTCCGTAAACTGAGACCATTATTTCAAAAGGTCGTTTCTTACGGGAAATTTGGCGGCGCTTACGTCATTTTTACTTACGTCCTTTCACTATGGGTTTTTGAATGATAACTCAAAAACGGCTAAACCGATTTATTTCAATATAGTTTTCATTGAAGGTACTCATTAAGCCTCAGTTTCATGAATTTTTTCAAAATTTTAGGACCCACGATTCAAAAGTTAGATGGGGGGGGACGCCCTGTTTTAAACTTTCGGAGCTATTATTTCCGAAAGTATTAGTTTTATCCAAAAACTGTTTTAAAAGACCCTAATTCTTTTTAAAAGACCTATCCAACGATACCCCACACAACTTGGTTGAAACGAAAAAAAATTTCGCCCCCCACTTCACGTGTACGGGAGGTACCCTAACAAAATATATTTTTCGCGTTTTTATTCTACCGTTTTGTCGGCTTGGTTAATGCACATATTAAAACCAAATTTCAGCTTTCTAGTGCTAACGGTCACTGAGCTAGACCGCGGACGGACGGACGGACGGACGGACGGACGGACGGACATGGCGAAACTATAAGGGTTCCGTTTTTGTCATTTTGGCTACGGAACCCTAAAAAGATAGGTGGATTACTAATTTCACGCGGGCGAAGTCGCGGGTAAAGGATAGTATTTTAATAGTTATTCTGCTATTCGGTACAGCTGTTCTCGAGTTATATAAATGGCGTAACCGACACGACTTTCTAAGTTGATGTCGATGTAGTCGGTTGAAGTTGGCGGTACGAAGTGCGCCGGGTCAGCTAGATGTTGAAAAATAATTCAATTGAATCCCACATTTTTTACTGGTTGATGATTGTTTTGAAACAGTGTTTACATGAATTGCAAAATTTTCATCTATCCCACGCATAATATAATGCTATCGCTACATAGTATGAAACAAAGTTAATAGGCACGCGCCGCCGGCCCCCCAACCGCATTTTAAATCTGTTGTATCTTCGCAAATATTCATTTAAATTACATGCTGTACAGAGCAATATTGATCTATATTAAATGCACAATGTACTTAATGTACTTAATTGGATAAGGATCAATACTGTATTGCTTAAAATCGCTTCGTAAGTAAGCCATTATTTCTCTTAAAATGTAAAGGATTAAAAATGGTTATTGTGGGTTATCCTTAAGAGATAGACATATACTATCGCGGACTTTTTTATAGACCTTTTTAAGGTGTACAGTACTGTAGTACATTATTTTGATCCATCTAGTAGGGTTCAGCCAGCGTTTGCAATGTAAGCGAAAAAAAAAGTGTTTATTTACGACTTCACATTAGAAACCTCTAAAATTATCAGTGTTTCTTTACTATATTATGCATATTCTATACATATAAACCTTCCTTTTGAATCAATCTATCTATTAAAAAAAACCTCATCAAAATCCGTTGCGTAGTTTTAAAGATCTAAGCAATACATAGGGACGGACGGATGTAGTGATTCGTTAAACACCTATTTCATATTATTCTATTAAAGCGTAAGATGCATGAAATCCTGCGGCGCTTCCGTCTTTCTCGAACGAAAGCAGAGATCACTTAGAGAAACGCGTAAAATGTATGAAATCCTGCGGCGCTTACTGTTTTTTCGAGTTGATAAGTTTGTATGGGAGAACAATATCTTAGTTTTTTAGTATATTACTCGAATTTTTTTCATACTTTCTCACCGGGTAAACCTTCCCTGGACTTCCACGAATATTTCAAGACTATAATTAGCCAAATCGGTTCAGCCGTTCTCGAGTTTTAGCGCGACTAACGAACGGCGATTCATTTTTATTTATATAGATAGATATGTACCAATTTTAAAAGTATGACTTAAGGGCTTAAATAAAAACTACTGTCAATGCACAAAGAGAGAAACTCTTCCGATACATGCCACTAAAAATAGCATGCTATTTATTTTATGGAAACATTATTTTTTTCTTCAAAACGATTTACTTACCATATTTTCATGATACGCGACGTCTTGATGTACTAAAATTACTAAATAATAATACATTACTTCGTTTCACTGGACATTTTCCGTAAGTATCCAGCCTGCCTATCTTGCGTGAAACAGAGATAACGCTTTTACAACTAACGTCTCATTCTAAAATTTTAAATCAGACTACTTTTATGCTTTGGCAATTCACTCTCGTCTGTGGACACTTGAATACTATTATTGAAATCGTTGTACCCTAGTAGTCTGTAATCTAGGTATACAAAATAATTAAAATTACTTAGGCGTTTCACACATATGAGCGGAATTTAGTCAATCATAGATAAAAATCAACCGGTTATCGGGAAAAACTCAAATGAAGCTCAAATGTGATTAGCGGTTTTAAATACCCGATCTGAGAAAATGTTTACTTTGGCCGTTTAAATCAAATTTGTAAGAGCTCGTAAACGAATTTACATGAAATTAACAACTTAAAATTATATAATGATGTATTTTGGTAAGTTTTGGTTAATAAAACTGATCTCCTGATTTTTTTTCCAATCTCCTGATTTTTAGACTAGTGTTCTCCTGACTTTCGCAAAAAAGACCTGGCAACACTGGTTTGCAGTTGACTCGGTTGATTTGATGCAGCTTGACGGCTTGGGTTAATGATCCTATTTGTGGTTCTTTGTCTTTAACTATTTTGTTCCAGTAAAACCCTCAACTTGGTGTGATCAAAGTCCTCGCCATTTCCTGAACTTCGGGAGGCCCGTATCAAGTTAACCACAAACTCACAGTTGTATTTATTATAAGACCTGTTGACCTCTTTATACAAGTTGTATTGATCGCCGTAGTCTTCCGATGTTCAAACTATTATTCCCGTACCCGTAATACATCTGTAAAACGGAATAGTCAGTCATGTCGCTAGAGACGGTGCACGTCAAAGAGGAGCCCGAGGGGCTCAGCAGCGGAGTTGATGCGACTGAACTGAATGCTACAACTGAACAGGATCCACTAGTTAGTATAGAACAAGGTATGTTTCAGATAACTTTAAATATTGAACTTTAATGGTACCTAATACTAGAATAAGACTTACTTGCTCCATACAGTACGGGTAAGCTAATAACCAATTCTATAGGATATCCTTTTCCGTCTTCATGCATAAAATAAAGTAAACTATACTATAAGTAGTAGACCGATAGGTACTCATCTGTTGTTGATCAACATAAATTTTCCTCTTATATAATTGTTACGTACGTGAGCTGGCTGGATGATGGAACCGAACTGGGGTACCCGCAGATTCGACATGTCTACCCACATGTCAATATATAACATGCCTTTCCCTCTGGATAGATGGCACTTCACTTGATTTTGAGTTCACTATTAAAAGTCGGTGTTCATGCTACACTGTTCATGCACTTAACTAAATTGTTCACTTATACCCTACACATGCTTTCATAGTCTTTGATTATTACTTATATTTATATACTACTGTCCGCTGGATGCGGGTGGCACAGGACCGGTCATTGTGGCGTTCAGTGGGGGAGGCCTATGTCCAGCAGTGGACGTCTTTCGGCTGAAATGATGATGATGATGATGATATACTACTATTGGCTATTTGCACTATTATTTTCCTCATCCTCACTCCCGGACTCTATGTCCAGACTACCATATTCTTGAAGCGCTATCTTTTTCAATGATGGTCTGTCAGAAGGTGGACTCTCACTGGACCGGGCTCGTTTGTTACTGATAGGTTCATTTCTAGGAACTACATCATCCGTATCTTGTATCACGCACTCTTCTGGACCCTTAACACCAATTGTAGTGTATTGCAATATGAGGGTACCCTGGAAAACTAGTCTGGATATGTCAGGTACGCAAGCACATGTGCTCTTCCGTATTTCGGCGATATTATCGCGATATAATAGTGGCGACGAGGCAAATCGGTAGTAAAAGCGTGTATTTGGCAGTGTTAGTGAGTGTTTGTGAAGTTCTGAGTGAAAAGTGCAGAAAATGGGTATTAAATTTGGTGAATTTGATATGGGTCATGATTCCTGGGAAAATTACATTACGAGGTTTGAATTCTGTTTAAATGCAAACGATATTAAGGAGGAGGACAAGAAAAAGGCGAATTTGTTGGCGGTATGTGGCTCTCAACTATTTGATTTAATAGTTTCTTTGTCATCTCCGGTCAGTATAGGGGACATAACCTATAAACAAATTTTGATATTTTTGAAGGCGCATTTCCACCCCACACCCAATGAGATTGTGGAGTCTTTTAAATTCCACTCAAGAAATCAAGAGGAGGGGGAAAAGGTCAGGGATTATGTGGCGAATTTAAGGAAAATGAGTATTCATTGCAATTTCAAAGATTTGGACCGAACTTTGCGTGATCGGTTAGTATGTGGGATTAGGAGCAAAGAAGTTCAGAGGAAGCTGTTACAATGTGATAAGCTAACATTTACTCAAGCATCTGAGTTAGCATTTTCACATGAAAGTGCTACTTTTGACTCCAATATAATTGTAGTTCCAGGACCGTCTAAACCAAATGTAGAGGTTGATGAACCAATGGAAGTAAACAAAATCACTAACAGGAAGTTCGATAAACAGGGTCGATCATGCTTCAGATGTGGTAAGCAGCATAGAGGGGAGTGCAGGTTCCGCTGGAGTAAATGTAACTTTTGTTCTAATATAGGACATATTGAGGCAGTGTGTCCTGTCAAGAATAAAAAGGATGGTGGACATAAATCAAATTGTAATGGGTTGTATGCAAATATAAACAGTGTAAGAGGAAATAAAGTTGATGCTTATATGGTGAAGGTGTCAATTGAGGGGTCTATTATTGAGATGGAGATAGACTCAGGATGTGCATACACTCTGATTTCGGAAACGACAGCCAGACTCATTTGGAACGGGAAATTGCCTGTGATGGAAGACCGTGATGTCACATTGACTACATGGACGGAGAACAATTTAAATATTTTGGGAAAGATCGAAGTGCAAGTTGATTTCAAGGGAGTACAAAATAAGCTTATAATGTATATAGCCAGGGGTAATGGACCCAGTCTTATAGGGCGTAACTGGTTTGAACCGTTAGGAATACGGGTCGAAGGAGTGATGCATCTGAAGATAAACAGTGATGAAGTTAAAAATCTGCTTCAGAAATATAGTGATGTTTTTCAGGAAGGGCTGGGGAAGTATAAGGGCCCGATGGTGAATATTACACCCAGGGAAGGATCAGTGCCTAAGTTTTTGAAAAGCCGACCAATTCCTTTTGCTTTGAGAGAAAGAGTGTTTAAGGAAATAGACCGGTTAGTGGATGAAGGAGTGTTAGTACCAACGGCACATTCTGAATGGGCTACCCCTATCGTACCAGTACTGAAACCAAACGGTAATGTGAGGCTTTGTGGAGACTATAGGTCTACCGTAAATATGGTGACCGATACTGATACATACCCATTACCTACGCTGGATGAAGCTTTCACAGCTATACAAGGGGGCAAGGTTTTCAGCAAAATTGATTTGGAAAGAGCATATACTCAGGTTAGCGTAGATGAGTCAACGGCAGAGTTGTTAACAATAAATACTCCAAAAGGACTATACAAAATGAAACGCCTAGCTTTTGGGGTAAAAGCTTGCCCAGGTATATTTCAAAGACTAATGTCTTCCTTGCTTGCAGGAATAAGCGGCATAGCGGTGCTATTGGATGATATTGTTGTGAGTGGAACTGATGGAGCTGAGCACAAATCAAGATTAGAAACGGTGTTAAAGAGATTACAAGGAGCGGGGTTAAGAGTAAACAAGGAAAAGTGTAATTTTGCAGCTAGGAGTGTGAAATTTTTGGGTTTTCTCATTGATGAAAATGGTATACATCCTTGTGAAGATAAAATTCATGCAATTGGAAGTACGCCAGCCCCAAGTAATGTTAAAGAGCTCCAAGCTTTCTTAGGATTGCTGAATTTTTACGACCGGTTTTTACCACACAAGGCTAATATTGCGGAACCGCTGTATAAACTGTTAAACAAAGATGTCAAATGGCAGTGGACTATGCTTCATCAAAAGGCGTTTGAGAAGTTACGCAGTATGCTATCGGGTAAGGACACGTTGGTACATTACGATGTGAATAAGGAAATTATTATGTCGTGTGATGCGTCGCAATTTGGCTTGGGAGCTGTATTGGAACACGTAATGGAGGATGGGTCTATAAGACCGGTAATGTTTGCTTCAAGAACCATGAATATTCATGAAAGGAATTATGGTCAAATAGACAAAGAAGCCGCTGCGATAGTTTTTGGCCTTAAAAAGTTTCATCAGTTTATTAGTGGCCGAAAAATAACGATCAGGACCGATCATAAGCCATTATTAGGGTTATTTGAACCTAAAAAACCCATTCCTAATGTAATATCTCCAAGAATGCTTCGCTGGGCTTTACTGTTGAACTCATATGATTACTCAATACAGTACGTGGAAGGCAAAAAGCTCGGAAATGCTGATGCTTTGAGTAGATGGCCAACTCATGACCAATCGTCAGAAGAAGAATACTTAGGAGTACTGCTTATTGAAGAGACTCCATCTGACTTGGAACTGTCTGCGGAAGATGTAGCTAAACAGACGATTAAGGATAATACACTGAGCAAAGTATTATACTGGATTCGAAACGGATGGCCTAGCAAAGTGGATGCAGAATATAAAATGTACTGGCAGAAACGTAGTGAATTATCAGAATACAAAAATTGTATTCTATGGGGTAATCGAGTAGTAATACCAAATAAAATGAGACCGTATATTCTACAGGAATTGCACACTAATCATGACGGAATCGTTATAACCAAAGCCATAGCTAGAAGTTATTTTTGGTGGCCGGCTATTGACAAAGAAATTGAGGACTTGGTAAAAAGATGCGAGATTTGTGCTGAAAACAGGAATATGCCTGCGAATGTCAGCCATAAGTGGATAAGACCTGAGAAGGCATGGTCAAGGTTACATATTGATTATGCCGGACCATTCCAAGGAAAAACATTTCTCATATTGATTGATGCTTACTCAAAATGGCCGGAAGTTAAGATTGTTCCTGACATGAGCTCAGGGACACTCATAAATATATTAAGGGGCATATTTGCAGAACAAGGTTTACCTGACACCTTGGTTAGTGATAATGGCAGAAGTTTTATTTCCGAGGAGTTTAGAGAGTTTTTATCAAAAAATGGAATAAAACAAGTCTTGACTCCACCTTACCACCCTGCGTCGAATGGACAAGCCGAGAGAACTGTTCAAACAGTGAAAAATAAGTTGAGGAAACAGTCCACACTACCATGGCACATCAAATTACCTACAATACTATATGGGTTGCGTACAACGCCAAATAGTACAAATGACAAGTCACCGGCCGAACTTTTAAACAATAGGCGGTTCAGGACTAAATTCGATCATTTGAATCCTCTTACATGTAAGGATCAGAAGGAAATTGAAACATGTGATGAGAATGAAAACACTAAAGTCCGTTCGTTTCAAGTAGGACAGACAGTATACTTCCGGAACTACAGTTCGGGACCACGTTGGTTGAAGGGAGTCATAGAGAAAAGGCAAGGTATATGTAGATATATAATACAATGGAATGGTAAGTTGATGAAGAGACACATTAATCAGATACAGAGTCATGGAGGAGAGGAGAGAGATACACGCCAGAGTACAACAGGGAACTTGCATCGTGAGGTTGGACATCGCACAGAAAAGGATAAACCGGATCAAGAAAGTGATGACGACGATGAAAACGATATACAAGTGATTGCGACTCCCCCAGCTTCACAGTGGGCTGACATCATAGGGGTCTCTGGGCCTCAGGATTATACCATTAACCAGAGTCAGGAACGCATACCGCCAACCAACAAACGGGCGAGATCACCGTCATCGCCACAAGTCATGGAAGCAAAGAGATTAGCGATAGATTGCGATGAAAATCTCTCAGAGCCTGATATTGATTCTGAAAATACTGGAGATTCAGACCATGACGAGTCGGGAGAGTCTGAGTTGTAGAATTATATGAAATTAGATTAGTTAATTTAGCATATGTAGTGTAGTGTAAGGACTTCAACAAAAAAGACAATGCATTAGTGTTAATAAGTAGACTCAGTGACAAGTGAAAGACTTAGTGTTAGTGGACTATCCCGAGGGAAAGGCATGTAGTGTATTGCAATATGAGGGTACCCTGGAAAACTAGTCTGGATATGTCAGGTACGCAAGCACATGTGCTCTTCCGTATTTCGGCGATATTATCGCGATATAATACCAATCATTTCTGCCCACTGACTCGATGGAGGAATTCTTATTGTGCCATATGCTTCATCTTCTCCTTCCTCTTCCCCGTCCTTGATTTCTTTTAAACCTGCTCCTCTATCGTTATCTGAGGTGGTTGTTTTGAATTCAGTCAGTGTTTCTTCTTTTTCACCTCTAGTGAATCCTAGCATCTGATTCACGTGTCTTATGAAAAATTTATTTGCTTGTTTAATTTTGTACCTTAACACCCCTATTCTTTTGACTATCGTACCTTCTAACCATCTAGGTCCACTTCTGTAGTTTCTAAAACAGACGGTCTCCCCTACTTTAAAATCCCTCACACGTTTTGTTTCATTTTCCTGGATATCTTCAGTCTCCTTTTCTTGAATCGAAAGGGGGTGAAGCCTATCAAATTTGGTACGAAATCTTCGATTGTTAAGAAGCTCTGCAGGTGTTTTACCAGTGGCAGAGCTGGGCGTTGTTCTCAAGCTATACAGTATCTTCTGTAATCTTGTTGACCATGGAAGATGTGACATCTTCTTCAATTTTTGCTTTATCGTTTGGACCGTCCTTTCCGCCTGTCCATTTGATGCAGGATGATATGGAGGTACCAGTATGTGCTTAATACCATTTTGTTTGAAATATTGACACATTTCTTCAGACGCGAACGCCCTCCCATTATCACTAACTATAGTGTCTGGCAGTCCTTGTTCAGCAAATATCTCCTCTAGCTTGTTTATCACCGTACTTGAACTTTGATCATTCACTATTTTAACCTCAGGCCATTTCGAGTATGAGTCAATTAATACCAAGAAAACCTTGCCCATGAATGGACCAGCAAAATCAATATGCAGCCTCGACCAAGCCTTTGGTGGTGTTATCCATCTATGGGTTACTTTGGCTGGCATATTCCTCAATTCCATACAAATCTGGCACTGTTTTACCATACTCTCTACATATATCTCTATCAAGCCCTGGCCACCAGAAATAACTCCTTGCTATTGCTTTGGTGATAACTATACCATCATGATTGCTATGTAGCTCTTTTAGAACACTTTCGCGTAGCTTCTGGGGTACTATTACTCTGCCTCCCCACAAAATACAGTCTTTGTATTCTGTCAATTCATCCCTTCTTACAAAGTAATCTCTATACTTTTCTTCCACTTTACTAGGCCATCCATTCCTAATCCAAAACATTACTCTTGCTAATACTCCATCCGACTTACTCAATTTAGCCACATCCTTAGCTGTCATCTCTAACTCAATTGGTGTCTCATTGAGTAACAAGACGTTAACTTCTTGCATCTCCTCTCCTTTTTCTATCTTTTCAGGGCCGGGCCATCTACTTAAAGCATCAGCGTTCCCTATTTTCTTCCCTTCTACATATCTTAACTCATAATCATATGAGTTCAACAACAAGGCCCATCTTAACATCCTTGGTGATATCACATTAGGAATTGGCTTTTTTGGGTCAAATATTCCTAAGAGCGGTTTATGATCTGTCTGAATCAGTATCTTACGGCCAAAAATATATGGATAAAACTTCTGAAGTGCAAAAATTATTGCAGCAGCCTCTTTATCAATCTGCGAATAATTTCGTTCATGGCAGCTCATTGTCCTGGAGGCAAACATGATTGGTCTCAATGAACCATCTTCCATCTTGTGTTCCAGCACAGCACCCAGCCCATACTGCGATGCATCAGATGTCACCACCACAGGCTTATTTAAATCATAGTGTACTAATGTATCACCTGTAGTCAACATTCTTTTTAAAAGAGTAAAGGCTTGTTGGCAATTTTGTGACCACACCCATTTGGCTCCCTTTAGTAGTAATTTATACAGTGGTTCTGCCACAGTTGCTTTCTGAGCCAGGAATCTGTCATAAAAATTCAGTAATCCTAGAAAAGCCTGTAACTCCTTAACATTCTTCGGTGCTGGTGTTTCCATTATAGCTTTAATCTTGTCTCCACAAGGATGTAAGCCATCAGCATCAATTCTATGCCCCAGAAACTCGACACTTGTTTTCCCAAAATTGCACTTATCTTTGTTAACTCTCAACCCAGCTTCCTTAAGGATCTGCAGGATCCGCTGGAGTCTATCACTGTGTTCCTGCGTTGTGCGTCCCGTGACCACAATATCATCTAGCAGTACCGCTGTTCCTGCCACACCTGCCAATAAGTTACTCATCATACGCTGAAAAATTCCCGGACAGGCTTTCACTCCGAAAGCTAGCCGTTTACATCTAAACAATCCTTTAGGCGTATTTAATGTTAATAATCTGGAGGTAGGTTCATCCACAACCACCTGGGTGTATGCTTGTTCTAAATCTATTTTACTGAACACTACTCCTCCTTGTAAAACTGCAAAAGCTTCATTCAATGTTGGCAAAGGGTAAGTATCAGTCTCCGTTGCCATATTCACTGTGGCCCTGTAATCACCACAAAGCCGGACTTTCCCATTCTTTTTAATTATAGGTACAATTGGACTGGCAAATTCAGCATGACTGACGGGTTCTAAAACATCTTCCGCCACTAGTCTGTCTATTTCTTGTAAAACTCTTTCTTTAATCGCAAAAGCAACAGGCCTACATTTCAAAAATGTTGGTTTCGCTTCAGGTTTCAACGGTATTGATACAACTGGGCCAGTGTACTTCCCTAGTCCAGACTGAAAAACTTCTTCATATTTTCCCAACAACGTATCTATACCTACATCTTCTGATTTCACGCTATTAATGCCTTGAACATCAATATTCAACTCCGGAAACCAATTACGGCCCAACAAATCTGGTCCGTTGCCTTTCGCAATCAGCACTTCTAACTTGGTTTTTTTATCCTTAAAACTCACATCCACGGTAACTTCTCCTAGCAATTGTAACTGATTTTCATTCCAGGTTATCAACCTAACTCTAGAGTCATCCAACTTCGGCAACTTCCCATTCCAAATTGCCCTCGCTGTACTTTCTTTCAACATCGTATACGCAGCTCCCGTATCGACTTCCAATTTCACTGGACGACCATTTATTTCCACGGTCATACAAAAAGGAGGCACTTTGTTCGATCCTACGTAATTACAAAAGTCATCCTCATATAAGCCATTAACACGACTCAATACCTTTGGCTTGCTTCTGTCTCGCGACTCTGAACATACCTCTGCGATATGGCCCCTACGCATACAAGAAAAACATCTACTATATCTGAACTTACAGAAATTTCCATGTTTCTTTCCACACCGCCAACAATCCTTGCTCGGTTCCAACGGCTTCGCTTTAATTTTATTAACTTCCATCGGTTCGTCACCGCCGGTACTAGCCGGCGCCACACTAGAGGTCGCTGGCGTCGTCATGACTATCACCCCGGCGTCCGCCGTTTCAGCCGCTAATGCCATCTTTACCGCTTGAACAAAAGACAAAGTAGTCTGTTGCAACAAATGCTTTTGTATATCTTTATTACGAATGCCACATACTAGCCGGTCGCGCAACGTGCGATCCAAATCGGTAAAGTTACAATCTATAGCCAATTTACGCAAACTAGCCACGTACTCTTTAATATTTTCACTGCCCGATTGACACCTCATATGAAATTTATACGATTGCACTATCTCATTTTGTTTTGGGTTAAAATGTTCATCCAACGCGGACTTAACACTCGTATAGGTTATGTCTTTAATCTTTCTCGGTGAAATTAGCGATTCAACTAAATCGTATAAATCACGACCACAAACTGCAAAGAAATTCGCTTTTTTTAACTCATCTGTTTCAATTGCGTTCGCGCACAGACAATAGTTGAACCTTTCCACGTAATTTTTCCAATTGTCTTTGTCCATATTAAACTCGTTAAATTTCACCGGCATTTTGATTTCACCACACTAATAACACTTTTAAACATTCAAACACTATGTTTAAAGCACTTTTAGAGTATTCCCGAATTAAATCCCGTCGCCAGAATGTTACGTACGTGAGCTGGCTGGATGATGGAACCGAACTGGGGTACCCGCAGATTCGACATGTCTACCCACATGTCAATATATAACAATAATATTATATAACTTTTATGATACTTAAACAGGCGATTGGCTCTGTGATAGATCTAAAATTAAAACAAAATATGAAATTGGAAAGTGATTTCTAACGTGAACAAAAATGATGTGTCACTGACGCCTTGCAAGCGGAAATTTAATTGCGGAATCCCACACAGATTCCCATTACCTTAGCAAAAGCTGGCGGTTGTAGCTGTCATTGGCGCCATTAGTACAACTTGTGATGGTACAAAAGGTTAATAACTCCAGAGACATTTTTGGCAACGCTAGAGATGTTTGTGAACACAGTTGGTGTAAAAGTTGGCTAAATTGATTTGAATGACATTCATCACACCACATACCTAGGTAGACTGCAACCAGAAAATATGCATAAGATACTTGTTACACCGGATTTCATTGATTCATTCATAATTTTGTGTAATGTATGGAGTGGTGTAATTAATATGTTGTTACCATGTTTTAAATAAAAACCTTCTCTGAGACTTATACATATTAAAACAGGTAGTCACTTCACTCAACAAGTCAACATGTTATACAGTGTGTTTTTTTTAAGTGGGCCACTATGGGGAAATCCTAAAGTATAGGAGATACAGGGAAACTGTCTTAGGAAACATTAGGTATTTTTTTGAGAAATTTTTTTTGGTATAGTCAAATTTTTAGTCAAGTGTGAGTTGTCCCTAAAAATTAATAATTTTGATGAATTTTTTTTTTTGACGCAGATCTAGTCAGTTTCATGAGAGGATCATTTTATTGTATGGAAAGAAAAAAATCGGAACAGTAGAAGTTAGTCAAATAAAAAAAAATGTTTTTATTATTACAACATGTGTAAATTGCCTAGGTACACTTGCAAGGTTTATCAAATAAAATGTTCCAAAAACTTAATTTAGGGACTAGGACTTAGGGGTTAGAACTTAACTTAATTTTTAGGGACAACTCATACTTGACCAAAAATTTGACTATACCAAAAAAAATTTCTCAAAAAAATACCTAATGTTTCCTAAGACAGTTTCCCCGTATCTCCTTTACTTTAGGATTTCCCCATAGTGGCCCACTTAAAAAAACACATTGTATACTCCATAAAGAGGGACCTCGTAAAATGTGAGTTTCCAGTTTCAATAGACAAAAGTATTGAGCACATATTTTTCTTTCTGAACTCTAAAAATATTAAACACAATGTTAACTCACTGCAGTTTAAATTTTAATAACAGTGCCCTGATCTTTGCAGTGACAGTTGAAATAGAACCAGTATACATAAAACAAGAACCGGTTTGGGAAAACAATGAGGATTCCTGCAATCAACCAGCGTCACAGGGCCAGTGGGAGGTTCAGGTGAAGGCTGAGCCAGTGAACCAAGAGCCATCTGACTCGGAAGCATCTCATGGTGAGTAAAAAGCAACAGAGAGGATTTAATTTCACATTTGAAAAGGTTTATGCATTAGTTTGCCCTTGTAAATTGGTCAGGGGTTAGTATTTCTACTGACAAAATTTTGGGATGGCCATAAATTTATTTATTTAAAAAACCTGTAGATTGTATCGCGATTTGACTAGTGTAACATGACCTCAATTGCTATTTGATCTAATTTTAACAAAGCATTTTTTTCCGGTTTTTGTAGCTAGCAGTTTCCTTAACAAAAGCAGGCCTGCATGATGCCTTTTGCAGTACTTGTGTGCTTATGTTTAGATAATGAGGGTTTTTTTAAAATATCGTAACGCCATTTGTGCTTTACTTTGCGCGTTTATCCACTCATTGTTATGTAACACTCATATTAAAGTTAAATTTGGCGAAAAACCCCATATATTTATAGGTGCATTCATATGTAGACAAACAAGAGTATATTGTAACACTGTTTAAGACTCATTGAAACTTTATGACTAATAATTTAGACTTGATAAAGAGTAGACTTGATTTAAGTAGTCAGGAAAGTAGCCAAGTAGTTTTTAAGAATAATCATTTTGGTTTCAGTTGCAGAAGAAGAAAACACAAATGCTAACGATCAGCAGCTGTTCCCACTGTCGTCTTCAGCAATGCATGAGCAAAATGAAACAAAAACCAAAAAACCCTACTCCTGCAAGATATGTCAAAGAGAGTTCACTCTACCAGGTAGTTTAAGAACGCATCAACGAGTCCACACAGGGGACAAACCTTACTCCTGCAGCCACTGTCAAAAGAAGTTTGCAATAATGACCTCAATGAAACGACATGAACTCATCCATACAGGAGACAAACCACATGTTTGTGGAATTTGCCAGAAACAGTTTACACAAATGAGCCATTTTAGGAGACATAGACGAATACACACGGGAGAAAAACCATATTCTTGTGATGTATGTCAAAAAAACTTCGCGGAATCAAGCACTTTGAACAAACACAAATTGATCCATACTGGACTAAAGCCATATTCGTGCAAAATCTGCAAAAACGAGTTCACCCAATTAGGTAATCTAAAGAAACACGAGAAAACACATACAGACATAAAAGATTTCGAGTGTGAAGTATGTCATAAAAAGTTTAGAGTATTAAATAACTTACAAGTTCATATGGTAATTCATACCGGGAAAAAAGAATATTCGTGTGAAATTTGTAATAAAAAATTTGCTAGGTCGGGAAATTTAAAGGAACATCAAAGAATCCACACGAGAGTTGATTCGTACAAATGTGACATTTGTGGTAAGAGTTATACGCACATGGCTACTTTGGACAGACATAAACAGATACATATTGAGGGTAAACCTTTTTCATGCGATTTGTGTAAAAAACGGTATACGGATAAAAATAGTTTAATGAAACACAATATAAAGTTTCATAAAAAAAAATGAAAAACTTACTTCAAGCATCGACACGGAGAATCATACTGTCTTTTTCTTATGCTAGTACCATCACCACAAAAAAGGGATGAGTGCTTATTTCTTCTACCGTTATACAGTTTTTGGTTAGCCAGACTGTATAATAACTAGATAACTTGGAAATAGTAAGCCAGAACACTCCGCAATCAACTACCAAATGAACATTCAGAGAAAACTCCGATTTCTTCAAAGATCACATTAGTTATAACACTGAAAAAGGGTCTGTTATGTCTGTATTTGAACTATTAAATTACATAGTTCAAAGAAAAAAGGGCTTTTTGTTACTGTATGGGATTGGAAATGTAACAATAAACAACACCAGCATTTCAATAAACGTATTTTTATTTATTATAATGTACAACTTTATACAACCAGTCTACTAAACAAATTGCCTCAAAAATTATTTTCCAGTATGTATAGTGTTAGAAAATCTTTAGCTGCAAAACATGTGATGTTTTCAAGTCAAAGATTCATCATTGTCGGTTGTTAATAAGACGTCACTGTCTTAAAAGTTTATTTAGAAAGAAACTATTAACAGCTGACAATGATGTACCTTTGACTTAGAAAGGTCACATATACTTTTATGAACTGAATTTATACTTGGTAGGTACTTAGGTTTATTGTGTTTTGCGTTGTCGTTTTCTAAATGCCTACTTATATTTTGGGAGAATAATAATGGAGGTAATAGTGTCTACTTATACAAAAATATTAATAGTTAAATCTAATAACATTACAATCTTAATTATTATAAATTTACTTTCAATACTGTTTCTGTTGGACCAGGTCCTTAATTTAATTGACACGGCATTACATTTCATACATTGTTTGCGTTCAAATTATTATTATAAGTTAATGTTTAATAACATTGCATTAAACTACTATTAAAATAATTAAACTATAAACCTAACTTGAAAAATCGTAAAACCGGGACCTTTTGGCAGAGTGCCCATCACGCAGATGGCATAGAAAAGTAGAGCAAAATATTGTAGCCATTGAAAGCTGAAATTATCATCTGCCGTAAGTGGTCACTAGATTAATTCTTGTCAACTTAATTGGTTATATTACTATTTTAACTATCTTATTATTTACCTACCTAATATAAATAAATAGTTTCTTTAGGAACTTCAATGTAAAATTAATTCTGTTGTATGACTAGATTAGCATTCTAATTCTATTCTACCGTTCATAACAATAAAAACCTGTTATGTATGTACACTAGGTACATTTAATTTTACAGAATATTTTATATATAGACTTACTTTAACTATCTACTGTCGACGTCAAAGATATGTTTACACTTTACCATCTTAGTCCTTTGTAATAAGGAGCAAAAATGTAATCATATCTTTGAAGTAGGTAGTCTGTACATGTTAGAGACGATTACCAGTTCAAATCACCCATGTTTTGCACATTTATGAAGGAGTCTTAAAGTCGACACCAACTTCGACAGAATTTTCTACAAGGTACACTTCCATAATTGAATAACACCGCTGCGCCTCGCGCTCACAGCTTTTGCTTGTGATTGTGAACCATTGCTGCTGCCGATATATTAAATATGTGAATTCTATGTCGAAGGTTCAAATTCCATTCACTACAAAGTTAAAGTGATGTGTGATGTGAATGTTAATTATTTAGGTACCTATACCTACATACCGTAGGTACCGTTTCCTCGCGGGCACAATGCGTTTTTGTGTGCATGGGGCCACTTACTGTGTAATACGTTAATCTAAAATCGTTACTTTTAACTGTCGTATCTTTGGAACTGTATCAAAATGACTAAATACGTTGTCACTGCACCGATCACCTGCAACATAAATCAAACAATAAATATATATTCTTGCAGGAAGGTAAATGACGATGGGAATAGGTCTAATACTCTATCACCTAAATTTTAGAGTAAAACATTTGCTACGTTCAATGCAAGTAATTTTTAGCCAAGTAAAAAACTGCTTTACATAGGTAAATGGTGCCGATATAAGTAGGAAGGTGTCTAATAATGGCATTCATAAAAATAAAAATAAAATTATCATCGTAAATAAATCGGCATTATACCCAAAGGCTAATCAACAAGCAGTTGCATTTCACTGTTAAATTTATTGTTTAATCTAAGCGAAAAACGCTAATGTTAATCTTTGATAGAAAACCTCAAAGCCTTGTTACCTACACTTGTCCTAAATGAGATTCCTAAATGGTTTAGTCACGTTATTTAGGTAGTCAAGTGTAACCGCATTTAGCAAGTAAGTTTAGTCTAAGTTAGTATCAGCTAATTAGGGTGTAGTTAGGACGATGGAAAAAAAGTAGTGTAACAGGGCTTTTAGATGAGTTGTCTTACAGAAGCCACTAGAGGGCGGTCGAGGGTGGCCATGCCCAGTGGGGAATAGGTGACCGAGCGGAGCAAGAGCTGCCGGGAGAACAGCTCCAGCCGCGAGGGGAGCGCTCCGCCCGACGGCGCGTATGTCATCAGCTGGCAGACCAGCTGCTCGGTCCTTTTGCCCTGGAATACAAATGTTTTATATATTAATGCTTGCAGTGGCGATGGGTCAAAAATTTTCTTAGGTAGGTAAGCATGTGCTGAATTTCGCTAAAATTTCTTTATGAGCTATAGGAAAGCTGCTCAGGCGCCTGAAACTTAGGCAAGCCGAAAGGAATCGTGTCCTATGGACGCACCGTCCCATGGCAAAAGTTAAACTAAGCATTAATGCTTTTGCCTCTAAAGAGAAGAGAGAATATTTCTTCATCAAGTTAGTTGGCGCAGTCATTAGGATACTAAATACATAGTCTGTCCGGAAAGAGAAAGATTCGTAAAATGTATGGACTCCCATATAAACCACGATACTTCTCTTTCCGGACAGACAACACCGTAACATGTTACGGTAACTGATAGTGACTTTATTTAGTTTTGTGTTAGATGTAGACTTGATATTAACACATGTTCTCCTTAGTAGTATTTAACCCTTTGACCGCCAAAGACGTCCGCGACCGCGAATCACGCGCAAGGAAAATCGTGCCCACAGCGCCAGCACCTGACAACACATCCCAAATAAATAGTATTATCGAGTGCACTCGCGAAAATATTGCTCTGGAGTCAATGGCACGATATTTCCGTCCGTTGCTTGGCGGTCAAAGTATTAAAACGGCATGTTTGTCATCGAGTTGGTGTAAAAAGCTACCTCGGTAATGGTGTAGTGACACGGCTCCACCACAACGAGCATTCGCAGCATGTGGGTGATGCACCACAGAAACTGCAGCACCAAGAAGTGGATGCGGTTTGTAGATACAACTGAAGGGAGAAAAAACAATGTCTCATTAGAAAACAAATCGGGTAAAGTCGTTGTATGGTAAAGTTATACGTTTACTTTAGGGGATAAAATAGTGTAATTTCAGATTTTATTTTCAAATTAAATACATTGCAAACGGTGACTGTGAAATGACGAGGGATCCCATTGCCAATAACCCAGCTAAGGAATTTTCACAGAGTAGCATTAAACTTGTCACATGAGCGGAAGCGTCAATGATCAATGTCAGTCAATGTGTTTTCCCACTTTACACAATTCTCTAAAAATACCTGCTTTTCACCTATCAGCCTATCACTCGTTCAACTGTATACATTTACCAGCACTAATCGACCTCCGTGATGTGGATTGGATGTAAGACGTGACGGTAACAGTGAGTTGCAGAAGCGTAGATACCATACCTGCTTCTGTCAATCTGCTGTAGTTTCTCACTTAATTATTAACCAGGACTTACTGATCTCTACTAATTTGAAATTCGGTGGGATATGAAAAAATACAATCTAATGTAAAAGTACCTACCTAGTAGGTAAATAGATCGTTATTATTTATTTATACTTAGTAAGAGGTTTTTTTTGGTTAAATATTATACCGGGTGTTTCCTGTAATAGGAGCAAGAAATTGAAACGTAGATTGTACTCTTCAAACCAGACAACGTTTGTTCAGCGACTTTTCAAAATAACTTATGGATTGATTTTTAGGACACTTTAAAGTTGTTCCGGACACGCGATGTATTCCGAAATTGATTATGTCTGTAGGGTGACAAGCAATGTCAAATAGACGAATTTTAACGTACATTGAAAATACTATTTAAAGAAGCAAACTACAAAATACATATTTTTAAAAAGTTGTTGTTTGAGGAGTAGAATCTACGTTTTAATTTATTGCTCGTATTGCAGGAAACACACTGTATAAGTAGGTACGTAAAAAAAGATCCCGACCAATTTGAGAACCTCCTCCTTATTTTTTTTATTTGAAGGCGGCGGTTGAAAATGCGTTGCAAATAACATAACGTCATTAACATATACATCTAAGTATAAGTATTATACTTAAGTATTACACACATAAGTACCAACTTATACACAAACGTGAAGAATATCAAACTTATTAATAACAATGTTTTATAATAATATGTTTACAACACGTAAAATAAGATCGTATATGTGCAATTAGGCATCTACCTAACACTTATCCACAGTAATAATAGCCTACTTAAATAAGTACTACTTCCGTTAAGTAGGTACTGCAAATAGGTACCTACTGCAATCATTCTATTAAAAATAATAGAATTATTATATCAAATTAGAGATGAATTTAAATAACCGTGTCTTCTTATAAATGACTCATACCACGCAGTCACTTTCAACAGTTTTTATACAATCGTGACATAATAACGAGCTTTTCAGTTCATTATGGCCACGTGTTTATGCCACGAAGCTTGCTGAGTGGCCTAAGTAAGGTACGAAGGGCATCCAATCCCGCAGCCTTTAGTCAATCTCGGTATTTGTGGGACCATGCATTTTTAATCCCGCGGGATCTCGGTATTTACGGGATCCCGCATTAAAATCATACCTTCGTAGGTAAAAGTATAAAGTAATTCAAATAACTCTCATTTTATACTCTTTTGAATATAGATTAACCAAAATACTCTTTTTATTGTTTAGACTAGCAATGTATAAGTTACAGAACATTCTCAAAAAATGAGTAATATTCTCGGAAATATCACACGGGAATTTAAATTAAATTCAATACCATACCTGCTTCTGTCAATCTGCTGTAGTTTCTCACTTAATTATTAACCAGGACTTACTGATCTCCATAATGAGGTACGGCGTGACAATAAGATGGAACAGCGTCGACAGAAGTGTAGGTAATTATTAGCAGAAGACCAAAGTACCTGTTGATCTGTTCCATCAATTCTCATAAGGATAGCTGTCTTTATACTTAGCAGAACTTACTGATCTCCATAATGAGGAAGTACGGCGTGACAATAAGATGCAACAGCGTCGACAGCAGTATAATAATGAGCGGGAGACCATAGCTCCTGTCAATCCGTTGCACGACTTCACACAACGCCCCGTGGATGGCTGCCAGTCGACGGATGGCTTCGCATGGCGGGACGATTAGACGCGGCTCGCCGTTTACTGGAAACAAGAAATGTATTATATAAAGTAGTACCTGTTGTTGAAGTATATACTTACACTGGAGTGCTTTGAGTTAATTTTAAGTAGATTAGACTAGTAAGCATGATGTCATGATAAGAGTAAGGCTCGCCTACTTAAATACCTACTTTGTTTTCTTCTTTCGGAAAACTACGAAACTAACAAAGTTATAAGGGATATCTACATGATCTATCAAATATGATTATCTTATTTGATCCAGGCAGATTCAGTAGAAGTCTAAAAGTTGGGTTCACATCGACACGCCATCAACTGGAACTGTCAAAACTTGGATTCATGGGTAAAAAATCCTTAACTCTCTCAATAAAAAAAATCTTCACCTCTAAACGAGAATCTACGTTACATTGTGTAACGCGCGACATGCCGAAGGCAGGCTTAAATATTTGAGGCGATGGAATAAAAGTTTCACTTTAAAAATCTGAAACAAAACGAATCATTTTCTCACCTACTGCCTAAGATATGATCAACGACGCCTAGCTTTTTCTAATTCAGAGATTATAGTATATAACTATATACTTAAGAAAATTCGACGGGTTCCACCGTTGACCGATGGGTCTAGTGGTCGGAGCGTAAGCAGCAAAGGCTTTAGACGGTTCAAATTCGGCCTCGGACACCGGAGGACTCACTTTTTCTGAAGTACACGATATCTGTTTCAGTGAGCCGAACACTACGCACCGTTCTTCCTGATAATGACGGAGTGTTCGGACAGCGCGCCGGGCAGCGAGTCCACCAGCAGGCTCACGTTGCTGGCGGAGCGCCGCGGCTCGGCCGGCGCCACTCGGATCGCAAACATGTTCACGGGCGTCGGTTGCTCGAGCTTTTCCACTACAAAATGACATAAATGTTGTTGGGTGTAGTAGCTACTGAGGAAAAATTTGAAATTCGGTGGGATATGAAAAAATACAATCTAATGTAAAAGTACCTACCTAGTAGGTAAATAGATCGTTATTATTTATTTATACTTAGTAAGAGGTTTTTTTTGGTTAAATATTATACCGGGTGTTTCCTGTAATAGGAGCAAGAAATTGAAACGTAGATTGTACTCTTCAAACCAGACAACGTTTGTTCAGCGACTTTTCAAAATAACTTATGGATTGATTTTTAGGACACTTTAAAGTTGTTCCGGACACGCGATGTATTCCGAAATTGATTATGTCTTTAGGGTGACAAGCAATGTCAAATAGACGAATTTTAACGTACATTGAAAATACTATTTAAAGAAGCAAACTACAAAATACATATTTTTAAAAAGTTGTTGAACAAAAGTTTTGTTGTTTGAGGAGTAGAATCTACGTTTTAATTTATTGCTCGTATTACAGGAAACACTCTGTATAAGTAGGTACGTAAAAAAAGATCCCGACCAATTTGAGAACCTCCTCCTTATTTTTTTTATTTGAAGGCGGCGGTTGAAAATGCGTTGCAAATAACATAACGTTATTAACATATACATCTAAGTATAAGTATTATACTTAAGTATTACACACATAAGTACCAACTTATACACAAACGTGAAGAATATCAAACTTATTAATAACAATGTTTTATAATAATATGTTTACAACACGTAAAATAAGATCGTATATGTGCAATTAGGCATCTACCTAACACTTATCCACAGTAATAATAGCCTACTTAAATAAGTACTTCTTCCGTTAAGTAGGTACTGCAAATAGGTACCTACTGCAATCATTCTATTAAAAATAATAGAATTATTATATCAAATTAGAGATGAACTTAAATAACCGTGTCTTCTTATAAATGACTCATACCACGCAGTCACTTTCAACAGTTTTTATACAATCGTGACATAATAACGAGCTTTTCAGTTCATTATGGCCACGTGTTTATGCCACGAAGCTTGCTGAGTGGCCTAAGTAAGGTACGAAGGGCATCCAATCCCGCAGCCTTTAGTCAATCTCGGTATTTGTGGGACCATGCATTTTTAATCCCGCGGGATCTCGGTATTTACGGGATCCCGCATTAAAATCATACCTTCGTAGGTAAAAGTATAAAGTAATTCAAATAACTCTCATTTTATACTCTTTTGAATATAGATTAACCAAAATACTCTTTTTATTGTTTAGACTAGCAATGTATAAGTTGCAGAACATTCTCAAAAAATGAGTAATATTCTCGGAAATATCACACGGGAATTTAAATTAAATTTCCAATGAGAACATTCCGTATGGGAATTATCAAAAAAATGTATTATAAGCATTATTTTTATAAACACGTAAATGAGACAGTCAGTTAAAATAATGGATAAAGGCGGTGTCCAGCGACTTCCTGAATATATTTTATTGTTCGTCAAATTTCAGTTCTGAGAACATCCCATCTGGAAAATTACGCAACATTGGAAACTTCTCCTTGGTGCATTGCTAGTTTAGACCGGGCAAAAGCTCTCTCTTTCCCGCCATTTGGATCTATCTCACGCATACTTCCGCTACGCTTCACAATATCGTGTAGGATCCAGTCTGTGGAAAGATTAATACAAGCCAGATTAATACCAGTATTAATACAAGATTTGTAAGCCAAAGACATTCTCCTTCCTCTGGGATCTCTTCCTGCTTAAATTGTTCCCTGTATGATTCGCTGCAATTCGTTCTTTGAACTTCTCATCATTTATGTGGCCGAAAGACTCAAGTAGTCTTTTCTTTTTTGTGTTTACGACTACCGACTTTATTGTAGATACGAATACCGAAACGTCTACACTTTAAAGAAAATTAGAGATTGCGCTTCATTATCATCGTTTTCATGGACCAGAAGTTCTTCTAGGCATTTACGATACGACGATCGATTGCCTGTTTTCGAAGGCTGTTACTTTTTGGCCCAAATAGATATTTTCGTCAACGTACTGTAGTTCAATCTTGTCAAATTATCCATCTACTTCACCCAATATTTTACGCAGTTGGTTATCCTTTGGTCCAAGGCATTTTTATATATTGATAAATAACAAAATCATAAGAAATTATTGGAGTAATAACTAAAATTAATATTTATTTTTGTTGTCAAAGTTAGACTTTACAGTCCCGCAATCCCGCGGATCCCGCGCTTGTAATCCCGCAGCGAGCGGGATCGGAAAATGGCGCGGGATCCCGCAATAGCGAGATCTCGGTATTGCGGGATTGGATGCCCTAGGTACGACATTGAAAAGCTTGATTATGTCACTATCGTACGTATACAATACTTTTTCTAGGAGTGCTCAATATAGACAAGCCGGTAAGAATGAAGTTCGACGTATGCCTTAAAAGCTCTTCATTATGTTATGATTGTATACAATACTTTTGTATGCTCAGGAATCTCTAAATATTTTTTTAAGACGATTCTAATTCCGTAGCAAAAGAAGATAAGAGATGTTCTTACGCGGTATCGCGACGTGCCTAGCGGTGAGCGCGATCGCGTCGTTGACAGCCTGAAACCGCGTTCGCACAGACAGCGCCGTGAACGCGAACTGTAGCTCCAGCACCATCACCACGTACCACAGCAGGTAGAACGCGACGTAGTTCGTCACTATGTCCCCTGAAAAAAGAAATATTTTGAATGCGCAACAGTGTTTTTTTGCAAAACGCTGCAGTTAAGTATATGTGATTAATTTTAATTAATTTTTTCATTATTATCCCCACAGAAGAAGTGATTTACTTTTATGTTATTAAACAAAGGAGTCGGATACGTGTCGGTACAGTTGCCATCAAATATATCGGAGCCGCCAGGGTACTCAATTAAATATCTGAACATGCACTTTATCGCCTTGACAATAGAAGCGCTGTTCAGATATGTGTGACCACCTTGGCCGCTCCGATATATCTGATGGCGACTGTATACTCCTTCTTTGAAGAATATATATACTGTAAAATAATATTTTTAATTCAAGAGTAATCATTCACACCTCCTGCCATACATTGTAAACCACTATGTAAGGCAAGAGCTGTCAGATTACTACCTCGGCAGGGAAGTAAAATTATCTGACTGTACCTAAATATGCTTGTCACGCAACCCAGTACGGCTTTTAGTACTTATATCAAAAGCAAGACATTTAAGATAATGTATGGTTACAATGAAAACACAATTGAGTTCTTATAATAGGTAGGTATGTATGTACTTAAAACGCATGGAAGTTGTATTTTAAGAAAATAATTACAGACGCATGATTGACACACGTTTCTTGATAGGATGGTATTATTTACATTGTATAACATCGTGTTTATTAACTGCAGCCATAAATTCAAATTTCTCGGTCGTTATTTCTAATGGCCGCTAGCCGAGACTCTCGATCTGCTCGGGTTTTTTAAAACCACAATAGCTAGGGATACACGCACAGATCTGCCCGTCGGATATGCCCGGCGGACAGATCCGTCCATGTATCGAGCTATTCAGGTGTGTTCGCAGACAAATCCGTGTCCAATTCGCGTCATACATGGACGGATCTGTGCGCCAGGCATATCCGCCAGACGAATCCGGCGGGCAGATCTGTGCGTGTATCCCTAGCTAATATTGTTCATATTGTGTCTTAACTAGACCAAGTAAAACTTAAATTTCATTCGCCATCAAAAATTATGGTATATTGAATAATAAAGGGGCAAACAATTAGAGATATTATTAGATCTTTAATTTTTTTTTTATTATTATTATATTAGCCTATTTGAGTGTCCCACTGCTGGGCAAAGGCCTCTCCCCTGGATCTCCATATCTCCCGATTTTGCGCCTCTTCCGCCCAGTTGTTAAGGAAGGTATCTAAATCATCCCGCCATCTCCGTTTGGGCCTACCGCGTTTTTTTTTTTCATCCGTGATTGATGATTGTTACACACATCTCTAAGACATTGACTCTCATTTTTATACAAATTTACATGCGATTTCTATCCAGATATACCTATATGTATGTTTGTAGCCGTGACTCCCTTGACGTCTGGCGGACACATCCGTGTCCAATTCGCGCCATACACGAACGGATCTGTGCGTATATCCCTAGCTAATAATGAAGGTCACACTAGCTACGCACAGTCGGTACAAGCTGCTGACCTAACTTTTCTTTCTTGGAAAAAATACATATATACGTTTCTATATAATAGATTCTGTGCTAGCTAGTCCGTTTACCGTTTTGAAATAGGAACCACCAAAATAAAGCTTAAGTAAACAATATCGGAATGTTCTTAGTCGCAATCACTGAGTGATCAAATTCAAATGGGTTTCGATGAAAGTTAAACGGAAACACACGAAATAATACATCAATGGAATTCCAATAAACATGCGTGGCTTAAATCAAATTAGATCTATTCAAATAGTAAACAAAAGCCTTTTGACTGTTTTAGAAGCTTTTAATTTAGATATCTTTAAATCGTGTGAGTCATATAGCTAGGGATACACGTGTTTCCCACGTGCGTGTATCCCTAGATATTTTCTCGATAATTTTATAAATTGTCTATTTATCTATTTAGCATTTTTTTTGTAAGATACCGATTTATTTATATTAAGAAAAATAAAACATAGTAACGTTATTTCATAAAACACACAAACAAAGGAGTCACATAAATGATTGGTGCCACGGAGATGGTTTGTGAAAAGTTCTGGAACCTTTGTTTAGAAAACTATTACACCTTTGCCAAGTACATCCACGATACTATTTAACTGGCAACTGAGATCATAACGCTATCTCTTTCACTCTTGCTGCGGCCGTACAAGTTTAAAAGAGAAGTTTTACGATCCCAGATGTAGTTGGTTTAGATATATAGAACTTACATTCTCTGTTAAACTTCTTGGCCTGCAGCACATAGAAGCAGAAATCGTCAGCAATGAGCACGGTGAAGAAGATGAGTATCGCCAGCAGGATCGCGCACAATTTGCGCTCGTTGGCGACAGAGTACTGGGCTCCTATGCTGTTGTCCACCTGTAATCAGATGTTAAATTAAAGTTGAAATTCCAAGGCTGCTGTAGAGCCGAATATCAGAGTGGGCCTATACGAGAGTGAAACACCTGAAAAATAATTCTTAATTTTCCTTTCCTATATTTGCAAATGTAGTTAATTGGCCTGTCCAAACGCTAATTACGAGCAGACGGAACTTCCGCTTGTAAATTGTAACTTGTAGCTTTATAAAACTGGCGTTCTCTGGTGTTCTGTTTGTGTATGGGGGGGGGGGAGTATCAAAAACTTACTGACCAAACTTTCCACGTTGCTGTCTTATAGTACCAGAGCAACAGGAATCTCCAGAAGTAACTCATCGAAGCCACATTGTCCATGATCTTGAAGAGGATTCACATCGTTCTTGGGGTGCCAAATACTCTCCTACATCGCACGTGGACCATCTACGACATCCACGTTGCACTCCTATAGTACCAGAGCCACAGAAATCTCCAGGAGTAACTCTCCGAGGAAATGTTACCTTGAACTTGAGCATCTCTCGCATCCTCCTCGGGCGCCATACACGCCGGCGCCCGCAATGATCTCCACCACCAAAAAATCGTGACGTCAACCATCTACTACATCCACATTGCACTCCTATAGTACCAGAGCCACAGAGATGTCCAGGAGTAACTCACCGAGGCAATGTTACCCATGAACTTGAGCATCTCTCGCATCCTCCTCGAGGCGCCATATACGCCGGCGCCGGCTATGATCTCCACCACCAAAACATCGCATGTTGACCACCTACGACATCCACGTTGCAGTCCTATAGTACCAGAGCCACAGAGATCTCCAGGAGTAACTCTCCGAGGAAATGTTACCTTGAACTTGAGCATCTCTCGCATCCTCCTCGGGCGCCATACACGCCGACGCCGGCTGTGATCACCACCACCAAAATATCGCACGTTGACCATCTACTACATCCACATTGCACTCCTATAGTACCAGAGCCACAGAGATCTCCAGGAGTAACTCACCGAGGCAATGTTACCCATGAACTTGAGCATTTCTCGCATCCTTCTCGGGGCGCCATACACGCCGGCGCCGGCTGTGATCACCACCACCAGAACGTCGCACGTCGATACGACCTACGACATATATGCTTTATTTGTGGCTGTCTTCATAAAAAAGTACGATTTGGCTTAAGTCGCTTACGTCGTACAAATTCATCATCATCATCATCATCATCTCAGCCATAAGACGTCCACTGCTGAACATAGGCCTCCCCTTTTAATGGAACTTATCATTAAAGGGGGGGGAGGGGGTTTGCCATACGCGCCACGCTTGGCAGGCGGGTTGGAGCGCGCAATTTTTTTTTTGTTTATTGTTGTTTAGGCTTTCGGAAGATGCTGCTGCCCATCTCCCGGTATATTCCCTTAGCAGACTCCTACTGCAACCACGGGACGATATGGTGGGGGACAATTCTAAGGCCGGGCAGCCCACGGCAACGTACAAATTCAATATTGTATATTCGCGTAATAAAAGAGAAAGACGAGAATTTACTTATGTTAATTTAACCCTTTGCCTCACCTGTGACATTCGCGAAGACATTCGCACAGACAGTTCGATACCGACGTTGATTTCCGTCGCGAGGCCGAAGATTGTGCAAATTACTGGAATTAATTAGTTCTTTTATAAATAATTCATATAGCTCCTGAGACTTAGAACAATTACATTGATACAACTTTTTGAAGTGGTCGTAGAAAAGAAAGACGAAAAATTAGAAAATAGACGGCGCGTGGAAGCGATCTGTAAAAAGTGGTTAGAAATTCCGCACAGTTTCCGAGTAAAATGGCTGTGACATACGGACGGACGGACGGACGAACATGACGAAACTATAAGGGTTCCGTTTTGTCATTTTGGCTACGGAACCCCAAAAACATACAACGGAATTGAAAACCTCCTCTTTTGAAATCTTGAAGTAGGTTAAACATTAAATGAAATGAAGCAATAGCTTAAGTAAGCGGGAAATTCGTTTTCTTGTAATAATATCAGTCTTAAATGTCTAATTATATCTCCTTTTCATAATTTTATACCCACGGCGTATAATCCCTGGCCCTTTGAAATCAATCTTGATAGGTAGGTACTCGTACTTGATATTTCAATATAATTATCAAATCTAAAGATTGCCCACAACTATTTCAATATTGAATTCCTAGATAAACTACTTTCGAAAATGTTCGACAAAGTTATTTCTAAAGGATTTATTCTAGGAAGTTTATCATTATCTACACCAGCAGGTTAAAACCAGACTTGCTTTTTTGGTGTTTTAGAGACTAATTCTTTAAAAATTAAAACCAACATTTTAGGAATTTGATTATCACTAATAAAATAACGTAATTTGCTAACGTAAGTTGCTTAGTCTAAATTACGTCAACTGGAATAGAACGTAATAACCGGGAATTGTAACAAAGTTTAATATTACCTACCTTATCCAAAACTGTAACCCTGATCTGTTTCATTCTTAACAAAAACAAATACAAACTGTGCGGATAATAAGTAATGAATATATGGACCATAATTTGTTATTCACTTAACTATTAAGGCTAGAAAATATAATTCATATAGCATGTTAGACTTAGACAACGCTATCTAAAATAAAATAAAAATAATTTTTATTAGTTAAAAAGATTGCGTCAAAAAATCTTGCAAGGGTAAACAAAGAAATGAGACCTTTTTTAGAAAAGGTACCATTTGGCGAAAAATACTTACGTTGTATCTGTTTGTATCTAAATATGTACCGTGCACAGATTAAATTATATTCGAGCAAGGCTAGGCTGCGGTTACTCTAATCCCTGGGGTTACTTTGGTATGGTTTAGTTTCGTAATAGAACTCAAATTTTAGGTACCTAAGTACGTATTGTAATTAAGCAAATTATAAAAGTAGCATAATAAAATTATAAGTCAAGACTAGGAGTTTTTACGCGTTAACATAAACATAACAACACTCCAAGTGTCTTCATATGTAGCTCACCTAGTATTGTGACTAAGATGTAACTATATATGCACATGGCGCTAGATATAGTGACTGTGAAGCCGTTAGACTGCGACTCGAACTTTAGCGGTGCCAGACCGAAGAAACTGGATATCTGGAACAATCACCAAACACCATAAACCATACAAAACATTACAAAAACTATTTAAAACGGGGTATTTATCATGTGTGTTTGTTTTTTCAATTTTCCGATATTTCGGCACCCCGTTATACCCTATTTTTGTAATGTTAATAGCTAGGGACACACGCACACTCGCACAGATATGCCCGTCGGATTTGTCCGCAGACAAATCCGCGTCCAATTCGCGCCATGCACGAACGGATCTGTCCGCCGGGCATATCCGTCGGAAAAATCCGGCGGACACATCTGTGCGTGTATCCCTAGCTATAAGTTGTATAGAAAGAGACAATTTAAACCTCATTAACCACTTAACCAGCGTAATAATACATAATGAAGTTTAAAGCTGTTGGTGGCGTCTGGCTGGCTGCGTTCGACAAACTGGCAGCGGGTTACCGCGTCGCGTGGTTGGAGAGATCTTCAAATAAAAGCTGGCGACTGTAGTAATTGAGTTTTATTTAATTAACACTCATTAGGCCTTTGTGGTAACATAATATAAAGCTTGTAAAAGCATAAAATTATTAAATATAGAATAAAATGGGACGACACAAGATAAAGGCGGGCGATCGGCGCTAAGCTATAGACAAGAAGAGAACGAGTGTTGTCATGCACAATAATTATATAGTAGAGAATAATAGACAATTAAACATTATTTTTAACAGGCTGTACCGTTTATTTTTCCCTATTTACATTTTTAGTCCGTTAACTTTACTATTATATTATCGCCGTCTCGATTTATGAAGGTTGCCTATATGAGATCGCAATTACGGATAAGTCGGTCTGTTACCAACCACGTTAGCTTTCTTTCTGTACCTATGTAATAACTCTTTTCTACTATTATGTTATTGTAAGGCGGTGGTGTGGAGAAAACGGACAAGGAGAGCCCCAACAGCAGACAGAGCAGGCAGATGGTGGTGATGATGATGATGATATTAACTTACCCTGAGAATGAAAGCGTGCGCACCCCCCACCACACAATGTGTCGACATTTCCTCGGGTTTGGTATTCTCCGCACTCGGCGAGGATGCCACCGTTCCATCTTTCCCGGCTGGTTCCACACCTAAAACAAAGTTTATCGTTTAGGTTTTTATTTAAAGTAAAAAATCGTCGTTTCTTTTTTCCGTGGCAGGGGCGTATTGCGGGTTACTTATTTAAAAAAAAAACCGGCCTTGTGCAAGTCGGACTCGCGCACGAAGGGTTCCGTACCATTATCTATAATGAAAATTTCAACTGTCTAACCATCACGGTTCATGACTGGATGTCATGACTGGTGACAGACGGACAGACGGACGGACAGCGGAGCCTTAGCAGAGACTATAGAGATATAGACGACCACAGCCTAAGAACTTTTTGAAGTTCAAGTCAATTGCGCCATCAATGTCAAAGGGGTGCGGTGCGTCCCACGAGATATAGTTATATCTCGTGGGACGGCAAAATATATAATTTCATATTAATAACGTTCAAAAGATATAATGAACGTTTGCTATAACATCAAAATACGGTCAATTAACATAATACACATTTTGTATAATGGTTTATTATATAACACTGAAATACTCTAAATTTAGTTTATATAACATACATAACGTATGTCGATCATAATATATAATTTCTTTTAGTATAATAATTACAAATTAGCGTGATGGGGACTATGCCACAATCTGAGCTGCTGGATGGGGTATTCTTTTTATGACTCTGGTTGGTAGGTAGGTATATTTTTCTTGTTTTTATTTTAATTTAGTTTTATTTATAATTCTAATTTAGTTTTATATTAAAAAAAAAAAAAAAAAAAAGTTTTATATAGGTAATTTTGTAAGTATATTTATACATATTGTAATTAGTTTGTTTCATACTTATTATATGAATAAATAAAACCATTACAAAATATAATAGCGTATGATATACTAAATAGGTTATAACTGCGACCCCTACAGAAAATAAACTGCTGCCAGTAAAGTAGGTTAGGTTAGGTTAGAACTGCGACCCCTACAGAAAACAAACCACTGCCAGGAAAGTAGGTTAGGTTAGGTTAGAACGGCGACCTCTACAGAAAACAAACTGCTGCCAGAAAAGTAAGTTAGGTTAGGTTAGAACTGCGACCTCTACAGAAAACAAACTGCTGCCAGAAAAGTAGGTTAGGTTAGGTTAGAACTGCGACCCCTACAGAAAACAAACTGCTGCCAGAAAAGTAGGTTAGGTTAGGTTAGAACTGAGACCTCTACAGAAAACAAGCTGCTGCCAACGACGAGACGACGCTAAAATAAGCATGTTTTGTATGGGCAACTTTTGTCTAAACTTGATAATTACCGAGATATTAGCTCGTATCACGGAAGACTGTCGTGTCACAGAGCCAAGATAGGTGCGACGACGAGCGAAGCGAGGAGGAGTGTGTTAGGTGAACCGTGACCTAACAGCGCGTAAAGCCGAGCGAGCGAAGCGAGCGTGCCGTGGTAGCGGCCAGCGAGCGCCAGAACCGATTTTTTTTTCAGGCGGTTATACTATACGAGCTTTATGCATTTTGGTGTTAGATGTATTGACTCATATACATTATAAATCTGAGATATTATGAACGTTATACATTATGATCGTTATATACAAAGATATTTTCCTTAAACAACGTTATACCTAACAAAAATAGATATTTTGATGTTATATCAAACGGTCATTATAGACCTTGAACGGTATACAAAACAAGCTTATACAATATGAGCGTATATAATATGAATATTATACAAAAATTTCTTATGTCTTATATTACTCCTACCCATGTCAAAGCCACCTAAAAATACCGAAAATGTAAGAGGAAATGTCACCTTCACTGCTACTCCACCTAGTAACAAATAGCGTACTAGTAGTACACTAGTAGCTACTAGGTGGAGTAGCAGTGCAGGTGACATCATCATATATCTCTATAGTCTCTGGCCTTAGTAATAGGGCTCCGTTTTACGCTTCGGGTATGGAACCCTAAAAATACATCATTGATGGATATGACGATGTACAGTCGCCATCAAATATATCGGAGCGGCCACGGTACTCAAAAATATCTGAACAAGCACCTTATCGCCATGACAATAAAGGCGTTGTTCAGATATTTGTGACCACCTTGGGCGCTCTGATATATCTGATGGCGACTGTACAGTCACCATCAGATATATCGTAGCGGTCAAGGTAGTCACAAATATCTGAACAACGCCTCTATTGTCAAGGCGATAGAGTGCATGTTCAGATATTTTTGAGTACCCTGGCCGCTCTGATATATTTGACGGTGACTGTACCTACATTTGTACAAATGTAATATCATTGTCACCATCATTTTCAATTCGGGTCAAAGTCATGGTCAATTCTGGTCATAAGCTATGGTCAGATCAGAATCCATGGTTGAGTTTCCGCTGTACTGTACTTATATTTAATTATACAGCATACAAATACAAGGTCAAATATTAATCACCGGTCATATTGAGCGATACTTACTTTAAGTAAGTCATACTGAAAGTAGGTACTTACTTTTCTACTTCTACTTTAAGTTATATTTTTTTTTAAATTAAAAGTCTAATTTTTCGTGCTAGATTTTTTCAATACGTACTTTAACAGACTTATTGTTTGTAGTCTAACGCAATTTGTGTTTCATAATTGTTACTTACTTAATTAAAGACATAAACTATAAAAAAATTAAGTGTAACAATTTTATAATATAAGACAACGGACATAAACAAGCACTTACTTCTGAAATGGCATCTTTTACTTAAACGATAGCTTGTTTTACGGACCTATAAATACGGGAGACATTGAGTTTTATCTTTACGTGGATGTTGTAAAAAGTTCTGGGATGAATCACTGTCGATTCTGCGACTTATACAGGTGAAATTTGGGTCGTGATCCTGAAACACTTTTTCTAACTCTGTAACTGATCACCATTATCATATCGTAGTAGGCATAATGAAAAATAATTATGAATATTCGTGACAAAAAATTAAGATTATCATAATTACTTATCTAGGTTCATTTTTACATATTGTATCATGCCTTGTTCGTTTGCTACCTTGTATTATAGACTGGATGTAAATTACTGTTTTATTTATAATAATTTAAAACATAAACGAACCGACTTCACTTAGCCTCAACCTTTTCCTAAGAATATGCCAAAGCTACTGTAAAAATACTCAAATCACTACAGGTGTGCATATAATAGTTGAAGAGTTCCCTCGATTTCTCCAGGATCGTATTATCAGTTCCTGACCTGATGACAATGAGAACAACTATAAAATATACTCTTTAAAACAAAAAAGCATTTTCCAAATCGGCTAAGCCATCTTCGAATAATCGGTGAACATACATACCTATAAAAACACAATAAAAAACAAAGATCCCGACGAATTGAAAACTCCTCCTTCGAAATTTTGAAGTTGGTTCAAAAGTATCGTTAACCAATAAAATTGTAAAAAATAAGTGAAAATAAAACTATAAACATACAAAGCCTTTCATTACATACAGTAAAACTAGCTTAGAACGACTTTGAACGGACTTAGCCAAAAATGCGAAGCAGGAAATCGTATTATGCTGCACTGTCCTGCAGGATCTCAACTTGCAGGGACTGATTTAAAATGGGGTCTTATGCGAGAAATCGTAATACTTAAACGTGATCATATTAAGCGAGTTCTACTGTAACTAACACAATACAGGTATAAATTATGTTAGTTAGACATTTCACAATATAAACCTCATGATGACGCGTGCAAACAAACATCAAAATAAGTGTCCCTAGTTATACTCGTTTTCAAACGCGTCATAATAATATGTCTTTGTGGCTAAATTACCGTTGATCTTCCTAATTACCTTATGACTATAAATACCTCTTTACAAGTTTTAATAAAAGGCTCATCTGTCTCCTACAACATTTGACTCTGCGCCTCCGACGATATGATCGTGTTAGTCTTTATATCGGCCACTGTTGTGGCCCTCTCAATATTGTACCTCATAGCAAACAGAAAATTAAATTACTGGAAACAAAGAGGAGTACCTTTCGAGAAACCGACTCCGATATTCGGAAATTTCGCTAGTTACATTTTATTAAAGGAGTACTGGGGCCATGTCACCCAAAAGCTTTGTAAAAAGTTTTCAAAAGAACCATATTTTGGGGCTTACTATGGAACGGAGCCCGCCTTGGTAGTGCAAGACCCAGAGCTGATCAAGATTATCACAACCAAAGATTTCTACTATTTCAGCAGCCGAGAGGTGTCCAACTACACCCATCGTGAAACCGCTACGCAAAACCTGTTTTTCACACAAGGGAACCGTTGGAAAGTTCTTCGACAGAATTTAACACCACTATTCTCTTCTTCTAAGATGAAGAATATGTTTCATTTAGTTGAGAACTGTTCGAAGGCGTTCGAATCCCTGCTTGACGAAGAAACCAAAAAATCCTCAGAGATTGACGTCAGAGCAACGTCAGTGCGATTTGCTATGGACAGTATTACTTCTTGCGCATTCGGAGTTGATAGTAATGTCATGGGCAAAGATAGTGATAAAAATCCTTTTAGGATCATGGGCGACCTCATCTTTGAATTAACAAACTCTCGAGGATTCAAGATTGTAGCGCGTGCTATTTGGCCTTATATATTTTACGGCCTAAGTTTCAGGATATTCCCAGTAGAGCTCGATCTATTTTTCAACAAACTACTCACAGGAGTGTTCCAAAATCGAAATCACAAGCCTTCCGCAAGAAACGACTTTGTTGATCTCATGCTAAACTTCAAAGAACATAAGTACTTCTCAGGAGATAGTATGAGTAACGTGAAGTCGGAGTCCGATAAAAAAGAGCGCATCAAATTAGAGGTAACAGACGAGTTACTGATTGCCAATTGTATGGTATTTTTCGCAGCAGGTTTTGAAACTAGTGCATCAACAATAACCTTTACATTATACGAATTGGCTAAAAACCCGGAAACACAACCAAAATTGTTCAAGGAAATGGATGCGTATTTGAAGAAAACTGGAGGTAAAGTTACTTATGAGTGCTTGACTGAACTGCCATATTTAGAAGCTTGCATTAATGAGGCGATGAGGTTATACCCGGTGCTAGGAGTGCTGGCCCGAGAGGTGGTGGAGCCCTACGCCCTGCCGTCAGGCTTGGTGCTGGAGAAGGGAATGCGCATTCATTTGCCCGTGTATCATTTGCATCACAACGCAGACCTGTTCCCGGAGCCTGAACAATTCCGACCAGAAAGGTTCTTGGGGGAAGAGAAGAAAAACATCTTGCCGTATACATATATGCCGTTTGGAGAGGGGCCTAGGATCTGTATTGGTAAGTTATAGTTTATATAGAATTAGGTAACCTGTTCTATAAAAGAATCATCAAAAAAAGAAAAAGGTTTTGAAAAAGTGAAACATCTTCTGATATATTTTTTTTGACCCTTAAATATGTCCAAGAGTCATTATACCGGGTCAAAGGTAGAATGTTTTTTATCCGATTACAAATAAAAAAGAAAAACATTATTGAGATAAACTTTTCCCACTTTCCAGTTGTTCAAAAATTATTCAATTTAACAGGCAACCAGATCTAAACTTAATAAGGACTTATAAATAATATTGGCCAGATGTCTCATTAACCAAAGTGCCGTTGCAATTCTAAGCTTATATACTAATAAGATTTTTCTCAACAGTGAAGTTATACTCATTTTTCTTACGACTTTTTTTAATGTTGAGACAACAATATTACACAATTTTAGTGGGTGATTATATTCATAGATTCTATTCGGTTTTCGTCCTAATTATATTTAGGTAGGTACTTGTCCTGGTAAATTTATTCTCATATACTCACAAGAATTAATTATGTTATTAGTATCTGCTTAGATACTCTAATAAATCTATTATTATAATTACGTAGGGTTTTAAATATTATTTTATTTGGAATGCTTACTGCCTAATAAACAGATTAATAGACTTATCAACTACATGCAAATTACAAGATTCCACATATATAATGCTAAATAACATTAATATACTCTTAAAGCCTCTAAATAGCAAGATATTCAAATAAAATATATATTATGCGCTCAATTTTTTTTTATTAATAAGTTATCTGTATCTGTAACAATTGCTATAAGAATTTTTTTGCGAGAAGATGTAGTCACCTCAATGCCTGCCAATAATCCTAGCTGACCTAGCTTCATATCAATACAGTGAGGTCTTTTTCCTGGACGGACACAATTAACCTATCTAATTAAAATATCGGTGTACCTAATCTTCTAGGTTATAAATATAGGCGACAGTTAAGTACCTAATTACAAAATCATTTTTAGGAATGCGCTTCGCCCGTATGCAAATGATGGCTGGCATGGTGACCCTGCTGAAGAAATACAGCCTTCGCCTGGCGCCGGGCATGGCCCGTGAGGTGGTCTTCGAACCCAGAACCTTCGTCACCCAGGCTAAGGATCCCATCAGACTCACGCTCACACCACGCCCCGGTTGGGAGGAGAGGGTATATGCATAATACTTTTAAGTTAGATATACATATTGTATTATTTAGTATGTTATACTTTGTGATAATGCTCGAAACTAATTGATAAATCAATTAGGGTAAATGGACTAGTTGTGAAAATGATTAAATAAAACTTCAAGCCACACTTTGTCTTGATTATATACTTTTACACTCACTACATACCACTCTCAAGATCTGACGGTTTATTTCTTAATTAGGTAATTATTGTAAGTACTAAGCAGAAACGTCTGCAAGCAAAATTTCATTTTCATAATTGAGTGCCACAAGTTATACTACAGAGAGCAAGAGAGAGAGGAGTTACAAGGTACTGTCTTAAAATTGCCCGAATTCACAAGAAAATCATCAAGGACATAAACATAATGATATACCTAGTATGTTAAGTTAAGTAAACATGTATTTATAAATACCAGGTAAGTACCTGAACTTTGTAAACAGGTGACGAGTGAGTTCATATGAATAAATATCATACTCGTAATCTCGTCACGTAATTAGGTTATTTACAACAACCAGGACAGGTTGTCACGCACATTCGTAACGTAAGTTCACGGTACGTAGTAAAACGAAATGTCATGTAATTGCAGTAACCGAAGCCACTATTACTAAGTAGTAGTTGGAACTAGGTACGGTCAGTAACGAAAGTTGTCGAACGAAATAAGATTACATAAACATAAGTTACTGAACAGCGCCTCTTTCACATTTTTTGCTGGCTGTACCTAGTGTACCTATTTAGACAGGCGGTATCTACTATGCGAAAGCTCTTCTCTCTTCCTCCTAGCGTTTATCCCGGCTTGGGGTCCGCTTGACAACCTAATCCCATAAATTGGCGTAGACACTAGTTTTTACGAAAGCGACTGCCATCTGACCTAACAACCCAGAGGGGAAACTAGGCCTTTTTGGGATTAGGTCCGGTTTCCTAACTATGTTTTCCTTCACCGAAAAGCGAGTAAATATCAAATGATATTCCGTACATAAGTTCCGAAAAACTCAGTGGTTTGAACCCGAGACCTCCGGATTGAAAGTCGGACGTCTTACCGCAAGGCTACCAGCGCTTCTATTGGGACAAGTCTATATTACTCTTTGATTCTGTCACAGCTGTCAACCGCCAAACATAGAGCACAATTTTTTTTCTAGATGTCATCTAATAGAATATAGAATATAGAATCTAATAGAATCTAATAGAATCAATATGTAATACATATTGGATGGAGAAACTGTTACTGTAGCTTAAATATAATATTCCATGCTATGAGCTAGGGTTACATGCACAGATGTATCCGCCGGATCCAGCGGACACATCTGTGCATGTATCCTTAGCTAATATTATAAATGCGAAACGGAGCGAAAGGGGCGCGCGAGGTGGATTAGTAATTCTACGCAGACGAAGTCGCGGGCAAAACAAGTATCTGTAATTTAAAAAAAAAACAACGCGTTCCTGAACATAATTCCTGCACGTGTCCCCATCTTCAGTTGCAACACACTAGTAGTCCACACAATCCATCATTCAACACTAACTTTAATTGCTTCCTTCGCTACTCCGCAAACTATCACGAGCATTGAGAACTCTCTAGATAATTAGCTAGGGATACACGAACAGAGCACTGGGCCGTGTTTGACTCTCTCCATCGTTGCTCAATCGATGCTCACTATGTAGATATGCTCCGGGAGCTATATAGCTCGGCAACTATGCAAGTACAGCTCCACAAACTCAGTAACCCAATACCTATTCAAAGGGGAGTGCGCCAAGGGGATACCATTTCACCCAAGCTTTTTACGGCGGTACTAGAAGACGTCATAAAAACGCTTGCATGGGACAGAACTGGTATCGGTATCCATGGGGTCTTCTTGTCGCACTTGAGGTTTGCTGATGACATTGTTTTGTTTGCCGAGAACCTGGAAGATCTTCAAAGCATGGTCCAAGACCTGTACGATGCTTCATCGAAGGTAGGTCTTAAGATGAATATGTCCAAAACTAAAGTTATGACCAACATCCCTGGTGGTTCGCGCCCAACCATAAAGGTTGGGAACGACACACTACAGTTGGTCGACCAATATGTATATCTTGGGCATATTCTATCTTTTGACAAAAAACATCACCAAAAGGAGATCTCCAGAAGAATCCAGCTGGGTTGGGCGGCATTTAACAAACTTGCGGACATCCTTAGACCGGTCAACATTCCACAATGCTTGAAGACTCGCCTCTTCAACCAATGTGTCCTGCCCACCATGACGTACGGAGCCGAGACATGGACGCTCACAAAGGAGACGGTGCACAAAATCCGAGTGGCACAGAGAGCTATGGAACGCGCCATGCTCGGCATCAAGCTTCAAGACCGAGTGAGGAATGTCGAGATTCGGCGTCGCACTAAGGTGCAAGACGTGGGATACGTCATTACCAAACTTAAATGGAGTTGGGCAGGACACGTTGCCAGGCAGAGTGACGGCAGGTGGACTAAAATGTTGACGGAGTGGTGGCCGCTTTCAGATGAAAGAAGCCCCGGGCGTCCGTTGGCTCGTTGGGTAGACGACATTCAGAAGGTTGCGGGTCACTTCTGGATGAAATTGGCACAGGACCGGGACAAGTGGCGTACACGAAGAGAGGCCTATGCTCAGCAGTGGGCGATAAAGGGCTGATGATGATGATGACACGAACAGATCTGCCCACCGGAGTTGTCTGGCGGATATGCCCGGTGCACAGAGCCGTCCATGTACGGCGCTAATTGGATACGGATTTGTCTGCGGTCACATCTGAATAGCGGTGTGCTTCTTCTTTCTCCGTGCCTCTTCCCACATGGAAAAAAAACTTAGTTGTAGTAATTAAAATTTAGTTATGGTAGCTAAATTCCTCCCAAACTATAGGGACAACTAAGTTTTTAGCTACCAAGCAAAGTGTTTTTTGTTGCCAAAACTTAGCTTTGATAGAAAATATTTTTAGCTGAAATCATTCCGAATCATAGAAAACTTAGCAATTGCAGTTAATTATATTAGCTGTATTTAGCTGTGGCTGCTAAGTATATTAGCTATATTTAGCAGAGACACTATTTTAGTTAAATTTATTAGTGTAGCGGAGGTGAAGACCAACGCAGGGCTGCTAAGAAGTTGTAATAACTACAGTGGAGGTGTAGACGTGTTCCCCAGGTAAGGTATGAGGATACGGAGCGTCTAATTATAGCACGTAGTTCTCCGAGAGTATGCCGTGGGCTATAACTAGAGATTATTCTATCCCTAAGATTCGATACAAAAACAAATGACAGCCGGCGGAACTAACCAAACCTCTGAACACCGCGATGTACGCGAGTACGTTTGCTGTGGCGCGCTACTAGCGACATCTACTCGTAGGTAATAATAGTATACCGTACAATCAGCAACGAAAGTTGACGACCGAGATACTGAACAGCGCTACAAACAACTGTTGGTTAAATAACTTTTGTTGCTAACTGTACGTCATTACTACTTGTCAATAAGTATACTTGCGAAGTCATGAAATGTCCAAAACAACATTAACAACACATTACCTATCAAAACATCAATTACTAACTAACTAGTCATTAACTTTGTTTACGTCTGCGAGTACCTTGATATTATTTCGTCAAATTATCAGTAATGTTTTTTTCCCACCATATAAAAACAAGATTAAGCTATCTCTCCCACCATGCCAATTTTATCATTATCTATTTACTAGATTACACGTTTGAGGGGGGCGATAGAAATATTAAGAACTTTGTAACCAACCGATTTAGCCTCATACCTAATTTTCTTTTTTTACGTGGAATATAATCATGAAAATTATAAAATCTTAAACTCGTGGATACAATATAAGAATTATTCACATTTTAGATGCTTGTAAAATATATTATTTATTACTAGCAATGTATAAGTTGCATAACATTGTCAAAAGTTCAGTAACATTCTCGGAAATTTCAGGAATTAACTTAAACGAGAATTTAAATTAAATTTCCAATGAGAATATTCCCTATGAAATTATCAAAAAGTTATGAACTCGTAAATGAGACAGTAAGTTACAATAATTGATAACGGCGGTGTCCAAGCGACTTCCTGGATAATTTTTATTGTTCGTAAAATTTAAAATATTAATTTTATAACTTTGGAAACTTCTCGTTTGTGCATTCGAATTTGCTAGTTATTATCCAGTAGGTAATCGTAAAAGCTGTAATACTATAAAAAATATATATTTATTACTTATGTTTGTATTGTATATCTTTCCCGATCACGGAACAACGATCTAACCTCGGTACCTAATTTAATGAAATAAAATTATTTATTGGAGTAAACACGCAATAGATTAACAGTAAACAATAAACTTAAGTATAAATAAAAACTTATTATTATTTATTATGTGCCTGTTTTAAATAAAACTTAATTAGCATTAAAAGGAACTGTTAGTAACGTAGATATTTTTTTTTATAGTTCATTTATATCATACAAAAGAAATACAAAAAAAACTTAAACTAAGATGCGCCACAGAAACCTGTTAAGGTATAACCCCTGACCCCCCCCCCCCCCCTTAACCCCTGGTAAGGTGTACCTGTATAGGTATATGTTTTAATATATTATCTACACCATTCAGAATCATTCGAGGGGGGTTCGTTATCTTTATGTATGAAAAGCTAATAATGTTTGGAGCGTAGAGCTTTGAAATACCGCCACAAACACTCCGATTTATGCCTTACACTGTGTTATTAAATGTAGTTCACGTCACGAGTACCTGATATATCCAATAGGTGATATGTCCACAAGTTCAATCCCTTTATAAATAAATCCGTATAATTCATAGAGGTAAACAAAAGCGAAATCAGGAAATAGATCCATTAAAAATACGCTCATCAAAAACGAATTAACCAAATGGTTAGGTACGCGCGGTGTGCCGTGTGGCCTAAAAAATATCTCGATGTAAGGCTTAAAAACCGAATGGGTACAGTATAGTAAAAAATATCGATTCGCCTAATTTATCTAAAAAATTATAATGAGTGTAAATAAACATCTATCAAACAAACACTTACACTTCCTCCAAATTCAAAGAAATTCAAAGGTGTATGTGAAGGTGTTGGACCAGCGTAGGGACTATAGCCCGGTCCCTCTCATGCAAGAGAGGAAGCCTGTGTCCAGCAGTGGGACGTATATAGGCTATCATGTTATATTAATAATGTATGTCTTTCCCGACCACGGAACAATGGTGTTCCGGACCTTTGGGAGGCGTATGCGGAGCCGAAGCCAACGCGCAGAGGCCCTTTCGACAATTTAATGAAAAGTGAGGGGTACACTAAGCGGATGCTGCCCCTGCCCTTGTCATGGGACGCACGCAGAGACAGCACCCGCCATGGTGTAAGGACTATTGAGAATTAATGGAGTCTAAAATGTACTAGGCTATTGGGTGAAAAGTATGAACTGTGATGAATGGGCTATTGGATGAAGAACCGGACGCCTGCCTAATAAAACGGTATCCAATTTTAATAAAATGTATTATAATGTATTATTATTATACGCTTTCTTTGCTCTTCTCTCGTTTACGCTTTCTCTCACTAGCATTAAATATTATACTAGCATAGGAAGTTTATGCGTAAACCCCACTCTATTCTAGAATATACATTCTGACAGACTTGGGTGCCAAGAATCAAATTTCTATATTTTAACGTCAAGGTTTGGACCACCCGGTATAATATATTTATACAATAGGTACTTAATTGGTTTTGGTATTATTTCCTAAAACATTGTCTTAATTTACTTTCAAAAAACTCACCCTTGTACCGTCCTGTGTACAAAGGCGATACTTCCCACACCTTTCTGGATATTGACATATTGTATGACGTCCACATTATTTCCATCTAGGTATTATTCGCGACAAACTATAGCTTTCACAGAAAATGAACTTTTGCAATTTGACTATTTTACATACGAGTAGAATCTAGACTGAAAGAGAAGTGTCATATAATTTTGCTGTCATATAAACCACGACACTTATAAAATGCATTGGTAGTCTGGTACGTCTGGTACGACGCCACTTTCAATCCGGAGGTCTCTGGTTCAAATTAAGCACTGGCTAAAAGCTGCGACAAACACTAATAGTGGATAATGAAATGCCACGATATTTCTCTTTCCGAACAGACTCTCTCAACTTATTTTTTATTAGTGTTTGTTATACAGTGTGTAAATTTAATACGGGAGAACCTTTTAACGTTGGTTTACATGGTCATACTGAACAAGTTTCACTATGGAAGTAACCCCATTAAACTCAAAAAAAATTGGCTTCCTCATACAAAATGTCGACACCCATGCGACAAAATGTATGAGTCTTGCAAAAAAATCGTGATTTCGGGGTAGGTTCCATAGTGAAAGTTGTTCAGTATGACCTATACAAACTACCGTTAAAACGTTCGCCCGTATTAGATTTACACACTGTATATTTAAACGTGACTTCACGCCATGCGATGGACACGAAACTATGTATTTTACTTAGTAAGTTATCGGACTTGACATTAAGTTAAATGCCCATGCATTAAGGAAGTCGGATTGATGATTTGGGAGCAGTATGTGGTTCCGCATTTCTATAACATACGGAAATATAATAAATTAACTAAATAAATATATATTATTTGACAATTTTTACACACATCAAGCTAGTCCCACAGTAAGCCTAATAAGGCTTGTGTTGTACTAGGCGACGATATATATATAATAAATATATAATTATATAAAAATATACTTAAATACATAGTAAAACATCCATAACTCAGGAACAAATATCCGTGATGAACACACACAAATCAATGCCCTGACCAGGATTCGAACCACGGACCTCCTGCTTCATAGGCAGGATCAGGGCAGGGTGAGGGTAATAAGTATTAGATGCTTAATGGAACCTGCTTGTAACTATTGTATCGAATCTCATTTCACATTTTAGGTAATTAATTTTTGTTTTAATTTACTTTTTAAATAAATAATCACGGGTAACTCACGCCTTTTAAGTGGAATAATACTCGACATGTTTCGCTTAGCATCGGCGTCGGTTAGCCAACGCGAATGGCTCATAAATAAGATCCTCGTTGTGGAACGAAACATGTCGAGCGTTATTCGACTTAAAAGACGTGATTATTTATTTTACGTCACTCAGGGCGGTAAGTGAGATTTGCCGCCCACGGGCGCAGTAGCAAATCTCACTTCACACCCAAGAGAAGACGTAAAATTGTGTACGCACCAGGGGCGGTAAAAAAGAAGGCCTCCGATCGCGTGTTTATGGCCCTTACCTTCGGTTCGGGCTCCAAATTTATTTATTTTACCGCCGTACTTTATTTTATTTTTTTAGGTACGTAATGTACTATAATATGTCTGTGTCTCACGAAAGTTTTGTGTTTAATTTACTTTTTAATAACAGTCTTTAATGCCTCTTTTTCCTTTGCGTTTTGACAGTCTTAGGATACTTAGGCAAGCACCGCGGATTTGAAATTTATTGTAGTTATGGAAGATCCCTGGATCTGGCTCTAAATATGAATAATATCATACATTTTTGATCCATATTGGAAATACTAGAAAAATTGATTTAGTCTACTTCTTAAAATACATAATTTTGTATTGTAATTGGATAGTAAATGTAATTTGGCGATTTTTTATTCTGATGGACAATTCCAGCAACAAAATAATGATACAAATAGCAATGCACGAAGGAGAAGTTTCCAAAGTTGTGAAATTTTCCACACGGAATGTTCTCAATTTGTAAGTTGTAAGTTTTCGGAAATCCGAGAACGCTACTGAATTTTTGAGAATTTTCTACAACATGAATGTTGCTAGATGGCCAGATGGCATGACCCTGGTTCCCTGGAAGTTGGGACGGCCCTTGGTTTGGGAGGCCACATGTGCCGATACCCTCGCGCCGTCTCACCTCCCAGGGACATCAGTCAGGGCCGCGGCCGCCGCCAATGCTGCTGAACACCTCAAACGGCGCAAATATGCAGACATCGATAGTGGTTACATGTTTGAGCCGTTTGGGGTGGAGACGCTTGGGCCGTGGGGACCAGGAGCTCACAAAATGTACAGGGAGCCAGCCAAGCGCCTTATGAATGCGACGGGTGACCAGAAGGCTGGGGCATACTTTGCCCAGCGCATCGGTATTGCCGTCCAACGCGGCAATGCCGCCAGCCGTCTGGGCACCCTACCGAGTGGTACTGATCTGGAGCCCATTTTTTATTTGTAAGTATGTTTTAGGTTTTAGTATTAGTTTAGTTAATATGTAGAAATAAATATTTTACGATACCTACAAATAGGCAATGTTTTATATTAATTAGTGTGTGAGTGTTTTAGATTGCATGCCATGGTCCGCACTAACTGCCAAGGGATCTTCATATTCTTCATGCATTAGAACCCCCTAATTTACTTGTTTATACAACAAAAATGACTACGCTCATTAGGGAGTGATTTCATTTATCATTGTTTCAATACACACATTTTCTTTATTCAAGACTAAAGGTAAAGGAATGTTATAAAATTATGAGATTTTTCTTCTTTACTTAACGGCCTACTAGTGCTACTAGTTGGTAGTGACCCTGCCTATGAACCAGGAGGTCCCGGGTTCGAATACTGGTCAGGACATTTATATGTGTGTTTATCACAGATATTTGTTCCGGAGTTATGGATGTTTTCTATGTATTTAAGTATTTATCTATATCTATCTATTATATAGATCGTCGCCTGGTACCTACAACACAAGCCTTATTGAGATTATTGTGGGACTAGGTTGATTTGTGTAAGATTGTCCCAATATTTATTTATTTATTTACTTAACTCAGAGAATAATAGACCAAAGAAATATAGTTAATTGGCAGTTTTTGGTACCTTATTTAATTCAAAGATAATGAAAATATGGAGAGTATAATTTGAGTCACACAACTCTGTGATTGGTAGAATGAAAACATCGATTTATTATGTATTCTAGATGTGACATCTACAACAAATTGTGTCCCATGTTGAGCGGTTGACAGCTGTGTGCTTTGACAAAATCAAAGAGATTTGTAATATTTTTCAAAGTTTTTTTTCCCTAATGGTTTTCAAAGGTTTTTCACGACAACTTTTGGGACAACAAATTTCTTAGGGTTGTCATCTCAATTAATAAATAATTTTAAACAAAAAAAGAACCGACTTCACTTAGGATCCGCTATTCCAAGAGGAAGTGGCCGAGTTGCTGTAAAAAATAGTGAAATCACTATAGGTGTGCCTATAATAGTTGAAGAGTTCCCTCGATTTCTCCAGGATCCCATCATCAGATCCCGACTTGGTGACAATGGGACCATCTAGGGGTTATACCTGTTCGATTCAAAAAAAATTTTTGAAAATCGGTTCACGATTCACGGAGATATGGAGTAACATACATACAAAAAAAAAAAAAAAATATGATAAAAAAAAAAAAAAAAAAATTCAGTCGAATTGAGAACCTCCTCCTTTTTTGAAGTCGGTTAAAAATACCATAATTATTTGATAAATATCAGTTTTAATTTTATATTTAAACATTTTGGTTCCTGGTTTGTTACAACCAAGTATAATTTTGATTTCACATTTTTACTCAATCTGAAATTCAGGTCCAAAGTGGCAAAGATTCATAATATATATATTATACAGAAACCTGCTCTGCAAATTTTAGACTGTAGGTTAAAATTTTTGCGTCTTTCCAGTTGCTCAACACCGTGATATTAAAATCCGACCCTACCAATTAGTCTGAATCTTGATTTCGTAGAATTGTTACTAACCTCATCGAGCCGTGAGTAGGTATCTCATTACTACGGATTCCGGTACTTGAAAACGCCCACTTGCTTTTTAATGAGCACAAAATAGCAAACGAGCGCTTTCTAAAATTCTTGTAAGGTAAAATAACCTTTTCAGAACATCTTTCTTTGAAATTTTAAACATATCTTTAGTCACACCACATCTTTTTAATACATCTTTATTTGGTTTGTTTTAAAAACACTGGTATGTTTTTAAAACTCTTTTATACTTAATAAGTGATTAAGTTATATTTTCAGGACTTAACGACCGATATTAAAATAAAATACGTATGTGTGTACTGTGTAGATAACTGTTCTTCCCTTATTCTAATAGTTATTGATCACACGACCAAAACATGCGAACAATTTAGCAATAATACTAACCATTCTAAACAAAAGGCGAAGAAAAAAAAGTAGGTACCAGAAATCGAATACCGATAAATTACATAGGTATAACGACCTTGACATGGCAGCTCTGCTTTTGTCACGATATAGTATGTTTAGATGATAAGATCAAACAGAAATTTGAAAACGAATTTTGAGCTCAAAGAATCACTCGTTTGGTTCTAATATTAGAGACTTCATGTGTCATATTCCGATACGTTCAGGAAAAACAAATGATTAAAGAAGAAAGGTTTAAATATTGGAGACCCGTGTTTTATTCGAGGCAGGTATTACTGGACCGCGATTAGAATTGACATTTGACAGACAGGATTACAGTTGACAGATTTTCCATATGTTTAGGTCAAAATTTGTATGGGTTGACAGCTAACTCAATCCCATTCTCATCGCGATTCAGTAATGTCGCCATCAGATATATCGAAATGGCTACTAAATAAACTAAATTTTGCTAAACATTGTAATACAAAGAAAATACAGCCAGTTACAGATTTACCTACATACAAAACTTATTTTTGCTTTATTTTCTTTGTATTACAATTTTTAGCAACGACAACGAATTTCAAGCCTAGATCTGTATACTAGAATGCCCATACCAAATTTCTTGGTTCTAAAGCATGTTGTTTTAAAATGGGAGCCGAACTACGTTTGTATGGAGTCGCGAGTTCACGTGAGCGTCCTAAAATGTAACTTGGTAGCTTTTCTATTCTATAGACTAAATAAGAATAGGTACCAAGAAATAATATTTATCTTACCGAACATAGAGATAAGAAAAGTTACAAAAGTTGTCTGATACTAGTAACTAACCTACTAACTTTAAATTACTTATGTCGATATAAGACAGATACCTACACCTACACCCACTCGTATACTAAATGTTTGTAGTAGACTAGGAGTTGATCCCGGCAAATGACTTATAATTTTGAAAGCAATGAAAGTAAAACTATACTCTCTTTATTACTAGATCCGGATATCTTGGGACCTATCTATTCATCGATAGAAGTAGAAATTAACGATAGACCAGTGTGAAAGGTTGTAAAGTCAAGAAAATATGCAATTTATAGTTTGGCCAGAGTTTGTTTCACTTTAAGCATAGAGAATCATACTATCTTTTTCTAATGTTAGTACTCTCACTATTAAAAACGGGATGGGTATAGCATATTACTCTGACTGTTACTGCGCTTTTTGGTTTGCCAGACTATAGATAGACCTCCTTTTAACACAGTATAAGGAAGCTGGTCTTTTAGACCAGTAACCAACATCTAAAATCTACGAACAAATAAAAATTCACGTTCGTAATTTAACCTCCGGACGCAGGGCTGTATCAAACACGTTTTCCGCCACGGTAGCACCGCAGTAGCACACCCCTTATTTTATCCGGTTTAATCATGTCCATTTCGGTCGCATAACTCGCGTCGTCAGTTGTTTTTTGCCCACGGCCCACTCAGTTTATTTTGTTCATAGTTGTTCGTCGTTTTGTACTGTATGTTTTAACCTTCCGTATTTTTATGTGGAAAAGATTGTGTCATGTTAAGAGTCGCCAGGACGCTCGCGTTCCCATACAAACGTAGTTTCGCTCTCATTTTAAAACGACATGCTTTAGAACCACGAAATTTGGCATGGGCATTCTAGTAGTACAGATCTATGTCGGTAATTCGTTTTCGTTGCTAAAAATTGTATTACAAAGAAAATACAGCCAGATACAGATTTACATGCAAAACTTATTTTTGCTATATTTTCTTTGTATTACAATTTTTAGCAACGAAAACGAATTACCGACATAGATCTGTACTGCTAAAATGCCCATGTCAAATTTCGTGGTTCTAAAGCATGTCGTTTTAAAATGAGAGCTGAACTACGTTTGTATGGGGACGCGAGTTCACGCGAGCGTCCTGGCGACTCTTAATTCACCGTTCAGAGTCAAAACTACAAAGCAGATTTTTGTAAGCAAGGTCTGTCTGTACGACTACAGTTTATTTCGATTGTCATTAATAAAACCTTTTGGCTAACCTGCTTCTCAAACTCCATCGATAAGTAACTGCCAGACGCCCGGTTTAAGTAATAAGGATATTACAATAAATTAACTAAACGGCTCTTCGGCAGTAGCTTCTAATGCAATGTCGTTACGCATGTATTTAAATTTAAATTCTACGTTTACATATCGAAAATAGAAATTTATGCGTCGTAAGGGACACTAATTGGTCGTAATTTCACTTAATATACAAGAGATTAGTGTTTCTATCTGTCGATCTAAATTAGAGCTCCCGCTACACGTGTAACACGCGGAAACGAATACCCGTGTACTTAAGACCGGCGGTGCTAAGGAACCGGTTTACACGAACCCGCCAAGATTCGGAAACGTGTCCGGGAAACGTTTCCAGGAGACGTTTCTCAGACACGTTTCCCCGGTTACACGGGTACTTAATACCGGCCCGAACGGTTCCGAAGCTCCGAAGCAGTTAGAGCTGATCCAATAAGGTTTACTATTGAATGCTCTAATTGTGAACTGCATTATTATGCACCACACACTTGAGCGAAATTCAGCGCGGAATTCAGGCAAAATAGCTGAATGCCGCTCAAATGTGTGGCGCTCCTTATTATATGAGGTTGAATGGATTCGTATCATATAGATTTACTTTAAAATAAAAATTCTTTACCCAACTCCACAAAAACCATAATTGTTTTGGAGTCCTTTATTACATACCTACAAGGATAATTATTATTATATAATTATATTGAATATTTTCGTATGTTAAATAAAATAATATTAAAATTAATTACCATGCATATATTATATAACGAAGTTCACAATCTTACTAATTACGGCGAAAATGTTGTTGTAATTAGTACCATAGTGCACACATTTAAAGTCTAAATTCAAACAACATTTTCGCCGTAATTAGTACGATCGTGAACTTGGGTATCGATATTACAGGTAGGATTAGGTTAGGACGCGTCCAACTGAACAAAAATATGTGAACACGACCTTATACCCATACGAATAAGGTTGTGTTCACATATTAACGGATATTAATGGACTCGACTGTACATTGCCGGAAAGGAGGCAATAATTGCCTCCCGACTTTCTTATTAAAACTTTACACAGTGATAACAGCAAATCAATATAAAATATATATTATACACTGATGTAGGTAATGTAAAAGTACCTATCTGAATTCATAGCTGTAGAGACATAATGCAATAACTAGGTATTAATTATAATATTGATATTCTCTTATTTTTATCTCTTTCTTTGTTTAACCGAGCATAAAGAACACGCGCGACGGCTCCTACAAAAATAGTAACTAGGTACGAATTTAAGTGAACGATAATATGACTTATTGGGATAAGCTTAGATCATAAAATGGGAAATCCTTTATTTTTACTTGAGTGACTTTCACGCTAACGTCCCGGCGGTCCAGGTAATAAAATTAAATGTGTCATTTTATGACATATTTTGTGCGCTATTTTGACCAAAACGTTTTGTTTTCAAATCTTAAATGTAATAATAGTAATAAAGCTTAAAATAGGTAGATACCTATTTTAAGCTTTATGTCGATGTTATAAAGTCAACACGTCTGTAAAAAAACGTTAAAAACATTAAAATTCCCACAAATGTAATAGTTTCGCTGTGGTAATTTAAGAGCACCCTCCACAATACAACTAGAATAAATAAAAATAAATATTCCTAAGAATTTTTCGAATTTTCCTAAGCATCTTGTTATTTTAAAACCCGCAATCAAAGAGGTATATTATAGAGGTATGCCCGGGCTTAAAACTAGGTAATTATCATTGAATTAAAAATAATAGAAGACGGAAATAACCAAAATATCACCATATTTAAATATGATATGAGGATTCTGGTTATTAAAAAAGTTTTGTTTAATAAATTCAACACGTCTAATAAATGTTTAACTACATAATACATATCAAACTAATACAAAATTAATTTGATAGCTAAGTTTTATTTACGATGTTAAACTTCAATGTTTTTGCTCTAGTTAGTGATCTATTTGTGCAAAATTTACCTGCTATTCTATTACCATCATAAAAAGGCACACCCACAGTAACCATTTATTAAATTTCTACTCTACGGACCTCACAATAAGATTCAAAATCACCAAACTCCCCAAATGTATCATATATTCATTCGTACCGTTTGAACGACTCGATCCGTTCGACTCTTACCGCCAAGGACGTTTCCAGATCCGCGTGTATTTAAGACACGGTTTTTTCGACTACACGTTTAACCGTGGACACGGATCTTAATTACACGTTTCTTAATTACACGTGCGAAACGGGCCAGAAAACCGTGTAGCGTGTTATTCGGACACGGGTATTCGAAACGGTTACACGAGACCCGGAAACGACCGCGAGCCCTAATCTAAATGTAGGACCCTAATGGTACTATTTTCCAACCTATTAAAATTATAAATAAGTATCTAAATCAGTGTATCGCTATAGATAGTGGTTCTTTAACCCTTTATCGCATACAAAGGCATACATGGCCATTATTATTTTCAACTCTGTTTACATGTATCAGAGTTCAACATTTGTATTTTTTAAATATTCATGCGGTAAAGGGTTTATATTTTTTAACATTATAGTGACACTGCTTACGAAACAGAATGTAGGGGAGACCGGGTATGTTCCAAGTTCGACTTCTGGTAATAACACTTTTCTCTCTTTCTTTTATATTTATATAAAAATGAAATTTAATGAAATTTAATTTAATTTATTCCAGAAACATGTCCATATATGGTTATAACAAATTAATGTTACTAATTATTAAATAAAATAATACGCGTTGTCTTAATTGTACCTTTAGTCATTAAAATATATTAAAATAAATTACTAATTATTAAATAAAATAAAATAAAATAAATGAAGCCAGTGTTACGGGTCACCCCGACCCCGTTTAACCGGGTGTGTATGTGTGTATATTGTTGTCTACCCACTCACAAGACACGCCTTAATGAGCTTACTGTGGGACTAGGTAGATTTGTGTATAGCTGACAAGACACTGTCAGTAATAATGACATTATTTCTCTACTCGTCCTTTTCATTCTTCATATACATAGAAAAGGACGGGTATAGAAATAATGACATTATTACTGACAGTGTCTGGACCGCTTATGTGTGTTCGATAATATTTAATGATTTATTATCTATATATTGAAGTTTTGATCGATGTCTAGCAGTTATCTCTCATTTCAAGGTACATCCCTTAATAAGGTTAACATGGCATAATACTAAATTACACTTACATGTAATTAATTGGGTGTCAGAAGTGTCAGGACATGACTGGTTTATCAGTATCCATTAGTGTTATCTAATTTTTGGCTAGGACAGCAAATACCTCTTAAATATGACCTAGATTGTAACCCAATTAGTATTCTGCTTTTTCGCCGAAAATTGTATTGCCGAATTCATATGCTAACCCACTTTTCGCAGAAGTTTCATTTGGCCGAATAACTTGTACCAACCCCATAGTTAGGAAATGAAAATTACCTACTAGGTTGGGTTAGGTTAGGTTAGAATATGTGAAGTTGGGAAATGAAATTCGGCCAAATGAAACGTATGCGAAGAGTTGGTTGGCAAGTGAAATTCGGGATTTTTTTCGGCGAAAAGGCAGAGAACCTCTCATTCACAAGTTTACTGTTATTGAGTGAGGTTATGCGCTACCCTTCAAGATTCTACTTTAAATAAACGAAGTAACTCAACTGTTTTTTTTTTCTGATAGTCTAGCCATTTGGTGGCCGCCGCTTACGCTTTTCAGTGCTTGAATACAATATTGAATCTGTGAAACGGACCGCCGAATGGCACCTTTTCCAATAAAGCGTCACATATTTAAATCATTACACATTATTTCAAAGGGTATTGTTGTAATGCGTCTTTAGAAATCAAGTGTTGCTTAAAAGCTGTTTTCTTTAGAAATCGTAATCCCCAACATGACATATTGATGTATTGTGAATGTCTACACGCGAATGACCCGATCCGTTCAGAACAAACAGGCAATATTTGTTTTATTATACAATCGCCATCAAATATATCGGAGCAGCTACGTTACTCAAAAATATCCAAACATGCACTTTATCGCCGTGACAATAAAGGCGCTATTCTAATATTTGTGACGACATTGGCGACTGTACCACGGATCTAGTAGCGCGCTTTTGAAGGTTTTATTTTTGCGTCACCTTTCCCGTTGTCTGTTATCATTACCAATATTGAAAGGTAAATTTGACCCATTTCCTTCCGATGGATCTGATTTTTTTGCACGCATGTATATCGCGTGAGAAAGCTTTATTATGATGATATGGAGCTGGTATAAGGAAACCTCTGATCCCTACTGCTCGTGAGAACGCTGTGGTGATTTATTTAATTAATAGTCGGTGTTAATAGCCAAAATTTACTTTTTTTTATATGATACATATTATGATTCAAGAAGAGCCAATAACAAACTTAAGGTATGGCTGCCAAGTAGGAACTAAAAATAGAGATAGAGATAAAGAAGTATAGAAGGAAAGAGAGAAAATAAATAGTAAAATAAAATTAGTACCTAGTGTGCTAATGCTTATAAAAGGCCTTATGTAAGTACGAAAGTTATTTACACTACAAATCCAAAAAACGTGACTGAGCTTTTATAAAATCACACCTACCCGCTTATTTAATGCTAGAATGTAGTAGTATATCGCACTGAAATATACGAAAAAACTGCATTCGGCAGATATAGTTTGCTATTTTTGCGTATTCGACTATTCGTTATGGAATATTCTGGTACAAAAAGGGAATAATTCACGAAATGAGTATTAATTGCTACAAACTATATTTATTGATCATATTTTAACCGTTCGAGAATTTGATATTCTAGTTCTGTGGTTTGTACCAACATTAAACTGACTACGAGTAGGTTATATTTCAATGCAATAGGGGTTACGAATAAACAATTAACTGAGTGAAAGGTTATGGGGTTAACAAAAGCGGCCGTTACTGCGATCACGCATCAAAATAATACAATGGGAAAGTCAAGTGTTTTGACATATCACTGGTGATGTTGATGTTACGTACCCGGCCGGTGTACACTAGTGTTATAGAATTATGGCGTGTCGAAATATTATATTCTTACCAAATCATATACCTACGTATAGGGAGATATACCTAACCAGCGCTGGTAGCCTGGCGGTAAGACGTCCAACATTAGCTAGGGATACACGCACGGATGTGTCCGCCGGATTTGTCCGACGGATAAGCCCGGCGGACAGATCCGTCCGTGTATGGCGCGAATTGGACACGGATTTGTCTGCGGATCTGTCCGCCGGGCATATCCGTCGGACAAATTCGGCGGACACATCCGTGCGTGTATCCCTAGCTAATGTTGGACGTCTTACCGCTATTAAATCCGGAGATCTCGGGTTAAAATCCGGGCTCGTACCACTGAGTTTTTCGAAACATATTGTACGAAATACCATTACCATACTATACCATTTGATATGCACCAGCCGCATTTACGTGATTGAAAATATCGCGAGGAAACCGGGCCTAAATTCTAATACGACCTAGTTTCCTCTCTAGGCTGGAAAGTCAGATGGCAGTCACTTTCTTAAAGTCTTAGTGCCTACGCGAATTCATAGGATTAGGTTGCCAAGCATGCTAAGCAAAAAGCATCATCAGTAATTTGTAATATTTAGAACGGTATCCTGCCTTTTCGCCGAAAATTGTATTGCCGAATTTCATTTGCCAACCAACTTTTCGCAGAAGTTTCATTTGGCCGAATAACTTTTACCAAATAATTATTTCGCAACCATTTCATTTCCCAACCCGATAGTTGGGAAATGAAAATTGCCTACTAGGTTGGGTTAGTTTAGATTGGATTATGTAAAGTTGGTAAATGAAATTCGGCCAAATGAAACTTCTGCGAAAAGTTGGTTGGCAAGTGAAATTCGGCAATACAATTTTCGGCGAAAAGGCAGGATACCGTTCTAATATTACAAATTACTGATGATGCTTTTTGCTTAGCATGCTTGGCAACCTAATCCTATGAATTCGCATAGGCACTAGACTTTAAATTTTCAAAAAAAAAAATTTCGGCGAAAAGGCAGAGAACCATCTACAGGGAAAGCTAAACCATGCCGCGAAAAAAAACACTAAATAATTTACCTCAGGGAAATTATTTTTCATTTGAATTGATGAGCATTCTATAAATATTTAACTTTTTTCACATAAGTAACATCGTTCTATCTTTCTTATAGGCACTTCATAACACTTGTAATATGTGACACGAAATAAAAATATTCATTTCATTTCATTTTTCATAACCTAGAAAGGTTTCACAAAGGTACAGAGCTGATATCAGATCCGGGCATAATGTAACTCACATCTTGAGTGGCCTTTACATCGTCGAGACTAAAGATGACAATCGATCAGGGTTAACTGAGGTGGAATACGGACGATCCAATTTCCTATCACTACGTAATCAATTCTTGTATTAATAAGATAAGCAGGGCTTGTAACCGTAACCGAAATCCATAGTAAAAAACCGGTTTGTTTTTTCGTTCTTTTCGTTACTGTTTTATACTCAATCGAAAAATCCTATAATTTGAAGTGAAAACTATAAAAACATCGGGTTTTACATAAAAACCATAAAATAATTAAATATATTGAATCATTTCGGGGTTTTTTGCATTAACCGGTTACAAGCCCTGAAGATAAGAATCTGGAATGTACCACGCAGACCACGCATAAGCGCCGTAACAGGCATTAAAAAACTAGTAATAAGGATAAAAATTCAAAGAATCGCATGGAATACATATGCAAACTATTGAAAAAATTTGTAAACTAGAGCTCGTGTTCTAAAACAGCATATAAATAGTTCGAATCGATCCAATAGGCTTGTAACTTGTATCTTAAAAAAAATCGGGCAAGTGCGAGTCTGATTCGCGCATCGAGGGTTTTGTATGAATTAACTTTTTTATTATTTGAAAAAAGACTTTTTCTGTTGAAAGCGTCTGTTAATTTCATGAGGATTTATAGGGTGGCTGAGTGCAAGTAGGACTCGCGCCCCGACTTTAAAGTATTAAAAATGCTTAAGTCCGATTCACGCTTGACTGCAGTCTTATTATTCTATATGTAAAGAACTATTATCTAACTTTTATCTGTAATTTTTTCAAAGTTTTCGGTTCAGCGGTTTCCGACAAATGAGAAATGAGAAATGAGAAATGAGATATTTATTGATAAAATTATAAATAATTTTACATGTCATTTATATTAAGATATTAGGTTAAGTAGGTACTAGTTACGGTAGGGTACTTGTTACTGTAGGTACATTACATTACAATGGTAGTTACATGAATAGGACATAAAATGTTACCTATTATCATTACACTATTATGGGTTAGCATTAGTAGACCTTTGGGTAAATTCACTTATCGTATAACATGTAAGTTCGGTTAACATTTTTTTAAGTTTTTGTGTAAATATTGCGTCACTTGCAGAATTAGTTATGTCTTTAGGAAGGGTGTTGTAAATTTTTGCACCCATGACACTGAGTGACTTTCGAGCCTTGTCTTTTCGACGGAAAGGGATAAGCAGAAGGTCCTTGCCGCGAGTGTTACGGCCGTGGTTCATCCCACGGGTTGTATATACCTCTAGATTTGATTTTACATATTGGCAGGCTTTTAGTATATAGACACATGGTAATGTAAGGATTTTGTGTTTTTTAAATAATGACTGTGCAGGATAGTCATAAGGTTTATGTGAAATTATCCTCAGGGCACGTTGTTGTAGTTTAAACGGTCGTTTACATTGGGCTGCGGTGCCCCATAGATCTACACTCTGAGTTAATATTGAGTGGAAGTACCCGTAGTAAGCTATTTTGAGGTTTTGTGGTGTTAAAGTTGGCGCAAGTCTAGTAAGGGCATGACACGCCGATGCTAGCCTGCCACACAACTCATCTATATGAGGAGTCCAGGTAAGTCCCGAGTCTAATATAAAACCAAGGTACTTCACTTGTTGGACCTGTGGAAGATTTATCTTGTCCACGACGATTTCAAGTGGAAATTTGTTTGTTTTTCGTAGTTCGAAATGCATTACATTGGTTTTTTCGATGTTGAGAACCATGCCATTAGACGAGAACCACTTGGCAATGTTATTTATTACTCTATTTGCATTTGTTATTAAATTGTGAAAGTTGTCCGCGCTGACTATAACACACGTATCGTCGGCAAACATAATATATTCAGGCTCAGAGCATGCCATCATTATGTCGTTTACTAATATTAAGAAGAGGTTGTTTCCCATCGTCGATCCTTGAGGCACCGCACAACCTCCTATGGGTTCAAGGTTCGATTCCGAGCCGAGGACGGATGTGATTTGTTTTCGGTCCTTCAGAAATGAGGCAATCGTGTTAAGAAAGTTACCCTCGAAACCATAGCGTGCTAGTTTTGAGAGGAGCAGCGAGTGGTCAATCATCTCGAAGGCACGCGACAGGTCGCAAAAAATGGCAGCAACCTGTCGCCTGCCCACGAGATGTGCCATAATTCGCGCGAACGTATCACGCACCGCGTCCGTGGTCGAGCGGCCTGTCTGGTAGGCATATTGTTGCTTATTTAATAGGTTGTTAAGTGTAAGGTGTTGCATCATTCGTGTACTTAGTAGCCGCTCGAATATCTTGGATATTATGGGAATCAGTGATATCGGTCTATAGGATTTAGGTATATGCATTTCGCCCTTCCCTTTATAGATAGGTTGAATTTTCACTAATTTTAATATGTCAGGGTACAGACCCATATTAACACATTTGTTGAATATAAAAAGTAGTAGGGATATAACCGTAGGTGGTAAAAGATCAAGGGTATAGGTTGACATATCATTAATGTCCTTAGATTGTTTACGTTTGATGCTTTTACATGTCTTGATCATTTCCTCAAGCGTGTATGGTTGAAATATAAATGTAGGCGGTGCATGCGGCAGATATCTATCGAGATATGTCATTGCATCACTTGCGCATGGTTTCGCGTTGTTGTTTGAGTGTGTGTAGTAGTGATTAAGTTGGTAGGCAGCGGCGGTGGCGCGGGCAGGCTCGCAGGCACCGGGCGCGCGGCTCACAAGCACATCGAGGGGCCCTCTCCCACCACCGCTGCGCCGGCCCGTCTCAGATGAGATGATGCTCCACATAGCACGACTAACACCGCCACCTGCACCACACACTATTTTGTTATTTATGAATTCTTTACGGTCATTACGTAATGTGGTCCAATACACTATTTCTAGTTGTACTAGGCTCGAATGTAACTCAGTGTCATTAGGATTTTTAGATAACTTAACTTTTGTTGCGCGCAATTTATGACGCAGTTTACGTAATAGGTCATTAACCCAAATGTTTACAGTCTTTTTTATAGGTTGTTTACGACTCGGAAAATGGATGTCATAATAGTGTTTAATAATATTAATTACAGATGTCATCAATTTATTAGGGCAGTGATTATTTACAAAAATGTTATCCCATTCATATTGTTCTAGGGTTTGACTGAAATTGGCTTATGACATATGGGGGATTGGTAAATTTTAACTTTTCATATTAACTAACTTCAAAACATTTTTTTTATTTCCCATTTACCCCCCATTGCCCATACGTTTAAAATTTATAATTGTAGTTTCATGCCTGCCTTTGGGTAGCCGACTTACATATGTGTACAAAATTTCAGCTCAATATCAGTCCAGTTCTGAGAAAATTCGCTTTGTGACAGACAGACAGACAAAGTCGCACCATAAGGGTTCTTTACCATTTTGGTACGGAACCCTAAAAATATAAATAGTCCATCAGTTACATTATCAAAAACAATGTAGATTTTTTTGACAATTATAGAAAAAAATATGGGCATTCATAGGCTACGGCAGCTGCTTACTATCAGGCGGGCCGTACTTGTTTGTCTTGGTTTGGTATTTGAAAAAACATATAGCCTATTAAAGTTCCACGTAACGTACCCCGAACCTCGACGCGTCCTTAACTTTGTAATTTTTTTGCTTGATTGACAAAAAATACTTGTCCAATAAACTAACTGACGGACTAATAACAATTATGCAAATATTTTTATTACACAGGGTAACACCCTATTTTAATATGAAGGGTTTTTAACCTCATTGCTGATCGTGTTTATACTTACGGACTAAAATGGTAAATTGTGTTATTATTATTACTTTTTAACATGGGTATACATTTCTTTACATAACTAAATATACAGAGGCACTACAGTACAAATACTAAACTAAATTAATAACTAGCTAAAATCTTATATTAATTACTTTTTTATTTTTTTGTTGCATAGAAACTCTATAAAATTGAACTTGACGTTCTATAACTTGTAATATAACATTCTTTAATAATTTTGATACCTAGCTTATTGCTCTAATAATTTTATTGACGTATTGTATGTGTACGAGTAAATTGCTTGCTTGCTTGCTGCTTGCTCTAATTTACATTGCATGCCTATTTTAAGGTAGAACATAAGGACACCGTTTATTATAAAGCCACCGATGTGAACACTATATTCTAGCAATTTTTTTTTAATGAAATCATTTATTTACATAACTTAATACACAGAGGTACTACAGTACAAATACTAAACTAAATTAATAACTAGCTCAAATCTAAACTAGGCCCTTGCGGCATTGTACCAAGGATGCTGGCGGCATTTCCTCGTTGTATCGCAATGCTGATACGCTGTGCGAGGAAACCGCCAGCTCTTCGGTCACCAGTTCTAGCAATTAATATTTCATATTTAAATACCAAATTCCACTAGACTTAGGTACAGGGGGCCAATTTTTGACTTTCGAGCGCCCGAATTCAAAAAGTTTAAGCTCGAAAATAATCGCACACAAAAGCTTGCCGCCAGTTTTTTCGCATGAAATATACTCATGAATTCCAATTCCTATCGCTGTTATTTTTAAAACATAATTTCATCGTTTTATTCTGAGTTGTAAATGTCACTTTCGAGTACTCGAATCTGAAAAATCACCCCCCTGGTCCGATATTAGTTTCGGCATTTCTAATGTTTAGATATTTTGTCTAAAATAAAATAAAATTAATTCGCCCGGCTATTTATCTACTTAAAAACTTACGTTTAAAATAAATTGTTAAAATAATTTTAAGCTCAGGGGGGTAATTTTTGAGATTCGAGCACTCGAAAGTGACATTTAAAACTCTCAATAAAACGATGAAATTATGTTTTAAAATTGACAGTGATAGAAATTTAAAATCATGATCATTTAAACTATTCATTCCATGCGAAAAAATTGGCGACAAACTTTTGTGTGCGATTATTCTCGACCTTAAATTTTTTGAATTCGAGCGTCCGGCTGTCAAAAATCGGCCCCCAGGCCAATCTTGAAAACAAGGACTGCTTAAATTCAATATTGTTATGGTAGTAGGTAGGTACTTAGGAATTTGTGTTGTACCTATTATGTAAATATTTGTAGTAATTGTTAGTATAAATTATGGGTACGTTATGAAACATATCCAGGCGAATATATTATAATTTATATAGGTACCTAAGCGTTTGCTTCCACACGACTAGATCTTCACATTCGTTTTACCTACTTGCCTACCCACGTATTTCACGAATTCTATAGAAATAGCTACGTTCACCCGGAAAATCCCTCGCTACGGCACCTATCTGCCGAATTCATGTTTATCACTCTGAGTAAATGTGACGTTTCCAAGAAAAAGGTACCTCATTTTCGGTTGTTAATAGAGTTTATATCTAAATGAATTATTATGACAGTAATGCCTTATTGACAACCGACAATGATGTACCTTTTACTTGAAATAATACAAATATGCCTCTATATTGTAGCTAGTTATATGGAGGAATAAGTGAGTTGAAAGTGCAAAGTGCCTACTCTATACAACTAGCTATGGAGACCTTGTGGACCCCTATAGACCACAAGCCAGCAACACATTTTCTATGACTAATAGCGTCCCAGATGAAAATTCGTATAGTGGTTAAGGGCAATATATATTGGTGATACCTTGTGATTTTCAGCTGTAATACTTATTAAACGTAGATCATCACCTCCTCCCACAGATAACCTCAACCACTAGATAGATCATAAGTACAACTCGGGGTCACCACGCATCTGTGCTCCCGTACTAATTTTGTATGAGAGCGCGACCGCTTATTTCAATTGAGTTAACGTTTTTGATCATTACTCATGTGAATTAAAAATATCCACAAAAATCAAGTTACAGGGGTGAATCTGGATTGTTATACTACAAATTGGTGTAGAATACTATTGAGATGTGCTGTTCGAATCGTAGAAATTTACGAATAAAATTGCGCTGATGTGTGGTGACCTCGTGCTCCCTGTAAAAGCTTAATGATGAGGTGTCTGTGTAGTTTTGTGTCTCCTCCTAACCGTTTTTGGCTGCAGCGACTGCGTTCTATGGCTGAGAGCGAGCTTGTGGGCTCTTAGGTGACTCATACCCAATGTTTGCAGCAAATGTGCGGCCACACTCGCTGCCAAAATTGCATGCAAAAACCTAGGTTTCACTATGAGAATAGCTTCCCAATTCAGTAGTCCAAAAATATCATACAGACTATATTTTGCATATGTTCGCAGCCGATTAGAGTACGGAGCCACTGTATGGGATCCAAGCGAGGCAAAGTATACTCTCATGCTGGAAAAAGTACAGCGGAAATTTGCCAGACACATCTATAAAAGGACATACGGATATTATCCGTATCTTTTTCCTTCCCGATTCGTTCTAGGAATGGTCGGTCTTGACACCCTAGAGCTTAGACGCGATTTGCTTCTAATTGTGCATTACCATTCACTGCTGCACGGTAGGATCGATAACCCTTCTGTTCTGGGACGAGTTGGTCTGGCGGTTCCGTCGCCGAGCTTTTCTTTAGCAGGTGCATGCTTAGGCGGTGCACGACCCGTGCGGCGGTGTAGGCGCCTTTTAGCGGTCCCTGAGACACGAACTGTGCATGCTGCTAATGCACCCACCGCCCGCGCCATGTCCCTAATTAACGACTTGCTGACCCGGGTCCCGGATGCCGACATATTCGCCGATAAGTTAGGCAAATTTGTTAGAACCGTCATGCCGGCCTTGAACTTATCTCACTAGTATTTGTGTAATTGTGTATGAATTAGTTTTAATTAGAAATATTTGTATTACCTATTATTATTGATCTCAAAATTGTTGCTAAATTGATATATATTTTATGGTGTCTGATCTCATTTTTGTTAATAGGTATATTGTATAGATTTATTTCCGAATTTGTTGAATATGTTTGTTGTTATTTTTATTTACCGTGTAAGCGCTTTGGTCTTTACTGTAAGCTTATGTGTGAGAATAAACGAAATTGAAATTGAAATTGAAGTCAGCACCCTTCCGACATCAGTAATGTGTGGCCATAGTTGGTCTGGCCTTTAGGTCTTCGCCTTAGCGTCAAGTCGTGGCCTAGCTCCGAATTCACGCACCTGCGTGTGCACGGTATGCCTCCACTGCAGGGCCGTAGCCAGAATTGCAGCTAAGATAGGGCATAGCGGATTTTAAGGTAGGGCGTTAACTTTATTTTCATACATGTTTGACCCGATTGTAGTTTTTAAGGTCGGGCATTGCCCCCTAATGCCCCCCCCCTAGCTACGGCCCTGCTTCACTGTGAACGGTCACTAGCCTGAGTCGCCCATGTCTTTGTCCTATATGAACTCTCGCTCTCTTCATATGCCGCTTCAACACATCTTCACGGAAAAAAATGAGCTTTAGCAAAGTACCAATTTGGTTCTGCTGATTTTGCATACAACCAAGACATATTTAAAACACGGAATAAAGCTTTGTTAATGACAAACATGCAATTATGGCTAAACGTTCTTGGTTATTTTAAACAAGCACTAATTTGAATCCAAATAAGTGTCCCAGTAAATATAACCCTTACCTGATTCCCTTATTTATTTTTTTAACAAAAATGGTTCTAGTTTTACATACATACATTTGATACGTTAGCCAAGTCGATTTCTTTGATTATAGCAACGAACTTTGCAGGCTCCATGCGAAGCGAGTCACTCAGCTGTAAATAGCAAAATTTTATTTATTTCTAAGTTGCTGGTTAATTTTTTCAGTGTTTTTACCGCAATTACTAACCACCTTGCTTGCGCTTAACTTAAATATTACAGTTATATTAGCAAACCTTAAAACTTACTAATAACTTAACTAATTAAAAATAGCTTTTCAGCTTAAAAAAAAATATTACAAGCTTTCGCTCATATCAGACTTATTACTTAGATAATTACGAAGCTAACTTTTTTCTCTATGCTAATAGACAAATACTTATAATTTAACCTTGACCCAAACCAGACTATTTAACCCGTACCTAAGTACAAAAATGACGCAAATGTTGACCCCTGGAGTACGACAGTTCGTGCCTTCGCGTTATTCACTAAAGCTTGGTTTACATGTTCTTAGTTACTCTACAACTTAATGAAAGTTGGGTAGTAATTAAAATAAAGTTCATTTGTTCACTAGGTATGAATTCTTTCCAAGCATTTGGAAATGTTTTCGGAAATTTATAGAATGGAATGTTTCAAATCCCTTACAAGAATGTGAGAATTTCTCGAAATGTTGAAAATCAGTAGGCACATCAGTAGGTACAAGTTTTTTTCGACCGATAATATTAATTGTTACCTATAATTTCGTAGCGATCATGAAATTATATTTAGTGGAAAAAATCATTTTCAATTAGGTACCTATTTTAAAGTGGGCAAAAATCAACAAAAAAAGAGTTAAAATAAACTTCGTATTAACAAAATAATATTAACGATTCACAAAGAGAATCTTGAATTTAGCTCATTAAGAAAGTAGCCAGTTGAGTTGTCTCTTCGGTCCTCTCTGTTGTAATATTTATACTTTTCCTTTTATATATGTACCTATGTATTTCTATCCATCTTGTTTATATATTGTGTACCTTGTTGTACATCTTGCTGTAATTGTCTACCTAATTTCAATTTCACTTTCATTCACTCAAAGGTAAACTGGAAGAGATCCCTTAAAGGGATAAGTTTGCCTTTGTACTTTACATCTTTTGTTTACTGTATTTATCTACTGTGTTATGTACAATAAAGTATTACTTACTTAAGTACTAGGTAATTTACTAACTTGTATCGTGTAAACCAGACATAACAGTTTGTTTTCGATTTGAGCGCTAATTTTCATTCAATCACGAACCAGTGTGACAATCATTTATCACCGAATAAAACAATAAAACATGGTGGGCGTGGCTGTAGACCGTAATTCATTATGGTGATAGTACTACTAGTAGCTTATAGCTAGGGATATACACACAGTCCACACAGATGTGTCCGCCGACTTTGTCCGACGGATATGCCCGGTGGACAGATCCCCTCGTGTGTGACGCTATTCAACGCTGTTCAAACAAATCCGTGTCCAATTCGCGCCATACACGGATGGATCTGTCCGCCGGGCATATCCGTCGGACAAATCCGGCGGACATATCTGTGCGTGTATCCCTAGCTAATGCCTGCGACTTCGCCCGTGTGTATATCGAAATGATAAAACCCATGTTGAAATGAAGTTATTTATTTCAGGCACAAGTCCCAAACAGAGCCTACCTACCTATACCTATGTTAGTAATAAAAATATTCATAGAGTTAAGCGTTCCTTGTAATATTTTTAGCACCATTTCAGGAAAGCTTTTCTTTGAATATTTACTTCAGAAAAAGTGATTTTTCAGCTGATATTCCACGGCTTAACTTAAATTAAAAAGTATTAAATAAAGCTTCCACAGACAAACTAAGAGAGTAGGTACAGTCAGCAGCAAAAGTTGCTAAGTGGTTGGAGTGTACAAAATGACCTCCACACGCTCTTATTCTCTTAACAATAAAGTCGTGTCCACGTCATTTTGAACACCCTACCCGCTTAGCTTCTTTTGCTGCTGAGTGTACCTGTTAGTGTCGTAGTTTGGTTACAAACTTCCATTCATAATAACTTTTACATTTACAGTATTATTGAATAACTAAACATCACGGTGGGCGTGTCGAACGATAGTAACTTATTTTGATGGCAGCTATTAAAGTAATGTTTTTTTAATGGTATTTACAATTAAATAAATGCAGGTAATGTTCACCTACATGGTTTTTGCGTGTTTGCATGATTTAGGTAACGTGCCTTTTACATTATTGGAAAGTTCTGTGTTAAATAAATACAAATTTTCTAGCTACCTATATACTTACTTACTATTAGGTTCTGCGCGCTCTAGGTAGACTTCGGGAGCCACCTAGTATTATGTAACTTTCGCGTTTAAAAAATATTATTCAACTATAAATGAACTCACAATAGCCCTAAGCCATTAACCTTTCGACCGCCGTCGTCTGATATATGAGACAAAGTGACAACGTGAATGACACCTTCATAAATTATGACATTTATGACAGAGTTCAAATTTGATAGTTTAAATTTTGACGTAAGGCGGTTAAAACGTTAAAAAGCTTTTTATACTCGGCGACTGTAATACTCGAATTGAGATTGTGGTGGCGGAACTACTAGCGCATACTTTTTGATAGAGCTTGTATGGTCGCATATTGTAGCATCCATAATGGAAATCATAGAAAGGATTTCCATACAATATTGTGAAACTGTTGTCGGGCCCCGCATTGCGTGTCGCCGCCGGCACAATCCACCGGGAGATCGAACGTTACGAGATTACATAGAAGCAGTAGGTTGTGCACGGCTTTCGTCGAACTCAATTCTTACCGGCTTGCTTAAGCACTCGTATAAAAACTATTGTGTGCAACGGTACATAATAAGGGTTCTTAATTCGGCTTCGCCTCATTTTGTAACTTCGACCCTCGAATCTTAAGAACCCTCATTATGTAACTGTTGCACAAAATACTATTTTGGGTCTGGTTCCGCCATTTAATTTTTTTTAACTGAATCACAGGAAAAACGCCCGGTCAAATCTTTTCACAAAATTACACGAGCATCGCATAACAGTAAATTGCCAAAAAACAAGGATTCTTTGAGTTGGCCGCACTGATGGTGGAAAATAAAGAAAATATCTATCGAACGGTAAGCAAGGACGTGGGAAAGATTGGCACAAGGCCAAGTAAAGGGGGGGCAAGAATTAACATTAGCATAGGAAAACATGAAGGGAAGCTAGTAAGTAGATAGAGTACTCATTCCCACGGTAAGCTTTATTTAGTAAGTAGACATTTATTTGGAAAAAACATATGCAGATGGCAAAGGGGTTATATTTTTATATTCTTGCTTATATGAATAAAGTTAGGACGAAATTATTTGGGTCCCTAACTACCCAGTACAGTCGCCATCAGATATATCAGAGCAGCCAAGGTGATGGTCACAAATATCTGAACAACGCCTCTATTGTCAAGGCGATAAAGTACATGCTTAGATATTTTTGTATACTTACCTTGGCCGCTCCGATATATTTGATGGGGACGGTACCTACCTATTTTATTTATTTAATCTAGATTTCACATAATATTGGATCCATTAGACGCTAAAATATACACTTGGCGGAATTCAGATGATAATAGACAATGATCAGCCAAAAAGCTGAAATTCTGGCTGAATATTATTATTAGACGTAATGGTCTACAAAAATTCAGACACCAATGTCACCATGCATCTAGACGAATTTCCGCCTTGCGGCAGATTTTTGTCAGAATTCCGCTATGTATGTGCTGTGCCTTAAATGTCGAAAATAAATCAGAACCAAAGCCATAAATTCAAACCAAAAGAGAAAAACAAGGAAATGTAGTGACAGAGTAAGAGAGTTACCAGCAAAACGTTATGTAGTGCATCTTCAGTTCAGTGGGTGGATGCTTTTAATAAGGGCTTGTTTAGGTATAGGTAGGTAGGTATAGGTATATATATTGTCCAGATATGGAACCACTGCTTTAACGATTTTCTCCACTGGTAAACAAACTATGACGTCATTTAGGCATTATGGATCTAGTTCCTAATGTCCTTTCAATTTAAAATCACTTACAGTACTCGCGATAAAATTAGACACAGTTTTCTAATGTATTTGAATATTTGGAAAGTATTAGAAATACATTACTCGGCACTGCTTTGATGATTGTTGACCATCATTTCAGCGTTTTATCGCCTACTGCTAAGGAGCCTCCCTTCTTGTAGGTACAGTTGAGTTTTCCAATATTTGTACACCGTTCGAAATATATCACAACCTTATTTGTATAGGTCGTGTACACATATATTTGAAGCCTTAGAGCTTTAAACCAAGCGGAGTAGCCATTGACAGGCGTTCCCCTCTGCCGAATGAGTATGACCAGTGGTCATACCTACTCATTATATGGACTGACGTTTATTTGACGTGGCTATTTTGACGTTTCGCATACATTTGACGTTCCCTTCCCCCGCAAAAAACGGCAGACTTTTTCCGATAGAAATGAGAGCGCGTCTCGCATCCGGTTGGTTTAATAATCAAAGTTTGAAGCACTCGACTGCACCTACGCCACTTGTCCCGATCCTGAGCCCATCCCATCCAGAAGTGACCCGCAACCTCCCGAATGTCGTCTACATGATGATACTTGATATAATTTTACTTCTATTAATCTTAATCTGCATAAATTATCACCTACTCGTACATATTTGAAGTTGTTCGACTCAAAATCGTAAAAAAAAACATACAGTATGTAGGATAATTTATCGAAGTTTAAAAAACGCAGAACAATATGATAAGTAACGATTTGTTAGATTATTTTCCGAGATGCTTGTTTTCCTGGCAGCTAATTTTGTTTTCGCATTTTTTCTCAACAATATCCAATACCTATCACAATAAGTCATGATTGGGGGTAAATTTTTAGTTTTTTTTTGCCCGAAGAATCGGTAAACAATGATGCTTTTAGGATGAGAGGGTGTTTGTTTAGGTATGTTTGTTATGGATAATATGGATGAAAAAGTTTTCAATTCTAAACGGCTTTGGCGATTTTCTTACGGTTTCGGGAAAGGACACCCGTGTAGTTTTTAGACAAGATTCGTTAGATAACTAGCTCGTGGTCATTTCATTTTTAATATAATATTTCTTAAATTTAGTAAGTATTACTGAGTATCACATTAGCTAGGGTTACACGCACAGATGTGCCCGCCGGATTTGTCCGACGGATATGCCCGGCGCACAGATTCGTTCGTGAATTCAGATGTGTCCGCAGACAATCCGTGTCGAATTCGCGCCATACACGCACGGATTTGTCTGCCGGGCATATCCGTCAGACAAATCCGGCGGACACATCTGTGCGTGTATCCGTAGCTATTATATTATTTACATATATGTTTAGTTAACTCACCCATTTTAAATTATCACACTTTTCACTGAAACCATTTTCATATTATCCACGAAACTACCAGGAGAACAGGAATCACGTAGCGTATCTCGGACGGGCGGCATGTATACTAACAATTACCGAGAGAAAGCTCCAATGCTCGTAGCAATCCATCGATACTACGCCCTAACACGATATACAATACGCTCTCTACAAGTAGTTGCTAACTTGAACATACGATAAAGCAGCAATGGTTAACGGCGTTGGAAAATGCGACTGTCCATTTTGTGATATCAGTAAGAGTTAGTTTCAAGTGTTGATCATCAATGGGTGGTTAGAGTTTATTGTGTACATAATATTAACAACTATTATTACTCGCACTCATAGAGATATCATTAATGATTCTACTATTTAATTACTTACATAATATAATTCAAATATTAGTTATAAACAGGAGATATGATAATTATGATAATGGGAACATAATTAGCATACAAATGATGGCTATTAATTACTATTGAATATGCACAATTACCTTTTAGAAATAAAATTACGTACGTTTCAACCGATAATATAACTCAATTTTTTTTATTTAAATCTAAAAGTATTGTAAAAGTCTAATATCGAATATTGCCAATGAAAAACGTCTGAAGCGCCCTATTGGCGTTGAGTCAGACCTTAATAAATATCAATTTCCATAAACCTTGCTGCTTTGTACCTACTGATCCACGTGCAAAGGCTTTGTATGGATTAAAGCTATTAGATGAGACTTGTTCAAACAGGCTTTTTTAACTTACAATTTATTATTTATCATCATTAACCTTTTTTAGTATATTTTGGATGATAAGCCTCTCCCTCTTTTTCTTAACTCGCTTTTTGGTAAGAAATAAGTTCGATATTTGTAGTTAAAATACCGCGTGTATATTTGATATTACTACAAAAGGAAACCAGAAGCAGGTTTTGATGTTTTAAATCGACATTGCAATAAATATTTAGTTAGTTGTTAATTAACACCGAGCAATTATTTTTTTAATTTATTTCACTCAGCAATGTACTGCGTATACAGTACAATGTGACACATATCAATTGTGACGTTTTAAAGGCAAAGTAATCAGGTAGGAGCAATACATTGCGTGCTGAAATATTTTATATGGAAAAATAAAAGTCGTAAAATTTTAATAAAACATATGGAAGTATGTTTATTAGGGTCTATACTAACTACCCATAGCTTATGTGGTAATATCAAAAATACACGCTGTATAGGGAATTAGTACATTTAAAGTGAGACTAGTTATGCCATTTTGGCGGAAAAATATGTACATCAAATCAACGAAACTTTGCTTTATAACTTTATTTTGGCACTAGGAATAAGGATCTACCGAGTCCTATCAAAAATTATGCGTCCAAGGCGTTGTTCAGATATTAATGACCACCTTGGCCGCTCCGATATTTCTGATGGCGAATGTACGAGCGTGTAGTTGTACATTTGGCACATTAAATCTTGTCTATTGCTTTTAGTTTTCGCTTGGATTCTTAATGGACGTTTGATCAGAATGATTTGACGGTTGTCCGCCGATAATAAATGTTGATCAGCAGAGGCGGAGGAGTACTTTCGTTCATAATTATATTTGATCTTAACATGGCCAAATGCCAGGACAAACGTAAGAAAGATAGATTAGATATGCACTAAAAAAATTGTTTCCAGCAACCAAACTTGGTCACGGATTATAGTAATCTGTGACTTCCTCTACCATAATAAGTAACATAAGAATTGGGACTACAAAACTAACTAACTTACTTAAAACCAAAATGTTTTGTTATTTATACGTATTTAAACTTTGAGTTATAATTAAATAAACTTTATTCAGGATCTTTATGATCACGTGTAGGGTTGTCAAAGTAGTTTCCTACGGACGCAGAGTAACATTGATCCCCGGCACTGGCACTTAAGTTCCAATCGGTGGGTTTCAAACCACGGCCACAAGTTTGAAAGCCACGCACCTTACTGCTGAGATAGTTCTAGTATCTACTTTCTACCATGCAGCATGCAGTGCTTGCAGGTAGGTACCAACCTACACTACCCAGTGCAGTGCAGTAAGGTGTAAATACAGCTACCTACAAGCACTGGGTAGTGTAGGTCCCTAGTAGGTAAATCGAGTCGCAAAGCGGAACAAGTCAAGATTTTTTGGCAAATTCATAAGATCACGGGTCGCCAGTAGCCACGTACGGACAGTCAATAAGAATCATTACAAACAGTACCCGCAGATACGAGTAGGTACTATTTCTTGTTCTCGTTTTGGTGTACGGATAGCCAGTGCCTAAAAATAGGACTATACATGTTGCGGTACACTGTAGCTAAAATAATGATTTGTGAGCGGCGCATCCCCTCCCAGAAGGAGGATTCCGGCTTCTGCGAACATGGTGGACGCACTGCAGGAACGCGAAAGCCCCATCATGATCCGGAATATATTATTAGGTATACTGCACCCTGATGGCGTTGTACGATTTCCTGCTGTGCCTCACCCACAGTTGACAAGTGTAAATAAAATTATTAAAAATTAAAAAACACGACTGTGTTTGTTTTAAATGAACTGAAAAGTTAAAAATAAGCTCTAAACATGATTGAGAATGTCTTTGAAACCTTATGGTTGAGACGGTGTCTTCCTACACCCTGACGTACGCTGGATCTTTTAAAATACATATTTTACTTCGATCGCAGTGGGGGGACCTTTTAAACTGTATAACACAATACCCTTAAAAAGGTCCCCCGACTGCAATCGAAGCAAAATATGTATTTTAAAAGATCCAGCGTACGTCAGGGTGTAGGAAGGCACAGTCTCAACCATAAGGTTTCAAAGACATTCTCAATCATGTTTAGAGCTTATTTTTAACTTTTCAGTTCATTTAAAACAAACGCAGTCGTGTTTTTTAATTTTTAATTATTTTATTTATTTAAAACCTTTTCGTGACATAGAATACTTAAGCAAACTTTGGATTAATAATTGAAAGTATAAAGACTTTTTTTTTTACTATTTTTCACTTAAAAAGCGCTGGTAGCCTGGCTGGCAGTAAGACGTCCGGAGGTCTCGTATTCAACCCTCGGCTTGTACCACTGAGTTTTTTGGAACTTATGTACGAAATATCATTTGATATTTACCAGTCGCTTTTCTAACTAACTATTTTGGCTCAACGATCCAAAGAGAATCTTGGCCTCCGAAATGAGAGCACGCCACCTATCCCGATCCTGCGCAACTTCTTGCCAGTTGCTGACGCGAAGCTGCAGCAGATCCGCCGCCACACTGTCCCACAACGATATCTGGGCCTACCCACCGGACGGCGACCAGTCGGTCGTCCCAAGAACGTTCTCTTGACAGCCCGATCCTCACCCATTCTCTGTAGGTGACCGAACCAGCGAAGTCTGTGGGCTTTTGTTTCGCCGATGATACCAATATTCGGACCCAAGTCTGGCCACCAACTCTTCGATCTCGATATTCCTTCGTGAGTCGCTTTTCGGTGAAGGAAAATATCGTGAGAAAACCGAACCTAATCCCAAGAAGGCCCAGTTTTCTCCTCTGTGTTGAAAGGAAAGATGGCAGTCGCTTTCGTAAAAAATTAGTGCATACGCCAATTCATGGGATTAGGTTGCCAAGCGGACCTCAGGCTTAAATGAGCCGTGGCAAAAAGCCAGGATAAACACAAGGAGGATGATGACTTTTTATCATGTACAGTCAGCACCAATAGTATCTTCCTACACGAAGGCCTCAAAAATATGTGACACGCTCCTATGGCTCTACAAATAAGAGCAGGTCACATATTTTTGCGGCCTTCGTGTAGAAAGATACCATTGATGCTGACTGTACATACGTGATGTTGTATAGAAGTATCTTAATACCGCGAAGTAGAACATTTCATTACATTCAGAGCAAGGACGCGTCATACTACACGTAGTTGCATTGCATTGTCCGCGAGGCAACCGGATGGCTCGCGGTATTAAAGGTCACAGGCGTCACAGCTCATTAGAGCGCCTCGGCAGCCGACCCACACTGCCTCGTCGCTCAGCGTCCACTCGTTGTCGAGTTGATGTAGTGAGTGCATGGCCATACAAATTCATATAAAGAATAACTAACCGCTCGAGGTTAGGCTGTGAGGGGCGGGTGCCGAGGCGCTCTAATGAGCTGTGATCTTTAAGCTCTCTACGTGCTGTGGAACCACCCTATGCAACCCGAAATGACCCACGTTGGACCTTGGCTTTCACCCTCCTCCTCTCAATTTCCAGTACTTTATGTGATCCAGAACGAGCATGCAAATGGCCATGTGCACCGGCTGGTCGGTAATCGTTTCGTCAGCTGTTGAGGGGGGGGGGGGGGGGCGATGAAAAACTAAGTACAACGTGGGTCAATTTGGGGTGCATAGGGTGGTTCCACAGCACGTAGAGAGCTTAAAGATCACAGCTCATTAGAGCGCCTCGGCACCCGCCCCTCACAGCCTAACCTCGAGCGGTTAGTTATTCTATACCGCGAGCCATCCGGTTGCCTCTTGGACACTATAACTACGCGCCATTGCTTTAACTAATATTATTCCTCCCAAGTCTCTAATACCTACTTATTACAATTAAACATGTAAGTTTTATATATCTTTCGACTCAATTTCCAACCTATTGTTTTAATTTAATTTCTTAAATGTTCGTATTAACGAAAGAATATTTTTATATATGTATCATATACATTTTTGTAATCAGCGTGAAAAGCTCTTCATTTTGATACCCCACTCGATAGGTTTGCAAGATTTTTTTTTCTTAGGTTTGCGCAATCTGGAATATTTTGTCCGCCATATTGTTTTTACGGTGACGTCACATAGCCTATGTTTCTTGGGATAACGTAACGATTCTAATGATACCCCATACATCTAAATCGGTTCAGCCGTTCAGTTGTTCTAGTGGAACAAAGAATTTTATTTTAGCCACATACATACATGAACCCTGAAAACAATACACTCCTTTTTTTGGGCAGTCGTGTAAAAAGAGAGGCAATATGCGTTAAATAACGTACATTTGACCTGATAATGCTTGTACTTTTTCACAGTTCTAAATAAAAACCAATGTCTTGCTCAATCGATCTTAGTGAGACCGCCTCCCACCTTCAATCACTTTGTATAAAATCAAGGCAAGCTTAAGGTCCTCGAGTTCTTCACAATGTTTACCGAGATAATCGCTACAAAACGACCAGTATTGCTTGATCTTTCATTTGGTATAGTTATTATAGGATTTGGGATCACTCTAATATGTATCATTCATATTAGTACAAAATGCTTTTTGAAATCCTTTCCGGCGCCTGAAGCTTTTATTTTTATTTCTGAGCGAAATTGTTTTCTTAGGCTTAGTATATTTTACGCGCAAGAAGTATTTTTTATCGGAAATTACTAACAAATACAAAATAATATTGTTTTGACGAAGAGGATTATTTATATTTATTTTGTCTTTGATGAGGATACTTTTTTTCCGTGTAACCTACCCACGTCTACATATCTAGGTTTCGAATGAAGTGGTTTAATCAACCAATGGCCTGAAACATATTACTATTTCCTATATTACTAATATATGATCTTCCAGCGTTTTTTATTCTACTTAATACTATTCTTAGTAACATTTATAACTAACTATGTTTACTATTTTATTTTGCCTTATCTGCATTAGTATCTGTCTAGGAATTATATTCCCATATTTCGGGAATATTCCGAGGAATAAGAGAGTATTCCCTTCCCGTCCCGTAAATATTCCCATTTGATTAAAATGATGAAATATTCCCAAGGTACATGACTAAATGGAAGAGAGCTCACACCCCATTTAGTGTTCCGGGATTCCGTAACATTATCTATAATTTTTAAATTATTCTGTTTTTTAGTATTTTTGGTTATAGAAGCAATAGAAATACATCACCATCATCATCATCATCTCAGCCATAAGACGTCCACTGCTGAACATAGGCCTCCCCTCCCCTCCCCTTTGGACCTCCATAAGTATCGGTCGGAAGCGACTTGCATCCAGCGTCTTCCGGCGACCTTTATAAGGTCGTCTGTCCATCTTGTGGGTGGACGTCCTACGCTGCGCTTGCTAGTCCGTGCGTCTGCGTTAGCAAGCTGAAGGGCTGAAGTGGCAATGGGCAGGCCACATTGCACGCACAGCAGATGGCCGATGGGGTCGAAAAATGCTCGAGTGGAGACCACGGACTAGCAAGCGCAGCGTAGAAATACATCATCTATGAAAATTTCAGCTGTCTAACATCATACATCATACAGCCTGGTGACAGACGGACAGCGGAGTCTTTGTGATAGGGTCCCGTTTTTATTGAACCCTAAAAATCCGACCGCAACTTGCAATGTTTTGCCATAGCGTCGGACGGAAGTTTGTTATAATTAAGAACCTACTTTTGACACCTGTCATCTTAATACATTGTATAACCTAAAATCGGAATTTAGTACTGAGATGACAGGTGTCAAAAATAGGTTCCTAGGTTAACAAAATTATAAGGTATAGTGATTATGGTAATATAATGCTAGCCTAAAATGGTCGGGGTTTTATCGTTTGTCACCATAGCGGTTACGTTCTTACATAAATAAAATAATTAAAAATTAAAAAACACGACTGCGTTTGTTTTAAATATTTTGCTTCGATTGCAGTCGGGGGACCTTTTTATGGGTATTGTGTTATACAGTTTAAAAGGTCCCCCCACTGCGATCGAAGTAAAATATGTATTTTAAAAGATCCAGCGTACGTCAGGATGTAGGAAGGCACAGTCTCAACCATAAGGTTTCAAAGACATTCTCAATCATGTTTAGAGCTTATTTTTAACTTTTCAGTTCATTTAAAACAAACGCAGTCGTGTTTTTTAATTTTTAATTATTTTATTTATTTAAAACCTTTTCGTGACATAGCGAACTTTGGATTAAATAGTAATCGAAAGTATAAAGACGATTTTTTTTTACACTTTTTCACTTAAAAAGCGCTGGTAGCCTGGCTGGCAGTAAGACGTCCGAAGGTCTCGTATTCAACCCTCGGCTTGTTCCACTGAGTTTTTTGGAACTTATGTAGTCGCTTTTCTAACTAACTAACTATTTTGGCTCAACGATCCAAAGAGAATCTTGGCCTCCGAAATGAGAGCACGCCACCTATCCCGATCCTGCGCAACTTCTTGCCAGTTGTTGACGCGAAGCTGCAGCAGATCCGCCGCCACACTGTCTCCCCAACGATATCTGGGCCGACCCACCGGACGGCGACCAGTCGGTCGTCTCAAGAACGTTCTCTTGACAGCCCGATCCTCACCCATTCTCTGTAGGTGACCGAACCTGCGAAGTCTGTGGGCTATTGTTTCGCCGATGATACCAATATTCGGACCCAAGTCCGGCCACCAACTCTTCGATCTCGACATTCCTTTGTGAGTCGCTTTTCGATGAAGGAAAATATCGTGAGAAAACCGAACCTAATCCCAAGATGGCCCAGTTTTCTCCTCTGTGTTGAAAGGAAAGATGGCAGTCGCTTTCGTAAAAAACTAGTGCATACGCCAATTCATGGGATTAGGTTGCCAAGCGGACCTCAGGCTTAAATGAGCCGTGGCAAAAAGCCAGGATAAACACAAGGAGGATGATGACTTTTTATCATGTACAGTCAGCATCAATAGTATCTTCCTACACGAAGGCCTCAAAAATATGTGACACGCTCCTTTGGCTCTACAAATAAGAGCAGGTCACATATTTTTGCGGCCTTCGTGTAGAAAGATACTATTGATGCTGACTGTACATACGTATTTACTTGTTTTATAGGATCCAAGAGGCTAATTGCATGACCTTATACGTGACTTAGCGTGACATGTGTTGGCATATATCTATGGCAATAAACTTCTTGGAGTTCTTGGTGCCAAGATCGAAACCAATTTTGTTCAGCGTACCTAGTTTATTTTAGCTTGTGGTCTGTGTCTTCAATAGACAATAACACACAGTGTGTAACAGAGGACACGCCAGTCTACTTAACCTCTCTACGCATAAGACCATACTGTCCTAGCCTCCAATTTTTCTCCCAGAACTACCTACACTATGGCTACGCTACAGTATTGTTGAATATAGGTAATTTTATCATCAAACTCCACAAGAACTAGCTTCTTTGGCTCAAAGCGGCGAGGTGCAGCACATTTTTTTACGATACTGGACTTGATGTTGTAAAGAAGTATCTTAATACCGCGAAGTAGAACATTTCATTACATTCAGAGCAAGGACGCGTCATACTACACGTAGTTGCATTGCATTGTCCGCGAGGGGGGGTATTAAAGGTCACAGCTCATTAGAGCGCCTCGGCAGCCGACCCACACTGCCTCGTCGCTCAGCGTCCACTCGTTGTCGAGTTGATGTAGTGAGTGCATGGCCATACAAATTCATATAAAGAATAACTAACCGCTCGAGGTGAGGCTGTGAGGGGCGGGTGCCGAGGCGCTCTAATGAGCTGTGATCTTTAAGCTCCCTACGTGCTGTGGAACCACCCTATGCAACCCGAAATTTTCAGTACTTTACGTGATCCAGAATGGCATGGCGAGCATGCAAATGGCCATATGCACCGGCTGGTCGGTAATCGTTTCGTCAGCTGTTAGAAAAATGAGGGGGGGGGGGGGGGGCGATGAAAAACTAAGTACAACGTGGGTCAATTTGGGTTGCATAAGTTGGTTACACAACACGCAGGGAGCTTATATACCGCGAGCCATCCGGTTGCCTCTTGGACACTATAACTACGCGCCATTGCTTTAACTAATATTATTCCTCCCCAGTCTCTAATACCTACTTATTACAATTAAACATGTAAGTTTTATTTATCTTTCGACTCAATTTCCAACCTATTGTTTTAATTTAATTTCTAAAATGTTCGTATTAACGAAATAATATTTTTATATGTGTATCATATACATTTTTGTAATCAGCGTGAAAAGCTCTTCATTTTAATACCCCACTCGATAGGTTTGCAATATTTTTTTTGCTTACGTTTGCGCAATCTGGAATATTTTGTCCGCCATATTGTTTTTACGGTGACGTCACATAGCCTATGTTTCTTGGGATAACGTAACGATTCTAATGATACCCCATACATCTAAATCGGTTCAGCCGTTCAGTTGTTCTAGTGGAACAAAGAATTTTATTTTAGCCACATACATACATGAACCCTGAAAACAATACACTCCTTTTTTTGGGCAGTCGTGTAAAAATAAGTGCGAAAGTGACGGATGACGTGATAGGCGATAGGATGGCAACCATGGTATCCGTTCTGATTGCAAATTAATTTTATTAAACGTTGTTCCATGTCTAATGCATATTCAGGGTAGGGGTAGGAGACTCGCTGGACTGACCTGATTTCATTAAGGTTATCCGTCCATAAAGCAAAATCATCGCCTAAGGACAGATTAGATAAAGGTACAAAAAAAATGAGATTGACCCCTATAGTAGAAATGCAACGGACAATTTTACCGGATACTCGGTTGAAGCTTTGGCCGGATAGCCAAATGTCCATAAAGCCGGAATATCGGCCTAAGTTTAATCCGTATTCACGTTGTAAGCTGGGAAGCTGGGAACAACTTTCAAGATGGCTACATATTTGCATAATCAAGTTAGTTACTTATCCAGAGCTGCATAATAATAGCTTTCTGAATGCTAAGATAACATGTAGGTTAGTAATTTAGCATCTAAATAAGTGATCCTCTTTTGGGAAAGGTGCCATTTGGCACAAGGCGCTTACGTTGCGTTGTACTATCAGCTACAGAATTGCATACCTACCTACCAGTTTATGAATCTGCGTTGTTCAAATTTAATATTATGTATGAAATCAATAAAAGTCCGGAGAAAGTAGTGTTGTGTGCCTGCCCTTCTGCCGGTGAGTAAGGTTGCCAAAGAGCTCAAAGAGGACGCCGTGTGTTGACGACAAGGCCCCTCTTGTTCCTTTAGTCGTCAACGCAGTAAATCCTCCTTTTTGTAAAGGGTCAGCAACGCGCTTGTGACACCGCCGGAGTTTCAGGCGTCCATAGGCTGCTTACCATCAGGCGGCCCGTAGGATTGTTTGCCACCCTCTGGGAAAACCTCAGCAGGAAGTTCATTCCACAGCCGGAGCGTTCGCGGGAGGAAATTCCTCTTAAATCGTACAGTGCGCGACCCTTCAGGCTCCAGGGTGTGAGGATGAATACCCTGCCGACAGCGAGCGACGACGACGTTAGGAGGATGAACTACACAAGATTTAAAAATAGGAAAATATTATACGTAAGTACACACTTAAGGTAAATGAGTCACTTTCTACATACATGCCAAATTGATCCTGTACCTATATTCACTATAATGAGCTGTTTTCACTGCTCTCGTGTCTGAAATTGTATCTATATCTATTGTACTTACTTTCAATAAATATTCTGTTAACTCCATTCATTTGAATAAATGTATGGTTGATAGGCAGCATTTTATTGGCAAGATAAAGGTTGCCAACAGGCATGTTCTTATCACCTGCTTCGAAGGCCATTTTGTCTATTAATTAATGTAACACTTTATTCACTTGTGCGTAACGTTCACTTTTTCACACACTTAATAGTTCTGTTCTATTTATAAGTCCATACTAAGTTGAGTTACGACCAGGTAATGTAGTATTTTTACTAAACATAATACACATGTATGATTCCAATACATTCTATGTTAAAATAATCAAGTATGCGGTTTTTGAGTTTTAGGCGTCCATAAGTTACGGTTGTCGATTACTATCAAGCGGGCTGTTAGCTTGTCTGTTCACGTAGATTTATATAAAAACAATTACATGTGAGAACCTTATTTCCTTATCAATAACTTTTTTTTAAGAAAGAGGTATAATAAGTAACATTTTGTAAGTTAATCACTTAAATCGAACTGATCTAGTCCTCACTAAACTCGTTTACTCGAAAGCACAACTAAAAGTGCAACTCATGCTATTTACAAACCACAAGTGAAATGCACCTTTCGTGCACCCTCTATACTGCCTACAGCAAAACAGTCATTAACAACTGTTGCCAACCAGTTTGAACTTGGAACTTATTGCAACGACAAATACGGGCGATACTCGGATGATATTGCAATGGCTGTTAAGGTGTTTACGGGGTAATACAGTCTATTAAATAGTAATCTAGGATCTAGCGCCGCACGTATCTATTTTATTGCTGCCCATCGAGGATCGCTAATCAAAATATGCGAGGGTTTATGGTTTTTAATTTTTATTGATGTTGAATACTAATTATCCTCAAAGCAAGTATCTCTATTAGAGTTGAAACACGCGTTCCCCAAAGAAGGACAGAATACACGCAACGCAACACGTTTCAAGATGGCTGATAGAATAATAATAGTTATTTTTAATACAGTTGCTCAAAAAAGTGCTTTTCTTGTAGTGGTTAAGCGTGCGGAAAGTTTGATATCGCGCACTAGTGCTTTTTACTTTTCCAGCCAATCACAGCTAATGACAGTGACAGACAGCCAATCACAGCGCCGCACCGCACCGCGCGGAGCGTTCGGATACATTTACTAAAGTAACCTCAAAGTGAATAATTGACAATTTTATAATTTTTTTTTATTTTTTTTTATTTTTTTTTTTTTTATTTTTTTTTAATTTTTTCTTTTTTTACTGTACCTATTATATTATATTATATTTCTGTTTATAAACATTTTAGTCGTTCAATGTATCAGTCCTTGTTATGTGTTGTGTCTGTAGTCCGTGCTTAGCTGATCATCAGCCCGATACCAATTCCAATAATTATCAATACAAAAACAACTGACAAATTGAGACAACAGAATAGACGGAGAGCTAGCCACGTCAGATATGACACAATAATGAGAGCAAATGTCCCAGTCACACCAATACTATTTAGTTTCTTTATAACCAGTGGGTGACTGACAGTATCAAAAGCTTTTTTCAAGTCGATAAATACTCCTAGCGCTACGTTCTTTTGATCAATATTGCTTTTGATTGTAGTTATTAAGTCAACAGTAGGAGACAAAGTGTTTGATTTGGGCCGAAATCCATATTATCGCTCACAAAAAGAAATGAAATTGACATTACATAGGTATAAATTGAAAATTGAAATTGAAATGTTTTATTGCAGACCGTAGTCCATATTTTGTTAGTACTACACAATTTATTTACTAACGATAGGTATATGATACTTATTCTATGGTTAGTAAACAATGACAACACAATAACAAAAATAAAAACTATGAACTTAAGAACTACTTACATGCTAGACTGGGCGGCTGCTCTTACATGAAGCCCCATCCAGTGCTTCTGGAATGGGCAGTCTAACCTGTTGCTCACCGCGGACAGGATGCCATTGCTGTCGCCGCGAGCACGCTGCGCCAGAGATGCGGCGCGTTTGCGCATAATCGCGTGGCAACCGTCAGTGCGTGCCTCCGCAAACATACCTGACGCACTGCAATGTCGCGGCAGCCCCATTAGCATCCTAAACCCATTATTATACTTAACCCTAATTGTGTTCAGTTCAGCGTTCTCTGTGTATACTTCACCCACATGCTGCACGTGTAGAAGTTTTGACACAATGCCTCAAAAAGGCGGTCATATAAAATTCTTTCAAAGATCTTGGACGTGATTGGTAGCAAACTGTTGCTGTACTATGCTTATTTTATAGATTTGGATATCTGGCAGCTCTCAAGTGGTGTAGGTCAAATAATGCAAACCACTTCAAGAAAACAAATCTTGCTAGAGTGTAACTCTGACTTCCACCCATTAAAAGCTGCCAGATGCCCGGATCTAGCAACAAGTATGGTACAGCAATCTAACCAGACAGGTTTTGTTGCTCTCATTATATTGTTATAGCAGACGTGGCCAGCTCTTAGTCCAGAATGTTGATTATATGTTAGAAAGTTAGTTGACGTCCACCACTCGACCAGTTAGGCGACAAATATGCTTTGGTTAGACGGCAAATATGAAGACAAACTTAGTGCTTATATTGTTTATTGATCGCAGTGTGAAATACTTGGAATTAGACTATTTTTCTGGAATGCTCGTGGATTCTGTAGATGTGTATGGAGGTAAGAAATAGCTGCATTTATCCCCTATTTTATATTACTCCATGGTTTTATTTTATTAAAGTAGTTTTAGTTGTCGATTTTAATTTACTTCGATGATACTTATTGATAATATTACATATTCCGTTCTATACCCGATACACGATTGAAGGAAATCGGATAGATAGAAAATAGTTCCGAATTTACGCCTTCAATACAAACTACAAATGTCTTTTCAACCGACTTCAAGATTTCGAAGAAGGTTATCAATTCGTCGGGATCTTTATTTTTTGGCTTGTTTTTTTTTTATGTATGTTCGCCGATTATTCGAAGACGGCTGAGGCGATTTGGAAAATTCTTTTTTTGTTTGAAAGAGTATACTTCACAGTTGACACTAGTTCCAGATCTGATGATGGGATCCTGGAGAAATCGAGGGAACTCTTCAACTATTATAGGCACACGGCACACCTATAGTGATTTCACAATTTTTACAGCAACTCGGCCACTTCCTCTGTTCTTTTTTTGTTAAAATTATTAGGTAGCATTTGTATTTAATTATTTGCATAAAATGACCCTCAGTAGTAGTGCCAGTTTGCAACAGCATAACGAGCCCGGCCCGGCACTGACAAGTGCAAATATTAGTGTTCTATACTCTACCATCCAGTCTGTGTGCTTTAAACTCAGTATTGTTATCAACCTGCTTTCCTATTTGTTTTCATTTCTATAATCTAACTTGCGCTCGCGACTTCGTCCACATAAAAATTGTTAGTAAGTAATTGATTAAATTAATCCTTAAATTTTAGTATTTTCCTTTCCTAGTATTTTCTCCATACTAAAACACCGGTAAATTTCGTTCTCTTTTCGTTCTTTTGTTTTCTATTTCATTTTTAACGAGGCAATCTAATAACACCAAGGCAATACCTAAATACAAAATTGAGTTCTACATGAAGTCCATAAAATAACGAAATATATCACGTTACTTGGGGGTTTTTTGAGAATACCAGTTAAGATACCTACCTGGTTTTCACCCTCTTTAAAGATAGATTTAATCATCATGGTTTTTATGGGAGAGCATACATTCTACGACACTATTATTTCCGGACAGAATACGAACTTTTCTCAGTGAAAGAGCGTCACATTTAAATAAAAAACGAAATTTCAAGATTGTAACTGTAACGATTTTGGATATGCGATTTGCTTTGTCGGTCTCTTGGTAACATTAACGCCTATTTATAAAATTAATGATTTTTTTTATGTAGATAACCTACCTATGAAATAGACATTCAAAATAACCGCCTGAAAAGTTAACAGGCAAATACATAACATTAGCAGACGTATAAAAAGGCTATTAAATTAATTCGACTTTATCTTGACTATCTTTCAAGTTATAGAACATTGGCTGTATAGACCACCTCTTACAGACTCCACATTGTGAAGTGGTTACGAAGATTCAAGGTCTATACACAGAACAGACTTTCCTACACATTTTTATACGTCTCCTATGAAGTAATAGATATTTTCTTGGTAATTGACTGTTTACATGAACTCATGAACATGCAATTAAATTGGCATTTTCATACAAAATTGGAGATACAGTCAGCAGCAAAAGTATCTGGCGAGATGTTCAGAATGATCTTCTCTTATCACGCTCTTGTCATTTTAACAATAAGGTCGTGCCAAGAACACTTGCTATAAGCAACTGCTTATACTTACCAAAGAATGGCCAATATATCGAGTTATGGTAACCAAGAATCGTCTTCTGGACACACACATTAGAGCAGAATTTAGCGCGGAATTCAGCTATTCATAGATATAAGTGGAAATGTTTATGGTAGCGGAAATTATTCTATGGCTTCCATGCGAAAATGTTGCTCATATCGATAAATTCCCGCTATTGTTCTTGAATAGCTGAATTTCGCTCTAATGTGTGGTGCCGTCACACTCGTATGCTCTATTCAATAGGTAAGTAATCTGTAATTGGGACATCAAAATAGAATACAATTTAAGTACACGAGTTTTCATTACGATAGCGGATTAACTCGAGCAAAAACGCTTAGAGATAAGAACGTATTTATATTCCAAACCGATTGTTTCCTGTAGACGCTCCAAAGACTTTGCACGACAATGTCTCACAGTTACACCCTTGTGTTTATATTTTTTAAATTTAGTAGCATCCTCGCTAACAATGATCTTGGAAATATAGTAGGAATCAACAATATAGTAAATATTCCAAATAAAATACCAGCCGTAACAGGATTTGGCGTAAAAGGAAATGATACTGGAGGAACAACCACGGTTATGGGGACTAACTATGGTGGTATAATACCGGGATTTGCTCAGAATATGTTTGGCGTAAACAAGACGGGATCGGATAACAGCAGTGCGAACTCAAATGGAAACTTCGGATCTTTTATATCAGGTATTCCCAATAAAATATTCCCTAACAAAACCGGTAATAGTGGTATACCTGGTTACGGGATTATATCCGGTATCCCCAGTATGTTTGGCAATAATAAAACTAATTCTGATAATTATACCGGTATACCAGATTTTGGATCAATTATATCAGGATTCCCTGGTCAGATATTTGGTAATAATAAAACTAATTCAGGAAACGGAAACAAATCTAACACTGACAGTGGGACGGGTTCCAATAATGGCTTTCCTGATTTAAGCTCATATATACCTGGTACAATGAAGAAAAATAAAACATTTGGTTCTAGTAGCGGATCATCAAATAGTGGAATACCTTTTATTGGCAATATACCATCATTCCCCAATAACATATTTGGTGCAAACAAAAACGACACAAGCGGAAATCCAAATTTAACAGGAATTAATATCGCTTCAATAACTGGTATCCCAGAGAAGGTATTGGGAAATACCAAAGAAAACAAAACGATCGAAAAAAGACATTGTCACGGTCACAACGAGTCTGAACATGAACACGATGGACCATCAGAAAGAGATAAAAGACAAGCTGCATCTGGTCTTGGATCTCTAGGATCATTGCTTCCTGGAGCATCTAACCTGGGATCTATAGGATCAGCGCTGTCAGGAGATTCTGGCGATGCTACGTTAGTCCTGGGCATGTTCCAAGTTCTAGTGAAGCCTATTAAGACGCCCAGTATTAACCAAGTGACGGATATGATTAAGAATCCTCAGACCGCAGTGACGGATATAATGAAGAATCCTCAGAATATTCTTACCAATCTTACCCAACCTCAAACACTGCTCAATACTGGAGGAAAGAGATAAATGAATATTGAAGGTGTCATACACAAGTTAAGTCAACGCGGTAGTTATTATTTCTGATCACAGAACAAATATTAAATAAGTTAGAAGAAACAAGCACTCTCAATAGTATGTAACCGCGCGCGCCGATATCTTCATACTTTCTTGATTCGTATTTTATAGCAAAATGATAAGAAAACATCACCATTTACACCGACATTTCTGGATGAGTAATTAATTGCCATTTATTCGGCGTAATAGACCATCCTCCTCAAAGCATTTGTCTCAGCTTTTGCCACGGCTCAATTGAACCTGGAGTCCATAAAGGCGGCCACCGACTATCCGCCTGACGATATCGGCCTGTCAGTTGTTCGAAGCCGGCAAATTTTTGTTCTAACTGACAGGCCGAGAGAGCGGCGAACTGATAGTCGGTGGCCGCCTTAACAAACGGAATAGCATTTGTGTTTTATGTGTTTCTGACAGTTGAAAAGGGCGATCGGCTCTGAAAAGGTCTTGGTGTATTAATAAATAGCCTGTAGGCGAGGCGTGCCAAAACTTTTTAAATATGACTGCGAGTTCAAAGTAATTCAATAAGTTAGGTACCGTTATCATTGGACTGTCTGTGTTATTATTTTGATTAATATGAAGAAATTACAAAATTTATACTACAATGTATTGGTTACATACGAGTTATACTTATAAATAAAATGTTGTTTTGTTTTCTTAATTATATACTTACCTAAAGTAGTACGTATAAGCAGGAGAGCTATTCGACATGGCATAACTGACAGTGTGATATCTCTCTTTTGAAAGACGCTAAATTCCAACCATGAAGTTATCATTTTAAACTGGAGTATACTTTTCGATCACAAATAAGTGTCAAATGTAACATTTTAGTGACGTGTGCAAGTGAGACATTATGCTCTCTATCGGACCGTTTTTACTACTTTTTACTAGTCATCTATAAACGACTGTTTTGCTCGGTAATAAGGTTCAACTGTGGATAGGAAAATAGAGTAAGAGTAATGTCCGGTTTCTGTCTTGGTCCGTGACTTCTCTCCATGTGTCATCAAAAAATAAACAACGGGGGACAAGTGAGATATCTACGCTACGTGTAGCACTTTGGCATGTCGAATAGGGTCCGGGTGTTAGGCATGATCTGCAATCCAATACCTAAATGTTCACTTTCATTGCTATCTAATTAACGTGAGGGCATATCGTATAACATACTTCACTTGCCTATACACCGTGTTTTATTTGAATTCCGTTAATTTTAAGGATAGATTCCTGAGTTTATATTAGGTTTTTTTTAAAGACTTGTGTTCTAATTAGTTCCGTCTTGGAGATAATCCACGATTCATTTTCATGTGAACATTTTGGCGAGTGTGTAAACTGGCCTTAGATTTTTTGTATAGACTATGAAGATACCTCTACCTACTACCTACTGATTGATGCACCTAACTCTACAATATGTTATTTAATGTAAATAAATAAATAAAATAAATAAATATTAGGACAATCTTACACAAAACAACCTAGTCCCACATTAAGCTCAATAAGGCTTGTGTTGTAGGTACTAGGCGACGATATATATAATAGATAAATATAGATACATACTTAAATACATAGTAAACATCCATAACTCAGGAACAAATATCTGTGATAAATACACAAATAAATGCCAGGATTCAATATTATACTACATATTACTTTATAATAATAATATGTTACTTATTACTAGACAAAATCTAACAATAAATTGAGTTTTTTTGGGGTTTCCGTACAACAAAAGGTAAATATGAACTTTTATAGGTCTGTCAAGATTTTTTTCATAAAAACGCGAAGATATAAAAATCAATAGCAAACGCACAGGTCTGTTGCTGCCCTTTTAAGCTGTATAGAAGATCAAAACTCGAATTGAACTACGCTATCCAAAAATACCTTTGTTTAAGTTGCATGTGTCATAGAAAAACTTAAGTAAGTACTTATTTAAAACGTATAGGATACTTTCTGTGGACCTAGAAACAAGAAATTAGGCACGAATGAATGTCTTGTAGCGAAATTAAAATAAATAAATCCGAAAGACGTAAATTAGTTACTATTTCTCGAAAACAAATATTAAGAAGCTATTAGAGAACTTCCTTTTGGACCTACCGTTGACGGAGAAACATGAAATTTAACGTGAAACTAAGTATCAATTCAGTTGTCAGCGTCAATTTTAGTCACATTACAAATAGGTAATAAAATATAGTTGAACATTAGAAACTCATTAAGTGCTACAAACAATGTCTTATTACTTAACTATATTAGTCAGTAAAAGTTTAGGTGGCACATACCATTTTAATTACAAAAAATATAACGTTATGGGGTGCTTACACACTTGGGAACCTCAAAGTACGGATCCATCCGTGTGAATTCATACTTCATGAAATAACAATCAATACTCCACATGATATTGAACATGTAAAAGTTTTGAATTGTTTTTTGAGAATGTTTAGTAAATTATAAAACCCTGGTTATAATAGTGACTGATGTACATTTATACGGTTAGATGAAAAATTAAAATAAAAGCGAACTAAAAATACTGAAACTAACATTACTAACCATATGCCAAATAATCCAAATTTAAGAAAACAAGGATAGTATTTTTCAAAAAATAAAATCGGCCAAGTTCTAGTTGGACTCGCGCCCTGCGTGCTCCAAACATCACACAATTTTAACCAAAAAAATTGGAATTGAACTAAACAATAACAATTTTTCTCTACAGGTTGTAACAAAAATACCTACATAACATCATAAGTTACGGAATTAGTAGGACTACAACTTAACATGAGGGGTTTTACAAAAATTGATTCGTTTAATATAATCCGCCCAATGAGGGCGCCACTAGACGTTTGACACAGTCTACAGTCAGCAGCAGAAGCAGCTAAGCGGCTGAGGTGTTCAAAAAGAGCTTGACACGTCTTCATTATCAAGACAATACAAAGCGTGTCGATAATTTTGATCAAGCAACTTTTGCTGCTGATTGTACTAAACAAAAGAAAATGGTTTAAACCGTGGCTCAACAATAAAGTCCTTGACTGTACATATTTAATTATACCTGCGTGAGTCACTATATCATTTTGACATCTAAACAAGAAAGTAAAGCTAACAGGTCACCAGTTTCATTCCGGTAAACAAACAACATTGTTTTCGTTAGGCCGACGCCTTAGGTCAACTAATCCGAGTTAGATGTTTAGATGTCTTTGGCTCTGGTTATGTTACTGGATAAGGCAGAATGAAGCTAAATAAAAATACACCATTTAATAATTTTAAACAAAAAAGAACCGACTTCACTTAGGCGCCGCTTTTCCAAGAGGAAACGTCCGAGTTGCTGTAAAAATTAGTGATCACCGAGGCAATTCTCCCCTTTAATTAGTATCGTTAGCATAAATTATGAAAATAAACTCATTATTATAGTTGTCCATGCAAATTTAAATCTCACTGTACCTAATGATATTTTAGAAATAACAGGAATAGGAATTTAAAACTGTGCTAATTTTAACTATTACTTTCATGAGAAAATATTGCTGGTAAACCTTTTTGTGTTATTATTTTCGACCTTAATTTATTTGATTTCGAGCACTCATCTTGTCAAAAATCGCTCCCCTGTATCGCGGTGCCCAGATTTACCAGATTGCTAAATAGCAATGCTAATCTCTCGGATATTAATTATAAACCTTCTATAGGTCGCCAGAAAAAGATGACTAAAACCTATGGAACCTGCATGAGGAAGGAAAACGGAAGCATGAGACATGAAATGTGGCAATTTAATATGATACCATGATGGGCACTGAAATAGAACATAAAACGAAAACAACGCAACCTAGATAATTTGGGGTTTTAGGAATCGTCTTGATTAGAAAAATAGGTAGATAGCTGTAGTAGGATAAGTCCCTACAGTCGGTAATAAAAGCTTTCAATCAAAAATGTACTTTTTACAACAAAAGAAACATTTGACGCCACACTTGACGTCTAAGCCACATCCAGTAAAATAATGTCTGATCAGCAAGCTAAGACACCTGTTACGTAGCTAAGGCAGTCGATTGGTGCAGTCAGTAGGCAGTTTCCGCGGGAGGTTCCACATCCATTAGAAAATAATTCTCTTTTTCTAAAAAAATATAAAAGAGAGTTTTTATTAACGTACTAACTCTGAATTTTGTGTTAATTTGAACAGGACTCCAACTTAATAATAATATTTTAGAAATAATAACGGTCGAGTTACTAGCAATTTGTCTTAATTTCTGGCTTTCTCACAAATAGCCAGTGGCTATTTTAAAATGGCTTACATTTTGAGAAGGCTAAAACCTCGGACTTAGTTTGCTCTACTATTACTAGATTCGGGCGTCTGGCAGCTGTATCGGTGTCGGTCAGGAAAATACTTAATGTAAATTATAGACTTCTGGATCTATTCTAAGTTGTGTGCAGTATTATAGGTAATTAAGAGTATGTATTCGATTAAAGTATATTATTGCTGGGCGATACGGTTAAGGGTAAGTTAATGCCAGGTATTCAGTGTGTGTCTGCGGGTTTTTGTTTCTAAAATAAAATGTAAAATTGTTTGTTATGGTGTGGGTATGTTTTTAGAGCTTTAAACCAACCGGAGTGACCATTGACAGGCGTTCCCCTTTGAGATCAATGTACCTAATAAGTATAGAACAGCAAACTAACGGCGATGTTGCTCTCAAAATCGTATACCATTTTTTGGGGCTACACAAGGTGTAACAAAAATACTGGTGATCCTTTGAAGCATAATTGGTATTCTAATTATGAAAAACAAAGATAAAAAATATTTTGCCTGAAAAAAAGTTTAGTATGGAGGGTTGGCCGGCTGAGACGACTTATCCCATACAAAAAAATATATTTTTCACGTCCAAAAAATTTTTCTCCTACTTTTTCCTACTCGCAATAGGATACCAAATATGCCCTTAAACGGATCACCAGTATTTTTGTTACACCCTGTATGGGGCTACACTAAGATTTAAGACCACAAAGAATCAATTGATGAAATCCCATTTGTTTTGTTGTAAATAAACCTTTACCGTCCATTTAAAATTGTTTATTTGAAATAAGTGAAAGAGCAGGCAACATGATGATGAATACTTATCCCGCTATAGAATCAACGGAGGATACAGTTGTAAATTATAAAAATCGAGGTAAGATACACTGACTCGTATATACTTGAGTAAATTGCAATTGTTACCAGTCCAGTGCATTGGCACAAAAAAATTAAAAATCAATAATTTTAAAAACCTGACTGCGTATAAAACTAAAAAGGAAAAACAATAAATGCCAATACGCTACAAATCTTAAAACGGCTAATGGTTTTTGATCATTATTGAAAGATAATAACCTATCTTTCTAGCAAATGGGATACTTTTTATCCCCGAATTTAGTGAACGAAGTTGCAGGCGGAAGCTAATAAAACTCCAACTTGATTTTTAATGACAGTTCTGTTGTGTCCGAAGTTATCTGTAAGAACTCATTTTGCTTACGCTCCGCTCGTTCGATTAAAGTTACACCTACTTATTTATAACTTTAGCAGATCCCTCGGAATGTGTGGTGACGGGTGCGCTCGCGCTGCTCCTACGCACGTCAACTTACGCCGGCGTCTGCCCTTTACGCTTCACGCGGGTTGACGCCGGTTGGCGCCTGTCCGTCTGCGCCCCCCTCGCCGCTGCACAGCGTCTCATCATGACTATCTTCAGTTAGTATATCCTATAGTAGATGTGCTGCGCGTCAACTTACGCCGGTGCGTGCATTTTAAGCTTCACGCGCGTTCATGCTGGCGCTGTCCTCGCCCGGCACAGAGTTACAGCATTATGGCTGTCTTCAGTTAGTATATCCTCTACCACTGGCAGATGTGCAGCACGTCAACTTACGACGACGTCTGCTCGTTGGAGCGCCATCTGGCGTCTTTCCGTCTCCTCTCGTCTCTGCAAAGCGTCTCATCGTGTCTGTTTTTGGTTAGTATGGTCTTTAGCAGGTCTACTGCGAGCGAGATTTACACAGCATCAGCGTTTTGCACTTCTAAACTTTTGTAGATAAATATGTTGATTTATACTTTACAGGAAAAAAATAAAAAATTACTCCAAGCAATATCATTCTCTGACTGGTGTGACCTCAATTCCGGCGTTCCTCAGGGCGGCATTCTCTCTCCACTTCTTTTCTCTTTATTTATTAATTTGATTGCTTCCCACATCGTGTGCTCCTACCATCTATACGCCGACGATCTGCAGCTATATACTCACGTATGTGTTAATGATCTGGAACGTGGTATTGCTAACATTAATGACGATTTGAATCATATATCTGCTTGGTCCCGCTCTTTTGGCATTTCTGTAAACCCGTCTAAATGCCAGGCAGGCGATAGTGATTGGAAGCCCCCGCTTGCTTTCTAAGACAAACATGTCACAACTGCCACCTTTACTTTTCGAAGATATTCCCATTCCTTTCGCATCACAAGTGAGGAACCTGGGTCTGATTTTTGATAGCGGCATGACGTGGGAACAACAGGTGTCTGATGTATGTCGCAGAGTCACCAACACTCTTAGAGCCCTCTGTCGTTTAAAACACTTCCTTCCTGTCAACACTAAGATTCTTTTAGTTCAAGCTCTCATTTCTCCCGTTATTGATTATGCTGATGTGTGTTACTCAAATATCACTCAGGTTTTACTCGGCAAGCTAGATAGACTTCTTAATAACAGCATCAGATTCATTTTCGGACTCCGTAAATATGATCACATATCTGCTTATCGGCGACGACTTAACTGGCTTCCAATCCGCGAACGTAGGTCAATCCGGATCCTGTGCACACTGTATACCGTCTTATTTGATTCGACTGCTCCCGACTATCTTAGATCCAAATTTCGTTTTATAACTGCCCGACCGGGTTGCACCCTTCGTGAGTCCCGTAGTCTTAAACTCTCTGTTCACGTTCATCATACTGGTTTTGTCTCTAGTTCCTTCACAGTACAGGCGATCCGGCTTTGGAATGATCTCCCGCTCAGTATTAGACAGGCACAAAGTAAATTCTCGTTTAAGCGCATGTTGCGCAAGCATTTTTCCGACAAGCTCTCGGTATAATTGTCCACCGTAGGTAGGTATAGTATATTTATCACTGGGTACGAGTACATAAAAATGTATGTAAGTATGTATTATATTATAATGTATATATGTAAGTATATGTAAGTATATTAAATGTATATAATATTACGTTTCGGCTACCTATTAGTATAGTGTTTGTTGAAGTGACCCTTTTTCTGTTTTTGTTAACTGCCTGCACTTACAACCATTTCTGTTTATCCCGATGGTTGACTGGTAGAGAATGCCTTTAGGCATTAAGTCCGCCATTTGTACTTTATATTTGTATTGTGCAATAAAGTTTAAATAAATAAATAAAAATAAATATTAAAGCAACGATGTTTTTCGACCTCCCCTAGATGCGGTAATGCTGGCCGCCTTCATTCTGGACATCTGCCAGGAGCCCGGGCAGCGGATCCGCATCGGCGAGACCACGCTCAAGATGTTCGTCTGGAGCTCCGACATGTTGCTGATGATGATGATTGCTAGCGTGGCGGTCTACATGGGCCCATCCAGAATGCAGAATCTTATTCAAATGCTGAGTCAGTTGCAAGAGGTACAGTGTTTTCTAAGGTACAGTGTTGTTTTCTTTTGGATCTCCGACATGCTGGTGATGGTGATGATAACCTCCAAATCTCTCGATCGAACATCTTGTAATGCAGGGCAAAGTTCATGGTTCAAATTTAAACCTCCCATGAGATGGACCGATCAGATAAGGGTTGCATAGAACTACCGCCTGAATTAAAAATCCAGGCACGCAAATGAAAGATAAGAATGACGCTGGGTGAGGGTGGTAAATCTTGTCAGTAAAACATAACACATGACAGCCACGACCACTCTGTCAAGGGTGTACCAACGAAGAATAAGAAGAGTACCTATGGTAAAATATTCTCTTTTTTTCAGTTCAGTGCCGATCTCAAAATGAGTGAATCCGCCAGAAACGAGAAGATCAAAAATATCACTGTCATATGCATACCTGTATGGGCAGCTGCAATCTTAATAGCAGACTTCTATAGTTTTCTTATTCCATTGCTGAACACGAAAATGGGTAAGTATTCCTAAAAAAATTCTAGAACTAGAACTTTTGAATGTTAGCTACCCTGGGGTTCGGAGTCAAGACCGCGAGTGCCAAAGGCCGTCCCAGCGTCCAAAGGCTTGTCGACTTTAACGAAGTTGAAAGCTCCTTCGCGCAACATGCCTCTTGCATCCAATGCTTTCTAATTTAAGTTTTTACTATCTATGTCTATCAGTAACATCTACCTATAAAAATATAATGTCTTGTTTGGTTTCTAGGGTACATAATGTGCATGTACGGGCCATACTACGTGGGCAACTTGATGGGAGTCCTCGTTCTCTTGCAATGGAGTTGCGCAGTGCTAGCCGTGCATGCTGCCGTCGTTGCTGTTAATAACGAGCTGGCAACGTTGCGCAAAGGTAGTACGTACAGTTTAAGTATGAGTACGATGGTTGTAACCTTCTATATGGATTTGATGAGATGCGGCTACAGTGTAGCTTTGTCGTGCCGACCCTGGTGGACGACGATGCGCAGATATACAAGCTGCTTAACTATGTGTTGTAGTATGAGCCACTTGATTGGAGTGCTGTATTGGGTGCACTTGGCTTCCAGTGTGATCGTGGTCAAACGCCTGCCTCTCTTCATCAGCGTGTGTTCGCCCACCGTTGGGCATACGCCTCTCCAATCTCTCTCCATTTAGAGCGGTTATTGGCTTCCCTCATCCAGACTGGTCCTGCGGTCTTCCTTATGTCAAACGCCTGCCTATTCTGCATAAAAAGAAAATATAAAAAAAACCGCTACGAATAGTATGGAATAGTGTCACATTGGCTAGGAATACACGCACAGATGTGTCCGCCGGATTTGTCCGACGGACACAACCGTCCGTGTATGGCGCCAATTCGACACGGATTTGTCCGCGGACACATCTAAATAGCGCCATACACGGACCGATGTGTCTGCCGGGCATATCCGCCGGATTTCTCCGGACACATCTGTGCGTGTATCCCTAGCTAATGTAAGTGGTATATCTCTTCATAGAGCTTGACACTATGCGTATAACGTCTGGTGTACCCAAAGAGCAAGGACTACATTTTTCGATTGTATACAAATGATGAAAACTCTCGATGTCTGTGGAACAATCTGAAACGCACCGTGAAAATGACAAATTCGCAAAATCCTGAAATCCCTGCTCATTTACGTGACCCCGACCTTATTAACTTACATTTTCTCGAAGTTGCAGGTAACACTGTAACTCCACAATCATATCACGCTTACTTTGAAAGTAACCAATTTCATACTTCATCATTTAAATTAGAGCCAGTAGACGAGGTCACGGTGTTAAACATAATTAGAACATTAAAATCGTCTGCTCTGGGTGATGACGGTATTTCATTAGATATGCTGCTCTTGACCCTTCCTCATTCACTAGGCGCAATTACTGAAATAATAAATAAATCAATAATATCTTCCATTTTTCCTGATGCCTGGAAAGTGGGGTTGGTGACGCCTATTCCTAAAAAAAGTAACGTTAGCTGTTTTAAAGACTTAAGACCGATAAGCATACTTCCTTGTATTTCTAAAATACTTGAACGCCTTGTGTATACGCAGTTATATGCCTTTCTTGAAAAAAACCAAATTCTCCCTGTTCTGCAATCCGGCTTTCGTAAGTCACATAGTACGGCAACTGCACTTCTTGATGTAGTTGACAATATACTATCTGATCAAGACATGGGTAGAGGAACTATAATGGCACTTCTTGATTTCTCTCGTGCTTTTGATTCTATTAATATAAGTTTATTGTTATCCAAAATGAAATATTATGGCTTTGACTCAAATACTATTACATGGTTTTCTAGTTATCTTAATGATCGTACTCAAATTATCAAACTTCAAGATAATAGCGGTACTTTTCTTAAATCGAAACCATCCGTTTTATCTCGAGGAGTTCCACAGGGTTCAATCCTGGGCCCTTTATTATTTATATTATACACAGCTGATGTCCGAAATGTCATAAAACACTGTAACTTCCACTTGTACGCTGACGATATCCAAGTTTACATCCCCTGTGATCCTACTAATGTTGCACAAGCAGTCACTAAGATAAATCAAGACTTAGATAACATAACCCATTGGTCATCCTCAAATTCCTTAGTGCTTAATCCTAGTAAAACAAAAATTATGTTTTTCGGCTCCAAAAAGCAAATTAAACAAATAGATAACCACAAACCTATAATATTAATTTCTGGAAATAAAATTGAACGTGTATCTGAATCGCGTAATTTAGGTATACTTATGGACGATTCACTACGTTTTGAAAACTACATAGCCGAAGTTGCCAGAAATGCATTTTATAGATTGAAAATACTATATAAAATCAGAGATTTCCTTAGCGTTGAACTGCGTGTAAAACTTTGCGATGCGCTCGTACTTTCAAGATTTAATTACGCAGATGTGGTCTATGGACCGCGCTTGTTAGCTCGGACGGACCGTATTGTACAAAGGGTTCAAAACGCATGCGCACGATATTGTTTTAAAATCCCTCCGCGAGCGCACGTGACTCCATACTTAAATTCATTAGGCATTCTTAAAATGACTTATAGAAGAGAACTTCACCTATCTTCCTTGTTGTTCGGCGTATTAAACACCTCTAAACCAGAATATCTATTTAAAAAGCTCATCTGGCGCTCAAACTCTTCCATTGCTTACGGTCTTAGGTCGATTAATAACAAATTAGTTCCTCCATATTACAGCACAGCCGCCTTTCGAGGTAGCTTTAAATACTCAGCAACCAAATGCTGGAATAACATTCCTCCACCACTACAGATCTTAAATAGTCTCAACAGTTTTAAAAAGCGACTAAAGGTACATCTCTTACAAATTCAAAACGCCTTACCTCTTGGCGGCCGAGCAAAACCTTCTTATCTCTAATTCTAGACCAGTAAAGCATAATATATAGTACCTATTTGACTACTTATATGTATAAATTTAATTTTTCACTAATACCCCAGATTCTACTATTATTAAACACAATGTTATACACAATACCAACACATGCACATCTACTCCTTCATAAATTATTGTTTTGTTACATGTTGAATATACTCGTACCATATATTCTACTCATTAACATATAATATATCAGGGTCCGACTGAAAACCAGCGCTGCAGTACATGTACTGCAGCTTTATGCTGAGTCGAGCCCCTTTTTAGCATCACATTAATGATACTGTTTGTTTTATTAGTATTTAAGTTCAATTTGTTTTTTTAATTTAACATTTATTGTATTGTACTGTCTGTGATGTTAAATAAAGTTTTTTCTATTCTATTCTATTCTATTCTATGAAAAAAAAATCATTAGGGGTTAAAATGAAGTTAAATGTGGTCTTGTTTAAGCTAACTTCGAATCGGAGCCTACTATGTTAGGAGAGTTACTGAGACCACAAAAACCTGGACGCAACACTTTGGTGGACTGTTTCACGACGCAAGCAAAGACTAATACAGGTAACTCAAACAGAACATTTAAAAAAATTATCGACCTTATAGTACAGTAGGCCAAGAAAGTGGTCTACCAGTTTTGATAAAAGTTTCTGCGAGATCTAACGATCGCTAAGGTTGACTTTTCTAACGGAGTTTAAAACATGCACGACTTTGTTGTCTCATGATGTTGAAACAAACCTCAACCGTAGGGTAGTAGACCACATTTTTGGCCGACTGTACAACAGTTACAGTGTGTGCCTATTCTTTACCTGAAAATTATGAGTGAAAACTAAAAGAAAACTAATAATGTTGAGGTTTTTCAATTTTCTTCAGCGCAGCATTAAGCATAATCTTTCTAGTGTACCCCTAAACCCCGTTAAAGTTCCTTTAACTACGGAATACTTTCTAGCAGTACCCCCGCCCAAACTTTTTTCGACATATCTGCTGGATCATTATCATTAACAATAATTAGCAATTGTTGCATATTCACATAAAATTTTATTTAACACTGCCGTACCGATGAGAGGTATATTTAATCATTAACTTAACCTTAAAAGTACCTACAGAACATGGTAAGAGACTGTTCGTAAAAAGACTATGAAATACCCTTATTTTAAAACTAGCTGTACCCGCGCGGCTTCGCTCGCGTGCGTTGCAGTAGGTTCTGTCACTTTTCGTTACCCTCAACAGTCCATTGCTAAACGCTTTCTACATGTCATATTCCATACAGTATGTTTAGCAGTTTAGCTAAAATTGACTTCTTGCATATAACTTCGACATCCCAAAAGATCGACTGAAAGCGTCTGAGATTTGACTGTGTCAGCCATGGCAAATTAGCAATAGAACAGTGTGTTTTTTGTTTATGCGGGGAGCTCCGCCCCCCGAGCCCCCGTTTTTTGCCGCCCATCACGTGATTAACTCTAGCAAAACTCTTCTTCTCCCATTTCAAATATTCACCGTAACAATTTTTGGTATAATTAGCAATAGTACAGTGTGTTTTTTGTTTATGCGGGGGGCTATGCCCCCCGAGCGCCCCTTTCTTTACAGCCCATCACGTGGTAAACTCTATCAAAACTCTTTTTCTCCCATCTCAAATGTTCAACGTATCAGTTTTTGGTATAATTTGCAGTATTTTATTTGCCCCCCGTTCTTTACCGCCCATCACGTAGTAAACTCTCTCAAAACTCTTCTTCTCCCATCTCAAATGTCCAACCTAGAAATTTTTGGTATGATAAGCAATATTGCGGTGTGTTTTTTCTTTCTTGGCCCCCCCTTTCTATCCCGCCCATCACATGGTAATCTTTATCAAAACTCTTTTTCTCCCATCTCAAATGTCTAACCTAACAATTTTTGGTATAATAAGCAAAAGTACGGTGTGTTTCTTCTGTATGTGGGGGGAGGAGCCCCCTGAGCCCCCTACTTTTTGCCGCCCATAACGTGGTTAACTCTATCAAAACTCTTTTTCTCCCATTTCAAATGTTCAACGTAACAATTTTTGGTATAATAAGCAATAGTACGGTGTGTTTTTTCTTTATGCGGGGGGCTCCGCCCCCCGAGCCCCCCTTTCTTTGCGGCCCGTCGCGTAGTAAACTCTATCAAAACTCTTTTTCCCCCATCTCAAATGTTCGACGTAACAATTTTTGGTATAATAAGCAATAGTACGGTGTGTTTTTTCTTTATGCGGGGGGCTCCGCCCTCCGAGCCCCCCTTTCTTTGCGGCCCGTCACGTAGTAAACTCTATCAAAACTCTTTTTCCCCCATCTCAAATGTTCGACGTAACAATTTTTGGTATAATAAGCAATAGTACGGTGTGTTTTTTCTTTATGCGGGGGGCTCCGCCCTCCGAGCCCCCCTTTCTTTGCGGCCCGTCACGTAGTAAACTCTATCAAAACTCTTTTTCCCCCATCTCAAATGTTCGACGTAACAATTTTTGGTATAATAAGCAATAGTACGGTGTGTTTTTTCTTTATGCGGGGGGCTCCGCCCCCCGAGCCCCCCTTTCTTTACGGCCCGTCACGTAGTAAACTCTATCAAAACTCTTTCTCTCCCATCTCAAATGTTCGACTTAACAATTTTTGGTATAATAAGTAACAGTGCGGTGTGCTTTTTCTTTATGCGAGCCCCCCTTTCTTTGCGGCCCATCACGTAGTAAACTCTATCAAACTCTTTTTCTCCCATCTCAAATGTTCGACGTAACAATTTTGCTCCGCCCCCCGAGCCCCCCCTTTCTTTGCGGCCCATCACACGGCAAACTCTATCAAAACTCTTTTTCTCCCATCTCAAATGTTTGACGTAACAATTTTTGGTATAATAAGCAATAGTACAGTGTGTTTTTCTATATGCGGGGGGCTCCGCCCCCCGAGCCCCCCTTTCCTTGCGGCCCGTCACGCGGCAAACTCTATCAAAACTCTTTTTCTCCCATCTCAAATGTTTGAAGTAACAATTTTTGGTATAATAAGCAATAGTACGGTGTGTTTTTTCTTTATGCGGGGGGCTCCGCCCCCCGAGCCCCCCTTTCTTTGCCGCCCATCACGTAGTAAACTCTATCAAAACTCTTTTTCTCCCATCTCAAATGTTCAACGTAGCAGTTTTTGGTATAATTAGCAATATTACCGATTTTTTTTGATTGCGGGGGCTCCGCCCCCCGAGCCCCTCGTTCTTTACCGCCCGTCACGTAGAGAACTCCATCAAAACTATTCTTCTCCCATCTCAAATGTTCAACGTAGCAATAGTACGGTGGGTTTTTTCTTTATGCGCCCCCCGAACCCCCCTTTCTTTGCGGCCCATCACGTAGTAAACTCTATCAAACTCTTTTTCTCCCATCTCAAATGTTCGACGTAACAATTTTTGGTATAATAAGCAATAGTACAATGTGTTTTTTCTTTATGCGGGGGGCTCCGCCCCCCGAGCCCCCCCTTTCTTTGCGGCCCATCACACGGCAAACTCTATCAAAACTCTTTTTCTCCCATCTCAAATGTTTGCCGTAACAATTTTTGGTATAATAAGCAATAGTACAGTGTGTTTTTTCTTTATGCGGGGGGCTCCGCCCCCCGAGCCCCCCTTTCTCTGCGGCCCGTCACGCGGCAAATTCTATCAAAACTCTTTTTCTCCCATCTCAAATGTTTGAAGTAACAATTTTTGGTATAATAAGCAATAGTACGGTGTGTTTTTTCTTTATGCGGGGGGCTCCGCCCCCCGAGCCCCCCTTTCTTTGCCGCCCATCACGTAGTAAACTCTATCAAAACTCTTTTTCTCCCATCTCAAATGTTCAACGTAGCAGTTTTTGGTATAATTTGCAATATTACCGTTTTTTTTTTATTGCGGGGGCTCCGCCCCCGAGCCCCTCGTTCTTTACCGCCCGTCACGTAGAGAACTCCATCAAAACTATTCTTCTCCCATCTCAAATGTTCAACGTAGCAATAGTACGGTGGGTTTTTTCTTTATGCGGGGGGTTCCGCCCCCCGAACCCCCCTTTCTTTGCGGCCCATCACGTAGTAAACTCTATCAAACTCTTTTTCTCCCATCTCAAATGTTCGACGTAACAATTTTTGGTATAATAAGCAATAGTACAGTGTGTTTTTTCTTTATGCGGGGGGCTCCGCCCCCCGAGCCCCCCTTTCTTTGCGGCCCACCACGCGGCAAACTCTATCAAAACTCTTTTTCTCCCATCTCAAATGTTTGACGTAACAATTTTTGGTATAATAAGCAATAGTACGGTGTGTTTCTTCTGTATGCGGGGGGCTCCGCCCCCCGAGCCCCCCTTTCTTTGCGGCCCGTCACGCGGCAAACTCTATCAAAACTCTTTTTCTCCCATCTCAAATGTTTGACGTAACAATTTTTGGTATAATAAGCGATAGTACGATGTGTTTTTTCTTTATGCGGGGGGCTCCGCCCCCCGAGCCCCCCGTTCTTTAACGCCCGTCACGTAGTGAACTCTATCAAAACTCTTCTTCTCCCATCTCAAATGTTCAACGTAACAATTATCGGTATATTTAGCTATAGTGTGGTGTCTTTTTTTCTTTTTGCGCCCCCCTCTCTTTGACGCCCATCACGCGGTGAACTCTATCTAAACTCTTTTTCGGTAGGGTGTGCCGGTACTTTTCGATTTCCGTGTTTCACTATGTTCCGTTTGTTTTTTTATAGTTAGTTAATTTAACTTTTATTCTTGCACCTTTTGTACATGTCTGTTGTATAGACCCAATGGTTGACTGGTGGAAAATACCTCTGGTCTCACAGTTTTGTATTTCGTGCAATATAGTGTAAATAAAAAAAGATTCTTATAGGGAGGCAACGCGCACATAAAACCTCTGGATTTACAGGCGTCCATTGGCTACCCTAAGTGCTTACCATCAGGCGGGTCGTATGATTGTTTGCCATCGCCGTGGTTTAAAAAATATATAGTTGAAATACAAATGCATAAGTATTTATTTACCATATAAAGGCATTTCCCATACAAAGTTTAAACCCCCCTTAAACCCTCTTAAATCCAAAAAGTTCGTATTTTTTATAGCCTATGTCCTGACCAGAGGTCTGTAGAACCTGCTAGTGAAGTTTTTATCGAAATCGGTTCAGGCGTTTTGACGCCAACTCTCCCCATCCAAACAGACAAACAGACAAACAGACAAACAGACAAAAATTCTAAAAATCGCCGAAACGTGTTCTGTTATCGATTCTAAGAGCTACTAACTCATTTTTTGCTAATATCTCCAATGTACAGATTTTTGACCCTCTTCACCTTTATTATATGTATAGATAGATTGTTGCCAACTGTTTAACCCCTACTTTTTGTATTTGTATCTGGTGTATAATTTTTCTTGCGGTGAACAACAACTAGTACCTACTTATGTTATGTTATTTCCAGGAGGAGACTCTATGAGCTATTCGCAGGCGCAAGCCACCATCCGTCGTCTCGCTCTCTCCTATGAGCGGATCAGTGAGCTGACGAGACACCTAAACTCGACCAATGGCGTCTTCCTCATGATTGTGCTCATGTCCACCTTCCTCAGGCTCGTGCTGACTCCATATTACCTGCTGCTAAGATGTAAGGGCCAACAATAGAGAAGACAACTGCTAACAATTTGGCCAGATGGCGCCAACACAGGATATTACGCTGCTAGTGACAGCTTATATGGGATTTTGCTTAAAGGACTAGCAAGCATTCGCCATGAAACTCCAGAAAAAAACAAGAATTTGGCACTATTTGTAGGACTGACAGATACTGACATGCTGGCGCTTTCTATGAATAGTTTCGACTAATATACCCTTTTACACAATGCACATCGTAGATTTCCACGATAACAGCACTGAGGATTGACAAATGCATTGTTTCACGAAATAATTGAGGTACCTATGGTTCCACGAAACCAGGCTTTGATGTTCGAGTCCTTAATCTGTCTCAAAAAACCGTCACGACAGCGCGGATCCAGGATTTTATTAAGGGGGAGGGGAATTTCCTACGCTGAATGGTATAAAATAATTTCGCGGAGTTAGAAGAACGGATGAGTTCAACAATAGAATTTAAAAATTCGCCAATAAAGATAGAAAATTCAGCAATTAGATAAAACATTCTTCAGCACAGTGCTCTTTATCATTGTGGAATTTATCTGACATCAGTTCATGTGTGGGTTGTCCTTTAAGTAGTCACATCATCATCATCATCATCATCTTAAGAGCCTTGCTCTTGTCGGTGGAGTAATCGCCATTCAGTCCTGTTCTCCGCTAATGTTTTTAGCTCTTGATACGTCATAATTTTGGCTTTTCCTTTGGCTTGGTCTAGAAATGCACGTCTTGGTCTTCCTCGGCCTCTTCTATTTGGTATTCTCCCTTCAATAATAGTTTTTATGTAATCATCATGACGTATCAGGTGCCCTAACATATTTCCCCTTCTGTTAAGTAGTCACAGTCACGGACTTTTATTGATGACGCGTTTGGGTTTCACTTTCATTGGATATTTCAAATCAATTAAAATCCGTGACTGACCAAATTATTTAACCATGAACGCTAAGCTGATAGCTTAGTTCATGTTTTCCTGAATCCTGACCACTGTCCTGAGGTCCTGACTGATATTTCCGCAGTTGATGACAGCGAGAGCGTGCTATACGAACTAGTGCTGCAGATGAACTGGACCTTTTTCCACGTTCTCTGCCTCCTCATGACGATAGAACCATGCCACTGGACGCAGGAACAGGTAATCTCTTTTTAGAAAGGCTTTTCCTAAGGCTGGGTTTCCCCACCAGTGAGACGGAGAGTAATCCAAAGGGGGGCGACTCCTGGTTGGGAACCACTGACCTAAGGGCTCGTTTCTTCATTCAGTACGACGCTACGACCGGGATGCTTTCAGTCAACCAAATAAACAACACTTTAACTGTTAACTGTTTGCTGTACCCTACAGGGTTTAACGTTGCATACTTACAACGCATGCATGTGTGGCATTATATGCAAAAAGTTAAGTTACAATGTAATATGCAATAAATCTTATGAGTTTATAAGTATACTAGCGACCCGCGCCGGCTTCGCACGAGTGCAATTATACATATAAACCTCCCTCTTGAATCACTCTATCTATTTAAAAAAAACCGCATGTAAATCCGTTGCGTAGTTTTAAAGGTCTAAGCATACATAGGACAGACAGCAGGAAGCGACTTTGTTTTATACTATGTAGTGAAGGTATGAGAAGCTTAAGATCTTAAATCCCTTTATATTACTATTGATTGCTTTCATCTTTTGCCGAGGATCTCAACGTTATCGCCATCATAAAATCATGCATTATTACGTGCACATATTCACCATGCGAAAGCGCACCATTACATCGTGGCAATAACGTTACCGTCCACGGCGAAGTATGAAAGCAACCAATAAATATGTTGCCAGTTGAATCAGCGCTGTGGGAGCCAGTCAGTTCCACAGCAATCACTGAGTTCACCCCTATTGTCACGATGCGTTGTAATTGTTATAGAATTATAGATATTAATGTGTTGGGTTTCTAAGTAAGTGTCTGTGATTCCCTTTTTATCGTATCTTTTGTGTGATAATAAATAATCTTTATCTTACTCGTATCTTGCCAGCGGGAGCGCACCCAAATCCTGCTGAGCCACCTGATCGTGCACCAGGCCCCAAGATGCGAGCGCTTCTCCAAGGAGCTGGACCAGTTCGCCAAGCAGATGCTACTTAGCAACGCCAAGTACATGCCGCTGGGTGTCTACGCGTTGGCCCGACCGCTCATGGCAACGGTACCTACCTTTACTATGATTCCTAGTCAAGTCCTTCTAAGTTCCTGTGGAAAGTTTGGAGTTTACACGTCGGACCGACCACTAATGGGAACGGTACCTTTTACGACATCCTAATTCCTAGTCGAGTCAAACACATTTCCTTCTAAGTTCCTATTGCACAGTCGTGACCACCACACGTTGCCATGCCCAATTTATTGCCTTTCTCAAGGAGCTATGAAGTCCAAAGAGTGTATCCCTCCCTGCTGTAGACAATTTCACGGGCCCGACGATATTATGAACGGGACTTATAATTTTTAAATACCTATACATACCTCGTCGTGAAAGCAGATTCCTGGCCTCCTACCCGTATTTCTATCCTCGTATCCTTTTCAATTCGGATCCCAAATGTATGGAATTATCCGGATTGGGATCCGGATCCGACTTATTTCTTGATCTTGAATTCATTTCAGATCCGTCGTGCAACCTGTACCTAAATGGCTAATTTGTTTTCCCGGAGTTCGATTTTTGAATCTCACCGGTGACTTTTTTGTATGCAGCCGATGACTATTTAGTACGAAATAAGTCACCCGATGAGATTCAAAAATCGAACTCCCGGTCTCTGCTGTAATGTAGTATACCGTTGACGTTTTCCTCTCTTAAATGATGTATATAGAGTCCTCTGTTTTATAGTAGCTGTTAACGTGACGTTAACATTGTCTTTCTCGTTACCAAACATGGATTATGAGTTGGTATTTTAACCCCGACGCAAAAATTAAGGGGTTTTATAAGTTTGACCGCTGTGTGTCTGTCTGGGGCACCGTACTGCTAAAACGGTCAAACGATTTCAATGCCGATTTTTTAAATCAAAGTCATGTTTTCTAGTAAGTGATCTTAGATAAATATGTTTTTTTTTTTCAAAATAGGTTCACCGTTACAGGGGTTTAAATTACTTTTATTACGCACCTATTAAGTATTAAGTTAGTGAATTCAATTGATAGACAAAACACTGACTCGCTTTTCTTGATTGCAGATTTTGGGCGGAGTGACGACATATCTAGTGATTATCATCCAGTTTCAGAAGATCTCGGACCAGCTTTAAGCATGTTTTAATTAGGACCATAATCACATTAGCAAATTATAAGACTAAGAACTAATAAACAGTTTTCTGTCTTTTCGCCGAATAACGTGTCTCAAACTGTTTCATTTGCCAACTGTGTCATTTGGCATGCTGCTCTTTTCTGAAACTATTAGAATTTCAGGATTGTTATAAAACAAACCTAACCTAACTTATATGGTTCTACACGGTGATTATAAAACAAATCCCTGAAAAGTTTACAGTTTCAGAAAATATGCAGTAATCCAAATGACACAATTGGCAAATGAAACAGCTTGGGAAACGTTAATCTGCGAAAAGGCAGGACCCCATAATAAACGTGTTTGAATTATGCTTAAGATCTAAGAGATAAGAAGAGAAAAATTCGATAACTCTGAATATTACTCGCAAATTGACATCGTCATATCACTAGTCACAACACGTCACAAAAAACACAACAATATTCAAAGTACCTATCTTATTTCCCGCCTTTTTATACTTGATATTGGCTACAGGCAATACCGCCTAAAGTCCATTCCATTAGAAGAAAAAAGAAAGAAAAGTGTCTCGGGTTCAAACCAAAACCACTGTTTTTTTCGGAACTCATGCGATGTACGAAATAACAATTGATTTACCAGTCACTTTTCGGTGAAGGAAATCATCGTGAGAAAACCGGATTGAATCCCAACAAGGCCTAGTTTCCCCCCTGGGTTGGAAGGTTAGATGGCAGTCGCTTTCGTAAAAACAAGTGCCTACGTCAATTCCTGAGATTAGGTTGCCGAATGGACCCCAGGCTTAAAACAGCCATGGCAAAATTCCAGGACAAACGCTAAGAGAAAGGCTGCAAAAGTATCTTACTCAACGAAAGCCGCAAAAGTATGAGACACGCTCTTATAGGCATAGCCCTACAAATAACATTGTGTCAGATATTTTTGCGGACTTCGTGTAGTAAGATACTATTGCCTGTGATGAGGAAAATGCTATAGCAGATGACAGTATCAATGAGAATTAGACTCTTTCCCGCCACGGAACAATGATTCCGGATCTTTGGGAGGCGCGTGCGGAGCCTAAGCCAACGCGCACCAGCCTTTTCGACAGTTTAATAAAAACTGAAGGGTACACTAAGCGAATGCTGCCCTTGCCCGTGTCATGGGATACACACAAAGACAGCACCCACCATGGTGTAAGGACTATTGAGAGTTAATGGAGTCTAAAATGTATAAGTATGAACTAACTACTGGGCTATTGGATGAAAAACCGGACGCCTGCCTAAGGTTACTACGTCCTCGCCGCCGCGATCTCTTCACTGTCCCCCATGCCAATACTCAAATGCAGGCTGCCTCTCCTCTGCACCTAGCTCTTACCCTGATAAATGACATTCTGGACAGTGATAACCAGCTCGACATATTTTTTACGACAGAAACCAAATTCCTAGCCGCATCTAGTCACTATATTGAAAGTATCGCTACCACTAGCTCCATCACCTAGTTTAATAAAAATTATAGGGATTCTTGACACTGTTATTATTATTATTTTTTATGATTTAATTTGTACACCCTGACATCTTTATCTCTAGACATTTTTATTTTTATATAACGTAATAAGTAATAATCTATTCTTTCGACACTGACATTCTTTTTTAATATGAATTGATTTGTATAATCTGACATATAGGTAATCTTGAAGCAATACTTTTGTGGTTAATCTGATATAAACATTATTTCATCTTAAACACGCACACCTGTCATTTGATAATTTATTTTAAACATTTTACGTTGCGTGACTCGGTTTATATGTAATGCTTCTATAATGCATGTTAGTCCCTAGATAAAAATAAAAATATACCAATTAGCACGTAAGGTTTAGCTGTAAGTGCTTATTGTAGAAATAAACAAATAAATAAACAAATAAATAAATAAAACGGTATCCAATCTCATTTCCGACAGACTTATATTATCATAGCAGTTGCCCGCGGCTTCGCCCGCGTACATTATGATTAATGCAGATTTTTACTCTTGAATAAAGTTTTTCCCCGCGACTTCCTTTGCGTAGAATTAGTAATTGACCCCCCTTTTTACCCTCTTAGGGAATGACTTCTGGGATAACTACTATGTATCCATCCCCAGAACTCAAACTATCACTATACCAAATCATCTAAATAGGTTCAGCGGTTATCAATTCCCCATATAAACTTTCAACCCCCTTTTCACCTCTTAAAGGGTTGATTTTCGGGATAAAACTATCCTATGTCGTTTTCCGAGACTCAAACTATCTCTATACCAAGTTTCATCTGAATCGGTTCAACTGAAAATAATTCTCTATAAAACTTCCAACCCCTTTGCTATGCACCCCCGTAAACGTTGTTTTTCGGGATGAATATAATTTTGCCCCTTCCCGGGATCCAAACAAAGTCCATACCAAGTTTCATCTAAATCGGTTCAACATTTAAAAATGCCCCATACAAACTCTTAACCCTTTAAGTAATGATTTTAGGAAATTAAAAAAACCAGGCAAGCACGGGTCTTACTTGCGCCTCAAAGGTTTCGTACGAACAACTTTTTTATTAAATTTTTGAAAAAAGACGCTTTCAGCATGATTTCATGAGAATTTATAGAGCGGCTGAGTGCGAATCGGACTCGTACCCCGATTTTTAATTTATTTTTGTCTTAAGTCGGACTGGTGCTTGACTGCACTCTTATTAGTTTTCCTGTAATTTAAACGTAAATAACTATTATATCTGTAATTTTTACAATTTTTTCTGTCGAACAGTTTCCGATATAGATTAATTTTATGTTAAAGTTATGTATGTTAAAATTATACTAATTAGAGATCCTCACATTAAGCCCTTTTATTTGATACGCCACACAATAAAGTTATTTGATTTTTGATTTCTCATTTATCTACCCACAAATAAATTGGCGTTACATGCCTGCCTTTAGGTCACTGACTTACAAAGTCGCACCATAAGGGTTCCTTTTCTACCATTTTGGTACGAAACCCTAAAAACATCCTTTTCGCTTCCCGGGACTCTCTACCTACTAAGATTTATCAAAATCGATTCAGCTGTTAAAAATTCCCCATTCAAACCTCCAACGCCATTTCATCCCCTTAACCTTAGGGTTAATTTTCGAAATAAAAACTATTTTTATGTCCGTTCTCGGGACTTAAACTATCTTTATACAAAGCTTCATCTAAATCATTCACGTTTAAAAATTCCCCATGCAATCTTGCAACCCCCGTTTCACCCTTAACCTTTAGGGCTGATTTTCGAGATATATACTATTTTATGTTCCTTCTCGGGACTCAAACTATCTGTATTCTAATTAGCATTAAGTTTCATCTGAAATGGTCCAGGTGTTGAAAATTTCCTAAACAAAATTCCAACCCCTTTTTCACTCCTTCAAGGGATGATTTTCGGAATGAAAACAACCCTTAGTCATTTCCAGGTATTCACACTTACTATATACCAAGTTTCGTCTAAATCGGTTCGACGGTTTTAAAATTCCCTATACAAACCTGCAACCCCCGTTTCACCCTTAACTTTTTTACCTTTAAGGGTAGTTTTCGGGAAAAAAACTATTTTTTGTTCCTCCCCGGGCCTCAAACTATCTGTATACCAATTTTCATCTAAATCGGTTCAGCTGTGAAAATATCCTATACAAACTACCAACCCTCTTTTCACCCCTTTACGGGTTAATTTTTTCAATGAAAATAACCATTAGTCGTTTCCCGGGATTCAAAAAGTTTCATTTAAACCAGTTCAACGGTTAAAAATTCTCTATACAACCTTCCAATCCCCTTTTCACCCCCTTAAGGGCTGATTTTCGGTACAGAAACTACCGTATGTCCTTTCCCGGAGTTAAAATTATTTCTATACCAAAATTTCGAAATTGATGCCATTTTCGTACTTAATTAACGTCCCAAAATACCAAAAATCGACTCCCATATTGATATTTAGTCATTTCAACCCTATCGCACCCCAACAGGGGGATGATATTTCACGCCCGCCACGTTGTATCATAAAATCATTAGACCATAGAAACGATACCCATATTGATTTTCAGACTTTTTCACCCCCATTTCCCCTTTATGGGGTTGAATTTTCAAAAAACCTGAAACACATATTTACTCATTTATTGTTAGGAATACTCCTGTGAAGTTTCAAATAAAACAGTCTGACTAATCTTGTTTCCCTATACAAACTTTGGAATTGGACCCCCATTTCACTCCCTGGGGGATGATATTTTACACCTGCCACGTTGTATAATAAAATGGTTGTTGTTTTCGTAATCAGCGACCCGATAAACCATAGAAACGATACCCATATTGATTTTCAGACTTTTCACCCCCATTTCCCCCTTTAAGGAGTTGAATTTTCAAAAAAGCTGAAACACGTGTTTACTCATTTATTGTTAAAAATACTCCGATAAAGTTTCAAATAAAATAGTCTAACTAATCTTGTTTCCCTATACAAACTTTGGACCCCCATTTCACCCCCTGGGGGATGATATTTTACACCTGCCACGTTGTATAATAAAATGGTTGTTGTTTTCGTAATCAACGACCCGATAAACCATAGAAACGATACCTATGTTGATTTTCAGACTTTGTTACCCCCATTTCCCCTTTATGGGGTTGAATTTTCAAAAAACCTGAAACATGTATTTACTCATTTATTGTTAGGAATACTCCTGTGAAGTTTCAAATAAAACAGTCTAACTAATCTTGTTTCCCTATACAAACTTTGGACCCCCATTTCACCCCCTGGGGGATGATATTTTACACCTGCCACGTTGTATAATAAAATGGTTGTTGTTTTTGTAATCAGCGACCCGATAAACCATAGAAACGATACCCATATTGATTTTCAGACTTTTTCACCCCCACTTCCCCCTTTAAGTAGTTGAATTTTCAAAAAAGCTGAAACACGTGTTTACTCATTTATTGTTAGGAATACTCCGGTGAAGTTTCAAATAAAATAGTCTAACCAATCTTGTTTCCCCATACAAACTTTGGACCCCCATTTCACTCCCTTACAGGGTGAATTTTGAAAAATCCTTTCTTAGTGCACCCCTAGACCTTATAAGGGACCTACGTGCAAAATTTGGAAACTCTAGACCCAGCGGTTTAGGCTGTGCGTTGATATGTCAGTCAGTCAGTCAGTCAGTCAGTTTCTTCTTTTATATATTTAGATTATATTGTGTGATATTTGCATTCCCCAAATTATACATTTCTACAGTTCATTGTCGAATTTTACTTGTAAACATAAGTTTTAAAGTCCGGGAAGAAAAGTGGCGTAGAATGTAGTTATGAGCTCCTATATAACTAAACCACGACGCTTTTGTTTCCGGATAAACTATACTAGCAATTAACATCACTATAGGCAGATATTAAACCCCTTGGCCATGTAAACACCTGATGCTTGAAACACAACCTCACCAGACAAGCCTGTTATTATAGGCGCGGCACGGCTCGTCATTTAGGTCGACATTTATGTATTTCCATTGCTTGAGTAAATAACCCAAAACGTTTTTTCCGGCATTAACTAGACCTACTACTGCTAGATGAGCTCGGTCTTTAAATGTTATTAAAAATTAAAAGTATTGTTCAATAAGTATGCTTAATTCTTATTTAATCAAGACAGGTTCTAGTGCTGACTCCGAATGAGCAGCAGTGCGATAACCGCTTTAAAATCTTTATCAAAACTAAACAACTGTAGCAAACAAAAGAACGACCTCCTAGCCTAGTCGGTCCCGGGTTCGAATCCTGTTCAGGGCATTTATTTGTGTGTTTATCACGGATATTTGTTTCTGAGTTAAGAATGTTTTCTATGTATTGAAGTATTCATCTATATCTAGTACCCATAACAAAGCCTCATTGAAACAATTTGAAACACACCATAACAACCAAATTTAAACAATTTGTTAATAATAAAATATCTTAAGTGTCATCGAGAAGCTGGACATAATTATACGTATATCATTTCATTAATTTAAGCTCATTGTAAGTGAATTTATGATCTTTATGACATTATGAGTAATAAAGTTATTTAAACCGAATAATTCGGTTTTTTAAATGACATAGGAGGCAAACGAGCAGACGAATGGTTGGATTCATTTTTCGCGCTCCCAAGATATTTTTGTCATAATAACTAATTTGCTCTATAAGTTATAGTCATAATCAGTCTATCAGTACAGCAGTAATTCAGTGACAACTGTAAACCGCACAAAATTTATCCTGGATGTTCCATCTAGTATAATACATAATAAATCATTGGTACAGATATCAAAACTAATGTATGTACGTTAGGTACCTATTACAATAAAGTTTTACTTTGCAATCATACTTAAGCCATATCAAGGTCATTTGTATCCAAAAAGTACCACCTGTTGTTTCAAATTGAATAAACAGTCCCTGCCGCCGCCTACTCGACGTGGCTCACGTTCTAATTTTTCATATTTATTTACTTTTATAGTACAAAAAAAATATAATTAAAAAATCTGTCCTAGATCGCTAGGTAGAGTGCCCAGAAGGCTGGCCGCATTTCCGCGCTGGATAGCAACGCTGATCCGTTGCCCGAAATAGTGGCCAGCCCTCTGGTCACCAGAGGCCTCAATAAGTCTTTTATAGTAATTATAATTTGTGTAATTTTTTTGGAAAAGATATCATTTGGCGAAAGGCGCTTATTATTCGAGCAATGCAATATTCGGGCAGTAAAAGCGTAAAGCGTCTGCCCAATGACACCTTTTTATCTAGACTGTCAGATTTACGAAATAATTAACCCGTTTTCAACCGATTTCAAGATTTCGGAGGAGGAGGTTCTCAATTCGTCAAGATCTTTGTTTATTTTTTTGCTTTATTTATTTATGTTCACCGATTATTCGAAGACGGCTAGACCGATTGGAAAATTCTTTTTTGTTTGAAAGAGTATACTTCACAGTTGGTCCCATTGTCACCAGGTCCGGATCTGATGATGGGATCCTGGAGAAATCGAGGAAAATCTTCAACTATTATATGCACACCTCTGGTGATTCCAGCAGTGTTTTTTACAGCAACTCGGGCATTTCCACTTGGAAAAGCTGATCCTAAGTGAAAGCGGTTCTTTTTTTGTTTAAAATTATAGTTGACCTGATTGTGTCATGGTAGTTACTAACTATGTAGCTATGCTAATCTAACAAAAATAAACAACAGGATTAATATGTGCATATTTCAGTACTAAAGGCAGTCACTATTCACGCTGTTACGTTCCGTGTCCTACATGACGCTTTCAGCATTCCATTTAAATGTATACGAGTAGAAAGCGTCACGTGATCCTCGGAAGTCACGTGATGTTTTTATACAAAATGAAGTGTCAGAAGTGTTGTAGGATGATATTGTTAACCTACTGGTTATGCAACGCTAGTAAATTGAAGTCATTGGTACAAATTAATGCTGATATCTTCATGTGGGCATACTGTGGACTAAGATATGTACGCGGAAGGCGCGTTGGCGCTGCTGCTGCGACTGTTTTGTTGGGCGGTGCCACTGCGCGCGAGTCGCTCGCGCAGCGGCTGGCGCTTCCACGCTGCGCCGCTCTCGTCACTGCAAGCTATTGGCATGACGATCCTCAGTTAGTATATTTATGTTGTGCTACTGTTTTTGAATTAGGCTCGTGGGTCTACGCTGGCGCTGCTGTGTTGCTGGGCTGTCACGCCACTGCGCAAGAGGCGCATGCTACGATTACGATTGGTGCTTCGACTCGTCGGCGCAGTTTGCATTGCTGCAAGCCGTCATCATGACACTCCTTAGTTGGTATCAACACTATCAAACTGATAGTTAACTCAGTTATAAATATACCGTTGAAACTTCAATCGTTGGGGAGTAAACTTTTACCTCACTAACATAATATCCGTCGCATTTTGTAATAAAGTTTAATTTCACAATGGGAATTACGCTCTAAAGCAAATGCGACGATTTCGTGGTATTGAGAAAATTAGAATAAGTAAATTACGTCATTACTCATTCGTTTCTACTTAGTTTTACACAAAATTATACCTGTAATAAAAAATGCATCTTTTTCTACATTATTTTTACCTTTTAGATGCAGCAATTATTCTTGGCGTGATAATAGACTTTTTCCAAGAACCACAGAAGCAACTTCGAATCGGCACGACGTCCCTGCAGGGGATGATATGGATCTCCGAGGTCGTGCTGGTCATGGGGATTGCCAGCCTCACGGTGTACTCAGGGCCTGCCCAGATGAAGTGTTTGAAGAAGATACTAGAACTGTTACGACAGGTAAGAGGTCCAGTTGCATAAAGAATAGGTTGAGACGAGAACTGGGAATTCCCGGTTCCAAGTTCCAGTACTGAATATGTATAGAAATTCAGTACAGGAACACACTCAAATCAAGAATAGTCTCATAATTCTCATATTCACATAAATACTCGTACATACACTCTAAGCCTTTATTTTCACTTAGGCATTACTTAGGCGTATGAAATAGATTTACATAAACTTTAAGGAAATACGTTTCTTTGAAGTGATATCAAAGCGATTTCAAAATCAAAATCAGATATCATTCATAAAAAACATGACTCGTTCAAATGTTTCCAGATCAAATTGGATTTCAATATAAGCAGTACATCCCCTAAAACCGAGACCAATAAAAGTGTTGTAATGGTTCTCCTGCTGGTATGGATAGTTGCAATAATGATCATGGATTTTTATTTTTGGTATCCAGAAAGTGTGAAGAATGGCACGATGTGTAAGTATTATATTTCAGGAAACATCATACCTAAAACTCCTTAAACTGGTACTTCTAGATGTTATCACCATCAAACATGGTCCAGTTGGTGCGAAAAACATTTTACAACTGTTTTAAATGAGAATTTAATATCTCCTCTGTTATTGCAGATTTTCACGAGGCGCAAAAATATGTAGAGCTTTTAAAATGTATACGACATGAAATAACATTAAAATATCGATATTTTAAACTATATCTAAAAACTCTTTTTCGTTCCGAATAAATCGTTTCTTTACGGTTCTATAGATCAAACTTGTCAAACATTAATTATTAGCGCAACAACTTCTACGGGAACACAGAAAATTGTTATTCGTTGTTGTTATATGATACAGGTATACTATGCTTGCAAGTGTCTTTCTACATCGGCAACCTGCTGTGGTGGTTGACGGTTCTGCGCTGGGCGCTTACGGTCGAGGTTGTCTACGAGGTCGCTGTAACGGTCAATCGTCGCCTGCAGTCGCTGGTTCTTGGTGAGCGATAGGGCGTAGGCTAATTGGACGTGTCTTTCTTCATCAGCAACCTGCTACTGAGACTTACGGTTCTGCGCTGGGCGCTCACGGTCGAGGTTATCCATGGCACCGCTGTATCGGTCAACTATCATTTACAGTTCCGGCATCTTGGTGAGCGGTAGGATCTAAACTGAGTGGACATTTGTTTCTACATGGGCAACCTATTGTAGGCTGACGGTTCTGCGATGGTTCTGGTCAACCATCCCTTGCGCAGCACCTGCAAGCAGTTGCTACGTCTTAGTTAGCGTTAAGGCTGTTTGCTGCGAGCTGAGAGAACACTCCAGCGGTACGATCGGCGATACGTGCAGCGCTGTTTATGGTAAATAAATGGCCCTAGCCAGTGGCAGTATCTACTACTGGATACTTGTACAAAATTATTTTCTTGACAGGGTTCGAAGCTGTGCTGAAGCCAGAGCCAAAAGCGATGCTGACAGAGTTCCTGAGTAAACCTCGCTCCATCGGAACTTTGATCGCCTGGATCTCGGATCCGGATGTGACATTGAAGACGCAAACGGGTTCGTAAAATATTATAGGTCTACGAAATAGATTATTTCTGCAACTTACATATTCCTCGGAGAATGTCTACCGGGAAAATAATGTTTATAACGTTTAACTTACATTAGATTCCTACAAAATCTTCGATCAATCTCCTTGTAGGTAGAATAATATGTAGAATTCATGATTGGGTGGAGCAATCTAAGAGCTCCTGGCGTACAAAGCTGTCAAATTACTCCACTCAGTTATGAATTCCACTTCAGGATGGACCAACTCTTTCTTATTGATATTTCGTCATTGCAGTCCGGCAACAATAGTAACATAGTTAATTAGGACACATGATATAATAAATACCGTCCTACTTACTATACTGACATGCTTGGGAGATGACACATTATGAAAAGAGCCTAAAACTACCACAATATGCATGTTTGGTGAATTAAGAGTCGCCAGGACGATCACGTGGACTCGCGTTCCCATACAAACGTAGTTTAGCTCTCAATTTTTAGCAACGAAAACGAATGTCCGACCTAGATCTGTACTACTAAAATGCCCATGCCAAATTTCATAGTTCTAAAGCAAGTCGTTTTAAAATGAGAGCTAAACTACGTTTGTATGGAAACGCGAATTCACGCACGCGTCCTGGCGACTCTTAAATCCAGAGCTAATAAAGTGACCTAGGAAAACATTGGCAACGAGTAAAAATAAATCCTCCTTATTAAATGTTTTCCTAAATCATAAATATTTTTTTCAGCACAAGAAAAATCTACTTGTCCTCCACAAGTAAAAATCATGATTCGTCGTCTCGTTCTCTCACACGAGCGCATAGGTGAAATCATGAATCAGATGAATGAAACCAACGGCTTACTGCTTATAATCATCCTCATGACCACCTTCCTGAAGCTGGTGGTCACGCCATACTACATGTTAAAGAATTTACGTAAGTGGCGCTTCAGAGTGCAAACTAAGTGAGCAATCTAACGACAAAGAATGAAGGCAAACAATTGCAAAAATAGCGGAGCGAATACTGTCCAAAAATCTCTTGAGAGCTCAACACCACGCTGGTCATGGTCACTCAGATCCGCACCGTGTGAGTCAGAAGCATCAATTTGGGGTTTCGGTACGGGATTGGTATATAGAATACGAGTACCTAGAGTACAACCTTGTATTATTTAATAATATTTACTTGCTGTGAATGATAATAGATACTTATTCTTCAATTATAAAAGTCAGAGAGAAAAAAACCTACCAGCGGTTCTAACCCTACACATATTTCCAGTTGACGAGACCTCGAACGTAGCGTATAATGTGGTGCTGTCCCTGAATTGGAGTCTCGCCATCTTCGTCATCCTTTTACTAACAATAGAACCCTGCCATAGACTGCATTTACAGGTACGTCCAAATTACATCAGGCCCTGTAGTAGTCAAGATGACAATCGTTTACAGAAAACTCAACGAAACGCCTCACGCTCGCTCTTCCATATTAAGCAGTGCGATAGAGAGACGGATAGCGTTGGCTGGTTGGTTGTTATCTTGGCTAAGCCCCCAGTTCCAGTACCTATCTAGTCTAGTCTTGATTGACAAAAGCTACCTAGTACCTACTGTTTTAATTTTCTAAAGTGTTATTTCTGACCCATAGATAACTTAACTGGCTCATCTGAAAATACAAAAAGATTAAATTGTACTTCATTGCAGAATGCAGTGTAATGAAAAGAGCACGGCGTTTTTAACTTTTTCGTTTTTACGATTGTAATCCTTCAACCACTTAGGTAAAACTCCCCAATTATTAGTCCAGTCCACCCAGCTATGATCCAAATTAGCTCGAATACTACTGCATAAACTCTAAGATCAGCAATTACCTAAATGTATTATTTATTAATAGAACTTATATTGATAAAAACGTATGTATTTTCTGTTAGACTGCGACTACACTTGGGGGTGGACTAGACATTCTAACATTAAACAATTTTCATATTCAGAGGGAGCGTACCGAGGTTCTACTGAGCCAACTGACTCACGTGGCTCCATGCAGACAGCTGTCCAAGGACCTTGAGGTGTTCACGAAGCATGTGGAGCTGAACAAACAAAAGTTCACGCCTCTTGGGATCTACACCCTGGACCGACCACTCATGGCAATGGTGTGTGAAGAACACTAACTTTGCAGTTACTTTACATGTTATTGTAGAGAGCCAGCGTAAACGTGTGGTATAAAAAAAATACTTTTTTTTAATATCACGTCGGTGGCAAACAAGCATACGGTCCACCTGATGGTAAGCAGCTCCCGTGGGCTATGGACGCCTACAACTCCACATGTGCGTTGCCGAACCTTTACAAAAAGGAGTATTCATTGTGTTGACGTTTAAAGGAACAAGACGTTCCCTCGTCGTCAACACACTGGGTCCTCTTTGAGCTCTTTGGCAACCTTACTCAAGTTACTGACCAGATATTTTTTAGGCTTACCTACGATTCCAAGGGGGGGAAGTACATTTTTTAGAATTGCTAGATAATTTCTGAAATTATTTACGTATTTCAAGAAATGTTTAAGGAAACTTCAGAATTATTTTAGTATTTAGTTCTATGTATGGAGTGCCAACCTACATAACTAAATATGTATAGTGGCATGTAAAACACGGCTCTCGATACAATTTCATCAATTATGTTTTTAGTTTATGAATACAATGGCTAATTATAACTTATGACTAATTATAAGGATTCCGTTTTAGCCATTTTGTCCATCATCATCATCATTATTTTAATAGTTTGGCTCTTGATGGTGGAGTAATCGCCATTCCGTTCTGGGCCGCGATTTGACATGGCAAAGCTGACAATCACTAGTGAGAATGATATGTCAGTATGTCACTTTTGTGACAGCCGAAATCTTTATGGATTCACAAAATAGTGATATCCACATACGTCAAAATCAATAGAAAACTCTAGACCTACTGTAAATTTGACAGGTGTGGACACGTGTGGACAGATGGATATCACTCTATCCAGTAGTGATTCAACTATGATATCCACGTGTCACAGTCTGCTACCTACCTATGTCGAATAGCCCTCCTGTTCTCCGCAATTTTTTTTAGCTATCAATACGTCATGATGTTGGGTTTTTCTTTGGCTTAATCTAGAAATGCAATCGGATTTATTTTGTTTCAGATGCTCAGCGGTATTACAACATATTTGGTGATCATAATAGAGTTTCTAAAGCTTTCTCACGAACACAACTGACGACAACATGACTACTGACGGTGACAACTTGTACCTAAACGGGAGACATTCCTCGTATTTAATTGCTATGGTATAGGTTACAATAATAATTTTGACTCATTAAAAACATATTTTATTTTTACTTCATTTTAACAATAAGTTCGAGATTTATGAAAATCAAACACTGTTGCAAGTATTTTAGCGACAGCGACGTCTTACGGATTGTCAACGAAACCTTATAGCCGCAGCTAAGAGTTTTTAAAGATGTTTCAAACAGCTTGGTCTGACGTCTGTCATATTGACGGTTGCCATGGCAAAGACGAATGAGACGGAGTGGCGAAATTGAACCTTAATATGATGGACATAAGGGTTTTGGTTCCACATCTCTATAGTTGGGCTCCACTTCTTGATGGATTGGTTCCACTTCTCGATACATCTGCTCCACTTCTTGATAGATTGGTTCCACTTCTCGGTACTTCGGCTCTACTTCTCGATACTTTTGCTCCACATCTCGATAGTTCAGCTCTACTTCTTCGTACTTCGGTCCTACAGTTACCTATTTTGACTGTACTTTTTCATACATCGTTTCCGGTCTAGGATTTAGTATAAAAGGCAGACATTCCTTGAATTCTATACAGTTGTTTTTTAACAAGTCGCGCGCGAAGTAATCTTTAAATCGGAAGTGTTCCCGGATCAATTTCTAAGTGTATGTGTGAGTGATTTATTAAGAAATACCGCGGGTGTCTCATAAAAGAGCCTAATTGTGCAAGAAGTGTGTGTCTAGTGATGTTGAGGTGCAAGGGAGCTCTACTGGGGGCCGATTTTTGACAGCCGGACGCTCGAATTCAAAAAATTCAAGTTCGAAAATAATCGCACACAAAAGTTTGTTGCCAATGATTTGAAATTTCTATCACTGTTATTTTTAAAATATAATTTCATCGTTTTATTCAGAGTTTCAAATGTCACTTTCGAGTGCTCGATTCTCAAAAATCACCCCCCTGAGTGAGTTCTTTCCAATTATTTTCGCTGTGTTTAGTTTTATAATTAAAATATCAATTTTAACAATGATATTTAAAAAGAAGCTATGTTTTCTTTGAAATCCTAAAAAGGTGTTGAAATAAGGCGACTTGATTGACATATTTGTGGTTTATCATAATATTCATAATGGTTTTAAAGGTTTATAATTAAATCTATTGGTATTATAGTAAAAATCAAAACATTACATATTGTGAAAACATTCAATTTAGCCATGTGCATTCCTGACTTACTTCTGTAAGAAAAGGTATCGGCCATATGCCAATCAGTGAAATGCATAGATGAGTCAAAGGAACTCAAATTGATAGTTCGACTTCATAAAATATTGTTGTCGGCTACCAAATATTGTTATCTTGTCTTTTACACTAGAGAATCTAGAAATGCCACATTAGCTTACAGTTTATGGGATGGGTGATGGGTTTCGGCTTTTAGATTTGTTCTCATATTTATAAAAGAGATTAAATTGGTTGGTTGATGAATTGAATGAATGTTAACGAATGTGAACAATCGCTTGTCTTCAAAACACAATGACTTGATTACGGCTTCACACTTTTTCGCTCTTCACTCTCATTAGCAGGCTTGATACCAACAGTTCCCCGGGTGGCATAAGTAACAGACTCCTAAAAAGCATAGGCAGTATTATTGCGGAACCACTAGCAGCTATCTTCAATCTGAGTTTTTCTGTTGGCTCATTCCCTAAAGATTGGAAAACTGCAGCAATTATCCCGATACAAAAAGGTGGGAAAACTGATTTCCATAAGTAACTACCGCCCTATCTCTCTTCTAGGGGGTACTCTAAGCTCCTCGGACGTGTCGTCAGTAAAAGGCTAGTTTGCTTTTTAGAAAAGCATCACGTTCTCTCTGAACGTCAATTTGGTTTTCGGAAGGGCAAGTCAACCGAGCAGGCTGTAACTCTTTTGGTAGAAAGTGTCGTCAAGCACCTAGATGAAGGCAGTTGCTGCATGGGTGTGTTTTTAGACCTTGCAAAGGCCTTTGACACGGTTTCAACTCCTATCCTTCTTAAAAAACTGGAAGGTCTTGGCATACGCGGAATAACTTTGAACTGGTTCTCTAGTTACTTATCTGAAAGATACCGGCGCGTCAAGATCGGTAACGTGATCAGTGACCAGTTGCCTGTATCTTTTGGGGTTCCTCAGGGCAGCATCTTAGGCCTAACTCTGTTTATTGCATATATAAATGATATATTGTCCCTAGCTCTTCCGAACAGTGTACAGCCATCATCTTTCACGAACTTTCTTGGGAAAAAGTCAATACTTCAATGGCTTAATCAAAATTTTCTGACCTTGAACATGGAGAAAAACAAATTTCTTTGCTTCCACAAATCTCCATCCTCATGCCCACCTACGTCAATGAACTATGTTAAAATCCATGCCACACACTGTGTTGCTCAACGGTCCATGTCATGTTCCCTGTGACAGCATTGCTAAAGCCAATTCTTTAAGGTACTTAGGGATTGAACTAGATGAAAAACTTAATTTTAAAAAGCACATCGCTATTACAACTAGCAGAGTTAGAAAACTAATGTATACTATGAAACTTCTGAGAGAGGCTACTGACGGACAAACGCTTAAAATGGTATATTTTGCATTATGTCAATCTATCTTAGATTATTGCATTCTTGCATGGGGTGGTTGTGGCAAATCCACTTTAATAGCGTTGGAGGGAGCTCAAAGGGCAATACTAAAAGTTTTCTTGCGTAGACCTACACGCTACCCTACTCACGACCTATATTACGAAGCTCAAGTCTTGTCAGTGAGGAAACTGTTCATCTTCCGTCTCGCCTTGTTCATGCACAAAGTTACCATTCACTCATCTGCCCTCCCAAGTATGCTACAGAAAACAATATTTAAAGTTCCCAAAACCTCAGGTTAATTTGGCCTTCGCTTAACGTTTTCACACACGCAAACACACACACACACACACACACACACACACACACACACACACACACACACACACACACACACACACGCACACACACACACACACACTCTTCCATTTCTTAGTTGTTTAGTTATTTAGTAGTCTATAATAAAACGGTAATATTTACAGGTTATGTTGGTATCCACGATACAGGCTTTGCCTAGTGTGGATACCACAGTATCGGGACATTTTTAAACATTAATCAAGCAATCCTTATTGTATATCCCATGGCTGTAAACCTTATATTGGAAAATAAACTGTTCTATTCTATTCTATAATTCTTGGCGTTTCATTTCATCAGAAATCCACATAGGTTTTGAAACGTTGGTAGAGCCTTTAGCTGAGTCTTAAACTCCCTAGGTATAGAGAGGCAGGAATAGGTAGCCCCACTGAATGAGCTGGTGGGATAGGATCTTCTTCGTCGGGGCAAAAGGCAGTGTAGACACCTAGATGTAGTGATCAGCTGTTCTTAGGATTCAATTACTATACCTACATTCTCCTAAATAGGGTTATAAAAGGGCTTACCCCAGGACAAATGCTGCCTTTTGTTAACCTGGAGATTATTAGGCCGTAGGGGATTTTTACCAAATAAATATGTTTATTTATTTATTAAAATTCAGCACATTTGAACTATCATTCTACTCTTTGACTCGAGTAATGTGACTATTATCTAATATTTGTAATAAAACTTCTAATTTCTCTGTTAACTCTTCAGTCTACTTTATTCCCTGAAACTATGCAATATTTTAACTTTCATTAGGCATTTTTTCCATAATATTAACCTTTTCTTTTAACGTTTAGTTTATATAAGGTTAACCGAGTAGTAACAATCGAGAAGCTGGACTTAATCATACGTATATGTATAATTTCATTAATTTAAGCTCATTGTAAGTGAATTTTAGATCTTTTATTACTAATAAAATTATTTAAGCCTCATAATTCGGTTTTTTAAATGACATAGGTGAATTTATGATCTTTATGACATTATGAGTAATAAAGTTATTTAAACCGAATAATTCGGTTTTTTAAATGACATAGGAGGCAAACGAGCAGACGAATGGTTGGATTTATTTCTCGCGCTCACAATATATTGTTGTCATAATAACTAATTTGCTCTATAAGTTATAGTCATAATCAGTCAACCAGTCAGTCTTTAATTCAGTGACAGCTGTCAACCGATAAACATAGCGCACAAAACTTGTCCTAGATATTCCATCTAGTAGAAGACATAATAAATCAATGGTACAGATATCAAAACTAATGTCTGTACGTAGGTACCTATTACAATAAAGTTTTACTTTGCAATCATACTTAAGCCATATCAAGGTCTTTTGTATCCTAAAAACCACCTCCAGTTGTTTCAAATCGTTTAAACAGTCCCTGCCGCCGCCTACTCGACGTGGTTCACGGTCTAATTTTTCATATTTATTTACTTTTATAGTAGGTATATTTTATAGTAGGTAGTATATTGCAACAAAAGTATAACTATAGAATTCTAAGACATAATAAAGATACCTAAAACTAAAAACTTACAAATAAAAAATCTGACCTAAGTCTCGGTCGTGGGGTAGGGTGCCCAGAAGGCTAGCCGCATTTCCGCGCTGGAGAGCTATACCACAGACTGTATAATATTATACTAATACAGATGCTCAGCCACGTACACCCAAAGCGATCCCGCTTAAGTATCCAAGACCTGTTTCCCAACTTGAGTTCATAGAAACGTTATCAGATGGCGGCACTGAGCTCGAGGAAAATGGTGTTCCACTTGCGACATCTATTAAAGTTCCAACACACATTAAGCTACCTGCTACCTTATGTTAATAAGATGCACTGTCACTAGATGGCGTTTTACAGCCACTCATATTAGTCATAGCTACCAAACCCAATTATTTAACCACAACTCTGATTATGAAAATGTCATACAGAGTGCCACGTTTTTATTGTCTTTTCCTGTTATTGCTTACACGGCCCATTTAGTAAAATTATAGTACTGTCTGTTTCTAATAAACACAACCATCAAAATGAGAAATAATAAAAATAAACGATTATTACTCAAATGACGCTTCAAATACGTTTATGAATAAATTGTTTCATATTTTTTTTTTATAATTTGTATTAATTAGCGGAAGGTAACTTCTATCCTGCTGGATCAGCTGATGGTGCACCTGGCCCCAAAATGCGAGCGGCTTTCCAAAGAGCTGGATCAGTTCGCCAAGCAGCTCATACTGGGCAGCGCCGCGTTCGCCAGCCTAGACGTCTACACCCTGGGCCGGTTGGCCTAGGCCTCATGGCTACGGTACCTTTCATTTATGATATCCTAGTACTTGGATCTGTCTGAATTAAAGAGCTGAATCAGTTCGCCAAGCAGCTCATACTGGGCAACGCCAAGTTCGCCACCTTAGACGTCTACACCCTGGAACGACCGCTCATGACTACAGCATCTTTCATTTATTATATCCTAGTACAGTCAGCAACAGAAGTAAATTAGCGGTTGAGGTGTTCAAAATTACCTTCACGCGCTTCTTCCCTTAACAATAAAGTCGTGTCCAGCTCATTTTGAACACCACGCCCGCTTAGCTGTCACTTCTGAATTAAATGCAGCTGGATTTAATACGAGATTTTAGTGACTTAAATAAGCATTAATTCATAGGTGTACCATTATCAAAGCTAGCTCTACAGCGTTGTTGTCTTGAGCTATATCGATATGTACGAGTAGGTACAAGAACTCCTTGAAGCGACACCTTGCACCCATCTTATATATATGTTAGCACTCTCACTAATTGAAAGACATCTAAGAGACTCGATAGATACTTAGTAACATGAACCAGTGAAAATAGTGAAAATTATGACGTTAAAATCACCTTAAGATTGGTAATTGAATTCTCTATGAGAGTGTATGCTTGCTGTTGTACACTCTCTCTCTTTCTTTTTCTCCCCCCGTTACGTCGCGGATCATGTTATCCCTGCTTAACGCATGACACGTTCTCTTTCTCACTTATACAGTAATATTCCGGGTATGTCTGTCAACTTATCGAGCGTCAGTTCTGGTGTATGTTCGTATCCTACCGACTGCGCCAAGTAAATTGGGAAATTTTGGTTATATTTTGGGCGCCTGCTCAACCTACTTATGTATTTTAATGTACCCACAAACAAGCAGGTACACTTTTAGCTGCAAGTTAGGCAAAGTTTACTTTAACTGGGGATCGAACTCCAGTCAGCTCCTAAACCTCTAGGTTCTCCGAAAAATGTCGCACGTAGTGACTAAATATATGGATGATAAAAAAATCGTAATATTTTATTGTATGAATACAGGTAATAGGTTACTACTTAAAAAATGACTTGTTTTATATAATTACAATTAATTATCCATTTAATGGTTCCTGTTTATATTTCAGATTCTTGGCGGAGCCACAATTAACATACCTGGTGATCATAATACAGTGTCAAACGATTTCAAGTCAACTTTAAATATACATTCCCGATTAAAGCAGTATTCAAAGACGTGCAACTTCAATCTTAAATCTGTATTTTATGAAATAAACGTATGTTTATTTGTTTATTCTAGATTTTTATTCAATGACACCCTATTTCCGGCGCCGTGGTGGCAAAGTCACTATATAGACCCCGTTTCTATAATTTGACAAGTGACAGAATTCCTGACAACTAAATTAAGGGCATTGTAGCCGTCCACGGTAACAACAATAAACGACTTACTACCGAGCGGAATATATACTGGTTTTTGCCGTCAACGCGATATTTTTAAATAAGAAAAAAATAGGTACTAATTTGGTGAACAGCTGACTATGATTTTCACGACAACAATAGTTCTTTAAAATATATGTTTATTTAAAAAATATACGTTTATTATTAAGAGAAAATATAATCATTTACATTCAATCTTAGCAGAATCTGAATTTATAGAGATCACTAAACGAAATCAAGTTTCAGTCTTAATGTGTTACAAAATATTAAAGTACCTATTATATATATGTATTTTCTACTATACATTTGAATGTATGTCTATCAATAAAAACTAAATAAACTTGAAAAATTAAGAAGTTTGTGACAATTCTCTTGTTTCTCGTGTCAATTAAAGGGCATAACAGTAAATGATGGTTCACACTGTTCCGTTCCGCGACCTACACGACACTTCCGACACTTCACTTTGTATACAGAACATCACGTGGCCTCTGATGATCACGTGACGTTTTTTATACAAAATGAATGACAAGGATGCGGAATGTAACAGCGTAAACCATAAATTGTATTGTAACGTCAACAACCAATACATCAATGTTGGAATCTACCGTACAAATCATTTGTTTGTTTTTGCCCTGTCTATGAACGTTGAGTTTTGATAACGACTGGCATAATAAATAAGACATTAACATAAAAAAATAAACATACTTGATCTAGTTTAACAACAATATTTGATGTTGGTCCTAATGTACATTGCACCATATTCTAAATCATCATGTTAAGACTGCTTCGACCGTCCAGTGGGGTCCTCATTAGGGAAATTGTATTTCCTAAAGCCGGCGTATCTTCACCAATCAGCTATTTATATCTTATTCTTGAGATGGGAGAAAGGCGGCCATCTTAAGAATAATTTATAAATAGCTATTTGGTGAAGTAAACCATGTATTTCAAACCAGGCAGAGTTGTGCATCTTAGGCAAAGTTGTAGCACGTGATGGTACATCTTTCGTTGTTTGCTGTGTAAGCTTAAGTTATGACACATGCGTATAGGACATCAGCAGAGCTAGGTTCGGTAGCTAAGCGGGCAAGCTGTTAAAATGATCTCGACAGGCTCTAGTTCTGTCACCAATAGTCGTGTATTGTGTCAAGCCCTCTCGGACACGGGTATGTCCTTAAACTACGTCCAAAAGAGAGGTATGGGTACTACGAATGTCATCTCGCTATGTGTGGTAGGGCACAGCACAGCGAATGTCATCTCGCTCAAATCTGGAGCAGAGCCCGACTGGGGAAGTACCTCCACCTTACAGAAAACCACAGCCAAACAGTACTTGACCCTACTCATAGTGTTGTGTTCCTGCTGGTGAGTAAGGTTGCCAAAGAGCTCAAAGAGGACCCAGTGTGTTGACGACGAAGGACCTCTCTTGTTCCTTTAGCCACAACACAGTGAATCCTCCTGTTTTTAAAGGGTCGGAAACGCGCATGTGACACCTCTGGAGTTGCAGGCGTCCATAGGCTATGGTAGCTGGGCCGTATGCTTATTTGCCACCGTCGGTGTATAAAAAAAGCCCATTTCGCTCACCTCGCCCGTTCAGCCACTTTAACTAACTGTCTCTCAGCCATGGTGTACGCGGCCTACGGCTAGTCTACGGAACTGAGTCATCAAGTCAGTCGATAAAAGATCCCGCGTCTTATCACTCGTCGGGCCACTTCTGTGTCTCAGTTCTTACACAAGGTCGTCTCACTATGCGTTCGCAGAGTGTTATACGCCTTTTTAAAACCAATGTTTAATGAAACATTGCCTTTTTTCATTTCATTTGCTGTAAGAACGAGAGGGAAATGTGTGGGAAACTTTAATAAAGGAATTTGAACTATATCATGAAATCGACGAAAGTACAAGAATATGAAAAGCAAAGTTACGAGTGTAATCGCGGTAAGATTTTAGATTTTTGTTGGTGTTTCTGAGTCAGAATGAAGTTTTGTGAACAAAACAATAAAGCAGAATTCGATTCAAATAAGTGTAACATAAAATAAAACTCGAGAGGTAACCACACTCACACTTACTTGAGTCTTATTGTGTGAGTTTTAAAGAATAATTGCTATTTTTTGGGCGTAATAAACCACATTCTATTTTAGAGATCCAATACCTGTCAGTTGAAAGACCATAATTCACCCCCGTGGCTTTTAGCTTACTTTATGTATTTTTTGTGAATAAACCGGATCTTATAAGACTTTTAATTTTTTCATGAAGTGTGGTCGGGTCGTGGTCTCAACTATATGAAGATTAGGCAAGTCTGTGGGTCTTGTGACCATTATTATCGATGGTAAACGAGTTTTACTGTGTCTCCGCTACCGAACTACAGTTAACTACAAGGCAAAACAATGCTGCGTAATCGGTCTGCAAATACGTCCATAGTTTTAGATTTTATAAAATACATACATATGAGCACAAAATTAATGTTCCTAAAATAATTATCACCATTTATTTTATCTGCAAACACCAACTAATTAGGAAAAATAGCAATTAATTAGATCCATACTTACCGCAACCTCGGCGTACTTTAACCCTGGAGGGTAACTCTGGCCTTTGGATTTACTTGGTTCAGGTTTTATAAATGAATTGAATTAATGTCACATTGTCATGAGGTTCATTAAAACTAATCGATTACGTTTTTATCTTTTATATAAGACCCTTTTATATGTGATTTCTTCTATATATGAGCCAAAGTATGCTGAAATTGGCCAAAGCCCCGATGTGACGGTACTCTCTTGAATATGCGTTTTTGCATTATTTTAAAAGGAATAATTATAGCCAACCACCACCGTCAAAACAAACTCAAACTGAAACTAAAACTCATTATTTTTTATCAAAATAATGTATAATAACTCATTATTTGTTATCAAAATAATAATGAACATCGAAACTTATTGTGATTCTGACGACGACAACGTTCCTAGCTACCAAGGAAAATTAAGCAATCGATTTTTGATAGCTATTAAGATAAGATAAGATAAGATAAGATAAGATAAGTCCCGCCGAGTTTCTTGCCGGTAATCTATATCTATACATATAATAAAGGTGAAGAGGGTCAAAAATCTGTACATTGCAGATATTAGCAAAAAAATGAGTTAGTAGCTCTTAGAATCGATAACAGAACACGTTTCGGCGATTTTTAGAATTTTTGTCTGTTTGTCTGTTTGTCTGTTTGGATGGGGAGAGTTGGCGTCAAAACGCCTGAACCGATTTCGATAAAAACTTCACTAGCAGGTTCTACAGACCTCTGGTCAGGACATAGGCTATAAAAAATACGAACTTTTTGGATTTAAGGGGGTTTAAGGGGGGTTTAAACTTTGTATGGGAAATGCCTTTATATGGTAAATAAATACTTATGCATTTGTATTTCAACTATATATTTTTAAACCACGGCGATGGCAAACAATCATACGACCCGCCTAATGGTAAGCACTTAGGGTAGCAAATGGACGCCTGTAAATCCAGAGGTTTTATGTGCGCGTTGCCTCCCTATAAGAATCTTTTTTTATTTACACTATATTGCACGAAATACAAAACTGTGAGACCAAACGGCGGACATCATACCAAATGGTATTTTCCACCAGTCAACCATTGGGTCCATACAACAGACATGTACAAAAGGTGCAAGAATAAAAGTTAAATTAACTAACTATAAAAAAACAAAAGAAACATAGTGAAACACGGAAATCGAAAAGTACCGGCACACCCTACCGAAAAAGAGTTTAGATAGAGTTCACCGCGTGATGGGCGTCAAAGAGAGGGGGGCGCAAAAAGAAAAAAACACACCGTACTATTGCTTATTATACCAAAAATTGTTACGTCAAACATTTGAGATGGGAGAAAAAGAGTTTTGATAGAGTTTGCCGCGTGACGGGCCGCAAAGAAAGGGGGGTCGGGGGGCGGAGCCCCCCGCATAAAGAAAAAGCATACTGTACTATTGCTTATTATACCAAAAATTGTTACGTCAAACATTTGAGATGGGAGAAAAAGAGTTTTGATAGAGCTTGCCGTGTGATGGGCCGCAAATAAAGGGGGGCTCGGGGGGCGGAGCCGCCCGCATAAAGAAAAAACACACTGTACTATTGCTTATTATACCAAAAATTGTTACGTCAAACATTTGAGATGGGAGAAAAAGAGTTTTGATAGAGTTTGCCGCGTGACGGGCCGCAAAGAAAGGGGGGCTCGGGGGGCGGAGCCCCCCGCATAAAGAAAAAATACACTGTACTATTGCTTATTATACCAAAAATTGTTGCGTCAAACATTTGAGATGGGAGAAAAAGAGTTTTGATAGAGTTTGCCGTGTGATGGGCGGCAAAGAAAAGGGGGCTCGGGGGGCGGAGCCCCCCGCATAAAGAAAAAACACATTGTACTATCGCTTATTATACCAAAAATTGTTACGTCAAACATTTGAGATGGGAGAAAAAGAGTTTTGATAGAGTTTGCCGCGTGACGGGCCGCAAAGAAAGGGGGGCTCGGGGGGCGGAGCCCCCCGCATAAAGGAAAAACACACTGTACTATTGCTTATTATACCAAAAATTGTTACGTCAAACATTTGAGATGGGAGAAAAAGAGTTTTGATAGAGTTTGCCGCGTGACGGGCCGCAAAGAAAGGGGGGCTCGGGGGGGCGGAGCCCCCCGCATAATGAAAAAATACACTGCACTGTTGCTTATTATACCAAAAATTGTTACGCCGAACATTTGAGATGGGAGAAAAAGAGTTTTGATAGAGTCTACTACGTAATGGGCCGCAAAGAAAGGGGGGTTCGGGGGGCGGAGCCCCCCGTATAAAGAAAAAACACACCGTACTATTGCTTATTATACCGAAAATTGTTACGTTGAACATTTGAAATGGGAGAAAAAGAGTTTTGATAGAGTTAACCACGTTATGGGCGGCAAAAAGTAGGGGGCTCAGGGGGCTCCTCCCCCCGCATACAGAAGAAACACACCGTACTATTGCTTATTATACCAAAAATTGTTAGGTTAGACATTTGAGATGGGAGAAAAAGAGTTTTGATAAAGATTACCATGTGATGGGCGGGATAGAAAGGGGGGCCAAGAAAGAAAAAACACACCGCAATATTGCTTATCATACCAAAAATTTCTAGGTTGGACATTTGAGATGGGAGAAGAAGAGTTTTGAGAGAGTTTACTACGTGATGGGCGGTAAAGAACGGGGGGCAAATAGAATACTGCAAATTATACCAAAAACTGATACGTTGAACATTTGAGATGGGAGAAAAAGAGTTTTGATAGAGTTTACCACGTGATGGGCTGTAAAGAAAGGGGCGCTCGGGGGGCCGAGTCCCCCGCATAAACAAAAAACACACTGTACTATTGCTAATTATACCAAAAATTGTTACGGTGAATATTTGAAATGGGAGAAGAAGAGTTTTGCTAGAGTTAATCACGTGATGGGCGGCAAAAAACGGGGGCTCGGGGGGCGGAGCTCCCCGTATAAACAAAAAACACACTGTACTATTGCTTATTTGCCATGGCTGACACAGTCAAATCTCAGACGCTTTCAGTCGATCTTTTGGGATGTCGAAGTTATATGCAAGAAGTCAATTTTAGCTAAACTGCTAAACATACTGTATGAAATATGACATGTAGAAAGCGTTTAGCAATGGACTGTTGAGGGTAACGAAAAGTGACAGAACCTACTGCAACGCACGCGAGCGAAGCCGCGCGGGTACAGCTAGTAAGTAATACTTCTCGGGTCAGAGGTGTAGGGTTAGAACCGGTGGTAGTTTATTTTTCTCTCTGACGTTCATAAGTGCATTGTAATGTGCCTAAATTGAAGAATAAATATCTTCTATCTTTTATCTTTTTTTTTCTTTTTTTTATTCGTGTTCTCGTCGGATTCAATTACAAATTAAAATCAAACCAATATACAGTCCGTGAGCTCTAAAAAGAACCTTCGGGTTTTAGAAAGCAGAACAGCAATGTTACCTTCGTGTGCTGATTCCCGAAGGTTCTTCTTAAAGCTCACGGACTGTAATTTATGCTTTAAGAAAATTGTTCTGATTTACATAGGTACATAATGAATTCGCCGGCATTCCTACGCTCTAAAATATTTTTACTAGATTTCAGCCACTTAGCTTTACAGATGGTGTGGTGCGCGGCGCGCTGGCGCTGGTGCTACGCATTTCAAGATGCGCCGGAGTGGCACCGCTCAGATTAACGGCGACGGAGGCTGGTTGGCGCGTCGAGGTGTCACCGCGGCTAGCTGTGTTCTACCATATTCTTATGACTATTCTTAGTGAGTTCCATTACCAAAAATAAATGGGAAGGGTAGGGTACTAATTCCCAGACACATATTTTAATTTTTGAACCTAATTTGGCTATGTCTAGAAGCCCTATTTTTGATACCCTAGTAAATCTACAATAGCAAATCCGTGCTTTGCTTCAACCTCGATTTTCTGATATTGCGTACCTATGCCGAATATACACCAAACAAAAAATAGATTACACCACTCAGCATGATTCGTGACAACCAGACGGCCTGGCATATTTTCCATTGTCGCCTGTCACTTCATACTTCGAGTTGAAGTATGAAACGTCGCGCAACAACGTAAGATGTGCTAGCCGTGCTAAAAAAAACATACGTTCCTTTCAGATCTAGTAGCGTTGGCGGCTCTCATTCTCGACTATCACGAAGAGCCACAACGGCGTATCCTAGTTGGCGACACCGCTGTGACGGCATTCGTCTGGGTCACCGACTTGTTCGTGGTCAATGCCACAGCCAGCCTGGCTGTGTACCAAGGCCCCGGCCGGATGGAGTGGATCATCCGTCTGCTAAACCAGCTGCAGAAGGTACCCCTGCCCTATCTTGCACAAAAATATTGACGCGTATGAAAATGCTTAGACACTTAGAGCATTCAACCAACCGGTGCGGCCATTGACAGGCGTACCCCTCTGCCGAAAACACCAGTGCTCATATTTATTGTATGGACTGACGTTTATCTGACGTGGTTATTTGTACGTTACGTACGAATAGCGATACATTTTACTAAAGTTTGTTATTAAATAAATACAAACTTTGAAAACACTGAAAAAATAATCAACCCAGCAGGACTTGAACCTGCATCGATACGCCTTGCCGGGGCTCGATCGCTTTACCAATTAAGCTATGGGTTCAGTTGCTAAGCTGACGAAATTTTCAATGTCTTCAAACATCTTTTTGCATTTATTTTACATCGGCTTTATAGCAGCCGTAAGCGACATCTAGGTGCTACCAGAAGTAAACACCTTTCCCGCCAACACTATCGCAAGTGTCACAACGGAAATTAGATGGCGCTGCTATCAACTCATAATTATTTTTAAAGTGGTGCATTCCACTCAAACTAAAGTTTGTTATTAAATAAATACAAACTTTGAAAACACTGAAAAAATAATCAACCCAGCAGGACTTGAACCTGCATCGATACGCCTTGCCGGGGCTCGATCGCTTTACCAATTAAGCTATGGGTTCAGTTGCTAAGCTGACGAAATTTTCAATGTCTTCAAACATCTTTTTGCATTTATTTTACATCGGCTTTATAGCAGCCGTAAGCGACATCTAGGTGCTACCAGAAGTAAACACCTTTCCCGCCAACACTATCGCAAGTGTCACAACGGAAATTAGATGGCGCTGCTATCAACTCATAATTATTTTTATATGTTTTTAAAGTGGTGCATTCCACTCAAACTAAAGTTTGTTATTAAATAAATACAAACTTTGAAAACACTGAAAAAATAATCAACCCAGCAGGACTTGAACCTGCATCGATACGCCTTGCCGGGGCTCGATCGCTTTACCAATTAAGCTATGGGTTCAGTTGCTAAGCTGACGAAATTTTCAATGTCTTCAAACATCTTTTTGCATTTATTTTACATCGGCTTTATAGCAGCCGTAAGCGACATCTAGGTGCTACCAGAAGTAAACACCTTTCCCGCCAACACTATCGCAAGTGTCACAACGGAAATTAGATGGCGCTGCTATCAACTCATAATTATTTTTATATGTTTTTAAAGTGGTGCATTCCACTCAAACTAAAGTTTGTTATTAAATAAATACAAACTTTGAAAACACTGAAAAAATAATCAACCCAGCAGGACTTGAACCTGCATCGATACGCCTTGCCGGGGCTCGATCGCTTTACCAATTAAGCTATGGGTTCAGTTGCTAAGCTGACGAAATTTTCAATGTCTTCAAACATCTTTTTGCATTTATTTTACATCGGCTTTATAGCAGCCGTAAAAATTTCGTCAGCTTAGCAACTGAACCCATAGCTTAATTGGTAAAGCGATCGAGCCCCGGCAAGGCGTATCGATGCAGGTTCAAGTCCTGCTGGGTTGATTATTTTTTCAGTGTTTTCAAAGTTTGTATTTATTTAATAACAAACTTTAGTTTGAGTGGAATGCACCACTTTAAAAACATATAAAAATAATTATGAGTTGATAGCAGCGCCATCTAATTTCCGTTGTGACACTTGCGATAGTGTTGGCGGGAAAGGTGTTTACTTCTGGTAGCACCTAGATGTCGCTTACGGCTGCTATAAAGCCGATGTAAAATAAATGCAAAAAGATGTTTGAAGACATTGAAAATTTCGTCAGCTTAGCAACTGAACCCATAGCTTAATTGGTAAAGCGATCGAGCCCCGGCAAGGCGTATCGATGCAGGTTCAAGTCCTGCTGGGTTGATTATTTTTTCAGTGTTTTCAAAGTTTGTATTTATTTAATAACAAACTTTAGTTTGAGTGGAATGCACCACTTTAAAAACATATAAAAATAATTATGAGTTGATAGCAGCGCCATCTAATTTCCGTTGTGACACTTGCGATAGTGTTGGCGGGAAAGGTGTTTACTTCTGGTAGCACCTAGATGTCGCTTACGGCTGCTATAAAGCCGATGTAAAATAAATGCAAAAAGATGTTTGAAGACATTGAAAATTTCGTCAGCTTAGCAACTGAACCCATAGCTTAATTGGTAAAGCGATCGAGCCCCGGCAAGGCGTATCGATGCAGGTTCAAGTCCTGCTGGGTTGATTATTTTTTCAGTGTTTTCAAAGTTTGTATTTATTTAATAACAAACTTTAGTTTGAGTGGAATGCACCACTTTAAAAACATATAAAAATAATTATGAGTTGATAGCAGCGCCATCTAATTTCCGTTGTGACACTTGCGATAGTGTTGGCGGGAAAGGTGTTTACTTCTGGTAGCACCTAGATGTCGCTTACGGCTGCTATAAAGCCGATGTAAAATAAATGCAAAAAGATGTTTGAAGACATTGAAAATTTCGTCAGCTTAGCAACTGAACCCATAGCTTAATTGGTAAAGCGATCGAGCCCCGGCAAGGCGTATCGATGCAGGTTCAAGTCCTGCTGGGTTGATTATTTTTTCAGTGTTTTCAAAGTTTGTATTTATTTAATAACAAACTTTAGTTTGAGTGGAATGCACCACTTTAAAAACATATAAAAATAATTATGGGATACATTTTACGTTCCCCTCCCCCGCAAAAATCGGTAGACTTTTTTTGTATTGATAATGACAGACATGAGTACTCCGGGTTGAATGCTATAATCATGTTGATTTTGACTTAAATAACTCATTCTTATTTGTAGTAAAGACGGCTACTCAGCCGTACTGGGTACACAGACTGATTTTTGAGGCTGACTTCTGGAAAAAGTTCCATTTTTTGTTTAAACTCAATTATAGCTATTTTAAAGAGGATTGTTATTATTAACATATTTTATTTTAAAACTATGATAAACAATTGATCTAACCATGCTATTCGTTTATTTATCCGCCAAATCCTGTGGAAATGCCAATCGTTCAAACTTAATATAAGGCTGAGTAGGTACCTTATAAAGGTCGCCGGAAGACGCTGGATGCAAGTCGCTGCCGACCGATACTTATGGAGGTCCAAAGGGGAGGCCTATGTTCAGCAGTGGACGTCTTATGGCTGAGATGATGATGATGATGATGACTGGTGCCTTTACCCTATCTATTTGTTTTTAGATCAATATTGCCCTGAACAACGACTCATGTGTAAGAACGGAGAAGATTGGAATGACAGCAGTCATGATGATGCTGATCTTTGTCACGATGATCCATTCCACTGAGGTTTCCGTAATGACTCTATGCTTCATGGACAAAGGCTACAACTGTAAGTAAAAGCATTCGTTTCGGTCAAGAGAACAAATACAATTAATTTATTGAATTTATGTAATGTTTTTGACATGTTTTTGTGGAATAATATTTAAATAAAATGTGTCAGTGTACGACAAAGGGACCACTTTGTCGATATGGAGTTACTAGTACTTTCAAAACTACGCAATATGCACAATCTATGAGTGAAAGAAAAAAGTGTCCTTCTAAATCGACAAAGTGGTCCCTTGCACTAAACTCGTCCACAAATAAAGAATTAAGTTGAAAAAATATATTAAACATTTTGATTCGAAAATTATGACGTCGGCCTTTCAATACGAAGGCCTCGGATTCAAATCCCAGCTCGTACTACTGAGTTTTTTGAAATTTATGTACGACAGAGGTTTATGAACTATACGCCGTGGTGCCCTGGTGCGCCGTTGAAAGTACAGAGGGTGAGGTATCCCTGCTCACCATACTATACCTGTCTATTTCAAATAGCCTAGCTAGGTTAGAACGCCGCAATTTTTATTTATACTGGCAATATCTTTTTACCTGGCTTGTGCTTATTTTCCTCATATTCGAAATGAAAAGTAGAGTGTTTCTGCCTCGAACTATTGGCGGGCGCCGCGGCTGAAAGACTTTGAAAACCCCTGGTACACAAAATATCATTAGATATTTACCAGTCGCTTTTTGGCTAAGGATAACATCGTGAAGAAACCGAACCTAACCCCGATAAAGCCTTGTTCCCATCTGGGTTGGAAGGTCAGATACTTACAGTCGCTTTCGTAAAAACTAGTGCCTACGCCAATTCATGGGATTAGGTTGCCAAGCGGTCCCCAGGCTCAACAGAATCATGTTGCACCCTATAATCCGATGACTGTTAATAACAAATCATTTGGACGTCTGATAAATATCCGCAGGGCCGATAATGGTGATGTACATTCCACACTATATGGCTCACACACTAAGACTACTGATGCTGCTTCAGTGGGCGTTCGTCGTGTTAAAAGTGTACCGTGCCGCGGCTACGCTCAACCAGCGACTACTGCGTCTAAACCATGGTGACTACTCAAGTAACTGATGTATACTGCCATTGTTACTATCATACAACGACTACGCCACGGTGACTACTCATCTACAGATGTATATTATGGGGTCGATAGTGGGGCTTCGTCGGGCTAGCCGTAGGCGGTGCCGTAGCTACTATCATACAAAGACTACGCCATGGTGACTACTCGTGTAACTGATGTATATTATGGGGTCGATAGTGGCCAGTGGGGCTTCGTCACGCAAACCGTTTACGGTGCCGTAGCTATTATCATACAACGACTACGCCATGGTGACTACTCGTGTAACAGATGTATATTATGGGGTCGATAGTGGGGCTTCGTCGGGCTAGACGTATACGGTGCCGTAGCTATTATCATACAACGACTACGCCATGGTCTTTATTATTAGAAACCCTTGTTCAATGCCCCTTTTGCGTGCTCACTGCGTTTCTCTGTATTATGTATATAAGATTTATGTTGATAAAAAAATATTAATATAATATAAAGTTTTATTTATTTGTATAGTAAGGCTGAAAGATGAAAAAGCAGCGGTGTTAGAAGTATGTCTGAATCCTCCGAAGCTTATGGTCGACTGCTTCACAGAGAGGCATAATGCAACGAATCATCCAGGTACCTACAAATTCTCGATTTTAATACAGGATTAACAATCATATTCAATTTCACAACATGATTGATAATGACTTGAAAAAAAATATCATTCAGATTTGATCAAATAAGTGCTACCAGTTTGTAAAGTTTTTTAAATATTTTTGGGTTCAGAATTCGTAGCGTACCCATCGCAGGTGCAATGTACAATTCGTCGTCTCGCTTCTTCCCACGGGAACATCGGCGAACTCATGAGGCAGATGAATGAGGCCAACGGCGTGATGGTTATAGCCAATCTCATGACCATCTTCCTGCACCTTGTGGTCACTCCGTACTACCTGCTGCGGGGTCTGAGTAAGTGTTATTGTTAAAATCACATGACTTCATCTGCATTGATAGTTGAAACGTTAAAGTAAATGATGGAATGTATATAGTAATCTAACAACCATCCCTACCAGTCGATTCTGAAACTCACCAATTAAATTAAGTTGTGATAGGCTCGGAAACCGGTATATGCTTCTATAGTAATATATTACCGGGATTATTTTGTTTTTTCGTTTACTATATCATATTTAATCGAAAAATCTTATAATATGAAGTCATTACCTAAATACAATAATATTATGGAGTTCTACATAAAAACCATAAAATAATTTAATGTATTTCGGGGATTTTAAAGAAGTCCGGTTCCGCATCCCTGAGGCCAGTTTTATAAAGCTACAAGTTACAATTTACAAGCGGAAGTCTCGTTCTAACACATAGGGTTAGAAAGAGAGTTCCGCTTGTAAATTGTAGCTTTATAAAACTAGTCTCTGGTTGTGATTGAACACAAAGCTTTGATTTGCTAAAAAAATGAATCGTATATTTTTGACATTTAAGCTTTAGCAATATAAAACTTTGTAAATGTTTATTTCGCTTTAAATCTATAGCCATTTTAATTTATTATTTATTTGCTAAAATGGAATTATATTTCATTCGCGGCAATCATTATCATTATTTCACATTTCATTTAAAAAGCGACTAACGAGTCAATTAAAACGATGACATATTTAAAGGTTCGGACGAAGGCCTGATAAGGGCGGTGCTGTTGCCCATCTGCTGGATTGTGCTGCACATTGCCATACTGTTGGTGACCGTCGAGCCTTGCCATTGGACCCAGGTAGAGGTAAGAGTATGTTGTACTGATTGTAGACAACCGCTTCTTTAAAGATTCGGACGAAGGCCTGCTGTCGGCGGTGCTGCATGTTGCCCCTTTGCTGGATTGTGCTGCACATTGCCATACTGTTGGTGACCGTCGAGCCTTGCCATTGGACCCAGGTAGAGGTAAGAGTATGTTGTACTGATTGTAGACAACCGCTTCTTTAAAGATTCGGACGAAGGCCTGCTGTCGGCGGTGCTGCATGTTGCCCCTTTGCTGGATTATGCTGCACATTGCCATACTGTTGGTGACTGTCGAGCCTTGCCATTGGACCCAGGTAGAGGTAAGAGTATGTTGTACTGATTGTAGACAACCGCTTCTTTAAAGATTCGGACGAAGGCCTGCTGTCGGCGGTGCTGCATGTTGCCCCTTTGTTGGATTGTGCTGCACATTGCCATACTGTTGGTGACCGTCGAGCCTTGCCATTAGACCCAGGTAGAGGTAAGAGTATGTTGTACTGATTGTAGACAACCGCTTCTTTAAAGATTCGGACGAAGGCCTGCTGTCAGTGGTGCTGCATGTTGCCCCTTTGCTGGATTGTGTTGCACATTGCCATATTGTTGGTGACCGTCGAGCCTTGCCATTGGACCCAGGTAGAGGTAAGAGTATGTTGTACTGATTGTAGACAACCGCTTCTTTAAAGATTCGGACGAAGGCCTGCTGTCGGCGGTGCTGCATGTTGCCCCTTTGCTGGATTATGCTGCACATTGCCATACTGTTGGTGACTGTCGAGCCTTGCCATTGGACCCAGGTAGAGGTAAGAGTATGTTGTACTGATTGTAGACAACCGCTTCTTTAAAGATTCGGACGAAGGCCTGCTGTCGGCGGTGCTGCATGTTGCCCCTTTGTTGGATTGTGCTGCACATTGCCATACTGTTGGTGACCGTCGAGCCTTGCCATTAGACCCAGGTAGAGGTAAGAGTATGTTGTACTGATTGTAGACAACCGCTTCTTTAAAGATTCGGACGAAGGCCTGCTGTCAGTGGTGCTGCATGTTGCCCCTTTGCTGGATTGTGCTGCACATTGCCATACTGTTGGTGACCGTCGAGCCTTGCCATTGGACCCAGGTAGAGGTAAGGAGTATGTTGTACTGATTGTAGACAACCGCTTCTTTAAAGATTCGGACGAAGGCCTGCTGTCGGCGGTGCTGCATGTTGCCCCTTTGCTGGATTGTGCTGCACATTGCCATACTGTTGGTGACCGTCGAGCCTTGCCATTGGATCCAGGTAGAGGTAAGAGTATGTTGTACTGATTGTAGACAACCGCTTCTTTAAAGATTCGGACGAAGGCCTGCTGTCGGCGGTGCTGCATGTTGCCCCTTTGCTGGATTGTGCTGCACATTGCCATACTGTTGGTGACCGTCGAGCCTTGCCATTGGACCCAGGTAGAGGTAAGAGTATGTTGTACTGATTGTAGACAACCGCTTCTTTAAAGATTCGGACGAAGGCCTGCTGTCGGCGGTTCTGCATGTTGCCTCTTTGCTGGATTGTGCTGCACATTGCCATACTGTTGGTGACCGTCGAGCCTTGCCATTGGACCCAGGTAGAGGTAAGAGTATGTTGAACTGATTGTAGACGACCGCTTCTTTAAAGATTCGGACGAAGGCCTGCTGTCGGCGGTGCTGCATGTTGCCCCTTTGCTGGATTGTGCTGCACATTGCCATACTGTTGGTGACCGTTGAGCCTTGCCATTGGACCCAGGTAGAGGTAAGAGTATGTAGTACTGATTGTAGACAACCGCTTCTTTAAAGATTCGGACGAAGGCCTGCCGTCGGCGGTGCTGCATGTTGCCCCTTTGCTGGATTGTGCTGCACATTGCCATATTTTTGGTGACCGTAGAGCCTTGCCATTGGACCCAGGTAGAGGTAAGAGTATGTTGTACTGATTGTAGACAACCGCTTCTTTAAAGATTCGGACGAAGGCCTGCTGTCGGCGGTGCTGCATGTTGCCCTTTTGCTGGATTGTGTTGCACATTGCCATATTGTTGGTGACCGTCGAGCCTTGCCATTGGACCCAGGTAGAGGTAAGAATATGTTGTACTGATTGCAGACAACCGCTTCTTTAAAGATTCGTAAATAAGACCTTGCACCTACCTACCTAATAATAAAAAGTTAATAAAATTAAACAAATGAAGGTTAACGTTGCAATACCCTGCAAATCTTTAATAGATTTTATGATAGAGCCCAGCAAAACAGAAGAGCGCATTTTAAGAATGTCTTCCTTAATATTTAAAATTGTTTTTCTTTCTTCCACTAGAGAGAAACGACCAAGTTCCTGCTCAGCCGGCTGACCGTCCGCCTGGCGCCCAGGAGCAAGCTGCTGGCTCGCGAGCTGGACCAGTTCGCCAAGCAAACTGTGCTGTTCAACGTCAAGTTCACACCGCTCGGAGTGCTCACCCTCGGGCGGCCGTTCGTGGCTTCGGTAGCTATAGTGCTGATGTGATCTTGGTAGGAAACCACCAAGTTCCTGCTGGCACGCGAGTTGGACCAGTTTGCCAATCAGACTGTGCTGGCCAGCGCGATATTCACACCGCTGGGTGTGTTCATTCTCGGCCGGCCGGCATTCATGGCTTCGTAATAGCTATCGTTACCGCAGCTAGTTAAGATTTTTTTAGATTGACAAAGCCGGGTGGCATACGCGGGTTGCTACTAGTCCTGGTAGGAAACCACCAAGCCCAGGACCAGCCTCGTTTTTAGATTTTTTTTAGTTTTACTTAAAATATCTGTTTACTTTACAGATGTTTGGCGGCGTCGCGACCTACCTCGTCATTCTCATGCAGTTCTATGCACTCACGGATGATTAATAACAGACAGACAAGGTGACAGATAAGGTGAACGTCCTAGACTAGTGCTCGACACGCTAACGCCCAATACTTAACATGCCCTGCTGATGCCTTTACTACGATTTAAGTTCTACTGGGAAGTGTATATAATATCTCTAGTGTATCTACTGGGAAGTGCCCTAGTACTGCTAGTAAATAGATTACTTGTGCCTACTGTTAGTAGTGACTAAAAAGGTTAAGTCCACTAAAACATACATATACATACTCGTATACTTATGACGTTTTCAAGCAAAAGGTACATCATGCATTGTCGGTAGTTAATAGAATTTATTTCTAAATGAATTATTATGGCAGTAATACCTTATTGACAACCAACAATGATGCAAGTACATTTTACTTGAAAACGACACATGTATCTACTGTTATGATTATGATATTATAATGGTACGTATTACATGTATTTAATAAAATAAAATTGTGAAAACATTTATTATTGTTCAGTCCCACTTCAGTATCCCCTAATATAAATATAAGCCTCGATTTTTTTTAAATGCTATATTACTTCGTGATTTACTCATCAAAAGACACGAGCCTCGATCCCTCGCGTAACCTTTTATACATTAGTCATCATCATCTCAGCCATAACACGTCCACTGCTGAATATAGGCCTCTCCTTTAAGGGGGGGGGTTTGCAATACGCGCCACGCTTGGCAGGCGGTTTGACGCGCGCAGTTTTTTTTCGTTTATTGCTGTTTAGGCTTTCGGAAGATTCTGCTGCCCATCTCCCGGTATATTCCCTTAGCAGACTCCTACTGCAACCACGGGACGATATGGTGGAGGACAATTCTAAGGCCGGGCACCCCACGGCGTACATTAGTGCAACTGTCTAAACGCATTCGCGAAGGCACTCGCACTCTGCATACGCCAATAAATAATTATCAATCCGTAACAAGCGACCCAACCTGTTCTACTAGATCATACTTTTCAATAGAGCTTTTATGGTCGCATATTGTGGCATTGCCAGTGATGGTAGAAAGGATTTTCATACAATATTGTAGCACTGTTGCCGTAGCCCGCCCTGCGCCGCCGTGGTCGCCAGGGAGACCGGCACAATCCACCGGGAGATTGAAATCGATTGTATAGAGGCTGCAGGTCTTTCGTCGAACTCAATTCTTACCGGCTTGCCTATATTAAGCACTCGTAGAAAAAGTATTGTATACAATAATGACATAATCAAGCTTTTCAATCTCGTACCTTACTTAGGCCACTCAGCAAGGTTCGTGGCCTAAACACGGTACTCGACTAAAAAGCTCTTAATTATGTCACTATTGTTTAAGTAATAGTAGATAGATTAAACATTTAGTAAAACCATCGAAACTGCTGAACTGATTTTAATAAAACATGTCTAAGATCACTCGCTATAGAAAATCTGCTTTCAAACAATAATATAACCCGCATTTAAACCGATCCTATCGTTTTAGCACTACCGTGCCATAGACAGACACACAAAGCAGTCAAGCTTGTATCAACACTCCGTTTGCATCGAGGATTAATAATAGGCTGTCGGAAGTAGGTAGGATAGAAGTACTCGGTACGGTAGGTAGTAGAACAAAACTTTAAGGCTGGCTCTACATGATGGGCCATGATAGGGACGCAGCTATACGACGGAACGAGATCGCAATATCGTTAGCTGCCTCTAACGCATAGCTGCGTCCCTATGGTGGCCCATCATGTAGAGGAGCCATAAGCATTCAACCAACTAGAGTGGCCATTGACAGGCGTACCCCTCTGACTCTACTGACGTGGCTAATTTGTACGTTACGTACGAATAGCCATCCATTTGACGTTCCCCTCCCCCGCAAAAATCGGCAGACTTTTTGGTATGGAAATTGACAGACGTGTCTACTCCCGGGTTATTCAACCCGCTCTAAGGAATGCTCCAAGGAAGAAAATGATGTCATTCAAGAAAATGTTGAGGTCAAAAACCGAACAATCGATGGTCGAATCAACGTTCTGAATAATTTATTTGTTTTTCGACTGTTTATTGTGCATCGCCAGTTTTGATAACGACTATGGCAATAAAGAAGACATTAACATAGGTACAGATACAGTAAAACTTTATAACAATAATTGTATGGTCAGGTTGTTGATCTTTAAGGCCGAACCACACCGGCTGCGTGTGCGTGCACGTGCACGTAGACGTGCACGTCCCGCTGCGTTGTGAAATAACAAGTCTCATAAGACACAAACCGCACGTGCACGCACCGTCACGTACACGCACACGCAGTCGGTGTGGTTCAGCCTTTAGGTCTATACCAACTGTCTGTACACACTATTAATCATTAAATTCATTGAATCCGCCATAGATGTCAGATACTTACCTACCTGGCTTTTACTGATAATTGAATCCATATTTTATTCTAACTATATCAATACCAGAGCGCACGGTACCCCCGTAAGACGAACTACAAAATGGAGCATTAAATTATGTCTTTATAAAATAAAATTTCCCCTAGTTTTAGGAATAATTTTTTATACTTTTAACTTTATAGGCAGGGTCACTATCTCACTATCTATCCACAAGACTGCAGGCCGTTAAATTGAAATAATTTATCTTTAACCATACTTTTCGTCCATACCACCTTGTTCTACAAACATTCCTTTATGTATACGCCCTAACAATCCTATGATGTACAGCAATAAACATAATCATCAAGTCAATCAAAAAAAGGTGCCGTTTATATCGGTCGCTTACTTTATTTCGTGGTAACGTAGCGTAGAAATAATAATAACAACTCTTCATTTGTCACATCAACAAATATTGTGTAGGACACTAACATACTATCGAAAACAGTATTATTTTTCTGTTTATCTATGCAATAAAAAATGTGATATCACTTTAAAAATAGAGGACAACAAAAAGTTAACCTGCGTCGATTTACTAATATATTTTCAGGTGATAACATGTGTTCATTACGATGTGTAATTTAATAAAATATGAGTAGAAATAAAACGACCGAAATGTATGTAATCGTGACGTCTATGATGCGTCTATGTCACGACTAGAACTTGAAAATTCAGAGTGTGCTCAGTGTACGAAGACAGAATAGAAATTGTATTAGTCCGCCGGCGGGGACGACTTCCGCGGTTCCTTACAATTTTAGGTTCAATATCTTCCATATCGGTCACCCTTTAGCTAGGAGACTACCACCGATATCGACTTAAACTCAGTACTTAGCAGTTCAAACCTTCATGAAGAAGGGCCATGTTGGGATCCATATTTCTAACGTAGTTTGGTGATATTTTAGTGTTTGGTGGTCTAGAGTAAGAGTCTGAACGTAGGAGACGCTATCCGACTTACAATACAAACAAATTAAGTTACTCCAGTTTGCAAAACAGTTAGACCTTCTTTTCAGGATGAGTATTGATAAAATATCAACAACATTTTCGGATGAAAAACAAGATGATTACGCATCTAATCATGGTAACGGTAAGTAGTGATTGTTTTTAATTGTGGTGCTGTTTTTCTGCGTTATGTATAGGTCAGGTTAGGGTGCGCTGACACACACGATTTGAACAATTACACAAATAAATAATTGTAATTATTTATTTGATTGATTTATGAAATATACAGTTTTTTTTTTTTAAACACCAGGGTTCTAACATCGTAAACACAGTGATGTGAATAGCTAGGGATACACGTACAGATGTGCCCGTCGGATTTGTCCGGCAGATATGCCCGGCGGACAGATCCGTCCATGTATGGCGCTATTCATGTGTCCGCAGACAAATTCATGTCCGATTTGCGCCATACATGGAACGATCTGTCCGCCAGGCATATCCGCCAGACAAATCTAGCGGGCAGATCTGTGCGTGTATCCCTAGCTAATGCATTGCTTTCATATCTTGTACTCGCGCTACATTTCCGATAGATGGCGACCTAGTTGCGATACACTGTCAACTACCTTAGTTACGAGTGCTAGTTATATGGAGTGCCTATATACAGGGTGTAATCTAAAACGTGATACAAGATAATCAAACCTGAATCTATTCATGATATTGAACAACTTTTACTATGGGAGCAACTTTGTAAAAAAATAAAAAAAATGAGCTGCTCCATAGAAAAAGTCAAGGATAGGTAGACGAAAATGTATGAGAAGTTTAATTTTTTTTGTAAATTTACAAAGTTGAGCCCATAGTAAAAGTTGTTCAATATCATGAATAGATTCAGGTTTGATTATCTTGTATCACGTTTTAGATTACACCCTGTATAAGTCCTACATCGCGCTAACGGTGTTGCTAATGTCAGTTGCTTATATAGCAGTTTCAACTTACTCTCATTGGACTTAGTCTCATTGTCCCAGAGAGATGAAATCAAACCATTTAATGTCTTATAAAAACACATGTCAAATCTCTCTATTGTCCCTCAAATTAATATGTGTTAATAATTCAAAACTTTTTAAATAGAAAACCACAAATTTTAATTTCTCGTTAGAAACAGTAGGACTACTCAAATGGTTCAAAAGACCAAATGATGAGGATGTCGTTGAGAATTTTATTTTATTACTGTCCACAGCACAGTGTGTAGTGAGCGGAGCAGTGGCGCTAGTATTGCGCGTGTCGAGCTGCGCGGGCGCCGCTCCTCTTGCGATAAACGCCACGGAAGCAGGATGGCGCATCTGTGTGTCACCACTAGTTGCCATCTTCCAGAGATTCCTCATTACTACCCTAAGTAAGTGTGAAATACTTTCTTGCTGTTGGTGAAGTTGCTTTTAGTAATGTACCGGTGAAGTGATCAGGAACATTTTAGCAGTCATGATGATCAGTTGTATGTTGCATCGGCGGTAGAACACATCCATCGATCAATAATTTTATTCTCGGGATACATAATTAGCTCAAATATTGTCCCACAGTACTGCTGCGAGAACGACTGGTACAGCAGATTCTTAGACAATCTTATTATATTACCTACCCCAAGTAACATTTTGAGCTGTATAATAGCTGTATCCGCCAATTTTTCTGCTGTATAAAGGCTGTATTGACGGGCTTGGAGACCGTTATATCCTCAAAAAGGGCCCCAAATTATACAGGTCTAAGTGTTAATATAGCTGTTTAACGACGAATTTTACAGCTCTAAGTGTTGATATAGCTGTTTAACGACGAATTTTACAGCTTTAAGTGTAGATCTAGCTGGTTAACAGCTGTATTATTACTGAGTGATGGCTGATTTACAGCATAAATAAATTCCATTATACAGCTAATACTCCTCGGCTACACTTTTTATGCCTATATTCACAGCAGTAAACTGACAAAAGTCTACATAAGAGATTTTTTTACCCGAGTTGTGTTTATTCTACTTTGAAACGTCATAATTCGAAGACATCTTGTAAAATATACGCATCCATTAAGTGTACAAAAGGAAACTAAACCAAGTGCGGTAGTAAACGATATTCTGTACCTATTCTGCTTGCGGCTGTTAGTTTTATGTGAATGTATATACTAATTGTAAACAAAAAACTCACGCGCCCTCGAAATTATAGAGATAATTCAATAATTATTGTATATTGTGATTTAGTGGATCGAATCTTTTTTTTTAGATTGACTCTTTTGTGTTACTTATGCTTCTCTATTTAACAATAAAGTTATTTTATTACATGTAATTAGTAACTACTTAAGTGTTATAATTGAGAAACATAATAACAAACCCATTTTAGGATTTTTAAAGATTGTAGGTTATGTTATTAATGGCGTTCGTAATTTAAACAGCATTAGCTCTTCAAGTACTCGATTTTGAAGCTATATGCTGAACTATGGAAAAAATTGAGTGTGTTTACCAGCCTCGAGTTCAATAGCTGCTGTGTAATAGCATTTAATTTTCGGCTTTATAAAATAGTATGAATACGCTTTTAAACAGCTTATAACATTACATAAAACTCTTGTAAAGGTTACAGCTTTATAAAGGTTTTCTATAGAACCATTATTCAGGTATTATACAGCTTCATGTGATGGCATTATAACCGAGTAGGTTTACACCATTATTCAGACAATAACATCATTGTATACTCTTATTCCGCCGTTACAAAGCTTTAGTTTTCCAAAAATGCAGTTCGCTTTTTTTAGCACTTAATTCTTGTTCAGAAACTTTTAAAAACCTTAGTTTTTAATCCTTATTCTTAAGAACAAAATATGTATTCAAAATCAAATTCATTTCATTAACTTTTCATAATTTCATAATTCAGTCTAATTTAATTGTATAAAATCATTTATAATTATTATTGATCAACAATATCAACATGTATATTTTTTAAATAAAATATTCAATGTCACGCACTATTTAAGCAACAGTCAAATCTGTCCATCCATTTCTAGTTTTAAATGGCAATACTTTGCACTCAAAATTTGACACATTGTATAGATTCAAAAAACTTACCCGTTCACTGATTTCCCAACGACTTGTGCACATCACTTTTTTGTATTCTCTCTTATAATTTGGATTACACCAGCTTAAACCTACAGTCCACTCTTATTTACCATCTTTACAACACCTGAGACCGAGCGAAGATTCTTCATGGTCCTTCAGAAGCCTCTGAATTAGGAGAGATCAAGATTGTGGAGTCACGTCGAGCTCCGCCCATTCAACGGACTTTCATCATCGAAGCCGTGGGTCATCCAGGTTGGCGCAGGGCATATCCAGCTACGTGCCAGTTCCAGAGCTGCCACTCATCGCGTCCCAGCAGTCAGGACCAACGACGAGTGGACAAACGGACACACGCAGCATCCCATAGCAGTGGGAATCCAGCCGTGACCAGGAGTCAGTTACGGTATCCAGCCCATCCAGTACCAACCAGACCAAGCAAGGAGCATCCAGTGGGAATCAAAACACACAACACAATTCAATCATCACAGAGCACATTTCAACAAAGCAGTTAGCAGAGAAGAGCACAGAACACAGGTTAAGTGAGATCGTTTCTATTCCTTTCTATTCCTTATTCATTTCACATTTCATATCGTTTGTTGTAGATTTCACTCATCTATTTTCAATCCCTTGTTTTATCCATTATCCATTTAGTACCCAAAGTAAATTCATTTCATTGCAATCATCTGGACAGCAAGTCGATATAGATATTTATTTGTATTGATTTAAACATTAATAGTTAGCAAATATAACCTCCATACACATCTTTATACAAATTCACAATCATATATAGGTATTTATTACAATTACACTTTAAATATTTGATTGGAATCAAATTAATACATTTTGTCAAACATTCAACTAGCCTAGATCGAGTTATCACTTATTTATACATAGCACACGCGTTAATTTAACAATTGTCATAATCAACTACCGTTCGATCGCACCTAACATGTAAACAAGGCAATAAATGTGTTACGTAATTTATTGCACCTAGCGCTGCATGTGCATTACTGCGTTCCTCGCATCTTAAGACGCCTGTTCAAATATTCAGGCAAAGTTTATGTTTACTGACAATATTGTTGGTCAGAAAACTATTTTAGGCGTCATATTAATTCATAATATTGCTTCATTGCAGAATCATTTATTCATTTCATATTAATCATATTTAAGTTCACAATGTCAACCGAACAAGAGTTAAAAAAGCTGAATTACAAGCGTGGCGCCATTAAGGGCAAGCTTACGGCATTCCAGAAGTTTGTGTCAAATGCAACAGCGCAGACTCAACTTAGCGAGTTACAAATTGCCGAGCTACAATTACGCAGTGATAGGATTGTACCCTTGTTTGACGAATTCGACACGTTGCAGACCGACATTGAGATGATTTCTGCAGCCACGAACGAGGGTGATGTTGGAGAGGACCGTGAGTTTTTCGAAAACATCTACTTCGCGAGCATGTCGTCAGCGCAGGTCTTAATTCAAAGACATTTGAGGCGTAATTCCGGTGTCAATGAATCTGAGGTAGGCTCTGCTTCAACAGTTGTCAAAGCACAAAATACAAATTTTGTTAGACTACCTAAAATTGATTTACCTCGTTTTGAAGGTGGTTATCACAACTGGTTAGCGTTTCGAGACACCTATCTTTCTTTAATTCACAATAATGATTCAATTAATACAATCAATAAATTCCACTACTTGCGGGCATCTCTCACAGATAGTGCAGCTCTTATCATTCAAAGTTTAGATCTCACAAATGACAATTATCCAGTTGCATGGCAGTTGCTCACTGATAGATATGATAATCCAAAATTGTTAGTAAATAATCATGTCAATTCATTATTTACCGTAAATCCAATTCAGAAAGAATCGAGTCAGGCGTTAAGAAATATTCTTGATATCACAAATAAAAACTTGCGTGCCCTTCAGTCCTTAGGTCAGCCCACGGATAAATGGGACACTTTAGTCGTACACATGATGGCAAGTAAATTGGACTCTGTGACCACTAGAGAGTGGGAAGAGCGTCGCAATTCAGAATCCGCTATCCCCACTCTAGAGAGTTTCACAACATTTCTTCTTCAAAGGGCCAACTTTTTAGAAAGTCTTGAAGACATTGAGAACAATAAACACAAGCAAGGTTCATCAACATCATCGTGTCAAGGCCTGTCAAAATCTATCGCATCCACTGATACCAATCGTAGGCCTTTCTATTCAAACTCTTGCCCCTTATGTAAAAATACGCATCATTTATATAGTTGCCAGTTATTCAGGAAGCTTTCAGTAGAAGAACGTCTCATTAAGGCAAAATCATTCAAAGTCTGTCTCAATTGCCTTTGTCATGGGCATTCGGAGTCTCAGTGTCGCTTATCGCACTGTAAATATTGTGACGAGAGGCATCACACACTCATCCACACTGAGCCAGAGGCAGAACCCGCAGCCGAGGTTTCTTCAAATATCATGGATTTCGCCGGTCATACAATGGGTGCAATTTCAAATCCTGACTCGGAAATATGCATGTTTTCTCATACATATCATACACCATACATTTCAACGTTTCGTGGTGGCAGAAATTTCAAGCGCGTGGGGGGAAGACCGAGCAACTCTAACTATGACGGCAAGTAGCCAGCGTTGCTCAGTTCATTCCAATAATTTATATTAAATTCAATTCATATTCATAATTCAGCAATGCAATTCAATTCAAGTATATTCAAGATCATTCAAATTCATAATTCAACAATTCATTGCCCATTCAAAACCATTCAACTATTCATATTCATTCACTATCAGATCCAATTGTGATACCTACTCATTCAAAAAGGTACAGGTACCTAAACATCCATACAATAATACATTACATTCAATAATTCAGTTGACAATTCAGCAGATTCATTGACACATAGTCGGCTTTCAATGGTCGGTTTGTCAAACCAATGCATTTATACATATACAATTCATTTTAATACATTTTTACAATATTTATTCATATCATATACCTACACAAAGATTGATGATTCAGATGCTGCAATTTAAAATCAATGTCCATAATGTCAATCACAAACATTGACAACTAATTTTCCTTAAGTCCTTCCTAACTCCCAATAGGATGATCCACTAAATTTGTTCCACATCACGGCGCTCCATGAGGTTCTTCGTATTCTATGGTTCACAGCAAGAAGTTCCATGCAAGTTCGCGAGTTAATATTCCAGGAAGAAACTACCACCATCGTTCCGTACCTACACAGTCACATCATTCAGACGCAAACGAACCGCTCTTTCCTGAAGATAATTATTGAAGTCATCAGACTTCAAGGCCGGCAGCATGTTCAGAAACTTTTAAAAACCTTAGTTTTTAATCCTTATTCTTAAGAACAAAATATGTATTCAAAATCAAATTCATTTCATTAACTTTTCATAATTTCATAATTCAGTCTAATTTAATTGTATAAAATCATTTATAATTATTATTGATCAACAATATCAACATGTATATTTTTTAAATAAAATATTCAATGTCACGCACTATTTAAGCAACAGTCAAATCTGTCCATCCATTTCTAGTTTTAAATGGCAATACTTTGCACTCAAAATTTGACACATTGTATAGATTCAAAAAACTTACCCGTTCACTGATTTCCCAACGACTTGTGCACATCACTTTTTTGTATTCTCTCTTATAATTTGGATTACACCAGCTTAAACCTACAGTCCACTCTTATTTACCATCTTTACAACACCTGAGACCGAGCGAAGATTCTTCAATTCTGTATAATGGTGTTTTTTTATGTTAATATAAAGCCAAAAGTAATACTTTCGACATTATACAGCGGTAAATCAGCCTCACTGTATAAGAGAAACCTTTTCTGCGCTAGTTCAGCTTTAACAGATTTTCTACTCCGTTATTCATCAGTTTTTAAGCTCTAAGCTGTTTACTAGCGAATTTAAGCATCTTTTTAGTCTAAAATGTTACTTGGGACGGTACCAGTATAAGATTAGCCTATTACAAATTTAGTAAGGTATAGGTAGGTATTTAGTTAGGGATAAGTTCGCCTTTGTACACACTTACTATATTTTTGTTGGTCATGTACTTGTTTTGTGCAATAAAGTGTTTTACTACTACTACTACTAAATTTACACAAGCCGTATTTTCAGTAAATCTTGTTTAAGTTTATACTTCCTTTATATTGAATCGTTGACCACATAGTTCACATAACTGATTCTCATTTCATTGCATCAAAACTTGTTAGCCAATTTAGAGAATTTAGTGTCACTTCATTTGTCATTTTGGTCCAAATCTCGCTCGAGGGTCATGGAAAAAGCGCTTTGCATAGTCGGCATTTGTTTTTTATTTTGGCGGCCAGCGGGAATATCCAACAGTGTCCTTTGAAGAATTTTTTCGCGTGACATAACAGGTTAATTTTTAAATACAAAAGATGATATTTTTATAAATATGATTTGTTTAGTTAAGTTAACTTCACTTGTTACAGACCTGCTATCAGTAGCAGTACTAGTTATCCAGTTCTTGCCAGACCCGGGTCGGCAAATTCGTGTGGGTGAGTCAACCATCACCGTGTGCGTGTGGCTGCTTGACCGAGCCATGGTCATGATTATAGCGAGCCTGGCTGTTTACCAAGGACCCAGGCGAATGGAGAGCCTCATCACTACGGTGAAGCATTTACAAAAGGTAACAGGAAGAACAGTCATTATAAAAAAAAATTGATTTGCCAAAAAGCATGGCCTCCAACCTAGGCTATATCACGCGCATCTAAATAAAAAAGGGTTTTTCGAGCTACTCATACTTGATTATGCACTTTTATTTTTGTAATGAGTGAGACTCACTCAATACACACGCATTGAAATTAGGTACCTACCTACTTTATTTTAATTTGTCTTAAATACTGTCGAGTAAATAAACGTTTCATCTATCTAGCTGTCTTTATATCAGTATGTAACGGAACATACCGCCAGAGAAAAGACATTTTTGCTTTACGCATTTAGTTTTTAATCTCGAAAATCCTAGGGCACCGGAAAACTGGGATAATTGTATATGCCTAAGACGTAATCAAAGGGAAATATACACCGTGGGCAGATTAAACCCGACGGATTCTAACCATGTATTCCCGAAGCCAAAAGAGGGCAAAAACATTGTATGACTCTAGGTCGATTTCGCCTTAGTTCCAGAGTTATTGCCAATTAAAAAAAAATTCAAACACTATTGTATCTGAGCGAAAAATGCCCGTTTTGATGACGATGTCACCACTATGAAGACTAGTCTGATGAGATCTTTATTGACAGATGTCAATGTAACAAAAAACTTTTTTCGTTAACTAGTTATTAGGATGGCCGCGAATGTTGGACACTCACTCTGAAGGAAGAAAATAAGCTCCTTGTTGCCGAAAGAAAAATATTCCGTAAGATCTTGGGGCCCACACAGAGAGATGATGGTAGCTGGAGAATCCGGAGAAATCAGGAGATAGAAGACTTGGTGTCTGAGCCAAACATTATCGGAGAGACCAAGTCAGCAAGACTCCGCTGGCTTGGACACCTTGAGAGAATGCCAGGCGATAGGGCGGCCAAAAGAGCTTACGTTGGACGTCCTCTAGGTCGACGTCCATCAGGTCGTCCTAGGTACCGCTGGAGAGACCAGGTCGAAAGAGATCTAGGCGCCCTACAAGCAGAAAACTGGGAGGAGATCGCACAAAACAGGACGCTTTGGCGCCATCTCGTGTCGGAGGCCAAGACTCACTTCGGGTCGCTAAGCCAGAGGAGTTAGTTAGTTAGTTAGTTATTAGGAAAAAAATGTAAAATAATAATTGTAAGTGATATTTTTAATAATAAAATTTACTTTTTATGTTTAAAACATTATAAAAAATCCAAAAAAAAACGAAAAAAAAAATTTTTTTGTTTGCAAAATTGGCCAAAAGTCCTATGACGTTTTTTGCTTCTTTTGGCCTCGGGAATACGTGGTTAAAACCTGTCGGGTTTAATCTGCCCACGGTGTATAATGGTTCTTGAGGTTTAGGAATTCTGTAGCTTACGGTTGCTACCCTCACTCCCCTCTTTTATATAAATAGTGTAAGAAAATATCCTGTTTTTATTTTGTTGCTTCTTGCATGTCTATTTTGAACGTAACAATAAATACTTAATTATTCTATTTTATTCTACCTATTCACTACAAACGGACTTTTGTTTTTTCTTAATTAAAACAAAGAAAGATCTTTTTTTGCAGATTAACGCAAACCTCCACAGCGACCAATGTGCAAAAACAGGGAAGATGCGTGTACTCGTGGTTTGCTGTGTTCTGACCTTGACCGCCGTGGGTCCGAGCGCAGAGCTCTACCTACAGTTTGTGGATTATATGGAGGCAGGTGGCAAATGTAAGTAGGCCATGGTTTAGGCTTTGTTTATTATCGACAAAACTTGTAACCTGTCTAACTTTCACCTGTCTTCAATTGACAGGTGAATGTGATTCTTGGCAGGTTAATGAGAACGTGAAAAGGTTAATGTAACGCTCATAGGCAGGTAAAAGAAAAAAAAAGTTAAATATGTTTAGTACAATCTTAATGCAAAATTTATATACGTAATTAATTATATGTTTAGTCACTTACATTATTTAAAAGACTGTGATTGATTGCAATAGCATTTGATTTAAAGCCACTTTGACCAATAAAAATACTTATAACTAGTGCAGCCCTTACAACAAGATCTCTATAACCTGTCTATTTTCACTCCTAACCTGTCTAATGTAACTTTCACCTGTGCCTTCAAAATATTTGAAATTCAATATTTGAAATTCATTGAATATCAAATACCGTTCCCTTTTACATCAATATTACAGGTTGCCCATTTAAAACATTTTATATAAAAATATATATATATTTCTCTTTAACCTGTCGGTGCCACTAATTTTGGAATCACCCATATACTTAAACAATACCTATAAATAATAATAATCAACAAGAAATAAAGTAAAGGTTTCAAATGTGAGTATTAACATCATCATCATCTCAGCCATAAGACGTCCACTACTGAACATAGGCCTCCCCTTTTGCACCTCCATAAGTATCGGTTAATGGAACTTATCATTAAAGGGGGGGTTTGCCATACGCGCCACGCTTGGCAGGCGGGTCGGCGCGCGCAGTTTTTTTTTGTTTATTGTTGTTTAGGCTTTCGGAAGATGCTGCTGCCCATCTCCCGGTATATTCCCTTAGCAGACTCCTACTGCAACCACGGGACGATATGGTGGGGGACAATTGTAAGGTTTTGATATTGACTCTCTCGTCTTGCCGTATGACAAACAATTTCATAAGTTAGGTTTTTCAAAGTCAATACTTAAAAGTCAAACATCAGAATTGTATAATTTCGTTTGCTATTAAAATATTACATATGCGTACTCGCAACTTTATTTGGATGTGCTGACAGGCTTTCTAGTTACAGGCCGCGGCACGTAACTCTAGCGATGACCGTTATTGCGCAGAAGTCGAAAATAGGTCGCGCGGGGGATACAGGGGGTGATGGGCTATGGAAGAACATGCGCAGAAATAGCGGTCAGCGCTAGAGTTACGTGCCGCGCGGTGAAACAGCCAAGTGGCCAAGCAGTCACTATAATTAATTTTGATGTCTAATAAAGCATCAGAAACTTTTACAGGGTGGAAATTAGTGATGCACGGTTCTTACTACATCGCCTACATCATGGGGATGCTAGCGCTAATGCAGTTCAGCTTCACTGCACTACTGATCCACAGTGCTGCGGCTACGCTTAATCAACGTCTACAAAGTAGGTACCAAATACCCTACCGAATTTATTCCATCTGTAAACATTTTAAATTTAAACCTTTCTCACGTCTCTTTAGTCCACGATTTTGCAACGCCCCACTTGGGGGGTAGAGTGGTCCGAGTCCGAGAGGGGGCGCAGGGAGCGGTTCCAGATTTAAACTGTATTCCTAATCCCGCCGTACCGGCCCGTATCGCAGCGCCGGCACTTTTTGACTCCTCATTTCTCCATCCTAAGTCTCAGAAATAACATAAACGCGTAGTCATGCGCAACATGTTTCGGAGACCTAGGATGGAGACTAAGATTTAAAGAGACATTAATGAAACTGTTGTATTTTATCTGCCGGCTTCAAGATTTCAAAGAAGTGGGTTCTCAATTCTTCTGGTACTTTGGTTTTGCATTTTTTTTTAATCTATTCTCTGAGTATTCGGAGATGGCCGGACCGATTGGTTTTTTTTTTTGTTTGAAAGGTATACTTTTCAGTTGGTCTCATTGTCACCGGGTCAGATTCTGATGATATAATCCTGGAGAAATCGAGGTAACTCTTAAAGTATTATAGGCACACTATTAGTAATTTGAGTATTTTTTAGAGTTGCTCGGGCATTTTCTTTTGGAAAAGCGGAGGCTAAGTGAAGTATGTGTCAGTTCTTCTTTTATTAAAATTATAGTGTTAGTATGAATTAATGAAACATTTCTGCCTAACAAGTTCTACCCTTTTAGGATTCAAATTAACATACCCATCCCAAGTTCCATCCACGATCCGCCACATAGCTCTCTCTCACGGCGAGATCGGGGAGGTGATGAGACGGATGAACCAATCAGAAGGAAACATCATCGTGGCTATGCTGCTGTCAACGTTCCTGCATCTAGTTGTCACTCCGTACTACCTCCTACTTAGTTTGAGTACGTATGGGATTATTGTTTTAGTAAAAAAAAATAGCTAGGGATAAACGCACAAATGTGTCCGCGGGATTTGTCCGACGGATATGCCCGGCGGACAGATCCGTCCGTGTATGGCGCGAATGGGACACGGATTTGTCTGCGGACACATCTAAATAGCACCATACACGGACGGATCTGTCCTCCGGGCATATCCGTCGGACAAATCCGGTGGACGCATCTGTCATGCGTGTATCCCTAGCTAATGGCGCGTATCTAGTTACAGTGACCGAGAGGCAGTCGGAATGGCTCGCGGTATTTAAGCTCCTTACATGCTGTGGAATCGCCCGACAACCCGAATTGACCCACGTTGGACTCGGGTTTTCATCCTCCCCCCCTTACCAATCCTTCGTATTGAGGAGAGAAGGACGAAAAACGAAGTCTAACGTGGGTCAGTTTGGGTTGCCTAGAGCGGTTCCACAACATGTAAGGAGCTTAAATACCGCGAGCCATCCGGTTGCCTCGCGGACACTGAAACTACACGTCATTGCTCTGAACTGAATATTTCTCTTAAATTCAGAATACAGATAAAACATTAGGACTAACTATAAACCGAAATATTTGTTATACTTCAGAACAAAGTGTTTAATGTTCTAGAATGAATGTGGATATTTTTTTTATCTGCTTAAATCCGAAATTAATTAAGTTTTTTTAAGGTCACGGCGAAGACCCGTTGGCGATGGTGCTGCTGCAACTCTGCTGGAGCTTGTTGCACATCGCTACTCTTTTCCTGACAGTCGAACCTTGCCAATTGGTGGAAAATGAGGTAATGATCGAACTACTTCATTCAGAATTTAAAACGGACAGGATGATTAACCTTATGTGGGTAAAAAGGTGACTGAAAAATGTAGTCAGGATTCTAACCAAGCACAGATGAAAGGTTAAATACATCTTTACATATACAATTAGAATCTACATAGGTACATACTATCTCTATGCAGTGAAAAGCTTTTTGCATATTTTATTGAACCACAACTAAAACTACTTAGAAATATACTTATATTAAAACTAAATTAAAAACTAAATATTAATAAAAACCCTATGTAAACCAATTAAAACTAACTTAAAAATACTAAAAACTAAAAATCTATTTCTAAAAACGGCCCCTGTGGCATAGTGCCGAGGACGGTGGCAGCATTTCCTCGCTGAATCGCAATGCTAATGCGTTGAGCGAGGAAGCTGCCAGCTCGTTTGTCCCCTGTGACCTCAACCAGCCGTTTGGCTAGCTGTCGGTACAGCCCTTGTGCTGCTGGACCCCACGGACCGAGGGTCTCCACGCCAAAAGCAACAAAATTGTAATTGGCGTCGTACATATACATATATTTTGAAAAAAAAACTTTAGATGTAGATAACACAAGTGACACTTCTGAACGTAGTACAAGTTTAGTTATTGACTCCACAGAGAGACGCCACCAAGTGCCTGCTAAGCCAGCTAATGGTGGCTCCGAGGAACAAGCAGATCTCCCGAGAACTGGACCAGTTCGCGAAGCAGATCGCGCTGACCAGCTCCGGGTTCATGCCGCTCGGCGTCCTGACCCTTGGACGCCCGCTTACAGCTACGGTACGTAAGGCCGGGTAACTTTGGTCATGAGGATCAACTTAATCCACGTTAAAAATATCCCAAGAAATTTATTTTTAAATGAAAAATAAAGCAATCCTCGAGCTGCGTTGTGCAAGGATAAACAAATGAAGTTATTCTATTGGTTTTCAAAAACGCATTGCTCGCAACACATCCAGAAACATAATGTATTATGAAGTTAATAAGTAATATACCGAGCAAGATAACAAGATCTTTCCGTTTACCAGTCTGTCAGTCATGAGTTTTTTTGGTTACTGCATTTAGTCAAAATAAAAAACTAAGTTTTACTTGGTCCGTATTCAGAACATTGCATTGTTTATTCATATGAATATAACTAGTTGTAACATTAATATTGTTCACTTTGCAGATGTTTGGCAGCGTGGCGACATACCTCATCATTATAATACAGTTTCATACGCTCGGCCAGTATAAACAATAATCTAATCTTAATACAAAATCGATTTCTAGCCAATTAAAGCCCTCACGTCATTTACTAGCCTTTATCCCTCTCTGTCGCTCGATTCCTTCCTTTTCATATCGTCACACAGTTCATTCATCTTCTCCGTGGTTAGCTTCTCCTCTTATATTTTTTTACTAGCCTGGTTTAGTCTCCCACTGATGGGCAAAAGCTTCCCCTTCTTTTTCTCCATTCGACCCGGTCATTTGAATTTTGCCACCATTCTGTGTAAAATGCGTCCCGTCATCTCCTTTCGGTCTGCCTCTACCCCGGCCCGCTGCATTGAATAATATTATAAGAGGAGAGGACCCGGACAGGTTGGCTAATATTATCCAACATTTACAGCGAAAATCCTCAGATTATTTTCACTTTTATGCTCTTATCTGTCAAACAAAAATCTTCTACGCTACCTACATATTATATACCTATTGTCGTGACGCTCCATACATAATATGTATATTCTAATATAGAGTAAGAAAATATAATTATTCCTGGGTGAATGACCGCAAGTATAGAACGTCACGATAGAGTCCTGATCTCCTTGTACCTTCAGTTGATGCGGTCAACGCCTGCTTCGCTTCTTACTAGATGACATCACAGTGTCATATACACCACCTAAAATAAGATAGATTTATGACATCTCAGTCACTAAGTACATTTAGCTATATAGGGATATACATGGGACGTCAGCTATAAGTATGTATGAGTCAGTCAGTCATATACGCTGTTTCTCTTGATAACACCAACACCTCATGTCCTTCATTGAAGACCATATCCCTTGCTCATAGCCTAGGCTCCCAGGCCTGGATGTCGACATCTCTCTTGGCTGCATTCTCTGAATTCAGGTTAGTCTGTAGTCATCCCTCCCACTGGGTACGTGCCTTATGGACTGATCTGTCCTGCATTTACCTTGCTGAGCCACGACTTACTTTAGTCTTTCACTAATGCGTCGGAAATACATCGCGACTGTATTCTCTGGCCAAGCCCATTATTGACTACTTCTCACATATTTCACGTACTAGTCATGTTGTATCTAAGGTCAATGATCAAAGGGAAAAGGTTACGAGGGAGGAACTTTAGTGAAGGTAATCTACTAGCGATGACTGGCATATACTTTGAATCATCTCACAAGTTAGAATGAAGTATATTATGAGTAGAATGGGGAATCTAGGAAGTGTAAGATACTCCAGATAAGTTCACTGATCAAATATTACATTGTTTCTCGAAGAATAAGTTAGATACGTTTGTCAAAGTGAAATACTAGAACGGCTAAGATTATATTCCTTATATAACTAAATCCACTTAACTTAATGGAAATAAGCTGGTTATTTCCGTAATTATTTCCATAATTCACTATGTAGACACCGGTTTTAGGGTAAAACACATTATTCCGAACAAGCTTCTTTTGCCGCCATTTTGCTAACAGCAAATGTTGCTATATAAAATTATAGTTACTGTCATCGCGATATCGATGCGTTTTGACTTCGGTTGAGTTCGATTCTCGACACTCCCGAACAACGAGGAAAATGAGACTAAGCAAATCTTGCTTTATAAAATAATTATCGTCATCGCGATATCTACGATCTGACTTCGGTTGAGCTCAATTCGCGACACTCCCGAAGACAGGAAATGAGACTATCGCTACCGTATCTACGCGTCTTTCCAATTTTATCTCATGTTAGTCCCTAACATCTAGTCAGGCAATATTAAACAACTATATCGATTCTGCGGCTTTACTCACTGTATGCGACATGTTTTGCATTTACAAGGCTAGTATCTCACGAGACTTTAAAATTCTATCGTTACATTACCAAGCTAATATACATATATCTCCTAAACTACCATTACTTTACAGTTCCTCGTACTTGTTAAATGCCACACACTTTCATTTACTTGTTAAATGGTATTATCAACTTAATAAAGTTAAGATATCTGTGGAATGTTTAAGCATGTGGAATTAATGAATTAACGAATCGATGTTACAATAAGAACTAAGGAACTACTAGATAATCAGTGATTAATATGTCGTCATGTCATAATTCATATTATTTAAACGTTTATACATAATCATTAGTGTCCGACCGAAGTTTCGGTTTCGGTTTCGGTTTCGGCCAGTTTCGGCCAAAAAATCGTGTTTCGGCCTAAGTTTCGGTTTCGGCCAAAAAACGGCCGAAACTTTCGGCCGCGCCGAAACTTACAACATTGTACTTAATCGGTCCACAAGTTCTGTCTCAGTAACGTTTTTAAGTGATAAAATTATAATAAATAAATATCAAAAAAGTGTACATGTGATTTGGAAGATTATTTCATAAATTGTAATATTAATATCATTTAAGTATTAATTTTATCAAACAGTAAACTCTTGAGTTCATGCAAGGGACTGCCCAAAGTGCCCAAGGAACTGCGTCGGCCTACGCTGAAAATGATACACGAAGAAATCAAGTAAAAACACTAGATGATTTATTTTGAATACTGATTGTAAAACTAAAATAATCCATGCAATGTTGGCGAATTATTTTATAGAGACTTGTTAACAGCATTGATGTCTCAGTCGATGAAACTTTGCTGTATAACTAACTGCAGTATAACTAATGAATAACACACAAATTTACAAAATCGTATTCATCATTTTAAAGAAAACATACCAATTTTAATAAAGCACAAATTAATGTTTGTTTTTCCGACTCATATATTCCTCAGTACTTTTTTTTAAACAATACGTATTATTTAAATCATAGAGATAGATGCTATAAACCTTTAACTCCAAGTATCGAACAAAACTGTGATATTTTTATTTTGTTTACTGATCGTAATTTTACTCTGTAAATACATCAGTGAAGTTTAAAATCGTGTGGGTTATTTTATTGCTAATTTTAACGTAGCAGATTTATTTATTTATTTAATCAAAAATCAGATCCAAAACCTAAAAAAATACCAAAGAAAAAAAACTGATGTCAGACATCTGTCTGTTTCCCATGTTTTCGTACACATCTATGTACGAACACGGTCGACTTGTGATGTGACAATTATACTTTCAATAAGGGGGGAAAAATTTTACGTTAAAGTTGTTAAAAAGTTACATCATTATGTTTATTCATATGAAACCTTTAATAGAAAACATTTCGTGCTCTGCATTTATTTCGCGAAAAAAAAGCTGAAAGATCTAACCGCACAATGCGTAACTCGGCTACATAACAAACGAGAGCGATGTAAAATTCTACAAACCAAAACGAATTTAAGGATCAAAATACGCCTTACACTGATATAACTTGGAGTTGTTTACAAACTAGAAAAAATCATGGGATTAGGTTGCCAAGTGGACCCCAGGCTCCGTGGAGTCCGTGAGAAAACGCAAGCACAGATGCTACTAGGATGATTAATAAAAACTTACTAACCTTGTTCTTCTTTATACCACCTATCTTATACAAGTTACAACGGCTTATTGACATTTAACTCAACGATTTTAACATGTCTATAAAAGTTTCGGTTTCGGTTTCGGTTTCGGCCGAAACTGCACCTAGAGCCGAACCTTCGGTTTCGGTTTCGGTTTCGGCAAAAAAACATGTTTCGGTCGGACACTAATAATCATATAGTTTGTAACTCTGTACTATTCCTCTTTTCTTTGGAACCCCGCGAATTATGTGTTAAAGATATGCTCGCATTACTGGTCGCTATTATTATTATATTTCATTTACTGAATCGGGTACTGTGACCTTTAGGTAACTTAATCAATACCTATAATCTATGTGTATAGTTAAGTTCTTATTTAGCCTTTTAGTCGCTGTTAAGTATCCTTATTTGGTTTTGCCGACATAGCATCCTTCCGCAAGATAAGTTCAAATACTACCTTAAATACTGACTATTTTTGTGAGTTAAAGCGTCAATCTTTTAGCATAACTAATGTACTTTTAGCATGACAACACTTAAAATTTCAAAACCGGACAAGTGGAGTTGCCAGTAGTAGGGAAATGACTGTCACATCGAAATATTGTTGTCACTAGTTAGGGTTATTATAGCTAAGAATAGTTAAGTATAGTTATTAAGTTCTGGTTGCCCTGATAATCAGTGTTGTGGCTACTTTGTCATAACTTATGTTGAGTGGCAACCATTTTGGTGTAATTTTATGTATAGTCCTTGCTATTGTTATGCTTATCTTTGCACAAAATAAACTTTTTCATTTCACTTAATTTCATTAAGTCCGTAGGTCAACTAGGTCTCACCAAACAAAACTAATTTAGGCTTTACATTGAAATTAATTAACTTATAATACATATTTATAATTTCCAAAACGTCTTAATTGTCGTAGGTAAAATATCTCGAAGTCTATTGTACATGTAATACATAATACACTACAAATACTCTTTATTGAACACCTCGAAAGAAAATAAATAACACCTGCCTGTAATATTCGAAGTCCGTAATTTATTTTAACAATTGTCAGATCGCAGTAAACTAATTTTAGCTATTGTCTATCGAATGTTACATTACATATAAGTTCTTAGATACATGATAGAACCGTCGCTTTGTAATTCTTAAACTGTAAGGTATCTATTACAACTATTATGGGTCTAGAACATATATTCAGTAACATCGCCTGTAAAGGCCTTATAGAAATAGAAACTGAGTATATCATCATTTGTGGATTTAAATTCTTTACCCGCATAAAGTAACACGTGATGATTATAATCACTCGTTATTATTCTGAGAATATCCAATTTTATAACTTGGCCAAAATAATAACTATTTAATATCACTGCTCGAAATACCATAATTATTTTACTCCGTATCCAAGGTATAACCCTAACGTCAGTCGTATAATTAATAATCATTTATATTTCCGCGGAATCTAAGGATGTCTGGCTGGATCGATTAAATTCACTGAAAGGCCTTAATTTCTGTCTTCTGTCGTAGCAATTATCAAGTTAGGTTACCTTTATCAACATAACCATTCGATATCACGTTATTTAACTACTTCCGACTTTGATTGACCTGATACCTATTACTTAATATGAACATTAAATTGCTGCAGTCTAGTTAATAGCTGTAATATTTACTTATTAAAATTATGAAAGATGTCAATCAGATGTCAATCATCAGATCTTTAAATATCCCGAAGGAATTAGATAAGTTACAGATTACTTCCGGTTTGCATTAGGTAAAGTATTGTGTCAATATTACTAGTAGTCCGCCTCGGACCGAGAACTCGCGATTTACCCGCAAACAAGCTGACTAATATAACAAGACCCATGAAATGATTTTTTCGCGCCTTCTAGTTCCAAAATCCCTTGATCGAACCCGCCCATATACGATGCCTCAAACTATTTGTCGTATCTCCGCTACAACCTTAATAAAAAAGGATCAAGAAAAACGCTACTCAAGTTATCGTCGAACAAACTCTCAAAGTCAAAAAACATCGAAATGTCGAGACGTTCCAGTAGTCAGAATTTATTTGTAAGAACCCGCTTTGCTTACGCTCTGCTCTATTGATTAGATAAGCATATAAACTTCGAATTACCTAAGTCAATTAGATGAACCTTATATATCCATTCAAATAGAACTGTAGTACTTTTACTCCAAAGATTCAATTTCATGTGATATAGTAAATTGAAATGGGCGACACACTTTATTCTACCTACTATAATTACTAGAATTATTGCGTATGTGAACTGATTGCTGACAATGTGAAACTATTATATACGGTTTGTTTATATATGTATATATATGTCAATAAGAATTATCAAATATTAAGACATTATCAACTTCATGACATTAGACAGAGTCAAATGCTCATCCTTTAATGTTTAATTGTATAATTACTAGTATTTGTGTACGTCTTAATACAGTAGGTACACAAATCATTGTAAAACTATATTATAGAGATTTCATGTATGTCATATAATCTAAATGAAGGCAACAAAATTTGAACTTATTTCGTAGTTATAGCATACATACCTAGATTTTCTTAGAAGCATCGAGTTAATTAACACTTAGCAGTCATAGTGACCATAGCGATTACAATGTAGAAACATTTGACGCACATGATAATGTCTCCATAACAGCCTATGTAAGAAACAAGGACATTAATTTGTATACTATTGCCATTTTCCACACACGAGAGTTATGTCGTCATTGAGAGCAATTTCGATTATCTTATTTCTGCTATCTGTAGCTAAGCATAGCAGGATTCTAATAGTTGTAACAGATTCGCATTAAGTTGGTTATCACCTTTTAAATATTTATTGACTTGGGATTATTAAGTTTCTACTTTACAGTCTCAAATAAGCAATTTTACTAGTAAGATTAAGTACTTTCCCTAAAATTGTTTCGTATGTGAACATATTAGGACAGGTAGGTACGCATAATAATATAATTCCTGTACAAATCCTAACTCGTTGCCCAGGTTTGTGGTTTCAGGATTCATATGGGCTATCAGTATCACAAACTTACTTACAGTTGTTTTATATATTCGCACATCGGGTTAAATCAATGTGTCCTACTTATAGCTTAACAAAAACCTTTAACGCATTCTTCAAGGATTATAATAATAAACAATGGCAGATTAAATTAAATTTCAATGGCAACAATTCATAATCATTATCATCATATAGGTACGTTTTCTAGGACTGTCAAGTATACCTATAATTATTTAAATTGGTAGACCTGCCCCAATCTGCCTAATTCAACAGTTATATTAGTACACAATACCACTATTTCGCAAGTAAGCACCTAAGCTCACCCAACACGAAATTAAAACGTTTAGTTCGCCTTATCAATACTCAACCGTTATAATTACGTTAGAGTACCTAGGTACATAACGATTATAAGCTGTTGAACACTATGAACAGATTACTTGTTCACCATTGAAGATGACGTAATCCAATGGATCCAGCAATTGAGTGTCTCGTTATAAAGAACGATTGTATTGTATTATATCTAGCCATACGATTAAATTAAATTAGCAGATATTAACTGCTGCAATAAACCAAGTTACGAATTAATTCCAAATCGAACGACATTTCAATCCAAGTTGTACTTAAATGCATGGATTCATTATAATTAGGTAATTACAGTGATTCCACTAATATAATCTTGTAAATTTATTTTGTTATATTTACTATCTTTATTTTGATGTTTGATGTATCTTGATACATACACTAGAGCGGCAAGTATTTAAACTTGAAATCGGAACAAAACTCCATTTACTTGGGCTTCATCTTTTCACAATAAAGCTAAATGATGACAATATAATAGTACAATATACTCGTAAAATAATTTATCACGAAATAGTTATCAATACTACTCTTATAACTTCGATGTATGTATGTACCTCAAATCAATAATAAACTCGTATTAGTATATTTCTGTAATTCAGACGTGTATTACAATTCAATGTCGTATCTAATATTCACGTCGTCATTTATTATATACTGACAACTACAACTTTTTTCTGATGAGTTTCTCCAATATTTTAATAGATATTCCAAATAATAGTTCTTACTAAGTTATTCTGCTATTCGGGCGAAGAAAAATACAAACAATCAAATATCATTACAATGGGTTCGGCCGTTCTCGAGTTATAAATGGTGTAACCGACACGACCTGGTTTTATATGTGTGTAGATTATTTTATTAGCCCAAACAAGAAAAGCAACTCAACTATGAATAATAGCGCCCCAATTGGTATTATAAATGATTATGTTATCGAGAGCAATACTGTGTTTCCTAACAACTTCTAGGTAGGTGTCTCTAGATACAGATTATCTAATACTTAATCTACTAAAAACACGTTTCAAGATGGCTGACAGCATACCGTAACTAATCTACATAATTTAGTCGGTTTCATTGCTATCCTTCTAAGAGCAGTGAAGGGTAATAAACGTTTCTATTGTACTTAGGGCCTTTTGGAAGTAAGCAATAATCACAAGGGTGAGTCTATGATAAGGACCAACGATAACAGCTCCTTCTCTGTCCTATCTATGGAAAGTGTAATAAGGCCATCCCGTTCGATCTTGGTATTGTTATTACCATTGCAGGTCTAGGGGTAGTATGTCTATGGTTACGCCACGCTTCTGTTGGTATGTATAAAAGTCTCTATTCACCTCGTAATAAATCACCTGTGATTCCTAATACTCTACGATATTTGACCCATCCAGCGACCTCGCTAACCCTATCTAGACAGCAATGTTTAAAAACTTCATACTATATTTGCATTGAAATTGTGTCATTTAGAGACACCTTAAGAGGTGAAGTACATTTTGTGTTGCGTTTTTATCTACATAGTCATGTCTATGGATTATTAACATTCCATAAAATTTTATTAGCCTTGAAATCATTTTAACTACATAACAACTGTGTATAAATTAAGTACAAACAGTAATAACCCTGTTTTATTTATTGGTATTGGTCCGTACTTGTGTGTGTTAATTCACTATAATGATAACTAATTTAAACGCTATACAATATATAAGTATCTAGGGACAACTTTTAGCACGTAACAAGTTCCAATTATTCATTACGAAACAAGTAATTAATACAAATTAAAATACTCTTTCTGCTAAGACGATATACCAAAGTATATAATTTTGAACTATTTCATGTCGATAAGAATCTCCGGAAATTGATTTTAAATGAAGACAGTTATTTCGACCCACTCTATTCCGTATATTGTTTACCGATACATGCAAAGAAGATATAAGGATAATGATATGAAATAGATGAAAGGTGATGTGCGTCTCCAATACACAAACATGTACTTTATAGCTATCTCTATAAACAAGACTGATTCCTGAACGTGTGCTTTGCTTCAACTGTCACTGTCACAAAAGGACCGACGCCGACCCATGGTATGATTGGTATGGTTATGGTACCTACTTCGGAATTACTGAGGCCAGCCAACGTGGCCATGGTCATGTTGCGCACCGAAATAACATCGCAAGCAGAGCAACCATCCTCAATCCCATATCGAGCGCTCGCTTCCCCTTCAACGCATATCCAATGTATGTCCGACCAACTTAGACGGCGATTTCTATCACAGCTAGCTCTGCTCGTCCCAAACTCTCGAGCCGACCGCGTGTAACAAATACTGCAACTTCGAAAGGATATCTTTATACCACCACGAGTTCATGTGGTTTCAAGAGATCGTCGCCTCTCTAACACCGCGCGTACATCGTTACAATTAGGTACAATACTAACAACTTAACGCACCTATGCAGCGAAAACAAACCGAACTATAGTCCTATAGGACTGGCTACGGCCAGCAGATAACGCACATTGTTGGCGGAATAGACTTCTTTTAATTATTAAGGACCGGTAAAAATATTTGCTTCAAAGAAATTTAAATAATGGAATGTTCATTTACAAATTTCTTTGCGCTGTTCACTTGCCTCACAATAGCCCTGCACAATTACTTGAGCCAGGACTATGTATGCTATAATCGGGCCTATGATAAAGTCCATCTATATTTCTAAATTATTCACATACTCATGTATAACTCATTGGGGTGCTCAACTGAATCTTGTTTTGCTTCTTGAAGTAATTAACAAAATTTATTTTTTAACTATCCTAATCATAAATTATAATCAAATTAATCCATTATGTAAACATATCAATATCATACACCCATTTTATAATATTTATGCCGTGGACAATGCTGGTTGGTTTATTCAAATAGTTTGGTGTTGGTATATGTTCAGTTTAATTTTAGGTGTAGATTTATTGTAGACTATTTAGTTGCTTTTAATATATCTGATTAGTAATGTTTAATTTGAACTGACTTCACGTTTATGTTTCATTTAATGATCATGTTAAATAGCACTTTGCATACAAATTTAGAGAATTCTTTCTTATGCTTGAATGAATTTATTTATGATACTTAGAGAAGCCAAAAGGGCCTATGTTGGACGCTCTATAGGTTGACGTTCATCAGGTCGATCTAGGTAGGTACCACTGAACGAAAGAGATCTACGCACCCTACAAGCAGAAAACTGGGAGGAAATCGCACAAACCAGGGTGCGTTGGTGCTAACTCGTGTCGGAGGCCCAGACTCACTTCGGGTCGCTAAGCCACAGTAGTTAGTTAGTGACTTGGAAACATCCAAATTTACTACAAGAACAAATCAGTGAAATCTAATATCCATATTATACCAACGCAAAGTGTAATTTATAAAATTGATGATATCTAGTTTCAATTAATAAAGCAGTCAGTTTTAGTTTAATGGTTTTCAACTTCACAGAGCAGAGTAAAACTGTTAGTAGGTATGTATCAAAACATTAAAAAGTCACAGGCTAAGCTTCCACTATAACCTGAAGTCTGATTGAGAGACTGGGGAGTGTTATATAAGGGCCAGGCTATGGTTAAAATACAAGCCATACATATCAAATATAGTTATTTAAATTTAAATTAGGTACCTCTCAGTTTTAGCTGATACTTTGTAACTATTACTTAAACTTAATTTTTGCTAATTGTATGTAGGAATATCAAACAATTGCAAATCTAGCCAAAAAAAGATTCAAGGATCTCAGCATCTACTCCACCATGTCGTGACGCTCCATACATAATATGTATATTCTAATATAGAGTAAGAAAATATAATTATTCCTGGGTGAATGACCGCAAGTATAGAACGTCACGATAGAGTCCTGATCTCCTTGTACCTTCAGTTGATGCGGTCAACGCCTGCTTCGCTTCTTACTAGATGACATCACAGTGTCATATACACCACCTAAAATAAGATAGATTTATGACATCTCAGTCACTAAGTACATTTAGCTATATAGGGATATACATGGGACGTCAGCTATAAGTATGTATGAGTCAGTCAGTCATATACGCTGTTTCTCTTGATAACACCAACATCTCATGTCCTTCATTGAAGACCATATCCCTTGCTCATAGCCTAGGCTCCCAGGCCTGGATGTCGACATCTCTCTTGGCTGCATTCTCTGAATTCAGGTTAGTCTGTAGTCATCCCTCCCACTGGGTACGTGCCTTATGGACTGATCTGTCCTGCATTTACCTTGCTGAGCCACGACTTACTTTAGTCTTTCACTAATGCGTCGGAAATACATCGCGACTGTATTCTCTGGCCAAGCCCATTATTGACTACTTCTCACATATTTCACGTACTAGTCATGTTGTATCTAAGGTCAATGATCAAAGGGAAAAGGTTACGAGGGAGGAACTTTAGTGAAGGTAATCTACTAGCGATGACTGGCATATACTTTGAATCATCTCACAAGTTAGAATGAAGTATATTATGAGTAGAATGGGGAATCTAGGAAGTGTAAGATACTCCAGATAAGTTCACTGATCAAATATTACATTGTTTCTCGAAGAATAAGTTAGATACGTTTGTCAAAGTGAAATACTAGAACGGCTAAGATTATATTCCTTATATAACTAAATCCACTTAACTTAATGGAAATAAGCTGGTTATTTCCGTAATTATTTCCATAATTCACTATGTAGACACCGGTTTTAGGGTAAAACACATTATTCCGAACAAGCTTCTTTTGCCGCCATTTTGCTAACAGCAAATGTTGCTATATAAAATTATAGTTACTGTCATCGCGATATCGATGCGTTTTGACTTCGGTTGAGTTCGATTCTCGACACTCCCGAACAACGAGGAAAATGAGACTAAGCAAATCTTGCTTTATAAAATAATTATCGTCATCGCGATATCTACGATCTGACTTCGGTTGAGCTCAATTCGCGACACCTATGACATGAAACTAATTCTTTACCAGGGATTAATAAAACAAGGCTGCGGGCCTACGTACATTGTAAAAAAAAGAATAGTTAAGTATAGTTTTAAGTTTTGGTTGCCCTGAAAATCAGCGTTGTGACTACTCTGTCATGACTCATGCTGAGTGGCAACCATTTTGGTGTATTTTAATTGTATTTATAGTCCTTGCTTTTATTATGCTTATCGTTACACCAAATAAACAATTTTCATTTCATTTCATTTATTAGACATCTACTTTCTGGTCCTGGTTCCGCAGGTCCGTAGTGTCCATACGTAACGTTCTTTAGATCAAAGCTAAGGTCAAAGCCCCGAACAAAATGGATGTAACTGAGACCTTTAGGTACGTTACTGGTACCGTAAATGACGCGAGTGCAGTTGCCTGAACTAAGAGAACTCGCTTTTGTAAGACATTGTCAGTCCACTCGTTTTATTTATTCATGTATGTAATATTATCTTATATAATACCTACTATATATGCTACACCTATACTACTCTTAGTTAAAAAAATTATCTGTAACATGTAATATTAAATCTAAAACACGAATAAATTCTTCTAAAACATAAGGATATTAGATTAAGCGTTTTGTAGAACTGATACCAAATAAAAACCTCTGGAAACTTATTTTGTGTCATTATGATATTCATCCAATTTTTTTTCGGCCAATAGCATCCTTTGGGCCACTTCATCAGCAGTCAGTTGAAACCCTCCAGAAACGGCACCAACGAAAGCTTCAGAATTGCCATCAGCTTTTAGGAGAGACCAATCATATCCCTGCACCAAGTCTTTATCATTCACGTCTTCAAAATTAGACTCTCTCTTAAATACATTGAGTGCATTTTCTCGTGGACTTATGTTTACTTCATCATCAAGTGCGGATTCAACGAAAGTAGTGACGTCATTCTTCTCTAGAATTTGTGGTTTATCTTGAAGCATTCCGATGATGTGGTTGAACAACGTGGGGAGGTTTTCGAACGCGCGCAAGTATTGTTGGTGAGGAGCGCCCGAGTCTAACAAGAATATAGAATTTTTATAATTACAAGCACAATCAATAGCAAAAATATAACTGTGGGGGATTTACATAAATATATCTGTGCTATTACTGATTCGAGAACTTTGTAATAAATATGCTTTCCCCTAAAATTAAAAACTCAATTTATAACTATTTTCGTCAGTGCATTACAGTTAGCATTTCTTCCATTATGAGATAAGTTCACCTTAATTAAGAGAGAGACAGTGAGTTATGTTATGTCACTTTTCAGTCATGGAAAACATATATGATTTCCTCTCAGGGTTGGGAGGTGAGGCAGTCGTACGTATGGTAGTCGTTAACATAAAACAAGTGCCGACCATGGCAAAAATCCAGCAATACTAGAAAAGTGATAAGTTCACTTATAATTAGGAAAATAATGAAAAGCATTTATGGCATCTTCTACACATACATACCTTCTCCACTAACGTAGATGAAGCAAACAAGCAAAACGACGGTTACGCCATACCGACACATTGTGTACGTCTGTACGAATGCAGTGTCCCCATGCAATGCGCACTGACACGGCGGGAGTGACATTACATATTCAACTGATAAGGTGACAGGAAGACGCGTGTTTTCGGCTTTTGACATGTGCGTAAACTAAAAATTGGGTTAATTTCGCATAAAGTCAGCAACAAAAGTAGCTAAACGGGTAGGGTGTTCAAAATGAGCTGGACACGACTTTCTTCTTCTTCTTTATATTTAAGAGCTGTGCTCTTGTCGGTGGAGCAATCTCCAACTCGTCCGGTCCTCTGCCAACTCCTTAACCTTCTGGTATGACACGACCTGAACCTTTTCTTTTATTTGGTTGAATAATTTATTCTCGGTCTTCCTCTTCCTCTCTTTCCCTCTATTTTTCCTTCTATGATGTTCTTTAGGAGCATGTCGTGTCGTAGCAGATGTCCAATTAGTACTCCTCTTCTATTTTCTATTGTCGCTATTATATTTCTTTTCTCGTTAATCCTATCTAGAACCCTATCATTTGATATTTTTTCCGTCCAACTAATCCCTTCCATTCTCCGCCAACACCACATTTCGAAGCTTTCTAATCTTTCTCTCTCTCTTTGTGTCAGTGTCCAAGTTTCGCAGGCGTATAAGGCGATGCTCCAGATGTAAGATTTAATAAAATGTTTTTTAGTGTTAGTAGACATTTTTGATTTGAAAATATGTGGACACGACTTTATTGTGTAGGTAATTGTAAATAATAATCACGCCCAAATTCTGACTAGCGTGTGTTAACTCCACAAGTCCACAAAGACTAACATGATTTTCCTGCAAAAAAAATAACAAATGAAAAATAAACAAATAAATGTATCGTCCATTTTTAAGAATGTTACTAAAACCACGTGACTGGACTGTTCGGCTAATGGCATACCTAATTCCATTATACAGAAGTTTGTAAGTAAGTAGCACATTGGCTAAATGACCTAGTGAGTTCTTATTTGCAACCTGTAAATGCATATGGAATGGACTACAATAAGAGAAGTAGGTATAATAGTCACACAAATGTAAGTAGGTCAAGGAGTAATTACAAATTTCCATAAGTATAAGTAGGTATTTTATCTAAGTTGCGTGTGAGCTATCTCCTATCGCCCAGGAACGCCATTATGTTATTTTGTAATAATGCCGGTATAGTTCAAAGGGCCTGAAGAATATAAAACGAAGATGTCCTTAGGGTTAGTATGACATCCAAAAATGGCTTCAGCAAGGGTTTGCCTCGCTCTCGTCGTCTGCGTTGGCGGTAAGTTTCATATCCCGTGTATATTAAATGTGAAAGTTTGAGTGGTACTGATCTGGAGCCCATTTTTTATTTGTAAGTATGTTTTCGCTCGCGCTGGTCGCTGGAGTCCGCTGGATGCGGGTGGCACAGGACCGGTCATTGTGGCGTTCAGTGGGGGAGGCCTATGTCCAGCAGTGGACGTCTTTCGGCTGAAATGATGAAGTATGTTTTAGGTTTCAGTATTAGTTTAGTTTATATGTAGTTTTTATTTGGAATAAATATTATTTGGTCGAAAAAAGTTTGTTTAGATATTTGCATGTTGTGATTTTTATTCTTCAATCATGCCAAAATAGCAGAGCTCGAATTTGTAAAAATTGTGCGCATCGAGAAAAAGTTGTGAATTTTTGACCATGGATAGAATGGCCCACGATAAATATTTTTTAGTATTGGAGGACGAAAAATTTTTGGACCTTCACGTCAAAATCAGGGGTCCTGTGAAATACGTTATTACTCTATGGTTAAGGCTGCTAGGGGTTGTGTGGTATCATTTCCGTGTAAAACAGACATGCGGAATTCATTTGTGATATTTAAAATGTAAAATTTCTTATTAAAAAAAAAGTTGTGTGGCGAGGAAAAACATAATTTTTAATTTTTTTTTTAGATCGTCATATAACTAATATATATCATTTTTTTTTTCTAATAATAAAAAATATTATAAAGGAGCATATTTAATGTTGTTTCTAAATATATACAATTTTTAGGCTTATAGTATACAAAAACTACGCGAAAAAAAATGTTTGCTTCGTGGTGTATATGTTTTCTCCATAGTAAGTATCGATAATCAATGTGAACGTGAACATCCGTAGCGTATTGACCTTAAAATGCATGTATTGCTTGTTATTAGTAAATTTTATTCATAATAACTTCACAAAATGCAGAAATAAAAAAATACAATAAATAAAAACATATTTTTCCTCCTTAACTTTAACATAAACCGTCACAATTCAAACGACGCGACGTCTGTTTTCCGTTACTCAACTTAAGTATAAAAAAAAACCAGAAGTTTTTTGTATTAAAGGTGTATAAAATGTATATGTTTCTATAATCTATATTAAATATGCTTCTTTATAATATTTTTTATTATTTACTTATTATTTATTTATTTATTAAGGTAATTACAACAAAATTATTACATTTGATACAAGAGTATCGGTAAACCGGAGTGGTTTGTCTCGATACCGATTCCGCCGTAGTTTATATAAAACAATTGTTTGTTACATACTACACACATAACTAAAATACCTATACAATGAGTCGGCCGCGCTAGCGGGACCGGTCTGCGCTCGCCTGGCACAGGATGCTCCAACTTTGTACGAAAACAACTTTTGATAACTAGATTACCTTTTTTTTTTAGACGTAATTATATTTATTTTTACATGTACACGAACTTGCCATACGATATATTATAGTACATACACACACATGCCCACACTCGCACACACACACACACACACACACACACACACACACACACACACACACACACACACACACACACACACACACACACACACACACACACACACACACACACACACACACACACACACACACACGTGTACCCACCGCTATACCTCTTCAAACTGTTTCAACATTTCTTTTTTAAGATAGGTACCGTGAAATATTGTTGGGTGTAATGTTATCCTTCCACGCGGTAGGGAGTTGGTTTATTAGTTCTGGTAGGATATATTGCGATGTTCGTCGTCCGTAGAAATTATCGAATTGGGGTTTCCTCAGCATGCGATTTGTTACTTGTCTAGTTGTTTTAGGATGGTCAATTAAATGTTGTATTTCCGTTCTAAAGTATTGTTCTTTTAACATTTGATAACAAAATTTAGTGTGTACTGGTAACACTTTACACATACTAAAGAGATCCCTATCCGATTTGCGGTTGATTTTAATATTATGAGGTACTACAAGCTTAAGCAATCGAATCTGCAAGTTGTATATTTTGTCAAGATACGACTTAAAGGTACGACCGTAACTACTAAGACCGTAGCAGATGATACTTTCGACGAGTGCATTGTAAATGTCTAATCGGAATTGAAACGGTATTCTATTACGTAAGATATACATTTTAGCCATAACTGCTCTTAGTTTTGTACATATCAGATTAATATGTTCTTCCCAATTAAAGCGATTGTCAATAACCATTCCTAAATATTTTTGACTCGACACTTGTTCTAAATATGTACATTTGCAACTATCCAGGCCGAATTTTGTGGAGTGCAGACAGTCATGACTATGCCCTACAATACGGACATCGCGTACCGTTCTAGATTGGCTAGAGTGGACATGTAAGAGTTTTGTTTTACTTGCATTTAGTACCAGGCCTGCGTCATGAGACCACATACAGACGAGGTTGAAATCATTCTGCAGGTTTCTTTCAGCTAGCTTTACGTCTTGATACTCTTGATCTGCAGCTACAAGGCACGTGTCATCGGCAAACTGATAGACACTACAATTTTGGACGCAGTTGTTCATGTCATTTACGTAGGCTAAGTAGTGGAGCGGGCCAAGCACAGACCCCTGTGCCGTTCCCGCTTCGACTTGTACCTTGTCGCTGAAAGTGTCCCCTATTTTGACATGATACGCCCTGTTACGTAAGTAATTTGTGCACCACTCTAAGAGTTGTCCTCGTATTCCGGTGTCCTCTAACCTCTGTAATAGCGTATCATGCCGCAGCGTGTCGAATGCTTTGCTGTAGTCAATGAATATAATGAGCACGTGTTTTTTATCATTAAGGTGTTGATTAATCTCGTCTGAAAATCTGGACAGCAGCATTGTGGTACTTTTTTTAGCCTGAAAACCGAACTGATTTTCAGAGAGAACATTATGGGTATTGTAAAATGTATGTATCTGACCACTGATATATTTTTCTACTATTTTGTCGATGGTAGGAAGCATCGTAATAGGCCTGTAATTCGTGCAATTTTTCGTGTCACCACCCTTGAAGATTGGTCGGACTAACCCTATTTTCAGCTCGTCAGGATACACACCAAAGGCTAAGCTACTATTTATAAGATGGGCTAAGGGCCGGTTTACGGTACAGGTTTAAGGCCTAGTATGTATTAAAAACTCTATGGTTTACCGGTGTGCTAGTGCTGCACTCTGGTGGCAGAATATTGCAGTAATATCCCCTATTGAAAAACGTTATGTATCCCTTTGCTATTCATTCACATTTATGTTTTGGATTTTTTTGCAGTAATTCTTCTCAACGCGCAGGCTTACCGCCTCGCTCGATCTCCAGACAAAATGGAGGTGGAGTTCCCGGACTACTCCGCCGAGGGTAGCCAGGAGCTCCAGGACCGAGCTGATGACGAGTCCGACTACTGGAACCAGGAGGGCGTCAAGTACGGGGACAGGGGGGAGAAAGAATATGAAAAGGGGGAGGAAAATAGGTACGTACGTAGTACAAATCATAATCATCTGTTTTTTTACGAATATATTTAAAGCTATTTCGATATTTACATAAAACACTCTTGTTACTGAGTTATCACTTAACGATTGTAAAGAAAACCAAAAAAAAACCATCTATTTCCCTTTATAGAGAAAAGAACGAGGAGAAAAACCAAGAGAGATACGAAGATGAAAAAGAATATCAAGAGAAACAACAAGAAACGAACGCCGACAACACAGAAGATCGCTACAATGACGACAAAGAAGACACAGGTATTGTTGTGTTGTTGTTGCCAAATACTAACACTAAGTTACGAAAATTCCATATATTCGCTATTTTGAGTTCCATAGAAGTTCTATATGTAATCTTGTAATCTATACAAAAGAAAATCCCTTCCTAGTTTAGGGAATAAACTTCTCAATTTATTTTACAGAAGCAGCGCAACAAGCCGCCGAGGAACACTACAGCCAGCAAGAGCAGGAGAGCAACGGCGAATACTACGAGAGCGAGGGAGAGAAACGCGGCAGCGCTGCCAGCAAGGACGCGGACGACAACGCCCAGCGTTACGAGGACAAGGGGGTCGAGGACGTGGACAACGGGGGGGAGAGGGTGGGCAACTATGACGTTGAGGGGGACAGTCCGTCGATCAAGTATGATAATAACTAGGGCGAAGAGAAACGGATTGACGGAGTAGTTAGTTTTAGAGTTTGTGTGTTTAATATTTTAATATTATGTATTTAAAAATATAGCATGTTTTGGTTTTTCAAAAGCAATATTGGCATTTTTATTTAAAAAAGATTATAGCACCTACCAAGTGATCAGTTTGACTTGCAGTATCTATTTTAATTGGCTTCAGTCAAAATTAAAAATTAAAAAGATTTTTTTTAATTGGTATTAATTCTGAAACTAGGCATATTCCAGTACGCGTAGCACATGATGGACACGTCAGTATCTCGCGCGAGATAGTCTATCCGTCCTTTTCCGACTGTCTCAATTAAAAAGAGACGGGTAGTACTGTCGCATCAGTCATGTGCTAGGCGTGCAGAAAAGTTTATAGGACATTTTAGTCTCTAAATATGATCAGGAATACACTGTTAAAATCTGTCGGTTTCTTTGTGCCCACCCTGTATATACAAAATTTTGTGAGTACCTATATAATTTCCTTCGTTCGATCGTGATCGTCTAGTTGCATTTCGAATATGCAAGAGCGATAGATACGGAGATAGGTAACGAAATCTCATGGATGCTGCCGCTCGAAATATACTAGTGTATTTAATGGGTCTATATTGGAACGCATAAATTCATCTTGACTATTTTTACTTAGCATAACAACCATTGGCATAACAACGTTTGGCATAACTATTGATCCGAATAGATCGATTGTCCTAATGGTTATACGCATAAGCTTGCAAATCCTAAGAGTTCTCCGTCCTATTGTTTAAATGTCATAAAATCCCCATATCGAATCCATCCATACGCATAACCCAAAAAGCCTAAATCTGAATATCCTAAAACTTACACGACTAATAAAATATGACATAATACTTACTTTTCTAAAGTAGTGTAATTCATAATCTCCACTACGCATAATCCGAAAAACCTAAATCTGTTGTTTTTTCGGGTTTTTTTAATTCATTTTGTTTACATGTAACAATATTTATTCCGCATAAAATTATTTCAATTGGTTATATTTCGTTATCGAAACTAAACGCAATCACGTCAGTCGGCCCACTCTGCACGATTATAGCTATGTAGTTTCAGATATGAAATTGTTTTTCTGATCGAATGGTTGATCGTCTGAAGTGATTTAATTACCTGTGTATATTATAGTATGGTGAACAATGAGTGATACAGAGGAGACACTTGTATGCGAAGAATTTAAATCAAATAGAGGAGCATTAAACCTGTCTGTTTTCTTGGGGATCGCAGTTCTAACCTAACCTAACCCACTTTTGGCAACAGTTCGTTTTTTAGGGGGACGCAGTTCTAACCTAACCTAACCCACTTCTGGCCACAGTTCATTTTCTTGGGGTTTGCAGTTCTAACCTAACCTAACCCACTTCTGGCAACAGTTCGTTTTCTTGGGGGTCGCAGTTCTAACCTAACCTAACCCACTTCTGGCAACAGTTTATTTTCTTGAGGGACGCAGTTCTAACCTAACCTAACCCACTTCTGGCAACAGTTCGTTTTCTTGGGGGTCGCAGTTCTAACCTAACCTAACCCACTTCTGGCAACAGTTTATTTTCTTGAGGGACGCAGTTCTAACCTAACCTAACCCACTTCTGGCAACAGTTCGTTTTCTTGGGGGTCGCAGTTCTAACCTAACCTAACCCATTTCTGGCAACAGTTTATTTTCTTGAGGGACGCAGTTCTAACCTAACCTAACCCACTTCTGGCAACAGTTCGTTTTCTTGGGGGTCGCAGTTCTAACTTAAGGCGATTATCACACTGACGACGGATCCGCATGCGGCGCCGGTGTGTGAGCGAGATAGCGCTATACACATGCAGAGCGCTATCTCGCTCGCGCACCGGTGCCGCATGCGGATCCGCGCCAGTGTGATAACCGCCTAACCTAACCCACTTCTGGCAACAGTTCGTTTTCTTGTGGGACGCAGGTACATATATTATAAAATTGTATTAAAGTAATACGTCGAAGAAATTAATTGCAATGTTTTGTAGTTGTGCCAATTAACATAATTTGAAACAAATGAGTGATTGAGTAATATTCGTTGAATAGTATTTCTACGTAGTAAGATAAATTTAAATAAATAGTAGTTGAAATAAAATAACGCCAAACAATATTACTAGTACTAAAGTTTCGATGAATCGTTGTCGATGAAATAATATTCGATGAAAAGGTTGTCGACAAAACAAGGGTACACCCTTTTCATGATAATCTCTACCAAGGCTCCCTTTGCTTCCGCCTTAGACTTTTAACCTAACCAATCGCTTCTAACTTTTACAGTTTGGTTTTTGAGGTTTCGCAGTTCTAACCTAACCTAAACCTACTACGAGTATGTCCGACTTAGTATATGTTATGCGCTACATATAGGATGTTCGGATTTTCTAAGTTATTACGAATATATTTTCGACTTAAGTAGTGCACTAGGATGTTAGGATTTTCTAAACTAGTAGGAATAAATGTTCGACTTAGTATATTTTATGCACTAGGATGTTATGATTTTCTAAATTAGTAGGATAAGATGTTCGAGTTAGTATATGTTATGCACATTGATATTAGGCGAACTGAATTTTATTCTTCTTCGTGTTATACCAGAACATTTTATGCTCATATATAGTTATGAAAATTACTTATTAGGCGAATATATGCATTATTATAGTGACTTTTATTTGAAATGGCATTATGCCAATCGTGTTATGCCATGTGCAAATATGACAATCCATTTTATGCGAAAAAGAGGGCACCCGCATTTAATATACCCACACACCAACCCATTACCCATGATCATGACCGTGATTGGATCTATTACCACTAATCACTGTAATGTGGCGATGCTATATTGTGTTTGGTTAGTGATTGGTCATTTAAGTGTATGATCATCGTAATTGTAAGTTAAAAGGCGTTATTTTCTTAATAACGCCGGTATGGATGTTACATAGAGGATGTCACTATGTTATGTGTAATAATGCAGACTCCGGATTAAAATAAAACTGTTAGGTACCAAAATGATCATACCAGTGGCGTACCTAAGTGACCAAGGACCCTGGGGCAATAAGAACTGGGACCCCTAAACTATACACACACACAGCTTTTTATATTCAATAAGAGGTTTGCTAAATCAGGTTTTGGGGCCCGCCAAGCTTGGGTGCCCCGGGGCAGTGCCCCGCCTAGCCCTTTGGTAGCTACGCCAGTGGATCATACTTTCATTCCAGAGTAAAAAGATTGTGAGCAAGAGATAAGGCACTAATTTCCGACGAGTTTTTTTGCTGAGGAAATTGAGTGAGAAATCCAACAGTCCAAGTTCTTTCGCCAGAATTAATAAAAGTAAGATACCTACATATGCATTCTAGAATGTGCTTGGACACCTGTGTTGGCGGGTTGGGGCCATTAACCACGTATAGTACGATGAATTCAGAGACTATAGAGATATAGACGACCACAGCCTAAGAACTTTTTGAAGCTCATGTTAAGAGTCGCCAGGACGCTCGCGTGAACTCGCGTCCCCATACAAACGTAGTTCAGCTCTTATTTTAAAACGAAATGCTTTAGAACCACGAAATTTAGCATGGGCATTCTAGTAGTACAGATCTATGTCGGTAATTTGTTTTCGTTGCTAAAACTTTTAATACAAAGAAAATATAGCAAAAATAAGTTTTGTATGTAAATCTGTATCTGGCTGTATTTTCTTTGTATTAAAATTTTGTGCAATGAAGACGAATTACCGACATAGATCTGTACTACTAGAATGCCCATGCCAAATTTCGTGGTTCTAAAACATGTCGTTTTAAAATGAGAGCTAAACTACGTTTGTATGGGAACGCGAGCGTCCTGGCGACTCTTAATTGCGCCACTTAAAGATACCGAAAACGTAAGAGAAATGTCACCTGCACTGCTACTCCACCTAGTAGCTACTAGTGTACGCTATTTGTTACTAGGTGGAGTAGCAGTGCAGGTGACATTTCTCTTACATTTTCGGTATCATTAGGTGGCTTTGACATAGATGGCGCAATTAACATGAGCTTCAAAAAGTTCTTAGGCTGTGGTCGTCTATATCTCTATAGTCTCTGATGAATTTTAGCGACAAATAATCCCCCTATCAATATTTACCCTAAACCATTTTTAAACTACAGCCTTTAAAAGTTTTATGCCACCTTTTTGTCCAACTATGCTATATTAAGTTTTAAAGAAAAAACGAAAAACGCAAATAACTCGAAAACCAATAAGTATCGACCCCTGGTTGGCTGGACTTAAATCGTTGCAAATGAGCCATAGAATAACCATTTTCAAGGAATGCTGCGAATTACCAATCATCCTGTATACCTACCACGACACGACCTTCACGCCTGCTTTATTAAGAACTTATTTAATAAACACATTGTTTTATGTTTTAACTAATTCAAATAGCTACCTCACTATTAATATAATATAAATTAACGAATGTAACATATCATATAATTGCACATGACATAAGAGCACATCAATGACAATAATTTTCTAATTGACAGAGATTAGCAACCTTTGCTGTATAGTTATAAATCAAAAGAAATATACCCTATATCAGATAGACGACCACAGCCTAAGAACTTTTTGAAGCTCATGTCGATTGCGCCATCTATGTCAAAGCCCCCTAAAGATACCGAATATGTAATAGAAACGTCACCTGCACAGCTACTCCACCTAGTAACAAATAGCGTACACTATAGTAGCTACTAGGTGGAGTAGCAGTGCATGTGACATTTCTCTTACATATTCGGTATCTTTAGGGGGCTTTGATATAGATGGCGCAATCGACATGAGCTTCAAAAAGTTCTTAGGCTGTGGTCGTCTATATCTCTATAGTCTTTACTATATTGAATACTTCGGTTTTAAAGATTAGAAAAATCGCGCGATGGTATGTATTGTCATCGTTTGATTTCTGGGAAAACCATTTTAAAACTCATCACTTTGCCTCTTATTGTCTGAGAGTATTACTCATGATGGAAACAAGTCTCATTTTTTTTTGTGATACTTATAGCTAAAAAATAGCACATGAGCGAAGGTGATCCGGGCTTTTATTTTATTTTATCACGCTTGGCGATAAGCTCTAAGCGTCTCTGGGACTCAAGTTCGGTTATTTTTCAGTTCCCATGGCGAGGGCTCTATGCAACCATTTTTATATCCGTAACAGGAGATGACATCTCTAAGATCACGCTTGCATCACTCCGCCGTGGCCGACGATGTGGTGGAGTACGTTCGCCGAAAGACTGGCTTCTCGTTGAGGGTGCACCAGCTACAGTCCCGGCACTACGTGCACTTCAGCTCGTTTGTGGTGCGCGTGCCGCGGCCGCTGCAGGATGCCATCGCGAGTGTAGACTTCTGGCCGAAGGGTGTTGTGTTTCGGCGGTTCCGGGGCAATCTGCCGAATCCTGCACCAGATCAGACGACGCAACGGAGTCACGAAGTTACATCGCCTAGATCAAACTAGTCTTAAGTTATTTTATATGTTTTGTTTTGTAGTTCGCAGTGCCTTGGTTTTTACTGTAATGCTGTGTAACGAATAATTTGAATAAATAATAAATAATAATTATAACAATATTTTTTTGTCCCAAAAGTTGTAGTGAATATTACTACAAGTCGATACTGCACTTTGATTCAGTCATAGCTGTCAACCGCCAAACATGGCGCACAAAATTTGTTCTAGATGTCACATCTAGTAAGTTCTACCTACATAATAAATCAAGGGTACGTACAGCGCCTGAGTTTGAGTTTCAGGCATGAAAATTGTACAGGTTGTCACCGGGCGGTATATTTGTTTACCACCGTTCTGGTTATACTAAAAATGTTTTGAAACCCTGCCTTGCCCATGGATTTCGATTATAAAAATAATCACAGCACTCATATCAACAGACTTCGACGAGAAGTCACAATGTCAAAGTCACAAGTTTTCGTGACAACCGTAGTGCTGTTGTTGTCTCTTTCTCTCGTCCAGTGTGTAGAGAAAGAGAAAGAGAGTAAGGATGTGAAGCCGAAGGCAGAGGATCCTGACGCTGGTCAGGATGATATGGGCGGCATGGACATCATGAGCGCCTTGAGCGACTGTAACGAGACCTTCCGGATTGACATGTGTAAGTGACCCTTGGGTACCTACTTTACCTCCCCTCATCTCCTTTGCTTTTCTCCTCTTCTTTGGTTTTGTCTCCCTGGTATTTGGTTAAAGCCCTTCACACGTTCCGTTTACAATCTCTTTGCTGGCCTGGTACTCGTATCTCCACCGATAGACAGCTGCCAGTCGCCCGGATATGTTAATAACTCTCCTTCGGGAGATTACTGAATAAAGCCATCGTTGCCTTTTTAATGGGATAAACTTAACATTTTTATTTCTCGAACGGTCGAGAAGTTTACCTTAAAAAAATTTAATGATTTTTTTTCCAGCTTATTTAATGGCTCTAAATGAAAGCGGCAGTTTTCCTGATGAAACCGACAGAACACCGAAGGTATTCCATATTCTTTTTTTACTTGTTAGCTATGCATATACTGTTACTAAAAGTAGGAACACGACTGTATTTGCTTGTAGTAATTAAGTAATATCAGGACGCCATTGATAAGTACTTGTCTTGTCAACACTAATTGTATATTTGCATATATTCAGTGAGAGCATTGACGCGTAGTTGCAGCTTCCACGAGGCAAACGGATGGCTCGCGGTATTTGAGCTCCTGAGCCCCGATGTGTTGTAGAACCAAAACTGAGCCAACCTCGGCTCCTATTGTTCCTGGCTTACCGTCTCAATTACAGCCAATGATGGGATGGAGAATTGGAGACCTATCCCCGGAGAATCGTAAACGATATTCAGAGCGATATACATTGCAAAATAATATACCAATTTATATTTAAGTATATCACACCTCGTTTCAGTGTTACGTGCGTTGCGTGCTAGAGATGGTGGACGTGGCATCGGCGGACGGACAGTTCGACCCTGAGCGCGCCGAAGCCGCTCTCATGGGGATACGAGGCGTACGAGCGCTCAGCAATGTCAAGGAAGTGGCTGGCACGTGCGCTGATAGACGTAAGCTCCTGATAGATCTGCTAACCTAGTCATTACCATCATAGTCATTCCCAAAAGTCTCATAAGTCAGACAAAATATTTTCATTTGTTTTGTGCAATAAATAAATGCCATTGGCCCAAGGCAGAAAATATGGTATGGTAATATAATATGGTAGAGAAATTCGAAGTTAACGGCTAAGTGTCGGTACTGTCGGTAGCTTAGTAGAGCGGCTGGCTGGTATATGGGACACACACAGGTAAAGTAGGGGGGAAATGACCTGTAAAGGGTGGTAACCTAATAGTTGATAGCAGAAAATCTCCTCCGAGGATCACGATCACGTGATCAAGCATCAGCTTTCTATACAAAATAAAGTGTCGGAAGTGTCGTGTAGGACACGGTATATACCATAGAGTACCGAACTCTTTAACCCTGGCGCATGCGCATACCTGATCTGTGGTATATACCTACCTACGGAACACCGTGCATCATCCTGTACGCGAGTGGGTGGTTAGCAATTTGACTTCTAAATACACGGGTGGAAGATAATGATTCTAATGAAGCTTATTCATCAAATTATTATGTTTGCAGAGGAAACCTGCAAGTGCGAGAAATCGTATCAATTTATCAAGTGTCTCATGGAAATGGAAATCAAAATGGCGGAGCAATCTTAGAAACGTAACGCGGCCTTCGTTTGTGGAAACTGTTTTTACTGAAGTAGTTGATTATTTAATTAGCTGTTATGTAGTCATGCAATTTTATTAGGATTAAACTATTTTTTGTTATCCTGATTGTTGGTTTTTACTAAACATAGTTAAAAATGAAGGACTATCTTCATATAGGTACTTATGATCGACTTGGGACCTTGTTGTGATTAATACATACATGTAGCAAATATGTCTAGGTTTGAAGGTGAACAATAATATTACGCTGAGCTTGTAATTAGTTTCAATACCTTAAGAACGTCCTTATATGAACTCTTATACTAAACAGTTGCTATGGTTTCATTTCACCAATCAATTTATAATGGTTTTTACACGACTGCCAAAATATGACCCAAATTAAACACGGTAAACTGCTTTTAATTCCATTTATTCATACAAATAATTCAAATACAAAATACAAGTAAAGACTAGGACACACTTAAAATAGCAGATCTTTGGACACAAAATACAGTTCTTCAATCCTAAACCTGGTACTCAGTCCTGCTAGAGCGAAAACAATATGTAAGGTCAGATGGGATAAGTGGAACCCCGGGGTAAGAGCAACACGTAGAATGGAGGTATGGAATCTCAATACTGTTCCTTTTCTCGGGACAAAGTAAACTATGTTTCCCTTGCCCCACCTGACCTTACCTTGTTGCAGAATCATGAGTACGAACGTTTTAAGATAAAAGGATTTCCGAAAGTGCTTACAAAAGACAACAAAACTTTATTTTAAGGGGCTGTAGACTACGATAAAGCAGATATGGAAGGCGTCCCCAGTAGAAAATGTACAAACAAACACGAACATCCCAAAAACGATCCAGATATTCCTCTAGCAGATACCCCCGGGGGACTCCAGCTTTGAATATGATTATACGACCCAATAATAATTCCCTATTATCGGTCAATCAATGTTCCCTTTGGCTAAAATAAAATTTTATACCTAGGTACATCATAGTGCATAGGTCACGCGTGGTATTTGAAGAGGATTTAACCTCAATGTCTATTTTAAACTTTTTACCTACATTTAATGCTATACGATGCTATAAGCTAAAATAAACTGCTCGGCTTGCTGGCATAGCTTGTAAACTATGTATACCGGCACTAATTTTGCAGAGCTAATACTATTTCCATGTTTTTATCTTTCACCGAGTGTAGGTATTGGACTCAGTACCCACTGTTTAGTTTATCATTATTCGTTATCCTGCCAATTTTGTAACGACTTTTAGATTGATTATCATAATGTCACAAGATCAGACACAATATCAGACACTCATTCAAGAGTGTCGTGTTTACAGAACTATTCCTTTGACAATCATTTCGCGAATTCTCGCTGAACATGACTAATGGAGCCCTAAATCTCGCCCTCGTTACATGGCCCGATGAACAAACGGTAGTAAACAACATCAGGCAGACAATTTTGCTGATAATTAACTTACTCTCAAGTAAAAGATGATTTCGTAAATGTAATCCGTATTCCTTATTATGTAAACAAATCATGTTACACAGATACAACTGAAAATTTCTTTGTAGGTTAGTAAATGTAGGTAGGTATATTACTTACTTACTTATGTATGTTTTTTTGTTAGTATAAAAGAAGTCGAAGGTACAGTCAGCACCAGAAGTAGCTATGCGGGTGGGGTGTTCAAAATGACCTACACACGCTCTTATTCTCTTAGCAATAAAGTCGTGACCAGCTCATTTTAAACATCCTAACCGCTTAGCTACTTTTGCTGCTGACGTACATAACGTAGACTATTGGCACGTACTTGGAATGTTTGTCACTGAAATTATAACTGTAGGAAGTCTAGGAGGAGTTTAATGTTTAATTAGTTTTATGATACAGTCCACCAAAATCAAAAAAGTGATTCCGCGCGGTAAATGAATTTCCCGCTCTGCTCCAGGCCTCAGGGAAAAGTACTCAGTAGAGTTTTAACAGCCTGTACTATTTGTGGGTCTTATATTGTATACGCAAAAACTAAACACAAGTCTGGAAGTCTATTAACGGTTTGTCATCTTTCTGCAAGCACTGTAAAGTAACTAAAAATATTTAAATCTATCCGAAAAATCCTTGCCACACCGACCCCAGCCATCCGCTCTGGGGCTCTCTGAAATCCCATCAAAATAACATTAGAAACTTTATAACTTGATTAAAATATAATCTGCCAATCAAAGAGCTATCGGATATTAGATGAAATTAGTTTTAAATTGGGTAAAAAGATTTGGTTAATTAAGGTCGAATGTCAGTTAACGAAGGATTTATAAGATACGAAGTAGGTATACGAATAAAACTTTCACGTTTACTCGTGCTACGACGATGTAGGAAATATTTCATACACGCACAGATGTGCCCGCCGGATTTGTCCGACGGATGTGCCCGGCGGACACATCCGTCCGTGAATGGCGCTATTCAGATGTGTCCGCAGACAAATCCGTGTCCAATTCCAATCCTTGTTCAATCCCTAGCTATTGTTTTTCCGTGCGATCTGATACGTCTCAGTCAGCTCCACGTTTAATGGGGCCCACCCACTATCAGTCGGCCTAACGATATTGGCCTGTCAGTTGTTCGGAGCTGTCAAATTTTTGTTCTAACTGACAGGCCATTATCGTCAGGCGGACTGATAGTCGGTGGGCCCCCTAAAGTAGAGATGGGCCGACTAGTCGCCGACTAGTCGGGAAAGCCGACTATACGGCATCATTTGTAGTCGGCGATTAGTCGGCGACTAGTCGGCAAAAAATGCCGAATATTCGGCACTTTAATACCTACTAGGAAAATAAGAACTTGGCAGAAGTTTAACCCTTTTCTTAGTTATGAATATCTAAATCTTATTATAGTATTTGTTTTCTTTTTGCCTTCAAACACGCCAGCGCTGGTCATGAACGCGTGATAGACAATGGCACGGTGGACGAAGCGAAACGAGCGCTTCCGATTGCACCCGAACTTAGCTAAAACCTACGATCGGCATTGCCGACTAGTCGGCCGATTAATCGGCAATTTGAAAACCGATTAGTCGGCCGATTGTGTAGTCGGCAAAAACCCTAGTCGGCCCATCTCTAGTTTAAAGGTATCTTCTTGTTAGAAACAACCGATTAATAACGAGATATGTATGTTTTATACTTACTCTTTCTGGCAGTTGTACATGGAGTTAACTTTCTTGACGTCGCCGCGGCTCAAGCCCTCTCTCTGGCCAAGAGTCGTCCCGCCGACCTGAAAATACATAAAAAAACACCTTTAAAATAACTTAAAACTTTTCTGAACAAGTTCTTATACACTACGAGTGTTTAAGGCTTTTCTTTGGATTTATACACACACAGGGTACACTCGTAATCGTCGTGAATGATTGACGCTGTAACGTCCCGCGTCCTACACGTCGACGAGCCGACACTGGGCGTTCCGTGCAGTACACGAGATGAGACCGGGCCGCTCCGGGTGCAAGACTTCCGACTTCCGACACCGCCCAGTTATATATGAGAGCTGCTGTCGAGGTTTTATGTACGAAGCGAGCCGAGTTCCGGCCGTTTTCGGTCCGACACACTGTCACATGGTGTCGTTGTAGGACAAGTTCTGGTCCGAGTTAAAGAAGAAAGGGCTTGCGCTGTACTATACACGGCAGATATCTTGTGCAATAGAGGCTATGTCAACTCCTTCGAGCTCGTGTGCAGACTTCATTAACACTGGTGTGAAGTGAATTTATGAAGGGAAGGTGCCAACATGTACCTTAGGCTCGATAGTCTTCCGGCCGTTTTTGGAGAAGGCATACTCGGAGTAATGCATGACGCTGTTGTAATCGTAGCTCACTCCGAAGTCATTCGTGTTCTTAGCATTCGCCTTGTTGAAGTTGTTTTCTGTGCCTGGAAAATGGAGGAATTGGGTAATATAATTAGGTATTTCTCGTATTTCTTAACACAGTTGTTTATTTTAGTTACAACGAATACATTTCAATAACATTTTAACGTTATAACGAATATATTCGCAAAATAAGTGCATATGTTTTCCGCCGTGTTGCACCCTAAAATCCGATTAATACACATAACTAAATTATAAGCGAACTTGATGACTTTAGGTCTTATTTTCCAGAGAACCATAAGCCTAAAAATAAATCCGTCAAGATGGGTGCAATTGAGATGACGCTCCGAAAGACGGTGCAATTCCTTACCGTTTTGTTAAAATTCACACTCAGAACTTCAACCTTCTGGGCCGCTCAATTCTTAGACTAGCTAGGTAATTTGACTTCCCTGAGAAACTAGATTTTTTAACTTACCCGTCTTAATATTCTGGTAGCGGATGTCAACATAATCGTCGCGCTCCGGCCGGCTCTGCTCGTGCATGAAACCGATCGCGTGGAGGAGTTCATGCAAGACAGTGCCCTTCTTGGAGACACAGCCTGGGTTCTGCAGGTTCACTTCTTGACGCCCACCTGGAATTAAAAGCCGTGTAGCAGCAAATGAGATTGTGGTCAAATGCCTACTTTTCAAAAACAAATTAAAAAGTGATATAATCTAACCGATCCGTCCAACGCTGGACCAGCATCCAGTATTGCCGCTCTGTATGGTGATATAGTCCTTCTGGCCGTTGTACGGGACGAAGCGCAGGCACGTCAGGCGGTGGTAGTCAGCGATAGCCTTCATGATGGTGTCTCGCTGTTCTTGGTCTGCAATTAGCCATGGTGTGCATTAGGTTACCAACCACGATGGTTGAGGACTCCCTAGAGCTGTATTTATGAGCGGATACATCGTAAAACCAATTATTTTATTTCAACCCCCAAATTCTTTGGTATGAAGTTTTTTTAAGCCAATTTATCAGTGGGATAGGATAGCGTCTCTCCGATTCCTTTCCGACTGCCGATGAAGTATGTATATCTCCAACTGGAGTTTCCGCTTTCTTGCTCCCTTTACCAGGACTACAATTTAGAGAATGTACTCACTGTAACGCCCTTCGATCACGTAGGGTATGATGCCGTTAGGCCAGCGTGAGGCCTTATCTCTCATCTCATTCATTCCTTTCCGACTGCCGATGAGTATATCTCCAACTGGAGTTTCTACTTTCTTGCTCCCTTTACCAGGACTACATACTAGAGAATGTACTCACTGTAACGCCCTTCGATCACGTAGGGTATGATGCCGTTAGGCCAGCGTGAGGCCTTATCTCTCATCTCATTCATTCCTTTCCGACTGCCGATGAGTATATCTCCAACTGGAGTTTCTACTTTCTTGCTCCCTTTACCAGGACTACATATTAGAGAATGTACTCACTGTAACGCCCTTCGATGACGTAGGGTATGATGCCGTTGGGCCAGCGTGTAGCCTCGTCTCTCATCCCGTTCCTCGTTATGTGAGGGACGAGTATGTCTCCCTCTGCGTACTCGCCCATTTCCTCGGGGTTCATGGGTGAAGACTCGTTCCATTTCGCTACAGCGTCGCCTGGAACAAGATTTTTGAAAACAAATGTTTTATAATATCGTCCCTTAAACCCTTTTTTATTAAACAACTTCCAAAATTAAATCACTTTGCTTAAATATAATTTTTTATAACTATCATCTCTAAGAAGGCACAAGTCTCTTCATCACGTCACATAAACTGTACTTATCACCTAACTTAAGGTAGGTTAAGTTTAATTGTGCTGCAACTGCTGCAAGCAAGTGTACTCGTAAAGTAAAGCAAACGTGTTTATAAAGTATTGTGCCACTGCTATCAGAGGTGCCATCGTTGTCACATTAACCGATTATTCCTAAACCTTACTGCAATGAGATAAGGTCTAAATTCTAAGTTCCATGTCTCGCTGTAAGTCCATAATGGCAAGGAAGTAGGCCGTCAGCGCCGGGACCAGAGACATTTCTGATTGCTTTATGAGGTTGATGCTAATAATGTTCTCCACATTTAGGTTTATGAGGAATGATTCCGGTTGGTGAAGACATGACATATCAGTACGAAGTGTGTAAGCGATTTGGTGATTTGTACACTATTATGCTTGCATGTGTTTTAATAAATAAATGAAAATGAACAGCAAGCTTACTTCAAAAATAGTAAAAATTGGTACTGAACTTTAAATTCATTCATGTTTCTCAAATTACGTATTAGGTACTCGTTGTAGTCGCAGATGGACTGTATATCAATTAAAATTATTTTTAGACTAGCTGTACCCGCGCGGCTTCGCTCGCGTGCGTTGCAGTAGGTTCTGTCACTTTTCGTTACCCTCAACAGTCCATTGCTAAACGCTTTCTACATGTCATATTTCATACAGTATGTTTAGCAGTTTAGCTAAAATTGACTTCTTGCATATAACTTCGACATCCCAAAAGATCGACTGAAAGCGTCTGAGATTTGACTGTGTCAGCCATGGCAAATTAGCAATCGTACAGTGTGTTTTTTGTTTATGCAGGGAGCTCCGCCCCCCGAGCCCCCGTTTTTTGCCGCCCATCACGTGATTAACTCTAGCAAAACTCTTCTTCTCCCATTTCAAATATTCACCGTAACAATTTTTGGTATAATTAGCAATAGTACAGTGTGTTTTTTGTTTATGCGGGGGGCTCTGCCCCCCGAGCGCCCCTTTCTTTACAGCCCATCACGTGGTAAACTCTATCAAAACTCTTTTTCTCCCATCTCAAATGTTCAACGTATCAGTTTTTGGTATAATTTGCAGTATTTTATTTGCCCCCCGTTCTTTACCGCCCATCACGTAGTAAACTCTCTCAAAACTCTTCTTCTCCCATCTCAAATGTCCAACCTAGAAATTTTTGGTATGATAAGCAATATTGCGGTGTGTTTTTTCTTTCTTGGCCCCCCTTTCTATCCCGCCCATCACATGGTAATCTTTATCAAAACTCTTTTTCTCCCATCTCAAATGTCTAACCTGACAATTTTTGGTATAATAAGCAATAGTACGGTGTGTTTCTTCTGTATGCGGGGGGAGGAGCCGCCTGAGCCCCCTACTTTTTGCCGCCCATAACGTGGTTAACTCTATCAAAACTCTTTTTCTCCCATTTCAAATGTTCAACGTAACAATTTTTGGTATAATAAGCAATAGTACGGTGTGTTTTTTCTTTATGCGGAGGGCTCCGCCCCCCGAGCCCCCCTTTCTTTGCGGCCCGTCACGTAGTAAACTCTATCAAAACTCTTTTTCCCCCATCTCAAATGTTTGACGTAACAATTTTTGGTATAAGCAATAGTGCGGTGTGTTTTTTCTTTATACGGGGGGCTCCGCCGCCCGAGCTCCCCTTTCTTTGCGGCCCGTCACGTAGTAAACTCTATCAAAACTCTTTTTCCCCCATCTCAAATGTTCGACGTAACAATTTTTGGTATAATAAGCAATAGTACGGTGTGTTTTTTCTTTATGCGGGGGGCTCCGCCCCCCGAGCCCCCTTTCTTTGCGGCCCATCACGTAGTAAACTCTATCAAACTCTTTTTCTCCCATCTCAAATGTTCGACGTAACAATTTTTGGTATAATAAGCAATAGTACAGTGTATTCTTTTTTTATGCGGGGGGCTCCGCCCCCCGAGCCCCCCTTTCTTTGCGGCCCATCACGTAGTAAACTCTATCAAACTCTTTTTCTCCCATCTCAAATGTTCGACGTAACAATTTTTGGTATAATAAGCAATAGTACAGTGTGTTCTTTCTTTATGCGGGGGGCTCCGCCCCCCGAGCCCCCCTTTCTTTGCGGCCCATCACGCGGCAAACTCTATCAAAACTCTTTTTCTCCCATCTCAAATGTTTGACGTAACAATTTTTGGTATAATAAGCAATAGTACAGTGTGTTTTTTCTTTATGCGGGGGGCTCCGCCCCCCGAGCCCCCATTTCTTTGCGGCCCGTCACGCGGCAAACTCTATCAAAACTCTTTTTCTCCCATCTCAAATGTTTGACGTAACAATTTTTGGTATAATAAGCTATAGTACTGTGTGTTTTTTCTTTATGCGGGGGGCTCCGCCCCCCGAGCCCCCCTTTCTTTGCGGCCCATCACGTAGTAAACTCTATCAAACTCTTTTTCTCCCATCTCAAATGTTCGACGTAACAATTTTTGGTATAATAAGCAATAGTACAGTGTGTTTTTTCTTTATGCGGGGGGCTCCACCCCCCGAACCCCTCTTTCTTTGCGGCCCATCACACGGCAAACTCTATCAAAACTCTTTTTCTCCCATCTCAAATGTTTGACGTAACAATTTTTGGTATAATAAGCAATAGTGCAGTTTGTTTTTTCTTTATGCGGGGGGCTCCGCCCCCCGAGCCCCTTTTTCTTTGCGGCCCATCACACGGCAAACTCTATCAAAACTCTTTTTCTCCCATCTCAAATGTTTGACGTAACAATTTTTGGTATAATAAGCAATAGTGCAGTTTGTTTTTTCTTTATGCGGGGGGCTCCGCCCCCCGAGCCCCCCTTTCTTTGCGGCCTATCACGTAGTAAACTCTATCAAAACTCTTTTTCTCCCATCTTAAATGTTCAACGTAGCAGTTTTTGGTATAATTTTCAATGTTACCGTTTTTTTTTATTGCGGGGGGCTCCGCCCCCCGAGCCCTCCGTTTTTTACCGCCCGTCACGTAGTGAACTCTATCAAAACTCTTCTTCTCCCATCTCAAATGTTCAACGTAACAATTTTCGGTATATTTAGCTATAGTGCGGTGTCTTTTTTTCTTTTTGCGCCCCCCTCTCTTTGACGCCCATCACGCGGTGAACTCTATCTAAACTCTTTTTCGGTAGGGTGTGCCGGTACTTTTCGATTTCCGTGTTTCACTATGTTCCGTTTGTTTTTTTATAGTTAGTTAATTTAACTTTTATTCTTGCACCTTTTGTACATGTCTGTTGTATAGACCCAATGGTTGACTGGTGGAAAATACCATTTGGTATGATGTCCGCCGTTTGGTCTCACAGTTTTGTATTTCGTGCAATATAGTGTAAATAAAAAAAGATTCTTATAGGGAGGCAACGCGCACATAAAACCTCTGGATTTACAGGCGTCCATTGGCTATCCTAAGTGCTTACCATCAGGCGGGTCGTATGATTGTTTGCCATCGCCGTGGTTTAAAAAATATATAGTTGAAATACAAATGCATAAGTATTTATTTACCATATAAAGGCATTTCCCATACAAAGTTTAAACCCCCCTTAAACCCCCTTAAATCCAAAAAGTTCATATTCTTTATAGTCTATGTCCTGACCAGAGGTCTGTAGAACCTGCTAGTGAAGTTTTTATCGAAATCGGTTCAGGCGTTTTGACGCCAACTCTCCCCATCCAAACAGACAAACAGACAAACAGACAAAAATTCTAAAAATCGCCGAAACGTGTTCTGTTATCGATTCTAAGAGCTACTAACTCATTTTTTTGCTAATATCTCCAATGTACAGATTTTTGACCCTCTTCACCTTTATTATATGTATAGATTAGAATTTTTTAAATGTGGTAATGAAATCAAATATTAGATTACTATCGAGAATATCAACAAACTTGTTATAAAATTATAATACTTAGTAAATTAATGGGAAAATGTATAAAAAAATAATAGGTTTTTTTTGTATGTCCTATTTTAAGTAACCATGTACAAACTTATATTATAAATATTTTTAATTCTTTTTAACATGGTAATTTAAGGGTTTTAAACATAGGCAGTAAAAAGCAGCATCAAAATATGTGCGTGAAAATAAACGTTTAAAAAAAATACATTTTAAAATGTTGTAGAGAATTTAATATGAATACATTATCATTCCTCCTTTTAGGTACTTATACTTAACACCCGCAAAATCTACTAGATAGGAATTAAAAACTTACCGCTTTCAGTGTTAGGAGCACCGTAAACCTGAGGTCCAAGATGCGACAAATCAATTTTATCATCTCCCGCCCCCGCGTCATTATCATCTATACTATTCGCTGCCTCAATTACTACGTCATCATCCTCCAGAGGCAATGCTTTACACCCCGAAATTACAATAAAGAATAAAAACAAAAATAATTTTGCCATTTTTAAATATTTAAAAAATAATTCAGGTTAGAAGTACCAGGCAGGCAGAAGTCACCCGAAAGTGTGCGGCTAAAAACCGCAAGCGCGTATTTATATGTAACCGACCTGTCATAGGGTAAACAGACTAATACTTCCTGATACAGGATGTAGCCGAAAAATGTAAACGCATCGATAAGAGGAACCTTGCCTGTGTTTTTGGTTTATGTTTCCTGAATGGAACAGCTCCATATTGTTTGTTTGCTGATAAGAGATCGCGAATTCTGACATTTTTATATGGAGCGACAATGTATTCGTGTACAGTCAACAGCAGAGTAGTTAAGCAGACTAGGTAGGTGTTCTTAACAATTAAGTCATGCTAAGAATATTTTAAAGACCTCTCCCGCTTAGCTACATGTGCCTAACCTTTTTTTTTTTTTTTTTTGTCCCAGAGAAATGCTTTACGCATACCTATACGTAACATTAGGCCCCCGGGGTGGAGCCAAATATTACGCATAAGTTATGTGGGACTCTCCGGTCTGGACCGGCCTACCCACTAAAACTCTGGGATGCTGCCATCTCCGTGCCTTAATGGTGGTGCAACGGGATCGAAACTGCAACCGCGACACCACCAGCACTGTCGCCCTAGGGCGAACCCACTCCGCAAATAGAGCACGCTGTAGCATGACCAGCGTGCTCTCCGCCAACTGGCCTCTCTTAACCCCGGAGAAGCCGGGACCGGTATTCCGGTCCCACCCGCACAGCACCAGGAGGACAAACGCCCCTACCCCGGCACCCGTGTAGTGGGGATGCCTTCAAGGAAAACGTCCCTTCCAGCCATACCACCACTACACTCCGCCCCCAATCAGACGTGGAATCTGCCTAGGCAGAGTCACGCTGATGGGTCTCCGGGTGGTTGGGCTAGCCTCCAAGAGCGGGTCACTGGCCACCTGCCTATCCGCGTCCCTTCATCGGCCACTCCAAAAGTGGGAGCAAAGGTTAGTAAGCTAACCAATGCCCACCCAAATGCTGCCCATAACAAACAAAGTCTGGTCTAGGCGAGACGGGTACCTAAGAGTGCAAACCAAGACAATGATAGCTATCTGCAACATCTAGGATACTTCAACCACCCTCCGCCACGTGACTGAGTTTTGCGACCTACCATAACCTAACATATCTATATTTTGACAAAGGACCCCGCAGCAAACATAGGGAAAAAGTGGTTTCAGTTAAATCTCACGAAATTTTAGTATGACGTTAATCTGGCTCTCCTGATATTTTTTTTGTATAGGCACAACTCTCTCAGAAGTATACTTTCAGAAATAATCAATGTAATTGTTTTATACAAAATATGTGTTTGTTAACAATTTTTAAGTAATTCCTCCTTTTTGTCCTGTTTTGCATGTCGTTCGTAACATAGATAACTGATAACATGCGATGTCAACGTGACAGAAATATTTATCTTTGACCATTACGTTATTATAAGCACATGATTTAAAATATGCAAAAAAACTTGTAGCAGATGATGGCAGCAAGAAATCATTGCTACCGGATGAATTATGACTGACTGTTATAATATAATTCATACCATTGGGACGAATCAAAAAATACACGGGCTTAGACAAGCGTACATGACTGACAGCTGGTGGCTGCACCTTAATTGACTTCTTAACGTCAGTAACTGTCAATGCGTGTCAGAAGAACAATATATCGATTTTAGAAAACATATGTATTTCGCGTAAATAGAAAATTGATTATTTCTGAAAGTATACTTCTGAGAGAGTTGTGCCCATACAAAAAAATAATCAAGAGAGCCAAATTAACATCATACGAAAATTTCATGAGATTTAACTAAAACCACTTTTTCCCTATGATTGCTGCGGGGTCCAAACACGGGCGTAGCCAGGTTTTAGTATCGGGGGGGGTTCAAGAAAAAAAAACCGGCCAAGTGCGAGTCGGACTCGCGCACTGAGGGTTCCGGTTTTCGCAATTTTCGCAATATTTCCTTTATCTGTTCTATAAGACGTTGCTTTGTACCAAATTTCAAGATTCTGAGTTCACGGGAAGTACCTTGTAGATTTTGATTCCCTTGCGAGTGTCGAAATTTGCGGCATAAACGGTTGTAAATATCTTTTGATTGCGTTGGCTTTTAAGGCCGTTCCTCGTTCGTTAGAGACACGTTTATGGCTCCCGTGCACGAAAGAAAGAGATGCAGCGCTCTTAGGGATCAGACTTTTTGACCAAATTACGATAAATAAGCGAATCTATAAAGTTTTGTCTAATTTTGCTTCTGTGACTTTTTAGATAAACCAGAATACCACATTTTTTACTTAATTATATTGCTTAATCTCTTATAGTTTACGTAAGCTAAGAAAAATAAGGTGAAAAAGGACCCAACTTTGGTTTTTTTTTTTATCGAGGCAACTTTCAGTAATCGTGTTTCGGCTTGTGCCAAAAACTAGAGTATATAGTCTAGTAATATATATTCGAAAATAAATTCAGTCCCTTTTTCCGTTTAGTCACTAGAGTGTTTGAAAACACCTATAATTTTTCAAAGTATTAAGTTTGATTTTTTTCACAGCTCCAAGGGCCAATAGACCTAAGTATTTGATATAAATTTTAGCTTGATACCTCCACGCGTTCCTGAGAAAAATGGTCTTGACAGACAGACAGACAACAAAGTGATCCTATAAGGGTTCCGTTTTTTCCGTTCGTGAAAATACATACAGAAAAGAAATTCCTCGAAGGAATTAGGGAGTCCTTTTATGAGCAGTGGGACAGTATAAACTATTTAAGCTAAATGAAGCTAAATGAAAAACTAACGTTAACTTTTTATACTAATTGATTATTACCTCCTTATAATAATTATTATTGAGACTATCAATTTTGAGTTGATCCAATTTAACTCCCAAGTTTTGATCCACACAAAATAATGTACATACTACCTTAACTCCACAAACTTTAAATAAAAGTTTGTAAAGAGCATCATATGGATGTAACACATTAATATTATATAAAATAAATAAAAAAACAGTTTTTACTTACTAATTAATAAACACTACACACTATAAATGTTATATGTAGATGCACTGCCGTGTCGGTCCTTTCGGAACTTGCTTAAATAACAAACTGGGTAAAAGAAAGGCTATCTTCGCTGGCGTATTTAACTCTGCGTATATTGTTAAAATTATTTTGGACACTATAATTGACGAAAAACGTGCATTGCAATTTGAATCTTTTAACCTTTATAGTAAGGTCGAAATTAAAATTTATTACTGAGTTAAAAAAGCTCAACTCCAAATGTTTCACCCGTACGCATGCCTATCAACCTTTTCTTTGACCAGATGTGACCATCAGTATTGGTACCGTCTACCTACCTACCGCTTTTTGTTTCTATGCAGACAAAAGATGGTCGATAAATTTGTCCAAATATATTGCAACCAGCTGTGTCAAACTCGGCAATGGAAATGTAAAAAATGTTTAGCAAGTACCTAGTCGAAACGAAACAAGTTTTTTTGATACTGTTGCTAGTTAGTAATCAATGAGATATGCCGCACGCCGGTGGTTATTTTAATTCTATGAATGTTAATATCTGCACTTTTTCGGGGGGGGTTTGAACCCCCAAAACCCTCCCCCTGGCTACGCCCGTGGGTCCAAATGACATAAGAATACAATTCAGGACGAAAACAAGAAACAGTACCTACTCTGTCAGACTCACATACATATTTTAAATATACTCGTTACTCGTAGCGTCACTGAAAATGTTTTCGTTCAATGTGTTAAAGTTAACCTTCTTGGGTTGTGGATACCTTAAGAGGCTGACAAGACCCGGTGACCTTCAAATTGACTTTACTTAAACATTCATATAGCTATAACTACTTGTTTTGGAAAAGTAAAAAAAATATATGTTAATATTCATTATATTTAAAAGAACTTGGTTAATTCCAATACACGATTGGACGAAATCGGCTCGATAGAAAATAATTCCAAAGTTACATCTAAAATTAGCTTAAAACAATCGCACGTTTAGTTTCTTGGCTTATATGTCTGTAATTAGGGCAACATTCCACCTAGGGTTCCTGCTCGAGAATTCTCGAGGCGAGAAATCTCGAGAAATTTGTCCTTCGTCGAGACGGGAAAAAAAACCGCAATGCCTCGAGAATTCGAGAAATAAATCGCAAGAGCGATAAGTAAAAAAAACACGTGTTTAACACTTAATGCGTCTAGCTTATGCTGTCTGTGCTCTGTGCTTAACCTGTCGGATGAGTGGGACTGTAGGACCGGCTGTCCAGTCCAGAGTGGGGTCGCTAGAGCTGCGTTCTCGAGGGTAGATGTGGAAACCTAAGTGACGAGTTGGCTATATTATATGTTTAAAATCTAGTGACACCTCTCTACCCCCAGCCCCGCACCGGTGTTGCCCTTGAGCCATCTTTGATGTCGCTTTTTATGGGATCCCATCTTGCGGAGGGCGAGTCACCGTCTACCGGAATTAAAATTGGATACCGTTTTATTAAGCAGGGGTCCGGTTCTTCACCCAATAGCCCAGTAATTAGCCCATACGATTCACCCAATAGCCTAGTACATTTTAGACTCCATTAACTGAATAGTCCTTACACCATGGCGGGCGCTGTCTCTGCGTGCGTCCCATGACACGGGCAAGGGCAGCATCCTCTTAGTGTATCCCTCACTTTTCATTAAATTGTCTAAAGGGCCTTTGCGCGTTGGCTTTGGCTCCGCATACGCCTACCAAAGGTCCGGAAAACCATTGTTCCATGGTCGGAAAAGACCTCCTAAAATTTCTCGAGATACTCGAGAAACTCGAGAAATCGTGGTCGAGAATTCCCGTGCCTCGAGAAATAAAAAAGGTCGAGAAACCAGAAACCCTTTCCACCACACTAATACTAAAAACTTCGTTGCCTTAAATTTCTCAATTAATGCATAGTTTTTTTTTATTAATCATTTTGCAAAATTTGCAATGAGCTCCCATACTAATCGTAACGCAGTGTTTCTCTTTCACTCGCGCTGAAAAAGATAGGGAGGGAATTTTAGCTCTTATCATCCTCTTAACACTGGTCCTCCATGGAAACTCTTAAAAGGAAATCGGTTTCAAAAACAGCTGCCAAGTATTGATCATTCTATGAAAGAATAGTACCTACTGGGACTCCAATAGAATTCAAGAATAACTCAGTAAAAACATTGTAAATGCTTGTAATATACCTAAAACTTTTTGTTTCAGGAGATAGGTAGTAAGGTCCAGAAAACCAGCGCTTTGGCTTTTCGCAATACCTAATAGCTATATTGAATAGAGAAATTTTCGTCTGTATTATTTTGTTAGATTTTTTAACCCATTCAGCGTTTTCGTGACGCCTCTACGAAGCATTTTCGCTACATGGGGAAACCCATGTTATTGGCTACGGCGTAGCGCTACGCGCGTAGCATAGCGGTGAATGAGATGAAGAAGTTAAAAACTTAGGCGATTATCACACTGGCGACGCAACCGCATGCGGCGACGGTGTGCAAGCGTGAGCGTGACAGCACTATACATATGCAGAGCGCTTTCTCGCTCGCGCACCGGCCGCCATATCCTTGGTGAGTTTCAAATGCGTGACTTCGCCGTCCCACGGTTGTTTATAAAAAATATACTTTTTTGTGATAATATAAGTCCCATCTTTAGCACCCGACATCCTGTGTCGCTATAATACTTATAATATATATTTATTTTCTTGTTGGGGGACCGGACCAGACCTACCCGATTTTAATATTTATAATTATCAAAAGCTCATACGGGCCTTAATTGGTAATTGACTATTGCCAGTATAATCACGCCGTTATAGGCTTATGGGTATTTGCTGTAGGTAAAGTTAGGAAGGCGAGTGGAAGTTTCAGTTGTAATCACTAATCAGATAAACCTTACATCATTTTCGGAAACAAACGCTTTATCGTGCATTGCCTCGACCTTGTATTACAATCGCTGTTCACTTTCCCATTATCGTATCTTGGTTTTCGTTGTATTCAAAACTCAACTTTCTGACGCATGCGAGAAGGTTGTTATTGTGATTTTAGAATAGTCGGAAAAGATTACTAGGTATCTCCCGGAACAATCCTGACAAGACATTTACAATCACAACGCCTCAAATAACCATTATGTGCCTGACCTCCGATTGCTTAATAGTTATACGAATTTAGTGGTCTGGTTATACTGGACGCTTGAAAACTCGAGGCGCATTATTATGTAGAAATTCACCTGACTCAAAACAATATTTGTTTAGTTTTATTTCACAGAAAATACCCAATGACCTTTATATTTCAGATTCAGTTCCGTTTTCGCCGTATCCCGTTTATTTAACTAGTGAATTACTAGATTGTTTGTTTACACGTAAATTAAATTATGTTGCCAAGGCAAACAAACGTAAGCGACTAGTCACCTGCGATTTTTAATACATTGCGGTATTTGATCCATCTATTGATTTCGTTGCACCTACCTAGACGGCAATGTCTTGAAATCACGCGCGAGTTTTGTGTCAAAATTGCGTCGATTGTAAAGGTCAGTAATATTACCGGAAAATTACAGAAACAACTCGGGAAGATTTGTAATCCTTAGTTGTTGTGATGCAGACCCCTAACTAAAACATAGGTATGACTAAAAAAGTAATTAAACTTAGCTAATTTAATAGACATGGTGGCGGGTCAACTAACTCTAGCGACAATTTACGGCGTCTTAGAGATAGCGCTAAGCTAAGAATAGGGGACCCCTATTTATAATGTAATTAAGTAGGCAATACTAATTAAAATGCTAAGGTGCCATATTCTAATTTTAAAATGTATAAACAATACATTAACAACACAATCTGTCTTAAACATAACTCCAACACTCAACCAATAATCAACTAATATTGAAGTAACTAGTATTGTAGTTGCAACGCAGTAATTTTCAAGTAAATTCCGTCATTTTTGATTCAGACGTGTAGTCGTAAGCTGTATTGTGTTGTTATTGTATTGGATTTGCATTGAAGTTGGATCGTGTCTGTGCGTGTTTTAAAGTTAGAATACGGCCCTAAGCATTCATTATAATAAACTCGAATCCTAAAGCAATAGGTACGTTGTTAACTCAATGTTGGTCGGAGGTTTTTAAGGCCGCTGTAACCTACGCATAGGCCGAAATACGCCATGGCCATCAAAAATATGGGACGGGCAATGTACTCAAAAATATGTGAACATGCACTTTATCGCCTTGACACCAGAGGCGATGTTGAGATATTTGTGACCTTGGCCGCTCCGATATATCTGATTGCGAAGGCCGGCAAGGTACCGGGCCAGCACTTTGGGCTAACATGAAGAGATCTAGGTACTTGGCTGTATGTTGGTAGAGTTGGCGCCAACGCTGGCTGGCTAACCAAATGGTGACGGTTTTTCGAGCCAGGCTGTTGCCTTGAGCATTGAGCCAACGTGGACCATAAGGGACGCAGCTATACGGCAGAGCGATATCTCTTGCTCCCTCTAAAGCCCGATGTGCAATTGGGCCAATGTTGGCCCAACTAAAGGACGCAGCTATGCGATAGAGGGAGCAAGAGTTATCGCGATCTCGTTCTGCCGTATAGCTGTGGCTGACGTTGGCCCACAGATAACCTCAACACTAGATTGATCATAAGTACAACTCGGTGTCACCACGCATAAGTGCTCCCGTACTAATTTTGTATGAGAGCGCGACCGCGTATTTCAATTGAGGTAACGTTTTTGATCATTACTCATGTGGATTAAAAATATCCACAAAAATCAAGTTACAGGGGTGAACCTGGATTGTTATACTACAAATTGGTGTATAATACTATTGAGATTTGCTGTTCGGATCGTAGAAATTTACGAATAAAATTGCACTGATGTGTGGTGACCTCGTGCTCTCTGTTAAAGTTTAAGAGTCCGGTAACGATTTGAAAACGAAAATCGCTAATAATAACATTATACACAAGAATTGCATTTGGTACGATAGCTTGAAGTCTTGTTATTGCAAAAAAGTACTTTAGGTCTATTTATATTAATATTTAATACCTTAAAACTCGATTCTTACAGAGCATGTTTAGTGAGGACGTTGATTCATGTAATTTTGTCGTACGATTTTTAATTATTATTTGTTATGGACCCTAATATGTTTTATACTATCTGAATAAAGCATAAAATGAAGTTTATTTTTGTATTTTTATGTTTGCAAAATACTTTAGTATCTTTCCAAAAATATCACCTAAACTTCGGCAATTTTTAGCAAAATTGCTCTAGCAAAACACACTCTCTCTCAAAAAATATATATGAAAATGAAAAAAACTGTTACACTTATTCCTCAGGCGACTCATTTTCCAATGTATTTATATATTTTACATACTTATATAACTTAATTTAAATCAATAAAAACCTTACTCTTTTCACCTCTCCAAGCAAAAATCGCGAAACAGGTGTTAGATTAGGGTGAATTATTTATAAATAAAGCATAAAATTAAAAAATCGTTGTATTTATTCCATCCAAAAAGAAACGATCTTTCATAATATGTATACAAAATTATAGAAGTTATGTTAGTTACTGCAAAATCGCATCAAAAAGTTGAGCGAAATCGAAAAAAAACATTACCGGACTCTTAATGATGAGGTGTCTGTGTAGTCTGTGCGTTGGCCCAATGCCGTACAGCCTGGCTCGAAAAACCGACACTATAACTGTGTCCTTTAGATTGGCCAATGCTGGCCCAACGTGTTGTACCTAATGGGATTTTACATAACTTTTCAGGCTTAGACCTGCAAGGTGACGTCGGAGATGGCGCCAAGACCTTGGTGTCAAAGACAGATATGGTAGTTAGTTAATTCATATTTATTCATACTTACTAAATTTTTCCTTATGTTTCCTAGAGACCCTTTAGCTCGCCCTGTGGTGTGGTGACTGCAAATACGGATACAATCAAAGACCAAAATTCTGATGTTTGTATTGTATTTCTAACATTAGAACTTTATACACTACATCATCTTTATATACATGAGCATTTTTGCTTCGCAATATTATTACAATTAAAATAAATTTCTCTCTTTATTATATTATTTTTACATTTCCTTAATCCACCTAGTATTTAGGCAAAGTGACAAAATCTAAAACATAATTACAGAACAGGAAATAAACACAATTTTAGTTTGCTTTAGAATAAATACTTAGTACAAAACAATTTGTGAAGTGTATTTATCTTGTCACGACCAAATAAATACATATACAAGAAGGCAGATGACAAAATATTATATATGATAGAAAATGTGGCATTATACAAATTAAGCCAGCGCTTCCAAGGCTTCCGAGCCATACATTGAAAGAGAATATCGGAAGTTCCTATAGCGTCCCCTTTTCTTGTAAATAAGACACAAATTCCCAAGAATTTAAAAATAAATTAAACATTGAAATGGCAACCAGCGTCATTTTTTTCGTTCCCAGTTTTTTGGTAATAAAAATATTTGGTCTGTCAAACACATTTTTCAATTTGATATTTTAGAACCCTAGTATTGCACTACCTATGGATAAATTAGACGAATTTCCTTAAAGCTCGTTAAAAAATTCTTTACATGGTACCCGTAACCCATAAGTCGAGAGGAGGTTACGGTCATAATAGTCATAGGCAGTTGGCACATATTGCTTTGTAGAAGACCGCGCTACGCGTTGCCGTCCCTTTCGTTTGTAGCTGTTCGCCGCTGGACAGAAAGGGACAGAGCCAACCGTAGCCGGTTAAAAGCTACACAACATCATCAGTCTCGGTATTGGAGTATGTCAGAGACGTTCTGATACGGCTATCACACTGGCCAAAGATGTAACACATTACTATATCCTATGAGAAACGAACAAGCTCGTGATTTTGAGTAGACATTCAAAAATCCGAAAACATATTTGAATGACCATCATTGTGATAATAAGTGCATATCATTTTTTAATTAATCATGGCCAGTGCGACGCCCTGCATATAACGATACAGTTGTCACAAACCAATGCCGAAACGAATGAAAGATAACAACGAACGCTCAATGTTAAAAAACTTAACAATTGCAGAAACAGAGAGCTACAGCATACCTTACAAGTACTAAGTACCTAATTAGTCGCCGCAGCCAAACTAGCCGGCGTTAAAGCTCGTATGTACAGCTTATGCAGTATCACAGGTGGATTGCGATTAGCATGTTTGCTGTATTTGCATTTCACTTTTACCCTTACAAACATCTAATTATCGTCTTCATAATGGCCTCTACAATCGGCGCAATTTTGCCACAAAACTCGCGCGCGGTTTCGAGACATTGCCGTCTAGGTGGTGCAACGAAATCAATCGATGGATAAAAATCGCAGGTGACTAGTCGCTTACGTTTATAGAGGCCTTAAATGATCGAGTTTTTATCGTCTGTCACCATAGCTATTAAATACGTTCTAACAAGCAAATACGAAAGTGACGCAAGACGTGATAGGCGATAAATTGTCAACCGTTCTGATATCAAAATGATCCAAAGGGACTAATGATAGTCACGTTTTAAATTTATAAGACGTTTATGCACTTAGAGCTTTAAACCAATCGGAGTAGCCATTGACAGGCGTTCCCCTCTGCCGAATGAGTATGACCAGTGGTCATACTCATTGTATGGACTGACGTTTATTTGACGTGGCTATTTTGACGTCTCCCCTCCCCCGCAAAAAACGGCAGACTTTTTCCGATAGAAATGGGTTTGCATTCGATTTCCAAAATGGCCGGTTGATCTTGGGGATGGTTCTTTGTTTTTTGCTCACTAAAGATGTTCAGTGTGTAATATTGATAGCGGATTGTGCAGTGATCTATCGAATGAGTGGTGCAGATGATGAAGAACTAGTCTCAAAACGTGTCTTTCCATGTTTTGATCATCGAATGTTAACCCCGTGGTTGATCGCCACGTGCTCTTTGTAAAATACAGCTATCACTTTACAAAGTGCTGTTTCACCGTACAAAGTCAAGCTTTAAAAGCTTTTAGAACTTTTAATCGACCGTACATTTGTCGCCACTACTTTGATACTGGCTGAATTGCCCCAAAGGGCAGAGCCATTTATTTTCACAAAATAACTATAACTCCGATAGAAATGAGAGCGCGTCTCGCATCCGGTTGGTTTAATAATCAAAGTTCATGCATAACGTTATTTGTTAATGGATATAGTTTTCGTTATTTCGAAAAATACGGATAATTAACGATTTTGAAGATCTATACCTAGTAACTACCTAGACAGCAATGCAAATACAGCAAAAATGCTTAACGCAGCAGAGATCTGAGCGTTTTTTTCGTAACCGTTTTAAAAGTCTGTTATTAACCATTTTTCGGCATACAGATACCGGTCCTATCATTTATTCTTTATAATTTGCTTTAAAAAAAACAAACGATTACATTGGAAGTAACTGGAAACGAGCCAGTTCGTATGGAGAGGGCTCGGTTTAGCTTGGCTGGGCGGCAGAATACACGTTATCAATAATTCCCTTTAAACCGGGTAAAACGAGGCACTCTGTGAGGACGGCCGCGCGGCCCGTGCCAGCGCCGGAGACCAGCCGTATCCCAACCTTAAAACACGGTTAGACACGATCCAACTTCAATACAACTCCATGCATTAACTACACAACACAACTAGCGCGTAAACGAGAGAGAAAGAGATATCAGAACTCCAATGCAACTTCTTTATTGGTTGACTATTTATTGTGTGTTTGGAGTTGAGATAGTTGCTGTCTTTAATACATTGTCAGTTTATTTTAAAATTAGAATACGGCACTATTACATTGCATTTTACGCAGATCGCGTTAGGTTTTATACAATTTTGTTACTAATTATATTTTATAAAGCAGTTTACACACTGCACTGCAACCTGCGACCATAATTCGAGAGAGTCGAGCGTTTTAATAACGCTAATGTGAACCGCAGAATCGGCACAATTAACTGCGGGAAAGCGTTTTCATAGTTTCTATTACGCGCTTCAGAGTCGCGGTGACATGTGTATGTGTAAACTGATTATTATTAGCGTAAATTACTGTGGATACAAAACCAACGTGCCGATCGAGTTGAAACTATATAAACTGGACGTCTCGCTCTCTCTCACCGTCTGCAGTAATTGGCGGCACACAGGTCTTTATTTATATTTGCTACCTTAGCGACACGTTGGTTTCGACTCCAATAGTAACGTTAACTGTTTACAGCCTCTGGTCTCCTGGTGCTCAATGCCAGCTCATATCACAAGATGTTCTATTCATATTGCATGCACGCGACACTCATAAGCCACATAATTTGTATAGCTAATCGAAACAATTATACATTATTTATTGACTTTATTATAACACACAATGTTAGAAATTGACAACACCTATAGACGTCTTTGTACAGAGTTCCAGTTCTATAGTAGTAGTAGCTAACTGCACACATCACAGATATATATAGAAAAAATAAACTTCATCTTGTTAGTCTATACATAACAAGTACACTTTAGCCTAAACCTACGTTTTTCACAGAAACTGGAAATATTTACTTGTATACAGTCCCCACCGCTACGAAACGGATGCCGGATAAAATTAAATAAATACATTTTTGCGTGGACAGATGTGGGCAACTATTCCCAAATAAATAAACTCAAATATTCAATTGATCCCTATAATAACTGTCTCTATAAATAAAAATTAAATTATATCATACATCAACTCGTAACTACTACAGTATTTGTTTTACATTGTGGAATATTTGTGTGTAGAAAAATACAATGTCAATTTCACCCGCGTTCAACGGTTTGGCCGGTCGAAATCGTGTTAAAGTCCAAAGATCACAATTTGTCACTTTGCTATCACCGTCCTTGAGTCACTACGGTTAGTATTGCATAAATACATTTTTACATTCACACGCCGTCTTAACATAAGACACGCGCAGGCCCGGCGCACTATGTACGGCCGGACGCCATTAGCCAGGTGAGGTCCGTTTTAGTACTGACGGTTAATTCTGCGTATATTGGGCGCAATGCTTTTCCAAAAGAGCACACAATATAGCGCTACGCACGCCCGTCAGACGACTAAAACAGGTCCAACTTCACCTCGCATAGGAATGGTTGTGGAAGCAACGAAAGCGCGTTATACTTGAGGTAGATGCGCTATCGAGAGACTTGGACAGCAATTATTGCTCGAAGAATGGCAGTGTTCCAAAAACAGTGCATCAAATGAAAGGAAATGCAGTACGGAGCCAAGTCTCGTTACCAGGCGTGCAGCCGCCCTCACGTGTCGCGCGGCGGGGAGGGGGAGGGGGAGGGGGCCGCGGGCAGCACCACCAGCGGCTTCACGATGGTGGTCGCGCTCACGTACTGCGCGCTCACCGTCAGCGGACCGCCCACCACTTGCGTTTCTACCATCTGCAACAGATATTACTTCAAACTTACATACATTACATATTGTACATTGGTTGCTCAAAAAAAGTTTTAAATGAAGACCTAAAGGTGTCGTGAGTAATCCAGGACACAGCGCCATGGATAAGTGTGACCACGTACTAAATAAGGTTTATATTGGGTGTAACATAACAGTATAGATTACCTTGTGCGTGAGCGTGTGTGTCTGCAGCAGATGGCCGGCCTGCGACACCACCAGCGGCGCCAGCCCGCTCACCACCACGCCTTCTGAAACGCAACAATACGCGGTTATATTCAACGGCCTAGCCTCACGAATATTCCTGGGTTATGCATGTTTTCCTGAGTATTTAAATAAATATTTTTATTATCATATCGTCGCCTAGAACCCACAACACAAGATTTAGGGCCGGTTGCACCAAACCGTCTGTTAATGTCAACGTCATCTTTAAAAAAATCTTGTATGAAAAGTTTGACAGTTTTCTATGCGAAGACATGCTCCGTTGCCATATTTAACTTTGATGAGTCCATTAATTGTGCGTGGTGCAACCCACCCTTATTGTAGTCACTGTAAGGTGAGATCAAGTTTGAAAAAATTATCCCATCATATTTATTATTTACTTCTCTTTTTTTGTTTAGACAATAACAGCGTTTCAAGATCATTTTGAAAAACACGTCCACTTAGCTACTTCAGCTGTTGACTATAATATAAAAGTTTTGTTGTAGCTTGTCCCAATGGTGATATGATATAATACCTATCGCATAACGATATATATCACATAACGTAGCAGATCTGACGGTCCCCGCCCGTACTACCAGTAGCCAGCAGACAGTTCTTTTGTGTCCTAAGTTGTCTGTAAGAACTTCACTTCTCATACGCTCGGCTCGTTCGAAAAAAGTACTTTAAACAGATTCAAATATTGTTAGTTCCCAACGTGATCGTAAGTTCCTACCTCAGAGTCAACGTGTTTTACATATAAGAGAAATTATTGTTGTACATTTATCCAAGAGTAAAGTTAATTCTTAGCAAATCTTACCCGTGGAAGCGGGCGTCGGCGACGCAATGCCATTTTCTCTCTGTATCCTATGATTGCTGTCCCCTGACGTCACTCCTGCAATTTAAATCAAACGAGTAAATAAATAAATCTTGCTAAATAATAGACATCGTAACAGAAGAGTAATATAGGCAATGATATAACACGACGGGCACTTCTATCCTGGCCTATAACCGCGAACCACTTCGTTCATCGAATAGTCTATTGGCATCACTCTCTTTCGTATACGCAAGAGTGATAGAGACGGGGGCCAACGTTTTGTCGATTTTCGAACTTCGCGGTAGGCCACCTGAGCTGAGCTGTGACGATTTTGACGCTATCGGTGGTGAGCGTTTGGAACAAACGTACATATATAAGTTCCCTTTCCCTTGGCACGTTCACGAAAAAACGCTTCAATTTGCAGCGTTTTTACGTTAAGCAGGTGTCAAACGCTCGGGGCTTTTTCCATTAACATGCATTAATTAGGGTTGGTTTTATGATAGTCGCCGTCAAATATATCGGAGTGGCCAAGGTCACAAATATCTGAACAACGCCTCTAAATTGTCAAGGTCATAAAGTGCATGTTCAGATATTTTTGAGTACCCTAACCGCTCTGATATGTTTGATGGAGTCGTGCATGTGGTTGTAGCCTCACCATTGTGGTGGCGCGCCGGCTGCAGCACGCGCAGCCCGCCGCCCGCCGACAGCAGCTGTAGCGCCGCTGGACCCACCACGAGGCCGCCACTGCCGACCACCTGCGAATAGTTCACTCAAATTGTAGACAAACCACCAAAAAAGATAGATATTATACATTCATAGGACATTTCAAAAGCAAGGAAATAAGGAATTGCCAACCGAAGCGAGGCATTTCAGGAACATAAAGCTCGATTATTCATCAATTCGAGCAGAGATATTCGGTTTAAATGAATGCGCGAAAAAACACTTAGTTTTAATATGCAGCAAAGTGCGCTTAAGCCGCACGCACTTTACGTGCGGCTTAAGCGCACTTTGCTTTGCCGGCTAAACTGGCTTGTTGTACAGTCAGCAGCAGAAGTAGCTAAGCGGGTAGGGTGTTCAAAATGATCCATACATTCTCATATCATATTCTCTTAACAATAAAGTCGTGTCCAGCTCATTTTGAGCACCCTACCCGCGTAGCTACTTTTACTGCTGACTGTACGAGAATCCCTCACCAACGTGTTTCGCTAAAATGCCCGTTCAACTCTCCATTACAATATGATTGGGTAGGTATGACAATATTCCACGATTATTTTAGAAAATGCCCCACTTCACGTTATGCCGCCGGTCCTCCAGAAAGATATGAATCAATCCTTTCAGTTCAGTGAAGCGTTATACGCATCCCTACTGCAGATGATCTGATCACCTTGTGCGCTATCAAGTGGCTGACTGGTCTTAGTTTTGACATTTAAGAGTCGCCAGGACGCTCGCGTCTCCATACAAACGTAGTTTAGCTCTCATTTTAAAATGACAAGCTTTAGAACCACAAAATTTGGCATGGGCATTCTAGTAGTACAGATCTATGTCGGTAATTTGTTTTCGTTGTTAAAAATTGTAATACAAAGAAAATACAGCCAGATACAGATTTACATACAAACCTTATTTTTGCTATATTTTCTTTGTATTACAAATTTTAGCAACGAAAACAAATTACCAACATAGATCTGTACTGCTAGAATGCCCATGCCAAATTTCGTGGTTCTAAAGCATGTCGTTTTAAAATGAGAGCTGAACTACGTTTGTATGGGGACGCGAGTTCACGCGAGCGTCCTGGCGACTCTTAATAACCTACTTTATTGATAATAATATGTTACGCTTCTGTATTTTGCCATACGAAGATATAAACAATTCGCGTGAAGTGGACAGACGTACTTGCGAGATGGGTAGGTGTATTTGCGCGGGGTGCACGAGGGTGGTGCTCAGCGTGTTGCTGACACCGTTCTCCAGCTGAACGTTCTGGAAATACACACAATTTATTATTTTACGTCACTCTGGGCGGTAAATGAGATTTTTTGCCCATGGGCGCAGCAGCAAATCTCACATCACACCCAAGAGAAGACGTAAAATTGTGTACGCACCACGGGCGGTAATAAAGGAGGCCTCAGATCGCTTGTTTACGGCCCTTACATTCAGTTCGGGCCACAAATATCCGCGATCCGATCCGTTCTTTATTTTACCACCCTAGGTGCGTAATGTACTATTAAGGGTTTTCGGAAATTTTATAATACGTTACGAAAACCGAGGATTTTCAAACACAAAAGTTTACTATTTAACTCACTTGTAAGTATTTATTCACTTGCGTAACATTTTGCGGATGAGGTTTCCATTTTCAAGCACTAAAAGTGCTGGGAACCGGTCAACAAGTTAAGAGGCTGACAAGACCCAATGACCTTCAAATTGACTTTACTTAAACAGTCATATAGCTATAACTACTTGTTTTGGAAAAGTAAAAAAAATATATGTTAATATTCATTATATTTAAAAGAACTTGGTTATTTCCAATACACGATTGGACGAAATCGGCTCGATAGAAAATAATTCCAAAGTTACATCTATAATTAGCTTAAAACAATTGCACGTCTTTAGTTTCTTGGCTTATATGTCTGTAATTAAGGACAACATTCCACCACACTAATACTAAAAACTTCGTTGCCTTAAATTTCTCAATTAATGCATAGTTTTTTTTAAATTCATCATTTTGCAAAATTTGCAATGAGCTCCCATACTAATCGTAACGCAGTGTTTCTCTTTCACTCGCGCTGAAAAAGATAGGGAGGGAATTTAGGTCTTATCATCCTCTTAAACGTTATTTTTAGACTGCCTCACTAAGTTATTGATTGAGTAACTTTAGCAGAAAAATAATACCTATGTGGCGCTTTCAAGTGAAAGGTACATCATTGTCGGTTGTTATTATTTGTAAATTATGGCAGTAACGCCTTATTGACAATCGACAATGATGTAACCTTTGACTTGAAAATGTCACATATGAAGAAAAAACTATAATGAGTCACAACATACGTATGACTTGTACTACTCTAAACAGTCATTAAATACTTTTTAGAGTCTACACAAACACAACTTATTTTTAGGTACAGAAAAACCCAGTCTGCCAGTTCCTGCATAGCCGGAAGCGCCCGGCAGACTAGTTTAAAAGTAACGAATTTGACTCGAAATTTACGTCACTTTTGAACCACTCTGCCTGGCACTTCCAGCCGTGCAGAAACTGGCAGACTGCGTTTTTCTGTACCTAAAAATAAGTTACTATTTGTTGCCACAAGTATCATCTTGGTATTAAATGCCCTAGGTAAATACTATCCATTTTTTTAAACCGGAAGTGGTACTTTTTTGTGCTTTCGGCCAATTCAATTTTTTTTTACTATTTTTCCGGGACTCAGCATCACTTTTATGAACATGTGCCATGGAGCTTATCTTTGTATCACTTAACGGAGCAAATCCTACGGCCGCCGCCCGTACTATATTAGGTTAGTATAGGGAGTTAACAATTAGGAATATATTAATGTTATCTGAAGTGAATGATTGAATTACCTGTCCAGACTCGGCGGGCGCCAACGTGGTGAGCGTCAGCGTGTTATGCCGCGCGCCGTACGACGTCCGGACGACCTGCGCATGCGCAACACACCACATTTTAACGTGGGTTATACACACAAACTCGCTTAAGACAATAGGGATGATGACACATGTTGAATTATGCAATAAAATTTAGTTGATAGGATGCCAAATGATCAAAATATCCAAATAAAGTAAACATTTAAAAAATCTATTGAAATGGTTCAAAGATATGGCTTAAAAATTTCAATTTTTTTCGATTTTTGAAAGTATGAAATTTAAAAAACCAATGATAGCATTCGATTTCTAACATTTTATTGTGACCTAAATTGGCAACCATATACATAAACGCAACATTTCACTGTTAAAATAGCAATTTCACAATTTTTCCATACTTTAAACAGGGCAACTATGAATCCGTGACGTCACGGCTTCATATCATTTAGTTAGGAGCGTTTTGAGAAACAAATGCAAATCTCAGACTTTAAGTCTCTTTTCTGTCTTTTATGTTCATTTAAGGCAATTGGCCCCATATAGACATTTGATCCTCACAACAAAACGAATCGATTGATACCATGCGAGAAAAAAAATCATCTAGCCTATTTTGAAGGGGGCTGTTCTGTCGCTGCAAGTGGCAGGATCTGGTATAAAATTATAATCGTATTAAACGTGATCCGATTATGATGAATATTTATACCAATCGCAACGGGTCATGAGTTTCTGAGGAGTAAGGCAAACCGAAGACTGCTCTATAAGTACTATCTAAAATCAGGCGCGCCGACAGGAATTAAGTCTATGGTCGCCTCGCACTGATGTTAGGTACATCAGCTAGACACAGTCAGCTGCAGATGTAGGTAAGCAGGGTGCTCAAAAAGAGCTTGACACGACTTAATTGCCAAGAGAATAAGAGCGGGTGTAGGTCTTTTAGATGCGTCAAAATGATTCTTAGACAAGCCGAAGGCGAATTGGCTGTTTATAGTGAGCAGTGCTAAACTATCTAAAACTAGTAGGAATCGAGTTTTATAGTCACACCGCCACTGAGATCTAATAGACTCCAAGAATCCTAGTGCCTAATGATTTATTGATGTTTTGTTTACTTGACTGACTAAGATCTACCTTATCTCGTAGCAATAAGGCTCAAGCATGGTCAAACTTTACTAATATTTTTCAACTGTTTTTTTTTTCTAAACACGTTACCCTCATAACCAGTTCATGAACCAGTTCTACTTCTAATGTTAGGCCACTGGTTACTTATTTACTTACATAGAACCCCGTGTTATTTTTGAAGCTTTATCGTATTTAATCAAAAAATAAACAACTATATTTGAGTAATCAATCAATATTAAACCAAAATAAACCACCAAAGCTCAGTTGCACGAACCCGGATTAGCTAATCCGCGATTAGGTCAGTTCTAATTTCTAAACGGGTACCAGGAGCGCATACCTGCGAGGTGGTGGGCGTGATCTGTATAGGCAGCGTACGCAGCTTGGTGCTGAGGTTCAGGCTGCGCGGCGGCGACGTCTTTATCCGCGCCACGCGAGGGGGTGATGACGATGAGGTAATCTGGAAATTGAGGATATAATACGTCAGTATAAATCAATATATTTATTTTCTCAAAAATGTCCCGCAAGGTTGACTTTTACGGTTTAATATCAGGCGGTGAAGTGCTTCGTTTATGGTCAGTTAAAAATTTAAAAAGTTACGGAAATTGCAGTCTCGATTTCGATCCGTAAATTTCCAATACAAATTCCATTATTGTCGCGGTACATACTTTTTTTTTACGTAGTAACGGCTATAGAACTAGGTGGAACAGTTCCTAAACAGCCAAAATAGAGAACGAGTTACAATTATTTATAATGTTGGTACCGCGTGTTTTTAGCTGTCTCAAATAGATTGGCGTTGTTCGGCAGAAAAATACACTTCTATTGAATATTTAAAAAAAGTAAAAGGCGGTAAACCAAATGTTTTTACTTTTTCTATGAAAATTTTATAAGTAGCTAACGAAGTAAACGAAATAGTAATAGTAGTAATAGTGAAAGTATTTATTTAAAGAAAATGAGTCCCACTTCATGTGACGAGAATATGTAATATACGCCTCCAGAATTAAGAGCAGAGGCGAATTCTGCAATGAATAACTTGTTTCCAGCGAAATCTAAGGACAAAATTTATTTCGATTGACATACCTACTTATTTTTATTTTCTTGCACCATTTTTGAGAAAAGCACTATATTTGACTCGGCGTGAAGAGCCATTGCCGGCTTCGTATTAACTTAAACGGACTCCCGTTCCGGTCGTCCGTTTAAACATAATACTCAGCCCGCAATGGGCTACTTCACCTCCTCGACAATAATGTACTATTACGGTCTGGTTACGAGACCTTTGAGCCAAGTTTTTTTTTATTGAAATGCTACGCTACATAACAGGTACAGTCGAGTTCTAAAATATGGATGCGATTAATTACTTAGACAAAAATAAAAATATATGAACACAACCTGAAACCCATTTTTGTCCGATAAATCGCATCTACATATATTATAACTCGCCTGTACAAGTAATATCCAGAATTTCATAGCAATAAATTATTACGTTGCAAAAAAATATAGGTGTCATTATTTTGGTAAAGGTACCATTTTTTAGGCCGACGCTTACGTCGTACTCTTGTACACAATTACAGCAGTAAAACCATAAGCGCCAACCTCCAAATGGCTCCGTTACTAAAATAATGACATACCTACTTGTCATAATAGGTTTTGTTTACTGAAAGAGACCGCTAGAAGGGATGTTTAGCTTGTTTGTAATGAGTACAAAAAAAACATAACCCTCCTTCTGCAGTCTGGTAGAAAATCATACGTATGAAACATGAGTAGGTAACATCAATTTTAAACTTACACTTATAGGGATTCCTACTACTTGTCCGTTGACTCGATCATCCCTATCCATTTCTTCAGTTCCTGCAAAATAAAATACATCAAAATTGAATAATAGAGATTTTTCTGGACGATTAAATTATAAAGAACTGTGAACGCAATCTCTTATTATCAAATTTCTAAACAAAAACAACGTGATAATAAATTAATAAATTCTTTATAATCTATTATCACGTTGTTTTTCTATTTACGAGCTTAGTCGCTTCACGATCCATACGTACACTAAAATAACTAACGCTTTAAGTAATACACATTTTGTACAACGAATGAAGTAATTTTGCTTCTTCCCAGTCAGAATTTGCAAGCATTAACATTGCACAATGCCGTGTTAACTGTTAAAAGGTGCACGAACAAGTGATTAGGGCTAACAAAAAAAGTGGTAAGTATACGCCCTCGGGCGTGTTGATAGATTTGTTAGTGTGAAACAATAGAGCCCGATTCTCTTCGCAAATAAAAAAATACTCATTCTTTTTTTTCTCTAACGGATGCACATTGCCGAAAATAATCTCGTCCGTTAGCCACCAGGCTCGCATAAACCGTAAGCGTACCCGCGCTCCGAGGCCTCGTGGTGGCGGTCGGCCGCACGGACACCTCTCGCTTCAACGCGGCCAGGCGCTGCTGCGCGGCGATCTTCTCGCGCGCGAGCCGCTCCATCTCGTGCTCGCATTCGCGCTCTTTGCGGCGCAGCACCTGCGAACAATGTACCAGGATGTGAGAACTGTGGAGAGGTTGTTCAGATAAGAAAACGATTAACTGCAGTGACATCGGTATAGAAACTAAAATTTTGAAACAAATATGCTGCATGGTTTCCAAAAAATAACTTAAATACAAAAATGCTAGAAATCACAAGATTTACTGAAATATCAAAACACCGACTTGGATGAAATTTAGCGTGGGTAAAGTCACGTATTTTAATTGTTGAGCCATTTACGGTTCATGCTACTTTCGTTTGTTTAATACCTACTCATTCTATGAAATGACCAATGTATAGTGAACCCTAAAAGGCTCAACAATTAAAGTGAGTGACCGTACCTACTAATTAATAAACCTGTAACTGTCTGTACTAGCATTTGCCAGCGACTTCGTCTGTAAGGACTTAGTAATCCACGCCCCTTTTATTTTAACCTCCTTATATTCTTAACCAGAACTGAAACAATCAGCATACCAAATTTCATCTAAATCTATTCAGCGGTTATTGTTGTTTCCCCATACACACTTCCATCAACATTTTACCCCCTTAAGGGATGTATGTATAGGAATAGGATTAGGTATTTCGAGAATCGTCTAAAAAGTCTAAAACACGAGTGGTCGCAGTGACAGAATCACGCTGTAATGATTTATAATAGACCTTATCTAGTTACAATAAGGTACATAATAGGTATGTGAGTTTTCAAATAAAACCACAAGTCATCTGATCTGATCATGGCATTCACGGGCCTGCCACAATGTTTAGAAAATGTCTTAGGTTGTATTTTGTAGGGCTTCTTATTTGTGCAAGTTTCTTTGCGAGTTGACAAACAACGACGTAAATTCTAGTAGGTATCGCAGAAATTAAGAATAACAAAAAGAAAGTATAACAATGGGCCTGGGCAATGTTTGAAAGTTGCCAATCGTTGGTCGCTCATTGTTTTATGATTTGAAATCATTTTCAGTTTGAAACAAAATCGTAAACTTTTGCAAGTTGGTAACAATGGCTGGAAGCCATACCTATCAAAATTGAATTATGAAAAGGCAACAAGGGGTGCCCTCTGAGTGGCGAAAGTGGGAGTTGCCGCGACCGCAGGGACTAGGCGAGCAGAAACGCACGGGGGTAGCCGAGCGGTCATGGCCCGGATCCTACGCCTACCAGTATCAGAATGCGGGTACCTTTGGGACGGGGTGATTAGGATTATTGAACCCGGCTTATCGTGAGTGAAATGACGGGTCAAAATGTGAATCGCCCAAATGTAAATTATACAAGTAAGTACATGGTAAAAGTAATGTTTAATAAAGATATTGAAAAAAACACTATGCAAATTAGGCCTATCAGGAGCTCTGTTTTGGATAAACTAGTAGTTCCGGAACAGGGCTTAACCCCTTTCCTGTCAATGTATATTACAAACTACATTACTTTTGTTTGTTTTTTATTAACGCATTTTTTCTAGTTTATTTGAATGAGGCCAGAAAATGCAGGTCTAACTTAGTTTTAATTTTATTACTTGTCAAGAAAAGATTTTCATTAATAAACCATAACACGTGTCAATTCGACAAAACGTGTAACTCGTGGGTAACCCGCATACGTTACGTTTGGGGCCATATTCGGCACATGCTTTGTATGAAGGTGCTTCGCTTCTCTTATCAGCTTAATTTATTAATTATTATGAATCTTTCCTGTGTAATAATGTACATGTCGACTGGAGGCCGTGGAACTTTGTAGAACCTTTGTAAATTTCAATTGCTTATTTGCTGAATTTGTATATCCCACTAATAAGGTATAAATTCCGAATGGGAAAGTGCCGGAAGATGGAAATACGTGTTATTTTTTTGGAATTATGCGAATAAAGTAATGTAATGCATGCAAAAATACGCAAATAAGTAAAACTGGTTGTCACTAATCGACTAGCACGTTATTATACCGCGGAATAGCAAAGCAATATTATTGTAGTTGATAATGTAAACAATTGTCTTTTAAATATTAAAATTCTGATTTAAATAGTAATTATGACGGTTTGTTCACAGAATGGTTTTTTTTTATAAAAACACCGTCAATGAGTCAAGGAGGTTATAAGTCGAATATTTTATGTAAATGAATCTAAAAATACTAATATTAAATTACCACATTTCATATTAGTAGTTAGTATTAGTAATCTAAAAATACTAATATAAAATTAGAAAATTACCACATTTATTTTTGTTTATTAAAATCAAATGTTACTAATGCTAAAACAAAAGAGTTTTTACACTTAAGTATTGTTAGTCGTGCCATTTTTTGTCTCTTTGTGTTTCATGTCAAAAATGTAAAAAAAACATGGATTATAAATTATAACTCAAACTCCATTTTATACCTACTTCGGCTTATAATCAATTTTTTAATTTTAATTTTCTTAACCGTATGTGTGGCGGGTGGCCAGATCAAATAATTGGAATAACAACTTTGACATTCACTTAATTTATGTACCTACCTACTATAATATTGGAAACATACACCGATTCTTCCCTAACCTGTGCGATACATACCTGGATATACCTGATCGCGGAGGCCAGTATGGACAAGTTGGAGGTCTTCTTGTCGTCAGGGGTAGCGGGCAGCTGCCGCTTGAGCAGCTCGAAGCACTCCTTGAGGTGAGCTCGCCGGTTCTTCTCGAGCTTGTTGTGCACCTCCCGCGTGCCGGCGCGGGGCGCGCTGCCGCTTCCGCTGCCGCTGCTGCTGCCGTTGCTGCCCACCGACGGCGGGGAAGGGATCTGGGGGGTGCTGGGGACAAGAGGACATTGTTAAGTCAATGTTTTTATTTTACTTCGTATGTTATTTTAATGGAAAAACTAGTCTTTGATAAATATTTTATATCACACCATGAAATTATATTTAGAGCTCTGTTCTGGATAAACTGTAGTTTCGGAAGAGAACTGCATGAAGTATTATTATTAACCCTTGTCTTGTCAACGTATCTTACAAAATACATTATTTTTGTGATTTTCATTTTTTTATTTTTTTCTAACTTTTTTTTATTGTTTTAGTTTATTTGGCCTGAGGCCAGAACGCAAGTCGATCTTAGTTTTTATTTTATTATTTGTCAAGTACTTAAAGGTTAAATGCAGTAAATATAATTAGGATTGAGCTGGTATTGGATGTAAAATGCTGATGTCATTATTTTAAATTACTATTATAATTGTAATAGTTAGCTACATTCTCTTAACTAACTGAACTGATCAAGAAAGATGGTCAGTATATTTTCTATGCGAATTAACATTAAATTTCCATTCACCCAAAATCGTCTAGCCAAATGACCGAAGTCACTGAAGTATATTAACAAAAAGAAAATGTACCCCTATTCCCACAGGTCTACGTGTAACCGTCACACAACCAGATGAATCCCGAGGAAACAATACGCAAATACATGCACATTTTCAATTATACAATGATCGAGTAAAAATGCATCAAAAGTCGCAAGCAACCGTGTCCACGGAGTAATTAAATTTCAAATTACTGTGTCACATTATACGATTGAATGATGCATGCGATCGACTCAAGGACTGATCTGCTATCACTATCTAACACGATGAATTATGTACACAACCGCACCGAACAGCGACACCCAATACTCGTGTACCCGCACCCGTGTACCCGTACCCGTGTAACCATTACACGTAATATTAATATCCAAACCTTGACAGCAATCGGGTGAAAAATAAAGCACATGGTACATACTAGATAATAAATTATCACCGTATGTTACAATTCCACTTTGACCCAATTGCATTTTTGAATTTGATTCCACAGCGTCCTAGATTTGTGCCACTGAATAAATTCAATGTAAGGTTGATTTTAACAGTCATGTCAATGAAATTTAATGTGCTGCATTGCTCTGAATACCCAGTTTAAGACAAACCTACCTACCTTCGTATTGTGAAATGATGATAAATTGATAATCATGATTCATGAAGTTGCCTCATTACTAAGAACCTATAGAATATGTAAAAAATATAATTACAAGTTAGTTATATATGGTTTTTCAGCTATTTTAATAGGATTAAAACATATTTAGCATAATTTAGATTGTTTAGCAAGCCACAGATTTTTTTCTCTACAAGTCAAAATATCATTTAAATAAGATTTTTTTTTATAATAATGTAGATTTGAATTGAAATAACATTTAAGATAAGAGGTTATATGAAAGGAATTCACATTAAAATGTTACATTACATAAGTCAAGTGTTGTCAAGTTGCAAAATCATATAAAATCTGTAAAATACGCAGCAATAAATATAAATCGTTGGAATTAAAAGCAATAAAAATAGTTTCAACGGTAGTCAATGGTCCTGTCTCGTCTCTAGAACCTTCTCGGTACTAAGTTGCAATCGCAAGGCATCAGGCCTATAACCATAACCATAGGCCAGGAATGCAGAGGTAATTTAATAGACATAACCGTTGCTATCGATACCAGCGTTCAAATGTGTATATAAATACTTATTTACAAACGGGACAGCTGAGCGAGAATAGAAAAAGGAAAATAAATAACTATATTAAGTTTTGTCCAAAAGTAAAATGAAACGTGTGGAAGTTATTGCGAATTCAATTATGTTTATTATTTCAACAATTTCAAGCGAAATAAATCTATTTTTATTGATTACCTAATCAATAACGATGCTTTTATTGATTGGTAATAAACACTTTGCCAACCGTTCGTTTAAAAACAAAGGTAGAGTAAGTACTCATTTCTGTCATTTTTATTTTATTTTAAGAGAAAGTTTTATGAACACACGTACAATTTTTTATTAGTATACCAAGCCCCCTACCCTATCAAGTTTACGTTTATTCGGTTTTATATACAAAATATTCTCAATAAATTTAATACTTAATGTTTGAGTGAAAATATTGGTAAAATTTCTTATTTTTTAATCTACACTACGAAGGGTTATATAGGAACGGCTCGTAGAGCAATATCCGCTATACAAGAGCAGAAGATTCTCTATTCTCAACAGATAAGGGAACATGGCAAGGAAGTATCTATCGGGCTCATTCAGACTGTTCTCTGATGCCGGCCGTCACGCCTAGCCGAGTCCCCCAGCTGTTTTGGACAGCGCTGGTACTAGGAGAACATACCCATGACTGGTGCTTGCTGTACGCGGCCTGGAATGTTCTTGTACGAAGTCAAGGAGGGGCGCCGGCGCGGGTGGCGCGGGGGCGGGGGCGGGAGCCGGCTCGAACACGAGCGCGGCGGCGGTCGCGGGCGCGGGGGTCACCGGCACCGGCGACGTCGGCCGCACCACGCCGTTGCTACGAGCCGTCACCGACAACCCTGTCACCACTCGCACCGACACCGGAGACTTCGGCTCCTCCTCTGTGAACAAACGAAAATACGTCATCAGTTTTTATACTCATACAAAAAATACACTTATATAAGCCACTGCTAAACAGCTGTCTATCTATAATATAAAAGTAAAACAACGAATAAACTTTGCAAAAAGTCAGTTTCAAATTGTTTTGTGACTGGACACCCTCATCTGCGGCCGGCAGGTTGTCAAACCCGTGTCAGCCGCTCGTCGACGGCTGCAGTGCGAGGCGGCAAAGTACCAGGCGAGCATAACAATGCTAGCGTTCATAACAACCAAGCTAATGACATCTCAGTATCGGCGAGAACGGGACAGTAGTACGAGCGCAACACTCTTACGTGTCATTAAGAGCGAAATTGTGCTTTATATCCTACGCTATTAGTTATAAAACGTAATGTAAACGTAAAATCAGTCACGCTGCATTGGCGAGCTGGATAGGAGATAGCGTTTAACGTAATGAATGAAAGGGATGGAAAAGGGGGCGTGTCGTACGGCAAGAGCTGACGTCAGTACATGTGGTTATGAGCGCGTGCCTTCGATTGACGTTTGTGTTGCCAAGGCGCGCCGAAAATCAGCTGCTGATAGCCAGAAAAAAGCGGCCGCGCGTAAACGACCTGCTGCTGGTACGCTGCTACTTTACTTCGTAAACAAATTGATTTGAAATATGCCTGTTATGTAGTTTTAATGAATACAGACTACTAGGTATGACGTAAATAGCGTCCCATTTCAGATAAGCAGTTAGGTATAAGTTATAAGACAAAACAATATGTTTAAATATATTTTAAATTTGTGCAATCACTGCAATCATGACTTAAAATTATAACAATCTGATTTGACGAGTAACCGCAATTAGCCCGTGTACCTAACCAAAAAATATCGACGTGGCATCGAATGGGTTAAATTCTTAAAATATGATTAGGTCCCACCCAAGTCCAAGGGGAAAAAAAAGAAATCTTAAACATTATTTGTGCCTCAAAATTTAATTTATATTGAATATTGATTTAAAATCATATACACATAGTATTCATACTGAACTCAAAACATCGCAGTCAATGTTGAACTATTATGTATTATCTATGTGCAGCCCGAATTCTTATAAATAAAACAATAGATTTAATGACTGACTGATCTTTAGATCTAAAATTCTCTTAATGTATAACAAAATAGTTAGTGAATAGGACTACAGGAGTTACTGACCGCTTTATTAAAGCATAAATAGTATGGAGTCAAGGCTTCTGACCTTACGACTTTGACGACTTCAGACTTTATAGAGCTTCAAAACAACATACGCATCAACCCGTAGCTCAGCTGTATTTATGTAACGTAGGGAGTGTAGGGACAATTCAAATTAATTGAGAACCCCTTAAAATATCTAGCTTTCTCAGTAACTTCTCAGGCCTTTGTTACAATACACCTTTTAATACAATTTTACAATTTATAAGAGATAGTTCAACGGTCTAACTGTCCCTCCATTAGAGGTTAGGTTGTTTATAATTAGATTTACTTATTAACGAATTGTATCGATTCAATTTAGGTGAAACACCTCACGTTAATACGTATGAAAGATGAAGATGTAAATCACGTTTTAATTGCTGTTCTTCAGGTTCTGATTAACCTTCAATTACATCACATCTGTAAAATAAAAATACTACCTGTTACTAGTACAGCTAGTTGGTATTGACATTTTCTTACAATCTTACGTAAGTTTTTTAAGAGTCCACGGTGGTTGCCCGTCGGCTCCAGACACCAGGGCAACAAAGCTCCGAGGAGATTATACAACGAGGGTGGTGGGCAGGATGTGCGTCACGGCGCGTGGGTTCGCATGGGGTTGGACATAACCAGCCTTCCATGGCTAGATATTGACGATAGCCCGATTTGTACTCTCATGGCTGTTCTTGATATAACTTTTAACAAAAACGAAGGCTTCGGAACCATTAAGTACCTAAGATGCCAAAATATAGCATGATCTTTTTAAGCATGCAGTGTCCCTGTTGCCCACCCGAAAAATGACGACTTGTTAAGTGCCTGGACTAATATCAGATTTTCAATAAAGAATCCATGCAATCTGCATCGGCACTAACCTACCCCACAATAATCATCATTTTACTCTCTCTAATTGAGACAAAAAAGGCTAGTATCGAATAAAAGTACACTGAAAAAAATAATCGGTAAATAATTTCTTTCATGGGTGAAAGATTATTGGTTACTGGATTTTAAATTGTATAATTTGAAACAAAAAAGAACCGACTTCACAGCATAGCCTCCACCTTGACCTGATGACAATGGGCCCAACTGTGAAGTTCAAACAAAAAAGAAATCGGTGAACATAAATTAATAAATAGAAAAAAGCAAAAACAAAGATCCCGACGAATTGAGAACCTCCTCCTTCGAAATCTTGAAGTCGTTTGAAAATTAGAAGACGTAAAAAATAGCTTTAAGATTATCGTGTTCGAACCGAGTAGGTATATGCAATGCAGTAAGCCAGGAATTGATATTCGCTCGCACCGGGGTCTGTAAACGTTTCTCGAAAACTTTTTCCGGTCAAGGACTTTTTCCGGGCTCGATTAGCTCATAAGAGATCCACTCAAGTTTAATCCAGGTAATTAAAAAGAGTTTTCTTTGAATCTAGCAGATAGCTGAATAGGCAGAAGTGATACGAGGATATTGTAGACAATTTGTAGTAGTAGATAAAAGAGAAAATTACGAAGGCAAAAGAACGTAAATAAATTCGGGAGTCAGATACAAAAACCCATGACTATACTCGTAACTGCTATTTTGCTTAGATTTCATTCGGTAATTATAAGTTAACTCGTAGATCGAAGATCGACTATACGAATGTCTATTGTTTATTACTAATAAGCAACCGAAATTGATATACTTCCGATTTTCCAAGTACGCATACGTAGCTTCAAAAGATTTTCACCCTTAGCAGCCATGCTGCCGTCGGATGTTACTTCATATTTTGAATTTATTTTCATAGCAAACTGTCCTTAGGGCCGGTTGCACCAAACTGTCTGTGAACGTAAATATAATCGTAAAAAAAATCTTGTATGAAAAGTTTGACAGTTTTCTATGGGATGACAGCTCCGTCGCCATATTTAAGGTTGATGAGTCTGTTAATTGTGCGTGGTGCAACCCACCCTTTTAGTCTGCGAAGATCCCGTCCCGTGCGAAGATGATTGCATGCGAAATGATTATTATTAAAAGATTTGTGCAACTACAGGATAACCGGTATCCAAGGTATCCGTTCGGATGCCAACCTTGCAAGAACCAGCTTAAGTCTGATCTACGAATACATGAAGTAGTTCCGAATTATTAGATCAAGTTATACCAGCAACTGGTTCACGGGATTTTTGTGAATACAGAACGTGTACCTAACTAGTAGATCGGTCGGCATACCTAAACTTGGAGCAAATAGCTGGCAGAGCAGATACCAGTTTGACTGCAGTTACAGTATATTGACGGGATTTAAGTGGCTTTAAACCAAGGAGATCAAAATGATCCAGTAGACAAGACTACTGTAAAAAATACTGAAATCACTATAGATGTGCATGTAATAAGTATTTGAAGAGTTCCCTCGGTTTCTCCAGGATCCCATCATCAGATTTGGATTTAGTGACAATGGGACCGACTATGAAGTATACTCCTTGAAACAAAAAAAAAATTTGGAAAATTCCAAATCGGCCCAGGCGTCTTCGAAAAATCGGTGAACATACATTAAAAAAAATACCCCCCGACGAATTGATAACCTCCTCCTTCGAAATCTTGAAGTCGGTTGAAAATACTGAAATCTATAGGTGTGAATAGTTGAAGAGTGACCTCGATTTCTCCTGGGCGGATCCCATCATGAGATCTGGACTTGGTGACAACGGGACCAACTGTGAAGTATACTCCTTCAAACAATAAAAGAAAAACGGTCTAGGCCTCTTCGAATAATCGGTGAACATGTATAAAAAAAACTAATGATCCCGATTCGAAATCTTGAAGTCGGTTGATAAACCTAAGCAACTAACACCGATGCTATAAGTAACTTCGTAGTGCACTTACCGCGTTTCCTATCAAACAAAGACGGCTACTTAGGTACGTGTATAAATCGAATATTGCATATTCGTGTGCGAGGGGGAGAGGGGGGGGGGGGTCTGGATGATAAGAGGAGGTACAGTAGGTACACGGCTGCGGGGGTGGGGTACGGCACGTGACAGGCCGTCACGCGGCACGAGCTCTCCCGTCGGGGAAACTAGCGAGCGTGTTAACGCAAGCTCTCTAGCGCTTCTGATGTGCTAGTAGTTGCACTACAAACATAGTTTCTTGGGTTTGGGGATAGTTCGCCGATTCAATAAACTATGAATTATTTGACTGCATAGTTACCCCAGAGGCTCTTAAGCGCTCAATATAAAAAAAAATTAAGACAGCACATGTATAGTATAATGGTGAAAAAAAAACAACGTCCAGATTTATACATGTGAAACTTATAAGAAACAGAGAACTTAAAGGAAGAAAGAAGGGTCATCGAATATACACATGAAAAAAATATGACGGATGTAATAAATAACCCGTTAGAATAAGTGAATTTACAAGTGGATTAAATGTAATGTGTGTGTGTGCTTCAAAGAAATCCTTGAATTGCGAGTAATAAATTATATAAATGTAGTGTCAATAACCTAAAATCCAAGATAAGTAAATATCAGTTTTTATGTCAGCAAAAGATAAACAATACCACGTGTACGATAACGCGTATCATGCCACTTGCCTATAAATTAAAACTCATCTTACTATTTTGATTAATTAATCAGGGGCGTATTTTACCAAGATAACTTGAAGAAGGGTTGGCCACTGACATGTACTACCAATCCAATAGTGCCAATTTCATGTTTCTCTTATGGATTTTTCTGGCGCGGATTCTAGCCAACCCATAGAACAAAAGTGACAGTTACCAGTGTTATGAACAACCTATGCTGCCGCCATCTGGCAGAACCTTTGACAGTTGGCTTCCCCATTCGAAAGTTGCAATATAATTCTTTACTAATCGTAGTGTTTGTAAGCTATAGCTAGTTACTCCTATACTTTCTTTGCATGCATTGAATGTCAACCCTCCGCAGCAAAGTCGCAGTACGCAAATAAATATAACGGTCAACCACTTATCCAATAAACGACTGCCACTTGTTTCGATTCTCTTGAATCTACTATATCTCTAGGTTTCTTATAAATAAGCGTTTCCTGAACTGATTTTTTCACCTGGTGGTGCCAAAGGTCTAGTTGTCATAATCCACCAATCAATATTAATCGGAAAATCCGCTCTAAGATACGATAATTTTCAACCTCCAACTGAAAAATAAGTTTAGCGTGTATTCAATTCACTTCAAAATCTGGGGATGAACCTATTTGAGAGCTCTTCTGTTCATCGAAACTCTTTTTTAGATTTTTTTAGTACATAATTCAGTAAAGTAATTTAAGTTGATAGCCCTTTACATACATTTTAGGAGCTATCAAATTACTCCACTGAATTACGAATTCTACCTTATACTGGTAATGTTATCTAAGGTGCGAACTGGGAACCGAGCTTGTGGGATTTCATATGTACTTCTATTCTAAGTACGGTGTGACTTTTACGTAACAAAGTGCGAGTTGCTATTTTTACCAGACTGCAAAGATTTCTTTTTTCAATCATACTTTCAATTTTCCAATATGCTTTACATTGAAAACGTTAAAATTCGTGAATATTTATAAAAGTGGCGTCGTTATATTTGCTACAAACGTAATTTTTACGTTTTTCATGCAGTTATTTCAGTAAGAAGAAAACATGCATTACTAAAGCATAAAGCCATTTCTGTGGGAAATCAAAAATAAGACTTTGTATGTAGCTAGAAACAATAGTTAGCGTGTTAATAGGAATGTTAATTATGTAATATCATTTAAAACCTGTTAAATGTAACGTTGAATGCACTCAAGTGAGCGTTTTTAAAGCTGTACTGATAAGATAAGGCAAGGAAACGCAATAAGTAATGGTTTACTGGGGCATTGACGTGACGAAGGACCTAACCTCAGCGTGCAAAAGGATATGTATGTCATGTAGGTACCGATATTTATGATCATTGTAGTTGTGTTAATGTTTAAGCTTGATAAATTTGATAATGGTAGTTTATTCCTTAGGACGCGGACGGATACGGATTGTAAGTGTAAATAATTCAAAAAAATACTGCAACTTGTATACAAGCTGTGCACTTGTGCAGTCGTCCATCATATTTTTGGAGCCTATGCTCAGCAGTAGGCGACAAATGGCTACAATGATGATGATGATGATGATGACGCTAACCCGACGGCGCCGTCGGTCGAGCCGCCGAGCGGGTCGAGCCCGACGGCGCGGCGGGCGTGACGTCACGTTCGTATGAACCATCAATACCATACCATTATAGTCAAAACAATTTCATAGCGTTTCTATCTAACACTTTGTAGTATGTGTAACTCGGTTTTCCCTCTCATTTATATTGGATGTGATTATGACGTCAACAAGAGTGCTCTTATTTCGCGCGTTTAATAAAACGTTGCTACAGAAGAGGATTTGGAAGAAAGTTAAAGAAAAAAAACTGGGAAAGGATCGCCACTTTTGCCAGGATGGTGCGCGGTGGCTGCACCTGCAGAAATCATCAGATGGTAAATTTCATTAAATATTGACTCAAATTAAATTACCCACACACTGGTGTGTTCCCACGATCTGACTCCAGCTCAGCTGTCTGCACTAGTTTTGATGTGCACAATCGCCATCAGATATATCAGAGCGGCCAAGGTGGTCACAAATATCTGAACAACGCCTCTATTCTCAAGGCGATAAAGTGATGTTCAGATATTGTTTAGTACCCTGGCCGCTCCGATATACTTGATGGCGACTCTCTTTGCCAGTTTTGCCTGCTCAAACCCACAAAAAGGTACACAACAACGTTCGTCCCGCATTAATGATGAAAGTTGGGACGGGCCTTGACACATCGCGAAACACCTACGTACCTGCCTACCGCACTATACGTACAGCTAATCTCATAAAAACTAAACAATTGCGGAGTTACGCAACGGCCGGGCGGCCATTATTGGATTACAAGACATTGTCTTTGTGTGCGACATCCGCTAGTTATGCAAACACACGTAAACATAATATAGCGCCACTGTGATGAACGGACACTTCAAAGATTTAAATTAAATGCCTATATGCCACCGTTCACTTATCCCATTAATTTGAGAATCAACGCAGCTTTTTATCTTCCTCTTTGCCTTCAATGATCTTGACACTAACTTGATGATTTTCCAATCGCTAAAAGCGCTGTCTCATAGTTGTCACGTGTAACGAACTTCGAGTGCTAAGTTCTATATAGTTCGTCTGCTAAGCCATACATCTGTACCTACTGTAATAGCACTTAAGACTCCTCACACTGCCACAGTCCGTCCACCTTTTTCCTTGGCCTGTCTCTTCTTTTTAAGGTTTAAAACATTCAAAGTATTTATTCAAACCAAACTCTTCTTACCACGACTTCCATTTGCATCAAGCGTCTTTAGCTAAGCTGATGGTTGTTAAGAGAACAACAACACGCAAGGTAAATGAGACAAAAATGCACCTGAACCTGAACAGAACACAGGAATTACAGTTTGACTTTGAAATCAAATGTTTCAACAGAAATGTCAATCCGCTTTAGAGAACTCTCACGGGGCTCGATCGGCGCTTGAACTTTCCCCTAGTTCTAACTACATTCTCAGAAACTAATAGGTTAATTATACCTTCTATGTTATTACTATACCTGTTAAATTATTTTAAGCTAGTTTATAATTTCGCGTACTGAAACCAATTGGAAGTCCTAAAATAGGTTTGGATTCAATTTTAATTGGCAGCCTACAAGAAATTGCCAAGGCATCCGTTAATTTAGAAGTTATAAGATTGCTTAATTATAACAGGTTATACAAATTACAGCAGCTAATTTAATTAAGAGTTATTTGTCATCGCAATTGAATAGGTACGTTCACAATTCGACAACGCCAGAATGAAATTAAAAGTCATCGATCCCTATACCTAGTACTAAATGCTAAGCAAAGGGTCACATATTGATTAGCAGGATTTGTAATGACACTACGGTATTGACCTAGTACGAAATCTTACTCAACTGGCGTTGTATACGTGAGCATATGAGCGTGGCGTGCCCGAACCGACCTTGGCAAGAGGAACGCCTTGAGTCTGACCGCCGGCACTTCCAGGAGTGTCATTCCAAAGGCCTTTCAAGTCCAATGCTTAAGTAAAACCAGTATCAAGTCGCTCTATGTTATAAAGGATCTTGGGACAATCCTTCATCAGAGAATTCGACTCACTTGCGATTGGAAGGCACTGTAAATTCACTGCAGGCACCGGAGCTAACCTAGGTAACGCTTGCACGACTTGTTTTTATCCTCCTCGCTTCTGTTGTCCTGCTCCCAATGTACGGGTAGAGCTCAAGGGAACATCGTGTTGCTTGGCGAGATGGCGTAAATAAAACTTGACCGGATCACTGACATCGCATCGGACTGACAACGCACATAACCAGTATATAAGTCTGACTAGAAGCATTGAAATTTATTTTTATCCAAACTGAATGAATCATTCCAAGCTATCCATTAAATAAGTCCAAAATGACAATGGTTAGACATATTTATCAATAACTCATCGTATGAATTTCGGCATATTATAGGACCATTCGTCAAACCAATCCATCCATTAAACTAATATCAACTGAGTGTACCTAAAGAAATATTTATTATGAAATTTTGTCCGTTCAAAGATTTCTGATAGGAAAGGAAGGAGTACGGAAGTCTAAAGGAGGCAAAGAACAAAATCTGTTAGAGACGTAGCTATTATAAGCTAGTACCAACAAAATAAAATTGTTGAAGCATTCAGTAGTGTTTAGTTGTGGTCTTGGATTTTGTTGTGCAAAAACAACACGAGGTCGAATGCAAGGCCGCTGTGGGCCGGCTGCACGTGCAAGTCAACTGTTACATGCACGATATTCCGTTCTTAATTTAACAGAGATTAAAACTTACCTAAATACTCCTTTATCCATTTCTTTTTCGGTGGCGGTCGCACGGGCTGAGAATCCTTCGCTTCCTCCTTAGAGGGGGTAGATTGCAATGAAGTCGAAGGTTCATCAGGAATTCGGGGAACAGTTAGAGCAGTCAACATTTGCTGTGGAAACCCGTAACCGTGTATAGCATGCCCGGCTTGGAATTGCTGGTATGCTTTCAGGGTAATCGGGATCGGCTCGACGATCTTGCCGAATTCTGTCTCCCTGGTGTTGATGGCAATGGTGTGGATGGTGTCGCTGTAGTAGTCACTCGGAGCCGCCATCGCGCCGAACACTTGCGTACCGCTCCCGTATCTGGCAGTGCATAGATTCACTTGGGAGGATTCCATAAGAATACCCATTCTACAGTAGGACGACACATATGCTAACAAGCTACCATACACGTTAAAGTCTCCATGGTCATAACACTTTCGTCCTAGCATTCATTTTAAAAGTTTCAATAGAAGTCTCTTGTCTTTGTCACTATTAAGGTTTAGTTTAGAGTCTCTTCAAATGCATAGCTGTCTAGTGTATATAATAAAGATTATATAGTTTTTTGCGGATACGTTTGCGAAATAACAGAACAATTTATTTGTCCGATAACGCTGGATAAAAAGGTTTTTGCCTCAACAATTCATACAACAACAATGGATAATGTCGCCCCGTACCGTACGATTTGAATGGCTTCATTTTCTCACTTCTGAAGTGCTGAGTATGACGCAGAAAATGCTTGCGCAATTAGTCATTTTGTAAATTCAAGCAAAAAAAGTTGCTAGAGAAAGTCAGCCTGGAGGTAAATCATAAGCAAAATGATACGAATATGACAAATAGAATCAATACTTATGGCAGGTTCTTAGTATTATTTGCAAGAAAGAGAAGGAGTGTGAGACGTAAGCGTAAGCAAGGAAGGCAAACTAGTTAGAATGGGTGATGTGGGGCGACCTAGAAGCGGTGCGCTCAACAAGTGAGGGAGGGCGGCGGGCGTCGAACGCATGGCATGCCCCGCCGGCACGTGCACTTGCCCCCCTCACCCCTCTACTCACGGCCCGCTCTGCGCACAGTTAACTACACCTCCACTGTTATGCGGCCCTGGTACAGCGGCCAACTGAATTGGCAGACATTGTGGATTAAACACATGACGCTAGTTGCGAATAAAATTTTAGAGATAAAATATGTCTGAATTGCTCATGTAAACAAATCGTTAAATGATATGTTTCACCGTAACATCTTTATAAAAAAGACAGAACCACCAATAATTCAACAATTGTGTATTATTCAAATAAAGACAAAATAACCATAGTAATACCACATTATGACACAAATACAATATAAACGTACTTACTACGAAGGAACTAACAACTACATATATACTATACTATACTATACTATACACCCAATAAATAAAAACAATGAATATTCCACTAAACGAGTTTATTGATGTTAAAGCCGCTGCTAATGCAGTTGACACGAAGGTCATGCTGAAGAATGACAATACATCCCATGAGCAGACGCACGAATTGTGATTAATTGCGTATATAATCGTATTAGCGATATTACTAAAGCAAGAATATAACTCAATATACACGCTGGCAACACGTGGCTCGTTCTGCACATATTATTCAATAACAAAAGCATTTCTATAAACAACGTTGATATTACTCGTTGTTCCAAAATATTTTAGAATACAAGATGAATCAATAAGCTAGAAGAGAAAATCTACAAGAAATGAAGAAATCAATTGAAAAGACAAACTAGACAACATTTTACAATTTTAATATTATGCTTTATGCTAATGATAGTAATGATAAAAACAATGCAATAATAAATAAGCAAAATTTTACAACTCCTTTACAATACTCAAAACGAACTGAAAAGATTTAGCTAATTGACTAGTTAAATTAAGCCGTCAAAATTAATCATCAATCACATCCCGTGAATTAAATGTCGCATGATACTAGGAGTGCATAAACAGTAAACGACCATTAGAGCAAACTAAACTATAATGTTCAAGTTAACGCTGTAGAACTGGCATACGCGAACAACGAACATATACAACGCGTGTCTTATATAACTCGCGACACGTGTCGATGTTTATATTATGTAATAGCCACTGTAACTACAACCACTAAGCACTAACTAGCTAGAATGTACACAATACTACTGATTTGCGCTCCTTTAATCAAGGCTGGATTTGTTCCGTAACTTAATGAGCATTATCGATATACATTATCCTAGCGTAAGGATGTGTCTTGGCACCCACTCTGTTCGCCCTCTACTTCGCCGTGGTAGTTCGGGAGGCTTTGCAGAGTATAACGGAGGGTATCCATATTCGCTTCCGTACAGATGGAAAGCTGTTCAACCTAGCTAGACTGAAAGCTAACACTAAGGTATCACATGATATCATTGCGGAGATAATGTATTCGGATGATCTTTGCCTCATAAGTGACTGCCCGGAGGGTCTTCAGCAAATGATGAGCAGGCTGGATGAGGCATGTTGTAGATACGGGCTAAAAATGAGTGTCAAGAAGACCGAGGTCATGTCCTTGGATACACTGCGTGCAGCCGGTACTACACTGAACATTTGCCTAGGTGACGCTACTCTGAAGCAGGTGGATAAGTTCAAATACCTGGGAAGTACCATAACCCCTAAGGGAGACCTAGACGCCGAGATTAACAATAGAATCGGCGCTGCTTCCGCAGCTTACGGGAAGCTTCAGATGAAACTCTTTCGGTCGCATGACATCCGGAGATCGACAAAGATTGCTGTATATATGGCCATTGTTCTGCCCAACCTCCTCTATTCGGCCGAGACGTGGTGCTTATACCGCAAGCACATCCAGACGTTAGATAGGTTCCATCTCAAATGTCTCCGATCCATCATGAATATCAAATGGAGCGATTATGTTCGGAATACAGAAGTGTTACGCCGCGCAAAGGTTGGTGGCATCGAGGCCTATTTAATGACACGACAACTGCGTTGGTGCGGGCATGTCTTGCGCATGGCCGATGAGAGGATAGCTAAGCGAGTATTTTACTCGGAGCTGCAAGAGGGCAAGCGCAGACAGGGTGGCCAGTTCCTTCGCTACAAAGACGTGCTCAAGAGGCACTTGAAAAGGGCTAATGTAACTCCAGACAACTGGGAGGAGCGCGCAGTTGAAAGACCGGAGTGGAGGCACCTAGTAAAAACAAGTGTCAACATCTTTGAAGAAAAACGCTTGATAGATCTCGATACCAAGCGGGATCAACTCAAAGCCCGACCACCTGCGGCAATCAACTACAACTAGGGCTTGCAATTCGAATATTCGAATATTCGAATTATTCGAATATTCGCCCTATTTTGGTATTCGAACAATTCCATGTTATTATTCGAAGATTCGAATATTTTTTTTCTATTTGTTGCAATTAAAATTGTAATAAATAAAATATTATTAAACATTTTGAATCGCGTATCATAATGAAATAGCTATATCCGTAATGTTTAGAGCACTTTACAGCGCCCATTAGCACAGGTTTTACATCCTGTAATCCTTAATATACGCGATTTAATCCTTGTTTCATTTGATTGGAATATTTTTCAGTATTTAATATCCCTCTCTAGTCACTCCTTCACACCTGAAGACAGTTATCACCTGCCGTATTTCCGGATCGTATGACTTGTTTGTAATGAATCCTTTTTCCTGGCTGTTTCACACAACTTGTTTTCTTCTTGACCTGATCACTCCACCGCGTCGGAGGTTTACGTTCGCTGTTGCCTTCCACCTTCACCACTATGACTACTTTCTCAAGGTTGTTATCCTCGCGTCTAGTAATGTGGCCGAAGTATGACAGTATGCGGCGATGTCAGATAGTGGATAGGCAGTCTTTAACGTGGAATCTAGTAAGCATCGATGCACTAGTTCGTCTAGCTGTCCGCGTTATACGTAACATTCGCCTCAAGCACCAATTTCTGAATGCATTGATTTTAATTCATTATTTTGCCAGGATAGTAGCCCACGTCTCTACACTATACCATTTACGGGGAATACGAGCACTCGAACCAGTCTCATCCTCGTCTTAATCGTAATTCCCCACCTTTTTCATATTTATTGACGTGCTTTGCGTCTCTCCCCATGGCGATCAGACTTTTTTTTCTGGGCACAGCTACCGTTGTTAGAGATGTAAAAATCGAGGATATGTGAAGTTGTTTACTACGTCGATACCCCTGCAATCCCTGCATACCGATGGTCTACCTAGATTTTCAGTTCGGTCTACTATCAAAAGGTTAATAAGTTTAGTTTTTTTAAATTGAGTTTTGACTCTTGACGGATTTTGTGACCGAGATACCTCTTAATACTAAACAAATCATATAATGAGTGTATGTAATGAGTGTGAGTATGTGTAATGAGAATCAAGTCACAAAACACGAATACTCTGAGGCTTCAGGGTAATTGTCTTGAAAATACTCTGTCCTTTGCGTATCTTGGAAGCACAGTAACATGCAGGGCGGAGCAGATGCAGATATTGCCGCTAGAATAAACAAAGCGAAGGCTGAGTTTGCTCAGCTCAAACCAGTGTGGGAGTCAAACGTATTTAACCGCCGCATAAAACTGGGCCTTTTTGAATCAATCTTGAAGTCGGTCCAACTTTTTGCGTTGCGAGACTTGGAGACTAACTCAAGGCTAACAAAACAAGCTTCAAGTTTTTGTTAACAAGTGCCTAAGATCGATCCTCCGTATCTTCTGGCAAAATAGGATTCGCAACGAGGAACTGTGGGCCCAGTGTAGACAAATCCCGATGGGGCAAGAAATCGCAAAGCGAAAGTGGAGACGGTTCGGGCATACGATCCGCCGCGGCGATGATAATATCGCATGCACTGCCCTGAACTGGAAACCCCTAAGAGGCGAAATCATATAAGCTGTGCATTAAAAGATGATTATTTTGTTCTTTTGATTTGCTTTTGTTGTAAAAAAACCTCGACAAATTATTGTATGGATGCGCACCATACAATAATTTGTCGAGGTTTTTTTACATATATTATGAGTAAATTCACGATTTTGTTAATTATAGAAGATTTTATTTGATTAAAGACTTTAAAATACACAAATACAATCGTTATATGTGTTTTTTTTTTTTAAAAACCCCAACTATTCGAATAGTATTCGAATAATTCGAATATCTCCAAAAAAAATGTCGAATATTCGAATATCTGAAGTCGTCGAATATTTGCAAGCCCTAACTACAACTATATTGATGGGATCCTGACATGTGACAAATGCGGACGTACTTTCACTGCAAAAGTTGGCTATGTGAGTCACGTTCGAGCACATCTGAGGAGCCCAAGATATCAGCAGCAGTCGCCGTAGCCGTATCGGCTAGGATGAGATGATGATCCTAGCCTAGTTGGTAATGACTCTGCCTTTTATTATTTTTATAAAGATTTCAACTGCTATTTAATAAAATAAGAAAATCCTAAATACGTGAAATCTTACTGTTAGAATTATATTATCTCAGCTTATAAAGATAAAATGTAGCAGGTCACAATGTTCGTGACAAACGTGACGTTAGATATAGGTAAAAGTATAGTTGGTAAAGCTAGAGCTACATATTTAGGTACAAATGCTTTAAAATGAATGGCCATTGAAATGAAGTCGTTAAAAACCTACGTACTGGCTGCCAGACAGATCAATAACAATATCGGACTCCCACCACTTCTGATTTCCTTTTCCAGCAATAAAGCATAATATGCGACAGGCTAATGTTTAGTCTGAAACAGTAATAATGAAATATAGCAAATAATAATGAAAGACGACAATACAAATGAACAAAATATAAATAAAAGGTAAAGTAATATGTACTCAGAAATAACATGTCACAAAATGAGAAGAGCAGGTGAAAAGGTCGAATACATCACAAAACGGATACTTGAATGATCATTTTACAAATTATTATTGAATCCATTCCTAATAACTATCACATTGTAAACTAACAATTTACCGACATTATAAATAGGCAAACCGAGAAATGACTTTTGTAATGGTTATCAAGAACCCAAAGAGCATGGCGCTGTATTCCATCAATCGGTTTTTGAAGAAGCAAGGCAACGGATTTGAGTATAGGTAACTACTAGCTAGGAGGGATTACACAATCGTCATTTGAATGTATACATTCATGAAAAGGAACCCGATCCCCAATATAAAAAGCGAGATTTACGTAATCGGGCAATCTATCTAGAAAAATTTGCAACTTTCCTTGGCCGCTCGGGTTTATTGTTTCTCCTCAACAAAAATGCCGATCATTTATCTAGGATTCAAGAATAGAGTACAACGCTGCAAAGGCTGTTTTTACAGTAAAGCAATGCCTAATCAGCCTACGAGCTCGAATGACTCGTCAGCGATCCATGTGTTGCATAATTAATCCATATATCGCAATTAGCCAATAGGTTGCGCAATGAGATAATAATTATGTTTCAATAGAGGAACTCGAACTTGAGTGTGTGCCATATGAATTATGGAACTCTGGGTCATAATCAGTACAGGTTCAAATATGTCTTTTCTGGATGTCTGTAATAATGTACTTAATCCCCATCCCCGTTTAATGGGACAGTCAGGTAGTCATTAACGCCTTTAAGCATATAAATGTCCAAGGGTCATCATTTGTCCCTAATCTTCAGAATCTCGTAGGATAGAATCCGTCGATATATTCTTAGCTACGTCAAGTTTTAAGTAATCCTGAGTTTGATATGAAGACCGTTTGTTTGTCCAAACCTAAAGACTCGAATCGATTGCCCAAAGATGCTGGAGTTACCGGAACATAGTCTAGAAATCCGAAATTGAGGGGTGAAAATGCGATTCACGTACTGTGCCAATTCATTGTATATTCTGGGGTCGCAATTAACCATGTTGTTAAAATTTAATGTTAAAATCAACAACGGTATTGCGTTTTTATGAAGTTGCATTGCAGTATCTTCTTTTTTTCGGCTGTGGAATCGTTTTAGATTAACTGCATGACACATAACTACAACCAGCAAATTTTTTCAAATCATTTGCATAACCAATTCACGGCATTTGACAAAATTTAAAATCCTCGAGATCCGTGCAGTAAAATATACATTTTACATACGGATAAAAATGTGAACTGATCCATCTGGATCTAACGGTATTCAATTCAATAAATATTCAACTGTATGAGTATACTCGTATTATACGTAGGATTATTTTAATAATCCATGGAGTTGCATCAATATGTATGGTCACCAAGTATCGAAGATACGGCTATAGAGAATTCTAGAACATTGTTATCTTAAAGAATTGAAATTTCATAACCGATATAAGTATACCGTATTAACACTTTTAAATTGAAATTACCTACAGTGTCAATGTATTTACAAAAGTGGGAAACGTGAATAGGAACTAGGTATATTTTTCCTTATAAGAACTCGAAGGAATGTTGGTACAAATTTAAGTAAACAAGTCGCGAATATCTAGATTAAACAATATACTCTTTATAATTTCAACATGCCTACACTACATATCACTTTGTTTACAGTTAGCTTGTGGACGTAGAGCGATTAATTGGTGTTTTTGTGCTATGTTAACATAGATTATTTAAAACACCAAACATGCACGAGTGATGTCTTAGGTCAGTAATATAAGAAATGTTGCAGATAAGAAACAAATCAGTCAGAAAATACAAATGGAATAGCTAAAGAGGATTTAATAAACAACCCAGACAAAGGTATGAGTAAAGATTATAGTAGAAGAATCGTACAAAGAATACAAACCTGCCTCGCACCTTATCGACCGGTACTACAATGTCCAAGGGACCGCGGATCGGACACAAACTAAGGATTTCATTAGTCACGTACATGGAGGAGGCGATATCTCCTCGGTGAAGTCAGCCTAAGCATTTCCCAACAAGCATTATCGATAGAATAAACGAACGAATGAAAAACACGGATCTCGGCCGCCAATGCCTATCGATCACACGAGCAAGATAAGGAAACAAAGACTTTTAATATGTATTATTAACATCTTTCCAGACATACTGCAGTAGAATGTTGACAATCATTGAAGATGTGGGAATTTCAAAGTAGATTAAAAGTCCAGAAAAGTTGTAGAAGCTCGACAGTGAATTGTAATTCGATAACACATTTTTTTCTGAAGCTACTGAGCCACTAACTGCGCAATATATTAATCATGGTCTAGTCTAGATAGATGTATAATCAAGTAACCAAAAAATAGCCATTAGACAGGGAATCTTTCTGCCCACAAAACGATTTCGATGTTTAAATAGAAGCTTACTATAGCAAGACTTTTCATATACCTCATTTGCTGATACATACTCGGAGGGAGGGAATAAACTAGAATTATCTACCTATTTCTATATCTATCTACTAGTATTTATTTCATTTAATCATATTTACTAAGTTTTTAATGAATTAAATCGCCAGAACAACAATGGGAACGCTCAAGGGCGCGTACTAGGAACATAAGATTAAAGTGGAGGTCGGTAAGTGGGCTGGTTCGGCTGGCCAGCAGTTGGCAGTGCTACCGCTGGCGGTGTCCTGCGGGCTGCACCACCAGCGGCGGCGCCGGCACGTGGGGCGAGGCGCGGCGCAGGTGCCGCCGACCTCGCACTATCTCGTCGCGCCGCCCGAGGCCGCGATGATAACGCACGCTATTTTCGACCGCCGTCGTTAGCTCGACGAACCTGACCGTCGCAAACGCATCCGCAAAATTTACCACAAATAAACTAGAGGCGCGATACGCGAGGTGTCTGCACGCCGCGGCGGACTGGGTGTGTAGAGCGGCGGGTGCTAACCGAGCGGCGCCGACGCGATTCGGTCGACGACTGATCGCTCGCCGCGTTCCGCCGGCCATCTCCGTCTCGGAGGGAGGGAGGACGACCTCCGGGCCCCGCGCTCCGCGCCGTCGCGAGTGAAAATGCGAGGCAGAATCGCGAGGCGCGGGGGGCGCACGCGGTCGCAACGCTCGCTGCACCGCTCTGCACTTTACATAACGCTGCATGGTGCGGGCGAGGCGCGGGTGCTGCGAAACGAGGTCGCCGCGACCGCGGGACACCTACAGAATTTAAAGAGGCTCGCGACTGTGATGAAACGGCGGCAGGCGGCATTAGCACGCCGATGACGTGTCGCGTCCAGTAAGTCGGTCGGCGGAGTCAGTGAACCTCGACGGCGAATAAGGTGAATGGAACATGCAGCCGAAACCGGCGTAGGAGCCGCAGTCGCTCCTTATGCACAATACTGATTAGCTTTCTAATGAAACGTGGCCGTGCGCTCTAGTGCCCGCCGCATCGCTTAGGTTCGCGACGCGCCTCTTTTCCATTTCGACTAGCTAGAGGAACACGGTATTGCAGAAAGATTTTACACAAACACGCCTGTTTGAAGTAAGGACCAGTGGCGGAGGGTTCATATAGCTCGCTTCTTACTGGCTTGCCTAATTTTCAGCCAGTTTAGTAATTATTGCACTAAGGCTCAAGAGTTAGTCAAAATCAAATTAGCTTTCACTCTGGCTTCCCTGGGAACATTTCTTATGCGCCGCCACTTGCAAGGAAGGGTCTACCAAGTAAGGGTAGACATACAAAGAGACTTTTAGAGAGTCAAGATTGCAGATAGGTTTAGGAACAGTTCAAATATTAATCAAAAGTTGAATGCGACATTAATTTATCAGTAATTCGCATGAAAGTTGGCATACTTACAGTACCTTTGTTTATAGCTGTGGGCGGCATTATTTTAGCGACATAATAGTTCCCTGGGGCAATAACATCGCACGTGCCGTCCGTACTCAAAGAAAGGTATCAGTTAGTGTTTATACGACGCCACGTTACCTTCCTACGCATGTTACCTATCTATAGCTCCACACGCGGGCTTATTGACGCTCGGCCGTGCCAAGAATAATCTGAAAAGGTTTCTAGATACATGTGTCTTCTGGAACTGGAAAACTTTGAAGCAAAAGCTCCCACCGCAAAGGGAAAATGCATACTAAAATGCCTTGAGGGAATTCAATTCAAACACTTCCCAGCGCGAAATGCGGGGGAGAGAGATTGGAAGTGCAAGTAAAAGGAACACATAAGTGGCAGGCGGTGCAGGTTCCGCGGGAGGGGAGACGCGTGCGCATGCGTGCGCCGGCTGACCTTGGCGCGGTGCAGCGTGCAGCCCGGGCCGCCGCCCCTCCCGCGGCTCGCCCCGCGCCTCGCAGGGGAAACTCCGCACACCTTTTGCTGTTCATGTACCCCGTGTAACCACGCCTGCCGGTTTAGCAGGTTGCTTCGCTGCCTATTTCCATTTTGAGGCAGACACTTCATTAAATCAGGTATTCGAACTGATCGACTTAAATAAAATCGCCTGCGAGTAGGACTATCGTGATCATTATGATAAGCCTGTTAAGAAAAAAGATGACACCTACCTAATTCACCACCTCTTCCTCTTTTGGTTTACGAACTATTTAATTCAGAAAATTCTAAGCAAAACTGTTCAGGAGGCGCTTCTAGAATGTTTTCTCTTGACCAAGAACCTTTCAAATCTACTCAACAAACAATACGTGTTGTACTTACCTCTATCACGTCTGCCAGTATGTTTGGATTTCTTTTTTGTTACTCAATGACCAAAACGATCATTTAAACAAATTTGGCACGCAGTTAAATTAGTTAGCTCTTGATTTTCAATAAATTAGGATAGGATACTTTTCTGGGCGGAAATAATTCCTTAAGTTCCTCACTCTTGCAGAAATTGGAGGGTGGAAGTTATGGGAGTGCCATTAACGAGTTCCAGACAGAAGTCCGGACAGTTGTTTGTGCCTGACAAACGAACGCCATTCCACAAAGTGAATGTTTTTATCAATCAAGCGTGCATTTAGGAGCCCTCGCACCGGACGCGCAGATACGGCTGTCTGGCAACCACAGGCAATTCCAATCGTTTACAGAGTTCAGGCGAGGCTACGGCTCAGGAAAGTCCGAATAACTGAGACCTCGATGCCTGTGCCATATAAGTGTGATCGGAGACCGTAAATACTGGTGTCCCTGAGCTGAGCGTTTAGTCTGCATTCGCTGGACAAAGAGAATACACATCCAGACCCTACATCGATAACAGTTACGCAACTTAAAAAAGGCGTGTAGCGAACGAAATTAATAATGTACTTTTAATCTTTTACTTCCACAGCCTGAAATGTGTAAAGTTCATCATTACAACATTATAAAGCAACAGACATTACAGGGATTCATTAGAATTTTAATAAGAAAAGCAAGGCACACGTGTTCGAAAAATGTGATATTTTATAACAATTTAAGATTTCCCCTGAAAGGAAACAGAAGGAATGGTATTAACATAACATAATGTTAATATATTGTGATTGATACGTATAAAAAAGGTCAATGAACTTGACACAGACGACAGAGGCAAACATGGAATTGAATGACACCAAAGTAATACATAATCCATGACCACTGTTTATGAATTTCATAACATCTAGCTAGTCGATTGAATAGACATTACATTTTTATCAATACTCGGATTCTGAAGCGAGTATATCGACGCATTTTTGTAAAAAATATTGAAGGAATAACAAAAACGAAATTATTTTAGCACATATATAAATAAAAGAAAAGGAGGCAGACACGATACTTAAAGCATTATTTATCTGGAATAGGTATTCCAGATAAATCATGCTTTAAATATCATAATAATATGATAACCAAGAAGCAAATGAGGAAGACGATATCAGAAGAGTTAAATTAGAAAGACAATAATAAAATTATTACACTGAATATTATATTCATAGACAAATGAGCGAGTGGCAAAAAAAGCAAACAGGCTAAAAGACAAATTGGTCTAATGACGCAAACAAAGACTAGACAAGACTATAACGCGTTGACACTTGATTCTGGCATTTTTGGCTCTATAGTTTAATATCTGACTTGATGGTCTGTTTAGAAAACTATATAAATCTTCATTTTGAGGAACCTTTTTGCGGATGATTTTGCATAACTCAGTCATGAACTTCATCAGCATTCTTGAACTGAAACTTGTTTTCACGAGTCCGTTTTTCAATTGGGACATTGTGAAACGAGTGAACTTAATTTTATTATTATTAAAAAGCTTTATTATTTTGATGCCTATGGAAACTGATTTGTGCCAATGTGACGCCATAATTTGTAGTCATTAAAAATCGTACCCGCGGCGAGTAACGGTTGTAGGCCGAACGGTACCGTCGCCAAAGTCACCGTCAGGCGGACGAGGGCGACAAACATCGTCTTATTTATATTTATTATTTATCGTACCGTTTTACCCAGCATCGACATATGCTTAGGGTTACCAAGAATATCAACTAGGAGGTCAGGATTAATCCCGGCACGCAAGGAATTATGATTAAACAGTTTGACATATCTTCGTTGCCAGTGGGGTAAATGAGTAGAAAATCATCATCTCTTTGTGCCACGCTAATAGCAAATATTAATTAGGCACCAGACATGACATGATTAATCGAATCAGATTTACACGTTCGGGGTAATTATCTCCCAAAATATTGATTGACCCTAAAAAGGACTTGTTCATCAGTACGTTTTTTTTAATACAAAAAAACATATTTTAACACGATAAATTTTAAATATATTTTTTATTTTTGCTAAGTTTTAGCATTTCCATAACATTTAACAACTACATACTTGAATTTAAAGTAAATGTGACGACTATGAAGAATTCGAGATTTTATCAGAAGTGCATTGGTATCTGGTAACCCTACTTAAAAATTTGTAAAGCAAGCCAAAACTTAGGCGAAATGTTTTATTTATCAACTGAATTTCAATAATCTGGATCGCTACCAAGTTTTGTATTGTATATGTATCGGTAATTATTTAAATTAAATTTATTGATTCAACTTCTTCGAGGACGTTCTCAGTCCATATTTACATATTGTATAGGTAGCAAAACTAAATTAGTGTCGCATGGAGGTTATTTTTTCTATAATTATGTTGAATATAATCTATGATTATGTTGAATGTGGAATTTACACCCTTAATACATGCGTATACAGCTTTCTACGAGTATGTTCACATAAGTATTACACTACGGCCACGCAATATCTTTCTAAGCACGGAAACTGCAAAGGCATACCTAACTGCGCAATTATATTTACCCATTTCTAACTGTTGTCTGGTTTTTAAGAGAATCTCGTATGGGGGCATAGTAGTTGTCAGGATGGACGAATGTAAGATTTGATTAATTTTATTGATTAGTTTGTCCGGAAAGAGAAGTGTCGTGGTTTACATGGGAGCGCATACATTCTACGACACTTCTCTTTCCGGACAAACTAACTAAACCAACACTGATGAAATGCTGAGCACGATGGCGGACATGTATGTATGTATGTATGTACATATGTATTAAGAACCTTCACTGCCACATGAAAATCCGGCCTGTTTTCAAATAATCAGTTTACTCGGCAGCTTTCAATTGAATTTGCTCGCAATTCTGCCGGTGCCGAGACTGCCGAGATACACCGGACCGGAGTGCGTCCTCACCCACGAGGTCACGCGATCCCTTTCACCGCTGCGCGCCGGGTACCCGACCTTACGAGCCGCGACGCGATTGTTTGTGCCGTCGGATGCACTGAGAGGCCCTTAAAAATTGTACGTGCTTACGGAAAATACTCGGTACCAGGTACTTCGGAAGATTCACAATATTGAAATATTTGAAATGCACAGTACAAAAGTAATGGCTGCTCTACATGATGGGCCATCATAGGGTCGCAGCTATACGACGGAACGAGATATCAATAGGTACCTATCGTTAACTGCCTCTAACGCATAGCAATATTCGTATTCGCATGTTTTTGGATATTCGCATTCGCATTCGCAAAATTCAATGCGGATATTTGCGAATATTTTTAGTGCATTTTATCAAAGATAAAACATTGACAAGGAAATTACAATCATGTCAAACGTCTATTAAATATCTTTAGGCTGCCTCTGAACTTGGACCTAGGACAGATTGTGCTCGTCAAACTGAGCTACTTTAACCTTTTCAACGCCAAGAGCCTTTAAAGTGGTCGACTACTGTCGTGCCTACCACGCCAACAACCACTAAAGTGGCTATGGCAGACGCTGTCAAAGCAATTTTACTGTTGACAGATAAGGTTTAAATTAGTTTCTCACTAGTTGAGATGTTGGCGTGAATGCCACATTTTGATGCGAGAGAGAAAGCGTTGAAAAGGTTAAGTCACAATCCACAACTATATGAAAAAAGGTTTTTTTTTCAAACTTATAAAAATACTATTGTCAATGTAGGTACGTCATGCGTTGTTTACCTACCATACTTCAAAACTGATATTTTTGCAGTACATTGCTTGCTCAAATAAGTTTTGAACTTAAAAATTTATTACAAAGACAGTTATTTTCAAATAGTGTAGTGTAGTGTAGTACAATTGTAGTTCAGTTTTATGAGCAAAATGGATCCTTAATTCCTTACATTGGAAGCCCTATGGTCAGATCAGAGGCAAGCTGTATAATTGTTGTTTCATGATTTCGAATATATTCCGGTTAACAAATAAGTGGATGGTATTGGTACCAACTAACTATATAAAATTTGTTTTCTTAATATTCAGTTAGTAAATATCACGCCTTTCAACTTCAACTATACCTACCACAACTTTCTTTATACCAAGGTCATTGACCCCATATTCTCATTCGCGAAGGTTACCGGCATATATTCGCATCAAAAATCAATATTCGTTACATCTCTAGTATGTACCTATGTATGTAAGAAAAGAATTACACAATTAGTGAACTAACAACTCAGGTAAAATTCTCAATTGAGTGAAGTAATTTCACAGCATTTCACATATGTACCGTCACGTGCTACAACTTTGCCTACGATGCACAACTTAGCCTGGCTTGTGTTACCGTCATAGGTACATCTTATATGGGGAAATGGTAACGCAATAGCAAAAAACTTTGTGACATTTATTTTTCGTATTAAAAACGAAAGAATTCGTGATTCTGAGTAGAAAAACCATAAAATTCACAGAAAATAAGATTTTTTTTAAACTGGCAATTTTTTTGAGAGTCTTCTAAATATTGAGTGTTTCTATTATAGTATTAGATTAGACCTCATAAAACCTGCGATTAACTATCGACAACTTTCCAGAGCGTACAGAGCCGCCTAACAAGTTACTTGTACGCCTACAACGCCAAAAATATACACACTTGGACCATAGGTACTCCATTGTAATAAGGTTCAACATGGTATACATCTTTTTGGCGTTTACTGTACATAGTAGTACGTATATACATAGGTACATAACTACATACGCAGAACTGGTACCTACTGATAAGTGAACAAACACGATAAGGGACGCGTGTGGCGAGGCGAGGAAGGTTCAAGTGGCTACTGCTGATTCGTGCGCGGTCACTGGTCAGTGCTTCGGTTTGCTGCAAGTAACATCTAGAGCTAGACGGTTGCCAACAAGGCTGCCGACGGTCCAAGGCCACACTGACCTTGGTTGGTGGTTCATACAATTTTGTTGGCAACAACTGTCTACACGGTCCAACAAGGATCGATGCCACACTCACGCCATGCCGACATCGGGCTCGTGTGTGACAATGCCTTTATATCTGATCTGAAGTAAGTAAATAACGCAAAGCAGGTCAAAAGGCGAATTTATCTGTTGAAGAGATCTCTTCCAGTTAACCTTCGAGTGAATTAAAGGTAGACAAATAGGTACAATGGTGTAATATTTTAACTGGATCTACCTATATTCATTAAATAAATTCATATTTTCAGTTATTTTTAAAAGAAGCAATTAAGTTAACAAATTGTACCTTCTTCGGACGGGATTCGAACTCGCGACTGCAGGTAGGTAGGTAGATATTGAACTACACGCACGGGCAACGAAAACGGGTCACCTTGTATGGTATTTCTGTGTAAAGTGACCAGTTTTCATTGTCCGTGAGTGTAGGAGAGTCTGCGCGCAGAAATAGCTAAGTGGAGAAGGTGTTCGAAATGAACTTGGCACGACCTTATTAATTCAGAGTTGCACTAATGTGTGAGGTAGGTATAACAAATTCAAATTTAGTCACAAGGTGTTCAAAATGATCTTAGCCCGACCTTATTCTTAATGCAATGTTGCATTGCACTGCAATATAACAAATTCAAAGGTACAGTTATAATAGCTAATCCATATATTATATATCTACCCGGTGGGTCGGTTTCGACTGGTAGGTATCCAAAGGTTCTCTGCCTTTTCGCCGAAAATTGTATCGCCGAATTTCACTTGCCAACCAAGTTTTCGCAGAAGTTTCATTTGGCTGAATTTTATTTCCCAACTTTACATAATCCAACCTAACCTAGCCCAACCTAGTAGATAAATTTCATTTTCTCAAACATGCAATGAAATATTGATGTTATGTTCCTTACAATAGGCTTCGAAGTATGACGTTTCAGGTGCGGTTAGGACGAACTAATCTTGCAGGTCTAGACCGGCAAAGTCCTCTTTTTTAATTTCCATTCCTTATGTTTGTGGCACAGGATCATGGCGTTCAGCCATTTAAGGCTATAAGCGATATTTACTTTTTGGTTCATTTGAATTCTGCCACTACTTACGCCTATTAAAAAAAAACAATAAACTATGTGATATATTTTGCAGTTTCGTTTATATATAAAATTGTCATGAAAATAACAAATAAAAGATTATTAACAAATTCCTATAATTTTAAATTGTAAAGATGGAGGCAGATTATATCAACAGCTGTTTTTTTTAAATGTTTTTCGTGAAAGGCTGGTTATCAGGCTAAAATATTAGCAGCGAGGGTATTACACACGAACAGATATTAGGAATTCGAATCGGGATCTCTATAGTTACGAAATAAATTCGAAAGGTTTTGATTCTTATGAATATTTTCTAAAATAAAATTAATAAAGTATAAACAGAGACTATAGACAATATTTGTAACGTTCTGAATTTATTTAGTCACCATTATTCATTTTTCTTCTTAATTTTAACTCGTGTAGAATGGCCTTAAGTTCAACCTCTCGAACAGCGCAGATACTGTGAAAAAAAAACTTTAGTGGGAAAATTTTAAAAACATTCTCAATATTTTATTATGTTGCGTACATTGTTGTGAATTATAATGTCGATTTGTTTTATTCTATAATAACTTGGCTATAAGTAATATATAAAGTGAAATATGTTTAGATGTTGTTCAAATGCAAGTGAACATTATACTTAAATGGCTAATGTACGTAATAGTTACACATTTTTAAAAGCCGTTCAGTGACAATGGAATGCAAAGTCAGAATTAAGCAATCCAGATTTCCTAACGTAATGTTTTTACGCATGTTTTTGATAACGTGGTAAGTCTAATTAATGTTTTTTTGGTTTATTGATAGGATAATTCATTAATAACAAGATGAACATATGTAATTAGTCGTAATAGTGAATAGGAATAGGAATGATGGTTGTACGTTTGTTGCTTATTGAACTTTATACATAAAAACCGAAGTATGAAGATGTTTGAAGTGCATACAACATACAATATATTATTATTAATACAAGTTTACGAGTAGACTTTTGCCTTACGTATGTCGGGAAAAATTGGATAAGTTTCATATTTATTTCATGGCATGTTTGAGAAAAGCACTATACATACCTCGGCGGGAAAAGGGGTTGCCAGCCTCGTAACTATCCGGCCTCGCTACGCTCGGCCGTATATATGTACTCGACCGGCAACCCCCTACTTCCCGGCCTCTGTAGTAATGTACTATTCCTAACTATGGGGTTGGGACAATGGAAGGTAAAAGTTATCCGGCCAAATTAAACTTCTGCGAAAGTTGGTTGGCAAGTGAAATTCGACAATACAATTTTCGGCGAAAAGGTAGGATACTAAAGGGTACATTACTCAGTAATCTTATTTGAATGAGTAGGAGCCGAGAATTCTTCATAGGGTCGAAAATGACACTCTGGGCATATACCTATGTACCTATGGGCAAAAATGGTATTGTTCAAAATCTTGGTAGCACCAGGACCGTATCAAGGTAATTTTGAGTACCTCGCTCGTTTCGCTATTTTTCCTGGGTAACTCACTTTAACTGGTGATGAATGGTGCAATTGTAGACCTAATCTCTTTGCAATAAGGCAGTGTTCTGCTAAATTTGCAAATGTTTGTTCCGTTTCATGCATTTGTAAAATCGAAATTCGACAAATGAACATTTTTTGAGTTGCTTTGTAACAACAGATAGTAGGCACGACACGATAGTATTTGTATGGAAAATAGGGGACTGAAATGCTCTAACCTAGCTATTTGTAAGAGTCTGTCAAGAAGGCAAAGTGGCGTAGAATGTATGAGCTGAGCCCCTATAATAAACTACGACACTTCTCTTTCCGGACATACTTTATACCTCCGTACGTAAACGCATTAACGCGACGAGCCGACGAGTACCTACGCTTCGTGCGTTTTGAAACTCGTTCGGGGCGTAGTGACACGGGTAGCAGAAACGAGAGGTGAACATTGCGAATAGGTATTCACGATACAGGCGTAACATTTTGCGGTTTACAATAACAACTACCTTATGACTGGTGTTGTGACTAAATCTTCCAAGTAGGTAAGGTAATCCACGTAGGCATACTGATATTGCACAATAAGACAATGACTTCATCGGCTAGCTTAAAAAACGCTTGCGTATCTATAAGTTTTTACTGATTTCCAATCTGGAAAGGATGTTGAGGCATAAATTGAAGCGATGTGCCTCGGTGCGTGTGCCCCCTCGACACGCGCCGCGATCAGCTGACCGCCCCCTGCTACCCTGGTCCCCAACTCCCCCCGTCGCGACCAACTAACTAGATCAACGGCGAACGCACTGAGGAAATTTTATACGTGGCACCGGCTTTTACGACCACCTATTTGCGTAGGCCGCGTTCGATTCTTATTAGAGTTCGTACTTTACTGTACTAGGGACACATGAGTTTGGTAAACACCGATGAAAAATATGCAAGCATCTAGATCGTCTTTTGGACGAAAGGTGTAATGTAGTCCTTATTTCTTTCTAAATAAAGCTCGAAAGTTTCATTTGTCACAGTAAATTAATGCGTGGAAAGGAAAGAGAAGTCGGAATGTCGTGTAGTGTTAGCGTAACGAGTTACGACGTAGTGAACAACACGTTCCTGTCGAGTGCGAGGCTATCTGTGAATCATAGATAGGTACGGTACGGTAGGAGTCGACCGCTTTCGTACCGTACGTTGCAAATTGCATTAGATAAAAGGCGAACGGCGCGCGGCGGATTGATTAAGAGTTACGTGCGCCGCTTAGCGTTCATAATTGGCGAATTTCAGGTTTCCTTTGTTTACGTGGGGCGAGGCCGGCGCGGGGCGCGACGCGGCTGCGTGCCGTTCAAGGTCAAGAGCGTCGGGCGTCGGCTCGCTGCACCGGCGCGCCGCCGACTGGACGCCCGGCCCGCGCCGCCGCCGCCGCGCGCCCAGCGCGTAAACAACAACCAGCCGACTTACCGGCCTGCAGGCGCCGCTCCTGCAGCTCGATGAAGCGCGCAGCCTCGAGCAGGGTGTCCAACAGGCTCATGACGTACACGGCACGGCGACGCGCCGCGCGGTACAGGCGCGCCCGCTGTCACGCCGCGACTGGCCACGCGCGCGGCGCGCCGCTCACGTGGCCGCCGCCACTACGGACCAATGGGAGCGAGGCGCGCGCGTCACGTGACCCGGCCGTGTGGCCAATAGCGGCGCGGTACGTCCCCCCGGCCGCCCCGCCGCGCGATCGATGCCATTGCAGCGATCGAATGCACGCGCCCCCGCTCCGCGCGGTGACGCGGCACTACAACACTTTGTTTATCTAATATTTTACGTTTGTTTCCTACAATAATTTACAGTAAGATTAATTGATTTTGGCTGAGTATTCTGCTAAATATTCGGTCCGTTAGCGGCCGTAGCGCTGCCGATGCCGGTCGAGCACGTGCTGGCCGGGCCCGACTTTCACTTCCGCGCTCGGCGCCGTCTAACAAGTTGCATTTAACAATTTTCACCTCAAAAAATTTTATTCGAGGGAATTTAAGAGCGAGAATTTGCGACACGCATTATTTAATAATGAAGTTTATTATTTTATTAGCTACCCCTCCTATAGTATAAATAGATAGGATACAAAGGGGACATATATATTATTATACCCAAGTAAACTAAGTTTACATAATAAAGATGACGACTTGCTCACGCGGCCTATTGTGCCGTTCAAAGTTAGATATAAATAGAATACTTTTCCCCACTTTTTTGGTACGAAATTTACGCAAGGCCGTTGACCTGTCGCAGGAAAATGAAACTTAGTACGGGGCAACACGGTGTATGTTAGAGAATTATGGGCGGGAGTATTACGAAGTTTGTATCAAGAATAATGATATTAATGATCGACGCGACTTTCAGTAGGTGCTAGCTATAACGACTGGTGTAACTGATGGACAGTCAACAGCAGAAGTGGGATGTTAACAATTATTTTGACCGAATTTGACAAAGTCGTATTATGCCCATTTAGACGTTTAAATAGGTACTTCTGGTTTGTAGTTTTTGTATGTTCCTGTTCCAAAAATTTACGTATTAGTTAAATAGTAACATTTCCTAGTAGATACGTTTTTAAGTTAGTGAATAAAGAAGTGATGCGCCCCTGGGCCCTTAATTAAAATTGTATGTACATTCCACTTTTATTTTTTAATTTGGAAAATTATAGGTGATTTCGACTTGGAATCTACGAGGTCTTTCGCTCCTAGTCAAACACAAAGTGTCCCAAAATTTTCATATTTTTTGTTAGGTAGGTACTTCCATTCCGTTACCGCCATAAGAAGTCTATTGAAAAATTGTAACAGAATGAAAATCTTGCGACACATTTTTTGTCCTAATAAGATTGAGGGACCTGACCAGGTAATTCTAAGTCGAAATCACCTAAAATTATCCAAATAAAAAAGTGCAATGCTCAACTTTCAATATAATCATTTCAAACAAAAAAGAACCTACTTCACTAAGACTCCACCTTTCCAAAAGGAAATGCCCGAGCTACTGTAATAAAAATACTAAAATCAATATAGGTGTGCCTAAAATATTTTAAAAATTCTCGCGAGTTCTCCAGGATCCCATCACACCCTGACCTGAAAGAATTGTCCAAATGGGTCCAGCCGTCTTCGAATAATCAGTGAATACCTATAAATAAAAAAGAAAAAACAAAGATCCCGACGAATTGCGAACCTCCTCCTTCAAAATCTTGAAATCAGTTGAAAATGGCCCCCATACCCAGCTAATTATCATACAGATACGTTTACAAATAGGTACATAAACGTATAAAATGTGGACTGGCGCGATTTCGTGTGTGAACATATCTGCACTTACGTTCAGGCCTCTTATATGTAGTTAAGTATTCTTTTTTAAGTGTTCTGTCTCACCCACCCGTGTGTAAATTACTAAGAACCGGGAAATAGGCAATTATCGGAAGAGTAGTGTGCCCAAGAGAATAAAATTTCTGGATTCGTCTCGAGACATAAACGGGGTTTGCATGCATGTATGTGGTTAGAATACAGGATGATTTTGGGGTCATATAGCAAAGAGATCAAGGCATGACACAGAATTGAAAGATGAATCTAAAGATGTTAATCATATTTTTTTGTCACCAATATTGATAATTATTCCGATGATAAGTAGAAAAAAAAACATTTTTCCATACAATTTGGCCACCCTACTCACGGTGACGTCTTGTCGTTTCCTATTTAGAATATGTCAAAAGTCGTAGTAGGGTGACCATGATTTACAAAATGATAAAATAGATGAACTCTCTGTTTTGATCAAATACACACACACAACACATGATCATAATGTCACACTCACAAAAGTGCTTCTAAGTTACAACCCAGGAATCATCCTGTATATGGGGCACCGGAATAAAATGTCTTCATAAAATATATTCTATAATTTATTAATTTAGAAGCATCTGTGACATTAGCAGGTATTATCTATTGCTTACTTTTATTGCCTACGTTACTCGTAGGATCACAGTTTCATTGTGTACTTACATACAAACACTTTATTGACTATACTTAAAATCTTACGTACCTAGTTTGGCCTTTTTAAATAAAGTTGTATATTCCACTTTTTTATTTGGTAAATTTTAGGTTATTTCGAATCGTGAGCTCTTTCGATTTTATTAGAACAAAAAATGACCAAGTTTTTATTTTCCATTCCGTTACCATTTTTTCCACAGACTTTTTATGGCGGTCGGTAACACAATGGAAGTAGCGAAAAATTTATGAAAATGTTATGTCCTAAGATCGAAAAAGCTCGAGATTCTGTGTCGAAATGATCTAAAACTTAAAAAAGTGGAGGGTACACATTTAAATAAAATGGCCCACATATCAATCACACTGGCGCCACAACAGGATGGGTGAACGAGACAGCGCTATACCCATGCAGAGTGCTATCTCGTTCGCACACCGTCGCCGCATGCGGAAACTGCAGTATGTGATAGCCACCTTAATTTATAAATCATATAAGCAGTATGCACGATAGAACCACTAAACAGGTCCAAAGTTGTGGTAGGCAAACGAGCGCGCAAGGCAAACCGGTTATATTTTGAACGTGATATCACGTGCTGGCGCTGAGGGCATGACTTCCCGTGCGCGTGATATGACATCTTTGGCGGTCAAAGGGTTAAAAAATGAGCGGGTTGACTTAGAAGGGCCCAGGTCCTGTATGTGGAAATTGTGGAAGGATCCGAAGATAAAATCATAGAGGTGTGAAAACCTATTTTTCGCAAACTCCTCATTATGTATACAAGTATATCTAAATTTCAATTGAAATCGGTCATCGATTGTAATTTTTTTTTACAAAACTTAATAAAAATTATAACATTCTTGTATACAAATATAATGTACTGTTTTGGTAGAAAGAATACTATTCTGTTTGATATAATGGCAAGTTGAATAAAGTCTGACGAAGTGGGCTTATTACCATTCCCAACTCGATAATACCGAATATTCTATTCATTTATAATATAAATATAGTGCTAATGGTTGACAGATCACCCAGGTATTTAATTTCATATCATTTCAGTCATAAGACGTCCACTGCTGAACATAGGCCTCCCTTTTAAGGGGCGCCTTTATACGCGCTTTTATACGCGCCACGCTTGGCAGGCGGGTTGGCGCGCGCAGTTTTTTTTTGTTTATTGTTGTTTAGGCTTTAGGAAGATGCTGCTGCCTATCTCCCGGTATATTCCCTTAGCAGACTCCTACTGGACGGGACGCGATGTGGTCATTCGTATTTAATTTCATATGTATAATGTTAATGTTAAACTGTTAGTGCAATTTATTACTCTTACTTATGTGTTGAAAAGGTAAATATAAAATGTTTCAGGTTGATATTTAAATAAATACCAAACATATCTTTTGTTTCTTCTGTAATATCCATGAAAATATTGCTTTTACTTACAATACGTACTTTACACACACTTGCACCATTCAATACATTACGTCTCAGACGTACATTATAGACATTCATATGTATAGTAATATATACATATAAAATCATTGTATACAATACATATATATTATAACAAACTGCCATTGGCTTAGACGTTAATTATTTAAAAATCGTTAGGTATTTATTAACAATTTAGAAGTTAGGTAAAATGTATTTATCTTCATTTACAAAAAAAATTAAGATCCAACGTAACTAATGAAAATATTTGTATTAGTTTTGGTTTATAATGTAATATGTATGCAAGTCTTTAAGGTATTTATCTATGGGCAACTAGTTGCCTGAAAATAAACCAACGTTTTTCATTTTCATTTTATAAATCAGTAATATTCCAATTTATTTTGAAGGTACTATGACAGGTGCCTGTCCAGTACAATTTTTATTTGAAACTCACAAATTGTACTGAAATTTCGTCTGTCACAGCCCAATTTAAAACTGAAATAAAATATAATGTAGATATTTTTACAGCACATGTTTGAATGAAAATATCGATATGATAATATTGTTTTTTGTTCACCAATAAAGAAGTTTATATTTTAGGTGCACCAGGAGATAAGAAGGCACCAAATACGCTCGATATAACATTTACGCGCAGACTAAAACATAGTTAGCCAAATACATTTTTTTCACAAATGTATTTTAAAATTGGGACTGGCTAATTGCCATTGTCTTTTTTGCGAGAGCTAAAATTATATTTAGGTATACGCACAATACCTAGTTTAAAAATATATAACTCATATGCCAACAGCAAGAACTTACTATAACAAATTATTATTCTATGTAGAAGATGGTTAACTTTTCTTTTTTTTTACATTTCGACGGTGGCAAACAAGCTTACAGTCCGACTGATGGTAAGCAACTACCGTAACCTTGTGCCTACAATATACAGTAACTCTGATTTTGAAGATTCTTATCAATTCAATGACTACTAAACATATGGCGCCATCTTGGTCACATGTTCAGAACGAATTTTGTTTTAGACAATAACCTCTTCTACAATCAATAACTGTACAGCCGCCATCAAATATATCGGAGCGGCCAAGGTAATCAATATATCCGAACATGCACTTTATCGCCTTGGCAATAGAGGCGTTGTTAAGATATTTGTGACCACCTTGGCCGCTCCGATATATCTAATTGCGACTGTACGTTCGAACGCTCATTAGCTGCACTTCCACAAGTTACAAAAAATACACGCAAACTATAAATAAAATAATATTTATGAACTAATCAAAAAACATCGATATTACACGATAATACTATAATTACTTCTAGGTACATGTATTTGTGGACCTTATGTTTAATGAGAAAACGTTTAACCTACAGCTACTAATTTAAATCTTTGATCTTAGATCATAGACAAGGGAATATTAAGATTCTAAAGACATCTATAGCCTCGGTAGTGGTCCTACGAAATCTATAGATCCCGAGTTCGAACTCAGCTAGCCTAATATGGTCGGGTTTTTATCGACTGTCACCATAGCTGTCACGTTCTAACAAGCATGTAAGTGCGAAAGTGACGCATGACGTGATAGGCGATAAAATGTAAATTTTATGAGTAGGGTATTTCTTACCCGCTTATTCATAAACGTATTGCAAACTTCATTTAACTAAATCATCTTTTGTCCTTATCTGCCACATTGACAGTTACACAGTTACAGTGTTTGTTAGAAACAGACAAAATACATTTTAACTAAATGAGGTTTGAAACACGTTTATGAATAAGCGGGTTAGTGTTTATCCCGAATAATTGTACCTGTGGAAGTTTGTAAAATAAATATTTATCTAATGGATATCGTCGCCTAGCACTTTTAGTACAAGTTTGGCGTAATTTGGGACTAGGTTGATATGTGTAAGATTGTTCCGCTAATATTTACCACTACTATTTATACACGGTCTAAGTATTCCTTTGTCTATATCTTAGATATTAAATTAAGACTGGGAGAGCGTAGTGAATCCAACTAAATAAATGTAAACTATAACCAAACACTAAAATTAAGATAAACAAATCTCAATAAACCTATATTTAACAATAAGTTAATACGGCGTGAAATTGAACTAAAGTAGGGTAAACTACCCAATGATTGACACTGTAAAGTACCTATCATTGGCGCCTAAGTGTAGTCACCACTGTTACCTTATAACAAATTTGAAGGCAAGGTTGATGTGCCGACGCAAAGTTTCCAAAACTGTGGAAATTTTCACACGTTTTTGTATTGGAATTGAAACTTCCCATTTCTTAAATTTCAAATTTTCTATATTTCTTATGAAATTTCGAAGAATGTCTCCAGTTAACTGGAAAGTTTTCGCAACATGCACATCTATAGTTGAAGGTGCCAACCATTAGTAGGGTTTACTCTTGGTACAGCATACCTACTACGTGCGGACTACGGGACGTGACGCGCCCGCCCGTCGTGTGATGCGGCCCGGATGACTCTTTACTGATCCTGTTACCCTGGTATGTCTTTCAGATCCTGGAAGAAAAAAAACATAATTATTTTACACTTAGGTTGGCCAGAGACTGTCTCACTTCAAGCATAGACAATTAATTAGACATAGAGAATCATACAGTGTTTTTCTTACGCTAATACCTTCACCACTAACAACAAAAAGGGATGGGTATATAGCTTCTTACTACTTCTACTGTTGCTACGCTTATTGGTTAATCAGACTACACTAAAATTCACCAACGACTTATACTCCGACAAGAAATTGTGTGGCAACATCGTAGTGTCATCCCGTTTTCTTAGATTGATTTGAAAGGGACGACACTACGATGTTGCCACTTTTTAATTTCTACAATTTCTTGTCGGAATAAAATGCGCGTCGCCTAATACTAAAATAATATTGATTGAGTTATTGACGACATACTTAGTATCGCTAAAATAAAATTACCTCAAACGTCATGCGGTATGTTGTCAAAATATAACTGTCTAATTGTTCCACATTCCGAGTTTTTCAGCTCTAGTCAGACTTTCATAATTATTATTGTTTGAGGCACATACCTACAGTTGCGCCGTTCTCGACAACGTTTTCCGTTTTGTTTGGAAAACGTTCTCGCTATTCCCCATACAGACCAGAGAATGTTCTCGAGGTACAAATTTCCACATACCTTTCAACACTGTTGCTATCGGCTCAGGTTGCTGACGTAAAGGCTCTTGAGCTCGGTCTTAGGCGTATTTTCGAACAGTGCGGCGCGGTTCTGGCCCTCGCCCTTCTTCACCCAGTGTCCGTACACTCGGAAGGCGCAGCCGTCTATCACCTGTCACAATTAATATGGTTTAAACAAGTTTCCTAATTTATATGTGTGGTTAGATGAGAAATCTAGACGGTTTTTTTTATAAGACTTTGATTACGAGAGAACATAAATTGTTGATTACGCTAATAGTATTTTGTGCAACAGTTACATAATAAGGGTTCTTAAGATTCGAGGGTCGAAGTTACAAAATGAGGCGAAGCCGAATTTTGCAAAAACAGACCCGAGAATTTTAAGACCTAATTATGTACCGTTGCACACAATAGTTTTTCTACGAGTGCTAGGCAAGCCGGTAAGCATTGAGTTTGAGGAATGACCTGCTGCCTCTATATAATTGTCTTCAATCTCCCGGCGGATTGAGCCGGCGCCTCCCTTGTCTGCAGCGGCGGGTGGCGCCAGTGCGGGGCCCGCCCCGGCATCAGACCCATTATATCCCTAAGAGTCAACTTTTGAGTCATATTATGACAACGTTCATAAAATATATGCTTTGAATATACATGTCAGTCATTTTATTGGCAAATTAGAATGCAGGGAGTAGAAAAAAAACATTAAACGCTAACGAGGCGTAAACCTATAAAAGCACAGGTAGCCAAAAGGACTACCGAAATAGGCATAGTGTGATATAACAACTATCATGACTGAATCAATCTGTCAATATCTGATACATGCTGTTTAAAGCGTAAATGACTATATGAAACCTTGTGTGAGTTTCAGGTTACATATTGGTGCCGTGACCAGGATTCATAAAAGTACTTATAAGTGATAACTTTGGCGCACTTATCCACATTTTTTACAGGCCTAGAGCTTTGGTACCCACCTCCCTCAGTGCACTCATGGCGTAGGGATCGCCGCGTGTGTCAGACGACGGTGTGAAGCGACACTGCTTCACTTACCACCTTTGTATTACGTGCGAGTCATGCGTTCCTAGTACTCACCTGTGTCACAAGTTGCCGTATATGCAAGAAACGTCATAATAAATGCGGACAAAAATCTACGGATACTAAAGTGGTGTCTTCCTACTGTTTTCGGCACCCGATGAATAACCATTTTTTGGAGAATTGCAACAAGGCGCTTTGCTTGCGTCTGCTTTGGTCGATTATTGTCAGTACATTAGCATTAGAGTTGTTTGAGTGACCTTTCTGAGCGCGCGCATGGTGTAGACGTCGCCGAGCGCGGCGTGCAGCGACACGGCGCGCGCGGCGGTGTGCGGCAGGCGGCGCAGGCGCACGGCGGCGCGCACCGCCATCAACCCCACACGTAACTTCGCGCGCGCGTTGAAGCTGCCCTGCTTCTTCGCCTACAAATCGACAAGGATGGTATGACTTTATTAGGTAATAACTAAGTAGCTCTGGTGTAGCCCAGAAAATTTCGAGTGCAGAAAACCCCAATGATTTTGTTGTTGTTATCAACTCTAAAGTAATGAACGTGATATTTCTTTATGATAATTATGTCAAACTCAAGTCATTACAATACAATCCTCGAAGTTATAATGTCAATTTTTTCTTTACGTCTCAAGCGATGTCATATTAAAGACTGTGTACGTTAAAATCCGGCCACGCATGGTATGGTACATCTTTTTATTGAATGTGCATATTCAACCAACACTTCTAATTAATAATTTGGGGTTATCAAGCTACATAATAAAATTTAAAACTGTCATATATATAGATTGATGTGGGTACTCTTTTACTTTCTGTAATAAAAAGTAACTGTAGGTAGATCACTTATAATCCTATGTAAGTCGTGTCAATATGTGCTCCCTAGCATATTAAAGTAATTTACATTCAAACAGTGTTTTATTGGACATAATAAAAACATAATATAAACGTTACGTTGTCTATGAGTTTGATCACTACATATTCCACAGTGCCTATATTTTTTTGTCCTCAGTGTTCTGACAGTGTTTACCAAATTTTCCTGTTAAAAATAGTTTTTTATTATAAATAAGATGAATCAAATGATAGCTTATTAAATTCTCTTTTCACCATAGCTAACATTTTTCTAAGTGTATTTAGATTGAAATAGTTCGGAGGTGTTCTAACTTTGGTGAGTTTGACTTTTTGACAAAAAAATGGCTGCCATATAAAAATTACTTTCAGTGCTTGGAGTAGAAAGTTTTCCTGACTACCTCAAGTAGAATAGAGTTTCAAAACATTTTTTTTTTGTAAGATGACATTCTATTGACCATAAAACCGGTTGTGAAAATATAAATACAATTGTGGTATTGTAGCAGGAAGCGAGTGAAGATTATCAAAAAACGCTGGACAAAACATTAAAGATATGATGAAATACCTTCAGTAAAAACTGAGACAAGCCCATACAATTGTAAAATGATTCTATTTTTATTATATATTACTATGATTAGAGATTATTTATAAAAAAGAACTGCTTGAAAATGTGTATCCGAAAGGGAGATGTACCATACCATGCGTGGCCGGATTTTAACGTACACAGTCTTTACTCATAAAATATACAAAACGACATCGTTTTCGAGATATACAAAGCTTAATGCAGTCATTTTGCCAATATTTCGAAAAAAATGTCATTTATATTATAGTCAAATTTGCTTAATCTGATAGCCCTTTAAGTCTTGACATTGTTTTTAAGGACACCGAGTATTTTGCTATACAATACATCGTGTAACCGTAAGAGAATAATACTACAGTGACTGTACAGGCGCCATCAAATATATCAGACCGGCCAAGGTACTCAAAAATATCTGAGTATGCACTTCAGAGCCTTGACAATACAGGCGTTGTTCAGATATTTGTTGCCCACCTTGGCCGCTCCGACATATTTGATGGCGAATGAGCAACAATCATCAAATAAAATTTGTTAATACTATCATCAACCATGCAGAGCTACATATGCGAACATGCATGCATGCAATTTATACAGAAACTAAAAAAGCGTGAACTTTGTGCAATATTTAATTATTTCACTCTAAAACTTACCTCCCGAGTTATAAGTAATGGATTATGTGTCGATTTATTTGTGTAAATGTAAAATTATGGTAAATATAATGAATGTCATTAAATAAGTGCATGTGAGTACAGTACGAATGTTCACTTTGTTGCAAATATTTTGTGTAAAAACTCAAAAACAAAGACCAGTATCATTTGTGTTGTGTTGTTAGATCCCATTGTTTGTATTGATTTGATTTTAAAATGGCTATAGTGAGTAGCAGAAGTTGCTAAGCAAGTGAGGTGTCAAAAATGATCTAAGCACAATTTTATTTTAAATCCTTTGACCGCAAAGCTCCCCGCGAGCTCGAAAGGCAAACGGGTTATAATTATTTTGGACGTGATATCACGTGCTGGCGCTGTATGCACGATTTTTCGTGAGCGTGATTTGAAGTCTGACGGTCAAAGAGTAGAAAGATCGCAGAAATTATTTCATCACCTTACCCGCTTAGCTATTTCTGCTACTGGCTATTTAATATAAGTAATTATAAAGTTAATTAACGGTAGTTTTATTAGTATAATTTTCGCTCTCTTCAAATCAATACTAATGTGTCATTAATTAGAAACGTTTCAAAAATAGCTTTTGTGACGGTATGATATTTAAGTCATTGCTACGGGCTTAAAAACCCTAGGTCTTAAATGCATAAGTGATATAAACCTTACAATGAAAGTCCCATTTGCATGTTACGAGTCCTTTGAACGATTTAGATGGAAAATTGTATGAAATTGTTGTAGGTAGACGGTAGTTAATCTTACTAAACTAAATCGTAAGAAATAAACTCTTTAGGCGATTAGGAGTACAGATAATCCTGGTATTGACTACGCTTTCGGGTGCTATTTCTCAGATAGGGTGATGCAATAAGGGTTAGACGTCTTTCACACTGCTGCGCTTTCCACATGCAGTGCCGGTGCGCGAGCGAGATAGCGCTCTGCGTATGTATAGCTGTATTAGCTGTCACACTTGCCCACCGTCGCCGCATGCGGTTGCGGCGTTAGTGTGATAATCAACTTAAAAGGTAATTAGGGAGTACAGGAAGGGAAGTCAGGGTACGCGAGAAATAGACACTGAGAAATACCCGTTTCAGATCCGATCCAGTCTGTTTTGAGCTGTTTATTCTTATTTTACGCCACTCTGGGCGCTAAGTGAGATTTACCACCCAGGAGAAGACGTAAAATTAACGCACCACGGGCGGTAATAAGGAAGGCCCCAGATCGCTTGTTTATGGCCCTTACCTTCGGTTCGGGCCACAAATGCCAGCGATCTGAGCCCTTCTTTTTTTACCGCCCTAGGTACCTAATGTACACTACAATAATCCTACATTCAAAGTAAATAGACTCGTAACATACAGATGCCCCTTTAGTTTTTCCCAGTATACTATTTTGTAGACCCAGTTAGGTGACAGGTGTAAGTGTAATCGTCAAACCACACAATTACCATGGTGATGAGTTCGATCCTGGACATCCGGCGGCTGGTGCTGGACAGCGACTTCTTCAGCGGCGTCATGTCCGTGTCCCAGAGCTAGCGGGATACATGTGTGCATTAACATGTAGCTTTATGGTGGTTATGCGTTCCTAGTCCACAAGTTTCATTTACAGAGTCGTTGGTCAATTAAAGACCTATCCAAACTTGAAGTTACTTGCAACATCATAAAAAAATAACAGCAAAAAGTGACACACTCTTATGGCTACAAAAAAGATTGTGTCAGATATTTTTGCGGGTCTTTTTGTGTAAGATATAATTGAAAGTACCTCTTCCTCAAAACGAAATGGAAATACATACTAGCTGAATTTAAATTTGTGCATATGGGCAACTAGTGAATGTATGAGAAATGTTGTGCAAATGTGTAATTTGAAGTGCTATGCTTTATGTAGACATTATTTCTCCACAGCGCAATATATGTAAGTGGCGAAAATAATGCAAGCTATAGCCTAGCTTGGCTCACAAGTAATCTAAATTCAGTACCGGCAAGCCATATGGACCGCCGGCGGACCACGAAACTTCGAGAGCTGTTGCTTTAATATTGTAATAACTTTACCAGTACCCTACAAGGCCTGTCGGTAAGATTACTATAATATTCAGTGGCCTGCTCCATCTTTTTTGCCGCCCAGGACCACGTGGCCTACCGCTATTCTTTTGTTCTACTGGGCTAAAAATGTCGACAAAAATAAAATATATACGTAATTTAATAAAAAAACTCTGAAATAGGAACGCATAACACATATCTAAATAACAAAGTGTGCTGCAATAAGCATAGTGCATACACAGAAAGAAGTGTACGTAGATAATTTAGCTAAGCAAAAAAACAATTACTTGGTTGCAGTGAAAAAGTAATAAGATTAATAAAGAAGAAAATCTTGCAAAGCTTAATTTTACTTAAAATCAAGTTAAACGCGATCTATATAATGATTTATTAAATACTGAAGTACCAGGGTAACATGAGACTATAGAAATTCTTACCACTGTGTTGAAGAAGGAATGGCTAAGGGCCTCTTCGATGAGCAACCTATGACTAGGCTCTACTACTAATAGCCTCCTAATAAGATCCTTAGGGTCATCTGAAAATATAAAAGATCATAATTAAAATCTAGTAGGTAAAAAACCTGTAGTAATCCAGTAGAGTAGACATACAGGGTGTAACAAAAATACTGGTGATCCGTTTAATGCCTAATTGGTATCGTATTGCGAGTAGGAAAAAGTAGGAGAAAAAATTTTTGGACGCGAAAAAAAAAATTTTTTTTGTATGGGGCGAGTCGTCCCAGCTGGCCAACCCTCCATACAAAACCAAAAATTTTTTTCGCGAGAAAATTATTTTTTCTTAGTTTTTCACAATAAGAATACGATACCGATTATGCCCTTAAAAGGATCACCAGTATTTTTGTTACACCTTGTATGGCCATAAGAGCGCATCACATATTTTTGACCTTCGTGTTGGAAGATACTATTGCCGGTGACTGTACACCCCACTAAATGGGCACTCCTTTCAAGAACATCGATAAGTCCCGTCAAAACAATATTGTTTGTCCGTGTTTACGAGGAAATGTTTATCTATACCCAGCAATAATAATCACAACAAACGTGATAGAACCCGGAAAATAACAGGATAGTCGCCTTCTAAGCTATAATGTGTGTCAGATTTCATTGAAAAACATTTATTTACATAACTAAATATACAGAGGTACTACAGTACAAATACTAAACTAAATTAATAACTAGCTCAAATCTAAACTATGCCCTTGCGGTATTGTACCAAGGATGCTGGCGGCATTTCCTCGTTGTATCGCAATGCTGATACGCTGTGCGAGGAAACCGCCAGCTCTTCGGTCACCGATTTCATTTAGGTTTAACACTGGTATTTTTACGTATGTTTTCTCAATAAACTTTATCGTAAACAGTTTGGTAAATACGTGTTTGGCCGTACTGTTTTGGGTTAGGCGGTTATAGCGTACTTTATTCATAATTAAGGGGCTACTTTGAAAAATTATAGGATTTTTCAAACGCTTTAGCGACTAAACGGGAAAAGGGACTGAATTTATTTTCGAATATATATTATTAGACTATACTCTCTTGTTTTTGGCATAAGCCGAAACACGATTGCAGAAAGTTGCCTCGATAGAAAAAAAATCCGAAGTTGGGTCCTTTTTCCCCTTATTTTTCTCAGCTTACGTAAACTATAAGATATTAAGCAATATAACTAAGTAAAAAATATGGTATTCTGGTTTATCTAAAAAGTCACAGAAGCAAAATTAGACAATACTTTATAGATTCGCTTATTCATCGTAGTTTAGTCAAAAAGTCTGATCCCTCAGAGCGCTGCATCTCTTTCTTTCGTGCACGGGAGCCATAAACGTGTCTCTAACGGATGGGCGTGGCTTGTCCGTATCGAGGAATGGCCTTAAACAGCTTATTCATATAACTCAATTACAGTGAATTCATCCTTACTTGTCTTATCATGTAAACAAACGTGTGTCAATCTGGCGGCTTAGTATGACATGCGTTGTCGCGCGCGACTCCGTACTTCGAGTCGCGCCTGAAGTATGGGGAGTCGTGCGATAACGTAAGTCATGCTAGACGTACTGGACTGGACATGGTAATGTGAGTTGATTTTGAGATTATTCGTTCGTTACTTCGATTATTATTATTATTTTTATTAGAAATGAAGCTTTTCGGTGGTTACTTTACTGAATTCAATAATTCAATACTTTATGAGTGTTTTAGGGTTCCGTACCCAAAGGGTAAAAACGGGTCCCTATTACTAAGACTCCGCTGTCCGTCCGTCCGTATTTCTGTCTGTCCGTCTTTCACCAGGCTGTATCTCATGAACTGTGATAGTTAGAAAGCAAAAAATTTCAAAACTCAAGTAATTTTGTTGCCGCTATAACAGCAAATACTAAAAAACAGAATAAAATAAATATTCAAGGGGGCTCCGATACAACAGACATGATTTTTTTGGCGTTTTTATAGATAATGGTACGGAACCCATCGTGCGCGACTCCGACTCGCACTTGGCCAGTTTTATTTTATTTTAAGTATACCTACTACAGACAATATTTTAATTTTTAAATGATAATCCCAGAGTAGAGTTTGTTTACATGATAGAAAAAGGAAAGATGCTGAAGTTAATTTATGTTTTGTCTTTTCCTTTCAAATAGTAATGTTGAACTGAAAGATAAGACCAAACGATTATTAGCTATTCGAGGCTTGTAGGAACTTTATGAACGTTATACACACCTGATATATCAGCCCACTCGGGGCTGGTGAAGGAGTACTTCCCCTCCATGATGTTGCGCAGCATCACCATCTGCTTCCGGTGCCAGAACGGCGGGCACCCCACCAACCTGACAATTTAACATAGCTCTTTTTATTTATGACAGCCTGGTATATGCTAAACGATCTGTACAGTCGCCATCAAATATATAGGAGGGGTCAAGGTACTCAAAACTGTCTGCCTCACTTTATTGCCTTAAAAGCAGCGAGGTTTAGACTAGCAGGTTTACTTGCGGCAAGTAGGGACGCAGCTATATGCTAGATTGAAATAGTGATATTCATGTCTCATTCTGAACTATAGCTGCGTCCCTACTTGCCGCAAGTAAACTTCCTAGTCTGAACGTCGCTTAATAATAGAGGCGTTGTATAGATATTAGTGACCACCTTGGCCGCTCAGATATATTTGATGGCGACTGTAGGTGGTGTTGATAGATGAAGTATGTAGACCCCGTAAAATTAATGGCAACTGTCAACGGTTTGGCCAGATGGCGCCAGCATAGCTAGGTCCCTTTCACTAGTATTGTTGTATGGGATTTGGCTTAAAGGCTAGCCCATCCAGGTCAAAAAAATTAAAAAAAAAACGTGATTTTGACACTATTTGTAGGACTGACAGGGACCCAGCTATGCTGGCGCCATCTGTAAATACTTTCGACCGGCCAACCCCATTATACGCAGTGCAAGCAATAAATAAAGATATGGCCCGCCTGATGGTAAGCAGTTACCGCAGCCTATACTTGCCAAGATTCACATGCGCTTTGCCGATCGTTTAACACTTTCCGTACCGCGTAGCCAGGTATTCCTCGTATGTAGCGCGTAGTAGCTACGAACAGAGAACCCGACAGTCGGGTTCTCGGTGCTGAATGTGTTAAGAACCATATATTGCAGGTTACGCGATACCCATATAGAAGGACTGAAGAACTGTTTGATATGATGCCCACGGCCACTTTTTATCACCGCACCGCTCGCCGTCGGCAGGTGTTCATCCTCTCACCCTGGAGCCGAAAGGGTCGCGCACTGCACGGTTTCAGAGGAATTCCCTCCCGCGAACGCTCCGACTGTGGAATGACCTCCCTGCCGAGGTTTTCCCAGAGGGCTTACAGTATGAGGTTCTTCAAAAAAGGTGTGTATAGGTTCTTAAAGGGTAGGCAACGCGCATGTGAATCCTCTGGAGTTGCAGGCGTCCATAGGCTACGGTAACTGCTTACCATCAGGCGGGCCGTATGTTTGTTTGCTGCCGTCGTGGTAGAAAAAAAGAAGGCTAAAGAGCTGCTCCGAAGATTCATATACCTATCTCATAATATATTATACACAGATATGTATAATGATTAATGATTGTACAAATACAATACATTGATACATGATTGTATAGTAACATTAGTAACTATGATAGTTTGTGACTGTTGATAACTTGTTATAAATAACTGCCACGATTAGAGATATAAATCTGAGTATTATTCTACTAATTGCATATTATTATGACTAACAGACTCTTTGATGTCGATAATACGAAATTAATCGAATGTTCTATTACGTTGGTAGTTTCAGATTCCTTTAGTTAATTGCGGATAGGTATCTATGTTATAATTTTACTGCATGTTCTACATTTTCTACAATATACAAATTCCCACGTCTTTGCAACAGGAAATATATACTTCTGCAACTGATTGTATGTCACTGCAATATAAAGTCATATGTAATATAATAATTAGTATTTGGTAAGTGTACTTACAATGTGAACATAATAACTCCGCACGCCCAACTGAAATGTAAAACAATATTTATTAGACATTAATTATTAGAAACACTTTTATTATTCTGATAGGGCAAGATTAGAAAAATATTTCTAAAGACAGCATACGGCATGTCTACTATAATGTCTATAATTAAAAACGCTTTTTATGAGGACCGTTTGTCATTGACCATTGTTCAATTTACTAAAAAGATATAATACAGGGTGTTTTTTCAACCGTTTGCTTATGCGAGGTGATTTGGTAGGCCTTATTGGACAACTTTTACTATGGTACAATCACAAACACCGAATTCGCGAAAACAATTTAGGCTGTTTCCTAATTACCTCGTTCAATATGGCTAGAGGTTGGAAGATATATAATAAGATGACAAATGTATACTAACACGTGTAAAGAAGTACCAAATATTGCGTTCTGTCATATTGTGTGCAATGTTTACAGATATGACTTCTTATAATTATGACCGCTGGGATGCTTTTTCCATAAATCCAACCCAATGCCCGATTGTCAAGTACCTACACTCTCTTAGTATAAGTGAAAGTAGTAGGAAGACAAAGCTCGTCTGCATGTCGATAGAACATAAATAGCAGATTTGATAACGACAATTGTTTATCACAAGATGTCACATGTTGACATACATTTGACGATATTGATAAACAACCTCGAGGTTGAACCACACCCCTATATTGCTTAGTTTCAGGAAATGGTTATCAATGTTGATCTAAATAAGTAAGTTCAAGAGGTCTGGCATGAGGACTCAGACGCGTGCGGGTTCGATAAAACTGTATTTGTAGAGGTTATATGACGGACACGGCGGATAATTACTTTATTTATAAATTCATAATGCAATTAGCCAGCGTGCTCTGAAAAGCTTTTGTACCATGAAATTAAAGATGTTGATACCCGTGAGATAATAGAAAACGGTTGACTGAGAGCATCGAAGTAGGAGGCAACTAAGTTAAGTTGCAAGCTAGTATTTGACAGTTGCTTTCCCCATTCAACCACCATATATGACATCATTGTTAATTATAATCAGTATCTAAGTTCAAGAGGTCTATTAGAAATATCAAAGCTAGAATAGCACCGCGTTCTGGATAATATTCAAATAATGGAGGTTACGTAATTGAAGATACGAAAAGTAACTATCGAAATGTCTCATAGAAAATTCTCGTCAGTTGATAGGATGGCAAAGTAGGGTATGCAAGCTAAATCAAACCTAGAACAGCACCGCGAATGTTCAGATAATGGAGGTACAGATAGTGTAATTGAAGATATACAAAACGGTAACTATCGAGATCTCTCATGGAACATTCTCGTGTTAGTTGATAGGGGAATAAGAGCAGGGTAATATGCGCAGTTTGGAGCGGTAATACTCAGAATTGCGTTTAAGGGAATATTAACTCCACAAACGTTCTTATTGTTGTATGAAAATCCATTTTACCATCGTCGGCGATGCTAAAATATAAGACAATAAAAGCTCCATCGAAAAGTATGCGCTAGCAGCCCATCTACAATTCAAGCGTTAACCTTTCGTATGCCGCGAATATTTATTTCTAATAGTTTCCTCGTACGCGGATCCACGTTCCGGCATAAAAAGGATTAAAGTCGACGCGTAGAAAAAATATTTATTGGCATTGCTGTTTTAGATATTTGTCCAAATTACGACATCGGTGTTAATTAAATTAGTATCTAAGTTCAAGAGGTCCATAAGAAGTCGCAAAACGAGAAGAGCACTGTGTTCCTGATAATATTCAGTTGCGATAATGGGGGTTATGTAATTGAAGATAAAACGAAACATTAACTATGTTGATATATGATTTAAATTTTTAAAGCTAACATGGTCATTAATAATTAACAAACATACCTACATGGTAAATATGTACCACTGCAACGCGTTTAAAAGTATTTCTAAATATCGGTGTCATAGAAAACGCTCGTGAATAAATAAAACAGTTAATCACAATATTTTATAAACGGGTATTGCTAAAAAAATAGCCAAAACAAATTCATGGCTCAAATGGTACTGGGGCGGTCGCGTCCAACGCATGCATCCGGAGAGGTGGGCTTGCATTGCCAGTAACAAGGGGTGGGCGAGCCAGGCCTAAGCAGAGATGGTGGGTGGGTGTCAGAGTTATCACTTGGACACCTTTCTTAGGGGGGCCACCGACTATCAGTGCGCCTGACGATATCAGCCTATCAGTTAGAACAACAATTTGACAGCTCCGAACAACTCTTCTGCTTCTTCCTAGCGTTTATCCCGGCTTGGGGTCCGCTTGACAACCTAATCCCAGGAATTGGCATAGACACTAGTTTTTACGAAAGCGACTGCCATCAGACCTTCCAACCCAGAGGGGAAACTAGGCCTTTTTGGGTTTAGGTCCGGTTTCCTTACGATGTTTTTCCTTCACCGAAAAGCGACTGGTAAATATCAAATGATATTCCGTACATAAGTTCCGAAAAACTCAGTGGTACGAGCCGGGGTTTGAACCCGAGACCTCCGGATTGAAAGTCGGACTTCTTACCGCAAGGCTACCAGCGCTTCCACAGCTCCGAACAACTGACAGCTCCGAACAACTGACAGGCCAATATCGTCAGGCCCACTGATACTGGGCCCCATGAACTACTAGCCGGAGAACAAAATCGGGAGTCATTGAGATACAGGGAAGAGGCCTTTGCCCAGGAGTGGGACACTCTATGCTAGATAAGATAAGATCTTTGTGATATTTTACGAAATCCTATTGGCTTTGACAATGGCTAAAAAGCAAATAAATATACTCACATGTCGACCTCCATGCCGTAGCCGGGCGCGTCCTCGAACATGTTGGCCTTCAGCGTCTCGGGCGCCAAGTAGCCAGGCGTCCCGCACAGCTCTGCAACAAGTTACATGCTATAATTGTATGGATAATTAAGGGATGATCACACTATGTTAAATATTGCAACAAAACAATAGATAGACGCCATGAGTTGTTACTCCCTAAGGGAGATGACATACCTAAGAAATTCTTTGCGCCAAAAGTTATAGTGAAAATCACTAGTCTTATGGGGCCCACCCACTATCAGTCGGCCTGACGATATTGGGCTGTCAGTTGTTCGGAGCTGTCAAATTTTGTTGTAACTGACAGGCCGATATCGTCAGGCGGACTGATAGTCGGTGGGCCCCCTAAGCTAGTCATTGATTCAGAGATAGTTGTCAACCGCCAAACATGGCGCACAAAGTGCTAGATAGCCGATCTAGTAGAATACATAATAAATCAATCGATCGATCGAGACTAATGGCGCAGAAGCAACAGAGAAATAAGAAATGAACCAAAAAAATCATATACTTTTTGGGTTTTGTCAAGAGAGTCCTTATTAATGAGGCGGTGGTAACTATGATCAAACAGTGTCAAAAAACCAAATGCTTTTCTGATGATAATCTCCAACCAACAAGTCCTTATTTACATAGAAAACTGCGTAATTATCTACGTAACAAAGCTACTTCTCAGTAGCCAATCACAGCGTCGCATTCAGTAGGTGTGTTGGACATAATATTAGCTCTATACCAATATTTATAGACCCGCAGGTCCAACAAACCTTGACATATAATATTGCAAATAAACCGTGCTAATCTAGTTAGAGTATTTCCGTATTCAGGTCGAATATGCATATCCCAAAAATATAGTTTGGTTAGTGTCCGACCGAAACATGTTTTTTTGCCGAAACCGAAACCGAAACCGAAGGTTCGGCTCTAGGTGCAGTTTCGGCCGAAACCGAAACCGAAACCGAAACTTTTATAGACACGTTAAAATCGTTGAGTTAAATGTCAATAAGCCGTTGTAACTTGTACAGGATAGGTGGTATAAGAAGAACAAGGTTAGTAAGTTTTGATTGATCATCCTCCTAGCGTTTGTGCTGGCGTTTTTCCACGGACTCAACGGAGCCTGAGGTCCACTTGGCAACCTGATCCCATGATTTTTTCTAGTTTGTACACAACTCCAAGTTATTTCGGTGTAAGACGTATTTTGATCCCTAAATTCGTTTCTTCTTTCAATTTTTTTTTCGCGAAATAAATGCAGAGCACGAAATATTTTATAATAAAGGTTTCATATGAATAAACATAATTATGTAAGTTTTTAAATGAATGAATGAATGAATGATTTTACCCCCCTTATTGAAAGTACAATTGTCAAATCACAAGTCGATCATGTTTTCGTACATAGATATGTAGGCAAACGTGGGAAACAGACAGATGTCTTACATCAGTTTTTTTTACGTTGGTATTTTTTAGGATTTAGGATCTGCTACGTTAAAATTAGCAATAAAATAACCCACACGATTTTAAACTTGACAGATGTATTTTCAGAGTAGAATTACAATCAGTAAACAAAATAAAAATATGAAAGTTTTGTTCGATACTTGGAGTTAAAGGTTTATAGCATCTATCTCTATGGTTAAAGTAATGCGTTTTGTAAAAAAAAAAGTACGAAGAATATATAAGTTGGAAAAACAAACATTGGTGCTTTATTAAAATTGGTATGTTTTTTTAAATTTGTGCGTTCATGTTTTATACTGTAATTCATTAGTTATACTGCCGTTAGTTATACAGCAAAGTTTCATCGACTGAGACATCAATGCTGTTAACAAGTCTCTATAAAATAATTCGCCAAGATTGCATGGACTATTTAAATTTTACAATCAGTATTTCAAATAAATCGTCAAGTGTTTTTACTTGATTTCTTCGTGTATAATTTTCAGCGTAGGCCGACGCAGTTCTTTGGGCAGTCTCTTGCATGAACTCGAAAGTTTAATGTTAGATAAAATTAATACTTAAATAATATTATCATATTATAATTGATGAAATAATCTTCCAAACACATATGTACACTTTTTTTATATTTATTTATTATAATATGATCACTTAAAAACGTTACTGAGACAGAACTTGTGGACCGATTAAGCTCAATGTTGTAAGTTTCGGCGCGGCCGAAAGTTTCGGCCGTTTTTTGGCCGAAACCGAAACTTGGGCCGAAACACGGTTTTTTGGCCGAAACTGGCCGAAACCGAAACCGAAACCGAAACTTCGGTCGGACACTAAGTTTGGTACTATATCTCTTTCTTGGTATCCTGCCTTTTCGCCGAAAATCGTGATGCCGAATTGCATTTGCCAACCAACTTTTCGCAAAAGTTTCATTTGGCCGAATAACTTTTACCAAATAATTATTTCGCAACCATTTCATTTCCCAACCCCATAGTTGGGAAATGAAACTCGCCTACTAGGTTGGGTTAGGTTAGGTTGGATTATATAAAGTTGGGAAATGAAATTCGGCCAAATGAAATTTCTGCGAAAAGTTGGTTGGCAAGTGAAATTCGGCAATGTAATTTTCGGCGAAAAGGCAGAGAACCCTGTTTCTTACGCTAGTACCTTCGCTACTAAAAAAGAGATGAGTATAGCTTATTACTTCCACTGTTACTGCACTTTTTGACCAGCCAGACTATAGGCAAGACATAAGCGTCTGTACTTCCGCAAATTTTTTAGGGAAGGAAGAATTGATACCTTGCCTCCGCTACTCTAACTAGCTAGACCTAGGCTAACCAACAATTTAATGCTTACAAACCCATTTATGGCCGTTCTAACTTTTAACTCTATTGATAGTGTCAGAGTTGAAAAATCCGCAAACACTTTTTTTAATGGCTCAGATGAGAAAATTCTTAACTTCCCCGCAAATTTTTGCTAGGCTACGTATCAGTGGACATTCATTATGAACAAAATATTAATTTATATTTACAAATTACTTTTGCATAGTTGGCTAAGTTGACAAAGTCTTATAAAACTACGAACTCACCAGAATCCAATTTATTAATGCATCGAGAATGCCTGCCTTTCCTTCTTCCTTTAACTAGCCTACGGGCCTACCTTGAACGTCGAAAATCGAAATTCCATTATCTCCATTTCTATCGCTACTGCGTATTCGAAAGATAGTGATGCAAACAGAGGATCGAACGAAGTGGTACGCCGTTATAGGCCTGTTCCTGGATATCAGGCCCTGAACATAGTATAAGTGCATAAGGCCTTAACCACATTACACAATGTAAACGGGTATCCTCTTTGTTCTCCTGCACCCCTGGTACCATGCACTAAAACAATAGTCTGCATCAGAGACATTGTACGAACCAGACGTAACTTGAGATTAATTAGCACGTGAATCGGAGCGCGACCTCTTCATGTGCGAAATGCAACTTTAACCTCAATATCTTAAGAGTTACTTGACATTGAGGTCATATCGTGCATAAAAAAATGGTTGGTGAGATATGATTACAGTAGCACGAGTTTAGATAGAAATGACACGATCGCAGTATTAAAATCTTGTGTTTTGTATATTTTTTGTTGTTCCCCTGCTAACTAATTTAACCGCATGAATATAAAATAAATGTTCAAATTTAAACTGTGATACATGCCAATAGAGTTGCAAATAATAACGGCCATATATGGTTTCGTATGCGGTAAAGGGTTAAAATGTGAATTTTAGTAACTCCGATGGACCCTGGTATGAAATAAACGACAAAACATGAAAAAACTTCTCCTTTTTAAGAATAATCGTCCAGTAAGACATAATTTTGATACTGAGCTGGTCGTCCAGTAGGACGTTTTCTGGCTTTAGGTATCAATGGACGATGTTCTTGCTTTAGTCGGGTAGTATGCTCATTTGCAACCGATAAAACCACTTACCGAACAATTTCTCCCCCTCTTTAAGAACCTTAGCGAAGCCGAAGTCAGTGATTTTGACGTTGAGCTGGTCGTCCAGTAGAATATTTTCTGGCTTCAGGTCTCGATGGACGATGTTCTTGCTGTGAATGTACCGCACGCCCTCAAGGACTTGTCTGGAACAAGCATGGTTGCTTATTAATCTACGTAGAATATAGAGTATATAGACGTAACGATACTATAAAACTTTCGTGAGACTCTAACATATTAAAAATATTTATAACGGGTTACTCACGTAATTTTTGTCGATTTTTGCTCGACATGTTTCGATCAATTTACGATGATCATTCTCACGAGCGGCCGCTCGTCGAAACATGTCGAGCAAAAATCGACAAAAATTACGTGAGTAACCCGTTATAAATATTTTTAATACGTAACGATACCTTCGAAACTGAATGAGGAAGAGACCACTGATAAGTCTTTTACGTATAATAAATACTATGGGATAATCTTACACGTCTATACAATTAAAAACACAGTAAGCTCAATAAGGCTTGTGTTGTGGGTGCTAGACGATGACATAATATAAAGGGTTTAGCGGTAAAACCCGATAAGTCTATAAAGTTGGTTTTTGAAATTCGAACGATACGTGACTTACGTTGAGTTCTTATTATTATTACAATGAAACATTTTCTCGGCTTATCGGGTTTCACCACTAAACCCTAAGAAAACATCCATAACTAAGGAACAAATATCTGTGATAAACACACAAATAAATGCCCTTACCAGGGTTCGAACCCGGACCTCCTGCTTCATAGGATAGAATGATGCGAGGGAACGCCAACGCGAACGGTTCCGTTCACTGCTTGAAATTGGAGACCTAAGCTCTCTGAAACATGTCGCGCGTAGTAACTGTGAGTTAAACCGCAAAAAATATTATAATTGAATATGACTAACCACAGTACTTATATGTAAATTGCTGATTGAAGTAAGTATATCAAATTTTCGCAAAAATGTGTTATACTAACTTGAAAGTGGAAGGGGTGAACAAGAAAAAACCGCAAATCGATGTACAGTTTAGCCGTTTGGCACACACATACTAGAGGTCAAAACTATTTGACCCATAAAAATTAAAAATAAAATTCAATGAAATGATTTTCAAAATTGCTTTCTTGGTGCTAAATATGAGGATATCAAGTATCATTGTAAAAAAAATCAGCCATAACGTATCTGGTCTAGAACTGCAGGAGCCCAAAATTGGTATGTTTTGAAATTTTATTTCGGTTTAATAAATAAAAAATGGCTGAAATATAGTCATGTGATATATTTTTAAAATTGCCTCAAAATGCCCTTTCAACCGCATACACATACCGCATGCGATGGGAAATGAAAAAAAAAATCCCATACAAAAAAAATGTCTCAGCACCCCCCCCTCCTAAGGGAAATTATTTTAGGAACTGCGTGTCAAAAAAATTGATTTGACGTTTATCTAGTATGCGTGTGCCAAATGGCTAAACTGTTGTATATCGATTTGCGGTATTTCTTTAAAATTGGATCCGTCCACTATGATATTGTTGGGCGCTAGCCGAATTCTGTATTTTGAGTAATCTCTATCTATGTATATAAAAACCCTATGTAGGTAAAAACAAAACATTTTAATGTTAAATCAATTGTTTTATTTAGTTTTGAAATTGGATTGGTTTTTTTTAGTAAAAACTCATGAAGGCCCCTAAATGACTGAATCTGGTATTTTTTGTGTTTTCATGACTTACCTTAAATAGCATTTAATCATAAAATCTACAACTACTTTCCAATAATTAGTAACAAAATGCACACACTCAATATCCTCACGAGGCTTCTCCTGACTCTTACACACACTCAACGCCATAATTATATAAACAATAAGTTGCGCACAAACTTGCGAATTACGATACACAAGTACCAGGAGCACAGAGCTGGGCAAGAGTTAGTTCGCGACTGGGTCAGGCGAGTGCGCGCGGTGTGCGAATCCCGACATTTATCTTGACGTTGACGCATTCGACTACTTTGGGGTTTCTTGCATTACGCGTGCCATTATTTGATGTTTATGTCATAAACGGTGAAGCTTAATGATTTAAGCTAATTGTTTTTTACCTCATTCACTGGTTTCACTTGAATGTGTGACCCAAGTCACGTCCTCACAGTTAAATTAATGGGTTCTCAATAAAGTTGTATTTAATTATGAATTTTGCTACATTACGTTTTCGAGAATTAGTTGAAACTGTAACATATGTCATTCAAGCAAAAAACGAGTCGATTGAACCGATTGACACGTCAAGTATCATAATCGGATGATTAGAGTTGACTCAGATGTTTAACACAAGTTTGCTGACATTTTGATTTTATTTTAATATTTTTTATAGCCTAGGTCCGCATACTTACTAAAAAACATTTACCAAAAGGATACTCTTCAAAAGCTTTGCATATAAAGGAAGAAAATGTTTTAAGTGCAAAGTTATCTGAGGAACCTTGTTTATCACTCTATCAATCTATCTAAGCTGCCATCTATCGCGCGTCGGGTGAACCTCGATTTGTTGAGCACCGAAAGGTAAACGAAAATTTACGCGACAAAGAAATTTCTAACAAACCTAATTATATAACACAACAAAGATCAAGTTTGTCTTTGATAGCCTCGCGGAAATGTGTGTAACCTTTAATTTGAAGGTCGCGACTTCAAACTTCGATCATAAAGAGTTTCGGAACTTGTATACGAAATGTCAGTTGAAATTTCCAGTGAAAGAAAACCTCGTGAAGAAACCGGACCTAATTCCATCAAGATCCAATATCCCATCTGGGTTGAAATGTCAGATGGCAGTCGCTTTCGTAAAAAACCATGGCAAAAGGTTGCCAAGTGGATTTAAGACTCCAATGAGCCATGGCCAAAGCCGGGACAAACACTAATGGGATGATGGATTAATCCTCTGTACACCACATATACAAAAACGTCAATAGCCGTGCCTACACCTGTCGCACAGCCTCGCGAGGAAATCGCCGCGCGCGGCAGCTCGACTAGTGTCGCCGTGCCTCGCCCGAGGCATTGCGGCCGCGCGTGCGTTTGTCTCGGCCGAGGCACGTCCCCACTAGCCGAGCTGCCGCGCGCGGCAATTTCCTCGCGAGGCCGTGCGCCAGGTGCAGCACGGCTAATCACACGTCAAGATCTTTGGGGCAATCGAGGAAATATAAACCTTGAGTACTTCAAAGTATGAAGGTTACTTTGACAGTGTACGCCATAACACTTATAGGTGTTCTTAGCTATGGGCATGACACCTCATGAGGCTTTAAACTGTCCTTAGCATTAAATTTTTAGCATTAAGTTGCAATAACTAACCTCATGATATATCTAGTCTTCTTCTCAGAGAGTGTGACCACTGAAGTCAAGTAGTCGAACAGCTCACCATTCTTGCACAATTCAAACACTAGGAATATGAATGTCTCTGACTCGAAGACGTCTTGTAATTCAACTGAAACAAAATTGTACATTGTTAGTTGATTTGGAAACCTATTGAAATAAAAAGTTTGTGAACTTGTGTATTTATTTATTTATCGTATGGCTAATTAATACGAGTACACTGTGTTGTAGGATTTTCATGCAATTATCACAATTTAAGTTTTAATTTCATTAAGTACTCAGTGGCGTCGCTCGTGTGGTTTTTGAAATCCAGAGGTGGTCCATTGTACTTGGTGATAGGGTATTCGAAAACGATGCGGTGTACGGTTTGTTTTTGGCATCCACATTCGCATTCAATTCACGTGTATGAATCCAATCAAAAGATAGTTAAAACAAATTATAATGTATAGGTAGGTTTTTCACCTCACTGAAATCGTTCGTAGTTATCTTTTCACGGCAAATGATTTTAGAAAAAACTGTAAGTAGAATGTTGCCATATTTGCTATGTTGCAGTCGATGGACAGTCGCCATCAGATATATCGGAGCTGTGGAGGTGCTCACAAATATCGGAACATGCACTTTATTGTCTTGACAATAGAGGCGATATTCCGATATTTGTGACCACCACCACAGCTCCGATATATCTGATGGTGACTGGACCAAGGGGGCAAGTTGATATAAATGGAGGGTAAAGTAAATATGAATTGTGGGTAGACAATTTGACTAAATTTTATTTTTAATATCTGGGGTGGAGCCGCCCTCCCTGCCGCCACTTGGCGACGCCCATGCTGTTAGCACTGTCAGCAGGCTAAGCAAGCAGTTCAAAATGATCTTGACACAAGACAAGTTTGTCAAAAACATTTGAACCCACACCCGCTTAGCTAATTCTGCTGCTGACAGCCACTTTGTTACAATAAGGTTTCCACACTCACTATGGATTTGGTATAAAATCATATTACATTAACATTATTCAACTTTTAACACATATATTTTTTTGTTATAATTTTTAAAGAATGATTTTTTTCCTATTTTTTTTTGCTGATAATGAGGCCATTGAGGATAGGCATAAAGACTGCATGGAGCCTAGCCTCAGTCTGTGAACACAGAAAGTAACTTTATATCATAAAATTCTTAGTATTTCTTAGTGATGAATTTAGTAATAGTGTAGGCACATACAAATTCAGTTATTTAAGGCATAACAGCCTTCCTTCCTAGCCTAGTCACTGACTGGCTACGAAACTAGACAATCTGGATTGCTTTGTTTACAGCTAAGTTGATGTATCATACAGCTGTGATTGTGGCCCACAAATGGTGGCTTTCAGGTTAGAATCCCCTTTCATGGTATACTATGTTTCATGTTTAGAATGTCTTTTATCATATCTAAGCTTTGTATGCTGCATAAGTTTACTGTAGATAGATTTATGATCTGAATTGATTTGATTAGCTGCGTGGCCCCCGCTTTAGAATAGTGCCACCCCGTCTCTTCCCGCGGGTGTCGTAAGTGGCGACTAAGGGAACCCCTGATCCCTACTGCTCGTGAGAACGCTGTGGTGATTTATTTCATTAATAGTCATCTGCATGGCGGCGATGCGGTTCGCCACCCATCACGTCTCATTTTTCACGGGGGCGAGAAGTGGCTCACGGAGAGCCGTTTTGCTGCATTGATCGTAGCAAATGGAAATCCGTGATCTCTGCCTACCCCTTTTGGGATATAGGCGTGATTGTATGTATGTATGTACGTATGTATGTTGATTTGATTTGATGCGTGAAAGTTTGTCCCTAAAATACAGCAATGTAGTGTAAATTAATGTGTGCTATAACAACTCACTCACTAATATAAGGGTGGCCAGCCACCATCCTCAGGATCTGTATCTCCTGCTTGGTGGCATCCCGCATGGTGTGCGTGTCCACTCCTTCCATGGACTCCTGACTGAGGTCGATGATCTTGGCTGCATATTCCCGGCCTGTCTCTTTTTCTACACACCTTCGGACGGTTGAGCTGATGCCCCTGTACCATTCAATTTGTTATTAATGCTTGAAGAAAGATGAAGGACAGTCGTCATCAGATATATCAGAGCGGCCAAGGTGGTCACAAATATCTGAACAATGCCTCCATCGTCAAGGCGATAAAGTGCATGTTCAGATATTTTTGAGTATCCTTGCCGCTCCAATATATTTGAAGGCACCTGTACAGTGGCCATTACTTACCTACTTTCATGACAAATCATTATAACTAAAGAAAACAATTGATAAAAGAAAGAGATAAAAGATAACAGATTAAAGATTAAAACTGATGTCAATTAAAAGAAGATATAGATAGAGTAGAGTTAATAATTAAAAGTAAGAAACACCATCAAAATTTATTTCATAGGAAGAATTAGGTACAAAAATCACCCATTATGATACTAACCAATTGAAATTGCATATGCATTGAGTGGACTCTTTATACAGTAACAGACATCCTTCAATTTGTCCTATTTAACATGCTTTGTAATGGATGAAAAAGTAACTTCCAGATTGTCTACTTTAACAATTCTTCAACAATAAAAAAATGCTTTACATCAATTAAGTCAAATTCAAATGAACAGATGTCCTTGAACTCTGCATATATCAGATTAAAGTCAGGTTTCACTGGAAAATCGATGCCTAACGGCGGCATTGCCAGGTTTCGTTCTCAAGGTCAAACAGAAAACTTCACTTATGAGTAATGTATTGTTTTTATACAACGCCGGACGTGTGATCACTCCTCTGTTCCGCTAACCGCTCTTGGCAGCCTTGCAACTCAAAATCACGTTCCTGGCGATTGACACTGCGTACCAAATATAGATCTCACCTGCCTATGATCTCCTTGGGTTCATATTTTGCGTAGAACTCCTTAGCCGCATCCTTATCGGGCAAATCATCGTCTTCTTCCTTCGCCATGCTGTTCACGGTTGCTGTTATAGTTTATATCAACTAATTAGGCGTAATCAACTCCTTCGCAATGACGAAAGGTTATTGTGAGCAGCTGACAGTGTTCACGGAATATTAGAATAAATTACCCTAGTTACATAAGAATTACAACTATAATTAGATAAATAGTTCATAAAATATATTTAGAGGTCTATAGACACTAAATATTAAATTTTGATTGTTTATTGCACGTATAATCATTAAAATTAATATAACATTAACTACACTGCAGAGCTCGCAAAATAAATTGAAAGATGGAATAGAATAGATAAGAATAGATAATTAGGTACATTTAAAAGCTAGCTACCGAATGGACAAACATAAAATAACTACTTAGATGAACATTCACTTATTTAAAATGTTATATATCATTTCGTTGCAAATTTAATCAGATAACTTATGTTTAAGTTTCACTAGTTAAAAAATAATATTTTCTTGTCAATTAAGGATTAAAAGCATATTTAGAAGTACATTTGACGTTAATTACACCAAAAAGCTAGCTTTGTAAACGCTCTGTTTCGTTTTGTTTTTATCACTTCATTGGGGGTCAAGAAGATATTTGTTCAGCCATTATTTTTGTATATGAATATTAATTTAATAAATATACACACAGCTAAATTTAAAAATTAATGAATTTCATGGCAAATATTTTTATCTAGGTATTTATTTCATTTATGTAGAAAAAAATACCAACAGCTGATCGTAGTCTATAGTCACCTCTATCTATTATGGTTTATCTTGTATCTCTTTCTCTCTCTCAATGTTATGTTTCCGTCTCACTCACTCGTGTTTTCGCTTATTGTTCCGTCCGTGCGATGGTCTTCAATTTGATAAAGTTACGAAAATTTCGCTTCTTTCTGTTTTCCCCTGTGTTTAGTTTTTGTGTAATTTAACCTCAGGACTTGGATTGCTGTGTTACATCGCAAGACGGAGCTCAAATAAGCAGGTAAGCAGCTATTACGCATTGAATTTAGTCTTACCAAGTGACATTATACATCTTTTTGACAACCTTGAGCTATTGGAATGAATTAGGGTATCAATCAAATGGATTTTTATTTTCTTTGTTTAATTTTTGATGTCTTCTTGCCGTCTTGGAGAAAACTGTCGCGATTTTGGATGTGATTTGACTCTGGTATAACTTAGAACTTTCTTTGGATATCAATGTGAAACTACAGCTGATGGTCTCTACCCACTAAAGAGAATTATACGATTTCCAATATATCCAGCAGATCCAGCTTCTGATAGGTTTCCCACGACTGCTACCGTCATTTCTAAGGGCTTTTCCTTGATTTACTGTTGACAAATGATTGTTAAAAGTGCACCATGTTTTATCTGCATAGTCATTATTTTTAACTACATAGGAATGAGATTATGGTTCTTTTTATTGGATAATGATATTATGTCACGTTGTTGTTACTGCTGATCAGGTACATACTGTAGTGGTCTAGTGCAAGCATGAAGGACGAAGTTATTAAATGAATGAATAATATAGATAGGTACTGTAAACTACAGTAAATACAGTCATAACAATAAGAAAGGGTGTACATAAGTTTATGTCAGATATTTTTGCATTCTTTCTTGTGTACTTAGGTAATGCAGTTGACTGTACGGTCACATCTGAAAATATGGATACATTAATGTGACAAAAACATGTATCCATAACTTTATGCCTAGGTACAGTCGCCATCATATATATCGGAGCGGTCAAGGTACTCAAAAATATCTGAACATGCACTTTATCATCTTGACAATAGAGGCGTTGTTCAGATATTTGTGACCACCTCGGCCGCTCCGATATATCTGATGGCGACTGTACAGTCCGATATATCTGAAAATATGGATACATTTAATTTGACAAAAATATGTAGCCGCAACTCTATTCACATAGACTTAAATATATAGTAGACAGCCATAGCCTAAGAACTATTTGAGGCTCCGAGTATTTAGCGCCGACTAGTGTACTACTAGTACATTATTCGTTACTAGGTGGCGCGCATACATATTGGCTCTGTTTAAGTGGCTCTGAACTAGATGGTGCTAAATACTCGGAGCCTCAAAAAGTTCTTAGGCTATTTTCAGATGTGACCATACAACTCTATGGCTACATATTTTTGTCACATTAAATGTATCCATATTTTCAGATGTGACTGTACTTAAACCGCACTAAGTTACAAGCGTTATACATATTTTTACATGTGAAGTAAAAATATGTATAAGTATAACACATGTGTTACTAAGAATGTAAATACGGCATAATGATGTATATTGTATATGTAACACATGTACAATATTACAGTAAGTAAAATACAGGGCGACCTGATTTTGAAGACCAATGAACTTTTATTTTTATTCATTGAATCAATATTTTTATGAACCTGCAAGTAGGTTACATGGTTCTAAAAATACCACAGACAAGCAGACATTTTTGTTACCACTGTCTGCGATCAGTCCTAATAGCTTGTAGGTCAGACAATCAATTTGTTATATTAAATTATTGTTATATTATCAAACGCCTGCCTATTCTGCATAAAAAAAAAAAAATTAAATGTTGCGGTGGCATTAGGTATTGATATGATTTACACTTGTTTTAGTCAAAGCATGGATCAAATAAATCTGGACTAAAAAAGTCATTACATAATTGCGTTCCTCCAAGAATCAGGCTATACCGCTTTTGTTGGCAGCCTGACTATCGCTACCCCAGGCTCGTAACTGGCCCTTAAGGTGGCCAAACAAGTTTCTCATGTTAAAAAAAAACGCTTTTGTTTTTGGTATCAGGTGCTGCAGCACCATCTATTATGCAAAAGTTTTGTTATTTGACATGATCATACTTCATACTCATCATTAGCTTGCCCATGTCTCATTTACTTGAGTACTCATTCTACAAGCTTTTTTATAGCTTGTGTAACTTGTAATATTTTTAATAATTTATATCAGCAAAACACAAGTTTCAGCATCACTTTTAATGACAATAGAATTGAGATAAGATGTTTCTGACAGTTTGACAAAGCTTGTAAGGTTTTTATTTATTTCATGTAATTAAATATCAGCTTATTTTATCAATTTTTATACCACAAATTCAGTGAATTTGAACAATATCTTGAACATGTACATATAATGATAGGTCGCTCGATGTAAACTATGTTGACCTTGCCAAGATGAAAACAAGATGCGCCTCGGTCCGCGCGCTGGGACATAGATGGCGCTACTGGTGACGTTGTAAAGTAAAACTCGATTTATACGTTACACATCTGACATCAGCAAAGGTAACTTAGCTGGTGTGGTGATGAGGTGTTCAAAAGAACCAAGGAACAGCTTGACACCTGACCAGCCTGACCCGTCTGATCCTCTACACCGTTCATGCTGAACTGTACACTATAATTATTTGTTGTTTTTACCATAGATGGCGACAGCATAGGTACCTGTCAGCTACTAATATTGTAAAATTCTTGTTTTTTTTCTGATCTGGATGTTAGCTCCCTTTAAGCCGGCCACCGACTATCAGTCCGCCTGCAGTCCGCCTGACGATTTTTTTCATTAACTTTGATACCAAACTACTATTACCTAGTTGGTAGGTACATAATTTCGTATAAAAAAAACTTGTGGATTCCTTAAATACTTACCTAACTCTTGCACTTTCCTTTTTAACACGTCTTTCATTGAAGTCTCACTTGAAGCCACAGAACAAAGACTAACATTAGTTACGTTCTACGTCGCGACCTCGCAAGGGTAAGGACACCGCCAAGGACGTCTATCGATCAATGTCTTTGGCTTCATGCGTCCCTGGTCCTGGAGGACAGCTATTCAATACTTTAAGTACTTTTTTTTATCACGTAACTATACAATATCAGTAATAAATAATGTATATGTATATATACCCGTGCTTTTCAATGTTATCAATGTATATGAAGGATGAGAAAGACGAGTAGACAAATAATGTTACTGATTGTGTCAATTGGCCTTTTAAATATGAATTAATATTAGGTATTGAATTTATTTCGACACTGGTAGGTATACTGTACATAAGTTCTTCATGCATGATACTTTATTGACATACAATTTAGGTAGCTTTTTTTATATTGTGACGTGGCACTCGTGGCAGTAGCCTAAGGGAGTGAAATGGAAACGTAAAAGTTAATACTGATAAATTGATAATACGTGATTACTGCCGAAGCCTGAGGGAGTCAGTTTAACGATTTCTATAAACAGTCTAGTTAAGAAATAATAATGAATTATAGAAGATCCTTTATAGCTGGATAATAACGATTCGAAAGTGCTTGTTGCTATGCCTACTTGAATAAAGACAATATTGACTTTGATTTAACGCATACCTACCAACTGGTGTAGTTACTCACATTTTATTGAGGCGCATTCTTCATTTGCATACCTAACCAGAAGTGATTATTAATGATGAACGACATAGACGTGAGGTTAGGACCATCAGATTCTAGGGTTCCTATGATTAAATTTATATTAACATATGATCTCCTACATATGATGCAGGCTTTAGGGAAACAGTTTAACTAAAGACAAAAGGTAGGTACACCTTGTTTCCGGCCGTGGTTTAAAGACGAAACGAAATCGAATGCTATATTAACACTATCGCCATGTTCAGAAGTTAGTTGTTAGATTTTCCATAAATGCACTGAAAAACCGCAACCAACCTGACTACACCTATCACTACAAGTTGCAAGGTACTTAACTCAAGCGCAGGGACTTGTGTAGAGACTATTCCCCTTATTCATAAACGGCCACTAAAGTTGAGTGATCACTGAGAATCGTTTGTGCCTTTCCCTCATATAGGTTGGACGGAAAGAGACAAACGATTATCAGAGGCCTCTTAACTTTAGTAGAAGTTTATTAATAAGGGGGTAAATGTTTAGGGATTAGGGACTACAGCCTTGGTGCGGTGGCACGCGATAGCGGTGTGTTTGGCTGCGTGAACAGCGTTGCGTCGAGCTTACTACTCGTACAGGTTTCACTAAGAACAGTCCCATACTTTTGTATTTGTTTGACATGGACGCGGCGTTGAATCCACCGCCGATCGTCGCCGCTCCAGCGGCCATTCAGTTGCATCCTTAGGCTCTACAAGTTACGAGGTACGTAATAACCCTAGCGTAGACAGGAAGGCCATAATTACTCGTCTGATTCGGATACAGTGTTATTGGGCTTATAAACCGGCGGCGAGTATCAGTATCAGGCTGGCAATATAGACAGTATCTTGTTAAAGGGCCCGCCATGCGTGAAAAACGGCTAGAAGCACGCGAGTGTGGAGCCGATTCGTAAATTTTCGCACTTCGATTTTGCACTTTTCATCGATTTTGGTTGGTGTCTGTCCCGCGACAATGAGACGAAAAACTATACTTGAACGTATTCACAAATCCTTTAAACTATTGTCCGGATCCCAGGAAATTCTAGGTTCTTTCCTACTCTTTTCTAACTCCAGAACAACTCTCGTGACTCTAAGCTTTCGTAAGCAGAATTGATTCTATTAGGACGCAAAACATGTCCTACATGGGTTTGGGCTGTGCGTTGGCCGTTGGCAGACAACACAGCAGTCAGTTATTATAATTAAACTGTAGAGAGATTGCTAGTAAGTCGTAACTAAATCCCCACTTTCACAGAGGCAAGAGAGCAGGTACATTATTACCAGCACGCTTTACTTAGCCGTGTCAAGGTAGAGCAGCGCCCATAAAAGTTATTTTTATCTCGCACTTACAACGCGCCCTCTTACATCGCATAAAGCGGTAAACCTGTTGTGTTACGAGTACTACACAAGTACACATTGGACCAACATTGATTGTTATAAGCAGGCAGGTTATAAGGTGTCTTGGACTCCTGGAGTGGCCATCGTTGACCTAATATATGGATCAGACATCATCAGAAGTCTCTCAAGACTATTGACAAACAATTCATCTCATTGTATTGCAACGTCCGGCCAACAAATACAAATACAATAATCAACTCATCCCTACATAATTTATTACTTACCAATTACCATGAACGAATAGAATAACAGAACTGACAATGTATACAAACTGTAAAAAAAAAATTAGTGATCCTTTTAAGAGTCGCCAGGACCCTCGCGTGAACTCGCGTCCCCATACAAACGTAGTTCAGCTCTCATTTTAAAACGACATGCTTTAGAACCACGAAATTTGGCATGGGCATTCTAGCAGTACAGATCTATGTCGGTAATTCGTTTTCGTTGCTAAAAATTGTAATACAAGGAAAATATAGCAAAAATAAGTTTTGTAAGTAAATCTGTATCTGGCTGTATTTTCTTTGTATTACAATTTTTTGCAACGAAAACGAATTACCGACATAGATCAGTACTATTAGAATGCCCATGCCAAATTTCGTGGTTCTAAAGCATGTCGTTTTAAAATGAGAGCTAAACTACGTTTGTATGGGAACGCGAGCGTCCTGGCGACTCTTAAGGTGATTTTTTTTTCGAATTCTGACTCACACTTGACCGTTAATTTCTGGGTTGTTCATGTAATACAGAAGGTAAAGAAACATTTTAATTTTCTGCAATTATTACGAATAAACAAATGCATAATCGCGTGATAAGTCGACCTGCTAGCTCTCTAGGTGTGACTGCCCGTGTGTACAATTTAATGAACACTTACATTATACACGCATGTCTAGTCAAGGTTCTAATTACGGGTAAATCCATTGCCTAGCGACCCGTGTTTAATCCGTACCTACTAATCAGATGCGCATTATTTATATTCTAACGTATGTAAATTACATAATATTCATGCTTTTGAACAGCAGAAATAGCTAAGCGGATGAGGTTTTCTTATCTTAGCACGATCATTTTAAGAAGTTAAATTGAACCCCAAAATTTCAAGTATACCTAAAAAGTGTTCTTATATTATTGAGCCAACTTGGAAGTTCAAAAAGTCTCTCTCGAAAGCTTCTCACAAAAGTTACAATGTTATTTGGGCCTTTCCCCAAGTACATTTTAATGGCCCTTAAAAAGTGCCCGTGCGGGATTCCCAGCCTCACAAATTTGGGGAATTAATGTTTATCTATTCATAGGATAAGATCTGGAGATTTCCGACGTTTCCGGGTATTGAAAGAGTAGTTCTCCTACTTTAGTTTTGGACCGATAGGTGTTCAGTTCAGATAAATCAATAGGTTCAGCAAAAGATAAGATTACGATCAATACTATCCTGAAGAGTCAACTGGCGACCGGGTTCGTAAAACTCCTCTTTCACCAGTTAGTATTGCGGATAGTATTTTGTAGAGTAATTCCTTTTTGGCGTGAAAGAGTGAAGATAAATGGAAGTTAAAAGTGACCTAGGTCATTAAAAGAATGAGATGGACCTTACAATAAAAACTGGCTTAAAAGTTGCAACGATGCACTGCAGACTGCTGAAATCATATCACAGATTATTTGTTATAAAGTATGAATGTAAATATATAATAATATTCACGTATTTTCAATCTACATATTAACATTAAAGTTTTAGGTAGTATACAACATATCCTCTGACTTTGCCATTGTCGGTTAAAATGTCGACATTTTTTCTGAGGCTGGTTTCCAAAATAACTCCACGTGACACGTGACAAAAAGTAAATAAAAGGCTCGAAGAAACATTTTAACCGCTCTCTCAAATTTCCAAGTAAGTTACATGGAAAAGGGTACCATTATTTACAAAAAAATATTTATACTTCCTGTTATTGTTTGAACTTTATTTCAAAGGATTCTTAAATTTTTCATATTTTTAGATTGTGGCATTCCACTCGTACCTCGTTGTTATTAAATCAAATACAAACTGAAAACATTGAACAAATAATCAAACCCAAGGACTTGAACCAACACCGATACGCCTTGCTGGGACTCGCTTTACCAATCAGGCTAATTATTATTATTGGAAAACCTTATTGCATAAAGACTAAGGTGTGTAATTAATTAACTAAGTGTGTTAACTACTGTTAGTACGCTACTTCGCACGGAACACCTCGGAGGTCATTGGACTCATATTTCTATTTCTGACTTTGAACAAGTTGCGTACCTATTTTATTGAAGTTATCCCCATCGATGTAAGCCCCGGGGTTTATGCATTACATTAATTCTAGACTGGACAGACATAATATATAATAGACGCCGCAAATGCAATGAGTAAAGTTGCAAATTATGTACAACAAAGGCATAATGAAGGCTACAAAAATATGTGACACGCTCCTCTTAAAAGTCGCCAAGACGCTCGCGTTCCCATACAAACGTAGTTCAGCTCTCATTTTAAAACGACATGCTTTAGAACCATGAAATTTGACATGGGCATTCTAGTAGTACAGATCTAGGTCGGACATTCGTTTTCGTTGCTAAAAATTGTAATAGTAGTCGTATCGTAGTCGTAAGGTTTGAAACAAATATGTCCACACAAGTTACTTTGCTTGCTCTGATAAATTGATAATTTACTAGGAGATTATAATACTTATACCAGAGACTATAGAGATATAGCCCACCACAGCCTAAGAACTTTTTGAAGCTCCTGTCAATTGCGCCATCTATGTCAAAGACCCCTAAAGATACCGAAAATGTAAGAGAAACGCAATTGACTTGAGCTTCAAAAAGTTCTTAGGCTGTGGCCGTCTATATCTCTATAGTCTCTGCTTATACCAAGTACAGCATTGGTAAAATACATTACCGTAATGACATCGTAATCAAACACGCTATTTTTATCACTTGTTTACGTCTACACACAATATGTGGCAGTCCAAGCCAAAAGGACCCTCTTTATCGATGTGGAGTTATAAGTATTTCCTAAAGCTATCAATTTGTGAATGGCTGAAATGTTGAGTGGACCCTTGCACTAAACTCATTCACATATAAAGCAGGCCTCTAACGAAAAAAAACATGTCGGGCAAAATCAAACAAAATGCGTCCGAGTCTTCCGAGAGATATTTTATATTAATCTTGAACTCTGCCATTATAAATAACTTCTGAAGATGTGCATTTAGGCTACATTTTCTATTATTTGAGACGTATCTAAGTGATTCGTGTCGCCAGATGGTCGCCAGTCACAATTGGTGTTTTGACAGCGCGAATATTTTACCGTTCTGGGTCGGATTTTGAAGCCAAGACGTGCTCAGATTATTAAAAGGTATCTTAAAAATAAAACATTTTTGGGGAGGGATTGCTGGTTAAATACGGCCTTAGCATTACTAAACTCGAAGACGTTGAAAATAAAATAAGTTATTCGTATAAAAAATTATATAACGCGATTTTTGTTGTTAATCAATAAAACTTTCGTGAGACTCTAATATATTAAAAATATTTATAACGGGTCACTCACGCTAAGACGATGATCATCGTAAATTGATCGAAACATGTCGAGCAAAATTATGTGAGTGACGCGTTATTTTAAATATTTTTGTTTTGAGTATAGTTCGTCTGATTGTTGAAATAGTATGTTGCGATAAATGGCCACAAATAGCTGCTTTAGACTATAACTGTCCACCATTTCAGGCCCCAATGCCTAATCCAGTTTAAGATGTATTGACATCTAGTTTTCCGGTGATATAGCTGTACTTACTACTTAGGAAATGCGACCGGTCTTGAAAAGATCGCGACTGCAAGTGAAGTTATCTTATCTGTAATATCTGCATATATCAGCTGTCTTCAACGGCGACTCAGTCCACTACTTTTCTCTGACAAGAGATGTACGATTAATCGAAAGAGCGGAGCGTAAGCGAAGTGAGTTCTTACCACTGACATAGTCGAACTCGCGGAGCGTAAGCGAAGTGAGTTCTTACAAACAACTCCAGACCGAACTGTCACCTGGCTACTGGGTCGTCTCGGCATTTGAATGGCTTTTTGATTTCGATAGTTCGTCCGACGATAACTTTAGTAACGTTTTTCTGATCTTTATATAATTTCTTGGGGCTGTAGCAGAGATATATAAAATTTAAGAGTTCGTTTATGAGCTGGATCGATCAAGGGGTTGTGGACTTAGAAGGCGAAAAAGCAAGTTCTCAGTTCGAGGCGGACTACTAGTATTTAGACGAATCGTTTTAGAAGAGAAAACACTTGCCTGTTAATAAAAGGTTTGTCATCGGCAGTCGAGCACCCTCACCCTCCCTCTCCCTACAGTGGTGGCGCGTCCATAGAACCCGATTTCCGCTGGCTTCCCCAATTATAAGACAGTAGACAACTTTTCTACTGTCTGATAATTCGGGGAGAAAAAAAGAAAACCAAATTAACTCAGACTTATTTAGAAATTTGAATTTTACGAGCCGCCACTAGTAAGCACTAAGCAGCAGTACTGACCAAAAAAAACACTCAAATAATAATAAAGCATAGTAAGCACTAAGCAGTAAAATTAGATGGGTGATGAGGTGTTCAAAATGAGCTCGACACGACTTTATTGTCAAAACAACTAGAGCGTGACGAGATCATTTTGAATACTTCGTACGCTTAGACACTTTTGTTGGTAACTGTACACAACAATATTTTACTACTGAAGAACAAATCAAATTATTCTACTAAATAGTTAGTTTAAGTAGACACACTAACTATGTATATCAATTAATTCAATTATAAACTTATCACACGATTGATTGATTGATTGTATACATATAGGCTACACGGGAAAATTCGACCGGTGCCGCTGTAACCCGGGTAGTCTAGGGGTTAGAATAGAATGCCTGCCGCGAATACAAAAGACGCTGGTTCGATCCCAGCCCTGGGCACCGGAGGCCTAGGTAACTTTTTCCTTGGTATATGACAACTATATAAGTGAACAATATTTTACACGTTAACTAACCTCACACAACTTTATCTCTATCTTGAAGCTAGTTATCTTTACTATTGAAGGTCAGATAGGTGGCAGGTATGTATAATGTATATGTGTCTGTGTGGGTAGGTATACCTATATCGATCTTGGAAGCATAATTGCAATGATAACGTGTTGATAATCGTAGAATTCGTAGACATTGCTTACCATTCGTTCTCAATTTATCATAGATTTATTCATAAGGAGATAAATTTGTGGTTTTATAGCTTTTGCTACCTGTTACCATTTTTTTTCATTTTTCATTAAGAACCTATCCATCCATTTCATATGTATGTATATTTTTAATAATACTTATCGTTGGAAAAACTGAATACGTGACTTTTCAGTTAGCCTTTCGGCGAATGACAGAATGCAGATACAAAAAAATTATAATTGGATGAACAACAGAATATTAGAATTTTTGTTTACAGTTCTCTAAGATCAATACGCTGCGCTGCTTCGATCCCTCGAACTATACTCACGTATAGTCGACGTCAAAGATACTGTGTATGTTTATAAATGTCCTCCTTACTCATCTGTAATAAAGTGCAATAGTGTAAAAACATCTTTGTCGTTGACTACACATAAGCCCTTTAGTAAGCTTTATCATATGTTATCGAGTCACGATCCGCGTGTATGTTTATTTGTGTGCATATTATTGGCGTCACGTGCACGCTTGTCATTAACAACACGCATGCACTTGGCGTCTGTCTGACCAGTTCAATGTGGTCTCCTACAGGGAGCTCGTTCCACAGCAGGAACGCTCACGATATTTTTTTCCAATTCCCTTTGAGTCGCATTTGCATGTAAAAGTTTTGCATGAATGCTATAAATAAGCAAAGATGATTAAATTTATCTACTGATGAGATGATTCTATCAAACCCCTATCACAATGAGATTATATTGTTTTTTCACAGAGTTCTATGACTACCTTCTAGCTCATACTAATATGTTTTATTATTGTCATCCAAGTTACACAAACAGGTATTGCTAAATTTCATCTCAATCGAACATCAAATCGGAACTGGTTCAATTCTGGCTTGCAAAATTCTACCTAAACAACAAACTAACTACAAAAAAACTGTATGTTAGGTTTCGAGCGCGAACATTCAATGAGGATGAACGAAACATTCAACGAAAACAAAAGTCAATGTAATGGCCTTTATAATCGGCGCAAGTTTGACACAAAACGCGCGCGCGCGATTTCGAGACGTTGCCGTCAAGGTAGGTGCAACGAAATCGATTGATGGAACAAAAACTGCAATGTATTAAAAATCGCAGATGAGTAGTCGCTTACGTTTGTAGAGGTCTTAAGAGTTCATCTCGTTTAGGCGGTTATCACACTGCTGCGGATCCGCATGCGGCGCCGGTGCGCGAGCGAGAGAGATGTGTATAGCGCTATCTCGCTCGCGCACCGGCGCCCGATGCGGATCCGTCGCCAGTGTGATAATCGCCTTAAGAGAGTAATGACACCATTACACAAAAATGCTAATACGATAATTAGTCAATATCTCAAAGTTGTAACAAATGCGAGTGAGATACCACCCACCCCCCTTTCATTGATGCTCTCTTTAGAATCACACAGCTTGTTTGAAGATATACCCGCTCCAATATCTACATCTCCATGGATCGGAGTCCAAGTTATAAAAGAGAAAAGAAAATTGAAAATGGTGTTTGGAATAACGAGCGGCGCCAACGCACGTCGCAAAGGAAAACGTGACGGAAAATACGTTACAATGTTGCAGTTGTGTTATTGTTGTATAACTGAGTTCGCCTTTGCCTTGTGGACTGAGTTCGAAAAAGGAGGTTCCGTGTTTCTGTGCTAATGTCATCCTATTCCGATTAGGATGACACAAGTTTATTGAAAAATATGAGGCGTCCACGAGGCGTCATATAAAAATACTTATTTCAATTTACTGAAGCGGTTCAGTACCCATTAGTATAACCGTTTCACTAACTTAACGTAACGATTGTGTTTGCGTTAGGTCTTAATTAGTATGGGATTTTTAACACAGCACACAAAGCGGAACCTATCGAAAACGAAATCACCGAGTATCTATAGAAGTATCTCTATTCGGTGATGTAGTTTCGATAGGTTCCGCTTGGTGTGCTGTGTTAAAAATCCCATACAAATTAAGACCTAACGCAAACGCAATCGTTGCGTTAAGTTAGTGAAACGCTTATACTAAGGGTTCTGACCACACTGACTCTATAAAAGTCCAAATTAAATTAAATACTACATTTATGGTGGCAGTTCCACATTTTATCGCTGCAAATACAGGGTGTAACAAAAATACTGGTGATCCGTTTAAGGGCATAATTGGTATCGTATTACGACTAAGAAAAAGTAGCAGAAAAATATATGGATGCGAAAAAAAAATTTTTTTTCTATGGGACAGGTGGTCCCAGCCGGCCGACCCTCCATACTAAAACAAATTTTTTTTTCGCGCGAAAAAATTTTTTTCTCACTTTTTCGTAATAACAATACGATACCAATTATGCCCTTAAAAGGATCACCAGTAGGTATTTTTGTTACACCTTGTATGTGCATTTTTACCGATGTCTAACTCTTACTTACGAGTACAGTCGCCATCAAATATATCGGAGCATTCGGAGCTGCCAGGGTACTCAAAAATATCTGAACATGCACTTTCGCTTCGGTTCGCTTTGAAAGTAGAGGCGTTGTTCAGATATTTGTGACGTTGGCCGCTCCAATATATCTGATGGCGACTGTAAAAGGGAAGTATAGCAACGAGACAGGATTTGAACGCACGGCCTCCGGCTTCATAAATAAATAACTATAATGTAAGGAAAACCCCTTGCATTTTTAAATATATCCTTAACAATGCTAAATATGCATTGAAATGCATTTTAATTCGTTCTGCATCAGCTGTAACACTAACAACACAATCTTGATGTTTTTGTGTTCTTTGTCCAGTAAAACAAACAATAGTACCTACCTACATTATTACAGAGGACGGGAAAGGGAAACTCGTCTTATTTTTCGCTCGTCCACGAATTTCTATTCTCGCCAAGGCATATACAGGGCCGGCCCATCCATATAGTGCCCCTTGTATACAAAAAGAAACCGCAAATCGATGTACAGTTTAGCCGTTTGGCACACGCATACTAGAGGTCAAAACAAAATTTTTCATCCGCAGTTCTTAAAAAAAATTCCCTTAGGAGGGGGGCTCATTCATCATTTTTTTTGTATGGGAAAAAAAAATTTTTTTTTCAAAAACCTATCGTGTGTGGTATCATATGAAAGGGCTAATAGAGGCGGTTCTAATAATATACCACATCATTATATTTCAGCCATTTTTTAAAAATTAAAACAAAAATAATTTTCAAAACATACCAAGTTTGGGCTCCCCCAGATACGATATGGCTGGTTTTTTTTTGGTACTGTATATAAAAAATGATACTAGATATGCTCATATCTAACCTCAAGAAAGCAATTTTGAAAATAATTTCATTTAGTATTTTTTTTTAATTTTTCAATATTATCAAGTAACGCAGTACAAAATGTACTGGAGTAGGCATAGAAATCTGAATTATAAAGAGAAGTGGTTTGACAGCTGCAAGCTTGTCTCTGAATCTTGATCGAGGCGATCAAGAAACGTGATCATATATTGTCAGTTGCATGACAACCAATATGGTATAAATAGCAAAATAAAATGCCGATTTGTGCCATAATTACGTGTAAAAACCGCAGTACGACTGTGAATTTGCGAAACTGTGACGTTAGTTATCACTGGTAAGACTAATCACAATTTATTTAAATAAAGATAAGAGCGAAAAATATTAAAATACGTTTTCCATTGCTTGGCATTCAAATGACATCGATTGCTTGTTTTGTGTACATTCCCCTTTGATGTTATCGAGGCTACCACGCAATGGACAATAAACATGTGGAATATGACAGTACTCGCAAAATTGAAATAACGTGTCAAAATATTGTCAGTGATGAACGAAATAGAGCTGCGAATAAGTCGATATGTTTAATTGTAATGTATCGATATTTTGGTGTACTAAAATAAGATATATGTAATTGTGACCATTTCAAGTCAAAGGTACAATCATTGTCAGTTGTTAATAAAGTTTATTTCTAAATGAACTTTTAAGACATTAACGCCTTATTGACAACCGATAATTATGTAAGTACCTTTGACTTGAAAACGTCACAATTATGTACGAATACGTAATTAATGTTATATTAATAATTTTAAATCACTTCACGTGTCGTTTCCGTGACTATAGTATTTGTTGGTCACATTTTTTATGCTTTCTACCGGATGAGACCATATATTTTAGATACATTTTTGCTATTAGATGATATTTTAGGATTAATAGGTAGTCAGACACAGGTAGAATAAATATGATAATTACTTAAATCAGTGAAGACAGTGCTAACAAGGAAAAGAGTTAGCATTATACATTCTGCAGGGGACTTCAGTTTTGAAGTTTAGGTAAAAATTTAAAATATGTAGTCAGATGTACATAATTAATGAGTAAATTCACCGGGGTGTGATTTTCATTAAATATAAAATAATACTTACCTTAGATCCTACACGAAGGCCGCAAATATATGTGACACGCTCTTATTTGTAGGTCTTCGTGTAGGAAGATACTATTGGTGCTGACTGTACCTACCTACTCAATTAATTTCAAAGTAAACAAGATTTGCTATATTGTAATTTTTTTATAACATTAGTGAAAATCGTCGTTTGACACACTAGCGGATATGTTTTTTTTTACCATTTTCACTCGTCTTCGGTCTCGACATCTCAGGACTTGTGAAGTAAAGATAAATGTCATGCTCTACATACTTAACTTAACTACTACTACTACTAGACGAGATACGTACTGTACGTATGTTTAGACTTTATTTTACACAAAAGAAGTAAGAATACAAACATGATGTAGGAAAGAAACAAAGTAGGTACAAAGGCGAACTTATCGATTCTAGTTAACCTTAGTAGGAGATAGTTTCAAAGTCGAAGTAAGTCTATAAAATTTGGTATCGATAGAAAACATTTTTGCACTTCCCATCTCTATCGAATGAATGAATGGAAGAATGAAGGTTTGAATGTTTGTCAAATTTCTATTTAAAGTAAAAAGTCGTATGTGATAAAAATATCGTATGAAGATATGACTTTTTGGCTCAAGGAGGTACGAACACAAACACGGAAGCGTTCGTTGACATGGTTATTGTGTAATTATAATCCATGTATCTTGTATGTGCACCAACCACAGTATAAGACTCCACGTAGTGGACTTGATCTATGTGTGTGTAACCCTAATACATACAATATTATATATGTAGATGAAATGCACACATGTTTGACCGTGGCGAGACTGGTTTCGGTACTAAATCGCGATGAGACCGTGTCTCTTTATTCCTAAGTCAGTGGGAGTAGGACTATAGTAGAACTCTACTTCAGTACATTTTGTACTGCGTTATTTTGTAATATTGAAAAATAAAAAATAAATACTTAATGAGATTATTTTCAAAATTGCTTTCTTGAGGTTAGATATGAGGATATCTATTATCATTTTTGATATAAAGTACCAAAAAAAAACCAGCCATATCGTATCTGGGGGAGCCCAAACTTGGTATGTTTTGAAAATTATTTTTGTTTTAATTTAAAAAAAATGGCTGAAATATAATGATGTGGTATATTATTAGAACCGCCTCTATTAGCCCTTTCATATGATACCACACACGATAGGTTTTTGAAAAAAAATTTTTTTTTCCCATACAAAATAAATGATGAATCAGCACCCCCCTCCTAAGGGAAATTTTTTTAAGAACTGCGGATGAAAATTTTTGTTTTGACCTCTAGTATGCGTGTGCCAAATGGCTAAACTGTACATCGATTTGCGGTATTACTGTAAAATTAGACTCGTACACCGTGCACTATATGTAGAGCATGACATTTATCTTTACTTCACAAGTCCTGAGATGTCGAGACCGAAGACGAGTGAAAATGGTAAAAAAAAAACATATCCGCTAGTGTGTCAAACGACGATTTTCACTAATGTTATAAAAAAATTACAATATAGCAAATCTTGTTTACTTTGAAATTAATTGAGTAGGTAGGTACAGTCAGCACCAATAGTATCTTCCTACACGAAGACCTACAAATAAGAGCGTGTCACATATATTTGCGGCCTTCGTGTAGGATCTAAGGTAAGTATTATTTTATATTTAATGAAAATCACACCCCGGTGAATTTACTCATTAATTATGTACATCTGACTACATATTTTAAATTTTTACCTAAACTTCAAAACTGAAGTCCCCTGCAGAATGTATAATGCTAACTCTTTTCCTTGTTAGCACTGTCTTCACTGATTTAAGTAATTATCATATTTATTCTACCTGTGTCTGACTACCTATTAATCCTAAAATATCATCTAATAGCAAAAATGTATCTAAAATATATGGTCTCATCCGGTAGAAAGCATAAAAAATGTGACCAACAAAATACTATAGTCACGGAAACGACACGTGAAGTGATTTAAAATTATTAATATAACATTAATTACGTATTCGTACATAATTGTGACGTTTTCAAGTCAAAGGTACTTACATAATTATCGGTTGTCAATAAGGCGTTAATGTCTTAAAAGTTCATTTAGAAATAAACTTTATTAACAACTGACAATGATTGTACCTTTGACTTGAAATGGTCACAATTACATATATCTTATTTTAGTACACCAAAATATCGATACATTACAATTAAACATATCGACTTATTCGCAGCTCTATTTCGTTCATCACTGACAATATTTTGACACGTTATTTCAATTTTGCGAGTACTGTCATATTCCACATGTTTATTGTCCATTGCGTGGTAGCCTCGATAACATCAAAGGGGAATGTACACAAAACAAGCAATCGATGTCATTTGAATGCCAAGCAATGGAAAACGTATTTTAATATTTTTCGCTCTTATCTTTATTTAAATAAATTGTGATTAGTCTTACCAGTGATAACTAACGTCACAGTTTCGCAAATTCACAGTCGTACTGCGGTTTTTACACGTAATTATGGCACAAATCGGCATTTTATTTTGCTATTTATACCATATTGGTTGTCATGCAACTGACAATATATGATCACGTTTCTTGATCGCCTCGATCAAGATTCAGAGACAAGCTTGCAGCTGTCAAACCACTTCTCTTTATAATTCAGATTTCTATGCCTACTCCAGTACATTTTGTACTGCGTTACTTGATAATATTGAAAAATTAAAAAAAAATACTAAATGAAATTATTTTCAAAATTGCTTTCTTGAGGTTAGATATGAGCATATCTAGTATCATTTTTTATATACAGTACCAAAAAAAAACCAGCCATATCGTATCTGGGGGAGCCCAAACTTGGTATGTTTTGAAAATTATTTTTGTTTTAATTTTTAAAAAATGGCTGAAATATAATGATGTGGTATATTATTAGAACCGCCTCTATTAGCCCTTTCATATGATACCACACACGATAGGTTTTTGAAAAAAAAATTTTTTTTTCCCATACAAAAAAAATGATGAATGAGCACCCCCCTCCTAAGGGAATTTTTTTTAAGAACTGCGGATGAAAAATTTTGTTTTGACCTCTAGTATGCGTGTGCCAAACGGCTAAACTGTACATCGATTTGCGGTTTCTTTTTGTATACAAGGGGCACTAGTATATTTGTTGTCCATGTCATTGTTGTTGATAACGTTGATTCAAATCTCGGAACTCTTGTAAGTTAAACTTCTTCGTGGTGGTGGTGGTATTTGATTGAACTGAAATTACGTATATTTCAATAAGTACTTCATAATAATAAACTAACACAGAGCTGATTTGATGGCCTAAAAACCGCGAACCACTTCGTTCATCGAATCGTCTATTTGCATCACTCTCATTCGTATATGCAAGAGCGATAGAGAGTATAGAGACGGGGCCAACGTTTTGTCGATTTTCGAACTTCGCGGTAGGCCCTCTGGTAATGCAATCGTTAGGTGATATTACTGTCCGGGGATTATCGGACCGTTTTTGGAAGGCATGTTTGTAGTGAAGACGCCTGCCATATATTTTATCGTAGAGCCAGAAAGTTTATAATTATTCATTATATTCAATACAATAATACCGCTCTTTAGTTCCGCGGTAGCCTCCGTTTTTTAGTTAATAAGAACGAATCGTACTTACGCTATAAAGATTTCGAATATTATTTATTATACAAGGTTTAACAAAAATACTGGTGATCCTTTTAAGGGCATAATTGGTATCGTATTCAAATTATGAAAAAGTAAGAAAAAAAAATTTCTCGCGAACAAAAAAATTTGGTTTTGTATGGAGGGATGGCCGTCTGGGACAATGCCTCCCATACAAAAAATATTTTTGCGTCCAAATAAATTTTCTCCTACTTTTTCTTACTCGCAATACGAAACCAAATATGCCCTTAAACGGATCACCAGTATTTGTGTTACACCCTGTATGTTACCCTGGAAATTGCAACTTTTCACGCTTCAATATACCGATTAGCCTGTCAAAGTATTGATATTACGACATAATTAATGCAGTATTGTGTACATAGTAGATTGCGCAAGCGTGTTAACTACCTAATTGTTATGTTTTTTGCTAAACTTGCATTACCTGTTGGTAAACTTTATTTTATTGCAGTTTGGCATGAAATATAGAATTTCCTATTCCTACATACGCTGCTTACCTAATAGTCGGCTAATACATATCCCTATATAAGTAATTAAGTACTATACACGCGGAAGTGAAGATCTCCCGCCTTTACCGAGCAGTAGAAGAGTATCATATAAAATAAACAGAACGGTTTGTCACACGAAATGATGAAATTTCTTGTGTACTTATATACAACTTACCTATATGTATATGTAATCTTGGTTGGCGCATTTGGTCATCCCTAAACAAACACCACCAATCATGATTAAACATATTTTTTATTGGTGGATTTTGATAGCTGCTGTTAAAAAGACCTCTCGCCACAGTGCCGCCACCTAGAATCCAAAAAACCCTTATTTCCTTAGCTACTATACGTACCTTGGCTGCTAAAAGGCTGACGACACGTCAAGGAGGAAACCTCTTGAAATTGAGCAATACGAGGCAATTTCTAGATATTGCGGCAATTATTTCGGCAATCATTGCTCCATTCAGGTGCCCTTACACGGGCAATATTTGGGCAATTTGCCTAGTTTCCTGAATTGCTGCTTATGGGGCAATTAAGTGGAGCAAGAATGGCGCCATAATGGAGCAATTATTGCTCCACATTGAGCAATATTTCGTATTGCTTGAAATTGCTTGATATGGCCGTGACGTCAAAATTGCGGCAATTCGGCAATTTTTATCGCCCGTGTAAAAGCACCTTTAAATATATTTACAAATGTTTTCCTCATAACAATAATTGCTATACGTTGCATTTTCGTTGACCCTCGATCATTTTGGCAAACAACTTATGTACCATTTTTATTTGTTTGTTTTGTTTACAAACGGGTCTCGTGCATGCATCTGCGCTGCGCACGCGTCCTTGACGCATGCGCTCAAGTATCCGAAAATCTCTGAATGCGCAAATTAAGCGATTTGCGACCTAATTGTAATGGAATAGGGTTTGTAGTCGCGGTAATTAATATTATGGTTTTAATTGGGTTCCTTGTAATCATGAGGTTCATGATAAGTTGATAAAATGATAACCTTCCTTTAGACAACGATAAGTTTTATTTATTTGTAGTAAAAAGATTTTATACACGTTTTACAGTATGACGATTGACGAAACATGTACAGTCGAGTTCTCCAATATCTATACGATTAATTGTACAAAATATATGAATAAAACGTATTTGTATGGGTAGGTATAAGGTCAGTGTACACTGAGCAGTTTTTCGCCACCACAGATATAAAAATATAAAGAATAGCCTAATTGACAATAAATTTGATCCCACCGGAACCTAAAAACGGATCGGAAGCTTAAACGCAAAGCATCTAAAAAAATTTGATAATCATGGAGTTACTACAAATCTTCTTTAGTCTTGCGACTTTAAAAATCCAAACATGAAACAACATCCGTCGCAACTGACAAAAACGTGACCTCTCGAGAAGCGATTGATTAATTATTTCCCTCCCCACATTAACAGAACAAACGTCCCCTTTGTCACGAGCATCGTGGCACGTAATGCAGTCCAAAAATACTGGCTCTAATTAACGTTCCTCCCAACTGCTATTCCCATTACCAACCGCAACGCTTCTCGAAAACCAGTATTTATTAGTAGCATCCCAAATCACTGATTACGGGTCACAACACACCTAGCGGAATTCCTCGCGGAATTAGCGGAAGTAGCGGAAATTTGTCTATGGCTTCCATACAAAAAATCTGCTACCATAGACAAATTTCCGCTACTTCCGCTAATTCCACGAGGAATTCCGCTAGGTGTGTTGTGACCCTACTTCGTAAAATTTTGCGCGTCTTTGTGAAAGTTGATGTTGTTAAGCTAACACAAAATGTTAATATTTTGGATAGGGAAAATGAATACGCTGACGAGTGTGTCAATTCCTGATGTAACTGAGTGAGGGTTTCCGTAATTCCAGGTGCTGCCACCTGGAATTACGGAAACCCTCACTCAGCTCAGCACTCAGCTGCTGTTAAAAAGACATCTCGTCACAGTACTGCTACTGTGACGAGATGTCTTTTTAACAGCAGCTGTCAAAGTCCACTGATATAAAAAACATGATTGGTGGATTATGACAGCTAGACCTCTCGCCACGATGCTGCCCCCTGGTGAAAAATTTGATTCAGGAAACCCTTAAAGAGAGAGTTGCAGCCGTCCCTAGGTTAAATGTTGGATCTATATCTGAATCCCTAAAGTTTTTTGTCCTATTTTTGTATTCCCTAATGCTATTTGTCCTAATGATCATTTGCCCTAATGCTCATTTGTCCTAATTGTTGTTGCCCTATCATCGTATCGATGAATTTTATTTTCCCTAATATGTTATTACCTAATATCATTTGACCTATTCATCAGTTGCCCTAACTTCTTTTTCCATAATATTAATTTGTCATAATTATTATTTGACCTAAAAGTTATTTGTCCTAATGATCAAAACACCTAATTTCAAATGAACTAATATTATTTTTCCTATTATTTCATACCCTAATATTAAATGTCCTACTGGTCATTTTTCCTAATTGTCGCTTGCCCTAATGCTCATATGTTTTTAGGGTCATAAAAATAACCCTAACCAACCTATCTCTGGGAGCAGTTTTGTTTTTAGGGTCATCAAAAAAAATAACCCTAACCTACCTATCTCTGGGAGCAGTTTCGTTTTTAAGGTCATCAAAAAAAATAACCCTAACCTACCTATCTCTGGGAGCAATTTCGTTTTTAGGGTCATAAAAAAATAACCCTAACCTACCTATCTCTGGGAGCAGTTTCGTTTTTAGGGTCATAAAAAAAAATAACCCTAACCTACCTATCTCTGGGAGCAGTTTCGTTTTTAGGGTCATAAAAAAATAACCCTAACCTACCTATCTCTGGGAGCAGTTTAGTTTTTAGGGTCATCAAAAAAAAAATAACCCTAACCTACCTATCTCTGGGAGCAGTTTCGTTTTTAGGGTCATCAAAAAAAAAAACCCTAACCTACCTATCTCTGGGAGCAGTTTCGTTTTTAGGGTCATAAAAAAATAACCCTAACCTACCTATCTCTGGGAGCAGTTTCGTTTTTAGGGTCATAAAAAAATAACCCTAACCTACGCCGTTATGGCAAATAAAATTAGGATATTCGAACATTATGGTAAGAATGTTTAGGGCAAATGAGCTTTAGGGCAAACATTACATTATGACAAGTAATTGTTAGGATAATTGATCATTAGGGCAAATGACAATTAGGACAAAACGGTTAGGGTAAGTGATTTTAGGACAAATGTCATTAGGGGTTTCAAATGTTATGGCAAATAAAATTAGGATTTTTGAACATTATGGTAAACAATTTTAGGACAAATGAGCATTAGGACATTCATTACATTATGACAAGTGACTGTTAGGGTAATTGATCATTAGGGCATATGACAATTAGGACAAAACGGTTAGGGCAAGTGATTTTAGGACAAACGTTATTAGGAATTCCGAGGTACACCCTTAAATGTTATATAGCTATGTGCCATATACATATTGCACATAGTAAATGGCATGCACAATCTTACTGGTGATTATTTTATTTGTAATATAATTTTTTCGCATAATTATATTTGTACACCTTTTCAATTTTTAGTTAACTTCAGCTTTGTAACAACCTAATTATATCATACTCGTAAATGTCGGATTTATACTCGTATTTATGCTGGTCAGTAGGTATGTATTAGGCTGGTCTAAAGCAATAGTAATATCAGCTGCAGAGGCGCCAGACATCAAAGCATCTGCAGACCGCTGCGTCATCCCATCGCAGTATACCAATATGTTAAAATTATGCCTTTGTTTTCTGATGTCCTGGTACATTTTCCTTTCTTATTGTGGAAGAAATGAGAAAATGTGATCATCTCTGCGTCTAATAATATTTCAATTGCCCATGCCATACAGAAACCTTTGTGAATTGAAAAAATGAAATTAATTATTTTATGCCTCTATCTCTAATTTGTGCCCTCAGAATTGTATATGTATCCATGCTGACGTAAAATTCGAAGGTATGTTATAGGCATCGAATTATTGAACTTGAATAACCTAAAAATATAGCTATAACTAGCCTTTATCACTTGGCAACATACTTATGTTATGTAATAAATTAAAAAATTGTAAACAGTGGATTCGTTTTGCAACTGACTGATACTAACCTGTATGTAATCTGCGGTCATTTAAAAATTCCGTTTCGCATGAGTAATTCGCCTATTTATAAACCCGCGCGCACTGCTGAAAATAATTAGAGGGTTTTAACTCTACAGTCATTTTAATAGATTATAATCCCTGTTTAACGTGGACAGATTCGTTTTATTCTCTTGACTTATTTACATTGAGTCTGAAGAGCTGAGATCCAGAACTCTTTCTTCTTCACTGTTACGGATTTCAGTAGATTTAGGAACGACGAGACTTTGATAAAATGGGGATTCATTTTCTCAACACGGCACGTAGAAGTCCTTTAGTTTTATGTCGAATGTTTTTCAATTATGCCTCAGATCAGACAGAGCAGAGCCATGTAAACAGTAGAGACGCATTAAGACCTCTAATCGAAATCTCTAAAAAGGAAATAATAAGCATCCTGAAACAGGACCAGCACTAAACTTTGTGGTGGAATTCTTACGAGACAGACAGCAATACGTAGTAGGCCAAGGAGGAAACCTAAAATCAGACGGCATGTCCACGGAAATAGGTGTACCGCAGGGCTCATCTTTGTCCAACCTAGCGTTTTCCCTCTTACTCAACGACCTTCCCAACGTCGTAGACACTGGTGAGGTGTTCATGTATGCGGACGACGTGGCGGCCGTTATTACTGCTGAAACTTTGGACGACTTGGAAGTGAAATTAAATAAAACTGCACGGCAAATATTAGAATGGTGCCGATTGAACGGACTGCTGCTCAATCTGACCAAAACGCAGTTCGTACAATTCGACCTGTCAGGCAGAAAACGTCGCTCGCTAAAAGTACCTACACCATCAGGGCACCATCATAAATCAAGTCCCATCTACTACTTTTCTGGGCTTCCAGCTTGATCAAGGCCTTACCTGGGAGCTCCAGATAGATGCAGTGTGTAGCAAGTTAAGTAAGACTTGTTTCGCATTGTCAAGGTTAAGCCAAACCTTACAATGCCAGGCAGTCCGCACATGCTACTTCGCTACCATACAATCTATTATGCAGTATGGGCTAGAGTTTTGGGGGCGAGCTGCTGAACGGGAGCGCGTGTTTATTCTACAGAAGCGCGCCGTACGCATACTGGCCCGGGCCAAGTTCGATGAAAGCGCCAGCTCGTATTTCGTAAAACTGCAAATCCTTACGCTACCATCACTCCTAATATTCCAAGCGGCAGTCTACGCAAGGGAGCACTTGGAACTATACGGGAGACGAGGAGATGGAAAAACGCGGGTCACTCGAAATGCCCATAAATTAAATACAGTGGCTCACAGATTGGCAAAAACTGGAAAGACAATACATGTCACGGGCGCCCCAGTATACAACCATCTGCCTAATTTTATAATAGAAGCTATTAGCCTTCCAGCATTTAAACATAAATTAAAAAGATGGCTCATTCATCAATGCTACTATAGTTATAAGGAATTTATAGAATGTAAAGAATTTAAAGTATATGACATTGAATTAAATAAATAAAGTGTTAATATTGTTATTTAATGAAGAATAATATATGATGATGTTAAATTATGTTTTATAATGTAACAGATTTTAGTTGTTAAGCGCGACCTGTAATGAGTTATTACCAATAAATGATGTCTATGTCTATGTCCATTTTCCAGCTAATTTTAATGTCCCAGGCAAGAGCCCCTTCACAGTCTCCGAATTGGTACTTCTTCCGAAGGTTTGTTAAGAGAATAAGGATGGAAGGATCCCGTTCTAAGATGAAAATGATACACATATAAAAGATAAAGGGATTCCATCCATCGCCGTTTGGAGTTTCTCCACATATACCCATCTTACGGGTCCTACTCTTACCACTAAAGGAATAGAGTAAAAAACTGAATCAAGTCTTGCGAAGTTCATCAAAAAGATCCGTGATTCGATAGTTTCGGTACGCTCAGAAAGCAATCGGAATAACAGCCGATGCGACGCATAAAAAATACACTGAGAATTAGCCGAGCTGCCTTAACTGCATTCCACATAAGGCTGGTTCGTATTTGTACTGACAGCAAATTTAACTGACTAATGATGGTCCTTAATGTCAGTGCAATTAAGTTGACATTATAGTCAGTTAGCTATTTGCGCGGTGGTACTGACGTGACTAGATTTCTTTCTGGATGTCTTTGAAACGTTTGCTTCTGAAACAAGGTGGAATTATATCAAAGTAATATGAACTTATATGTACATTTCGCTGATGTCAACAGGTGTTTTTCTAGAGACACGCATCTTTGTTCCAATTCCAATTGCTTCAGAGGAAATTGTAAATGGGAGATTTCAACGTCAGCAGAAAGAAGATTCTAAATTCTTCATCATTATAACATTTGGCACAAACATTACAATTTAGAATAAGTAGGTAATCGTGTAATCTTACACAATTACAATATGTTATAGTTAGAGATTTTAGATGAGATAGCGTAAGAGGACGAGAATATAGTTTGACATTGTAATAGATACGAAAGATCTTTCGTGAGATAACCAGCGCAACCAGGCGATCATGAGAAACGAGAAGGTGCAACACGTAACACGTTTATAGTTCCCCGTAAAAGTTTATTCACACTGGGGTAATTTGATTTATACAGTCAGCAGCGAACGTAGCTAAAAGAACGGTTGATTGGCTCGATTTTATTGTCAACAAGAAAGTAAAAGCGAATCTATAATTTGAACACCTTGCCCGCTTAGTCACTTCTTGTGTCTTAGTGGCAGGGAGACAATTTTTGAGTTTCGAACTCGACTTTGACATGTAAAACTTTCTCAAAAACGATGGAAAGGAACGTTATAAAAAAAACAGCGATAGGAATTTATAACCGTTATTAAATTCATGCAAAAATTGTGACAAACTTTATTATGTAATTTCTCGATTTCGAGCGCTTGAAAGTAAATAATTACTGCTCTCTGTACTGTCCCCGGGGTTAGAATAATAACAAATATTCAATCTAGTATAGTGTGTAATTGATTTAGTGTGTATTATTAAACTGTATTAACAGTGCGATGTTATTACAATGTGTACAAGATAGAGCAACATGTGAAATGTTATCTTTGTGTACAAATAGATAAGATAAATCAAGTTTTATTTAATGCTCATTACACAAGCCTGACCTTAGCGGGTACTCGTTTCAAGGGCACCATTTCATTACTTTATTTAATATTATATTTATTCTCTCTCTTCTTTGTCGTATCCTCATGGCTGAGGGACGTGACGATTGTGGACACTTTTCACCAACACTCTCCAGGCCACTCGATCCAGGGCCCGATGCATGCTTGCCTGTAGTGTGGCTTTAGTGATGGATGTTATCCTATCTGCCCAACGAGTAGCCATAGAGCCTTTTCTTCTCGCCCTTGACAAGCGTCCAGTCATTATATGCTTCTCCAGACTCTCTGGCCCGGATCTGCTCAGATGACCGAAGAAACTTAGTACACGTTGGGTGCAGATAGTAGAGAGCCTCGTTGTGATCTTGAGCTCGTCGAGGATAGACACATTTGTGCGGCGTTCAGTTCATTATATTTATTATCTACATGAAATAACTTTGTATGTTATGAACATCCAGTAAGTAGGTAAACTAGTATGTTTTGTTTCGTATTATGCCATGACCCTTAAAGTCAAGACCATGGTGGATTTAGTTTTGTCAATTTTGTCACAATCCAATCACGTTTTACAGACACTTTACTGTAGCAAGCATACAAGCAAGAAGATTAGATTTTTCAAGATATTTCCGTAGAATTTGTAACTGAAATTGAATTTTAATAGGAAAATGAAACAAATCTAACCATTGTAGCATTTTCACTCCGTAATCAGGCACATTTAATATAAAGAAAGATCATGATGATCGATTGGGCAGATGTCCGGTTGTATTCATGTCCGAATGTTACTAACTAAAGAGCTGTATGTATAATTCGAACTCCTAATAAAATGTATCGTAGTCAATCTTTTTCCCAGTTTTGACTCCCAAAAAATTCATAGGAGTTAGATACCAGGGTTGCCTGGTAGGCAGTAGGTTAACAGAGCCCTAATTACCGCAGAATGTGGCGTGGTGTCCATAGAACTCGGTTCACACAGGGTTCTCTAATTTTCTGATGTGAGCCCTTACTGAAAATTGCTTAAAATTTCTTCATCACTTCATCAGCTGTATCTTCAGCGCCTGAAACTTAGGCAAGCCGACGGGAATCGATATGGACGCGCCGCCACTGATGGCTGCTGTTCCTCATATCCCTGAACACTATTGAAACAGCCATCTTATCAATTTCTGTGCACGTGTCGAATAGATACCCTGTTGGTACCTACTGTACCTAGTATAGGTAGGTCGAAAACAAAACAATGACTATAAAGTTTGCTAAAGGATTTCAAGATAAATGGATTATAGTTCATGTAATCAATAAAAATATATTACTTACGGATAAAATCCTAAGTACGTCGCGCCGTTGTAAAGTGATCAATCTTATCGATCTATTATAATCTTAAGGTGACTATGACTAAATCTTTGTTTTGGCTCACGTAACGAGTCTAGACACAGTCTTTGTTAGTTATTTTATTGGTTGACAATAGAATGAGATAAGAGAGACAACTACCTTACGTGTTATTAGTCAAAGAGCTGAGAATTCGAAAAGGCTTAGTTGTCCAACTAGGATTTTAAGTGGACCCTGTGACGAAGTTACGCCAGGATTTTTTGGGTCTTCCATTTGTTTTTTACGTGATTCAGACAATATAAAATATGTTTGCTTGTATTGTGTGTACCACAACTATTTACTAAGCACCTATTTCTTTATTTGACTCCCGTAGGTATATTTCTAGCGTGAAGGTTCTTCTTAGTTCCTTTCTTTTTTCGTTGAGACAAGTGTGCGCTCCCCTTTAGGACATACCTTGTGTCCTGTAAATCCTGTAGTTTTGCATCCCACGGAGTCGGAGTGTTCACGTTTAAAAACCTATATTGACGGAAGTTTCAATCAATAAATTTTTTTAATTTTAATATAATGTTCCCACATTGAGAACAGGAAAACGGTATTTTATTTAGAAAAAGATAGCATCAATTACTAATAATGTTTTAATCGCCTTTGATGGACATGTGACGCATCCTCGTTGATTCATCCGATCAGTCTGGCCATTGATGGCAATCGATGCATACTATGGCAACTGTAAATACTGCAATCGTCACGTTTGAATTGCAAACCTTATTTTAGTGCACCAATTTTGGTGTTCATCCGAGAAAGGTTTATCAGTTCGATAATTCATGAGGCAAGGACTTGCGGAAATAGAAATATAGCCAATCAGATTTAATTATCAGTAAATTTTATTTTATTTGCCTATTTTCATTCGGTCATGTTTGTAGTATTTTCCCAACATTCTGTAGAGAGAGAATCCGTCGAGCTTGTCCCGCCATCTCTTTTCGGTTCAGACCTTTTTCGGTTAAAGTCAGCTTTAAACCCGTCGGCCATCAGTGCTTTCCCGTGGTCATCTTGTTATAACTAGTTATTCCCTTGGTCTAATTAGTTAGACAGAAGGCTTTGTTTGCGTACATTGCGCTATTCATAAACGTCTGTTAAATCTAACATTTCGTTGATAATCGTTAATATTTGCTATGCTGAGACAGCAATCTGAATTCCGGATTTCACGACACGATTTCAAAAAGTCGAAGCGCCTGTTGTTGGCCCAGGACCCTGAGCCAGTTATCTAAATATACCAATGCGTCCAAACTGAGATCAAACAAGACTGATCATTGTAGACCTTATTCCTTTTGTAATAAGGTTCTCGAATGATCAGTTACCGGGTGGGACAATTCTCGGCCCGCAATCGTTGAATCGTCCGATCGCCCACTCGAGTGTCAAGGTTCTTGCGAATGTCACTGTATTTGCAGCTTCAGCGACCTTGGCTAATTCAGTACTGTTTATCGTACTCGGGTCATTCTCCGACTCCGACGATTTACATCGTTTTACAGCCGAATTTGGTAAAAAAGTAGAGTTTTTGCTCGAACCACACACTGGGGCCAATGTCGACCCAGTGTGTGGATCGGAATTGGAAGTACGAAGATTAGTGAAAAACGTTGCAAACATTTGTTTCACCAAAGGTAGTGTGTATGGAATGGATGGAACTGATTGATAGAAATGACAGAGGTATATATAAATATCTACACTTATGCCAAGTTTGACGAATTATTTCTAATGGGATAGGAACAGACGGGACTATGTTTTTAAATGTTAACAGTTGTAACAGCTAATGGGTATTTCGAGATGATTTTTACAACAGTGGTTGTCACGTTATAATTAAATATTTTCTGAGGATCATGCTCCCGCTTTGCTTCTCTGCTGGAGGATATATCTGCACGTTTTATTACCTTGTCACTTTAATATCGGTATGGACTATGGAGGCACCATTCGAAATTAGCAATGGAGTTAAAATGACAGGGTAGTAAAATATTTATAACGATCGGACGCAGCTTGCAGCTGTGCGTTGACATGTTATATTTACACACTTCTATTTAGCTTCACTCTCTGTATATTTGTTGTTGAAACAAATATTTTATGTTAAATTTCAAATTACCCCGTTTCTAATTGAGCTGAATTTTGGTATACTTGAAGGAATGCAACCATATCGATAAAGGATCATTAGAGAGGTAGGTTTCAAGACTAAATTGAATTGATTGACGTGAAAACATCAGGAAAAGTCTAAAGTGTGTATCCACCAAAAAATTATAATTTAGGGAGTTACCTAGGGAGTTAGGGAGTTTAAACGTGGTAACTTAACCACAATTTTGCCCAAAAACTAAAATAATATTATAAAAAACAGGTATCTATAATGTAATAAATTGTATGCGATAAGCCTAAGACTAACCTAAGATAATACCGAAGACATGATTAATACATTATGAGAAGAAAACGAACAAGGTAAATCTGACATTGGAAGGATGTGATAATTATGTGTAACTGCACTGTCTGCAGAGTCTGCACACATAATAAAACCAATGCGTGCAGAACGGATTCGACTGTAACGCTAGAAGATAGACAACGGTAACGAATAGCAAAATAAGAAGAAGCCTACTTTAGGATATTACAATTAACAAAAAAATCTCTCTCAATTGCACAGTAGGCACCTTATCATTTATCTGTCACTTGTCACACGATAACGGTATAATTTCGGTAACGTTATCGCGCCGACACCGCACCACTATCAGAATTGAGGCGCCAATGTTGGTCGCTGATATGATATTGATAGCGTTGCTTTTATTGCGCTGTTTCATCTTTCATAGAGGTGCTAATTAGCCATACATTTATATGGCTAATTATCGTAAAGTAAATAAGAAAATGAAGATATAAGATTAAGTTTTCATCATTTTCATAACGAAACTGAGATAATTAAGGACAGATTAGATAAAGGTTCTAATGCGATTGACCCTGAAACGATTAAAGGTATAAACGATTTTACTTAATTTAATATAATACTTTGCCGGTATTACTTAAATAGTGTTATTAGATTAGTCCAATTATCAATCATGGGCGAAAGGAATGAAACGGCTAAATTTTTTTTTGAGATTTCGGAGTTGGTCCCATAGTAAAAGTTGTTTAGTTTGGCCTACTAAATCACCTCGCACAATATGGCTAGTTATTGAAAAAACACCCTGTATTGTTATTGCATTATAGCTATAATACAAAAGTTATTGTTGAATATAAAAAACTCACAAATCTTATGTTTAAGTACTTCATCTAACTTTTAATGGCAAAGGTGTCGTTCAAAGTTTCGTCATACCACATTTTGACAGTTTAAAAACTGTCGTCTTTCGCTTCCATTAATTTCAAGCATTATTTCCTCAGGTAAGCCAACGTGACATGCAGCCCTATAAGTTAAGTCTATAAGAAGCCCAACGACGAAAACTCGCGAAATTGTTCCGTGAACTTCGGCAACCACAAGAGAATTTCATAGGTAAGTCTTCCATTCTATTACGTGTATCTGCACCATTTTAGCTGGTTCAGGCCATTAGGTTTATGACAACGACAAGAGAATAGATTTTATGCGTTGTAGAAAACTGTCCCTCAGTAGAGACAGTTTTCAAAACAGTTGTCAAATAGACACTGTCAATGGTACTCATATCAGAAGTGCTCAAGTTTTAAAACTTTTCTGATTGAAAGGCTATGAGTGCAAGTGGGGATATCGCAATATCCCTTGCTATTGCACGGTATTGAATAGGAATAATAGGATAGACAGCAATGCTCAGTATCACAGCTAAGAAACACTGCACAATTAAAAAAGCCTTGTTGAATCTTCTATAGCTATAATCTATAAATGATGAATCTGTCTTTATTGTTTGTTTGTATTGTCCACGCTGTTAATTGAAATTTCGTAAGTAATCCCTAATACAAAGGCCTATCCTATAGGTCCAACTATGGTGAGAGAGTTACTATTAGAACAGTTGTCCCGTTTGCTCTTTTTTCTAAAAAAAGAATCGCAGTTATATTTAGTTATTCTGTGCGCGAAGCAGCTTCAATGTTCACTTGATTGCATTATTGCGTGCTCGTTTCAAAAGTGAATTCTTTTGTCATGTAATCTGGTGAAGAATAAAAATGAGCTTCTAAATCAGATTTTCCTCGTCAATTATCTGTATTGTCCTTTTATTGAAGCAATCTAATTATAGATACTCACTCTGCTTTCAGTAATTGTTTTACTTATAAAAGAATTTATGCTGTTTCGGTTTCGAAATCCAGTAATTATACATATTTTGAAGAATTTCTAGTCCCCTAGAAAATCTTTGGTTTTCCATTTATGGCGAATGTTCCTCCGTCATTATTTTCTTTGTCCCATGAAACGTTCATATTTTTTTATACGGCGTGCGTTATCGCGTTTCCCCTTTCCACGCACTTCGTATTAGTCGTAAGTACATAACCAATACGAGTATAATTGTAGGTATACGTGTCCAGACGGCGTCCCCCAACCCCAGCGGTTCAAGGTCGCAGCCATTTTGCCCAGGGGCGTTTAAACTGCGCACTTTCTGCAGCCGTTTGGCGGGACGTCTGGCTTTGTACCTAATAAAAATAACGCTTTCAATTTCAAGACACAAGTGACTCTGGCAATGCTGCTCATAAAATATTTGCTGTCCATGAAAAATAAGCTAAGAGTTTTAAAAATGAAATCGTAATCACTAGAAATAAAAACCAAAACAATATATCATGGCAAGATAATCTTGAACACTTTGGCCGTTGAGCTACTTCTGGTGCGGGTATTATATCTGTGTATGTTAGAAAATATATTGTGGCATCCATATATTATTATATTCCATCTGCATTTATCGATCCCTCTCCGTCTGGCTGAATTATTTACGGGATTCGTAATAAAATCCGCCCACACATTATTTTATTTTACGACGACGATAAAATAAAAATTGTCTAGTTTTATGTTTGCACTGCAACCTGAATTTACATAGGAAAAATATACACGCATCGTCTGCCTAACAGTGCGAACTCTATGCATTTTATCGGTCGGTGATCAAAGTGGATTTATCTAGTGGTCCACTGAAATGTCCCAAGGGATTGCTGGATAGTGTCATTTTACCGTCCAGTAGGATCGTCCGAGGAATCTAATAAGAATCTTTGACGGTCTCTTGATTTCTCCAGCCGGGGAACATATTAGATATTGTGACATATACATACACATTTTTGTCTAATTATCAGTTGCATAATACCAGTTATACTTGTAAATTTTTAAGTCCCAACGATAATTTAAACATGCTCCGTTACTAGGACAACAAAGTGCCAAAAGAGTTAATACACAACAACGTGTCAAGTGCATTAACATACAGTTTCTAATCTGTGTGGATTTAGCGGGCAAGTATACCGTTGACCGATTTACTGATTTACAACTGCTGTTTGTTTATGTTACCTTGGTACCTTTGCTGTTACTTATGAACCTTTAAAAACTCTTGAACAGTTTGATAGTTTTTCCAATCCTACTAATTGTATGTTGGGATGTTTGTTTCTTCTTTACGCATAAACGGCTGAATGGCTTTGGATGCAATTACGCACACAAGTAGATAACCGGAATTCGTTCCGCTAGAAAGGGATGAATGAGGGTTGTAAGTACTTACGGTAGTACGTAGTACTAAGTGAGAGGGGTGGGCCGAGTCGCAGGTGGTAGATAGAGTAACTAGCTTACTGTTGGGAGAAACAGGATGTGAGGTTGTACAAGTATTTTAATGGTATTTAACTAGGACAAAAACCTTAAGTTTGATAACATTTTAAGCGAACTTACTATATTCTTGGTTCATAGATATCGGAAACAGTACCGTCGCGTGCTCGCAAATCATCGCTTGAGTGGCCACGAAGACTACCGAAGCCCTATCGCGGCGTGTAAGCCCTAACCTGCCTTAAACTGTTGCGTGTTTTGTCTGTATGTACCGGTTGAATATAAAATAGATAGTGGATTCCAAGAACCTTAAAATCGAAATTTATTGCACAAGAATGAATTTCTTTAAATAGGACTCTCGTTTTTGCAGAGGATTTGACGTATCGACCATGAAATGAAACACAGGCTTGATATTCGTTAAACCAGACCAGGGATCGCAGAACTAGCACCCAGAGCTTGAAAAATATATAGGTTAGGAAATTTTTAAGAGATAAGTAATAGGAATGTAAAAAAAATACTTAACTCCTTAATAAGTAAAAAACCTTAATCGGACCAGATTAAGTATTTTACCTCAATATATTAATATCTGAATACTTTAAGTGACGCCACACTGTTGCTCACCCATGAGCGCCTAATCATACCACTAATGCTGACCTCACAGCAAAGGCATTCAACACCGTTACGTTACGTCACTATCAAATTTTCCCAACACTGGTTTCTTTTTGTTATCTTATATCACAACCCATAGACGGGCCTACGTGACGTACGACGCGTCCCGGTTCCTATAGGCGTCCCGTTCACCCACGCGGCGCGGACGTATCGCCGTCTTGTTTATTTGGGTCAATCAGCTGTTTACATCACTATCCGTCACATGTTACTAACAGCAATATTTTGATCATTAATAGACCTTATCTGTTTGGATTAAGGTTTATAAATGATCATCTGTGTCAAATCTGCTATTGGTGTTAATTGCTCACAGTTGCTATCGGCGTTATTTATAACCAAATAAAGTACAAATCGGCGTTGCAAAGTCAGTTGTGCAAAGAGAAGTGCAACGTTCGTTCGCAAGTGTTTTTAAGTGTTACTTCAGAGTTCAGACGGCTAAAGTAAATATTTTGCCAGCGACGTACATATTTGTCTTCAAACAGTCCAACAGACCTCTCTCTATACCCGTTTATGTCATAATACCTAGCAATGCACTTAGACTGTTTACATTCAATTCAAACAGCATAATTCTGTATATGGTTGGTCGTGGCGTGGCCAGTGGCTTGCAACAATATCTTATACACTGTGGGCTGTTAAAATCCGACAGATCTTACCCTTTACTGGATTGTAACCACGCATTTATGAGACCAAAAGTAGGAAAAGACGTTATATGACTTTAGGTCAGTTTCGCCAAAAAAAGTTTTTTCTTTTTTTTAATGTTTTGTGCACATGAAAAGAAAATTTTAATATATATCATAGTGCAACAGACACAAAATCTTAATTTAAAATGTATCATAGAACCTTGTAATATTCCCACAAAACAGAAAAAAAAATAGTTTTTGTTTTTCTGTGAATATTCCTTACTTATCAATCTTATCATAGACGCTACTCTAAGACTAATAAGACTATCCTTGAAAATCATACATTGACTCTAACATCGTAGATAACGAACATTGTTGCACTGTTATCACTTATCAGTTATCACCCTGAGTGATTGAAAATAGAGCAGATTTTATTGAAATAGGTTCGTTAACTTTTTCGTTTTTGCTTTACACATTTAATAGTTCTTTTTCCAGATGCGCGATCTATTGGGGGCAGTCTCTGGTTTCCTCTTTTAACAATGGTTTTATGCAAAACGTGTCGTGAGACTGGGAATATAACCAACGCAACTTATAACACCATACACTGTTCTCATACACTTATAAATATCTTTGCAACTGTACACCTTATTCCGTCGTAATAAGGGCTAAAATGTACACAAATATTTGTAGTTAGCTTACTTGCTTCTTCTAAAATTAAATGAGAAAAGTAACATTAGCAGTAAAAGCGACACTTCACACAAAATCACTGGTTCGGCCTAGTGATGTGCACATACATAATATGTATTTCCGCATGAAAATATTCCTGGAATTATTAGATTACCTAGTACTTAAAATATTCTTTTACGTCACCCTGGGCGGTAAGTGAGATTTGCCGCCCACGGCAACGGTAATCTAACTTCGCACTCAGGAGAAGACGTAAAATTGTGTACGCACCACGGGCGATAATAAAGAAGGCCTCAGATCGCTTTTTACTCGCTCTTACCTTCGGTTCGGGCCACAAATGCCCGCAATCTGAGCCGTGCTTTATTTTACCGCCTTAGTAGGTACGTAATGTACTATTAAAAAGGAACCTGGGAAGAATATAAGCTGAATTATATTTGATTTAGTATTATTTCCTGTTTTTAGTGTGTATTTTATATAATCAATTCTTTTAATATTATGACAAAGTAAGGCCCGTCAATGTAGATTATAGACCTTACATCCATTTAATTAGTCCATTAACTCTATGTGTGGGAAGGGAAACGAAAGTTAGCCGAAGTTAACGCGTTTAAAGTCCTTTTCCTATAGTGTTTTCGTATTAAAATACGAAAAATGTTTAAAATATAAGGTCAATGTAGCTATCTAAAAAAAACGTCAATGGACGGAATAGCCTCTATGACGGAATAAGTTACATGGACCTTACATTTTTTTTAAATTAATTCTTTATATTTTTCATATTCCCAAGTATAGCGCTTCACTAGTCGAGCCTTACGTCCGTTTAAGTACTTAATTGAGTGTTTAAGCTTGGAATGTGTGGGAAACGAAAGTCAAGCCCAAGTTGAAGCGTTAAAAGAATACTTAATTTGGAGAGAAATTTCTTCGTCGTATCGTATAATCTCGATTAAATACGGCTATGTTGATGTTCAGTTCGATAATACAGCAAGTATGTGGATACAAAATCATTGTTGCTATGTGCCTGCACTGATTGTACTGAGCGCTTTACGCCCGAGGCCGTATTCTAACTGTAAAACACATTTAAAAACGATCCAACTTCAATACAACTCCAATGCAATAACAACGCAATACAGCTAGCGCCTAAACGTCTGAGCCTTAATCAGAAATATCAGTATTTGCCATGTATTTGCTCCAATACAACTTCAATATTGGTTGATTATTTGTTGTGTGTTGGAGTTATGTTTGAAGTGGAATGTGTGTTATTAATGTCATTGTTTAAGTATTTTAAAATAAGAATTCGGCACCAACTTTTAATTTGCACTGTCTTGGCAAACTGCAAAATATGCATGCACCACCGTTAACGTCAAATTCCTTTGAAATATCATGTTAATATTGATGACTCTTTTGTTGCCAGACACCAGAGGGCCTACCGCGAACTTCGAAAATCGACAATACGTTGGATCCGTCTCTATCGCTCTTGCATATTCGTAAGAGAATGAAGCAAATAGACGATTCGACGAACGAAGTGGTTCGCGGTTATAGGCCAGGCTGTAGAGTTTACCTAGACTAAGGGCAGGCAACAAGCACAATTAACAACCTGATTAACGTTGGATAACTTGGATATGGCGCAATCGTCATCTCATAGGGAATAGGGAACTGTCAGTGTCAAGGGGTACGACCTACATCTTAGTGCCCCAGCACGCCTAGCACATGAGTGACGCGACAGTATCTCGCGAGCGACATAGTCTGTCCGTCCTTTTCTGACTGTATAAATTAAAAAGAGACGGGTAGACTATCTCGCGCACGAGAAACTGTCGCGTCACTCATGTGCTAGGCGTGCAGCTGTCTCGCCTACACGTGGTCCTCCTGCATCTGCATCTTTTAAGGAGTCCGGTTCTCCTCAAAAAAGCCGAATAGAAGACCGCTGAAGAGAGCTCAGCTCTGATACAGCTCCCCCCACTTTCCATAATACCGAAAGTGTGAAAGACCCGATGTTCTTCATACGAGCAATTTTTAACAATGACGATGACGTGTTAGTGAGTTAGGTGCAAATTTTCAAACATCGGTCCCCCGCAAAGCTCGGATCCAGTGTACGTACTTCCAAAAACTTTTCATAAACTTTATAGTCGACCTTTAAGAGTACCAAGAAATTCATGTCTGTATGATAATTAATGATGTAATTCTTAAGTGTCAAGACGAAAATTTACATTTCTAAGTAACTCGTATGTCAATGACATTTTGATGTCGTATGTTCTAATAGCAAATGTTATTTAGACGCGAAATAAAGTAGCTAATCACGTCAATCTGCAAAACTGCACACAAGTTTCTTTATTATACCTACATATGATCTTTATCTATAACTAGAGTGTGCAGATCGTTCTGAATTTCTGACAGGAGTCTTGAGTTGCAGAGATATTTTTTTTTACAAAACGGTAATCTATAAATTTTTCGTAACAAAAACGTACCTGGCACAAAGTTTTATATAGGTGGTATACCTATATATAAGATAAGTACATATACATATACAGATTCATACATATTTTGTCTGTAAATGTCTCTGTCACTAAGTAACTATATTTAGGTTATTTTATAAGGTTAGCTGAAAAGAATTCTCCATGTTCGCCCTTTCAATTTTTTTTTATTTTACACTTATGATTTGTGCAATATAGTATTTATTATCTACTTGAAACGCTGGTAGCCTTGCGGTAAGACGTCCGACTTTCAATACCACGAGTTTTTCGGAACTTGTGTACGGAATATCATTTTGATATTTACCAGTCGCTTATTGCTGAAGGAAAACATCGTGAGGAAACTGGACCTAATCCCAAAAAAACCTAGTTTCCCCTCTGGATTGGAAGGTCAGATGACACGGCAGTCGCTTTCGTAAAAACTAGTGTCTGCGCCAATACATGGGATTAGGTTGTCAAGCGGACCCCAAGCTGGGATAAACGCTAGGAGGATATACTCACTTACATTTGTTTTCTTTTTATAAGGTGCGTTGGGATAAGATTGAAAGAAGGGTATAAGAGGGGTAAGATAAAAAGTAGTCTGTAATGCTCCTGAATATGGACGATTTTTTGTCTTACCCCTCATAATAACACCTTTCTATCTTAGCCCAACGCACCTCAATGTTAACCGGACCTTTACCTACCGGTAGTTTAGCCTGGATTAAAATTCATTAACATCGTAAAGTTCAGTGTAGCAAATTAACGGCCCATTCAAATTTAAACTAGAATTACACAATGTTTGTATAACAAACTGCTTTAAATATCGATATGTAAACGAAACCGTTGACATTTCCAAATCAGATGTAAATAAATTTGCAGAACTGAATTAATGCAGTAATTAATACAGACGACATCAGATAGGATTATAGCTATAAGACCGCCTGTTGAGTAGCTCTACTTTAATTTGGATGAACTGATATATTTATCTTAAAAAGAGTAATTTTAACAGCAGAAGTAACTAAACGGGCGAGGTCTCCGAAATGAACTTGATACAACTTTATTGTAAAGAAAAAAGAAAAGAAGAAGTATGTGAAGATCATTTTGGACACCTCACACCCTTAACCTTAACTTCTGCTACTGAGTGTACAGCCAAGCAGACAAAAGAAATGGATGGTGGCACAAAACAAGAAAAATAACTGTGTATTTCAAAAGCCATGACATAATTACAAAAGCTAAGATCAAATAATTCTGAATCAGATATCCTTTTTAGGAAACCGATCATGGTCGATCGGTTAAGGGGAAAATTAGGAACATAAGCCCCTTGTTTTCTCGAAACGTTTGTCTATAATTAAGATTATGGCCTATGGGTTACCAGTACCTGGTAGTCATACAAAGCTTCACATTCAAACTAGTGAAATCAGACTTGCAAAACGACTTACATACCTAAATCTCGTCTTGTTTTTTATATGTTTCCTATTAGAAATCAAGATTTTTCTCATGACATTTGGCTATGTCCTTTCCTATCGTGTTTTTCCCCACACGATATGTTTACGGAAGTGTGGGCGGAAATGAGTGTGGCGCGAGCGCAGCTGAGACGGCCTTTTAAGGTCGCGCCGTGTTAGTCATATCGTTGATCCGATAATGGTCCGGAGCTGCATGTGACAACACCCTTCACTATAAGTAGGGTTTCTGCTCGAGAATTCTCGAGGCGAGAAATCTCGAGAAATTTGTCCTACGTCGAGACGGGAAAAAAAACCGCAATGCCTCGAGAATTCGAGAAATAAATCGCAAGAGCAATAAGTAAAAAAACACGTGTTTAACACTTAATGCGTCTAGCTTATGCTGTCTGTGCTCTGTGCTTCACCTGTCGGATGAGTGGGACTGTAGGACCGGCTGTCCAGTCCAGAGTGGGGTCGCTAGAGCTGCGTTCTCGAGGGTAGATGTGGAAACCTAAGTGGCGAGTTGGCTATATTATATGTTTAAAGTCTAGTGACACCTCTCTACCCCCAGCCCCGCACCGGTGTTGCCCTTGAGCCATCTTTGATGTCGCTTTATATGGGATCCCATCTTGCGGAGGGCGAGTCACCGTCTGCCGGAATTAAAATTGGATACCGTTTTATTAAGCAGGCGTCCGGTTCTTCACCCAATAGCCCAGTAATTAGCCTATACTATTCACCCAATAGCCTAGTACATTTTAGATTCCATTAACTGAATAGTCCTTACACCATGGCGGGCGCTGTCTCTGCGTGCGTCCCATGACACGGGCAAGGGCAGCATCCTTTTAGTGTATCCCTCACTTTTCATTAAATTGTCTAAAGGGCCTTTGCGCGTTGGCTTTGGCTCCGCATACGCCTTCCAAAGGTCCGGAACACCATTGTTCCGTGGTCGGAAAAGACCTTCTAAAATTTCTCGAGATACTCGAGAAACTCGAGAAATCGTGGTCGAGAATTCCCGTGCCTCGAGAAATAAAAAAGGTCGAGAAACCAGAAACCCTAACTATAAGCCACCACGCTTAGTTTGCCTGACTTTGGCAGTGATATTGTATTTGAGCATACTTGACGTAGGACTTGGTATAAAAAACTCTCGAGGTGCCGAAGGCTTTCCCTAAGCTTCTTAGTTCTTATCTTCAGTAAGGCATTTGCTCTCGCACCAGGTAATTTCGGGTTTTCCTACAATAACGACTATATCAGTATATTCGGAATGTTTAAAGGTATCGGAAGAAGGGTTGCGAGAGCAAGAGGTATTTTTGACAGCATCTGTCAAAATCCACCAATCAGAAAAAATATGATTAAACATGATTGGTGGATTATGACAGCTAGACCTTTCGTCACGGTGCTGCCGTGTAGTGAGAATCTTGATCGCGGAAACCCTCATTGTAGAAAGAACTCCCCGGACATCTTAAAAAACCTTAATTGTAACTGCGGGTGCAGCCTTTCCTCATTTTGTCTCGCTCGTATCTGCTATACTCATACTTCCAAATTTTAAATTTTCTGATCTAAACTTTCCAGGTGCATCTTCAATAACTTAAGAATTTAGAATCGACAACCCAAAAGCATCATTTAAAGGGGCAATGGTTATAACCTTACGACCTTACGACGAATAAAGATGACGGTTCAGTAGGTATAGGTACCTAATATTTCAGCAAAAGTATTACTCCTATAAACGCTCAAAAGCCATAAAATCATGCCAAGGTAATTCGCTTAATTGGATTCGTCTTTATTTTTGTCCATGTCCTTATACCTACTAAATATTAACCTCATACACCGCCTCAGAAGTCAAAATATACTAGAGATGCTTTAAAAATACACTGACTGCAGGACCATCAAAGCATATATATTGAGTGCAGACACCACTATTAGCAGGGAAGTGTGAAAAAAGCTCCACTGTGCGAGGTCCGGTCTACACTTGACCCAGTTAACTTCCAGACATTTCTGGGCTGCGACCTGGAAACTCTTGCGTAATAAGATATACATCTGCATTGGGGGTAGTAAGTGAAATAGCACCACCTATGCCTTTGTTTCTATCTCAAGTGCTAAACTGGGAGTTCGTTACTGAAACAATATATCTGTCTCCTTCTCCGTTTCAAGTGTCTTTTAATAAACTTTAAAAACCTGCACCTTTTTTGAAGAACCCCAACTTTAGTCCTAGGACATGATATCATTGCACAGCCGGAGCGTTAGCGGAAGGAAACTTCTCTCAAATCGCACAGTGTACGAACATTTAGAATTTTCCGAGCGGTGCGGTGCGGTGGTAGAATACGGCCTTTAGGGATCATGTCAAACAGTGTCTAAGTAGTTATTCTTGGATACTCAGAATCGTAAGTAACATTGAATTCTACTGAGACACAAAAATTTGCTCAATATTTATATAGATGAAGAGCAATGGAAAGTCAAAAATTCTAAGTATAAATTGGGTCAGTATTTGTGTCCTAGCAGAATCAATTCAGCTCACGATTATTTGTAGGTACCTACAGTAGTACGACTGTACCACTGTAGTCGACTGACTACAAAGAGTTGTATCCACTTTTGGACCTTATTACAGCGCAGTAAATCTCTTTGTAGGCGAGTGTACCTACTCCAGGTGTGTACCTGAAGTGTGTGTACGTCATGTGTGTTTTCCTTTCTATTTCTACATGGCGTGTTTTAGTAGTTTCAGTACGTACGATTTCTGTGTGGGCGTCTCGATGGATTCCGGCCGTCTATCGATTTTCCTGGCCTAATTCTCCGTTTGCCTAGACTCGGGCGTGGGCTAGATTGCTGCCAACGTACTCTCGCCAATCGGTATTGCTCTCGTTTTAGCTATTTATTTACACCCATTTATTACGACGAGGTGAACGGAGAGAGAAATTTAGAAATGTATTTGTACTAACTACATTTAGTTCTTGAATACTAAAAGACGCATTAAATTTTTTGAGGACTCTGTATTTCGACTTCGAGAATTACGATGATAAATAAATAGAATTTAGAAGTGCATTAGAGATACAGTTTAGTATTTCCACAAAAACGATGTAAATTGTAGCCGTATGTGCCATTATGCCTAATGCGTTTGGGTTTTGGGTCATAATTTATTCTGCGTTGAAAGTGTAAAATCCTCCTATTTTTTTCCGACGATGGAGGGTTATGTTTTTCGAGAGTTGAGTCCATTCCTAAGGTACCTATGCATTTTAAACGTTAGAATCAAAGGATTATTACGTAGTGCTTATTGGAAATGAGATAAAAACGAAACGTGTCCTGAAAAAAACTTAACCTAATCTATTTTCGTCGCTGCTGTGGCCCGCGTGGGCGATCCTTTAATCGATTTTACTCCTTACAAAGTTGCAAACATACCGTTATGAAGGTAACAATTTAAATTGCAAAAGCCGACAAACGGGGCATATTTCAGCGCGGTAGGCGCCGCGTAGGTGGACAAACGCCCACCTCCGTCTGCAATACTATCAGATCTACACCCACAGCTGCACTTTCCCTCTATCCTACCTCCAACGCTCCTTATCTACCAGCCATTCGACACCAGATGTGAATCCAGGACGCGTTCTATAATTAAAGTCTGCAAAAACGTCGACAATGAGAGTATTTCGCGCGACAACATTGTTGTTTTATTCATTGAGTTTACAACGCTATTGTTTTATTTTTACATGTTCCAGTTGGCCCGATGCTGCTTTTTCTGCGAGTCCTTGATTTAATATAATTATTTAAAAAACTTCCGGAACAGACGTCTAAGTATAATGAGTCTGTTGCCGCAATGTTGTGGTTGCCATAGGCACTGGCCACGTGACGTGAGGCCTTCGATACCTGATAACATTGCAGCATAATATATGTAGCCTACCCCTGATATAATATTTACTGTAGCATATTATAGTCTGTCCAACAGTCAATATCACAGATTAAAACAACTTCTAGACGGCGTGCAAAGTATAATTAAAACCTGTCAAGTGTACTGTTGCCGGAATATTGTGGTCTCCATAGCGACTGGCCACGTGAGGCCTTCGATATTGATAACATTCCAGCAAGACTACCTCTTATAAACTCCGCAATAAAAGTATACGTAGGTAATGTTGGTATACAGCTTGATCAATATTAGGAGAATAGAGAATATAGATTCTCTATTAGTTATATTCTTCTGAGGTGGTGTTATCCGCTGCTTCTCTTGTTAGGATGGGAGCAGGGGATGAAGTTCTCTTTTCAGCTATAACTTCTATACATATATTATATTCCTATCGACCCTATCCTTCATTTAATGGTATAATCTCTTAGAGATAATCATGCTATATTTTCGAACGCAAAGTAATGTTAATGTGCACGGAAGAAAATATGATCTGTAGGTCTCCCCATCGTAATCAAGTACAATTTATGCAATTCAACTTGGGCAAGATATAAATAACTACCAGTGTGTATGCTTATATGCTATGCACTTGCTCCATCTAGTCGCTCAAAATCTGAGCTTATCTCACTTACCACGCTTCGTTGCCAAACGAATTAGTACCGCATGCCAATGTATCAGATCACAAATTGAAATATCTGTTGCTACTAGGAAATGCAGTTGGCGAAGGTAATGGCGTAAGCAAGTGGTTGATTTAATGTGATTGAGAAAAGGCCACCTTGAAGTAACAATGGCTGTGCTTGGAATTGTAATAACCGAGTATAAGAATTGCGGCTCTGTTACAAAAGGACCTTTCTATTTATGTTATACATATTTTTTTGAAGCTGGTGGTTAATGAGGCCCTTTATTCAAATAACTTTTTTTCTCTTTCTGCGATCACGAATGGATAGAGATAAAATATTTTCAAAGATTTTTTGATTAAACAGACGTTTATTAATAACGGCATTCATGATTAAATGTCTCTTATCAATTTTACTTATAATACCCTTCTTCACTTGACTGACAAATAAGAGAAAGTAATTTGTAGAAATGTTTATGTTTGGGTTTATTGACGTATACTTTACAGTTGGTACAGTGGCGTGCTCAATATGATCTTCAGCTACACGTTAAAGTAAAGTCGCGCCAAGATCATTGCTTTGCTAACTATAAGTTCTCATACCTCAAAAGGTTTATGATAACTTATAGTTAGTACTTATAAACTCAATCTCATTTTTTTATATACATATATTCATTTTGGTAAGTATCAGTGGCCACTTTTTGATGCTCTACCGAGCATCCAAAAAATTCGATTCCCGCCGGTTTGCTTAGTTTTCAGTCAGTTCAGTTCAGTTTTGTACAACTCACGAAGAAAATGAAAGCCTTTGTTTCTGCTTGCCTCTTTTGGATGAGCCCCACTAATACAGTCACGGAAACTGTCGAACCATTTACAGTTCAGGCTATTTTATTATGTTTACCCTCAACTAAAGTTCGTGGCCGTATGTTAAGAGTAATTTTTTCATAATTAGAGCTGTTCCGAGACCTCTATAATCTGTAAATTAAACATGCAATCATACCATTTGATTGAATTAAAACCCGACGCTTACGTAAAGGGATTAGGCGCAGCGCAGCCTAAGTTATATCGTAATGGCGTCTATTGTCTTATTTCTAATTGTCTTTTGTGTTTATTGTTATCGTTGACGCTGATTCTAATTACAGACAAAGAAATTCAGTCAGTGTAAGGCAGGAAGGACGGTTTTTGTTCTTAAATTAGCGTTTATAAGTTTAACGCAAGGTAACGTAAATGACAAAAACCTTATCTATTTATAGACATCAGACTGATGATAAACATAAACATATTATACCATAGTCTTTGTGCACGATGAAGTTGATAAAAATGTGCCGAATTTAGCAGAGAATTTATAAATTAGCCGCGTTCTCAGTAATTAAGAATAATTATGTGTGTGAACTGTGAAGATGAAAGATGTCTAGCTAGACAAGAAAAGTGCAGACGAGAGGTATGAAAAGAAATAGGAGTTGGAGTTATATCGACCAAATAAATAACGCTGGCGGCCTACCTGCCAGACAAATAAAATGAGGGATAGTTCGTTAACGACATAATAGGTACATTTACATTTCCACACTGATAATTATAATGGTGAGCGTAGGCACTTCTACAGTTACACCTAGGCACTGGCACTACTGCAAATTCAAGCAATACATATTCCTCTGAATGACTAAACTTGTAGGTAACACCAGTTCCTTAAAAAGGATTGCGTCATGAAAATCATGAAGGATAGTGGTTGATTTTTTGGTTCAACCGTTACCAAAATCTGTGCGAGTACCTCCATAAGGATCATAGGATTCATAGGCATAAGTCTCGTATTACGTACGAGTAAATCTATTTAAAAATTATGTCTTTCAATCTTTTCCACCCGGGCTATCTCGACTATCAGACAGAGACTAAACAGCTTTTTAGTAGCTCATCCTATTATTATTACCTGTAGAGTTTGTAATTTCCTGTAGTGAAGCATTAACCGGTTTTCATTGCTTCTTGCTTGCTACATTGTATCCGGATGTGTGCATTTTTCAGCTTAGAATTAATTGTCTGTCGGTTATCAGGTCGTTTTCCTTCATGTTCTTTGTAGTTTCAGTTGTTATCTTTATTGTTTTCCATTGTTGAATTAAAAAAAAATGTTTAAATCGTACACCCCACTCTTATACTTACTTTATATTCTTATATATTTAAAAAATTGCTTATATTTAGTATTTTTGCCAGATTGCATCCGTAGATTCCTTAGTTAAATAGGTACTGCTATGTCGGCTCTATTCGGTCTTGTATTGATATTAACATTTCTGAATATTATGCATTATCTCTTATCTATCTCTATCTATCTATCTTGTATTTACAAATCTGCCTTTATCCATTATAAACATCAAATCGGAGTCTATATTTAATTTTCGACCTCGATCGATACATATGTTGTCATCAATGCAGTCACTTGTCATATTAATAAAACATTCGCGAATCGTGAATGCCAGCACTTGAAGCAATTGTGTCCTCCTCTGAATGACTGCTTTGGATGTCCACATCAAATTACTCAACAGAAGGTCGGTTAACTACTTGCATATTTGTCTGAAGTGTTATTGGGGTTTTTCTAGCAGGTCATTTTTATTAGCTAATGTTTTTATTGTGTCGCGTCTTCAACACAAAGTCTGCAACAACATCCTGCAACTTGGTAATTTCGTGTATCCGCCGACATCGCCAATTCTTGTTTTTGCAAACCAATCAAGTATGCAATGCTACAAGAAAACAGCTTATCATCAATGCTGCTAACATGGTATGAAAAACTATATGCGGCTACCAAAAAAACGCATGCGAGTCGCAAAGTCTCGCAACAGGCAGATAATTAATCAGTGTTTATCGCAAACGCAAGGTGGTTGTGTTGTGGGGAAACCATCGCTCGTAACCGATGCGGTGAGTTGGTGGCGTTTTTTGTCGCTCAGTGCCGGCGCCAGATGAGGTAAACGCGAGTACGCACGCGCTCGCTGACGTTGCACAATACGATTCACGGCGGCCGGCCCCTACTCGCGAGCAGAGACGAGGTTCAGACGCCGGCCTCCCGCCCCGCTCGCCTCGCCCCGCCGCCTCACCCCGCGCCAGTTGCCTCGCAGCTGCCGCGCGCGCCTGTCGCATATTCCATGCGACTCCGCTTCTCCTTCACCATAATATGGATATACAGCACATCCGCGCTCTTATCAACATCCAATTCTCGTTTCTGTGGTTTTACGAAGTTGCCGACAAATACAAATGGATTATATTGTAAAGTGTCAAAGAAAACAGTAGTTTTGTAAAAGTCCGCATTGGAATTTCTAGTATGGCAGTCGCCGTGGGCCGACGTGCTCGGCACATGGCTTCGTAATAATACGGTGGTGGCGGACGTTACATCAAAATGTACCAATTAAGTGGTTTGGGGTAAAGCGAGAGTGAAAATATGTGTTTTGAATGAGGTTTATGTGTAATACAGGATAAATAAACCCAACATTATCGACATTTCAACGTGTCGTACTCGTGGCGTCCACGTCAACCTAGGTACAATTTGCCGCGGGTTTTCACATTCCTTGAGTGCAGCTATAGAATTTGTAAAAGAACGCCTCTGGTTTATCACAAACCATTGAGCCAGGTGTAAAGACCACTGGTATGTGAATGTTTATAAACACTGTACCAATAATTCCCGCAAAAAATGTTTTGATTAGGACCATTACATGTTATGAAAACTGAGTCATTTCACAACCAGTGTTTTGAATTCTTCGTCCGTAGACAACGCTGGTCGCTTTGTTCAAAGTACAATTTGACCGAGGTCACCAGCTTGGCAAAACATTGGCTAATGAGAATTGCTTTGCTCAGACTTCAATGCTAATGACCCTATTTCAACGCTGTTTTCTTATTACATGGTATCACACCTGAATAGACAGTGAAGAAATTAATACTTAGCTGTACTCGTCAAATGTCCCAGTAAGTCTTTAAATTCTGTAAATGGTGTCAAATAAGCAATAAAATTTGAGGAATTTGCGGCGAAGGAAAATGGCGGGCGAATTCTGCCGCCATTCTACAGCGGCTATAGCTGTGTTCAGTATGCATGCATGTGTGCGGGGCGTCTCAATGCAACGTGGCTCCGGCATGCCATAGTAGGGCTCCGTAGGCGTGGTCGGAGACATTCTCCCATTGCAGATATCCTGGTACTCTCGAGTGAAAGAAATCAAGTGCAATGTACGTTTTCTTTACAAATTCTTGAAACTTACGTTAATGTTCGTAAGGAGGATAACTTGTAACCTTGTTTCAAGGAATACAAATGCATATCTGACGCTCAAACAATAATGCATGTGTAACGCAACGTGTGTAAAAACGTGCATCGAACCATATTAAATATTCGCTCAGCAAAATGAAGAGGTTCGTTTACCCGCTATAATGATAATTCCTTGCTGACGACACGCGAGGCATTACAATTAACTTAATTAGAATATGACACATATATGTATAGCAATGAGTATGATAATGCTTCTGGGTAGCCAATAGCATCATTACATATGACGCTCAGTCGTATGGAAATAATAAATCCATAGTACAATCTCTAATAAGATTTACTGAATGGGAATAATGGGATACAAAATGACAAAATGAAGTTGATCAGACTGATATAAGACAGGAAGAAGAGTAACTGAGGAATTTTTGTCATGATAAACAGTGTACCCAACCATTGAGGGCATCAAAAATCTTATTAACACCAGCAGCACCTTCAAATAAGGGCGAAAGATTAAGGTGAAACGAAAGTCAATTTCCCAAATTTTAAGGGCACTATAAATTCTGATACGCATCGAAATTACTGGGAGAATCTAAAATGTCTGGTTGGTGCCATATAGTTACTTAGATGGGCTTGTCTGCCGAAAGTCAGGTTATGCAACGGGAGTCTGCCACGTGGCACGTCCCAACGCCGACCCTACTGCGCATGTGCTGTCTGCCTCCAAAACCGAGATTCTTACAATTTTCGCAAGTCACTTCAAATCGATTTGACTTAATTGAGAACATGATTTAAGCTTCTCCTGTAAATACACAGATGATTGGAGAATCTAATTACTTATAACTCGATAATCCAATAGTGGATATAAATGATGAAGCGTTACTTGGGCTCGACGGCGTTACGACGAATAGTGATAAATTTGATTAAAAAGTGGTCAATGTCACTATTCACTAATTAGATCAGAAGTTATTCATCGTAAGCCACGTGTTTCCCGTGACCATTGCGCAGGTCTACGCCGCCAGCTGAGATCCGAGAAAATCGTTACCGACTGCCAACGCACCCATTTTCACGTCACGTGGCTTAAGGACGTCTGGATAACCATGCCCTTGATCACACACTTTGAATTTAATAGAAATAGTAAAGAAATATGATACTTTTATGATAAAGGGACTTTTTGCAAAGCCTTCATCCGATCCGGTACTTGAATAAATGGATCGCCTGAAACAGACTCTGCTCTTCACTGAGCAGTTTGTTTCTTTGCCTTAGTAGGTAACTGCGTTATAAGACCAAACAAATCGACGTCTGCAATCTGCAATTGATTCTTATTGAGACGCATCAAGGTTGAAAGCTAACCCAAAAATGTATCCCCCATATTCACAAGCTGGAAGACCTTTACAATTTACATACTTACTTGCATAGGCATAGGCGTCGATTACGAGTGAAAAATTGTTTTGGTCTTATTACCAAATTGGATTCTTATCTGCTAATGTAATCGTAGGCGTGTAATTTTGGGTCATCCAAAATGAAATGCTGATTCTTTTAAAGTAACTACGTTTTGTATATACATGCAAACTAACACCATATCTCATTTGTTTGGTAATGTTGTCGATTAGATAATTTTATATTTTTTTAATCGTGAGCTTATCAGCCATGCCTATTCCATGCCCTAAATTCAAACAATCAATTCCAATTATGATGTTCGTTGATGTTGTAATGTTATAAAACATCATTTCTGGAAATCGACGGAAATACTCAATAAAATTCTTCTTTGAAGGATACTCAGTCACGATAGCTGTCTTGTAGAGCGATGCAGTAAGAATTACCAAGATCCATTGCTGTATCATTCATTATGTTTTTGGGTCGCGGTCGTCACGATGTGCCTGCGTGCTTGATTACTGGCCTGTGACTAAACTTCTTTCAGTTCTTTCTTTTTCATTCACGTCTCCGCCTTCTTAAGACCATTAAGAAGTTCAATGAAGTAAAGCCTTGGAGCTGTATTGTCTTAAATGAATTGTTTATTGTTTTGTTCATCTTAAAGTCAAATTATGTTAGAAGTAACATCAGCAGGCACACATTATGTAATTGTGTACAAGTTGATAGAGTTGACTCGAGAAATTTACCACACGATGCCAAGACGCTCACATATCGGCTCTATCACCTCTCACGTGCCTTATACTAGGTCAGACCGTATATCATGTCTAAATGCCTTTTCCTCGTGATATCCAGTCCCTGCCAAGTCTACTTTCTCTACCGATAGTACCGATGCATTTGTTCGATTCCAATAAATCTTTCCCGCCCTTAAAATAAATCAATTGTGGCCATGCGCACAGGCACTGGCCCGGATAACGGCTTATTTTAAACGCGAACTAGGAATTTGTGATATACGGCTCCATTTCAAGTTTGTAATGCATAAATTAACTTGTGATTTATGAACTGCAATTCTACCTTTTGTAATACTAGTAGTATTATTTATAATAAATATAGTAGATATCATATTTTATACATTCAGACTTCCTATGTAGAAAACTCACATTTGTGTCATTTATCTATTGTAATTGTATGTAGTCGTAGTCGACCTTCATGGGCTGAATGTCAGCGCCATGTCCGCGTCATTAGCAGACCAGATACAGCGTTTAGTGGCATTTAGTAGGATTATGTGCATAACTACTTTCACATCAGGTCCGTAGATACGACCTATACCAGAATAGCATATCCAGGAAGCGTTTGGTTACTTAACGTTATCGCGGAACTCTTCGTGATAATGTCTTATGCGTGTTTTCTTAACCCTTCCGTAACTTAAGTTCACGACATTTCCGAGCTGCATGGCATGATAATCACGATGTGTTCTTTTAATATTCGTTTCTTTACGTAATTCTATTTGAATAGGAGATGCGTTTTTATTATAAGTTGAGCCGTAACGTCATTCTTATTTCTTTGTCAGAGATGATTCCATATTCCTTTCATTACTTTGTCTGGATGGACATTTCGCATTGTTGTGGCGCGGTGTTTGCGCCTCGTTTCGCTTTGTGATTTTAATGCACTTCAGTGTATTTATAGCCTTTTGTTGTTTTGAATGTTTTTAGTTTGTATGGATCGGAAATAGTTGCATGGTTTTGCAATTCATGTTTGTGCTGCGGCTTGAAGGTCAGGGTCGATCCCACGGCGCCAGTGTACTCACATCACATGACTCGTTTTGTTTGTGTGTACGCCCGTATAACGTGTGCGATGCTGATTGGTTGGTTCTTACTATACATGCCGTTCATGCGTTGATGTTCAGACGTTACTTATTTTTAAACTAACAGCAACGCTTGGGGTAAATTGGTTCAAATCCAACCAGTATAATTGGAATTTACGTTAATAAATATACACTTCATTCACAAAATGTAGTAATGGTGAAAAATTAATTAACAGGGCTTAGTCTCACCTCTTATTCGGGGTTTCGCTTTAGCATCGGGACCGAGCTCATTACAAAATATTCCGCCACAGACCATGAATTTGTCTTCAAAAGTAATCTAGAAATCATCTTATACTAGTAGGCCATACAAAGAACAACCAAATGTATTGTGAATAGATAAGCCAACCGGAAGGTCCGGAAGACTGGCCTCGCTCCACAAACACTGATTTATCTAACCGCCATTATGTTGACAAATTTTGCGGATCTGCATTGCCATTGACTTTAGCAATCTCCTTGATTGTTTTGTTTTCGTTACTTTAAATGTCGTCGGAAGAGTTGTCATGGTCATTTGCTTATCGCCCATTGTATAAATGCATTCTGTTAAAAAATTTCGTAATCAATCAGAGCGGCTTTGGACTTTAGACGGTTTCTAAACTTGATATGTGACGCTTGGGTAACTTTAGAATACAACCAGAAAACGTTTATAATTATAATCATATGATGATGATCTAAAAGAGAAACCGCGTTTAGACTGTGTTATTATTAGAAATGAGATTTACTAATTAAAGTCACGCAACAGCTTATGACACGCCGCCGCAGCCACGAGGATGTAGCTAAATAATTATATATGATTTATGAAAGACAGCTTAGTTTTCCTTTGATAAATTCAAGATAAATTATTTTCTCCGTTTTACGTAAATTTTTCAAAAATCTCTGTGAAGTTAAAATTAATCTTCATTTTAGTTATCCCTAAAATATTTATAACTCACTTGTTATCCTGAAAAAACGTATATGATAACTTGTCCTTTAATGGCCATTGGGTTTAATCTAAATATAGTAACTCTTGATCAAAATAATAAGAAATTCCCTGACATCGAAAACTGCATCATTCATCGAACTGGTATAGAAATTGATTTGTGGGCACTGGGCAGGCAATTATAAAGCAACCATTTTCTTTAAAATATTAGCGATCTTATCTGTAAACTACAACAAGATTATAGTTGTTAATAACGGTAATAAAATCAATCTGTCTTCCATTCATGCCGTGAATTTACATAAAAATGGCAGCCCTACAGGCTTTCTCGCCAAGAGTTAGAGAAAGGTACTTGCAGTTATGGAGCATTATTAAAGATGTATAGCTTGTCGCAATGGAATCTCGGGTGAAACTACAGTTTCCCTTGTGGCTTGTAATGTCACACGGTTTAGGATGATTTGCGTGGTTGAGCAGCCAGCCGTGTCTCCTTTGATCCTTCAAAACCTAAAAGGCACTCAGTTATTTATAACGGAAAATCGCTCATGATGCTGGTTTACCCTTTTTTTATGACTGGTTTAAATTCAACGTCTTTATATCACAAGATTACCTTAACATCTTCCTAGGCCTGATTTGCTATAAGCTATAAAACCATTAAAAACTATAAAATCTTCATAAATGTGTACCGATATACGTGCACGTATATCGGTACGATACGTACCGTATGTTATTTATTGTAAACCATTAAATAAGAAAATTAAGTCGTAATTTCAGATAAGAAAAATGCAGTAGCCGCGAATATATCCTTTATCGTTGGTGCCTGGTGGGGACTTACATAAACAGCTCCCAAGGATGTCTCGTTATTAAATTGTGTTTGTTTGTGTCTGGTGAACTTCAGACCTTGCTCTCGGAATTCCCCATTGTGTAACGCTATCGGTTTATTTATAGCGTGTTATAGTGTTAGTGACTCAGCTGAGCCATATTGCTCTCCAAATGCCAATTGAATCTCTACATACATGAAAAAAGAGTCTGTATTTTTATTTTATTACTTTTCTGTTTCTTTTCTGACTTTAGTGTCATCGTGCTATACATAATAGTATTTACCTTTTCCCCGGTCGAGTCTTCTAAAGCGCTGATTATCAATGTAATTTCTCAAGCCTTCGTATTCTTAGTACCTATTATTTGTATGTACATCAATGTTCGCCTTATCTGTTGTACCAAGGAATCTACGTAATTATAGATTTTATACTCAAAGTTGATCAATAAACTACAACTTTCAACGATTACCACACAGACACCTGTATGCATCGTGCGAATTCTCACGACGGCGATTACCGAGCTAACCGCATAAAAGGTCCAATCAATTTGTTTGTCCATCACTTGAGTGGCCTCGAAGGTCAGTTTCCAATCCGACACGCAACCGGTGCTCACTTGATGTTGGACAGAATAGAGTAGATGATGCAAATTCGTTAAATCTAACCGAAATATCCCAATTGTGAATACGTCTGTACCAAAGGATCGGATGTGATGTGATTTATAGTTTATATGGCGGATATATGTATGCCATTTCCCATTACGCATCACAGTCAGTCGAGAACTGCGAAAATGACGGAGAAAATCACTGACTTTGTTAGTATGTTTAAACTTGAAATTTGTGTAATATAAAAATAGCAAAACATTTTTATACATATAATGAATAATTGGACATCTAAACACCGTTGGAAATGTAAATACTCGTGACCCAATTTAATTGTAACCTGAGTACTTATATCAAACTGCATTTGATTTTTGGGACAATGTTCTTATTTTTAAAATAAACACGTTAAGCAACAAAGTTTATTTTTAAAACTGTTTATTGCGGGAGCACTTATGGCTGTCACTTTAATTGTAATTTATGCCACTCGCGATTTTTTACAGCTTGCAAAAGAAAATCGACTGTTATCCAAATGCATTCTCAGTAATCGAGTGACTCGAATGAAAATACATCCGCATCTTCAGTCAACAGCAGAAGTATCTAAGCGGGTGAGGGTGAAGTGTTCAAAATGATTTTGATAAGTTGTTACGTTCTTGTTCTGTGAACATTAAAGTCATGTCAAGGTCGTTTTGAATTCCTCACCCGCTTAGCTACTTCTGTCTGTAGGCATTATGTCAGTATATATAGTTAGCTCGCTTGGCGTCGAATAATACTCTAATATTATTCCTTAAACTTATACTTGAGCAGCTGGAACCTTGGCCTAGTAAGAGTGCGGCTATTTGCTCCATAAAACTGTGGGATCTATTGTCATACCGTCATGTTTGTTTGAGTACACTATCAATTCCATTGCGTTTGAAATTAAATTTGTACATCTACTTGAACTGTAAAATAATACTTAGAATTCATTTGAAATTGGTTAGTTTCCTATAACTTAATAAATATCGTAATCGTCATAGATACTTCTGTAATAAGGAATATAATTTAGAGTACAATAGTATGATTTGCCTCTCCTCTATTTTTGACTTCTAATAATTTTAAGGAAAACATAGAGGAAGTCGAATCTTCCATGTAATCTGTTCGACTGGCCAGATCTGCCTAGATCTATAAGCTTGCTCAAAAAAAATTGTATAAATCGTTGATACAATCTTATTACTAAATGTTAGTGGGTTATGAAATAAAACAACTTTGAACGGATTATATCGCGATACTGAATTTTAAATTACATCCCGACGTTTCGACCGATGTAGCCGATGTTAAGCACCGTCGACCTAGGTCTGCAGTCTGCGATCATGTCATGGATAAGCCCAATCACTCAATTAAGTTTGACAAGCCTCTAGTCCTCGCCAAGGAGAAACGATATATTCCCAGGATGCTGCGGGAGGCTATTGAGATAAAGAAATATCCAAACTTCAACAGGGAGGAGGGCTTTTCTTTACCACCGGCTTGGGATCCAGTGGTTCATTTGATCAAAGAGCAAGCAGGACACACGACTGTGAGGCCATAGCGTTGGATAGTGTTAACATATATTGCTCTATTTTGTAAAATAATGTAGACCTATTAATTTCTAAATTTAATAGTTTGTTTGCTACCTTTTAAAGTAATTAATTAAAGTTTGTAGTAGATCGATAATTAGCTATTGTAGAACTAGCTTTATTTGCCCTTCTGGCATGTACACTCACCTTTATTTGTTTGCATTTAATGTTATACATGTGGGTAGTCTTTTGTACATTGTAATTTTAGATGTGGGTAAATACGTTTTCCTCAGTCGACCCGTGACCACGAACGCTGTAAAGTGTTCTAAACGTCGGGATGTAATTTAAAATTCAGTATACGCGATATAATCCGTTCAAAGTTGTTTTATTTCATGAATAACTATCGCGGCAACCGTACAAGATATTATGTTAGTGGGTTAGTTATCGTCGCATCAACTGGGATTAAAATCGGGAATGAATAGGCGAGCGCTCGTGATTTTCGGCACGTACCACATTGAGGAACCTTGGCCTAGTGTGTCGGTTATTTATTACGTGGAACTGTCTAGCAACTCCATGATGATAGCGTCATCTTTGTTTGTGTAGAGTATCTATTTCATTAGATGTTGATGTATTGGTTATGACACCGCCTATAAAAAAACATTAGGTACAGTATTTTTTTCTTTTGTTTCTTAAATCAGACAGTCCAAAGACCGCAGTCTTTATACCAGAAATGATTGACCAACAACAAGACCAACACGATTCCTTCCCTGAACTCGAGTTAAACGAATGCACCGCTAATGTACAGTTTCGCAAAGGTATGAAATTCGATCCAGTGAATGGACGCTAGTCTTACGTTACATGTGGTGCCCGAGTCAACGAAACTGACAACTACGTAAATTCCGTATTCCAAGGACCTTACAGTCAGTTTTCCTTTGGAAATATTTCGAGAGCTAAACCCAAGTTGACTGATGTAACTAGAGAATGACGGCGAGCGAGCGACGCATTTGCGGTCTTGGAATGTGATACTACGGTGTGTCCGCGTCTTTCTATTGATTACATGTTTAGTACTTGCGGCTAGTGAAGTACGATCCCGAAGTAACCGGGAATATTCGCGATTATAACATATCCATGTTTTGATTGTTGTATACGTACTGTACTGACTGTAACATCAAAGGCATTCAAAGGTTTCTCCGATGAACGGAAACGTACTTATTCGTAGTTTCATGTCAATAATCAATAATGAATATAAGCCAAGTTAGGAGTTATTAGTTAATTATAGAATTCGGAAAATAGGTTGTATCAAAATCTAAAATTTCGAGAAATTGAGGAATGACCCTGTAGAAAGTATTCCCACTGCTCATTACTATACTACTTATGGCGCATCTAATCTAAGTCGCAAGCTACCTATAATCGGTACCGACTCAACCGACTACTTCATGTTTATGTAACTTTCATAGTCCAATGCTCGGGGAAACATCGCAGGTTTTTTCTGAACTTATTAGACGTCTTGTAATGCGCGATTAACAGGGTTACTTGTTAAATCGATTCGCGTGCACGCAATATGCCTATGTTGTAATTTGTAGGGTGCGTTCATTGTTTCGCTCCCCCTATAAGAGCATATCGATAAAACAATGATCGTTTCTATTGAACACACAACATGTGTAGTGAACCGTGTCCAAAATGTTGCACTTTTGAATCAAATAATCAAAATTGCATGTAAAATGTACATTCGCGAAACCAGGGGTACATAAATGTCCAAGAGTACATGTTTATTGGAGTGAGTAGGCGCTGACCGCATTCTTTTCTAGCCGGCAATATAAAGTAGAGCGCACGTCCGCTGCACGTCTCCAAGTTTTACTTGATATCCATCGATAACTCATTAGCTCCTGTGGTATGATATTTAAAGGGTTTTCACATTTGCTAATGGTTTAAATTTCATGGTTTTACATCTTTCACGAGATCAAGTTAATAATGTATAATTATACTGCACTTACAGCTAAGTTGCTACTGTTGCTAGGTACAACAATTATTCAAAAAAGTACCTGATAATTACTTATTAGGAGGTGGGATACCTGCCATAACCACAAAAAGTATCAAATTACGCCTAAGATTGGATTGATTTGAGAGAAGAAAACCTGCATCCTATATAAAGAGATCTGTTAAGTCATTGCAACTAAGACAATGACTCGAATGCATCAATGCTATTATTAAACATTTTCAGTACTGCATACAGATGGGCCTAGTTACATAAACGTACAAATATAAATAATATTCCATTCCAACCGCAATGACCGGCGAGTATGTAAGTGGATATGATAACTAAAAATACATTATAATTGTAGAACATGGAAACGAAATGGTATAAAATGACCTCATTTGGTTTATCGTTTTGCTGGGCATGAATTTGTAGGGGGTCTGATAAGCAAGTTCTTTATCTTCTGCTGCTCTGTTTCTTTGTTTACTGGCAAACATATGAGATGCTTTACAAACAATGAGTACTGCAGTAATCATGCGCATCAATTTATCAATAAAGATAAATCCATTTTTCCTTATTTACGTTAATTTAACAATTGCCTCTTTATTGCACTCATCTGAGTGCATTTTTTGTAACATCGCCCGCACAACACGTTTTCTCTGTATTGGAATTATCTCGAGTAAAAACGATAATCATACCTAAATTCCTTTGTTTTTGTTAGTTTCTTTATTTCTCTCCTCTCCGCTCACGTATGCCATTATGTCATGGTCATGGTGATGTTTATTTTATTCAACTTCTGTCTGGCACTTCAGCTCCATGCCATTTATAAAATGCTCTTTGATAAACACTTGCATTATAATTATTGTCTGCAACCGGAAGGCACGCATTTACGTCTGTTTCGAATCAACTTGAGTGGTTGTTTGGATTCCTACATCAAATATATTCATTGACTGAGGAACTAGGTCATTGAACTCGCAGGACTTTGTATTGTGTAATGGATTTGTGCGATAACACTTATTACTACACCTCAATAACAAACTATTAATTCCAGTTGAGTTAAGTATATTATTCTTAATTGAATTTAATAAATGTCACTACTTCCTCGTGAATAATGATTGTGTAACAAAAACAAAGTCGTTCTGGAGCATAATTGCAATGCTTAAGAGCTTGAGAACATACTGCAAAAGGACACCACTAGGTACTAAAAGGATGTTTAATGCACATGACATTAAATTTGTCTAAAATTATAAAGGATTTCAAATGTCAAACACAACAAAGCAATCAAAGCAACAGCCGCCCGACAATGTAAACATGACAAACGTCATTATCCAAACGACATTGACAAGACGGATCGCATGTCATGCCTACGCGATTTTGACAGGTGTCCTTACGGATGTGTCTCAGTTACTGTATTGAAAAGAATCCTCTCGCTTTACACCGACTAGCATGTAACAATAGCCGCAGTTGCTTAAACACTTGCCTCCGCCATATTGTTATAGTTGACGTCAATAGGATTCGGTGATTCAGTGTACTTACATATATAACCTGAAGGCTATCATTGATAATGTCCTAATGTTTACTCTAACCTTGAGCGCTGTTTATCTCTTCAACTTCAAACATCACATTTCAAAACAGCTTCTGAATTGTATTGTCTCTTGAATTATTATTTACACTGCCATCTAGAAATTCCTTCACAATTATATTTCTCCTTTTCAGTAGATAAATCAGTGCGATCGGTTTGCGGTGCAAATGTGATTTTATACAATTAGTGTATTAACTTATTTATTATTATAATATTATATTAGTTAAGGACCAACAATGGAACGTAACAAATCGAAATCATTTCGATGGTGTGCTTCCTACAACAGTGATGTAATGTTATATAGTGCATAGTGATCCCAAAGTCTGATGTTAGACTGCGTTAAGTTATTTATTAGTTAGTTTTGTACTGTGGAGTGATAGTGATGCTGATCAATACGTTTTTGGACACGGAGGATTTCGTGCACTTGTATTATCCTGAGGATGAGCCTGCTGGCGCGCAGGGCTGTGGCGCTGGGGCACGCATGGCCAGCAAGTACCCGCGCCCGCCGTCGCCTGAATACCCCTCTTCTCAGTCTCAGGTAACTTCTGTCGTCTTTATATCTTCTTCTTCTTCTGGACTTGAACCAGCATCGATACGCCTGGCCGGGATTTACTAACAATCTCCTAGAACCTATTCTAGACCATGTAAAACTACATTTCCATATATAGCTAAATAGGTAAAACTAACACCATGTAAATGACATTATTAAAAGTCGCTAAAAATATACTCTAAAATATCAATCAGTCATGGCAAAATTTCAGAAAACAAAGTAAAATAGTTTTCTCGTTCGAACAATTTCATCTCATTTACATAAAACAATCCTATGTATACACCAATTGATCCATCTATATCAAAAATTTGGTGGTCCAGGTAACAAAGCTTAATTTAGCTTTGTCATCTTAACTATTTTGAAAGGTAATATCTATATATAAGGTAGTAAGGTAATCTACCAGCGACCACTAAATTCCAAATGACTTCAAATGTCAGGGGTGTCTGTAATGTCTGAACGGTAAGGATAATTCAATTAGACAATCCCATGTCAGGCTCTTGCCTCTTGTAAATAAACAACCTTCTAGTTTTTGTTGCCTTCAACTGTTTACACGACCTCAGGAGGAGGATGTTGAGCACACGACAACTCCGTGAACCTTACGACCTTGCCAGAAGAATTATTTTCGCACAGCAACTTGTCTAGTTCTAAGAACTTTATCGTCTAAACACGATCATGCTATTTATTGCTCTACCGGTCTTTAACATCATTTCGCTTATTTAATATCTATCTGTCCATAAATCTGTTCTATTGAGTGCGCGCGGTTTATGTCTATCACTTTTAATTAATCCAGAGATATCATGATACAGTAGCGAGTTAAGTATGGTTTACTTTATCATACGGTGTATACGTTTTAATTGGCTTTTTTCTACTGATTATAAACTACTGATTATGCAACTCGTAGCTTTGATTCAGGACAGGGAGACTCTTAAGTTCTTAACCTTTTAACGAATAAAATTGTTGTTGCCCAGATTCTTCTAACTTGACTTTTACTAGCGAACTTGCATAAAACTAACATCAGATTACGCAAATGTGTGCCCGTTTCGGGTTCAAATCAAGCCAGAAAGAAATTTACAGTTGAATAGAAAACGATTCGTGAATGAGCTCTCCCATCCATTTCAACCATACCCAATAATAGGCGCGCAATCGCTTTATGAATTGTGAGTGAGTCCGATTGTGAGGACACCACACCCGCATTAGTAGAGGCAATCGTGTCTGCTCATAACTTAATGATCTTAATGGATTAATAAATTTAATTAATCCATTAGCGACTATTTGTCCGTAGTTCATTTGTTTAAGTTATGATTAATTTGATCATCATTATGAATTTATAGTGGGCTCTGAGCTCTGGTATCTGATTTAGAAACGCTTCTTTGAGTTCCTTATTAGATATTTATGAAATGTTTGGTAGATACCATCGCTTGTACTTTTAACGTTGCCTTCTATGTTAAGTTTGTCCTGTTCCCCGATTAACATTTTTTCATCAATAACCAGCCTCATCAGCTCTTATTTTACGTTCTTATTAATTGAGTCTGTCAAAACGAATTATTATTATCTATGTACATTAATATAACTCAAGAACTATGTTTTCTAGGCACTTAGGCTACCCAAAACTCATTATAATGACTCGTGTTTTTTTTTATACGCATACAGTGCAAACTTATAACCTCGGCATGTTACAGCCATTGTAGCTTGCCAACAATGTCCAACAATGGGAGTGACTTTATGAATATTGGCCAGCTAAATGTGCCCTCATAACGTTCTGAAATGAGAGCACCCGCATAATCGCTTTATTCGAGAACTACATTAATTTAATGGTTTTTCCAGTGTGACCATTTGTTGTGTTAATTATGTAGTGTCATCTATTGCTCATTGATACTAAGAATCTGTTAACCTTTGGCTGCTTTTAATCATGCTCGGAACATTGGTTAAAGGATGTAGTAATTACACGGGTTAAAGTTTTTCTCATTATAATATTTCTGACAAAATTTGTAAAATTACAAACATTTTTCTCACCCATCATCTGTTGGTGCCGTTCTCTGTAATATTTTTATACAATGCGTAATTTTTTTTCGTTTTTCGTATCATCGTTCGTTTCACTATCTTTACTTTTTTCGACTCACTTTTAGAAACGTTTCTAGAGTCCGTCATCCATATATTATAATTGTTTTCGTACACCCAATTACTCTCTGCATGCATGCTATTGTTCTAGTGTATCCTTAACCTAACCCAACGCAAATTCCATACAAATCGCGAACATGTTCCAGAAGCCATTATGTAGTTAGCGTCTTTCGTAGATGATATCGTATCGTCTGATCAGATACGTGATTCACACACCGGAAGAACGACCCATTGTTGTCTTTAATAGAGACGGACGTCGTGCGAGGATAGCATAGAGGAGTCTCCCATTCCAAATGATTAAACTAGTGTAAGAACCCTCTTCGATTGTGCAAATTATTATGGATGTTGAGGTCACTTTACATTGGTTAGTTTTGCTAGTAGTCTATCATCGTCAACACTTCGTAACTCTTATTGCACAGATATAAGGCCTGTTTGTGGTCTGTTAGTACTTAACCGCTCTCGCGCAACTACACAATGTTATCCAACTTTAACCGTTATCTCTTTCCAACCTGCATTAGAAACTGCGACGAAACACTCAGCCTTGAATGGGCCTTTCGATTGTGTTGGGTGAATGACTTAAATGACAACGGCACGGATGGAGAATGATTTCATTCACACACTTGGAGACAGTTGAACTGTCTTTAATATGGTCACACCTGCCATATTTTACTTGTATTGTCATGACAAACAAGGCATGCTTCATTAAATTCTATTCATTTGTTGCTTGGAAGACCACAAAATGTATTTCTTTGGGAAACTATAATGACCTCATACCTCATCGACAATGGGGCAATGAGAAACATCACCCTGAGGTGCGTCATACACTTTCCGCCATGTCGTGGAGTTGTTTAAGAATCAAGCATATAGGTACAGAGCTATCAATGATTGGTAACGGTACCAATCATTGATAGCTCGTACCTACCAAAGAGCTACCACTTTTCATGTTGCTTATTTTCATGGGCGTCGATGACCGCTTTTCACAAGACGGCATGTTACTCGTTCCTCTGAAATAATTCACAATTTTGATTAAGTATAATAAGATTGTTTATGGTGTCCTAATGTTACAAAAATACTATGCGAGTATTTGATTTGAAATATTTGAATCAATGTTACGTATGCCATAAGTATTACCACACTAACGCGGATGTATTCCATATGGTGTGGTGTGGTGTCCCCAATACCTCCAACATACTTAATGCTATTCACCAGTCACTTCGCCTAAAACCATCCAATTTAAAGCAATCTCCAGTCATGTAGAACTCTAACAGATTTCGTAGTCAACTTATACTAGATACAAAATTTATGAATGAAGTACACAACAAAGAGAAGTACTTGCTCATTATCATTACTAAAACATTATTAAGTTATAATAGTACACTAGTAGCTACTAGGTGGGTTAGCAGTGCAGGTGACATTTCCATTTGGGGTTTCCATCTTACATTTTGGGTATCTTTAGGGGGCTTTCGGATAGAGGGCGCAATTGACATAATTAGGATTAAGAGTCCGGTAACGATTTGAAAACGAAAATCGCTGATAATGACATTATGCACATGAATTGCATTTGGTAAGATAGCTTGAAGTCTTGTTATTACAAAAAAGTACTTTAGGTCGATATATATTAATGTTTAATACCTTAAAACTCAATTCTTACAGAGCTTGTTTAGTGCGGACGTTGACTCATGCAATTTTGTCATATGATTTTTAATTATTATTTGTTATGGACCCTAATACGTTTTATATTATCTGAATAAAGCATGAAGCGAAGTTTATTTTTGTATTTTTATATTTGTAAAATACTTTAATATCTTCCCAAAAATATCACCTAAACTTCGGCAATTTTTAGCAAAATTGCTCTAGCAAAACATACTCTCCCTTAAAAAATATATATGAAAATGAAAAAAATTGTTACATTTATTCCTCAGGCGACTCATTTTCCAATATATTTATATATTTGACGTACGTGAACAACTTAATTTTAATCAATAAAAACCTTACTCTTTTCACCTCTCCAAGCAAAAATCGCGAAACTGGTGTTAGATTAGGGTGAATTATTTATAAATGAAGCATAAAATAAAAAAATCGTTGTATTTATTCCATCCAAACAGAAACGATCTTTCATAATATGTATACAAAGTTATAGAGGTTATGTTAGTTACTGCAAAATAGCGTCAAAAAGTTGAGCAAAATCGAAAAAAAAGTTTACCGGACTCTTAAAAATAGTTGACATATTCGTAGGTCAAATTAACTCGAATCATACAAACCAAGAAGATTAAAACCAATATGGAATTTACACTTCCTTTTCCAGGTTGAAGAAGAGTTTATTCACCTGTGTTTGTGCTTTATCATTCTGTTCTGTAGAGTGTAGAATTGTCTTGTCACAGTTGTCACCTGACGTCGTGAAAGGGCACGCATTTCGTGCTTCAAATTTGGCTTCTCCACACGAAACTATATACGAAATATAAGACCTTGTGTCGTTTGTAATAAGCTATAAAAATGGTCAGTCGATTGTCAATGGTGCCAGCATTAGTCATGTGTATCGAGGGCTCGCCCTACTACGTTTCCGCTAAATAATGCCGTAGGTTGTAACGATAACGCTCGTGAAATAGATACCTCCATTCATGAATGCATTTGTCAGCTCAATGGGAGTCGTGGATTGGAATCGAGTGTTGTTTGAATAGTCGATTGGTAGTTATAAAGTAACCCGGATTGATATATTTCACTTAAAGAGCTTAGTAAGTTTTTTAACTATTTTGCCTTTGATATAATTAGTTTAGCATAATTTATAGCTTTAACTTGACGGTATTTTGTACAGTTCGATCGAATCGACAGATCGAATACTTTGATGGTTGGATTAGTCGATTGATAGTTAACTCGGTTTTAGAAGTATTACACAAAAATTGGTGCACTATTTTTTTAAATCAAATTTTGCCTTTGATTCAATTAAGTATCGATATTTAGCATAATATTAGGTAATTATAGCTTCATCTCGTGTTTTTTACTGCATTATTCTTGTAATTCGCGGACAAATCTATAGCGAGTAACCTTATTCGATTACTTTTATGAGTAAAATTACAGAAAACGTGTACAGTTTTTAGGTTCTTTACTTCAGACTCTTACAGATTATTCATTCTTATTTTCTTATGTAGTAAATTTTATTGTATTTTTATTGCAAATAATGAACATGGCATGTCTTGACAAAAAAGTCGCATTTACGTATTTTTCAAACACTTTGTTAGCTTCAATATGTCTAATGGCGACCTTAAATATAAACGCTACATACCGTTTCTTGTTTATAAAGTTATCGATTCGTATTGGAAAGTTTACTATTTGAATATTCATTCTTGGCCGTAGATTAACGCCGCACTCGCACAATCGATAGCATTTCCTAATGGCTAACCCATTTAAATAGTCAACAAGCTTTCAAAGGAACTTTATACTTGTATTGACGGACTCATTATCCTGGCCGTCCCACCAAAATGTAATCATCTCTATTACGATACAGCTACAGTCCATATTTTAATACCACAGCACTGTTGTTGGTAGTAACATCTGGTTCAAGAAAGTAGATTTTTTTGTAAGCACAAATCCATCTCGAACGGTTCAACGACCCCTAAAACTAATAGCCTTCTAATATAAACTGTGAGTAAGGTTGCTCGGTTCAGTTTGAGCCAGAGTAGTTTTATATGTGGTCGGTTAGCCGGGTAGCGCCCACCCGCACTGATTTCATGACTGCTTTAATGGCTACAGTACAACGCCCTGATTTTTAAGGCGGGATCTGTTCATGTGTTTTTTTTAATTGAAATGTCTAAGTGGCTTAGATATGTCTCGTTCATGGACTGTACACCAATAAAAAAAATAACTTTTTTTAAGTAAAAAAAAAGACTAATGCTGAAGCTGCGGCTGTATTAATGATGAAGATATAAATGTGAAAACTTCTAATGTCATTATTGTACGTTTTTGTTAGTGTTTTGTTTTTTCTATCAATCCAGCAGAAACGCACCGCCTCGTTCCTTTCCCAAAAAATGTTTAAACTGGTATTTTATTACATTATTTTAAAATATTATAATAGGTATATTGAATATCGGTAAGTTACTGTGTGTACCTTTTATTAAATTCACACAATTCCTTCTCTTCACCTGCTATTCTTACACATAATAAAGTTACTTGGAACGTTTTCACCGAACAAAACTATCTATTGTCACAAAGAACAGGTGATGCCGATAGATTTTTTGCCCCCAAAAGAAATCTCATGGCATTATATTTACAAAAACTTGCTCCGATTTCAATCTATTTTTTTGTAAACTACAAAAAGTTTAGTACGCGTTGTCTCCTTTTTCGGCTGTTCATTGGCCTTAGGGTGAATGCGCCTAGCGTGGGCGCGCCTGCGCACAAATGCTAATACATTACTAATATTTAATGTTGACATTGTTCTCCTCTTATTAAGCTAACGCTCTTTTGTGTTTAATTTCCGCATGGGAAAGCATGAATTACTCTATTAGCTACAGATTGTCTTATGTCTGGATTTAATCGTCATGTCAAACGCATCGACATTAAAATGATTAATGCACCTATAACTGAGCTGACGTTTGACTAATTATGTTATGCAAGTCTCCATGATTACAGTTTATAGATTTTGCATCGATTTTAAATTGGTTGTTATTCTGTATCGTAAACGTATAACTTGACAGGAAAGCTCCACCAAACTGATGTTATCCTGTTACTTTTAATAAGCATTCACCAATGATTCATAGCAGGAGGGCATGCTGTAATATTCCCAACCGTGTGGTTAAATCACCGTGCTTGCAGTGTTTAGTTTCAATAGCAAGCTGCAGTTATTTGAGAGAGTGAAGAAGTTAATAATATACCTGAGTAGTAGACATCACTAAAAAAATATATGGAGAAACTACCGTGGAAAAGTAATGATAATGATGACAATTTAAGTTTCTGTCAACATACCACCTTCATATGTGCCCGAGACAATTTTGATGCAAATTGCTACGGTGTAAAATTCCCTTTCTTCGTCTGCTTTCCCTGAAAGATTATATATAGGTCTCTATATAACCAAGTTATTAGGCCTTTACAAACCAGTAAGGGATCATCCATTAATTACATCACACCTCAGGGGGGGGGGGGGCTCCACAAAATATGACATATCGTGACAGGGGGGAGGGAGGAGTTCCATGTTTGTGACCTCACAATCCTCACATACAATTTTTTTACAAAATCTAAGTTAAAAAAAAAACATTTGTTAGCAAACATTGTACTAAACTAATTTTCTACATACTCGGATTTGTTTGAATAGTTTCGTTCCCTATAAATTTGATACTATTTTTCTGGCAATCCTCATAAAAAGTTAGTTTCAAAGTGATGTTGTAATTTTTACCTTACTAAACTAAAAATCTAAATGTGACGTCACACTAAGGGTCCGAGGGTGCAGTTAATTGTGACGAAGTGTGACATGGGGGGAGGGAGGGGTCAAAAAATCATGAAATTGGTGTGACGTAATTAATGGATGATCCCTACGCTTCATTTTAGGCTTTCCATTAGGTCTACGGTCGATATTTAATATTTAAAACAAATGTCACCTTAAGTAGCGAAAGGCTCTGTTGTCGAGTGATATAACTCTGTAGGCTGTATAATCGGTACATGAGAACCTCTGCGGGCGTGTTGCATTACATCATTACTCAGGAATGCCGTACTAATTGAAGAGTACTGGGGTTTATTGCCTTCTTACGCGTGTCTGTTTGGACTTTTTATGTCTACGATACGAGCATTATAAATAGCTTGGAGATTGCGTCGTGAAGGGGTGCTGGGCGGAAGGAATTAAGTAGCAGACATTCTTATAAACATATCATATTTATAATAAGAAGCGTTGAGTAAAAGGGAATTATTTTACTTAAACATATTTATTAGTATGCTTAATTCATCAACACGATTATATTACTTAAACGAGAAAAAAATACCCTAATTTACTTTTTTCCCGCCTAGAATTCCACCTAAAAACGATTACAAGTGTAGTGTAATTACTAATTGATTTAGTAACAGTATTTATCTATGAACAAATGGTTGTAGATTACAAAATTACGAGCTAAGTTGACGTTGAGCCAGTGTAAAAACTTATTACAACATATTGTAAGGTCCCCTTAGGTAAAGAATGCTTACACATTCCGCTTTTAGCTGTGTTGCATATCCACCTCTTGCATGTTCATGTTTGCCTGGTCGAGTTGAGATAAATACAAATGGTGATGCACTCTGCATTTTAATGAAATTGCATACTTATCTGTTATTTTGTAATAAAATATTATTGAAAGAAAGCCTTTATCTTTATTTTTTAAAGATAAGGCAAGGCATATATGTGAACTAATACTCTACATATTTACCTACAACAGACAGTTAAAATCATAAATATGTATATGTATTTTGACATTGCTATAGTAAAAAGCTGTACTGATAGCTAAACGCACTTTATTATAATGAAAGAAATCCAATTTTAATATGTAGATTCTTACTAAGATAATCCAATAAAAGATGAAAATTAAATACTGTTTTAGCTTAATGTTATTTTAGAACTAAATATTATGATTATGAGTAGTGTCTTTATTCATTTTCACTTGATATAAACACGTTCTTATTGCATAACAATGATTTGTTTATCTTCGAGTTATATCATAACATAAGCATAATAAGATATCTATTTATAACCTGATTACTTTGTGGGTAGGTGTATGATTGTGAATCAACTGCGCAAATGTTTGTGAAGACTGAGATAAAGAGTTGATTTACCTATTTAATATAAGCCCTTATGTGCCGTGCCCTATTGATTGTGATGCGGACTGAACTGGCTGCGAACCGTAGAGCTGCCAAACGGTAGTAAGACGAATAAATCATTCTCCGAATTGTTGTTCGGCGAGACGTCTGCGAATAATATTTCGGCGAACCATTAGGTACCTCAGGTAACTTATAAATATAATTTGATTGTTTACTTTTATACAGTCAGCAGCATGTTGAAAATTAACTATACACGCCCTAATAGGGAATATTACGCAGAACTCTGCGTAGGGGGCGACACTAGCACAAACGAAGGGCCTACCGTGAAACACGAAAATAAAAATTTGGTCACCTCTTTCTCTGTCACTCTTATATATTCGAGCGATAGAGAGGCAGATGTCAAAATTTCGATTTTCTCGTTTCACGATAGGCCCTCTTAGTGCCCCTTGTATACAAAAAGAAACCGCAAATCGATGTACAGTTTAGCCGTTTGGCACACGCATACTAGAGGTCAAAACAATTTTTTTTATCCGCAGTTCTTAAAAAAAAAATCCCTTAGGAGGGCGGTGCTGATTCATCATTTTTTTTGTATGGAATAACAACATTTTTTTTCAAAAACCTATCGTGTGTGGTATCATATGAAAGGGCTAATAGAGGCGGTTCTAATAATATACCACATCATTATATTTCAGCCATGTTTTAAAAATTAAAACAAAAATAATTTTTAAAACATACCAAGTTTGGGCTCCCCCAGATACGATATGGCTGGTTTTTTTTTGGTACTTTATATCAAAAATGAAATGATACTAGATATCCTCATATCTAACCCCAAGAAAGCAATAATTTCATTTAGTGTTTCATTAGACTCGTGCAGCGTGGACTATCTGTAAACAAACCGCCTTAGTGCACAAAACAAATGACATATTTATTCGTTATAAATTATCTATGAAAATTTGTAAAAACTGTTTAAGGCCTAGTATGTAATAAGAACTCTATGGTTTACCGATTTGCTAGTGCTGCACTCTGGCGGCAGAACATTGCAGTAATATCCCCTATTCCACTTGCAAAAAAATCGTGCCAAAAGTACGGGCCAACTTAAAAGTAAAACCGACTAAAAATACATTTTTACAACAACTACAATTTAAATTGACATAGGCTTTTTCTGCTAGAACTAATGCGATTTCTATTTATTAATGTTTCGTTTTGATTTTATATATAGTATGTATATGTATAATATTATCAACTCCACAATAAACAACGTGGACGTTAGGAATGTGAACTTTGACTTTACTATCTCTATCTTATAATGGTAGGAAATTAGGAATATATCAATCGGGCAGTATAAGTTAATTGTATAGGAAAACCACCTTAATGTGTAGTGCAATACAAGGTTGTTTAGTCACATAAGTTATTTTATTGGTCATAATAATAATTCAACTTTACTAGAACTATAATTGGGTCAGACTTTATTATATACCAAAAAGCCGCGCGGCTACGTAAAAAAAATTAAAAATGGAAGCTTTAAGATATTGACGAGGAACACGGATTTGTAAGGAGATTACTTGTCTACCATTTAGGTATCTTATAGCTATAACATGAAGTTATATCTATCTATTTGCTTATAATATTAGATAGTGCGTCCTTATCGGCATCCAAGTCAACAGTTCAACTTTAAACCTTTCCCTCAACGAACGTATGTGACTGAATTTAAATAAATAAACATTGTAACACTTAACGCTTACATAATTATTAGTAAAGCGGTCAGACTTAATCCTGGTAAGGCGGATCGATGTTGGTGGAAATCCGTATTAAGACGATTTTGAATGTTTTAAGAGTTTGTTGGATTGAGAAGTCACGGTGACTTGAAAATGTATGTGAATGTGTCCAATGAAACTTGTGTGCGCTTTTCGGACCTGCTTGAGGTAGGTAATATGTGGATAGAGTAAATACGTCATGTTGGTTGAGCTGTAGATTGCAAACAAGTAGATGAGTACATATTATGTGAATATAAGTGGCGGGCAAAAACATTCGTCTACCGATGATAATTCACTTTTCTATCCTCTTAAAAACGCAGTAAAAGTATTATATGTACATTTTCAGCCTTACACCTGGCTGAAAATAGGAAGTTCTATGGACTTTTCACTATTAAAATATACATACACTAAATCACATTGTCCTACCTTCCTTCTCATTCCTAGTCGAGTAAAAAAAAAGTTGGGCCCTGGGACTCGAAAATATTTACGTGAAATTTCCATTTTGCGAGTCTTTTTATAGAAATCTCCCAACAGTGCGGACTTTAAATGTTTGTTTTCGAAAGCGGCCATCGGCGATGACAAGTTGCAGTTCTTAGAAATAACTCGAAGATTTCCCTTTGTCACAAAAAGGACATTAGTCTCTGCGATAGCTTTTTCTTCAAGAAGAAAATGCGGTTTCATTCGTAGTTTTTTCTGTTAATTTCTGGAAAATGTTGTAATTGTATTACGCTATGGATTTTGAAATAAGCAACACTAAATTTCAAGACATTATTAAATTAACACAAGAAAGGAAAAAACATACCACTTACACACTTACACGTTTTACATTAAAGCAGTAATAAATCCGACATATGAATTTATTATTGAAATCATAAGCCCCTATCATTTATTCCAATGTTCTCTTCAATAGTAGGATTCATTAGAGAATATTGGAAACATTTACTATCTAGTCATAGTAAATTTTTTACCGTTCTTGCGGCCATGTTTTTGTAAAAATACTTACTCTGGCGAAGACGCAAGTACCTATTGCCACGGCAAATACTCCGCACCATTGTCCGATTTAAACATTATACTAACATTCATTTATCTTTGTCTCCAGGTGTCAACGTCGTCGTCTCGCGCGATGAGCGAGCGCGACCGGGAGCGCGACCGGGAGCGCTGGGGCGCCCCGCCGCAGCCCGAGCCGCCGCCGCACCGCGTGCGCGCCGCGGACCTGTACCCGCGGCTTCGGACGCACTGCGACGAGCCCGGCCTCGACGTGCCGTTCACGCCGATATGCGGCGAGTTTGTGCAGGTGAGACCGTCTGATCTTTCTGCACTCCTGGTGTGATGTGAGCGCTGGGGCGCTCCACCGCAGCCCTAGCCGCCGCCGCACGGCGTGCGCGCCGCGGACCTGTACCCGCGGCTTCGGACGCACGGCGCCGGCGACCAGCCCGGCCTCGACGTGCCATTTACGCCGATATGCGGCGAGTATGTGCAAGTGAGAACTTCTCATGTTTCTGAACTCCTGATATCAATAGGAGGAGCTGACTTTCTACTCTTGATATTGGCGACAAGTACTCCGCGATGAGTTGTCACTATTAGTTTAACACGGACGTAGTCACGGACAAATGCTAGTGCATAAATTAGAAAACACCTTTTATTTGGTCTGCACAAACATTCTTTGGGTATCGCACCTCTTGAAATCGTGCCCCGGCAATTTAATCTAAGTTAACTCTCACGATTTCTACGCCAGGTGTTGCTATTAGTAGAAATGTGTTTAGGAATCTACTTATTCGGTCTAGACACCCTTTCTCAATAAGGCCAAGTTCTGAGACCAATTGAAGTGAACATTCAGTCAAGAAAAAGATGTTTAAAAATCAATGAGGATTATCAATGTGTCGTTAAATAAAGATTTTTAAAATGTATAATCAATAAAGATGGTAATGTTTTTTCAACCTTGCCAGCACTTAAGGGGTTTTTGAAGGTTATATTATAAAGAAATATAAAAGTAATAAAACAATACAGATTTTAAAGGTCATGAAAAAGGTTAAAATGCGATTGTGAAAGAAAACCCTGCAGATACCGCTATATAATTATGTACACATGGTTTTTTCGATTAGGGATAATGAAAAAACTAGTCTCCGCCCGAGGCTTCATCCGTTGGAGAGGATAGTCCTTGGAGATTGACACTTTCAACGGTTTAATACATGCTATACTTCGTTTCTTTTGAGATTAGAAATTGAGTAAACATAGAAACTGTTCTGTTTGAATGTTCAATTTAGACATACTGCAAGCACACCAACAAACGATTAGTATACATGACATGATGAAGAGTTCACATTTGTAAATAATAATGACAAATAGCAGATTATAATCCATAACAACAATAAAAACACAATTTTGTTTTGATTAGGTATCACGTTACAGACACATGACAATTGAAAAACTGACAGTGACGCACGTACGTTCTAAATCGAAAACCATATGTTTCGAACCTCTTTTTCTCCAGGTTTTTTATTGTGCAACATTCACAAGAACATTAACAATGATATGAATAAATTATTTCGTGCAAATGACAATTATTATAATAATACTGTAATATATATAATATTTTTTAATGGCCGCGTAGGCACTTTGGCACTTGTGACATGTATGTAAATATCATGCCGTATCGTGCCTTATACGTGCCGTAAAGAACCCTGTACATCCTTCTCTGTCATTTCCTATAAAACGCGTATATTGTATATATTTACAAAAAAAAATTTATCTCATCAAATACGAGTAGAAAATCGATTCAATTATGTCTATTTCTTAAATAACAAACACTACAGTGAACACAGGTGCTAATGAAATCCAACTAAAACCAAATAAATGTCCAAAGTCCACACTGAACATGTCTTTCAAACGTGCATAATGATTAGCATATGCAGCAATTGTCGTTTTCTACTTATCATATGCAAATTGATAGATGAGTTAGTGCATCAAATGCACTGTAAGGTCAGGAGGTCGGATGCACCGGGTTGAATGAACGCTGTGACGTTTTGATAGTACTCTAATGAGTATGTTACTTAAGTCATTGGCTTCTAATTAGAATTTGTTACCTAATTAGATGTAGGCTGCGACTTAATCGAAATTCCTTAATAACTCCCCACCACTTTACACTCTTTAGGGGGTGATTTCGTAAACAGTGCTTTACAGAATTCATCTTTACTTGTCTTATGTAAACAAACACTTCTCAAAGACATTACACTTTTCTTAGGTATTATCACTTTAAATGTTGTTATATACTTAGAGAAAGTAACCAGTATTGAATTCAACCAAGTCACCACTGAAAAATATCATTTCTTATAAGATTTTCTTCATTAATTAACGAACGCATAACCTCGAAAATTAATGACTTTAAGATGTCTATTGTTTGTTTACATGATAAGACAAGTAAGAATGAAACTATCTATATTTATCGAACACGCGGAGCGTAAGCGAAGTGAGTTCTTACAAACAACTCCAGACAGTCCAGACCGAACCGAACTGTCACCTGGCTACTGGGACGTCTCGGCATTTGGATGGCTTTTTGATTTCGATAGTTTGTCCGACGATAACTTTAGAAACGTTTTTCTGATTTTTATGAAATTTCTTGAGGCTGTAGCAGGATCGATCAAGTGGTTATGGAGCTAGAAGGAGAAAAAAATCCTCCTTGGGGTCTTGTTATATTGGTCAACTGGTTTGCAAGTAAATTGCGAGTTCTCCGTTCGAGGCGGACTACTAGTTATTAGAAAAAAATATTAGTGCCAATGTACCAGGATATCATAACAAACAAGCAATTCTGTTTTCAGTGGGTCGGACGCACGGCAGATGGTGGCACCATCGCGATGTCCAACTACCGGCTTCACGCGCAGCCGCGGCGGCGGAGCGGGCCAGGCGCCTCCGTGCCCCTACGGCTCATCGACGCCGTCGAAATCAGGGATCTGCTGTGCCTTGTTGTACTGTGCAAGCATGGTAGACAGCTCAAGTGAGTACTTCTGTTGTTGTATGCTAGCCTGGTACTGTCAATAAATTTTTTCGAGAACTTTTAGGTGTAGTGCTTTTACAGAAAAAAGTCTGCTGAAATATAGGTAGAGTGCATAAAACTTAGTAAGCTGATACTTAAGGTAATGCCTAGACTGAGATCGAAGTGTCTCAACCTGAAAGTAGTTTCAATGAGTTACTTGAAATCCTACTTTTTGTGGGCTAGTGAACCTTCATGCGACTACATTTAATAAAGAATACGCTTGGTACAAAGTGGGCTCAGGGATAACATGTTTATTATATTTATTATGTATAAAATATGTAATTTACTCGTATAGAGTCCTAGAGATAGTAGGGATTTCAAAATTTCCAAATAGCCTTACGCGGCCGTATATACTTATAAAATTGTATTGTATTTCAATAAGAGCTCAATAATTTCTGGTATCTATTCCCCTATGGCGTATTTTCCCAGCTTTAGTACCTAATCGTAGAAAATTATACCAGCATAGCAATTGAACACCATTTGCAAACAGTTTTCGAAGCTAACAGCAAGGTTAATAGTATTTAAACGCCGGTATTGTAATAATATTTATTTGCTAGGTGCTAAACGATTCCAATTTGTATTTCACACTTTGAATGGGTTTGTGTTCAAAGCTTAACCGGTCAGATAAGGTTATTTATGAATAACAAGAAAGTATGTTAAGTAATAAAGTTTGAGCTAATTTCTGTGATAAGCCTGCTTGATATGGTAAAGCATAACAACTGATATATCCGTAGCAACAGGAACAAACATAATGTATTCGACGCTGTTGTTTTCGTTATAGCGATTACAGTACGGTACGCGAATCGTGTGATAGTTGGTTGAAAAATAATTTCAATAGTTACAAGTATTACAATCGGCGTTGGCTATATACAAGATGTAACAGAATACTGGTGATCCTTTTAAGCGCATAATTAGTATCGTATTCTAATTATAAAACTCTAAGAATAAAATTTGTTCGCGAAAAAAATGTTGGTTTTGTATGGAGGGTTGGACGACGTGTCCCATACAAAAAATAAATTGCGTCCAAAAATTTTTAGCTCACTTTTTCGTACTCGCAATACCATACCAATATTGCCCTTAAACGGATCACCAGTATTTTGTTACATCCTGTATAGGCCTTATGGTTAGTCAAAATATAGGTAGAAACATCTGTGTTTCAATGGTCGGATTTAATGGTACGTTATTACCTGCATATACAATCTACATATATGAATATAGTACATTACGCACCTAGGGCGGTAAAATAAAGAACGTCTCAGATCGCGGATATTTGTGGCCCGAACCGAAGGTAAGGGCCATAGACAAGCGATCTGAGGCCTTCTTTATTACCGCCCGTGGTGCGTACACAATTTTACGTCTTCTCCTGGGTGTGAAGTGAGATTTGCCGCTACGCCCGTGGGCGTAATATCTCACTTACCGCCCAGAGTGACGTAAAAATTATTACATACTCAAAGATACACATGTGAATTATTTGTGTCAAGGTATTTAGTAGGTACAATAGCCAAGTCGTATTAGAATTCGCATATTATAAAGCGAAGATTTATTGATTTTAATACATGTGTACAGTCTTGGAAAAACATGCCTCAAATTTGACAGCTGGATAAATTGTACTTACAGGCGCCATCAAATATATCGGAGCGGCCACGGTACTCAAAAACATCTGGTTGCCCCTCCCCCCTAGTTTTCACTTAGTAAAACTCGCACATATAGTTTAGAGTGATGTTTTGGACATAGAAAGCAAAAAAACATAATTTTGCCTACTTATTGCCTTTTATTTACTCGACACTGGCCGCGTGACGCCAAAAGCGCGTTATTTGAGCATAATTATTGACTACGTGACAGAACCTAAGACTCCCCCCCTCCCCCTGTGACCTAGAGTAGTATTTTGACGACCCCCCTCCCCCCCCTAAACTGGTCACGTAGTTTGGGTACGTTCCCTATCAGTTCAGCCAGGTATTCGTCAGTTCTGAGTGATAAAGTATTGTAGGTTGCTATATACATTGCTTCTTTTCTGTTGCGGAGCTTTTTTGGCTTCATTTGAACTTGATGATGATTTGTTGGAGGGTAGTGGTCTTCTTCCCCCGCGGTGACCAGCCGGATTGGGGTGCTTATTTTCTTTGTTGGTTTTTGTATTAAGTTGCTTTTAGTTTTACTTTTTCCGTTCGCGGAGGTGAGTTCTAGTTTTTTGGGGATTGTTCAGGGGTTTTTGGTCTTATTTGTTCCATGTAGTCGCGTATGTTTGGTCTCGTATTTTCTTTTGTTGAAGTTTTATCTGACTCGACTTTATTATTATTATGACTTTATTATGTTTTTCTTTCGAGCTAATACCAGTTGTATGGAGTCAGCACTTTAAGCTCACTTTTCTCTATGGTTCGGCTGTCAACCTCGGCCACAGTTAAGCATGAAGATATTTTTATTATGTTTGACATGTAGTTGACAAAGATTTATGGGCATTAAATTAGAAAGGCGTCAACATTAAGTGTTGTTATATGCAATAAAAATGTCGTATGGAATGATGTCAATAGTAATAGTAAATTGTGCGAATCATAGTCAATTATTGACAAGTATAAGTGGTTAGTATTTATATGTATAGCCACAAAGCTTACAGTCTATTTTTTTTAGTCATCACACCGTATCAGCATGGTAAACAGTTGTCTGTAGATTAAAATGGTTTTAGGGCATTTTGTACAACTTTCATCTGCTTTACCATTAGATGTACTACATTTGTCACCGTGTTGGTAAGAAAATAATAAACAAGAAAGAACCGACTTCACTACCTTTTCAAAAGCAAATCCCCAAGCAACTTTAAAAAATAAACAAATCACTATAGGTGTGTCTATAATAGTTGAAGAGCTCCCTCTATTTCTCCAGGATCCTATCATCAGATCCTGATCGGATGACAATGGGACCTCTTTCAAACAAAAAATAAATTACAAATCGGTCCAGCCTTCTTGGAGTAATCGGTGAACATACATAAAAAAAGTAAAAACAAAGATCCCGACGAATTGAGAACCTCCTCCTTCGAAATCTTGAAGTCGGTTGATAACTTGCTTCGTAAAGAACTAATAATGAAACCAGTCGCATCAGCGTCGTAAAGCGAATACCTCTTTATTGCCTTGTAGCGGGCGCCAACGACGCACAATGCATTTCGAATGCGCGCGGGTTTCTTCAGTTCTGACGGACGTGACATACTTGTATATTCCGTTTGTATGTCTTTGGGAAATTTCAATTGTCAAGTTTATTAGACTACTAGGCTGTTGTGGATGGCAGGATGTTTAAGTTTACGTTTTTACCGCGTGTATACGAAGTCTATGTTTATTCAACATTTTAATAACAGTAAAGCGTACAGAGTCATAATATTAACTGTATATTTCGAATTTTACGTGCACGTGCAACGTGGTCAAAATGATGTTAAGCTCATTTTGACCTTACTTTAGCTGTGTAAATGTGACACTCTAGATGAGAGGTACCATTTGAATCTGTACAGCGTACAAGGTAAGCGCCTTCTGCCAAATGCTACCTTTTCCAAAAAAAGTGTCACAAGTAATAGTCGTAGCGTAACCATTTGTAGCCACTCCCCCGCTTTGCTTATTTGATGCTGGCTGTACAGTGTACATACGATACGTTGTCAAACTAAACATCTGGTTTTGAAGTAAGAGTAAGGATTGTATTTGCTAGCTTACTACTAAATACCATGGAGAGTATGTTATAGACTTAAACTTAAAAATAATCTGTTTTTTTTTTTAGATGTACATTCAACACCGGCGACCAATGCCTGGAATGGTGGAGGCGTCTGAGCACCGCTCTCTCCCCCATTAGCTCAGTTCAAGAAACCTTCGCCGCTGCCTACGCGGCCTGGGCTAAGGAACAACCTCCCGCCTCCGTCCACAGAGCTCTCATGAGGGCTTCGAACGCTCCACATAGAAACTGGTTCGGCCCTGAGGTAAGCATCCTTATCGGTTATAATACCCTGGCACACAGACCCCTATACTCCCTATAGTCACGGCCGGGTTAAAGAACAGCCCCTGTGTCCGTTGACAGAGCTCTGATGAGGGGTTCCGCCCCGAGGTGAGCCTCCTTTTCGGTTATAACACCCTGGTACATAGAGTTCAGGAAACCTGTACTATTTGGTCTAGGCTAAAGAGAAGCCTACCTCCGACCACAGAGCTCTGCCAGAGCGTCTGGTCTGCGTCTAATGCTACACATAGAAACTGACTCGGCCCCGAAGTTATGATACCCTGGTACATTCGTAGAATCTAGGACTACATGGCCTGGGCTAACGACATACATTTTGATAAATATTGGCACTGCAAGTTACATTTCGTATTATCAGTAAGAAATTTGCCTTAAAGGGAAGCCTATACTGGACTAAACGTACACCTTGTAGTGTGTAGAGTTGCCTTATACATTATATTATGGCACAGAATGCTAACGCATCACCTTTATGCAAATTGGAAAAACTCGTATGTCGACTTTGTTTTCTTTGCGTCATTGTCAAGTCACTAAAATATAAGCAGTAAGTTTGCATAGCTTATTGTTATCCAATAAAACAGATGATTTCATTTATGTTGAATAATAACTAGTAGTCCGCCTCGAACTGAGAACTTGCGATTTACTTGCAAACGAGTTGACCAATATAACAAGAGGAGGATTTCTTTTCTCCTTTTAGCTCCATAACCACTTGATCGATCCTACTCATATACGAACTTACAAATTTTATGTATCTCTGCTACAGACCCAAGAAATTTCATAAAGATCAGAAAAACGTTTCTAAAGTTATCGTCAAACAAACTATCGAAATCAAAAAGCCATCCAAATGCCGAGATGTCCCAGTAGCCAGATGAGGTGACAATTCGGTCTGGAGTTGTTTGTAAGAAACTCACTTCGCTTACGCTCCGCGAGTTCGATAAACTATGTTTATGATGCATAGGTAGTTGTATTAAACTTAATCCACCTATGTACACTTTTTCTTAGTCACCTTTAATCAGGTTTCGGCATACTCTGAATGCAGGCTTGAAGTTCGCAACAGCCTCTTTATAATAGCTGTCTGCTTTCAAAGTTATTTACGATCAAGCTGAATAACGGCTAGCTAGCGGAAACTCTACTGACTGTACTATTAATTTTTATTATGCCTTCTCATGCATATAATCCTTGTTTCCAGGTGGAACGCCTCGGCTTCACGACGAAAGGAGCATGGCGGGTCACTGCCGCCAACGCCGACTACAAGCTGTGCCCTTCCTATCCGCCTCTCCTGGTCGTCCCTGCCTCCATCGGCGATGAAGACCTGGACTCCGTTGCCAGGTAAAATCATCAGTAGATTTGGCAATAAAAATATAGTATAAAACCTTAGCAATGCCCGGTTTTCATCCACGTTTGTCCCGGTTTTCATCCACGGCTCATATTAAGCTTGGGGTAAATATTAATAAGGTTTTTTTCATCAGGTTTCGCGCCATGCGTCGAGTACCCGCCGTAGTATGGCGGCACCGCGGCAACGGCGCCGTCATCGCGCGCTCCTCTCAACCCGAAGTGGGCTGGCTCGGCTGGCGGTCTAGCGAGGACGAGCGGTTGCTAGCGGCTTTTGTCACTGCTTGCAACACGGATAGGGGCGTCCAGCCGGCTAATACTAACAAGGTATGCTCTCCTGGTAGAGCCAGATTGAATAATTCCCAAATGAAAGTGGTTACACTACTGTCATATTTATTTATCTGCCATCTAGTGACAACTGATTTGAAGACTAATTTGGCAACTATTATAAATTATCTTAAACTATAACTTATGGGTAACTTTACCAAAACCTTTGGTGACTTTATACCTTCGCGCTGATACATAAGGGGGCTATTTCCCTTTAAGCTCTCTATTATTTCCGCTTTTTACTGTTCAATTGTCCAGCTTCTAAATTAAACGTCAATAACGAATATTTTTTTCTTCCAGCAAACGAAGCTACTAATAGTAGACGCGCGATCATACGCTTCAGCAGTCACCAACCGCGCCCGCGGCGGCGGCTGCGAATGCCAACAGTACTACCCTCACGCCGACATACAGTTCATGTGTCTACCCAACATACACCACGTACGGCGGTCCTTCCAACAGCTGAGAGCACTGGCGGCTGAGCCTAGCGATCAGGCCAAGTGAGTACACAACCTCATGTATTCTGATTCCCTGGTATTGCTGCCGCTATTTAACGAAGACGAAGATAGTAGACGTAGTAGCGTCAGCAGTCACTAACCGCGCCCGCTTTGGCGGTTGTGAATGCCAACATCACTACTACCCTAACGCCGCCGGCTTACAGTTCATGTCATGTGTCTACTGTCTACCAGTGGCGGCCCGTCCATAGAATTCGATTCCCACCGACTTGTCTGATTTTCTGGCACCTTAGCAGTTCATGACGAAATTTTAAGCCTAATAAGCTTCGGCTTGCATAAGAAAAAAATTGATCTGCCGCCTGCCACTGCTGTCTACCCAAAATACGTTCTAAAGTTATTTTATTTTTTATATTATACTAATAAAACTTTATTCTGTTTTCTCAGCTGGCACAGCAACCTGGAACGCACGCTGTGGCTCCAATACGTCTCCGGCGTAGCGCGCGCAGCCAGCGTGGTGGCGCGCGCAGTGCTAGCAGGAAGACCGGTGCTAGTGCACTGCTCGGACGGCTGGGACCGCACGCCGCAGATTGTGGCCGCCGCGCAGCTCATACTCGACGTGCACTATCGGACGCTTGAGGTTAGCTTCTCTAGATTCATGTGACCCCAGTACGCAAACCACCCTGAAAGATGCCAGTTTAAAGGCTCACTCATTATCATTGAATAAGTTCTTGTTGCCTATGGAATCCTGGTAGAATATCCCTTTACAGAATCAGGCAAAGCATTTAAAATGAATCAGGCTTCGTATTTGCCGTTGGGAAAGTTGGTTTGCGTTCATTGTAAACCATATTTTACGTTGTTGCCCAAAATTTTAATTCAAAATACTACTTATTCTTCTCCAGATGGGCTCATACTAAAATAAGTTTTTATTTTTGCAGGGTTTCCGAGTACTAGTCGAGCGTGAGTGGCTCGACTTCGGTCATAAGTTCGCCGACCGCTGCGGCCACCAATTCGGACCAGAAGAACCCAACGAACGATCACCCATTTTCCTACAATGGCTGGATGTCGTGTACCAGCTCATGCGGCAGTATCCGTGCAGCTTCGAATTCAATGAGGCCTACTTGGTAAGTTATGGGATCCTGGTCTGGTGGTAGATCACTTCAGTTTAGATTAACGAAATCTTCGATAATGGGTGTCTGCAATCTGCATGTCTATTAATAATGATGTAACCTCGTAATTTAGGTATCATGTTCACCACCATTACTATGCATTTTCATGGCCAAAGTTTCCACTGTAAGTTCTTGATGATGGTTCATATAGTTTTTTGCAAATTAAAAGCGCCACGCAGCGTGGTCTACCGTCCGTACAGAGACCATATCTATACAGATGGGGGGCGCACGGATTTTTACCACAATTTTATAAACATTTTCACAAGATGCTAACAAATTTCGCTTACGTTACCATCTCCTGTCCACAGATAAAGCTAGCGACACACGTGCACTCGTGCATGTTCGGCACGTTCCTGTGCAACACGAGCCGCGAGCGCAGCGAGGCGCGCGTGCCCGAGAGCACCGCGCAGGTGTGGCAGCTGCTGCGCGCGCCCGCCTACAGGAACCATCTCTACGAGCCGCACCTACCCAGATCTGAACAGGTACACACACACATCCCAAGTCGAAACAGGCTTAAACTTGTCATTTTGGAAACTACAATTTGGTTTAAGCAAGCAGAAAAATGACATGTAATTGTAAATAAATAATGTGGTTTACAGGTTCTATGGCCAGAATACGGCGTGCGATCCATGCAGCTGTGGTGGGGCATGTACTGTGGCGAGCGCGAGGAGCCCGACGACGAGCAGCCCGAGACCGAGGCCGTGTCGCAGCCGCACCCGCCTGCCAACGGTAACCTTCTTTGCTTTATGCACTCCTGGTACCTGGAGGGACTGGACGGACGTTTAATACGTCGGTCGGATGGATGATTATTTATCGTCTGTTTTAATAGTTCGATCATTTAATGTGACATTTGAAGCAAATTATCAAAATAGACGTTATTGTCGACAATTTCATCAAATATATGTATTTCTGATTTCTCTTTTAATGCGTTTCTAAAGAACGCAAATATTTATTATGATGCGCTTGCTTAAAAGATCCTACAAACGACTTATACTCAATAAGTGAGTAAATATTTATATGCATTTGGCTACCTTCCAGTTACTTACGTTTCTCTTTTATTTACAGGGTTGATGACCAAAACAAGGTCGTGTGATAACCTTCTAAGCGAAGGAGAGAAAAGGACAACACAAAGACGGTGTAGTGACCCCAGTATAGCTCCTGATGTCATGTAAGTTCATGAATTCAATTCTTGACTGACTGAGATTCTAAAGGTGCGTCCACATCTCGTGAACGGACCACGAACGCGTTGCTAATAGAAAACACTTTATGCAATCGTTCGTTCCTATACGGGGCTAGTGATTAATGCTACCTATAATTAATATTTTTCACCTCAGTAGCTCGAACAAGCCTACTTCCTTGCGAAAAAACAGTGACGAAAGTGCGACTACTAACTTAGAATCATTCGCTTACTCGGGACTCAAATTCAACACTCGCAAGAAAAAACAACTTTCTTGTTGCTCAAATAACTATTCTACTTTTAATATTCACTGGGCCATAAATGAATTAGTATGCTCTGTGTGAACTTTCAAACATAGACCTAAAACTTTATCCATCTAATGGCGATAAATACCCACAGATTGCAGCGCCTTCTACTTTGCGCGTCCAAATGTTAACAATTTTTTGTCTCTGCTCAGGAAACTGTCCAGCATAATGGCGGGCGAGTGCGACCCGCGGCGCGAGTCCCGCGCCCTGACAGACAGCTGCGTGGACGAGCTGCGGCCCGTGCTCGACGTCGAGCCTCTAGACCACCGACCCGATCAGGTTAGTTATCAACACTGATTGTGCTCCTTAAAGAGATGTTGACGTGTGGTATTCGGTAGCGCCATAAGCCTACAGGGCTACACCTATCTGGCGCACCACCTCGCGAGGAAATTGCCGAGCGCGGCAGCTCGGCGTAGTGTCACGGTAGTGTGGACGTGCCTCGGCAGAGACAAACGCACGCGTGGCCGCAATACCTCGGGCGAGGCACGTCCACATTAGCCGAGCTGCCGCGTGCGGCAATTTCCTCGCGAGGCGGTGCGCCAGGTGTAAACACGCCTATTCGCGAATCATATGGAAGCAAACGAGATGTTGGCGTGTTCGCTTAATCTAGACGCAGTTGCTGGTAAAAAAAGCAATGATACATGACAGTCACCATCAGATATATCGAAGCGGCCAAGGTTTTCACAAATATCTGAACAACGCCTCTATTGTCAACGCAATAACGTGCTTGTTCAGATAATTCTGACTACCTTGACCGCTCTGATATATTTGATAGCGACTGTACGAGAATATAAAACAGGCGAAACGATCCTTTTCCGTCATTCGCTTTACCAGTTACAATATCTAACAACAATAATTTGTTCACAGGTGGACGGCCTCCATCCAGACCACTTCGAGAACTCGACCCGCCTGCGCGACCTCGCCAGCGGCTCCTCCTCGCTCGAGCGCGAGCTGGTCGGCGCCGTCGACTCCGACCACACCGACCACACCGACCACACCGACCACACCGACCACGCCGACAACGACATCGCCGACCGCGTCATAGACCACGACGAGCCCAACGACACAAGGCCGGCCATTGAAGTGTCGCCTGAGGGCACGCCAGAGGACACGGCCGTGTTTGTTAGGGCGTTCGATGAGCGAGGCATGCCTGAGGTTAGTTTCTCGAGTACTTTTAATAATTATTGTAAATTAAAGGCAAAGCGCACGAAGGATACATAACTGAAAACAAACACATAGGTACAAATATTATGAAGATCAGGCTAAAGCCTTTGATACTGTGTCTCCGACGATTTTGATTCACAAACTTAAAGTTTTAGACACCTGTGTCCCACTGCCGTGCTTTGCAAGTTTCATGTTAGAGGAATAGTACATTGTTGTAGAGGCTGGAAAGTAAGCTATAGGTGGATCGAGTTAGTTCGAGGGCCGACCCGCCAGGGGAGGCCCTCGAAGATACGAGTCCACCTATAGCGCTTTCGGCCGAGACATTACATAGTGCTTTTCACGACTACTGTGAGGAAATAAAATAAAAAATTAATTGGCATATACAAACACTTTAATAGACACTATTTATAGGTATATTGACGGTTCATATGCTTTTCACAAGCACGATAAAGTAAACGAACATGTAACTTTCTGCAAATAAATGCTTCTTTTCGCCATCCTTCCATAATATGAATTGTTCGTCGGATATTATATTGTATACAAAATATCACTGTTCATGGGCCTTCTTATTTAGGACGCGATTTCACTGGTAACAAATTTCTACGCCTGTGCAGTTTCTTGAATTTCGGTGGGCGCCAGCGTATTAATAACATTTTCACGCCACCTGCTCGGAAATGTGGCAAAAGAAGATCAAAATCCAAGCTGGAAAGTAAGCAATTGCTGTAGCATCTGAACTACCACTACAAGAATTGCTATTTTGCAGCAATGAAATGTCATAGTAGAAAAGTAAAATCCAGTTACCCGCCAATGAGAATCATTTAAAACATTAAAAAGGTCTTTTTTTGGCACCACTTTCTCATTCTAAAATAAAATAAGGTTGTTTATCGAACCAATTTACTTGTTTAAAAAAAAGAAACGTCAAAATCATTCAGATCACCCTTAAGGCGTTTTTTACCTTTTTAACCGTTTGTGGTTTTCTATCAAAAAGTGGGTAAGGAGTGAACCGGCTATTAGACATGGCAACTTGCAGGGCCCAATCTGTTGTGTACCCTGCCTCTCCCTCTCCCTCCTTCAGCTCCCTACGGGCCCTCCCTTTAATTACACCTACCAACCTGCCAGATTGGGCCCTGCAGGTTGCAATGTCTAATAGCCGTTTGAACGGATTGAAGCAAACATCGTAAAACGCTTCTTAAAAGTGAAAAAAAAAGTAATAAAGGTGGAGCGAGAAAAATTAATATTGAATTGGATAATGTTTGACTGAAAAACAAGAAAGTTGTATTTATGCAGTAAAAATGAGTTCAATAAGTGTAGAAAATGTTATTAATACGCTGGCGCCCACCGAAATTCAAGAAACTGCACAGGCGTAGAAATTTGTTACCAGTGAAAACGCGTCCTAAATAAGAAGGCCCATGAACAGTGATATTTTGTATACAATATAATATCCGACGAACAATTCATATTATGGAAGGATGGCGAAAAGAAGCATTTATTTGCAGAAAGTTACATGCTCGTTTACTTTATCGTGCTTGTGAAAAGCATATGAACCGTCAATATACCTTTAAATAGTATCTATTAAAGTGTTTGTATATCCCAATTAATTTTTTATTTTATTTCCTCACAGTAGTCGTGAAAAGCACTATGTAATGTCTCGGCCGAAAGCGCTATAGGTGGACTCGTATCTTCGAGGGCCTCCCCTGGCGGGTCGGCCCTCGAACTAACTCGATCCACCTATAGCTTACTTTCCAGCCTCTACAACAATGTACTATTTCTACACTTATTGAACTCATTTTTACTGCATAAATACACCTTTCTTGTTTTTCAGTCAAACATTATCCAATTCAATATGTATTTTTCTCGCTCCACCTTTATTACTTTTTTTTTTACTTTTAAGAACCGTTTTACGATGTTTGCTTCAATCCGACTCAAACGGCTATTAGACATTGCAACCTGCAGGGTCCAATCTGTCAGGTTGGTAGGTATAATTAAAGGTAGGGCCCGTAGGGAGCTGAAGGAGGGAGAGGGAGAGGCAGGGTACACAACAGATTGGGCCCTGCAAGTTGCCATGTCTAATAGCCGGTTCACTCCTTACCCACTTTTTGATAGAAAACCACAAACGGTTAAAAAGGTAAAAACGCCTTAAGGGTGATCTGAATGATTTTGACGTTTCTTTTTTTTAAACAAGTAAATTGGTTCGATAAACAACCTTATTTTATTGGTTCGATAAACAACCTTATTTTATTTTAGAATGAAAAAGTGGTGCCAAAAAAAGACCTTTTTATGTTTTAAAGTAAAATCCAGATGTCATTGCATTGGACCCGCCAATGAGAATCATTTAAAAGTCACTTTTAAATGATTCTCATTGGCGGGTCCAATGCAATGACATCTGGATTTTACTTTTCTACTATGACATTTCATTGCTGCAAAATAGCAATTCTTGTAGTGGTTGTTCAGATGCTACAGCAATTGCTTACTTTCCAGCTTGGATTTTGATCTTCTTTTGCCACATTTCCGAGCAGGTGGCGTGAAAAGGCAGTTTGTCATCGCTTATTTTCCTTCAAAAGTTTTACAAAGAATATGAAGTTGGGGTACCGCAAGGAAGTATTCTTGGCCCTAATGTTTAAAAGTAACTACACTGTTTAAAGCGAAATTTTACTAATGGTGTCTTTTTTCTAACATAATTCTACTGTTTTGTTAATTGTTTGTTTTGTTTCTCCAACAGGGCCCACAAAACGGCAGCAGAGCCCGACACATAAGCATCACGTGGCGATCAATCTCGGAATCCTCCAACCAATCATCGACCGGCTTCGACCTGCCCGAGCCGCACGAGCGCTCCCCGGTCACCCACGAGCGGTCACCGGTTACTCACGAGCTCTCGCCGATCACTCACGAGCTCTCGCCGGTCACTCTCGAACCGTCGCCAGTCACCGCGGAACTACTGAACTATATCACGCCACAGGGAAATGGTGTAAGCAATGGAATCAATGGAGTGGAAGAGATTGAGCCAAAGTTCCTGGAGATTGATTTGAATGGTGAGTAGGAAATTCCGTTTGAGAAATCGAAGTTTTAGGTAATTTTATTTTTAAGTACTCACAGAAATAAAACGGAATATTCACCTAACATATAACATATTTCATTTAATGTAGAAACAAGACGTTAAGGATCCTAATAGGTGGTAAATTAACGATTCATTTATATCTCGTAAGGGAACGTACCCAAACTACGTGACCCGTTTAGGAGGGGGAGGGGGGTCGTCAAAATACTACTCTAGGTCACAGGGGGGAGGGAGGGAGTCTTAGGTTCTGTCACGTAGTCAATAATTATGCTCAAATCTCGCGCTTCTAATTATAGGTTTCCACGCACTTTTGCCGTCACGCGGCCAGTGTCGTGTTAATAAACGGCAATTTAGTATGCCAAAATATGTCTTTCTGCTTTCTATCTCCAAAACATCACTCTAAACCATACTACGTGACAAATAGGGGTGGGGGGGTCTTGGCAATTACTACGGATGGTCACCGAGGGGGGGAGAGGGGTCAAAAACTGAAAAAACTGGGTCACGTAGTTTGGGTACGTTCCCTAACAGAAATACTGTGATGTGCACACTGTACACAGGTGGTGGTCCTCTTGGTCATTAACCGTAATAAAATAGGACCTAATCGTTTCGCATGTGATATTTCTTACTAGGTACAAGGCTAACATGACACCACGATTGGTATTTTAGGTCAAATTGTTAGAATTTGAGTTGATTCAACTGCATTTGTTAGACGGAGTTGGTTTCTCATAGAGTCATAGCGAACTGTATTACAGTTTGTGCGAAGTTAGATCGTGAACAAAATAATTAAGATTTTAGAGAAGTAGATATTTTCCCTTTTCACTTTGACAATAAACAAAAAAATGGAGATATAGCGGTAACAAAATAAAAAATACGTGTCTAATATTATTTTATAAAATCTGATGGACTAGTAATTACAAGATTATTTTTTTACCCGGGGAAACACCCTATTCTGTACAATAATAGGTTAACAAGTCTCGCACCCGCCCTTACTTTATTCAGCAATTAACAGACAGCTTGTCGTTTGTTGAGTTCGTTGATATTTTTAGTAAGTACGCGTCCAATATACCGGTAGCATAGTTGTCGCTCGAGTACCAGGATCGCAGCAGTGACTAGGTAGTATACGGTCCGCTGGTCCGCAGGAGGCGGCAGCAGCACGTCGTCGAGCGACGAGCAGTCGCCGGCGCGGCCGCGGGCGCGCGTGGCCAGCCAGCTCACGCTGTGCCCCGCCAGCCCGCGCCGCTGCTGCCACTGCACCAGCACCACCAGTCAGTACCGATCCTATATACCTGCCATTCACGCTAAATCTTATACTTGGGGCAACTAAATGTAAAACGCTGCGTGCTTTGTCGTATCAACGCTATATATTGAGCTATCTTTGTACATTTACTTGTCCGTGGTTAGACGACTGGTTTGACAGATTAACGGATTTGCTGACTAGTCGGACGCTGTTTTCGAGAGCTTGTATTCTGTGTACCCTTCCGTATTACTCGTTACTCTTTAGTATATGCTGAATTTATGCTTATATCGCGGAATATTTGACTCTTTCTATATATTAATAAAACTTAAAAATACGCTATCCATTATGCGATGTAGATAATTAGGATTGTTATTTATTAAACTTGACGACCTTTATGTATTTGGTGGTATGTACCTATATTGTTCTAGCGCGACTATAAATATCTATGCTTGAGTGTGTTTAGGTTATCGCAGCCTGAACATTTGCTTATGTGTGAATGGGCTGATCGTATTTAATATACTATATTAGATTAAATTTAAACGTCCTGAAAATTAGAAATACACTAATTAGTAATTACAAACCACAGCATGTTTGATAAGTTGATAACACTGCATATAACTAACACCATTTTAAATAGTAGTTATAGTCTTTAAGATTACTCTTGGTCTGTAAGGGATTAGCGTCTTATCGCTCGTTGGCAAACTGCAAATTGGGGGCGCCATAAAAAAAGGGTGCAGAACGCTCATTAATGTTAAGGAATTATCAACTCTATGTCTCCAGCCAGTAGATGCAAAATTAACTGTATAACTACCGGTAATTTTACCTGCCACGGCACGCGCCACTCTGGCACGTGCTGGCCACCCGCACAGGATGCTTTACAATTAATTATTAATTTTGAGTCTAAAGTCTAGAGTTAAAGAGTTGATAATACCTTATCAATCATTAGCGCTCTGAACCTTTTTTTATGGCACCTCCAGTTTGCAGTTTCCCAACGGACGATAAGACGCTAATCCCTTACAGACCAAGAATAATCTTAGACACTATATAACAAACCTGGTTTCTTTCTGAGAAGTACTAGCAGCACATAACCATAAAGGAGCGTTTAGTAGCCTGCTACCGTTCTACAGGTGGGATCGAGACTTCGGGCGACTCGGGCGCGAGCTCCGAGTGTTGGTGCGGCGTGTGCGGCGGCGAGATGGGCGCGTCGCGCGTGCGCTGCGTGTGCGGCGCGGCCGGCGCCAGCCAGGCGGCCGACCCGCTGGACGGCCTGCCGCCCGTCTCCGACCCGCTGCAGGCAAGGCTGCACCAGATCATTCTCTACCAGAAGGTTAGTGGACCTGCTTACATTTATGGTGACTTAGCGCAGACGTTTACCGATATCAATAGAATGAGCGAGCGAAAGTGTTTATTTGAAAGTTTTACTCACGAAATAACAAATTTTAATCGTTTGGTTGATTCCATTCGCCTAGTAAAATGAGTTGTTTGACTGTTATTTGTCTGTATTTTGCAGAAAGTGGTAGAAGAGCTGACGGGTCAGCTGCGCGAGGCGCGGCAGGCGCTGCGGCGCGCGTCCCCGCCGCCGGCGCCGGCGCGCGCGTCGCCGTCGGCGCCCAGCCCCACGCAGGTCTCTGCTTGTTCATGCTGCCCCGGTACCCGCGTCCGCTCCCGCGTCCGCCCCCGCGTCCGCCTCTACCCCACCTGCCTCGGTACCGCCGTAGAATAAGAACAGGACGGGCCGCGCTCAGAGCGCGAGCCGTACGAATATTACAGGTCACTACACGTTTATAATGTCCTGGTACCGCTGGTGTAGTTACCCCGACTAGTTCAGCTTACAAATAGGGACCATCAATCATACTTATATGCTTCGAAATCATACTTATATTAGAACGAGAAGTTTCTAACCTACTTCGGTACCGCAAAACAAAACAAAACCACGCTCAAAACTAGAATCAGTCAGGTTACACACTAGCCCTACTATTGACATAGTTAATAATGTCCTGGTACAGTCAGCATCAAATATATTATAACAGCCAAAGTGATCAAATAGTTCTTCACACCATATATTTTGTATGGTGTGACGAACTAAGTATTTGGCTACTCTAGCTGTTACAATATACTTGATGTTGACTGTACCAGTGGCGTAGATATCTTTTCATAGTGTTAGTTTAACATAGATTGGCCTCATTCATTTTGGTAGTTTTGACGCTACACATGACTAAAACTAATCGACAGACATACATACATAGAGTGCTATAATTATAACCTTTTTTTCGCGTTTTAATATTAATATTTTGTCATTTTGTGTGCCATATCTAAGTGCCATAACATTAACAGTGCCCTAGTCCGGAAATCAAAACATCGGTCCCGTGGTTCCTACAAACGAATTAAGCTATCTCTTTTAGTTTTTGACTTTATTTTCCGATATTTGTATAAGCCGATTTTACGCGTGCTATAAAACGTCTTCAAAATGTAAACTGAGTGAAAAGCCCCTATTTTCATTTCAAATCTTGTTTGCTTGAAACGTGTTCACAATGTTCGTGTGGGTTGCAGATGACGAGCAGTGGCAGCGGGCGCGGCAGTGCCAGCGGCAGTAGCAGCAGCAGCGCGAGCGAGGTGGAGGTGGGCGAGGAGGCGCGGGGGGTGGTGTGGCTGCCCGACAGCGCCGCGCCGCGCTGCCAGTACTGCCGGAACCACTTCTGGCTGGCTAGGAGACGACACCATTGCAGGTAATATTATCTACTAGTAGTTAGTCCGCCTCGAACAAAATAAAAAGTAAATCGTTAACTATATCCAGACTTTATTTAACCGACTTCAAAAAAGGAGGAGGTTCTCAATTCGACTGAATTTTTTTTTTTTTTTTTATCATAATTTTTTTTTTTTTTGTATGTATGTTACTCCATATCTCCGTGAATCGTGAACCGATTTTCAAAATTTTTTTTTGCATCGAACAGGTATAACCCCTAGATGGTCCCATTGTCACCAAGTCGGGATCTGATGATGGGATCCTGGAGAAATCGAGGGAACTCTTCAACTATTATAGGCACACCTATAGTGATTTCACTATTTTTTACAGCAACTCGGCCACTTCCTCTTGGAATAGCGGATCCTAAGTGAAGTCGGTTCTTTTTTTGTTTAAAATTATTATTATATCGTCATGACGACCCTGCCATTGTAGCCCGTACATTACTGGTTACGTTGCTCCTTGCAGGAGATGCGGCGGCATATTCTGCGGGTCGTGCTCGGAGATGTCGCCGTGGGGCGGCTGCGGCGCGGTGCGCGTGTGCCGGCGCTGCCGCGCGCTGCGGTGACCGCCCGCGCGCCACCCGCGTCCCCGCCCCCTCCCGCGCCTCCCCCGCGTCCACTCCCGCCCGCGCCCACGATGTAATCTCCACAGCGTTCATGTGCTCCTGGTATCTAAGCGTTGCTAAATATGAGATTATTATGTGAATTTCGTTAATTTTAATGTCTGGTTGAGGACCGATTGAATGTTATGTTCTTCTAAAGTAATAAAATGTTATGCAACAAACTTGAGATACAATCATTCTTGATTCATAAAATAAACTACACACAAATATCAGATTGAATATTATTCAACTCAACATTAATATTAACGAAAATTTTGCAATTTTACTATTGATGTTCCGACCATTGTAATTAATGATAGAGGACTCTATTCTATCTGTTTTAATGGCAGCTGTAAATATTTCTGTTATTAAAACGTTAACTCTACTTGAAATACACTCGATTAAACAATTTAAAGTTGAAATTAAATAACAATGAATTATTTATTGACACCAATCAAATCTTACTTAATAAAGTCACCCGCTGTAATTAAAACATGTATGGAAAAGACCTCTAATCATTTTTAACAAGAAAAAATGCATTTGTTTTTAAACCTTGACAATCGCGCGAAGATAAAAACACGGATCTTCCAAAAAACATGTCAAGTCCCAAAATGGTCATATAACGCTACAAATTAGTGAAAATGTACTGTGACTGCTATACGATTACATTCGCGGTGCCGGTTCGCAATCTTACCTATAGTGGTTCGTTGAAGGCTGTTTAGACTGTTCCTGAGACGTCTTTCACACTGTCGGTGCGCGAGCGAGATAGCGCTGTGCGTGTGTATAGCGCTACCTCGCTTGCACACCGTCGCCGCATGCGGTTGCGGCGCCAGTGTGATAATCGCCTAAGTCTACAGCAAAAGTGAGAGCGAAGTTTTCAAAAGTACTTATCACACGTGTACAGTCGGCCAAAAATGTGGTCTACCACCCTTATGGTTGAGGTTCGTTTGAACGTCACGAGACAACAAGGTCGTGCATGTTTTAAACTCCGTTAGAAAAGTCACCCTTAGCGATCGTTAGATCTCGCAGAAACTTTTGTGAAAACTGCTAGACCACTTTCTTGGCCCACTGTACGCTAAAAACGGACGTGCCCAGATATTTGTGAACACCTCGCCTGCTTAACTTCTGCTGCTGACTGTACCTCTTACCTCCGCAGTCTACTGATGAGATTCTAAATGTGCATTCTCGTGGAAAAGGTACCATTTGGTCGGCCAATAAGGAACATTTAAATCGCATCGTTTTTTAATACCACGCTGCTGGCAAATCAGCGCACGCCTATTCTGATGGCAAGCGGCCACTAGACACATGCAACTCGTAATGAATGAAATAAAAAATAAAAATTGGAGCTACTAGCCACAACCCATACAGTGGTACCTTTTGTCTGTGAATGACACAAACGCATATTCCGATCGTCTAAACAGCTCCATGTACTAGTCAGTCCGCTTTGATGGTAACTCCGACTCTGATATTTTAATTTGTATAAAGACTTCACAATCGCCATGACACGTCATGTCTTCAAGTAAAGTGCGAGCTAATATGAACCTTATTGCGTTGCAATAACAGCGTTACGCGATTCTGCAAAGCTTAGGTCATCGATCGAAATGCAGATCGGCGTAGTCAGCAAGACTAGATATACAGGATGTTTTTTAATCCCTTTACAAATAGCGAAAAAAATTTGTTGTTACTTCGGGGCGTAGTTCATACTGTACAGAGCTTGCTAAAGGGTTAAAAACTCCCTGTATTCTATAGAGTCGCATACCACAGCGATCTGCTTTCAGATGTAAAGACCATAGCTTAAAGATACATCTAGTCTGCCACGCGTTGGGGTGCGAGTAGGATAGTTAGGAAATGGTATAGTGAAGGAATGAACGCGAAGGCTGATTTTGTACGATATTTTCGTTTTTTTTTTCTATCATATTTATTATAAAAGACTCCGTTAGATAATCGGTACGAATAAGGCAGACTAACCACCCATCTAGCAGCGATGCATTGTTTTGTATAAAATAACTGTTTTTGTTCTTTTATTTTGTATTATAGCGTTTCAATTTGTTCTATAAATATTATTTGTATAGGAAGGTTTTGTTTCTCGCACGATTCGCCGCGCCAACTGACAGAAAGAATTAACAGATGCTTATGTAAAAAAGAGACAACTGTTAGTTTGGTCGGTGCGTTTCGTGTTTGACGTCGATGTTTTAATATGCCTCCTAACAGAACGCGATATTAAACCTTGGTGTAATAAAATAAAGTCCGAAATATCGCCGCGGGTTAGGTGGTACATACGACAGTCTGTATAAAACTTTCAGAAACTGTTGCTAGCTCTCCATCGATCATTAGCTTTGTATTTTATTTGTGATATTTATGATAATTTTGTATAATGATTAAGAGTTTATACATGTTGTTAGAGGATAAATTCTACTGGTGATTATTTTAACCGTTGCGGTGCGTGATCGTTGAGTTTTGCGGCAGTTGCGAAGGGGTCTTCGCATTTTATATAAAATAATTGAAGAATAATCGCAAGATCTGACTATCAATATCAACAATCAGACATGTATGTACATGTATGAAAACTGTCTACGTTTTCAATACATCTAATAAAATCGCACCGTTGTTACACCCACTTCTATGTTAATAAACTTAATTTAAATAAAATAACTGTAATGTCTCTCTTTCTTACTAATGTCACAAAGAAAGACAAAGGCAATCATGTTTTAATCAAAATAAACTGAATAAGCATTTGAATGTTTTAACTGTGTACTAATCTCCAGAGTGTGGAGACCTTTTCGCACACAAGGCGATATATCCATGTATATAATAATCATAATGCAAATTATATTGCTTTTGAGTGTTACACTCCTTCCCCGCTGAGCCTCTTGGTCCCGATCAAATCAAAATCACAATGAAATTTACATTTCATTGTGACAAAATCCTACTTAACATTTTAATTCGTTACTGAAATACAGTTCAAATGCGTATTACGAGTATGTACCGTTTACCGCCCGCTATGGGAATGTAATTTGGGGCAGCTCTAATATCACGAATACATATATAGATTCATTAAAAACTGTCCCTTTGTAATTGTATTGTATGTATCTAATAACACGTACAATATATATTTCAATTAGTTTTAACCAATATATTTATTCTACAATTCTACATGCAAGTTTCCTTTATCACTTTTTAAGCTGTACATGTATATCATCATTGTACTTGTAATACTATCAGCAATGAGTAGTTAAATGCCAATTTGAACCCGAACAAAGGTAATGTGTGTTAAAAGGGAATTTCTGAGAAAATGTTTGTACTAGAAATACTCGAATACCATGTTGCTGATGGTACTTGCGATGCTAAAATGTTCACTTTACCGCCCTAGTGTGTAATATACAGATTGTGTCTGTTATAAACGGACAAGCCAAGAGACTCGCGGGACCCCTAGCGGGTTGTTGTTAACTGCATACATTTTATAATTATTGTAACGCGAAATCGGAGTATAAGTTCCAATGTCGAAGTGCAAAACTTGTTTGTGACCAATGAATATTGACACAATGTGAAATAAAGCATTATTTAGTTTTACACTGTTTTTTCTTTCCTATTTCTGCCATTTACAACTAAAGTCTAACCAGAAATATATGACCATGCGCCATGTTGCGGAATTTCATAGGAAATAATTTCTTACACTGGCAATAATTTTAAGGTTGTCACTGTTGTTAGTGTCATTGTGGCGGTTTTCTTGAATAATAGTAAAGTGTTGAATATTAAATAATAAATCACAAGAAATGTCCAAAACTATTCGCAGTCAAGTGCAAAACATTGTGAATAATGTATGTAATAAACTGTTTGGAATAACACGCTCGGGAAATGAAAGTATTTCGCAACGAAACAATTATAAGTTAACATCAGAGCTAGGTAGGTAAATAAATCAAGATGATTATACCATAGATATTAATATGCTTTTTGACTATGCTGAAGTGTTGCCATATAAATGAGAATAATAGCGTCCTCTTGACAATGGTCATATATTTCTGGTCAGGCTTTACAATGTGGCCTAGGCCTATATACCAATATACCCCGCCTACATATAAAAAAAACAATTAGGCAAAAAAAACTATAGACTGGAGGTCGTATTCTTACTTTAAACACGATCCAACTTCAACATGACTCTAAATACTCCAATGCCTTAACTACGCAATACAGCTAGCGCTTAAACGTCTGAATCAGAAAATATTCCGAGACAACTCAATATTGGTTGATTACTTGTTGTGTGTTGGAGTAACCGTCACGTGCTACAACTTTGCCTGGCTTGAAAAACGTGGTTTTCTTCACCAAAGAGCTATTTATGTATATCATATTCCTGAGATGAGCGCCTTTTTCCCATCTCAGCAATAAGATAAGTAAAAGAAAGTTGTTGCACGTGACGGTATGTTTGAGATATGTCATTTATGTAGGTATTAAAAAATAAGATCAACGACACTTAAAAAGAAACAAAACAACAAAGTTACATAAAAAGGGATTTATTGTAGATGAACAAACATTGTCAGATCTTACATCTTAAAAACTAAGCAACGGTACATAATACAACTGTTTTCTTAAACAGGGGTTTTAGATTACAATCTTCGTTTATTGGACGTATGTACATCCTTGAGTTCCTAAAAGCAGTCTGTAAATATACCTAAACTCTGTGGTTATATCTCAAATACTAAAATTACAGTTTGATAGCAGAACCATCTCAGCGGCACGGGTAATTTCAAACGTGCCTGCGGCTCGTTTCATAAAACCACACTAGTATTTTAGTTATTACATACACCATTGACTAAAATACTGCATTTCCAAACAATTGTACAACAATAGCTAATTATTTATGAAATAATTATACCTATCACTAAAAATAAGCTTAAAATTAATTGCTTTTGTAACTTTGGCATTATTTCAAATAAATTATTGTCGATAAATTATACTGACTATAAGCGAGTAGAATCAGAATGCATTCGAATATATACCTAAAATATTCATATACTTAGTACCTATCGGTAACATTTTAAAAATTCTTACATAAATGGTAATGGTGCGTTACGTAAAGAATCTGAAGCTAAGAGCAACCTCATAGCAGGGCTCGAAACCGGTTTTCGCAAAAAACACCGAAATAATCCAAAATGTTTAATTATTTTATGGTTTTAATGTACTCAATATTGTATTTAGGTAATGAGTGATGACTTCATACATATTATAAGGTTTTTTGATTAAATATGAAATAGTAGAAGACACCGTGGGATTAAATTGCAATTGAGATTTTTCTTGTGACATAAAATTTTGTTCTAGAATGATTAGTGACTAGTAATTTAATACAATTTTTTTTAAGTTTTGACGATCTTATTGTGAATTTATTATTATTATTTTTGACATATAAATAAATAAATGACATATACAACATGTATATATATTTTTTTTACAATTGTATCAATATATTGTTCTTAATTATTTAAGACAAATTGTTACTGACGATTCGAAAGTGCTTGTTGCTATGCCTACTTGAATAAAGACAATATTGACTTTGACTTTGACATAACAAAAATAACTAAAAAATACCGGTATTGTAGTATGGAGCAAATACCGGTTTCCGAGCCCTGCCTCATAGTTAATACAAAAAAATCATACATTTTGATTTACATGTCAGAATTTTTCTATGGAACAGCTCGATTATTTGCATTTACAAATTGGAACTTATAGAAGTTGTTCGAACGTATACCTAAATATAGACACACGTTTTATGACATTGTATCACGTTGATTATTTCCCCTGTATTTTAGTTGCTCTAAGCTTCAGTATTATCATTTAGGCCAATATTTGAACTTGGGACAGGATTCGTTGACATATTATATTTATTATCCACTTATATTTATACAGGAAAAATAACACATTTCTTTCATAACAACTACCAACTAAGGGTGGGTTGCACCAAGCACTACTAACGAACTCATCGACGTTAAATATGGCGACGGAGCTGTCATCCCATAGAAAACTGTCAAACTTTTCATACAATATTTTTTTTACGATTACGTTGACGTTAACAGACGGTTTGGTGCAACCGACCCTAAGTATCTTTGGAAAAATATTTGTACGATAAGATTAGATTTATACTTTAAGTACTTAAACCCATAACAGAAAAAAATATCTTAAAAATAATATAAATTGTATAAATTAAGGAAATTAAGGTAAAGCATATAAAATAAAATTGTATAAAAAATAGAGCGGTGGTATAAAATCAAGATTAGGCTTACGTTTTAAAGATGATACTAAAGCATACTAAGTGTAATAAAAATACTGTTATTTCGACTAGGAACAATTGGCAGATTTTTTTTTGTATGAGACACGTCGTCCCAACCGATCTACTTAATCTTAATACAAAAGTTTTTTATCGCGTCATTTTTTTTCTAGAGTGCTCGAATCAGATTAGGTACGATATCAATTATGCCTTTTTGTTACCTATATACAGGGATGCAATTTTTATAATTATACTAAATTAACAAATAAGTACGTAACATGACAACATTAATAGTTTACTTTATTTATGGAAAACAAACTGTAAAAATTTGTAAAAAATCTACAAAACCGGGCAAAGTGGAACTTTGACAGGATCGCAAGCGCTAAATCTATAAATAAAACCCTGAAAACCCTCCATAAATTATATTTGGATGGATTCCACACCGCCATTGTGGGTTTAAAACTACGAGTATCTAAGAACCATGGAATATCACCTAAGTTTGGCAAAAAACTGTAACCAAAATAGGCCGTTTCGGAGACAAATAGGAACATTCGTTAGTATGCATTTTAAATACACCGACTCCGTACCGTCGAAGGGTAAAGGCCAGTAAACTGTCAACACATTGTGTGGAATACACCGACTAGTGATCGGATTTTAGGGTGCAATACAGCGGAAAACATACACTTATTTTGCGAATATAGTCGTTAAAATGTTACTGAAATGTATTTGTTGTAGCTAAAATAAACAACGTGTGTTCTAAAATCCCGAAAATTATGCATTTTAGCATGACTTTTGAGGGGGAAAAAAACCGTGTTACACCCTAAAATCCGATATTTGACAGACAAATAAATGCATATTAAGTACTCAACATTAACCATATCAGACAAACAAATTTTAACACAGATTAAGTATATGCCGCTATACATCACGCGGTGACTAGATCGTATAGTACGTTTGATTCAGTTACGAGAGAAGGTATGGTGCCACTCGACGCCATTCCCTTCAATTATCCGGCTACAATGAGGGTTTCCTGAATTCCTGGTGGCGGTACTGTGACGAGAGGTCTTTTTGACAGCAGCTGTCAAAATCCACCAATGAAAAAAAATTGTTAAACAGGATTGGTGGATTATGACAACTAGACCTCTCGCCACCATGCTGCCACCTGGTGCAAAAATCGATTCAGGAAACCCTCCATTTAAAGTCCATCCTGCCAGATAACGTAATAAAATAAGTCAAAACTTGTACCAAATTACTTTCCCGACATGTGAATAAAATGTGTTTTTCCTCACCGTTTTCAAAGAATAAAGACCGCGTTTCCGAGGTGGAGTGGTGAAAAATATCTTGTTGGTCATGGTTTGGAATTTGGATATGTCAAATCCATACTCAAGTAAATAGTGCTTCAAAAAAAGAAAAAAACACCATTCACTAGTATAATCGGTGGTTTTTTATACTTTTTATCCTCATTTGCGTTACATAATTTGCGCACTTGTGCTTTATGATTAAATTTTTGCTAAAATGACTAGAAAAGACATAGTTAAACTTAAGTAACTAAAGCAGAGTTGTTACGATTATATTTCGTCTACCCGTAAATAAATGTTCAGTTTTGCTTATCACATTTACCTATTTATAAATATATTTCATAATATAAATACCGGATGTTTTTTCAATAACTAGCAATATTGTGCGAAGTGATTTGTTTGTCTATATTGAACAGCTTTTCTATGAGACGAAATCACAAAACCATCGGCCATTTAGACGTCGATATTTTCCATCGGACACCAAATTTTTTTTTACGATTTCGGGGTTGGTCCCATAGAAAAAAGTTGTTCAGTATTACCTTCCTAACCACCTCTCACAATGGCTAGTTACTAAAAAAACATCCTGTATAATTAACCCACCACTCATTTGTAGGAAAAGGAACATAAGTGCTACCTTCAGTGCTTATACCAAAAATACAAAATTCCGATATAAGCCTAATGAAGTAACCGCCATAAGGTCCCTCCTCCTAAGGTCATTTTATGGCCTATCACGTTATGCGTCACTTTCACACTTACGTTCGCTTTGGGTGTACTGATATTTTATTTCAAACATTTAAAAAAAGTACATGTACAGTCGCCATCAGATATATCGAAGCGGCCGAGGTGGTCACAAATATCTGAGAAACGCTCCTATTGACAAGTTGATAAAGTGCATGTTCAGATATTTTCGAGTACCTTGACAACTCCGATGTATTTGATGGCAACTGTACAGTCAATGTCATATATATGTTTACAGCACCTTATTACAACGGAGTAAGGTGCAAAAGTGTAAACATATGTTTGAAGTCGACTGCACGTGTTTTATCGAATACTTACTTTCATTGTTCTAACTATTTACGTCCTTACCACACCAAGGCATCTGCTAATGCCCAGTCGTAAACACCTGTCGAGCGACTGGATGTCAAACGGATCGAAGTGTTGTCTTACTTTAACAGAGCGATGAGACGTGAGACAATCGCGGATGAGGTCGTACGCCTGGTACATGACGGACGAGTCTTCATTTCAACGGGGCGACATTCTCAAGCCTCGTTTGTGTGAGATTGTGCTTGCGACTGTAAATAAATTATACAGGGCATTAGAATTAGGTAGCAACATGTGGAATCTAGTCTATTTTCGCTACAATGTAATCTATTTTAGATATTGTTTGGGTAGCAGAAATTACACATGGAATCTTAACTAATTTATTGCGAGGTTTAAACTAGCAAGTTTAGTTGCGGCAAGCAGGGTCGCTATGTCGCTGGTATGCTAGAATGAAATAGTGATATTCATGTCTCAATCTGAACTATAGCTGCGTCCCTACTTGCCGCAAGTAAACTTGCTAGTCCAAACCTCGCTTAAGTATGATCATATAAAAAATAAATTTCTTCCATTGCCGGTAGATACCATCGCTAGCGTGTCTTATGTCATCCTGGTAATGATAGAGATATAATAACGCACAGGCCTGTAGTCAGCGACCAAGTCGCGGACGCGGTCGTGCGACCGGTCGAGCACGTGGTACATGTCGGCGGTGAAAGCGTCGAAGTGTTGCAGTTCCAGTCGTCGCTAGATGCCCTCACAGTTGGCTTGTACTCATGTTGTCCTGGTACTGACATTTAAATAACTAACCTGTAGTCAGCGATCAAGTCGCGGACGCGGTCGTGCGACCGGTCGAGCGCGTGGTACATGTCGTTTGTGAACGGGTCGAAGTCTTCCAGTTTCTTCCGTCGCCGGTAGATGCCCTCGCGATTTGCTATTGCGCAGCTCATGTCGTCCTGGTAATGATAGTTACATTTTTAGCAATTCCGTAGATGAGAATAACCTGTGGGCAACTTTTTACATATTGGTCGCGGAGTGAATATGAAAACCAATTCATGTTATAATTTATTCATGCAATTATGTTATAATAATAGCGAATGGTATTGATTTTTTTTGCATGACTAGGATGATCGGAAATAATATTGATGATCGGAAATAATATTGATGGTCGCATCATTAAATACCCGATATGTACGTCTAGCATGACTTACGTTGCGGCGCGACTCTCCATACTTCAGGCGCGACTTGAAGTATGGAGTGGCGCGCGACAACGCATGTCATGCTGCCCATGGTTCACAAATTCAGAATCTTTTGTTGGGAAGGCACCTTGTACAGACCAGGGTCTCATATAGCATTAGGTACTGGTCTTACGAATTATAATATCAGAATCTCACTCACCTTAGTGACAGTGTGGTTCAGGAAATCCAGTATCCTCTGCAGGGACGGCTCAGTATCACGTACCAGGGTCTCATAAAGTACTACTAGTATTCGGCCAGAGAAGCGAGTTAGCCACAACTCGTGAAGCGACTCCCAGGCCGTGAGCTGGTAGGACACGAACTTCACCCAGTCTGCAAAACACAAGTTTTTAGCCGTCAACACAGTGAATCCTCCTTTTTGTACAAGGTCGGCAACGCGCATGTGACACCTCTGGAGTTGCAGGCGTCCATAGGCTACGGTAGCTGCTTACCATCAGGCGCACCGTATGCTTGTTTGCCACCGTCGTGATATTTAAAAAAATGTTTCATACATTTTTTTTATTTTTATATAATGGCTTTCTCCCTTTGTCTAAAGCAATGGGAATTTTGCCAATGTCGAGTATATACGTTAATCACACTTTTATTACTTTTAATAAAATATAGGAAACGTTGTTCGGTATAGGCCTTGTTATTTGTTTCGTAAAATGAGATTTTTGTATCAAAATGTAGAGCTTGCAATGAACTATTATCAACAACTTCTGTAACAGCTGGAATTTTTAACATAAATCCACATTTTAATTCATAAAAACCATCTAGTTACGAAAATAGTATGGTTAATTGAATCGTTCCAAACTTTAAAACCGCTATAACTCAAAATGTTGTCAAAGTGACTAGACAGGTTTTTTCCGTGTACCCTTCATATTATAACCAGTAAACCCGTTACTTGAAGCTTCCCGTACAAAAAATTGCCCGTAATGCACGCGGCATTACAAAGCAGGATGGCTATGGACACTTGGACAGCCTTTGCACCAGAAACGACTCGGAGGGTGTGTCCCCAGTCCCCGCTCCCAAGGTCATATTACAAGTTCTTATATTGCGGAATAGTAAAGAAATCTTATCATATTCATCGTTAATAATGAGTAACCGTACCCGTTGACCTGTGCTCGTGCGACTTCTTTTTAAAAGCCGACTTTGGCGCAGTTCCGATGTGTCCCTTGTGCAGTCTGTTGTACTCGGCCTGAGGATAGGACAGAGATTTAAGAGTGTGCCAGGACGCTCACATTCCCATACAAACGTAGTTCAGCTCTCATTTTAAAACGACATGCTTTAGAACCACGAAATTTGGCATGGGCATTCTAGTAGAACAGATCTAGGTCGGACATTCGTTTTCGTTGCTAAAAATTTTAATACAAAGAAAATACAGCCAGTTACAATTTTACATACAAAACTTATTTTTGCTATATTTTCTTTGTATTACAATTTTTAGCAACGAAAATGAATGTCCGACCTAGATCTCTACTACTGGAATGCCCATGCCAAATTTCGTGGTTCTAAAGCATGTTGTTTTAAAATGAGAGCTGAACTACGTTTGGATGGGGACGCGAGTTCACCCGAGCGTCCTGGCGACACTTAATGGCACCAAATGGCACCAATTATAGTATTAGTAGTAGCAATTCATTCTTGCAGTGTAGGTAGAGTCTGTCTGGTGGCGCAGAATACAGATACAATAGGGTTTAGCGGTCAAACTCGATAAGTCTATAAAGTTGGTTTTGGAAATTCGAACGATACGTGACTTACGTTGAGTTCTTATTACAATGAAACATTTTCTCGACTTATCGGGTTTCACCACTGAACCCTATTACCACCCATATAAACCTCGTAGTTTGTAATTATAATTGATATGGGAGCTCATACATACACATAAACACTTTTCCAAACAAACTCTATATACTTAGGGCCAGTTGCACCAACCACTTTTGACGGACTCATCAGCGTCACCCGGCCGGGTACTATGAAAATTTAGCGAACGTTTTAACGGTTACAGACGGTTTGGTGCAACTGACCCTTAGTTGCGTAGCTTTCTTTTGCCATATTAAGTTGTGTTACTCAATTCACAGGATTTCACATGTAAAATTACACCTTGGTGTGATGAAGCTTCCTGCTTTATAAGTAATGCTGTGTATATCTGTTTGTGTTTCTACCTAAAGAATTTGCATGTTATGCAATGAAATAATGTATAACAAAACAAATGAGTGAGCTTATAATTAATGAGAAAAATGTAAACAACAAATAATGAAATACTAATGTTAAAAGGATGTTGTATTATTTTAAACCAAAACATCATTTACAAAGTTATACCTTTATAATATTTATAATTATTAGGCTAAAAACACACGTAGATGAATTCCTAGCGGAATTAAGCCAATGCATAGACAAAATGCTTAAATTTGTCTATGGTAGCTTAAATTTGTCCATGGTAGCTTAAATTTGTCCATGGTAGCGGAAATTTGTCTATGGCCTCCAAAAAAAACTCAGCTACCATAGACAAATTTAAGCATTTTGTCTATGAATTGGCTTAATTCCGCTAGGTTTGTTTTTAGCCCTAGGCATTTATAAAAATACTTATGGGCAATCAATTTACTAGCTGCCATTAGTAGGTAAAAAAAATTACAATGATGAAATAGTTACACGACACACATTCTGATCTGACGTTACAAACAGCCTTGGGTGTTAGCAACCCCATTTATAAATTTAAACTTTCGTGAGAGAGTTTAGACGCCCAATATCGCGTCGTCCTAATTTTAATCCAGACGGGGGTTGGGGTGTTATCATACTGGATTGCATGGAAGTCTGTAATATGTGGCCAGAACTTCAGTGTGTGCTGTGATAGTTTAGTGGACACAGTGAATGTGGTTTATTTTTCTTCGCTAAAAACACCAAATACGCTGCAAAACACTTTAGCAGCGCCGGCGCAAGATCATGCTTAACAATAATGCAGGCCGGCAATTGGCAGTGTGAAGTGCAGCTGTGCGCTATGGGTTGGTTCAAATAGCATTCTTAGTGCTTCAAGATGGAGACCTAGGCTCTCCGAAATATGTCGCGCGAAATAACTACAGTGACGTGAGTGTAACCCTAACCATTATATTTTATAGTGAAAATATATTCTATAATAAAAAAAAACTTACCAAAATGGCATCCTTAGGGTGTCTTATCAACAGCACGGCAGAATGAAACTTCTCGGGGTCCACAGGTGGCGCCTCATGAGTCTTCACAACCAGGACTGTGCCATCTGTGACATTCTCTGCTGGGAAACCGTGTGTCCGCAGGCCATAGTCCATGTATATGGACCCGGTCATTATACCTGCAAGTAGTACAATATTATACAATGTATAAAAAAAATTTTGGTTGTTTATTGAATTATATACAACATTCAGAGTAGAAACTAAACTTTCCGATTTTATGTGGTGTTCATAGATTTTATGAATGTCATTGGTATTTTATGATTTATATTGCATAATTTTTGTTCCATATAAAATTCCTCCTCTTTTTTTTAAATTATATTTCTAATAGGTATTACGAGTATGTAATTTTTTTTCCTATTAGATTTTATTTATTTCGAATGTAAGAAATATATTTTATTCATGGGGCATTCCATGAGCTGTCCCGTACAAATGCATCTGTATCTCTGTCATTAGAGTTATCTTTGCAATTTTAATTGGAATATTGTAATTTATAATTCTGACCATAATTTGACTCTATTGACGCAGATAAAGGATCTACAAAACCTAACAATTTTCAGAAAATTCATGTTCATACGGGACAACGGTGGACTTTTCCGTGGAATACTCTTCATAAAATCTCATTATTTATCTAAATTATCTATTATATAAATTGTGTAAATAGAAATATTTGCTAGTATGCAGGTAATAAAATATTACAATTATAATGTCAGTATGTTCCGTATACATTCAGCCACAAATTCATAATTTATTCTAATATTATACAAAAAATGCTAGTTGTAGTCAGTTATAAGTACTTTAAGTTTGAAGAGTTAATAGACAGAGTGCTAATGTTAATATAAAAAGAAATTTCAGAATTAACTTCAGTCTAAAATTTGACACAAACAGCATGTTTAGTCCATTTATCATTAATTTTATGTACATAATAATATACCTCTATATGTTTAATTATGTTTTGATAAGAACGAATTTCAAATTAAACACAGGAAAATTAATATAAAAACAAAGTTTACCTGTGACCTGCTGTAATAGATAACGCAGCCATGTATTACCGCTGCCGGGATGCGACACCAGTGCTACCACGGGCCCCAGTGGCTTGAAGCGCAGCTCCTTGCACCACGCCACGCTGGGCCCCCCGCGCATCGAGTACCGGTGGTAGCCGCTTGCGTAGAACGTGCTCCGCGCCCCGTGCAGCGGGCTCAGCATAAACACGATTATACTGAAGTGCAGCAGCACCAGAGTGGCCGCGAGTAGAAACAGCGAGCGCCGAGACATGACTAACCGTTTAGACTGTTTTGCTAACGGTTATAACTTATAATAAACATGACGTCAGATGATTATTTACTATTAACAGGTCCAGTTGATGTTTGAAGGCCATGGAGTCGTTCAGTTTATGTTAGTTTTTCGTACATTTTGTGCGCAACTAACCGACGACGTCGGGAGCTGCGATTTTTCGACATCGATTTGTTTTCGCGCAGATTCACAACTTGTCATTTTTGACAGCACAACAACAACTTTTTTTTAAATTTAATGCATGGTCATAGATTCACAGCACAAGGGCTGAATTACGGACTGAATTCCGCTTGATGTGTGTGGTGTGTTGTGTTGTGCTTAAATATGGGTAGAAAATCATAGAAAAAAATTAAAAATAGGTAGAAATCAGCAATATTGTTTATGGGCTCCAAAAATTCAGACTGCATAGACAAATATCCGCCTTTCTTGCTGACTTTTTTATATGATTGAATAGACGGTTTCTGCTAAGTATATTTAGCGCCTCAGGAACCTCAGGATTTAATTTACAATCTTTAATGGCTGCTCTACATGATGGGCCATCATAGGGACGCAGCTATACGATGGAAAGAGATCGCAATAGATCGAAAGAATCGATCTGCTCCCTCTAACGCATAGCTGCGTCTCCCATCATGTAGAGGCTCCCATCATGTGCCATCATGTAGAGGAGCCATAAGAAAATAAAACTTCCAACATTTTTATAATAAATAAAGTTTATTGAAGTGAATCATTGTGATAAACTTCTCAACTTTCTTAAAGTTGTGTGGCAGTTTTCTATGTTACCAGTACATATTTCGAGATACATTTGAAGGGGTAGGACTCTTGGTGAATTGATCTGCAAAAGAATCTTTCTAGCAGTCACTAGATCTCCTCTTAGAATGTGGCAGACTGCAGCCTTGGCCCACACAGAGACGGCTATCATGTCCCTCATCTGGTATGGGAGAACAGAAACCAGCTCATGAATCATTTGTGGGTTCAGGTGCTCAACGGCATCTGTTATTCTGTCTAAGTTGATGAGAGCTTCAGCAGCGTAGATGTGGGCCCAGGCTTTATGGCTGTTGGAAACGTCCGGTTGGTTTAGGAGTTCCGTGGCACTCATCAAGGCTGAGAGAGGATCCTGCATGTGCAGCAACACGTAACTCTGTAAAACTAGTGCAGAGTTCTTGACTTCGCAGCATTGTTTCCAGCTAATGGGTGGTCCTGGAGGGGCCTGTACCACTGGCAGAGTCGCATCTATAGTAGGTTCCTGTTCTGGCAGTAAAGTGATAGCATTTCTTAAGCACAGAGCTGCGAATTCTAAAGACAATGTTGGTATAGCAAATGACTCTCCGCTGGTAGAATATTTTTCTTTGATTTCCTTAGTAAAGAGTATTCTAGTATGTGGGCCACTGCCAAGCTTTTTGATAGCGAACTGTTGGGCTTCGTCACTGCAGCATTTTTTAATACAGCATTCAGCTAAGTGGAGCCATATCCGAGGGTTGTTGGGGTAGTGACGGGCTGTCTCCACCAGGCATTCAAAGGCTCCTTCCGAGTTGTTAGCTGCCAATAATGCGAGGCCCAAGTTGTAGACGTACAGCGGTCTATCTTTGCAAGCTATCAGACGCTCGCTGTCCTCACTCTCCATGGCTCTAAAGTGTTCTTTAACAGCATGCTGGAAATACTTTGATGCCAAAAATGGTTTTTTCACTGACATGTAAATGACACCAAGATTGTTGTTAATGGCGGCCCAAATATCTTCTCCCTGGGTCTTCAGATCGTAATTATATTTAAGTGTCTTATACTGTCCCAATGTGTTTGCAGCTTCCTTCATATCTCCATTAATATAATGCTGCTGAGCAATAACAAATATATTCTCAATTGAATCTGCAGTTAATGTTAACTTTATTTTTTGTCCGAGTAGAAGTTTTGCTCTGCTAACTAGCCGTTCAAACATATTATTAATCTCACCGTCTGATTTCATTAATTCGGCATTATTGTTAGCTACATCTAAAGTCTTGTTGAAAGTTCGTCGGCATAGTGTAGCTTCCATCATAAGTAGTACCATCTGTTGATGCAGTTTAGTATCTTTAACGTTTTTCGAGTTTAGAAGTCTTTCCAACACTACAGCGCATTGGTAGTAGTAGCGTGAGTGATAGAGAAGCACCGCGTAGTTGTACAATGCATAAGCAGACGACTCTTTTGTATCGACTTCGGGGAAAGTGACACCCGTGACTTGTGTGATGGCCTTCTTGAACTTGTCTACGTTCCTCATATCGCTAGCCATGAACTCTACCACGGCTTTATTATGCTGTATCCTCTTGTTGTTGCCAGCAAGAGTTTCCAGCTCGTTCAGGTGCTGAAGGGCGGCTGAGTAGTCCTTATTTATATAGCACTGGTGAGCGAGCACCACAGGCTCCTCGCGGTCTTTTGAGTTAGACATAATACAATTAATAGTTAATGCAAGAAAGATAATATTTGAAAAGATATTGCAAAGGCAATAATTTGTTTAATAATTACTTCAATACGTTAAATACTATAAGTTTTTGTGGTTTTTGACAGTTTTAGTTTTGTCATGTTTTGTAGAGTGTTGTCTAAGTCAATGCTACTTGAGGTACCTATTCAAGCTTTTATTGAGAGTTAAAAAAAGTCCCTTAAACAGTTTATTAAAAGTAAAACACTGTCTATGGTGGGGTGGACAAGTCACCCGGCTCAGCGGAGCGGAGTTATTTTCTTATTATTTTAGTTTGTTTTGTTTGGTTGTTTTACCTTAGAAGTAGAATAGACTCTGTGTTATTATTTGTTTGTGTTTCAGAAGACACAGTCACTCGTTCCTTTTTATTTCATGGGCTATAACAGAACAAAAAGGAGGTGTCCTTGTAACTCAAGGATTTCTTGTACTTTTTAAGTTGTATATATCTTATTATCCAGTTCTAGTTTATAATGGCAACGAGAGCAATTATCACGTAAGTAAATATAAAGACAATTTCACTTAAGTTTGATGTTTAGCTTTGAAGTATTTCGTCATAATGTCATAATACTATAGGTGCCTACCTACACATAACATTAATATACGAGTAATATACAAGGTGGGCCCCTAATAGAAACAAACTTTAACAACAATTTTATTGTTCTTACATTTTCTAATATTTTGAATTGAATATGTATTATTATGACTCATTATTAGGGTTATTATTGTTATTAGTTTATTTTGTGTGCGTGCAGTTAACATGTATCAAGTAAAAAAAAATTTGGTCCTTTACTTTCTCACATGTATGGAAGGCGGCACCCCTTAATTTTTTTTTTGCAAATTTATTACAAAACACACCTGTTGTTAACGAACAATAAGGGTTCCAATTTTTTGTATGCCATTTTGGCGACGGAACCCTAAAAACCAGCCAAGTGCGAAACGTACTTGCTCACTAAAGCTTCCGTACATCACACATTTTAACAATCACCGATCATTGGATTGAGGGACAAACTTTAAAATTGCCGTTGAAAAACTATTTTCTCCATACATCGACATGAATCGCGATTAGTTTACCAACTGCAAATAAGTTTGTTAATGTAATAAAAATATTTTTGTTTGTGATGAAATATCAAATTAACGATTTTAGGCTTTTTCCTTTACTTGTATTGTAGAACCTTGCTATATACATGAAGGTCTATGGGAACGTAAATTTATCGACGGTCTTCAGGGCGCTGACGGTTTTGACCTCGATACGTCCCAATGGCGATTTGTCAAGGCCATATATTATTTTTTCTGGCTATCGTCTGTTAAATTTTCAATCGGAATGTGTGAACATTTTTTTAAAAGTGATTCATTGGCTCCCGTTCCTCGACCCACCAACGGAGCGGTAGCCGACCTTCACGAGGTTTCATTATACATCGTGCCCTGAGCTAACGTGCACACTATACTTTTCGTATTCAAGCAAAAGTATTATCGGTTGTAACTTTATTATCGACAGCCAACAATTGATTGCTTGAGTTGAGAGCGTCACATATTTATAAAATTGCTGTCAGCTTTATTAATAATATTGAAACCAACGCGTAGGTACAGGTATATTCACGAAAGTTGGCGCGAGATTTCTACTGAGTGACAGCCATTTTCATAGAAATTCTGTCAAATCTCGCGCCAACTCTCGTGAATAGACCTGTAACCTACGTTACACATTCGATGTCTTTTTTATCTTTATAGCATCGCCCATAAATGGAACGTCGAACTTTGCTGCGCTGCTAGAAAAAATTGGTGCGGCAACATTGTCCACCGTACTCATTATAAATATAATAAAGTAACTTAGTAACGTAGACATAAATAAAACAATGTTATCATTTCTCGGTATATTCGGTCATCAACTTTAGGTACTTAGTGTACTTACGCATAGGTACTTATGATAAGTACACTAATATGATAATGATGCATTGTCGATTTGTGATAAAGTATGCTTCTTGTGGTCAATAAGTACCTACTGTGCATCATTGATAGTCGTTGTTTTGATCATTGATTCTAAACTGGAAACGGAGGTATTTTTCTAAACAAGTTTCATCGACCGATTAAAACTGCTATTAGACATTGCAACCTGCAGGGCCCAATCTGTTGTGTACCCTGCCTCTCCCTGCCCCTCCTTCAGCTCCCTACGGGCGCTACCTTTAATTACACCTTCCAACCTGACAGATTGGGGCCTGCAGGTTGCAATGTCTAATACCGCTTTAAGCTGTCTTTCAATAGAGGTTGGATAACCGGAGACTTGCGGGAAATGGGAATCGACCAATAGCATCATCGGCCACTCATCCCCGACTACTTACTACTGAGTCACTGTACTGGCAAAGGCAACTTATTGGTTGATTCCCGCACGTCTCCTCTGATCTTCTCTGCCTCAGTGGAAATACGCTTTAGTCATTGGCATTGCCATTGATCGTCTTCGAGTCTTATCTACTTGCCCTTTTATTACAATAATATTTGTACACCATATTTCGATTAAGCCAGGACCAAATAATTTGTAAATGATCCAAAATATCCTGACGTTACAATATAGATTTAGTAGTAACCTAAAGCCTTATTTCTGCTAAAATTAATACTTTTTATGATAAAACTGACCTCATAGAAACAATGAAGGTCACAGTCATTTGCATATAGTCAAATAAAACAAGACGAAATTTGCTTAGTATAAGCACTTTCCTAGAGTATCCGGACGCCTGTCTGCGGTATGATGAAGATGCTTGGTTCCAGGATGTCGGAGCGGGCGATGGAGTGCCCAGTCTGCCTGGAGACGATGACGCCACCGATCCTGCAGTGCCAGCGTGGCCACAGCCTCTGCAGTCGCTGCACGAGTCGCGGCCTGACGCAATGCCCTATCTGCCGCTCACCTATGACGGATATGAGGAATTGGGCGTTTGAAGATATTATTTCAAAGGTTATAGGTTTAACCACATATGTAATAGAATTAATATAACTAAGTACGGAAGGTTTACTGTTGTATCTAATAAAACCCCTGGTTAGGTTTGCCAAATGGACCTAATCGTGGCCGCCTCCCTCCATTGCATTATATTTAGTATCGGGCCCGTAATTACGGGCCGCTGGCATTGCCATATATTTGCTGCGGCGCGCTGCACCTGGTTCAGCAAAGTAAATACTTTGAGGCAATCAATGTCATTTTTTTTTATTTGTGAAATGAAACGTCAAATCGAAAGACTGAATCGTACAGATGAATACGGCGGCCCTGTCACCAGCGCCAGTGGCAGCAGCACCATCCTCCAAGCTGATCTGCCCTCACAAAGAGGCGGGCTGCGGGTTCACATTCAGCCAAGCTAAGGCCCGTGAGCTGGACGAGCACGCCAACGAGTGCATCTTCCGGGACATGCTGTGCCCGCTAAGCGCTGCCTTCTCCAATTGTTTCTGGATAGGTAAGCCTGTGTCACCTAGGTGGTATGCGCAAAAACTGTGCTGTCTCGTATTTTTCAAAAATTGAAAATGTCGTTCATGTAAAAAAAAAAGTCGCAAAAAAAAAGAAGAAGAAATAATAATGTAAAATACTTTTTAATATTTAAATACTTGGCATCAAGTAAACAAGTATTTAATTGTAGTATCAAAATAGTGTCCAATGTCCACATATGTTTCACTAGATTTTTTTATTAAAAAAAAATTATGTTAAGTATCGTATATACTAAAAATCAAGGCGATATTTGTCGATGCTGAGAACACGTTGTATATTTTGTTATTTGTCATTTAACAAGCATTATTAGCAGCGTTTTACCTTACAATAAAACGCTTATTAATCGTAATACCTAATTGAAAACCTATTAATTATATTTGAGAGCAGCAATCCCATTTGACTGATGACGTAGCGGTCCACTATTGGCTGACACCTACCGACAAATCCCCTCTCCTGTTTCCTTTACCTGCTTCCACCCAGGCGTCACGGCGGCGCTCTGTGGCGCGCGGTTACCTCATTGGCGTTCTGTTTGTCGGAACGTACGGTTCACTACAAAAAATCTAAGAAATTTTTTGTAAGTACAAATTGAAAATATATTTCCAAACGGTGTTACCGTTCGATTATCTAGCTAGCTAGGTGGTTATCACCACAAATTGGATTATTTTTATGAGTCTCTGATAGAAATCATGGTGACCCGTCGGAAGCCATGTTGGCGGCCGTGTAGCCGGCATCTATGATTATCTTACCTTACTGTATGTTGCTACTCACCCATCAGAATGACAATATCTACATTTAATGCGTGCTCGCGTAGGCAAAAGATATTTGGTGCACTTACATATAATATATTAGGCACTTTTGAAAATGAATTACCACGGTCATCTTTAGTTATTGCAGTTTTGAACTAAATAACCTTGCTTGCTCAGCTGTATAATGGTTGTTGTACTTGTTGTTCTTTACGCCTTGCGCAGGCAACCTCTTAATACATGTAATGATAAGATTGAAATGTTTTAATCAAACTACTAACGCCCCGTAAGGCAAACGTACCAGTGCTCGACACCCTAATGCCCCATAGTTGGCATTTTGCGTTAACTTTATTTCAAATGTTTTAAGTTAAACAATGACATGTACAATTATACTGGAATATTACGAGCACTGGGACGTTTTCCTTACAAAAAATAGGAAAATTATGTTTCTTGAGTTACTTGTCCCGCAGTGTAATCTAATGTAATGTAAATGTAATTTCCTAATTTCTATGATTTATGATTCATAGTTTTGAAATAAATTATGTCTACTTTCGCAGCAAGATAAAAATAATATTCACCTTGTGCAGGTAGATATACAATACTTTTGTATTGCGTTGTTATAGCGTAACATAGCTAAATAAACTAAAGAATGCTTGCCTAGCTTCTGAGCTAGCTTATAATTTCCTTGTACCTTGCACAGGCGGGAAAGGGGGTCTTCTTTATACTCCAAATAAAATTTTACTTCATGCCACATGCTTTTTAACTTCGTATTGAGTAATATCTATCTGCTCGTGCAGCAGGATAATGAATAATTCTCATACACCTTACGCAAGTGGATATACTTACAAAAGATCATGTTGTAATGTAACATAGCTAAGTGAACTAAGACAATGGCTTGCTAAGCATACCAGCTGGCTAATAATTTCCTCACGCCTTGTGTAGGCGGGAAAACAGACCTTTTCAAAAATGTTTACTTTCACTTTGAATTAAGTGCTGTCGGCTTGCGGAGCAGTATTAAATGGAAAAACGGCTTGCCTAGCACTCCAGCTGGAGCTGGCAAATATTCTCCTCACGCCTTGCGCAGGCGGAAAAACAGGTCTTTTCATAAGTGTAAATATGTTACTTGCGTGACACATGCTTCATAGTTTAGAATTTATTAACATCTGCTTGCGCAGCAGGATAGTGGATATCAAACACCTTGCGCAGGTGGATATTCGAAAGACCTTGTTTTAATTCGTATTTAGCAGTATGTACCGGCTTATTTGAAGTCTATATTTATTTTTACAAAACATTGTAATACTCAATGTGTTTAGATGACAACAGTTTTTATTTTAGGTCATAGTGCTCATAGGCTCAAGCAGTGTGCCATTCCTGAATGTAGTTATGTGCAGAATAAACAAAAGGATTCTAACTGAATACCTAACTCAATTAAATATTAAATATTCTGCAAATCTAAAATTTAATATTCTGCAAATCTTTGATTCTACATCCAAGAGTTTCACACCAACTTTACGCTTTACGGATTTAGATTGTAGCAACGGGCTTTGATTACGTAGTCATCACAATACTCATGAAAGAACAGAACGTGCTAAACTATACATTTTCTCTTTAAGATATTTTTGCACGAAAATAGAAGCACAAAGAACGAATAGCAGGCTACTGATGTAGTTTTGTTAGTAACCTTTCGCTCAGAAATGTTAAATGCTTACTATTATATTATGCATTTGATGCCTCTAGCATTTATGCCAGAGCATAGGTACACTTTCCTGAATAGGATGAAATTAAAATCACTTTGTACAACAAGTGGAGGGATAATAGGCTTCAACCAATTAAAGAACATTTTCATGTAAATTTTTATTAATAGACAATAAGTAAATTGTATCACAACAACCACGAAAAAGGAATAACACAGAAAATACCAGGTCCACACTTAAGACATATTTTAACCAATGAAAATAATATCAAGCTTTATTCAAAAGAAAAATAAATAAATAATAAGACGTCATAGTGAGCGTTCTTATCACGACTACGGATGTAGGTCGTTCAATTTTTCCCCACTTAAACATCTCTCGATTTTTGGAGGAACGTATATTTTTGACGCATATATGCACTATAGTCTTAACACTTTTCACTGACCTGTTCCGTGTTAAATAAGCATCGATTCACTATAAGCATTACATAAACTCGCTTACTTACGGCGGCGGCTGCGCTGCGCTCGCAATGTGAATCGATCAGGGCAGGAGTCAGCCTCTTCTATCAGGTGACGAACAAAGATGTCCATCATATCCTGTAAATTTAAATTATATTAACAATCGAACGGTAACACCGTTTGGAAATATATTTTCAATTTGTACTTACAAAAAAAATTCTTAGATTTTTTGTAGTGAACCGTACGTTCCGACAAACAGAACTAGGGTTTGCTCCCGGGAATTACCGGAACCGAAAGTACCGGGAATTCCCGGGATTTCGAGTCGTGTAAAGAACCGGGACTGGAAAATAAAAATCCCGGTTCTTTCGGCACAAAACATTTTATACCTTTTTTGGGTTCATTTATTCTTCGAAGTTCAAATATTGCATCGTGTAATGTTTTAAATAAATGCGGGCTGTCCAACCGGCGGCCGTGGTCGCGGTGGTCGCCCGCCAGGCGTTAAGCTACCTGGCGCTGAGGGCAGCTACCGGATTTGCGTTAACAGATTTTGGAAAAAACATTCAGGGTGCGAGAAATAGGTCATTTTTGACAAACTTACTTTACTTTACTTTTATTAAATAAATGTAATAAATAAATAACTTTTTTTTTAAGCCATTGGATCCCATTCCTATCCAGGATCAAAAGATTGTATAGGCCCAAAAAAATCCGGCTAGAGGAGCCACAAATCGAGGAATTTTTTTCCCATACATTTTGTATCAAAATGAAAACTTTAATTTTTCACGTGTTGTTTATTTATGCCAATCGATTCCATTCCTATCCATTATCAATAGTTTCCTACGAGCCAACTAACGGTAATGTATTAAAAAGCCACAAATTAAAGTTTTTTTTTTCATACATTTACTATAGACAAAAAGTGAATTTATATTTTTTCTATCACGCAGATACACACGTTTAAGGACCATAATACTGTATGACCTCATTACAGTAAAATCATTTAAAATATCAAACAGGGATTTTAAAACAGTAAATGTATGTAAAATTGTTCTTCAATTTGTGGCTTTTTGGTACATTACCGTAAGTTGATCCTATAGAAACTATTGATACTGAACACAAATAGGATCGATTGACATAAAAAAAATAGCATGTGAAAAATTAAAGTTTTCTTTTTCATACCAAATGTACGGGGAAAGCTTTCCTCGATTTGTGGCTTTTCTAACCGGATTTTTGGTTTCATACAAGCTTTTGATCCTGGATAGGAATGGGATAAAAAGGCATAAAAAAAAAGGTTGTCAAAAATTATCTTTTTCTCGCACCCTGTATGTTTTTTCTAAAATCTGTAAACGCCAATCTTCATACATTTGAAATCGAGGGAAGGTCTTCTAAGGCCATGATCGCGTAGCTGAGGGCAGCACGGGATCCGGTAGCTGCCCTCAGCGCCAGGTAGCTTGACGCCTGGCGGGCGACCGCCGTGACCACGGCCGCCGGTTGGACGGCCCGCGTTTATTTAAAACATTACGCGATGACATTTTTACTACCTAAATCATCAGCGTCAGAGGTTTTAGAAGATTTTTCCCGAAAGTACCGAAATTACCGGGAAATCCCGGTTCCATTATTGGCTAGTACCGAAAATCCCGGTTCTATGAAACAGTACCGGTACTGCATTCCCTAAACAGAACGCCAATGAGGTAACCGCGCGCCACAGAGCGCCGCCGTGACGCCTGGGTGGAAGCAGGTAAAGGAAACAGGAGAGGGGATTTGTCGGTAGGTGTCAGCCAATAGTGGACCGCTACGTCATCAGTCAAATGGGATTGCTGCTCTCAAATATAATTAATAGGTTTTCAATTACGGTGTGAAGATTAATAGTATTATTACGAAATTGATTAGTAGAGACTTTTACTAAAGTAATTATGTTCAATTGTTCAGGTAAACTGAAAAATATGATGGACCACTTCAAACAGAGCCACCCGTCCAGCTGCGAGATAGTCTCCGGAGTCGACACCGAACTGGAGCTCCCTCTCAACCAGGACCTGGTCAAGGTGTACCTGGCCGCTACCGGGAACATGCACTTCATCATCACCATGAAGGTAGACCACAGCACCGCTAGTACTGTCTCCTGGGCTGTGCAACATATTGGCAGCAAGAAAAACGCTCGCCTGTACACGTATGAGATCTATTTGACTAGTAAGCAGGATGTTAGGAGGCGGGCCGTGTTGGTCGAGCATTGTGTCAACGATGTGGTGGAGCCTCAAGATGTGATCAGGGAGGGGAAGTGTGCCATCATGCCGTTGAAAATGCTGGCGCATTATGTGACGGATAATAGAGTTACTTTTAAATTGGTTATTAAGAAAGTATCACCGACGTTGTAAACTGGTGACAGTTGATTATTGAGGGTCAGCGATTGACTGTTATAGTCGGTGTCTAATTTTTAAGAGACAGGTTAAGATGAACTATTAAGTAGAAAAAAGTGGTAATATTCACTTGACAGGTTATACGTATATTGAATGTTTGTGACCTTTAGATATTTTTGTACTTTGTGTAATATTTAGTCACAAATCCTTGTATGGTGGGAGTCAATGGAACTCATCATAGTCATCATCTTAAACTCTTTAAAAAAAATCATGACAAGTTTTTGTTTATTGGTCTCTTTTATTTTATGAGTGTTAAATGTTATTAGGTAGGGACTTAACTCTTTCAAATTGTGATCCTTTAATATTAGGTACTCGAAGGAGTACTATTAATACTATATTATATATGCATTCATGGTTTTTTACATGATGCGATTATTGTTTAAGTAAGTAAACTTGTACTGTTATGTACCTAATTCTAAATTAGCTATGTTAATTTTGATTGTGCACGTACATGTATACATTTCTATTTTAATAAGTAATACAAGTGCCTTAGTTATAACAGGTATTACTTAGACCTAACTTTCTCTCGGGCCCGATCTCTTGTGTACCCTGCCTATCCCTACTAGGGCATGCAATACCGGTATTGCAACTTTTATTACGTCTCTATCTGAGAAATTGGGACTGAGAAATTGCCAAGTATAATCCTGCTTTAAGTATTTTGTACTAACATGTATGAGCAAAATAATGTTTTAAGTTACTTAATTGGTTTTATTGAAATGAAAACAAAGACCCTGATTTTAAGTATGACCAAGCATTTCAGAACAATGCAGTATACGGACATGCATCAATTCCAAACATAATTGACAAAATAAATAGTAATGTGCCGACGGACCTTTAAAACTTACTAAACTAAATACAAATAAGGTGACCCTGAATCTCCAATTCTTCCTGTAGAGAACTATTCAAAGCTACTAACAGAGAATATCTAGTCCATAATTATGTCTTTGCTACTAATAACAAACTACGATCGTATCGCTACCAAAATTTTATTCATTTCAAGCTCAAAGCAAGATTTCAAGCAACAAAATTGTCGTCAAAACACGTGCCTTAAACAATTCGACACGATACGTCTACCTTGTCTATGGTATTTTACACAATGGTGCCAACCTAATTATTTCTGGGAATACCCTCATCAGTTTTTATTATATTACTTGAACATACAATACTCGCCTCTAGGTCTGTGTAATAAAGAACATTTTGAATGCAATTTGTATGTTTGTTTTTTAGTTAGTTGTACATGTTGCATATGCACACAATTATAAGTACTTACCTCAGTCAATATAGATAGCTCGGGTGCTCACTAGCGATAAAAGTGCGATAACAATAATGTTAGCGTGTGTGTAAGTTGATCCAACACTGCGAAGTTTGCTCATAACCTACCTTGGTGAAACAATAGATGGTTTACAATTACACTTACAACAGAAACTGCGCTTACATAGGTAAGTTTTTAGTTTAGTTAGTACGTTTGTAAGTTCTTCCTAAGATGGTAAAATGTTTAGGCGTTAACGGCGTAGTTAGTGCTTTCCTCATTGTATTAACAAATGTACGAGTTTGGATAAGTGAATATTGTTAAGTTATTTGCACTACTTACTTCGTACTACAAGTTATAATTAGTTATTAATAAATACCCATGTAATAAAATTTCATAGAGGCCCGATCAGTTCTGTAGTAGACTGACAGTCAATTGTGATAAGATTAGTATTCATTGGTATTTTGTTTAGTACTAAGTGTACTAACCTAAGTAAATAAATTACCTAGTTAAATACTTAACTGAGAATGTTTTCTATATTTTACAGATATCTAAATGGCATCCAAGGGAAAGAAGTAAGTTATGTTTCCACACAATTAGTAAAGTTAGTGTAATTAGTTCAAGTAATTAACTATGCATTATAATTAACAAAGTTCCAAAATCCACAGGATTATTCCACTACTTGTAGTGCATTGAACAATGGACTTGTCTTCTATTTGCCACGGTTCAGTTTCTTATGACTCCAATCAACATAGGTCTCTAAAAAACTATTTAATAATTGTGATGTTCCAGGTCAGCCGCCGTGGAGATTCCAGAATGCCCAATATGCCTGGAGACCATGACGGTGCCGGTGTTCCTGTGCCAGTCGGGGCACAGTCTGTGCAACTCCTGCACGCTGGCGCTTTGCCCCCCGTCCTGCCCTATCTGCAGACAACCCATGACGCAGATGAGGAATCGGTCACTTGAGGAACTCATCAACAAGGTAACCTACCAAACATCTACATGGGGTTGTTCAAAAAGGGTGTGTACAGGTTTTTGAAGGGGGCAAAGCATATTTCATAACACTAACAACCCATGGAGTTGTAGGCGTCCATAGACTATGGTATGGTGACTGCTTAAAGCTAAAAAAAATACATTTAAATAGGTACTTAGTAAATTATTGAGTACTTATGGATAGGTTGGTATTTTGGATTTATTAATTTTTTTATTATTTGAGTTTAATGGCAATAGAAAAAAATTCAGTAAACAGTTCCAAGTGTTGTGTGTCCCCAAGATGTAGACTTGACTGGTGGGAGGTAATAGTTATTTATTTCCTTTTGGTTGTTCCAATTGATTTGTCCATAGTAAATATGTTTGTTGATTCAGGCCAGGACGGCATGCCCCAACGCGGGCTGCGTGTTCTCGCTGCCCGGGGCCGCGATGGCCGAGCATCTGAAGGAGTGCCTCTTCCGTCAGCGCGACTGCCCGCACGCGGTCTTTGGCAACTGCTCCTGGACTGGTAACAATATTTATCTTTCTAAGATGGCATGGAGTCCACTCGGAAACCTAATACCATGAATTGGCGTAGTGAAAGCGACCGCTAATATGACCTTCCAACCTAAAAGAAAAGTTGGGCAATATTGGGATTGCATCCAGTTGGTTTCCGTACTAACTTTTCATTAACCGGAGAGCGACTGGTAAATACTTGGTTTTGGCGCCTCTGCAAATAAAAATGCAGAGTTTGCCTTTGAACTGCGGCACAGGAACATGGCTCTACTTGACTCCACCAACCACAAATTGACACAATGTATTAGAAGGCAAACGCATCTTTTTCTACATCGGCTTTGCGTAAACGAAAAGCAACAAGTAAATAGTTTTATATTCTCTTTAGGTTATTTTTGGACCTTCCAAGCTACCCATTGTTACAATAAAAGCTGATTTCAAAACTTCGACCTGACCACGGCACGGCACACTCCACTCGACTGTTAACACATTCATTGCCACCCAGCCAGACAAAACATCCGCGCCAGGCTGCAACAATAGTCATGTATAGCTATAGTACCAAGACCCCGACTATCGGGTAGTGCGGCCTGGGCGCGGAATCATAAAACACCCGATAGTTGGGTTTACGATGTGTTAAAGACGTTCATCACAAAAATGAAGGCAAATCATATCAACAGGTGATTTAAGAAGCATGATGCAGCATTTCCAGGAGAAGCACCCTGGGCACTGTGTGGCCGACGTGGACCGCGAGGCGGGCTGGAAGCTGCAGGTGGACGTGGACCTGAAGCAGTGCGCGCGCCACGTGTTCCTGGCCGCGCAGCTCAACTTCCTCTTCATCATCACCGTCAAGGTCTGCTAAATACTACTCATATCCACAGGTGACTTCAGAAGCATGATGCAGAATTTCCAGGAGAAGTACCCGGGGCACTGCGTGGCCGACGTGGACCGCGAGGCGGGCTGGAGGCTGCAGGTGGACGTGGACCTGAAGCAGTGCGCGCGCCACGTGTTCCTGGCCACGCAGCTTCACTTCCTCTTCATCATCACCGTCAGGTCTGCTAAATACTACTCTAAGTTGAAAAATGGTAAAGGCTCGGTCAGACTGCCGCGTTTTGTTAGCGAGGTGCGATGAGAGCGCGACGCGAGCAGAAACAACCATATATAACTGCCCCTTGAGAGAGCAATGTGCGCCAGTTGTGAGCGCGATTGGGGCTTAGGCGCGAGTAGGTAGGTTAGATCTAGTAGTGCTAAATTACCCTCTGATATCTATTCTTTGTTCAAGGTCGACACCATTCAGCGCATGGCCTACTTGGCGATCCAGCACATCGGTCAAAAGAAAATCGCTCAACAACACCTCTATGAAATCCACTTGTTCGGCAGTCGCGACCAGCGCAAAGTGGTCTTCACGGAGCATTGCTTCAACGATGCCATCAAAGCTGACGATGTGTTTCGTCAAGCCAACTGTGCTGTAATGCCACTTGACATGCTTGCCCATTTCATCAAAGACAAGAAACTTTCCTTCCGCTTTATCATCAAGAAATTAAATAAGGAGAAGGAAAATGTTAATCAGGCTCCGAGTAGCAGGGAGTCCTCTGTTTCTAGAAGTAGCGAGCACGGCCAGGAGACGAGAGGGCCAGGGCCGAAGCCGCATTGGAAGAAACATCCGGGACAACCGGGTCAGAAACCAGGTCCCAAAAAATTTCAGGCAAAACCTAAGGCATGAGTTAAAAATGTAATATTGTATGAAGTTTAGGGTATTAATCATAAGTATTACTCTAAACAATATTTAGTTTAGTGTTTTTCAAGGTGTGGATGTGAAGCCTCTATGTATATGCGGTAGTGAAGTGAACTAGTGAAGCTTTACAATGAAAAAAAGATGTTATAAATAATTTAAGTTAATATTAATTTGAGTTTGAATAACACTGATATAATATAGTTGTGTCAGTATTGAAGTGATTTTTTGGAATGAAAAGGGGTTTTTAATTATATGTATTTTTATTCTTTATAATTAATTAACGCCAATGAACAGTCAGGGTGTATTGTTACGGGATTAAGTTCATGTACACATATTTTAGACCTTGCCTGTACTTGTCATAATTTAGTAGATTTTTTGCTATAGGTATCATTGATAGGTATGTATATACATTGAAACATAAATAGTTTATGTCGAAATGTATATTAAATCCAAATCTAAGGCTCAATGCAAAACCAGAATGGCAGCGGCCGGCAGCAGCGCGGCGAGCACTTTCAATGTGAAATAATTTTAAACTTTATCTACATACTTAAAAGACCAGTAGCGCTTAAAAAGCTGAACAAGGGTGCTGCCGGCTGCTGCCATTCCAGTGTGAATTGAGCCTAAAATCTACCATTTGTAAACTGCTGTGTAGCTTACAGCAACCTAATGTATGAAAGAGAAGAATTATAATTTGAAAAAAAAAATACTTATAGCTTACCTTTATTTACTTCTTTTCTCAGCTACTTAAAGGTTAACTGGAACAGATCCCTTAACGGGATAAGTTCGCCTTTTTACTTGCGTTTTCCTATTATTATACTGTTTTTAACTTGTTTTTGTACAATGAAGAGTTTTTACATTACAGCTTATATTTATACTGCAATGGGAACTCGCATTTCTTATAAATTTTATAATTACCTAACACTCTGGCTGTCTTTAGCTGTAATATTATGAGTATTGTAAATGTCATTGTTAAAGATTATTTTAATGATTACATGATTCTGATTATGCAATAATTTGGTTTTATTTAAATCAACAAGATGAAAGTAAGCCGATTTTCAACCGACCTCAAGATTTCGAAGGAGGATGTTCTCAATCAGTTGGCATCTTTGTTTTAAAGCAATTTTTTTTTATTTTCACTGACTTCTCCGACACCGATTATACGAAGCGAGAAAAAGAAAGTGGCTGATGCAATGCGCTTAACTCTGTAGTAGGTACCACCAATACTAAATTATCTAGTTCAGTGGTTCTCAAACTTTTGGTGGTGGAATCCTTTTTGGAATCTGAAATATTTCATGAATTTTTTCTTAATAGTAGTAAGTATTCTTGTGGAGCCTCTAAAGCTTTGCGAAGCCCTAGGGCTCCGTGGAGCAGACTTTAATAATGGCTGATCTAGTCAGTAAAATTTTAATAAATAGTGGCTTAAATATTTAAATTTTATAAATCAACTGATGGTTAGGTTAATTATGATTATGAATGTTTAATATACATCAGTGGTGGCGCGTCCATAGAACACGATTCCCGTCGGCTTGCCTAAGTTTCAGGCGCCTGAACAGTTTTCTTCAGCTAATGAAGAAATTTAAGCCAAATTCAGCACCGGCTTACCTAAGAACATTTTTGACCCACCGCCACTGATATACATTCAATAAACACAAATGTTTAAGATAATAAATATATTTTTAAAATTACCAACAAAATAATGATTAATGAATACACAAATATTGTTTAGTCTTTAAGTGGCATAAGTAATTTATAAGATGTTGGAATTTTGATTTTACTTCAATTAATCAAAGGGTCTGGCCGGACCGCCATACCAAAATCGCCCCTGGCTGAATTTGAGATATTGTTATGCACGATTATTCTTTTTATTATTACATATACTTTTGGTGAATATTATGCCTTAAATGATTCCCGTTTGCGAAAAAATTAAAAAAAAAGAAATTTCGTTTTTATTTTTTTTCTTTAAAACCAAGTATTCGATTGACTTATTCTTTGGATATTTTATAGATATATTAGGGATACATCAAAGAAAAAAAAATTAACTTCCTGACTTTATTTTAAGTACATAATTTTTTGAGTTTATTTTTAAAATAATTTTTTTATACTACATATGAGTTAGCGACACCTACCATATTCTCATATAATATGCGCATTTTTATACTCTATTACATATATTTTTATCAAAAATATTGGTTTGGATCAACAACTTGAAAAAAAATTTTTCATAAACAGAGTGGACAAAATTAACCTTTATTAGTATTTAATTGTCTAACACCGGGAGTGGCCCTTTTTTCCTCAATTGAAACGGGTTATTATTTAAAAAAAAACATAAATCCTATCCAGGATAAAAAGCTTGTACGGGACCAAAAAAATTCCGGCTAGAACAGCCACAAATCGAGGAAAACTTTTCCCATATATTTTGTATGAAAACGAAAACTTTTATTTTTCACATGCAATTTTTTTATGCCAATCGATTCCATTCCCGTTCAGTATCAATAGTTTCCATGGGGTCAACTTACGGTAATGTACCAAACAGCCACAATTTGAAGATTATTTTTCCATACATTTACTGCTTTAAAATCCCCGTTTTTTGATATTTTGAATGATTTGACTGTAATGTCCTCATACAGTATTATTGTTCTTAAACGTAACGGGACTGATTGGCGTGATTGAAAAATGTAAATAATTTTTCACATATTTTTCCATAGTAAATGTATGGAAAAAGAATCTTCAATTTGTGGCTGTTTGGTACATTACCGTAAGTTGATCCCATAGAAACTATTGATACTGAACGGGAATGGAATCTATTGGCATAAAATAATTGCATGTGAAAAATATAAGTTTTCATTTTCATACAAAATGTATGGAAAAAGCTTTCCTCGATTTGTGACTGTTCTAGCCGGATTTTTTTTGGTCCCATACAAGCTTTTGGTCCTGGATAGGAATGGGCTCGAATAACATAATAAAAAAGTTTCTCAAAAATGACCTTTTTCTCGCACCCTGTATGTTTATTCCAAAATCTGTAAATGCGATCCTTCATTAATCTGAAATTATTCTGAAATCGAGGGAAGGTCTTCTAAGACCATTTTCACGTAGCAGCCCGGAATCTGGCAGCTGCCTTCACTGACTCAAAAAGAAAATCCATCCTGTATATGACTGCTTCGATTCGCCAGAAGCGCAAGAAAAAAATCATTCTTAATTTATGTTTTTTTTTTTTTTAATAATTACCTACCCGTTTCAATTGAGGAAAAAAGGTTAATTTTGAAAGGTTAAGGTTTGTTTATTAAATACTAATAAAGGTCAATTTTGTCCACTCTGTTTATGAAATTTTTTTTTTCAAGTTGTTGATCCAAACCAATATTTTTGATAAAAATATATGTAATAGAGTATAAAAATGCGCATATTATATGAAAGTATGGTAGGTGTCGCTAACTCATATGTAGTATAAAAAAAATATTTTAAAAATAAACTCAAAAAATTATGTACTTAAAATAAAGTCAGGAAGTAAATTTTTTTTTCTCTGATGTATCCCTAATATATCTATAAAATATCCAAAGAACAAGTCAATCGAATACGTGGTTTTAAAGAAAAAAAATAAAAACGAAATTTCTTTTTTTTTAATTTTTTCGCAAACGGGAATCATTTAAGGCATAATATTCACCAAAAGTATATGTAATAATAAAACAAATAATCGTGCATAACAATATCTCAAATTCAGCCAGGGGCGATTTTGGTATGGCGGTCCGGCCAGACCCTTTAAATAACATAACGGTTGGCAGCCCTCCGCCTGCCACTCCAAGGGCTATACTATTATAATTAGCACCTTAACATTTGAAATCAGGGCAATAATAAAAATATTTTCATGAGAGTGATTAAGTCTTGTTTGAAACTTGTATACCTCAATACTATCTTAAACCAGATCAGGATGCAACTGAGTCTTCACTTTCTTAGATGACCTTTCAGCCGGCCGCACACACAAATGCTTACCAAACAAAGTTACTGCCACATTTTTGATGTGCATTTCAAACACTGAACAGAACTTGGGCACTGTAGTTACAACATTATCTTTCGACACTATTTTAAATGTGTTTCTCGAGTCCATAATACATATGCCGCTCTTGCCGACATAGCTGGGGCATTTGGAGCGCACCACATGAAGTAAGCTACCATGGAAATCTGACCGGTACAGGGTTTGTGTGAACTGCTCCCAGCCCTTGCTTGTACAGTCCGGTAGTGGCTTGCCTAGTTCCAGCATTTGGCTAGCATAGTCCGTCCACATACTGTGCATAGGCAGCACATCTTCGTATTTAACACTACGTCTTGGTATATCATAGAAACCTAAACATTTTTTCTCACGCCTTGTTAAAGTCCGAATTTTCTTTGTTTTAGCTTTCTTTTGGGGTTTTTTACTCTTCTTTTTAGCTAAAAGAAAGTCTTTTTTCAACTCTGTTTCGATGTTGATTTGGTCCGATTTTGGAACGTTTGCTTTAAGGAAGTTGATAATGGAGTTTTCGCCGTTATTATGTTCTTCCGCTGACATATTTAGAATAGTGAACCTTAAGCTTTTTAAGTAGTTAATTGTCGCATTATCTTTAAACGCTAATTCGTGTTATCGCGCCTTTGATCGCGCCCTGCGTTGCGAGAGGTTAGATCAGTAAGCTCAGGTTAGAACTAATGACAGTGACACTGACACTACTGACAGCCACATTAGACATTAGTGACGTGACGAGAGTACGCATACATATCGCGATTTGGCGTCAACTTGGCGTCAACGCGACGCATCATTTTAACGTCAAGTCGCCCATGTTGATGTTGATTTCACATACATTTTCAACCATAATTTTTAACCCATAATAAACTTTACCTTAACGATAATAAATGTATACTCCGATCAAATAATACAATTAGGGCCCAAAAAAATTGCCCCACAATAGGGTCACCACACACCTAGCGGTTTTCCTCGCGGAATTAGCGGAAGTAGCGGAAATTCATAGACAAAATGCTTAATTTGTCTATGGTAGCGGAAATTTGTCTATGACTTCCATACAAAAAATCTGCTACCATAGACAAATTTCCGCTACCATAGACAAATTTCCGCTACTTCCGCTAATTCCGCGAGGAAAACCGCTAGGTATGTGGTGACCCATAGTGCCGCAAGAACGATTCGTGTTTCTCTTCTCTTCTCTGACAGTCTTATTATTAAGGTAGGTATAAGAATGACTGCTTACAAATTTTTACGAGCCTTATTTTCAGAAAATCTTGTTTGATTTACTTTACCTCCTTTACAATGTTGCTCGAAGACAGTGTTGAAGAATAAATACGTTTATGGAGTTAGTGGCATAATTGCACAAATCTTTTAGGTACTCCCTTGGGAATAAAATGCGAATTACCTACCGCTTGTCTTGCTTGAAATACGCTTTATGAGCAAGTGTGAAGAAAAAAATACATTCAACTGAATCAAAAATCTGTTGAGGCCAGATAAAAACAAAGTACATTTTTCAGGTTCACTGATTTCTTGAATTTTCATGGTGGATGCATTATATTTACACACACATTTATTATACACGAATTAAAATCACATACATTTAGAAATAAAATAATTTTGAATTTTGAAATAACACACAATTATTATATATTTGATATCATTTGAAATTGTATTATGATTATCAAGTAAGTTGTGACACCACCAAGAACCTGCAAATAAAAGAAAATGATTTTGGCATAAAATGATCATTTCGAAACATATTTCTGTCAGTTCAGTCCGGAGGAAAATGGAGCACTTTGTTGATATCATAGATATATCTGAATTATCGATATGGAGTTATTAGTAGGTATAATTATACTCAATTCCTGCGCAGTGACATCTGGGGACGAATAGCGTACCCTTTTGTCCTACTTACGAGATACCTTTAGGTGGCTCTGGAGTAGATGGCGCTTTCAGACATAAACTTCTAAAAGTTTTTAGACTTCGGCTGTCTATCTATTATACAGGGTGTAACAAAAATACTGGTGATCCGTTTAAGGGCATAATTGGTATCGTATTAAGACTAATAAAAAGTAGGAGAAAAACATTTTTGTCGCGAAAAAAACATTTTTTTTCTATGGGACAGGTGGTCCCAGCCGGCCGACCCTCCATACAAAATCAAAATTTTTTTTCACGCGAAAATAATTTTTTCTTACTTTTTCGTAATAAGAATACGATACCAATTATGCCCTTAAAAGGATCACCAGCATTTTTGTTACACCTTGAATAAATATATAAATAAATAAATCTGACAATCTTACACAAATCAACCCAGTCCCACAGTAAGCTCAATAAGGCTTGTGTTGTGGGTGAATAGTCTCTGTTAGTATTATACAGATACATGAAGCCACTTATGCTGCTTTGGAAAGACATTTGTGTAGCAGAGGATAATTATGTATACATGAAAGATACCGCCGCTATGAGGTGCCGATCCAGAGTATAGATTCCAAAGGCCGAGAACTTGGTGTCCTTCAGCATGAGCTGCTTGGCGAACTGGTCCAGCTCCGAAGAAAGCCGGTGAGGACTCAGGGCCTTGTGGTGCACAATCAGCTCGCCTAGCAGGATTGTGGTATACTCTCTCTGATTAAAAAGGACAACTTAGTTTCAATCATTGGACGTTAAGGAGTGGAGTAATATGATAGCTTTTGCCATTTGCCATACAGAGGTTTACAATGTACCTGTGACGAGAAGGAGCTTTCAGATTGGGTACTCAATAAAAAATACTACGTACTTGAACGTTAACCAACTAATACTATGGGTTGGTTACGCCACGTGTACCTAACGAACTGACCAACGTTAAATATGGCGACGAAGCCGTCATCCCATAGAAAACTGACAAACTTTTCCTACAAGATTTTTTTAACGATGACGTTGAGATTAACAGACAGTTTGGTGCAACCGGCCCTATGTATCCATATGTGTTTGTTTAAATTTCACACTTCAAAATTATGATTGACTTCTTCGCTATTAAGAAAATAGGTAAATCGTTTTTTTTTAATGTAGAAACATAATAGACATTAACATATAACGTTAAAAAAACTAGCAAACATTAAGAAGGGCATTGCGTAAGTAATTCACCTGTGTATGGGTCCAGTGGCAAGGCTCTATGGTCAATATTAATACAGCCAAGTGAACGAGGGTCCAGTTCAGTGAGGACATTACTCCAAACACCTCTGAGAATTATATTATTATTATACTATAACTTTTATCAAATAATTAAGTCTTAATTTATGGCAGCCAGCATTTGTAATGAAATAATACTTGGTAGAATGGCGCCAAATCGATTATAACCTTCATTTATACTCATTTAGGAAAAAAATAAATACGAAAAAGCTGTTATTCATAGGAAAATTAAGTGGTTAGGTAACACAGTTAACCCCTGGCTCTATCAAATACTATTGTAAACTTGTTAAGTAAACGAGTAATCCTTACGATTTAAAAACAGCATGTAGTACAGAATGATCACGAAGCGCATGAATGTAGACAAAATGATTGATATCAGAAACAGGCCGTTGGTGTCGCTCATCTGTCTCATTATATCGCTGATACGTACATAAGAGAGAGCGAGACGCCGAATCAGCAACTCGGATCTTTTAACACTTCCATTGCAGGATAGTGTTAAAAAATCTGATCCTGAAAAAGAAATGTTAACAACCTCTAAGATTCATTCATTTCAATCGTGAAAGGGCGCGTAAAACTTGGTATTCACGCCCCCTACTCGCTCCTCCGTCTGTCCCTGTAGTCGTCATGCCTTTATTATGAATTATGAAGTTTATGGGCTAGTAACCAAAGTGAAGTCCGTGGACTGTGTATGATCCAGAGCTCTGTAGCTGTGAAAGCGCAGGAGCGTTTATGATATGTCACAAAAATCTTTACGCTGGCTAAGTATACCCACTGGGTTACCGCCTAAGAAGGTTCTTGGTCTCTGACACTAAAAAGCGCCACTCTTCCCTACGCCTTTGCGCCACTTTGTGCCAACTGGATATTCCAAGTGCGTTTAGATTTTTGAGGGCTTTGTCTCTCAAGCGATATCTAGGTCAACCAGTGGAACATGTCTCCCTGCTCGGCGCCCTACAACCTACATTCGCTCTCCTCACGGCACAAGAAACACAAACAAAGCTAGTATTATTATGTATGATAACCATATTGCAGTTGCTTCAGATGTTGGTTGAGAGCAGCCGCGCCCTCGTGTACCACTAGCACAGTGCATGTCCACTTCACTACTGCCAGCATCCCTTGAAAATCGAATAAGTACCGTACTCCAAAAAATAATTGCATCGTCCCTGAAAAATAACCGCTTATACTTTTATATACCTACTTACACTCGCGGACAATGAATTTTATTTGTATAATATTCATACCAGCATTTACAAATTATAAATTATACATTTTATATCAAATTTAATGCCCTTAATACGAGTAAGCTCCCATTCCCCTTGGACAACTAATGTTATGTTTCTTTGTCCGATTCCGACTAAAAGTAACATATAAAATGATAAATTATTATACTAACACATTGCGTCTCCTATGGATCTTATTTGCATTAAATATGAAGCAAATTCAGTCAACATAACCGATGCCATCCACAGCAGTATGATGACCATCGCGATACTTTTGATTCTCTCCGTTTTAGCTGACGGAGCACCCACGCTGAGATCGAATTTGATCTGAAAAATAAAATTCTGTATGTGTTGGCAAATTTTTAAGCGAATGAGCCAGCTTCAGGGTCGTAGCCCAAAAATACTATTGCCCTATCTCAAATTCAACTCTTTCTACAGCCCTGGCCAGCTTTCGTTCATTCTCTTTTCTCTTGTGATTTCAAAGGACCAAGAAATTTGATTTATAATGTCTAAAACAGTATTTTTTTGAATCTCTAAAAAATCGCATGTAGCTCGCGAGCCGCTGCAAACGTCCGACCCCCGACATAGTGTAGGTTCTTAGGAAAGAGAATGACTTACTTATTTTACTACCACCACCGTACGTTTATGTTTCTAAAATATCGTCAATCTCATTAAATACTACTATTTGGATTGTAACTCCTCTTCACATGGCTTGCGGTCCACATATAACATATGATTCATAGGCAATAATAAACAATGATGCTTTCCTTGTACCTGTCGCAGCAGGTGCAGTACTTGTCGCAGGCTCTCCATTTGAGCAGGACCTCTGTAGATCGCCAGGCTAGCTATGACCTGCATCAGCACTGTGTCAGAGACCCAAACAAACGTCTGCACTGTCTTCCCACCGGCGTGGATCTGCTGGTCCGGGTCTTGATTCAATTCTAGAACTATACACGCCAGCGTTATGAGATCTGAAAACGTCATATTTCTCAAATATGGTTGTGGAAACTTTCATTGTGGGTTTGGCTTAGTAAGCCGCGCCTGGCCGCCTGGAATACAACATGCTGGCAATGTAACTGCAGCTTTCCGTTCTGCCCACGTCACGTCACGGTTGTCCGACGGCTCTGCTGGACTTGATCCGTCAGCATCTCCTGGGTGCCGCACCACACTTCATTCGACCGAGATAAAGGTTATATAGTATTGGTTGGCGCCATATTTCCGCATTTCTTAAGTACTAATTAATACCACCGCATGAAAATTAACAGCCTCGTACCTTATACGGCCGAGTGAAATTATTTGGCTGGCAATCCCCAAATACTTAAGTAAGACATTTGTTTCCCATGGAATTAGGATAGTTAATAGTTCGGCATCATAAAGAATGCTATTCGGTATTCGTATTTGGCTGAAAAAAAAGTGATACCAACTGATGATTGTCATGGCAACGCTCTGCAGCACAGCGAGCGACGTCGACACGCGGAAGCGCCACCCGGCGCCCGCGCGGCTCGCGCGCAGCGGCGCGACGCCGCCGCAGCGGCACAGCCGGAGAATCAGCGCCAGAGAGCCCTCAGCGTAGATCCCCTCGCCGTCCACATTACGCTCTGTAATAAAGCTCACAATTAATGGACTATGTTCTTTCATTTTGCTGACAAAGTGTTCAAAAAATGTTTTTGGATTCAGAAAATTGAGCGACAGTGATAATAAGAGACAGAGCAGTGCAAATGTAATTCTTCTATAAAGAGCAAGAGAATAAGCTATATGCATTAGACGGAGCAAGCTGTATTGCGTTGTGTCCCATCTAAGATATCTGCGTCCCTTAATTAGATTGGCTGACGTTGGCCCAGTGTGTGGATCAGGTATTAAACTCACCAGTACTTGTAACGTACTTACTGTAGCTACTGTCCCTGGAATACAAATACACGTTAGGTGCTGTCATGGTGTCGATCCTTAACTGCTTGTACCTACCAGGGAACATGCTAAACAAAACAAAATAATCTTTAGAATCTGTTATTATTCAATTTTAAATGGTGACAAATATTTCTTTTTATAATGTTTGAATGGAGACTTTGTACACAGAACTATTAGCACATACTTTTCGATGGTCACATATTTTGGCATCGTCGACTAAACTAAAATGGCGTTTCATACAATATTTTGTTCTCTCAGGTGCCGAAGCCTGCCCGGCCACGCAGCCGCGGTCGGACGGGCGTCGGCACAATCACCGGGAGATGGAAGTTATTCAATTATATAGATGCAGCTGATACAATCAGGCACGCACTTATCAAGCTCCATTCTAACCGACTTGCCCAATTTGAGTACTCGTAGAAAAAGTATTGTATACAATATGTGACATAATTAAGCTCTTCAATCTCGTATATACCTTACTTTAAACACGGTACTCGACTGAAAAGCTCTTTATTATGTCACGACTCACGATTGTATAAAATACTATTTAAAAAATGCTGCCTGTGTGATGGGCACCTTGCCGAAAGGTCAAGGTTTGGAGGGGCGGTTTTAGGTAAGTATGTGTTTTATTTTTTAATTAAGATTTAGTTTTAATAGTTTTATTTTATAAGTACTTAGTTATGTTTGTATACCTTATCTTTGTGAATAAATTCCCTTTATAAAAAAATGTGCAAACCGTAATGTTGGAGCCATTGCAACTTCAAACTGTACCATGTACAATACATATGTACAAATACGGCTCCATACTTCACTCTTACACAGTTGCGTCAACCATCATCATTAAAATTAAATGATAAAAATTATTTTGTATGCACTAACATGTAAATGAAGGATACTAACAATGTTTATGGAATCGCAATGTTCTGAAATAAAAATATTTTATTTTTTTATTTTATTAACCAGTATCATTTTCAGGTATCATTTAGATTTAAGCAAAACTAATTGTTTTCTCAGTAAGTGATATATATAAATCTTTTAAAACAATAAAAACAGTCGGTACCGGCCTTTTGAGTCGATGAAGCACCATTTCATTTATGCCATATCGACTGAGAACTATTTGAAATCACATTTAAACTGAAGTGCGTGTGTGTGTAGGTAGTAAATATCGCGTGCTATGTGGTGCTTAGTTGTAGAAGTACTTAATAAGCTATGTTAATTAGTAGGTAACCTAAAGAAACAAACATTGACATGTTATGAGTAGTTATTACTTTTCGAGGTACAGTCACGCTCAGTGACTAGCGCAAGTATTGTACAACCAATTTAGCTAGAACCCTAAATGGCTCAACAATCACGGAGCGTGACCGTACCTATGTTACACCATTTTCTAACTTTGTATAAATAATAAAAAAAAGCAACTTACAATTACAACAGAGTGTCTCGGAATCGCGCTAACTGGTTTGGTCGGGTTAGATTTTCGAATCATATGGATCTCTGCGTGCCGTTTCCGACAGTACACGATGGGTCAAGATGGATTGAAGTGGCATGCAATCAAATAATAAATCAGATTTTAATCAGCTATGTTAGTTTCGTTGATTTATTGATTAAAATGTATTTGATTACTGTACTAAACAATAAAGAAAAGCCGGCCAAGTGGGGATCGGATTTGCACCCTGTGGGTTCCGTACATCACACAATTTAACGATCACAAAAACAATTTTAATTGAGAGACTAACTTTGACTTTGCCGTTGAAAAAGTGTAAGAATTGCATAAGTTAGTAATCGCAAAAAAATATTTTTTGTGTGACTTGTGTATAAGACCTTACTTCATGCCCAGTTGCATGATTTGAGGTAGGTAGTAACTTATAGGTTTCGATTCCCCTGCGAATTGTTAGAAAATAAGGCTCAAATGGCCAAATCTTTGAATTGCATTTACATAGAAGCTCGATTTTTTTAGAGCTTCAAGGGATAAAGGGACCGCGGACTTAAAGTAATATGTTAGTGTTGTAATTATTGTATATGTTAATTTTAATAACCTCAAAGACAGATCAATAGACGGGCAAACAGACAGACGGACATAAGAGTGATATTATAAGAAATATAAGAGTTCAGTTTCTTCTTTTTGAGGTACAGACCTCTAAAATCATTAAAAATAACAAGAATCTATCACTGCACAGCGGGGCACTTTTAGCCTGATATTAAAACGTTTTTACCACTAAAGTTAAATTATAATATACAAGTAACTCGGATTGTACATTTCACTTTTGGTACCACTAATAAAACAAGTTTATATGTACAGGTATTTTTTTCTCCATCAGAATAACTTTTATACTATGATTGTCGCGTTTCTAACTGCAGTTTTCTCAAGAATCTGCGTCAACATATTACCTGGCGCAGTCGGTAGGATTTAAATGGTATGGAAATGGAATTTAATTGTTATCTGTTGGTAACTTGTACATATTATTTAGCCTTATACATATAAAGATAATTAAAAATTCGAGCCTATTTTTTATTTATAACTTTTACTTTGTAGGTTTTAGTTTAGATTATTATTTATTTGTACCCCTTGCATTCGAGACGACAGGGTGTTGGGGGTCCGAAGCAATAGCCTTTGTAAAGGAATTAGGGCGACGTATTACTGAGAGGGGGTCCGATGTACGCGCGGGTTCCTACCTGGCGCAAAGGTTGGCCATCGCCATCCAACGCGGAAACGCTGCAAGTGTGATGGGCACCTTTGCGCCCGGCATAGCTCGTGGGGGACTCTTTGATTAGTTACGTTTTTTTTTTTATTTTTATTTTTTACATAGTTATATATGCATATTTATTAAGTAGTGTTTTTAATTAATCATATGTTGTTATTTTAATAAAAACTTTACCAGTTTAGATTAGTATTAGTTTATTTTTAAGATTTGTTAGCTGTAATTTATTTTTAGGTTTAATATTAGTTTTTTATTTTATGTAAATGAAATAATAAATTTCACAAAGATGAAAAAGCAATACATTAGGGCACCATGTAGTATCAAAAATGTGTACTATTTACACTTGCACGACCATTTGAATGTAAGGTACTGGCAGAATACCAGTCATATGGCTTGCCGCATCAACATGCTGAGCCAGCGCCTATTCTCTGCCATGACACATGGCTTCCTGTTGACGTGTTAGTTATTTATTTAAGTTGTTGCCTTTTAATCTTATTCTTGTAGGTAACAACATTTCATTGTGACCGTTTCAATATTAGATGTCTACTCGAATATTTTTATAATGAATAGGATGACCTAGGCCGGTTTTTAACTTTCGAGATTCAAGCTTGAATGCACACAAAACTTCATCGTCAAATTTTCGCATAAAATAAATATATCTATATCATGATTTTAAATTCCCATCACTCTTATTTTTAAAACTTAATTTCATCGATTTATTCATAGAGTTTTAAATGTCACTTTCGAGTGCTGGAATCTTAAAAATCACCCCCGGGTGAATATCTCAACGATTTTTTTTTACGGCGGAGCTGATAATGACAGTGTGGACTAATAGTTTCACAATGGTATATTTTTTTCTGAAAACCTTACACAAATTATTATCTTAAGCCAAGTCGCAAAATGTTATAAAAGTTATTGATATTTATAAAAAAAATTTTTTTTCGCCGCAATTATAATTTTGGTGTAGTGTCCTGAATCCATTTTTCTTGAATAATTTTTATAGTAGAACTATAACGTCCGTTGATTTAACTAAAACTTCACAAACTTTTACTCGTTATTAGTCTACGTATATTATAAGAAAATAAAAGTGAAGATTAGTACATGAATTCATACTCTAAACTAAGCATTCATTGTTGTCCTGGTAAAATAGTCAATTTTGGTGGTAAATTTTGAAAATGAATTTATGGTCGAACGAAACGCAACAAGGCTAACAAACGTATAGTAACCTGTTAATTCGGTTCCACTCCGGCACTGAGCGATGAAGCACGTGTCGTACCTCACTAGATCTGTCCAGCAAACGCATAAGTATCTAATTTTGGTGTATTAAAATACTTTTTAATGCAATTTTGGTGGTGTATCTAACTAATGACCGAAAAGTAGTTGTTTTTGTGTGAACTGTATTTAAAGCATGTTTATAGTTTCTTTTTTTTAAATATTCACTTGGAACTGAAGTGAATGATACGGTTTACTTTTAAAATGCACTTTTATGCAATGGTTCTAATTTTGGTGCATCAATTTTGGTGGTTTTGGTGGTAATTTGGAAACCAAAAATGGTATTTATGAGCCTAAATTAAGTAATTTTGTATTTACTGTCATATATTTATATTTTGAATTCACAGTATTACTGACTAAGTGCATTGATTACCAATTTACCACTATTACCAGTAAAAATATATACAGTGTGTTTTTTTTTAAGTGGGCCACTATGGGGAAATTCTAAAGTATAGGAGATACAGGGAAACTGTCTTAGGAAACATTAGGTATTTTTTTGATAATTTTTTTTTGTTATAGTCAAATTTTTGGTCAAGTGTGAGTTGTCCCTAAAAATTAATAATTTTGATGATTTTTTTTTAACACAGATCTAGTCAGTTTCATGAGAGGATCATTTTATTGTATGGAAAGAAAAAAATCGGAACAGTAGAAGTTAGTCAAATAAAAAAAAATGTTTTTATTATTACAACATGTGTAAATTGCCTAGGTACACTTGCAAGGTTCATAAAAAGTATTTCAAATTCCAATATGACATTTGTTTTTGGAACACTTTATTTGATTTAAAAACCAAGTAAGAATACTGTTCGGACCAAATAAAAAAAATGTTATTGAATGTCCAAAATCATTTAATTAGGACCTCCATTCTTACGCGAGCACCTTAAATTCAATTTAAAAAAAAAACAAAAAAAATTTTTAGATCAAACAGTATTCTTACTTGGTTTTTAAATCAAATAAAGTGTTCCAAAAACAAATGTCATATTGGAATTTGAAATAATTTTTATAAACCTTGCAAGTGTACCTAGGCAATTTACACATGTTGTAATAATAAAAACATTTTTTTTTATTTGACTAACTTCTACTGTTCCGATTTTTTTCTTTCCATACAATAAAATGATCCTCTCATAAAACTGACTAGATCTGCGTCAAAAAAAAAAATCATCAAAATTATTAATTTTTAGGGACAACTCACACTTGACCAAAAATTTGACTATATCAAAAAACATTTCTCAAAAAAATACCTAATGTTTCCTAAGACAGTTTCCCTGTATCTCCTATACTTTAGGATTTCCCCATAGTGGCCCACTTAAAAAAAACACACTGTATAACCAAATACAAAAGCGCCTGCATCTGTCACTGAACGACCTGACTTTAACCTACATTATTTGATCATGTATAATGTTTGTCATCTACCCTCAAATGGCTCCTTCAGCCAGTTGAGGGTAGATGATTTTGTTTACTTTTATTTAAATACCTAAAGATACAGACTATAATTATGTCAGTAGCGTAAGTATTGATTGCGAGTAAACTTATGTTTACTCTCAGAATCAAAGATCTCAACTGTCGCCAGATTTAAGTTAAAGTGAAGTTGGTACAAATAAAATATTCTAAACATATAACAAAGCTTGAATAAAGCTGAAGAGGGTCGAAAGTCTTGCTGTACATTGAAGATATTCGAAAAAAAGTTGGCTGGGGGTACTTAAAGTCGATAACATAAAACGTTCCAACAGTTTTTAGAATTTCTGTCTGTTTATCTGTTTGTCTTTTTGTCTGTTTATTCAACCGCGCATCACGTGAAAACAGTTAAACAGATTTTAATGAAATTTTGTATAGAGATAGTTTGAGTCGCGGGAAATGACGTTTTCATCCCGAAAATCAACCCTAGAGGGGGTGAAAAGGAGGTTGGAAATTTGTATGGCGAATTATTAATCACTGAACCGACGATTAAGATGAACTGGGTACATAGTTTTTCGGATAAAATCCGGATTGCAATCCCTACTTAAAGTTTGAGCCCCGGGAAATAATATACGTTAGTTTATATCCCAAAAATCAACCCTTTAGGGGATTAAAAACGGGGTTGAAAGTTTTTATGGGGAACCAATAACTCGTACCCTTGGTAAAACAAAGCCACATCTGCAAAATGTCTACTTTACAGGAGAGAGGTTTTAAGATTGCATGAGTGAATTTTACTGATAATTTTTTTATTTTCAAAGGAATTGTCTTCAAATTTTGCGTTTTTATCTATACGTATGCAACGAATTGAATGCGTTATATCCGATCTTATTTAATTAATTATTTTGGAAGTTAGTACGACGGATGTGCACTTACGGCTTTGTTTTACCAAACATCAGCCGACGTATCTGCAGATCCGTCGTTATTTCACGAAATACTACATGTAGTATGTGCACATGTGTCTTTGTTTTATGAAGAACTCTGTGAAACATGTGCATAAACGTCGTTATTTGACAAAAAAACTTCAATATTATGAGGTTGCATTTGAAAAAAATAGTAGATTTGTTTAAATTATTAAATATGTGTATCTATATACAATAATAAAATGAAACAATTATTATTAAATCAATATCAGTATTCAAATCAGCATGACACATGATATTAAAAAAAAAATACTTACTCTATTATATTAACAATACAATAATTTGAACTAGGATAGGATAATTTGACGATAAATATAAGGTAGGTATATACAATTGTGTTATTTAAAAAAATAAACATAAACATGTAATAATTTTAACTATGTATATCCATATTATCCATAAAACAACAGTTCTGTGTCTCATACATTATCAAATGGAGATATTTTTTTGGAAACAGGTCACCAAAGATATAAAATAATTAAAAAATAACACAAGATGCATTATAGAAAAAAAAACCTCGATCAATTAAATAATCAGAATATTACTTGCAACAAATAATTTTGGCGCCTCCTTCGCTATTCATATTCATCACCATCAGTAAAGTTTGTGCAGGTCTTGAGCGGAAATATTACCAATAACGCTATGTTGGTAGGTACAGTTCTTCATAAAAGGGTACATAAATATTAGGTGCAACCACGCTTCACCTGTTTACATAGGCTTATGAGATCGTTGTACAGTCGACGCTAAAGATATACATATACATAATACCTTACTCTTTTGTAATAATGTGTAAAAGTCAAACATATCTTTGACGACGACTGTGCGTAACGCTACAGGGGCCGATTTATGACTTTAGAGTGCTAGAAATCAAATAAATTAAGCTCAAATATACTCGTACACATAAGTTTGTCATATTTATTTTGGCATGAAATTACTAGGTAATTTAGCTAAATTACCACCAACTATGATCTTAAATTCCTATCGCTGATATTTTTGAAACACCATTATATCATTTTGAACTGAGTTTTAAGTATCAGAGTCAAATGCTAGAATATCAAATCGCCCCCCAGGCAAGGGTTTACTGTTGTAGGCTTTTGCTAAAACTATAGGCGCTATATTTTGTAGTCTTGTTCTATAATACTTTCGTAATTTCCAATTAAATTTCAGTCCAAAGGTATCAGTTTTGGTAACAGCTACTAAACTTCTGTGACACTCAACCGGCTTATGTTTTCACCCTGAATATTTTTCTGCCAAAGCCGATCATTAATTGATCTGGAGTCTTATTGTTCAACAAGTGGTATGTTCATGGTCAGGTGGGCCACCACCTGAGAAGTTGTTTCTACTCTACATGGTATAAATAATCCTCAATGACGAGGCTCTTTCAATTACCGAAAGCACACCGTCACCTTCAATATCGGCATGCCCAACTTCAAGAAATGTTTGTGATATGATAGGCATAGAGAAAGAACAGCAAAGACTGCTAAATCATTTTCTTGATCTGTAAAAGGCATTGATTGGGGTAACAGATTACTCAAATGAGGTTGGGGACATGGTCTGATAGTGGTGTGGGACGTTGATGAACCTGAACAAATCTACTCACAACGTTTCTGACGCATCTTCGTGTTAGATTAATCTGAGTTGTTTCTAGTCTCAAAACTTTAAAAAAAACAGGCGTATTAAAAATCTTATGCTGGTCATGTTCTAAACTCCATTACTTACTATTATCTCCACAACGGCGATAGACAGAAGATGGCATTGGACTAGAGTGTTAACTGTGTCTTGTAGAAAGTTTACAATAGACGTAGCCGAAGAGCAGTCAAAGCTGGAACCTGGTTCGATATGGAGTGCTATCTGACCCGAAACTGCTACAAAGACCATTTCTTTCATCCGGCTGGCATGGCAGAAATGACCTTAACCTGGTACAGGGACTATTATTTCATTCATCTGGTTGGTAAGATAGAACTGACCTGAAACTTCTACATGCTACATGCTACACGGATGTTATATAACGTAAAAAAAAACAGTGTAACAAGGATGTCATTATTAGGTATAACGGCAACGGCATCCTTCTGTGTCGTATAACATTTTGTAACATCAGTGTAGCAGCAGCATTCATTAAATCTGGCTGAACGGTATATATAACTTCTTAGGAATAGGTTCTTTATCTTATCTTCCTCCGAGTTGGTTTTACCGAAATTTTACTCGTCAAATGATATACCCCAAAAATCCACGACTAATTCTGAACTGTACCTAAGAACGATTTAGAAATAAAATTAGCCATTTATCCCTAAGTATAAATAGACAATGAAAAGAAATATTTTAAAAGTAAATTTAAACTTTATCGGCCATGTTTTTTACCAAGCTAAGTTTAATTCGTACAATGTGTGAAACTAATAAAAACAAACGGAAGTAAATAAATTTATTGTAAAATAATATTGTAATAGGTAAATGTATGATGTAAAATCATATTTATATCATATAAATAAAGAATTGTGGCATTGGTACATAAAATATATCTTTTTTGTGGATTTAAACTTTCTGATATCGACGGATCTTAGATTACTACCTAAAATAACGACGCATGTGCACATATAATACCTACCGTATCCGTCAAATAACGCAACATATTGACATACGACTATGAATAGTTCGTGCAACATAATTGTAAGTGAACATACGACCATCAATTTAAGAAACGATAAAAATACTTCAAATTCGTAGTAGAACATTAAGATAATACAATTAACAGCTTAGTAAAGTATTTTTATTAATACGTTAAAAATCAACAAAAAATATCGTATGTGATCATGCGACTGGCAATTTTATTGCAACAATTAAAACTTTATCAGCCGTATGTTCACATGTGACTTTCTTGTACAAGACTATATTTTAATTATTTTAAAAATACTAACCATTGTTATTTCTATTTTGGCATCTATTTTTGGCAATTTTTTATAGTCCGGGAACACTGACGCGACTGACTTTACGACGGCGTGCGCGCTGGACTGCGCTCGCGGAAACGCCGTAAAAGAACGAAGCATACGCATTTGTTGCATTGTTTTACGTCTACTGATTACTTGCGTCGTTTTCCGCTTAAATTATCTCAGAAACTAACAATGTTAAAAATAAAATTCTTTTTGTAGGATGTAGAACGCACTGTTTTAAGACTATTTCCGCAATAAAAGCACTTTTGACCTATAGTCACATGTTGCATTATTTTACCAAGGGTGCGAACTGTTAAACGCTGGAGATAGTTTGAGCTCTGGGGAATGATATAGAATAGTTGATATCCAGAATTCATTCCTTGGGTTGGGTTGGTTTCCTTCCCCCCTGGTTACTAATTCCACTCAGACGAAGTCGCGGGCAAAAGCTAGTATAAAAATATGTAAGCAATTCTGATCTGATTGTGACTGATGCTAACGATTGTAGTTTAATTGTATTCTTGTAGTATTTCTTACCGAGTTACGTTGTTTCTTGAAAGAAAAAGGATTAAGCATTGTTGATTAGCATTTTATACTTTACTTACTGTTTGATTTGATTGTTCAGTTTTTTGTACTTTGTTATTATAATATATTAAAAGGGATGATAATACAATTGTCTTAGATTCATTTTCAGTTGATAACTAGTTAAATTTACTTTTAATTTGCAGAAATATCTAACTTTGGTGTGGATATACAATTTTGGTGGCCAGTAAATCTAATTTTGGTGGGTAGACGCAATTTTGGTGGCAACCAAATTATTAAAATCATAATATCTCTAAAACTACTATGTGTAATGAAGGGCCATTAATACACAATATCGATTGTGACTAGTTACGTATTTTTGATACATAATTTAGACATAAACTACAAAAATAAAAAATCCCACCAAAATTAGGTAAATTTTGCATCTGTTGAAATTCACCCCCCCTGACCATAAAAAGGTAATGAAATGACCTCTCATTTGTATGTAAATTCTATTCCCATTTTCGTATTTCATGACAATATCATGACTATAAACTAGCTATATCATTTGAATAAGTAAGTAATTATAAAGTAATTAGAATAAGTACAAGGCCAGTTACTGGGGCATATTGCCTTGCAAAACCCTGGGGGGGTTACCTTTTACTGCTTTACGGAATTGTTGTAGGTACTTAGTTGCATTAATATAGGTGTGTCGTCTGTAGTCAAAGTCAAACTAGCTTATCAATAACCGTTTCGCATTACCTATCTGTGGTGTTTGTTAGAAGCCAAAACATAAATTAACTGTAAATTGTAGGTAAAGGTAAATTTTATCACTAAGCGAATAATTAAATCAATATTTTCAATAAATATAATAAGAGATTACTAGACAAATATATTTGTAACTGACTAATCTAGAGAGCTTGTTGCTAGGCCTACTGAATGATGAAAATATTGATTTAATTATTCGCTTAGTGATAAAATTTACCTTTACCTACAATTTACAGTTAATTTATATTTTGTCTTCTAACTTATTAAAGCATGTCCAGATGTCTTACCTTGATGCACTTTGACCGATATCTATAAGTGTATAAAGGTTTAATTTGTAAACAATTATAACTATCACCTATTGTAGATCAACATTTGAAATTAACTCTTTCTATAATCCCCAAATACAGAATCGCTTAGGCCAAAGTTAATTTAACTTAAACTGTTATCCACTGCTGGTTTTATTGGGTGTTCAAGTTGGCTACTACTTGTACACGGCGCAATGTGTATCGTGTCAGGTTGCAGTATCGATGGGTTGTTACGAATCTACGATCATTTAATTAGAGCTTTCTTTTGGCTATTGTTAGTATACGCGCTGCCCTTCCGAGGTGCGCTACGTGATCCCTGTTCTCCTAGTATTTTCGTAGGAGATATGAAAATGTTGACAGTGAATACTAATTCAAAATGAGTAAGTTTCAAATTGAATATTTACATACTGAAAAGATCATAAAGAACTCTTGTCTGTCACAATATCCACTTACTCCGAAACTACTAGACCGGTTGAGTTGAAATGTTGTACATATACAATATGTAAGTCGACGACTCAAAGCCGGGCGTGTAACGTACTAAATGAATGCATTTTATACATTCTTTGGGGGGTTAATTAATAACAAAATAAAAAGTTTTGAAAACTATAACGTGTGATATATCAAATGAAAGGGCTTGTTGTGAAAATCTCAAATGTATTTTTTAGAGTTATTTAAGGCAATAGGCGAAAATTATCACCTCCGTTTGAAAGAGAGTTAATAGTTTAGGGATACACGCACAGATGTGTCCGCCGGATTTGTCCGAAGGATATGCCCGGCGGACAGATCCGTCCGTGTATGGCGCTATTTAGATGTGTCCGCAGACAAATCCGTGTCCAATTAGTGCCATACACCGACGGATCTGTCCGCCGGGCATATCCGTCGGACAAATCCGGCGGACACATCTGTGCGTGTATCCCTAGTTATTAGTCCTTCACCTATAGATTACAGGAATATAGAAAAAACTACAAGGGGCGGACCGTCGGTGACCCGATGGTGAGCGCCAAGATCTACAAATACCAAGCCCCGCGTGGGGTTAAAGGCCCGAACCGTCTCAAGGGAATGTGCTTCTATTTAACTACTAGGTACTACCGGGTTCAGAATTGCATGGCCAATTTAATCAATAAATTCATTCATTTTGCATTTCATGTATCAAGAACGCTTGTCCCGCCAAGCCTAAATGACATCATACGTCGGGCCTTTGTCAGGGTCAACGTGCCGGCGGTTCTCGAACCCCCTGGCCTCGCATGTGACGATGGCAAGAGGCCCGACGGCATGACCCTAATACTATGGGGACTGGGCCGGCCCCTTATTTGGGATGCCACATGCGTGAACACTCTAGCGCCGTCCCATGTCTCCACGACTTCACTGAGAGCAGGCGGGGCGTCTGCAGTGGCCGAGGCGTCGAAATGCCGCAGATATATCGCTCTTGCAAATCGATATATGTTCGTGGCTTTCGCTGTCGAAACTCTAGGGCCGTGCTGCTCAAGTGCCCGCAAACTTATAACAGAACTTTAAAAAAAACTAGTTGAGGGGACCGTAGAGCTGGCTCGTTCCTTGTACAACGGATAGGTATAGCCGTCCAAAGAGGCAAAACAGCCAGCATAATGGGAACCCTTCCGCAAGGGTCGGACCTCGGTGACTTTACCTAAATAGTTTGCGGTTTTTAGAATTATTTAGTTTTATAAGTAGATTTTAGGTTTCTTTTTATGTATATGTTGTAATGGATTGTTATTAATAATTTATAAATTGGTAATGCATTCTGAACCCGATAAGTGGCATTAAAGTTGTAGCGCACACACTACAAGGTGTGGCAGTTAAAACATCATAACACTCATGATGCTTCACTCGCGACATGATACTTCAGCGTTACCTTTGTTTATTGCAATTAAAAAGTCATTATCATTGACAGTGAGCCCGTGGTAAATGGACCTAATTTGAAGAATATTAATATGTAAATTTTCCTGGTGTTAACTATATTACCTATTATTGTTTTAATGTTTATTGTATATTTCTATCTTTTCCTAAATACTATGAGATAATCTTACACATAAGTTCAATAAGGCTTGTATTAAATGCAGTAATTAAATTAATTTCTAAATAATAAATGAAACACCACAGAGGTCTGAAGACTGCTTTACCCATCGTTTTGTTGCAACTATTGCTACTACAATCTACTCCACATCTTGATCTATACACAGTAAATTCTGAAAAAAACGGGATATAGCCTGATCCCTCTCGTGCATGAGAGGAGGCCTGTGCCCAGTAGTGGGACGTATAGAGGCTAACATATTATATTAACATTTATCGCATCGTACTTAGGGTGCATTTCAGTAGAAAAACTTAATTGTTGCGTTGCATTCATAAAATCAAAATTTCAGAAATACACGGGAAAATCCAGTTTTAATATCCAGTATTAAGTGATTTTATAATTGTTCAAACTTTTATAAAGAAGATCATCATATAGTATCGTGACGTCACAATATTAGATTCCCATATAAACTTCATATAACAAATCGTTTTTCACCACAGCAGTTCGAACAAACCTACTTTCCTCACTCCCTGGAGTGACGAAAGTGCGAATTTCATCACTCCAGGGAGTGAAATTTTGTTTCTAGAAGCTTTTCGTCATAATGATGATGCCTTACATTCAGGAATGTAAATAAATGTGTTTTTTTTTTACTTTAATATGTTCTCACTACTGAGGTAAAAAGTTGTATGTGTCACACGAGAGGAAAGTTTTTTTACATCTCGTGTTCTTGAGATCTCAAAATCAACACTCGCAAGAAAAACTAACTTTCCTCTCTTGTTGCACTAATAACTATTGACGTTTCCTAATGCTGATTTGGCTTCATAGGAAAGTAGCCTTATTAAGTATAGTTTGGCCAGAGTTTGTTCCACTTCAAGCATAGACAGGGAGAATCATACTGTCTTTTTCTAATGCTAGTACTCTCACTACTAAAAAAGGGATGGGTATAGCATGTTACTCTGACTGTTACTGCGCTTTTGGTTTGCCAGACTATATACGTACGCTCTTTATAATTTTTTACAAAGTGTCATTTAAAAAGGTTTCACAAAATAAGGATAACTTATACGTAATTCCTCGTAAACATTGATAATTTTGTTATTTCCGTGCTATTAATGTACATAACATAACTTATTAAGTACTAAGGAGTATAATAATACACGCAAGTCACGCGTTCCTAATACACAGTTCAGTTGAAATATCATTTTACAGTATTTATGAGCAAGTAAATAGTAGGTTTCGGTAGGTCGTTAACAATAAGCACATAGGTATTTTTTACTACCTAATGTAAGGTGTTTCATTGACTCCTAGTGGTTGACCTTCGACTTTAAGCTCTACACAATTTTAATTAACATTCTATGAGGTCATAATACTTTGCCTCTTGAATGTCTTTGGATTCTAACTTTTTAAAGGTAATGGGGGTTACTACGATTAATAAGCAAGTAGAAGAATAGACGGGCAGAGAGTCAATTTTTAAATTATAATATGTTTGGTAGCGCACCCGGTATGGGCTTATGTATTACGTTATGAGTTATGAATATGATGCATTTATTAAATAGTACCTACACAGATAAAATATGTTGATATAAAGAATAATACACGATGTTCTGTGCCGCGTCCTACTGGACACTTCCGATACTTTGATTTAGTTGTTGTTCTCAGGTATAACTAGTGAAGTAAAGGATGGACATCATGAAAACAATTTCAATCACTCCTCCTGCGGATAAACCTGACGCTCTATGCTCGCAGCAAAATAACTACGGTAGGTAATTATACTAATTATGGAACAAGTAGGTCTAATAGAAGATACCCAATTACTTACCTTTATCCAATAAAAACAAGGGCCAAGTAGCTATACGTTTAGACGTCCTTGGCATAGGGGAAGTTACACCGTTTGTAATCCATTTTGTACTGTATTACAGTGCGTAGTGTGGACGACGAGGGTATGTACGCAGAGGGCTCGCTGGCGCTGGTACTGCGGCTGTGCCGCTGCGCCGGCGTCGCGCCGCTGCGAGCAACCCGCGCGGGCGCCGGCTGGCGCTTCCGCGTGTCCACGCCGCTCGCTGTGCTGCAGGCAGTTACCATGACTACATTCAGTTGGTATCACTTTCGTGATTCAGTCTCATTTACTAGATATTTTTATGGTGTCTATCTAACTAATTTTTATGGGGATACTGGACCAACTGCAAGTAAAGTGCAGAAACAAGAGTCAAAATTGTACATTATGAGCGCCTATTTCGATGGCGCTCATAATCTTTTCTTCATAATTCAGTCTTAGTAAATGGCTGAAAATTCCGATATATTGAGTGTGAATTTACATGCCACTTCTCTGTGGCACGGAAGTTACCTACATTGCCCGCAACATTATAATGTTCCGCAGCCAATCGAAATACAATATTTTCGGCATTGAGAAATATGTACTCTTTTCAGATCTCGTAATGTTAGCAATTAATATCATGATATTGTGCCAAGCCGTGGAAAACCAGATCCAATTTGGTGGAACTCTATATGAGACGTTTTTTTGGATCGTTGACGCAGTGTTGATACAAGTCACAGCCAGCCTGGCTATCTACAGAGGTGCGGCTCAGATGGAGAGCCTGCGTCGAGTGCTACACCTTTTAGGACAGGTACTAGAGAACTTCTTGCTATAGCTTGCCTTTGGACTTTAAAACACACATCGTCAACTCATGTTTTCAACCGACTTCAAGATTTTAAATCACACAATTTTATTCGCTGAGATCTTTGTTATTACTTTTTTTAATGCATGCTCACCGATTGTCCGAAGACGGGAGCTATTTGGAAAATTATTATTTTCGTTTGAGTACTATAATTGACATTCCCATTGTCGTCAGGTCCGAATCTGTTGATAGATTCCTTAAGAAAACGAGAATTCTTTAAATATTATAAGCACAGTTACAGTACAGAGTTTGCTTTTGGAAAGGTGGAGTAGCCTAAGTGAAATCAATCCTTTATTGTTTAAAATTATATGTAAATCTTTTACAGTTCAAATCCGACCTCGGTATATGTGAATTTAAAACGGAGAGAGTCAAAAGTATCGTGATGGTCATTATGCTGTTATTGATGACGTCGTTTATGCTGGCAGAATTTGGTGTTTATTGCATGGCAGCAACAGCAAGCGACGAATTTAGTTAGTATAAACATCATTTTCAACCGACTTCAAGAGGAGGGTCTCAAGTCGTCTGTTGGCAAGGGATACACGCACAGATGTGCCCGCTGGATTTGTCCGACGGCCATGTGCCCGGCGGACAGATCCGTTCGTGTATGACGCTATTCAGATGTGTCCAGACAAATCCGTGTTCAATTCGCGCAATACACGCACGGATTTGTCCGCCGGGCATTTCCGTTGGATAAATCCGGCGGGCACATCTGCGCGTGTATCCCTAGCTATTCCATTTTTAATATTTTTATGTATTATATGTATTTTTTTGTTTGAAAGGGTATAATTGATATTTGGCCTATTGTCACGCCAGGATCTGATGATGGAACCCTGAAGAAGAATCTCTTCCTCTTCGAATATTATAGGCATTTGCCCTTTGGAAAAGTGACGCAACCTCAAGTGAATACAATTCCTTTTTCTTTAAAATTGTGACGTTTGGTTATGTATCGGATTACATAGAATAGTATTTCACTCTATAAGTTACACCAGCGTGACAATGAATAAGCTGAAATAAAACCGGCCAAGTGCGAGTCAGACTCGCGCATGAAGGGTTCCGTACCATTATTTATAAAAACCAGCCGTAGTAGCTAGTATCGAATAAATTATTATCGCCAGGTCGTATCTGCCTAAGTGCGTCGTTTTTTGAAGATAACTCAAAAAAACCTAAACCGATAATGTTCAAAATAATTTTCGTTGAAAGAATATTTAAAGGTATATATCTTCTTGATTTTTTTCATAATTTTTGGACTTACGGTTCAAAAGTGACAGAGGGGGGGGGGGGGGGGACACAATTTTTATGACTTTTGGAGTGATTATTTCTGAAAATATCCACATAATCATAAATTGATCAAAGAAACCACAATGTTATTTTTAGAGACCTATCCAATGATGATATTTGGCAAAAAAAATTTTTTCGACAATTAGTTGTACATGTATGGAGTGCCCCCCCCCCCCCCCCCCCCAGACATGACGAATCTATAAGGGTTCCGTTTCTTGCCACTTGGCTACGGAACCCTAAAAAGGTTGTTTTTCAGGTTCCATACAATTAATTTACGGTGTAAGTTACATCAGTTACATCATCGACCTTCAGGGGATGCTGGCAGTAGTGAAGTGGGCATGCACTGTGCTAGCGGTACATGAGGGCGCTTCTGCTCTCAACCAACATCTGGAGGGACTGCAACAAGGTGACCCTTGATGATAGCCATATTTATATGTTTATATTACTTCAAATACGTAACAAAATGCTTCAAATCTTGTAAGTTAAAATTCAACCTTTTCCCGGTGTCTGATTGAGCTGAAAGGTATACTTCCGTAATTTACATAACAATGCATTGTACTAGGTGGTGCAGTCAGCAATAAAAGTGTGTACCAAAATATATTTTTGGGAGTTACTTGATCTATGACCTCTTGATTCTAGAACAAAAAGGGAGTTATCACTATGTGAAGTTGTATATGTCCAGCTATACGCATCACGCATACATCTGTCGTTCAAATGGAATCCTGTTGAAGTATAGTCATTATAACTTTTTATTAAGTATTAAAAACCTTTACAATAGCGATAAACAGTATAGGAAGACCTCTGATAACGGGACCTCTGATCTACTACTTGTGGGAACGCTGTGGTGATTCATTTAACTAATTATTAAGTAATTAATCATCCGCATGGCGGCGATGCGGTACGCCACCCATCACGTCTCGTTCTTCACGGGGGCGAGAAGCGGCTCACGGAGCTCACGGGGACTGCCTACCCCTTTTGGGATATAGGCGTGATTGTATGTATGTATGTATGTATGTAAAACGAAGGTGTAATAGTATAGAAAAAAGAAATACGTTACGTAGGAGCTAATTTTACTGCCCATGGAACTGGCATTAATACCTAGTTAAAAGTGAGGTTTGATTTGAAATACATTTATGTATAAGCGAGTAGGTATATGTTTGGATCTCGTTTCCGTTTATTCTTCATCGCAAACAGAAGAAAACTATGAAACCCACGATGTTCTAAAGGTATTAAATCTATTTTCCAGGATCAAACGGAAGTTGGGAGCTGAAAAATGGGAGTATTGAAAAAGTCGAGACCCTCATTCAGCGTCTCGCTCTCTCGCATAAACGTATCACCGACATGATGAGACAGATGAACGACACCAACGGCTTATTTCTGACAGTAATTCTCTTGTCTACATTTCTACGCTTCGTGGTCACTTTATACTATCTGGTGTTTCAACATGAAGGTAAGGAATTTCCGCCTTTTCTTAGAAAATCTACAGTTGTAATTGAAATATTCCAATAGAGCCCGGGGTCCGCTTGGCGACCGAATCAGTTCATTTTCCAGCAACTTCTATTTTAATTGTTTTGTCCTGACTGTTACAGAGTGTATCTAAATACCACCATCTAAATGGTTTTGACAATACGCCAAATATCCTGTTAACTGTTAATTCCTGTTACTAAAGCGACTTATGGTGGGTTGCACTACGCACAATTAACGGACTCATCAACGTTAAATATGGCGACGGAGCTGTCATCTCATAGAAAACTGTCAATCTTTTCATAAAAGTTTTTTTTGATAACGTTGACGGTTGACGGCCCTTAGAATCTATAAAACTCAGACTTAATTATTTGTCGATCTTACCTTATTATCTATCTTACTCAGATGTTTCTGCCATACCGTTGGGGCTTGGCTGGATCCTCATTCATATGACAGTGTTGACATTAATCGTAGAGCCCTGCCACTGGACCCATGGACAGGTAAGTTACGCAACCTCCTTCTATTCCGGGTAGCACCAGCTAGTCTCTAAACCTTTTGGTAAACTGGAAGAGATCTCTTAAAGGGGTAATATCGCTTTTGTACTTTACATCTTCTTTTGTTAACTGTATAAATCTGTGCTGAGTGGCACCGGCTTTAGAATAGTGCCACCCCGTCTCTTCCCGCGGGTGTTGTATGAGTGACTAAAGCATAAGGAATTAGGGGTCCTCTGATCCGGTCCTACTACTCGTGAGAACGCAGTGGTGATTCATTTAATTAATAATCATCCGCATGGCGGCGATGCGGTTCGCCACCCATCACGTCCGTTCTTCACGGGGGCGAGAAGCGGCCCACGGAGAGCCGTTTTGCTACATTGACCGTAGCAAATGGAAATCCGTGATCTCTGCCTACCCCTTTTGGGATATAGGCGTGATTGTATTTAGGTATGTTATGTATAAATATATTGTTTGTTAACTTAACTAGCGAAAATATGAATTCTGAATGGATATGTATGGGATGGAGTTGGAGCGCGGTAGTCAAATGAAGTTCAACTAACATTGAAATTAATTTGTCTTAACCAGAGGGAGTACACTGCGATATTGCTAGGCGAGCTGATTGTGCAGCACCAGGGCCCGAATTGTCAGCTGGTTTCCACGGAGTTGGAGTATTTCGCCAAACAGCTCATGCTGAGCAACACCAAGTTCTCGGCCCTCGGAGTCTACACTCTGGATCGACAGCTCACAGCTGCGGTATCTTTCAGTCATAATCATACTATCCTTTTAGTAACCCAATAATACGTCCTCTGGTGCACAAATGCCTGTCTAAAGCATAAAGTGGCTTCGTCGTGAACGTCGAAAATCGAAATTTCGTTATCTACTTCTCTTTATTTTGCATATTCGAAAAAGAGTGATGCAAAAAGATGATCGAACGAACGACGGTTCGCGGTTATAGGCATGCGTGTCGGGAAATGGTGAGAAGAAATAATAAGTTTTTTCAGTAGAGGCGGTAGAGGTTCTTTACTATCTTACCAGAAACACCAATCTATCTACCAAATTAATTATCACTAATTTTTTTTATTTAAAGCTCGTAACTAACGATTTTTATATCTTACCATTATAATTCTTTTATAAGGCTGCGTTTGCACCAGAGATGAGCGAGGATGTGTTGCGAGGGATGTGTTTGTTAAGAACCAATCCTAGAGCTGCGTTGTGCGAGGATAAACAAATGAAGTGATTCTATTGGTTTTCAAAAACACATTATTCGCAACCACAGACTACAGGGAGTACGAGGTCACCACACATAAGCGCATTTTTATTCGTAAATTTATACGATTCGAAAACTTGATTTGATTGTAACTTGATTTATATATTTTTTTTTAATTCACATGGGTAATGATCAGAAACGTTAACTCAACTGAGATGCTTATTTTCACGCTCTCATACAAAATTAGTACGGGAGCACTATGTGTGGTGACCTCAATTTGTACGTGGTGATCTATCTAGTGGTTGGGATTAGCTAGGGATACACGCACAGATGTGTCCGCTGGATTTGTCTGACGGATATGCCCGGCGGATAGATCCATGCGTGTATGGCGCGAATCGGACACGGATTTGTCTGCGGACACATCTGAATAGCGCCATACATGGACGGATCTGTCTCCGGGCATATCCGTCGGACAAATCCAGCGGACACATCTGTGCGTGTATCCCTAGCTAATCCCAACCACTAGATAGATCACCACGTACAAATTGAGGTCACCACACATAGTGCTCCCGTACTAATTTTGTATGAGAGCGTGAAAATAAGCATCTCAGTTGAGTTAACGTTTCTGTCTGTCATCTGTACGTGTATCCGTAGCTATCATCTGACCCGCAACACATCTTCGCTCATCTCTGGTGGAAACGCAGCCTAATGATTTTTATGCTGAACTTGTTCTCCTTACTTTGCAGATTCTTGGTGGCGTCACAACCTACTTGATCATTTTAATACAAACACATACAACTTCAGATACATAGTTATCGGTATATTAAGTATTACTTTTTTATGTAATTTTAATTCCTGTTGCTTGTGCGTGTAATGTATTAGGAATTTTGTATTTAAATTAATATATGATGTACAATTTACCGTATTTCATTTCATACCTGTCTGAGAGCATTAAGAAATTAAAAACGATCAGCATTTTTATATAATCAAATATTAAAGAATGTAAGTAATATCAATGTGCGCAGCAGGGAGATGTAGTGTAGGCATGACGTAGACATTTGACGTATGTAAAGGAAAATAACATTAAGATAATTTAATATAGAATATCGGTTAAGATCCGAATAAGGTAATCATAATAACATTAGTTTTATTCGCTATGTGCGAAGTGCATGGTGGGGGCAACGAGAACGATCGCAGTGTTCAATGTGACAAGAAATGAAACTGCAAATCCCCTGTCTGCTGTCAAAATAGTGAATCAGCCAGTTACATTTCATATAAGCAAGGAATACAACCTATTTATAAAAAAGGAAAAAAAGAGATTGATCACCTGCCCAAGAGATGGCGCCACAACCATGCACACAGCGAATATTAAATGTCAGCTAAATGTCACGCACGTACTATCTATTAAAAGGCTCTTGTTTTCCATCAAGGAAATGCGACGAGTAGTACTCTGCAACGTCATGTGGCATTTCCGAAATAGAAAATATAATAATTATTCTATTCTTTTCTCTAAATGTCAGATACATTATAAAGGTTAATCTACGTCATTTCACTAGTATAAAAACCCTGTATTTCCATCAATAAATGTTCAGTATTCAACAGACTTTCGTCTTATTATTTACCCCGGTATCACCACATTTCAGAGATTCACTTGGGCCGCTTGCCTTCATGCTATTCATGAAGCGGTGTTGTCTCTGATGAATTCTCCCCTTAATATTTGGTATTTAGATGACGGCACCTTAGGGGGGAGCCTGAAGTCGTAAGGCAGGATTTGGCTCTTTTTCTCCCCCGTCTTCGGGATATGGGACTGGAGGTATATGCGGAGAAGTGTGAGGTTTACTGCTGTGGACCTACCTGTTTTACTTCTTTAACTTCTTTAAAGTCCTTGCTTCCTGGTTTTAAAGAGCTTTCGCACAGAACATATATTATACCCTCCATTTCTAGTGCAATAGAGATCAGGAAGCGTCTCCTTTTGATCGCCTAAGAACGCCTAAAAAGATTAGTGCCCATGTCGCCTTGACTCTACTACGCATATGTTTCGCGATTCCCTAGGTGACATACCTCCTAAGAACCACTCCAACATAGTTTGTGCCCGGGTGACGTGTCTTCTTTTGACGCCGCGTTTAGAGATACGGCAGAGGCCATTTTAAATAAAATACCTAAATAAATATAAAAAAAATATTTTTTTCGGATGAGCAATGGATCCAAGCGTCTTTGCCGATTCGTCATGGTGGCCTAGGTTTGCGGTGTGCGGGGGATGTAAGCTTGCCAGCCTTCCTAGCGTCGGCACATGGAGTTGGTGGCCTGGTCTCTAAAATTTTAAATTATCATGGAAACACGGTTACGATTCTGTTCGTGAAGGATGCCAGAGCAAGGAGGACAGCTCGTTACCCAACTGCGTCGCTGCCCGAGGCACCACAAGTACAGCGAGTTTGGGGAGAGATAGAAAACAAAGAAGCTGACAGGTTACTAATTAGCCAAAAATATTGTATACGTGCTGTTTGTAAAAAACGACCTAGATCATCTTGTAAAAAACTGTTTGATAATCTTAAAGTATTAAAATGTATGTACCTTTATTACAAGATATCCGACAAGACTGGTGGCCCCGAAAACGTCGTCCGCATTACGCAGAAACAACTCCTACTGCATGGCCATACAAATTTTAATACTATCCCAAATGACATTACCTGTTTGCCATACAATTTATTCATACGAAGGCTAAACAATTGGCTGCTTGAAAAACGATTTTACACTGTAACAGCTTTTCTGACATATAACGATGTAATAGGAGATATTACTGCAATGTTCTGCCATCAGAGTGCGGCACTAGCACATCGGTAAACCATAGAGTTCTTAATACATACTAGGCCTTAAACCGTTTTTTACAAGTTTTCATAGATAATTTATAACGAATAAATATGTCATTTGTGCACCAAGGCTGTTTGTTTACAGAGGGCCTATCGTGAAGCGAAAGAATCGAAATTTTGACTTCTGCCTCTCTATCGCTTTAATATGTAAGAGTGACAGAGAACCAGGTAACGAAACTTTTATTTTCGTGTTTCGTTGTAGGCCCTCTGGATGTGCTAGTGCCGCCCCTACGCAGAGTTTTGCGTAATATTCCCTATTGCTAATTCTAATTATTGAATCAACTTTCACTTATTAATGTATAATTACTTGAGATATTCATTCAGTTAGTTAAGACGCATTATAATTATTTGCATGCTACACTATAGTAAAATAGTTGATCGAACCCACTGTATTTACCATCTTCAATGTACACTATTTTCTGCAAATAAATTACTATGACTACCTATGACCAAATAAGAAGTTTTGCAAACTATGCCGTGTGATATAATGTCAAATGAAAGGGCTTGTTGTGAGAATCTCAAATGTATTTTTTACAGTTATTTAAAGCAATCTACATTTGAAATAGAGATAATAGTCTTTCACCTAAAGATTACAGGAATTTAGGAAAAAAACTACGAGGGGCAGACCGTCGGTGAGCTGGTGGTGAGCGCCAAGATCTACATTACAAAGGACGAAGACCAGATCCCGCGTAGGGCTAAAGGCCCGTACCGTCTCAAGGGAAAGTGCTTTTTTTAACTACTAGGTAGATAGTAACCTGCGCACTGTAGCCCGGGCATCAGAATACGGCTACGGTATTCCCTGCCTGCCGTACGAGGCGACTAAAAAGGAATCTTGGGGCAGTAAAGGGTCACAGTAGGGGGCTGTAATCCTCAAACAGACTGGAATCCGTAAAGCCGTAACGTCAGAGAGATCCCAGAGCCGTCCAAAAAGCGTTGAGGAGGACCCTCATGGGGTTTTTAGTCGGTGCGACCCCGGTAGAAAAAAAAGGTAGGTACTAACTACCGGGTTCAGAATTGCATGACCAATTTATCAATGAATTCATTCATAAATTGGTAATGCAATTCTGAATCCGATGGTACATAAGGACCAATCAAACTCTACCTAGCACTTCGACAAAGTGAAGAACTGATTTAGTGGTATAAAAGTGTCATATTGTGTATGTGTGTCTATTAAGACATCATAACACTCGTGCTCGTGACATGATACTTCAGCGTTACCTTTGTTTATTGCAATTAAAAAGTCATTATCATTGACAGTGAGCCCGTGGTAAATGGACCTAATTTGAAGAATATTAATATGAAAATATTCCTGGTATTACCAATATTACCTATTACCTATTATTTTAATATTCGAACGAGCGGAGCGTAAGCGAAGATCGTTCTTACAAACAACAACTGTCACCTGGCTACTGGGACGTCTCGGCATTTGGATGGCTTTTTGATTTAGATAGTTTGTCCGACGATAACTTTAGTAACGATTTTCTGATCTTTATGAAATTTGTTGGGGTTGTAAAAGAGACCAACAAAATTTGCGAGTTCGTATATGAGCTGGATTGAGACGGGGGTTCTGAAATTAGAAGGCCTAAAACGGTTTTGTAAAGTGGATTTAAATTTAGATGAGACAAAAACTGTCAAATCTGAAGCGATTTCATCGCGGTAAAATTTTGCGGATCAACCACACAATTTAATATGGACGTTTAGTTTCACCGTGATGGTTAGTTGAGGAAAAAATACCCGATACCTATTTTTGGTATTTGTAGTAATTCTACTATTGCACATTTATGGCGAAACACAAGATTCGCGAGTTCACAGTTCCTGGCGAACTACTAGTTATTGTAAATTTTGATATTTTCCTAGGATGAGATAATTGTATTTAAACCTTCGTCAGACATAATGAGATAATCTTACACAAATCGACCTCCATGCAGTAAGTTCAATAAGGCAATAAACAAATTAATTTATAATCAATTATTGAAACACCAGAGCTGTCTGAAGACTATATAAAGATATTTTGTTGCAACTATTGCCACTACAATCTACTCCACATCTTGATCTATACACAATAAATATTGAAAGAAAACGGGAATCACAAATCAATTTTATACTATTTAAATTCTAACCAGTTATCGTATCGAGTTTCCAAAATGACATACGCTTTTTATATGTTTTTTTTACGTGGTGTCATTTAACGAGGTTTCACAAATTAAGGAAAACTTATAATCCATCGTAAAACATTGATATTTTTGTAATTCCGTGCTATTCATGTACATAACTTATTAAGTACTTAAGTAGTATCGACGCACACCTAATACACGGTTCAGTTGAAATATGGTTTTACAGTACTTATGAGTAGGTAGTATAGGGCATCGGTAGGTTCGTTAACACTAAGCACATAGGTATAGCACTGTACAAGTTGCAGAACATTCTTAAACATTCAGTAACATTCTTGGAAATTTCCGGAAACGCGCACGAGAATTAAAATTAGATTTTCAATGAAAAATGAGGTCAAAAAATGCATTATTAATTAGTATTACTTTTATAAACTCGTAAATGAGACAGTCGTAAACGAGATAACGGCGGTGTCTAGCGACTTACTGAATATTTTTTCTTGTTCCTATGGAAAATTTCGTAACTTTGGAAACTTCTTCTTGGGGCATTGCTACATAGGTATCTTTTTACTACTTAAAGTAACATGTTTCATTGAGTCCTAGTGGTTGACCTTCTAATTTAAGCTCTCTAAACAAACTTAATTAAGACTCTCATTGTCTTCATCCTTGGTCTCCTGAATGTCTTTGGATTCTATTTTTTTAAAGGTAACGGGGGTTACGACGATAAATCTAATTTCTAATATTAATTATTTACCTCTCTAAAGCTCTTGCATCTTTCAGTGATAAATAAGCAAGTAGAGGAATAGACGGGTAGATGGTAAATTTTTAAATTTTAATATGTATTTTTGGTAGCGCCCCCGGTATGGTCTTAGGTAGTTTATGTATTATGATGCATTTATTAACTAGTACACAGACAATATATGTAGATATAAAGGATGATGCACGCTGTTCCGTACCGCGTCCTAAACGACACTTCCGACACTTCATTTTGTATAGAAAGCGCTACATGATCTTCGGGCGTCACTTGATGTTTTCTATACAGAATGGAATGTCGGAGGTGTCGTGTACGACGAGGAATGTTATAGCGTGAATCATCGTTTAGTTGCTGTTCACAGTTACAATTAGTGAAGTAAAGGATTGACATCATGAAAACAGTTTCAATCACTCCTCCTGCGTATGAACCGCATCTGTGCTCGCGGCAAAATAACTACGGTAATTATGGTAAAAGTTTGATATAAAATACCCAACTTACTTCCATAATGAAAAGACTTAAAAAACGTTCTTAACAGAAGTTGCAGAGTTTGTAATACATTTTGTATTGTATTACAGTGCGTAGTGCGGACGGCGAGGGGATGCACGCAGAGGGCTCGCTGGCGCTGGTACTGCGGCTGTGCCGCTGCGCCGGCGTCGCGCCGCTGCGAGCGAGCCGCGCGGGCGCCGGCTGGCGCTTCCGCGTGTCCACGCCGCTCGCTGTGCTGCAGAGTGTTGCCATGACAATCATCAGTTGGTATCACTTTCGTGATTCAGTCTCATTTACTAGATTTTTTATGGTGTATATTTAACTAAATTTTTATGGGGATACTGGACCAACTGCAAGTGAAATGCAGAAACAAGAGTCAAAATTGTACATTAAGAGAGCACTCGAAATAGTCTTAGAAAATGACTGAAAATTCCGATATTTTGATTGTGAATGTACATGCCACTTCTGTGACACGGAAAGTACCTAGTAATCACTCGCAACATTAATGTTCCGCAGCTAGTCAAAATACAATATTTTGGGCATTGAGAAATAGTCACTCTTTTCAGATCTCATAATGTTAGCAATTACAATAACAATATTGTACCAAGCCGTGGAAAACCCGATCCAGTTTGGTGGAACTATATATGTGGTATTTGTTTGGATCGTTGACGCAGTGTTGATACAAGTCACAGCCAGCCTGGCCATCTACAGAGGTGCGGCTCAGATGGAGAGCCTGCGTCGAGTGCTACAACTACTGCGACAGGTACCAGAAAAACATCTTGCTGTAGCTTTTTGGTTTTGAAGGCTGACTCAAGTTTTATACCGACTTCAAGATTTCAAAGGAGGTCCACAATGTTATTCGCCAGGATCTTTGTTTACTTTTTTTAATGCATGCTCAGCGATTGTTCGAAGGCGGGAACTATTTGGAAAATTATTTTTTATATGAAAGAGTGTAATTGACACTTGACAGTATCATTGTTATGAGATCAGAATCTGGTGATAGGTTCCTGAAGAAAACGTTAACTCTTCAAATATTATAGGCACAGTTACAGTAGCTCAGAGTTTGCTTTTGGAAAGGTGGAGTAGCCTATGTGAAATCGATCCATTATTGTTTAAATATTATATGTCAATGTTTTACAGATCAAATCCTACCTCAGTATATGTGGATCTAAAACGGAGAGAGTCAAAAGTATCGTGATGGTCATCATGCTGTTGTTGATGGCGTTGTTGGTGCTGGCACAATTTGGTGTTTATTGCATGGCAGTTTCAGGCGACGAAATTAGTTAGTATAAACATAATTTTCAACCGACTTCAAGATTTCAGGAGAGGAGGTTCTCAATTCGTCTGGATCTTTGTTTTTTTTTGTTTTTATTGTATGTATGTTCACCGATTATTTGAATATGACTGGACTTCATCGGAAAATTGTGTAGGGGTATAATTGATATTTGGCCTATTATCATCACGCCAGGATCTGATGGTGGAGCCCTGGAGAAGAATCTCTTCCTCTTCAAATATTATAGGCACTTAGTGATTTAAATATTTTATACAGTACGAGTAGCTCGAGCAATTGCCCTTTGGAAAGGGGACGTAGCCTAAAGTGAAATCAGTTCTTTTTAGGGTTCCGTACGCTAAAATTGACTTCTTGCATATAACTTCGACATCCCAAAAGATCGACAGAAAGCGTCTGAGATTTGACTGTGTCAGCCATGGCAAATTAGCAATAGTACAGTGTGTTTTTTGTTTATGCGGGGAGCTCCGCCCCCCGAGCCCCCGTTTTTTGCCGCCCATCACGTGATTAACTCTAGCAAAACTCTTCTTCTCCCATTTCAAATATTCACCGTAACAATTTTTGGTATAATTAGCAATAGTACAGTGTGTTTTTTGTTTATGCGGGGGGCTCTGCCCCCCGAGCGCCCCTTTCTTTACAGCCCATCACGTGGTAAACTCTATCAAAACTCTTTTTCTCCCATCTCAAATGTTCAACGTATCAGTTTTTGGTATAATTTGCAGTATTTTATTTGCCCCCCGTTCTTTACCGCCCATCACGTAGTAAACTCTCTCAAAACTCTTCTTCTCCCATCTCAAATGTCCAACCTAGAAATTTTTGGTATGATAAGCAATATTGCGGTGTGTTTTTTCTTTCTTGGCCCCCCTTTCTATCCCGCCCATCACATGGTAATCTTTATCAAAACTCTTTTTCTCCCATCTCAAATGTCTAACCTAACAATTTTGGGTATAATAAGCAATAGTACGGTGTGTTTCTTCTGTATGCGGGGGGAGGAGCCCCCTGAGCCCCCTACTTTTTGCCGCCCATAACGTGGTTAACTCTATCAAAACTCTTTTTCTCCCATTTCAAATGTTCAACGTAACAATTTTTGGTATAATAAGCAAAAGTACGGTGTGTTTTTTCTTTATGCGGGGGGCTCAGCCCCCCGAGCCTCCCTTTCTTTGCGGCCCGTCACGTAGTAAACTCTATCAAAACTCTTTTTCCCCCATCTCAAATGTTCGACGTAACAATTTTTGGTATAATAAGCAATAGTGCGGTGTGTATTTTCTTTATACGGGGGGCTCCGCCGCCCGAGCTCCCCTTTCTTTGCGGCCCATCACGTACTAAACTCTATCAAAACTCTTTTTCCCCCATCTCAAATGTTCGACGTAACAATTTTTGGTATAATAAGCAATAGTGTGGTGTGTTTTTTCTTTATGCGGGGGGCTCCGCCCCCCGAGCCACGCCTGCCTTGGGCGCCGGAGGCGTTGGTCACTTTTTCCTTTGTATATGACATCTATACAAGATTATAATTTATACATATAGTAGTGTGACTACTTAAAAAAATAAACAAATCAAAATATTCGATAAAAATAATTTGATTTGTTCTTTCAGTTCTATCAAAACTCTTGTTCCCCCATCTCAAATGTTCGACGTAACAATTTTTGGTATAATAAGCAATAGTACGGTGTGTTTTTTCTTTATGCGGGGGGCTCCGCCCCCCGAGCCCCCCTTTCTTTGCGGCCCGTCACGTACTAAACTCTATCAAAACTCTTTTTCCCCCATCTCAAATGTTCGACGTAACAATTTTTGGTATAATAAGCAATAGTGTGGTGTGTTTTTTCTTTATGCGGGGGGCTCCACCCCCCGAGCCACCCTTTCTTTACGGCCCGTCACGTAGTAAACTCTATCAAAACTCTTTTTCCCCCATCTCAAATGTTCGACGTAACAATTTTTGGTATAATAAGCAATAGTACGGTGTGTTTTTTCTTTATGCGGGGGGCTCCGCCCCCCGAACCCCCCTTCCTTTGCGGCCCACCACGTAGTAGACTCTATCAAAACTCTTTTTCTCCCATCTCAAATGTTCGACGTAACAATTTTTGGTATAATAAGCAACAGTGCAGTGTGTTTTTTCTTTATGCGGGGGGCTCCGCCCCCCGAGCCCCCTTTCTTTGCGGCCCATCACGCGGCAAACTCTATCAAAACTCTTTTTCTCCCATCTCAAATGTTTGACGTAACAATTTTTGGTATAATAAGCAATAGTACAGTGTGTTTTTTCTTTATGCGGGGGGCTCCGCCCCCCGAGCCCCCCTTTCATTGCGGCCCGTCACGCGGCAAACTCTATCAAAACTCTTTTTCTCCCATCTCAAATGTTTGACGTAACAATATTTGATATAATAAGCAATAGTACAGTGTGTTTTTTCTTTATGCGGGGGGCTCCGCCCCCCGAGCCCCCCTTTCTTTGCGGCCCGTCACGCGGCAAACTCTATCAAAACTCTTTTTCTCCCATCTCAAATGTTTGACGTAACTATTTTTGGTATAATATGCAATAGTACTGTGTGTTTTTTCTTTATGCGGGGGGCTCCGCCCCCCGAGCCCCCCTTTCTTTGCGGCCCGTCACGCGGCAAACTCTATCAAAACTCTTTTTCTCCCATCTCAAATGTTTGACGTAACTATTTTTGGTATAATATGCAATAGTACTGTGTGTTTTTTCTTTATGCGGGGGGCTCCGCCCCCCGAGCCCCCGTTTCTTTGCGGCCCATCACGTAGTAAACTCTATCTAACTCTTTTTCTGCCATCTTAAATGTTCGACGTAACAATTTTTGGTATAATAAGCTATAACTTTGTGTTTTTTCTTTATGCGGGGGGCTCCGCCCCCCGAGCCCCCCTTTCTTTGCGGCCCGTCACGCGGCAAACTCTATCAAAACTCTTTTTCTCCCATCTCAAATGTTTGACTTAACAATTTTTGGTATAATAAGCAATAGTACAGTGTGTTTTTTCTTTATGCGGGGGGCTCCGCCCCCCGAGCCCCCCTTTCTTTGCGGCCCATCACACGGCAAACTCTATCAAAACTCTTTTTCTCCCATCTCAAATGTTTGACGTAACAATTTTTGGTATAATAAGCAATAGTACAGTGTGATTTTTCTTTATGCGGGGGACTCCGCCCCCCGAGCCCCCCTTTCTTTGCGGCCCATCACACGGCAAACTCTATCAAAACTCTTTTTCTCCCATCTCAAATGTTTGACGTAACAATTTTTGGTATAATAAGCAATAGTACAGTGTGTTTTTCCTTTATGCGGGGGGCTCCGCCCCCCGAGCCCCCCTTTCTTTGCGGCCCATCACACGGCAAACCCTATCAAAACTCTTTTTCCCCCATCTCAAATGTTCGACGTAACAATTTTTGGTATAATAAGCAATAGTACGGTGTGTTTTTTCTTTATGCGGGGGGCTCCACCCCCCGAGCCCCCCTTTCTTTGCGGCCCATCACGTAGTAAACTCTATCAAACTCTTTTTCTCCCATCTCAAATGTTTGACGTAACAATTTTTGGTATAATAAGCTATAGTACTGTGTGTTTTTTCTTTATGCGGGGGGCTCCGCCCCCCGAGCCCCCCTTTCTTTGCGGGCCGTCACGCGGCAAACTCTATCAAAACTCTTTTTCTCCCATCTCAAATGTTTGACGTAACAATTTTTGGTATAATAAGCAATAGTAGAGTGTGTTTTTTCTTTATGCGGGGGGCTCCGCCCCCCGAGCCCCCCTTTCTTTGCGGCCCATCACACGGCAAACTCTATCAAAACTCTTTTTCTCCCATCTCAAATGTTTGACGTAACAATTTTTGGTATAATAAGCAATAGTACAGTATGCTTTTTCTTTATGCGGGGGGCTCTGCCCCCCGAGCCCCCCTTTCTTTGCGGCCCGTCACGCGGCAAACTCTATCAAAACTCTTTTTCTCCCATCTCAAATGTTTGACGTAACAATTTTTGGTATAATAAGCAATAGTACGGTGTGTTTTTTCTTTTTGCGCCCCCCTCTCTGTGACGCCCATCACGCGGTGAACTCTATCTAAACTCTTTTTTGGTAGGGTGTGCCGGTACTTTTCGATTTCCGTGTTTCACTATGTTCCTTTTTTTTTTATAGTTAGTTAATTTAACTTTTATTCTTGCACCTTTTGTACATGTCTGTTGTATAGACCCAATGGTTGACTGGTGGAAAATACCATTTGGTATGATGTCCGCCGTTTGGTCTCACAGTTTTGTATTTCGTGCAATATAGTGTAAATAAAAAAAGATTCTTATAGGGAGGCAACGTGCACATAAAACCTCTGGATTTACAGGCGTCCATTGGCTACCCTAAGTGCTTACCATCAGGCGGGTCGTATGATTGTTTGCCATCGCCGTGGTTTAAAAAATATATAGTCGAAATTCAAATGCATAAGTATTTATTTACCATATAAAGGCATTTCCCATACAAAGTTTAAACCCCCCTTAAACCCCCTTTAATCCAAAAAGTTGGTATTTTTTATAGCCTATGTCCTGACCAGAGGTCTGTAGAACCTGCTAGTGAAGTTTTTATCGAAATCGGTTCAGGCGTTTTGACGCCAACTCTCCCCATCCAAACAGACAAACAGACAAACAGACAAAAAATCTAAAAATCGCCGAAACGTGTTCTGTTATCGATTCTAAGAGCTACTAACTCATTTTTTTGCTAATATCTCCAATGTACAGATTTTTGACCCTCTTCACCTTTATTATATGTATAGATAGATACTCAAGTCTATTGTCCTTTAGCGCTTTGAAAAAATCAAACTTTAAAGCTTACGCAATCAAAAAATACAGTCGTTTATGCTACAAATTTTAGAGTTTTTCGGCACTCGCAAACCTACGGGGTACTTCCCGTGAACTCAGAAACTTGAAATTTGGCACGAAGCAACCACATATAGCATAAATAATGGAAAAATTACGAAAAGTAGAAATTTTTAGTAAAATCATACAAAAATATATTGTTTTAAATTTTTACTTAATACCTTTTTCTTCGTAAACGCGTAAAGTTACGAAAAATAAAATATATATTTTTTAATTTTAAGCTTAGTTAAGTGTAAGACACCTTTTTCCGAGTAAACGCGTAAAGGTATTAAATTGAAATTCATATCAAATACTCAGGGCTATAATACCTTTCAGCTGTAGCAAAACGAAACTTTTATGTTACGGATTTCATTTTCATTTAGTAATAAACATACTACAACTTTTGCTTATTAGGTTTGTAGGGAACCCTCAGTGCGCGAGTCCAACTCGTACGTGGCCGGTTTAAAAAAAAATTTTAAGTTTTGGTTGTGTACCGGATCACATATAGAATAGTTTTTCACTCTATAAGCTATACCAGCGTCACAATAAATAAGCTGAAAAATGTTGTTTTTTAGGTTTCACAGAAGTATTTTATGGAGTAACTTACATCAGATACATCGTCGACCTTCAGGGGATGCTGGCAGTAGTGAAGTGGGCATGCACTGTGCTAGCGGTACACGAGGGCGCCTCTGTTCTCAACCAACACCTGGAAGGACTGCAACAAGGTGACCCTTTGATGATAGCCGTAGTATTCATTCAAACACGTGACAAAATTCTTCTAATCTTATATGTTAAATTTCGACACTTCCCGGTGTCTGATTGAGCTCAAAAGTATACTTTCGTAATTCACATAACAATGCATTTTACTAGGTGCAGTCAGTAATTAAAGGGTGTACCAATATTTATTTGTGAAACGAGAGAGGAAAGTTGGTTTTTCTTGCGAGTGTTGATTTTGAGTCCAGAGTAAGCGAAAGATTCTATAATTGAATCACGAGCGAAGCGAGTGATTCTAAGTTTGAATCTTGAGCGTAGTGAGGGATCTCAAGAACACGAGATGTAAAAAAACTTTCCACTCGTGTGACACATACAATTTTTCACCTCAGTAGTGAGAACATATTAAAGTTAAAAAACACATTTATTTACATCCCTGAATGAAAGTTATCATCATTATGACGAAAAGCTTCTAGAAACAAAATTTCACTCCCTGGAGTGACGAAATCGCAACTTTCGTCACTCCCTGGAGTGATGAAAGTCGCACTTTCGTCACTCCAGGGAGTGAGGAAAGTAGGCTTGTTCGAACTGCTGAGGTGAAAAATATATTTTTGGGAGTTACTTGTACATCTTATGACCTCTTGACTCTAGAACCAAACGCTAGCTGACTTATCATCACTATATTGTGAAGTTGTATATGTCCAGCTACAAGCATCTGTCGTTCAAATGGACTCCCGTTCTATTTTTCTTTTTCAAATTCATCGCAAATAGAACTGCAGTAGGTACTACTTCCACTAGACATCAATAGGCCACGAAAAACCCACGATGCTCTAAAGGTATTAAATCTATTTTCCAGAATCAAACGGAAGTTGGGAGCCGAAAAATGGGAGTATTGAAAAAGCCGAGACCCTGATTCAGCGTCTCGCTCTCTCGCATAAACGTATCAGCGACATGATGAGACAAATGAACGACACCAACGGCTTATTTTTGACAGTAATACTCTTGTCTACATTTCTGCGCTTCGTGGTCACTTTATACTATATGGTGTTTCAACATCAAGGTAAGGATTTTCCTCTTTATCATCATCATCGATTATTTAAGAGCTGGGGTCTTGTCGGTGGGGCATTTTCCATGTTTATCTGTCCTTTGCCTTCTGCTTGATGGCCTGATACGACACGACGTTTATTTTTTCGTTGACTTGATCCATGTACGCTATCCTTGGCTTTCCTGAGTTCCTTTCTGCTTCAACTCTACCTTCTATGATGTTCTTAATAAATTTTTCATGTCGTAGCAGATGTCCAAGCATCCTTCCTCTCCTATTTTCTATGGTTCTCAACAAATTTCTCTTTTCTTTTATTCTACATAGAAGTTCTTCATTGGTTTTCTTCTCCTTCCAACTGATCTTCTCCATACGACGCCAGCACCACATCTTAAACGCCTTCAGCCTCTCTCTATCCCGTTGCTTCATTGTCCACGTTTCGCATCCGTACAGGGCTATGCTCCAAATGTACACTTTTATAAGTCTTTTACGAATGTTGCCTGATATTCGGGCCTTGAATAGTAATTTTTTTGAGTTAAAAGCTTTTTTTGCTATCGCTAATCTGGTAATAATATCTTGCGTAATTATGCTGCCTAAATATTTAAATGATTTTACCTCCTATTCTAAGAAAATCTCCAGTTGTAATCGAAATATTCCAATAGAGCTCTGGGATTCGCCTGGTGACCGATCCACTTCATTTTTCAGCAGCCTCTACTTTAATCGTGTTGTTTTAACTGTTCACAGAGTGTACCTATCTAATAAATACCACCGTCTACATGGTTTTGGCATGGGCATTCTAGTAGTACAGATCTATGTCGGTAGTTCATTTTCGTTGCTAATAATTGTAATACAAAGAAAATATATATAAAGAAAATATAGCAAAAATAAGTTTTGTATGTAAATCTGTATCTAGCTGTATTGTCTTTGTATTACAATTTTTAGCAACGAAAACGAATTACCGACATAATCTGTACTACTAGAATGCCCATGCCAAATTTCGTGGCTCTAAAGCATCTCCTTTTAAAATGAGAGCTGAACTACGTTTGTATGGGAACGCGAGCGTCCTGGCGACTCTTAAATATCTACGCGCCGCTTGCCGCGCCGCCCGATCACCGCCGGCGGGACAAACGAGAGTCAGTTGGTTTGGTTGCCACACGCACTTACCGATGCACGCCGCTCCGTACGGGCGCGATGAATATTACTCGGAACGAAAAAATGTCTTCGTCACGAATTAATTCTACTTATTGCAGTGTAGATGGTTGTAAAAACGACAAAACTAATAAACACTTATCGTTTTTTGCTCTACCGACGGACGCGGATGAGGAAAGGTAAGTAAGTACCTACTTCTTGCTAAGTAGGTACTTACAATATCTTTCCTATTTCTCTAAAATTGTAATGTTTTTACGAAGCGTTGTTACCTATACTATTTATTTAAGTAGGGAGGTACCTACGTACCTAACTTTTATGTTTTGTTTCGACCTAAATAGCTTATCTAGGTACGTAATTTAGGATACTGCCACAATAGACCAACACTGGTTGACGTGGCACTTCAATAGCCCAAATAATAATAATGTCGAGGTTAGGTATCAGTTTATACGAGCAAGTATAATTATATACCACGTACCTAAACACCATTCCGCGATTAGGTACTTACTGTAATAAAATAATTATCGAATTTTTACTACTATGTTTTGATAGGTGCATAGATAAGAAGTAAATACCATGGAAGTATAAAATATAGGGATATAATCCCGAGAAGACAAAACTTATGGAATATTCTCAAACAGTTAAATAATGGCAACATAATATTTATTTTACGCTATTTTCCTTGGATGTATGAAATAATTACGGACACTGCGCTACGGTGACAAAATTGGGATTTCATCCATCGACCTAAAATACAACGGACGTAAAATCCAGTGAAGACTGTGATGCGACTGAAATGAAATTCAATCAGTAGCCGAACTAGCCGATTTCCTTGTGTGAAAATGAGTGTGTGTGCACAAAACGCGGCTTATCGTGGAATCCCTGTTTTTAGGGTTCCGTATAGTCAACTACGAACCCTTATAGTTTCGCCATGTCCGTCTGTCCGCGGCTTTGTTTAGATAGTACCAGAACACTGAAATTTGGTATGAGTATGATTTTAATCAGGCAGACTGGGCGGTAAAACAATATCTGGAAAAAATCTTATTTTTAGGGTACCTCCCGTACACATGAAGTGTGGGCGAATTTATTTTCTTGCGAGTGGATTATCTTATCATTGGATAGGTAGGCCTAGAATACGGGGTTTCTAATACATAAAACTAGTACTTTCGTTTCGTAAATGATAGCTCCGAAAGTTTAAAAAGAGCGTCTTCTTTAACTTTTGAACCAGTGCAAAATATTGCGTAAACTATAAAATGATTTCCAAGCGTAGGCAACCCTGGATCGTGCGGGCTGCGCGGCCGCGCGGGAGGTGCTTGGTGCGCGCCTCGAAGAATCGCTCCATTGTATTTTTGCGTGTATTTACTTTTTAACCGACTTCAAAAAAGGAGGAGGTTCTCAATTCAACAGATTTTTTTTTCTATGAGAGATTCATATCTGTTCGTAAGAACTATTATATAATCTGTAACGGAGCTGTCATCCCATAGAAAACTGTCAAACTTTTCATACAAGATTTTTTTAACGATGACGTTGACGTTGAGAGACGGTTTGGTGCAACCGGCCCTTAGAATCAATAAAACTCAGACTTAATTATTTTGTCGATCTTACCTTATTATCTATCTTACTCAGATGTTTCTGCCATACCGTTGGGGCTTGGCTGGATCCTCATTCATTCGATAGTGTTGGCATTAATCGTAGAGCCCTGCCACTGGACCCATGGTCAGGTAAGTTACGAAACCTCCTTCTATTCCGGTTAGCACCAGCTAGTCTCAAAACCTTTTGGTTAACTGGAAGAGATCCCTTAAACTGATAATATCGCTTTTGTACTTTACACCTTTTTTTGTTAACTGTATAAATCTACTGTTTGTTAACTATAATGGTGGGTTATCCACGCATAACTAACGACCCGATGAACGTTAAGTATGGCGACGGAGCTGTTGACGCTAACAGTCGGTTTAGTGCAACCTGAATTCTAAACATTGAATTCTGAATGGAAAATGGGTTGGAGTGCGTTAGTAAAATTGAGTTAAATTAACTCATTGAAATTAATTTGTCTTAACCAGAGGGAGTACACTGCGATCTTGCTAGGCGAGCTGATTGTGCAGCACCAGGCCCCGAATTGTCAGCGGGTTTCCACGGAGTTGGATCAGTTCGCCAAGCAGCTCATGCTGAGTAACACCAAGTTCTCGGCCCTCGGAGTCTACACTCTGGATCGGCAGCTCACAGCAGCGGTATCTTTCACTCATAATCAAATCCTTTTCGTCAAAATTTAATAAGGTTATAAGCTTGCGTATCGGGAAGTCGTGACTGGTGAGGAGAAATAATAAGCTTCTCCAGTAGCTCCAAGCTTCTTTACTTTGAGTACCGGAAACACCAATCTACCTGCTAACTCTATTATCACGTTTACTTATATGTTTTTAAAGCTCGAAACCAACGATATTTATCTGTTACAATTAGAATTCGTTTATAATTTACAGTGATCGGCGAAAAGGATCCCACACCGCGGGAATTCAACTAGACATAGTATTATGGTTGCGCCGTTTCGCCCGCGATACCAATTAAACTGCTCGAAAATATATTATGTGTTGGTATTATGTTTAATACAATGAATCAGCGTCAGTTACGACTTGTAATAACTAGTAGTCCGCCCCGAACTAAGAACTCGCTCGTTGACCAGTAAAATAATGGTTTGTTATTTTAATTTTATAGAGATAAAAAAAACAAGAAATAATATGCGAAATAAATAATTTCTTTAAAATACTTAATTACAAATATTTGTGAAAATTACTGTAATTTTACTTTTCTATCCCGCAAATGCCGCGGCATATCCATACTAGCATAATGATTGACGTCATTCACCCCGTGTGGAATCCTTTTCGCCGATCACTTATTAATTTAGGTAGTTATCTTGAACTTGTTCTCCTTACTTTGCAGATTCTTGGTGGCGTCACAACCTACTTGATAATTTTAATACAAACGCGTTCAACTTCAGATACATAGTTATCGGTATATTAATTACTTTAAAACGTAATTTTAGTTCCTGTAGCTTGCCCGCCTAACTAAGTAATTACGATAAATTGAATACCTATCCATATAATAAAATGTTGTAAGTACAATTTACGTCGACTATTTTATTTCATACCTAATAGCCTCTGAGAGGAATTCTGTTTCGCCTTTTGAAATAAGAACATTACGAGTAAATAATCAAATATCAGAAACTAATGCATAGTAAAGTGGGCCAAGAAAGTGGTCTTGACAAAAAATTGCGATAATTTTATCTGCGAGATTTAGCGATCGCTAAGGTTGACTTTTCTAACGCGGAGTATAAAACATGCACAACTTCATTGTCTCATGACAGTCATGACGTTCAAACGAACCTCAACCGTTGGGTGGTAGACCACATTTTTGGCCGACTGTACATATAATAGACGGCCTCAGTCTAAGAACTTTTTGAGGCTACAAGTAAATCAGCATCTAGACGAGAGCATGATACTACTACGCTATTCGATACTAGATGGAGTAGCAGCGCAGATGACATTTCCTATTACAATTTTTTGCAACGAAAACGAATTACCGACATAGATCTGTACTACTAAAATGCCCATGCCAAATTTCGTGGTTCTAAAGCATGTCGTTTTAAAATGAGAGCTACTTAAACTACGTTTGTATGGGAACGCGAGCGTCCTGGCGACTCTTAACGGCACCCATAAAAAAACTTAAAGAATGCGTCTAATTGGAAATTAGTCAGACGATAGTAAACATGTAAAATCGTCATGTATCAAGGTGGAAAGACCCCGATAGCCGTATTCACGTGACCAGCTGACGGCCTTTTAGGGGTGCGATGACTATTTTTTCAAGTGTTTGGTAGGTTGCTGTTCCTCAACCCACTCCAAGTGAACGGCAGCTGATATCCACACAGCTTCATCATACATTGCCCTTAACTACTTCACAAGGTATCGCCCGAGTCACGATGAGCGATTAAATTTGCGCCTGGAATGTACGTATATACCAATATGTATGCTGTATATACCAATAACAAACCACGAAATGAATCCGCGCCATTAACTTACTAGTACATACTAGTAAACTACAACTAACAAAACGAGGATTTTGGTTTTGTGTTTGGTATACCTAAATAAAAAACTTCAAATATTTTTTATAACCTTTTATTTCAAAAGAAACAATGTTTTTAATTATCAAGCACTTATGTTATTTGAGGTAGGTAAGGTAGGTACACGATTTTGATTCTGATATTCTTCACAGTAAAAAATATTATACGTCGTGTTACTTTACTTAATTAAAATATAAAGATTTCAATGAATACACCGAATGGACATTAAATATCTGAAAATTGTATTAAGATCATCAAGTACGTGGTGATGCCGCCCAGAAACTGTAAAATAGACAATAACTGTTATAAGTTCACAAGAAGACAAATATTGCAAACGAGAGTTAAAAAAACCCGATGACGACGCCGTAGGGTTTGTATCACTCGAGTTGGCAATATTAACAGCCTCCTAGTTTAGATACAATGTTTTTCATCACGTTTGTATGTAAAGAGTACCTAGTATAGTTAGATTTTTTTAAGCTATCCGATTGGTAGACACAAGCTCTTTCTTTAGTACCATTTCGGACAGCTTAAAAAAATCTTACTATTCTCGTTTGTAACACAAGCTCAGTGGGAATAATGGGTCAATATTATGCCAATAAAGCTGTTTAATATATTTTTATACAATATTAAATCTAAGTAAAATAATTTGGTCACCCATGGACTATCATTGTAAACGTTGAGGGAGATGAAAACATAATTAAAAACATGAAGTTTCTAATTTTTACTTATTATTATAGCGCCACTGTGGGCCCTGATTCACTGTACCCCAGTCTCCCCTATATCTATTCATCAGTGCACGTGTTATAAAGATATAATGTGAAAGTAAGTAAGAAAGATACCGCTGCCGTGAGCTCTCGGTCCAGCGTGAAGACTCCGAGGGACGAGAACTTGGTGCTGTTCCGCATGAGCTGCTTGGAGAACTGGTCCAGCTGGTTCGATATTCGCTCGCATTTTGGGGCCAGGTACACAGTTAACCGGCCTAGCAGGATTGCAGTTTGCTCTCTCTGATGACAGAGATAAAGGTATGAACAGGTAAACAGACAAAAAAAATCATCCTCCAAAAAATTTTTTTTTATTATTTAAGCTAGGTAATTAAAGTTAGATTTCTGCCCTATACAGCCTTTAGTGTCCCGATTTCAACGTCAATCATGACTATTTGTGACTGTGCATGTGTTGTCGATATGGAGTTATTAATTACGTAGTAGTGATATCCTAAAACTACATACCTATATATACAGTATGCTAAACTTGTCATTCACTAAACTTGTCTACGTCTTCCACATTTAGTCATAAGCTATACTAAACCACCCAACAGTATGATGTCAACTGTTGGGTATTAGCGAGCCGAGCACCAGGGCGTTTACCTTACATATAGGTAGGTATAGCGAGGGATTGTCTAAATTACCTGTGAATGTGCCCAGTGGCAGGGCTCAACGACGAGAAGTAATGTTATTAAGTGAATCAGGTTCCAATTCAGATCCATGAATATTCCATACAGCCCTGAGTAGGGTAAAAATAGTTATTTCTTATACAAGGGAGCAAAGTTGTTTAACCTCCCGTGCTTCTATCGAGACTCGAGCCAGCTAAAGATTCCAAATTTGAGCCAGGAGCGTAGCGAGTGATCCAAAAAGTGGATTCTTGAGCGTGCGAGAGCCTCAAGGCACGAGAGGTTGAACAAACTTTGCTGCCGAGTTTTACACAACATTATTTAACGAAAATACAACCTTTAAAATATTACAAATATAATCAAAATTAATGGTATTCAATCTTTATCATTCAAAATCATCATATACATATGTATCGACCAAGCTAATGCATGAAAAATAAGTCAACACTTGTACTAAATTACTTTCCATCCTAGAGGATAAAACGCAAGTTTACATACACTTATTAAAAGGTAAAGTGAGCCTTACTGATAGTGAAAATATACATCGCCTTTTATAATTGATCGTTTGGCAAATAAAGAAGTTTTAAACTACCTACAGTGGCCACCTTGCCAACGCCTTTTGTTTGCAGTTACTTTGTGTTATATATGGAATTTCGCTATCAATCTATTCGCTGTGTGCATGATTGTGGCGCCATCTCTTGGGCACCTGCTCAATCTCTTTTTTTTTCTTTTTTATAAATAGGTTGTACGTCTTGCTTATATAAAATGTCACTGGCTGATTCACTATTTTGGCAGCAGACAGGGGCTTTTGCAGTTTCATTTCTTGTCACATTGTGCACTGCGATCGTTCTCTTTATATTACCCCCACCATCCACTTCGGACATAGCGAATATAACTACAAATACAATATGTCAAGTATGTTCAGCAATTTTACACTTAAAGTAATTTTCTATTTAAAATGCAAGGTATTCAAATCCCACTAATTTCTTTCTAATACAAGCGAACATATCCTAAAAAGATAAGAGTAGTAATTCATACTTTTTTTTACCAACATGTAGTATGGAATCAGCACGAGACGTAGAAATGAAGCCATGAGGACTGAGATTAGAAACAACCCGTTAGTGTCGTTCATCTCGCTCATCATGTTGCTCATGCGGTCATGCGAGATCGCGCAGCGTTGGATCACGGTCTCCGCTTGTGATGGGAGTGACGAGGATGAGCTTTTAGACTCTGAAAAAATAATTAAATATGTGGTCGTATTCGTCGCTTTTATACTTTACCACACGCGGTGCACAATGTAATGCAGAGTCAACATATTGCTGTTAATAAAAAAAATACCACTTGCCCTTTCTTGGTGCTAGGGTAAAAAAGAGAATGAAGCATTCTCTATTAGTAAGTATGTGTAAGTAAACTTTAAGTGAGCAAGTCCCTATAAACTATATAAATGATCACCATGGCTAAGTCGCTCCAGATGTTGGTTGAGAGCAGCGGCGCCCTCGCGCACCGCCAGTACAGTGTATGCCCATTTCATTATGGCCAGCATGCCTTGCATGAAGGCGACGTAAAATACTCCGTAATAACACATCATCATCCCTGAAAAATAACCCGATTTAAGCTTTCTCGCTTTTTGTACATTGCTACCCTCCACCTGCGACTTCTATTCGTTGTGTAGAAGTCGTAAAGATTTTCCCGACCCCATTTCAATTCCCTTAGTAATAGATGTTCAGCACCCACAAAGTCTGACCTGCGACGCGGATAACCAGCGTAAAGCTGGCCTGTCGAGGGACGTCGTGGCAGGTTTCACCCCCTTTTTTTGCAATGAGAGAAGGATGGGTGATAAGAGTCCCACATAAAACCCACCGCCAGTGGCACAAGGGGGCCATGAGGGTAATTAACACTTTAGTTTTTAAACAATTGTGAGTATTAATGCTAATGCTAATGGTTCGCTTAGTTTATAATGAAACATGGAAATGTTAGAAACGTAATATCTTAGGTACTAACACATAGATTTCGCTTTCATTAAATTCGAAATTAAGCTGGTCATGTAAACGGATGTCATCCACAGCAAAATGGTGACCATTGCCAAACCTTTAATTCTTTCCATTTTACCGGGCGGGTCACTCATGTTGAGATCTATTTTGATCTGAAAAATATTAACATTTAGCCAGAAGTTCTTATTTGTGTCTGCCTGGTGTAGATGTGTCCAGCGGACTCAGTCGTCAACGAATGGCGGATGTGTCTACCCGGCCACCACTCATTTGACTGCAAATAGCAAATGCGTTTTTTCTGAAAAAAAAAACATAATAAATGGTAAGAAGTCCTTTTATTTGCCTATAAAGAGACCCTTTTTCTCAGTAGTATCTGTGTAAAATTTAAGATTTGCGCCTACTAACGAATCAAAGGATAAAACAGTTGCCAACATCTTGTAGTCCTTTTTAAAGTGAAGCGGTATTTCACACCGAATGCCTTTGGTACCTGCTGCAAGAGGCCCAGGACTCGCTGCAAGCTCTTCATCTGAGCCGGGCCCCTGTAGACGGCCAGGCTCGAGTAAGCCATGAGCGATACTCCGTCTCCCACCCATACGAATGCCTGTATCGTTGTCTTACCAGCAATGACCCACTTGTTAGGGTTTTGAATCAATTCTAAAATTATACCTGCCAGTAGCATGAGATCTGAAAAAAAAATTTAGAACATTATTTCTCCATAAAAAATTACAGACAGACACAATTTACAGTTCTAACTATCGATTCCAGGGATCCATGTGTTCTACAGTCGGTTAATTAGTAAATGATCTTCGTTTCCGGCGTCGGAACTCGGAGCGGACCCGTAGAAGTCTTACAGTCAGTGTCAGTGCCAATGAGGCTACTGCGTACACCCCGCCTTGCACAGACGTTAAGTCACTTACTGACGGCCGTCGTGACAACTGCCTGCAGCACAGCGAGCGGCGTGGACACGTGGAAGCGCCAGCCGGCGCCCGCGCGGCTCGCGCGCAGCGGCGCGACGCCAGCGCAGCGGCACAGATGCAGTGTCAGCGCCAGCGAGCCCTCTGCGTACATCCCGTCATCCACTGGATTGTAGAATAAAAAGTTTTGTTTTGCAAAAAATATTTCGGATGCAAGCTTTTGCCACAGACTAGTTCTTTCTTTTAAAAGTCATTTACTAAATACATACTCATCGATACACAAATCATTGTAGCACCGATTTCGTGTAATGTTATGGTGTCCGTAGATTTGATAGAAAAAATGCCAGATGAATGTTTGGTCAAATATCTTTATCAGTAGCAGTGGCGGTGGGTCAAAAAATTTCTTAGGCAAGCCGGAGCTATTTGGCTTAAAATTTCTTAATGAGCTGTAGGAATATTGCTCAGGTCCCTAAAAATTAGGCAAGCCGACGGGAATCGTGTTTTATGGACGCGCCGCCACTGATCAGTAGTTATCTTGGTCAGCGTCTTTCAGTTGTTTATTTGGGGCTCCAAGTTCCATTATAAACTTGCGGGGCTGCTCTGAGCAGTCTGGAAGAAACCCTAGAGGCTGCCATTTCTGTCTTAAATAATACATTTTCTATGGCGAATTTCAGGGGAATCTTACCATAGTTATTACTTCTCTTCGGATTCTTAGGTACGTTTCGACGTATTTTCATGATGTTCTTAAGCATTGTTACATATCCAGAATAACATCAGCTAACTGTAGCTTTTAGGTAATAGTTTCAGCTAGAACACAAGGCGAATCACTTGAAACTCCATATAGCTCAATACTGGACTGAGTTGAAGCCAACCAAGTGCTTAGTTTTGGGTAGTTAGCGGTGCTGGATACGCCTCATACCGGGTGTTTCCTGTAATAGGAGCAATAAATTCAAACGTAGACTCTACTCCTCACACCAGACAACGTTTGTTCAGCAACTTTTAAAAATAACTTAAGGTTTGATTTTTATTTCACTTTAAAGTTTATTCGAACACGCAATGTAATTTGGAAATTGATTATGTCTGTAAGGTGACAAGGCTGACAAGCAATGTCAATTGGACGGATTTTAACGTACATTGAAAATACTATTTAGTTTGTATGAAAAAGAGACAATCTAAAAAATACATATTTTTTTAAAGTTGTTGAACAAATGTTTTATTGTTTGAGGAGGCTCATGTTACAGGAAACACTCTGTATATAGTTAGTATTGACTTGCGATTTCCTTCGATAGCCATGCAGTCTATAAACGTCAACAACATGCTGTCAGTTTATTGTGAACTATATGATATGTATCAGGTTTTCTCTAGTTCTAAATCCTACTGCAGGTGAGACCTAATTTATTTTATGGACTGACCCCCTTATTCATAAACGTCTCCCAGGTTACATTGGTAAATTTATCTTTTGTCATTGACAGTTGTATTTGTAGAAACAGACAAAACACAAATTAACTGATTGAGGCCTGAGAGATGTTTATAAATAAGGGGGTAAGTTTACTGACATAATATGATATTCTCTTTCTAAGGCGATTATCACACTAGTGCCGCAACCGCATGCGGCGACGGTATGCAAGCTTGACAGCAGTGTGAAAGACGCCTAACGCATACAGTTGTTAGAAATTCAAAAAATCTTGCGAAATAGTGATTTTTAGCTTTATACTACGCTACCTGTTGCGTCCCTTCCAGAGTTTAGTAAGCCGTGCTAGTTACATGTATGAACAAACGGCAACATTAGTAAGGTGAGAGCCAGGAACGGTATATCTGTGTTACGAGTTGTAGTTGTAACATGTGGTAACTACATGCAACGTCAAACCTCGGTAAATAGTACTGGCAGCAATTGAAATGGACCTAACCTCTACATGTCCCCTGAACATGTCTAATGACAATCAGGATAGAATATGGTTGGGCCACGCTTACACTGCACTGACTTTGCAGTTATATAATATACAGAGCCACCTTTTGTCAGACAGTTTTAGTGAGAAAGAATGATAAAGGTAGGGAAGAAAGGGACGAAAGGGTAGAAGCAGGTAATAAGGTATGTATCGATTATGCATATTTAAAGTTTAATCAGTTTATGAGTTGAGGTAAAATTAGTATTCCTTTATTTGCTAGCCATGGAAAGAGTTGGATGGCGTGTGTCGGCACTTTTTCATCTTAATTAATAAGTCTTAGTATTTATGTCGTGGGGTGCCCGGTATGCCGTGGGGTGCCCGGCCTTAGAATTGTCCCCCACCATATCGTCCCGTGGTTGCAGTAGGAGTCTGCTAAGGGAATATACCGGGAGATGGGCAGCAGCATCTTCTGAAAGCCTAAACAACAATAAACAAAAAAAAACTGTGCGCGCCTACCCGAATGCCAAGCGTGGCGCGTATGGCAAACCCCCCTAAAGGGGAGGCCTATGTTAAGCAGTGGACGTCTTATGGCTGAGATGATGATGATGATAATGATTTTATACCTTAAAAAATGTCCCATTAACAAGGTTTCACTAGCAACCAGACATAGGTAATGACATTTAAATTGGGACGGTATTTGACGCTCATGATATGTCGCAACTGTCTTGCTATTTAATAATTCATTCACATATTACAACCATTTTACAACAGGACCGATTATATGAATGTAACCTATATATGATATCTGAGTCCATTTTTCAAGGACGTGCGGTTAGGGTTCAGTACCTCAAAAATAATAAAAAAGAACCCTTACAGGTTCAATTTGTTGTCCGCCTGTCTGAGCGCTTGGAGGTAAGTTGAAATTAACTTGAAATACTTATAGAGATATATAAATCCGCGGTCCTTTTAAGCTTCTAATTGTACCTAAGTTAACGTATTTTTAACGTATTTCAAAGCAATAAGACCCATAATATTTTGTAACAGTTCGCTGGGGAATCAAAGCGTATAGAAAAGATACAGTAGAAAGACCTAGATTAATTAAATTTGCCTAGAAGGAAAGTCGTACAGCATTAAAAAAACCCTACAAATCCATAAATCCTCCATCAGTCGTACAGCATAAAAAGAACTAGAACTTAGAACACTAATCGCGATTTATGTCGATGCATAACAACAACAGTTTTCACATAGACGGAGAGCTAGCCACATCAGATATGACACAATAATAAGACCAACGAAATCCCTCTAGTCAGTTTGCTTCTCATCTTAAAATGTAAAAGATTAATACTAAGTTATGTGAATTTCTTTCTCGCCCAATTTATAACAATAAACAGTATAAATAAAATAATTTTTTTTTTTTTGCTATACTATGCTTATTTATCTATATCTGGCCACATGGCAGCTGTAAAGTGGTTGAGGTCAAATAATACAAACCACTTCAAGAAAACAAATCCTAGAGTTCTGGTTCTGATGCAATATTATGAGAAATTATATAAATAATTCGATTCTATCATTGCTAAAAGTTTCTGCTGGGGGAAAGTAGTGCCAAGCGATGAAAAATATAATTCATAGTTTGTCGCCTACTGTTTCTGTTTCCGCAATAATAGATATGCAATGTTTTTTGTTCTAATGTGAAAATATAGGCCCTGTCCTCTATAACTGAGTCAACTTCGGCAGTTTTAGCTATGTTGGTAGTAGTAGTAGTACTATTTATCAATTTAAAGATTTTGCTAGTCTGTAACTCAGACCTCCATCCATTAAAAGCCATGCCATGCCCGGATCTAGTAATAAGGCTAGTACAGCAATCTAACCGGATGGGTTTTGTTGCTCCCATTATTGTGTCATATCTGACCTGGCCAGCTCTTAGTCCAACAGTATCAATGTTTGTTTCATTACAGAAATTATCTCTGAGACTCCATCACCGTGATTAACAAATTATTTACATACTTACAAGTTTGTAAAGAACCCTCGGTGCGCGAGTCTGACTCGCACTGGACCGGCTTTTCCCGTCTTCTTTGTTTCTGAACCCGATAGTACAGTCGACGTTAAAAATAAGTTTACACTATTTGAATTTACTACAAGTAAGGTGCAAAAGTGTAAACATATTTTTGACGTCGACCGTACCTATATTGTATATTCCGACCAAAAAGTGTAGAAATTAAAAAGTGGCAACATCGTAGTGTCGTCCCTTTCAAATCAATCTAAGAAAACGGGACGACACTACGATGTTGCCACTTTTTAATTTCTACACTTTTTGGTCGGAATATACAGCCTTGGCCAGAAGTGTTGAGCATAGGTGTTTTTTGTTTACAATTTTGATGTTAAGCATTTTTTCCCTATCCTAACAATGTACGGTAACGGTAAATGTTATATTTTATTTATAAATATAGAAAACTTCACTTAATAACACTTTCAAGGTACTTAAAAAATATGAAAACAGAAGGTACCAAAAATGTAAATTTAAGTCGGTGCGACATATTGCAAATATTCTATGCAGTTACTACTAACTTCAACAAAACATGCCTATTCGTTTAAATTAATTGACAAAATAACTTAAACAAAGATGGAAACGATGGACTAAACTTTCCAGTTTTGTATGAAAATCGCATTGGTGCTCAACACTTCTGGCCAAGGCTGTACACTTGTCTTACTGGGAAAGTTATTAACATATTAAGTAAGATTAACGTTTTATTATCCTTTTGCTAATAGTTGCTCTGACCTCCACCGTCTCATAGCTGCCAGCCTCCGGATCTAGTAGTAACATTAGAACCTCACTAAAAAAGGTTGCGTTGCACTTAAGATATTTTCTGGGGCTAGGGGCGGTACGAATAAAGCCTCGCTTACCGAAGAAAAACTCTTCAAGCGATATCGAGCGTATACATCCGTATAGGTACCTATAAATAAATGATTTCGCCAGGATTTGAATCCGGACGTCCTGTTCCGTAGGCAGGGCCACTACCGACTTGGCAAGGAGGCCCTTAAAAAGGTGCAGTCCAAAAAGAAAGTTTGGGTTAATAGCGATAAGGCCACACGCCACAAATAAAAAAAATGTTAAAAAATTATTGTAGATATGGGGAAGAGTGGTGCCTCCTAGCACAGGTTATTTTATTTTGTAAATAACTCACAAGGAGACGCCGGTCAATATTCGCTGTGTGCATGATTGTGGCGCCATCTCTTAGGCAGGTGTTCAATGTCTTTTTTCTTTTTATAAATAGGTTGTATTCCTTGCTTATATGAAATGTCACTGGCTGATTCACTATTTTGACAGCTGACAAGGGCTTTTGCAGTTTCATTTCTTCTCACATTGTGCACTGCGATCGCTCTCGTTAGGGGTGGGGGGCACCATGCACTTCGCACATAGCGAATTGGATTTGTACTGGTTGTTAAGGAAATAAAGAATTTTGAACTTTTGAAAAGAATTTAGACAAATGAATTGACGCCATAACCATAATTTGCAAATCAGTTGTTTGTAAATAATCTCTTCGGAACCGCCATTACCGCTACTAAAAACGGATTTCTGATTTTGGTTCTGTGTTTGGTAAGAATAAAAAACAACAAATATTTTTATAAACTTTTATTCAGAAGCAAATATACTGAAATACCATGTCAAACTGGTAGAGCAATTTTTTGATAATGTAAATCAGGATAAATATAGTATTTTCCTCCAGGGGAACCTCAAATGTATGTGTACGTGACGTACACATAGCTACGTCAGATAAACGTCAGTCCATAGTCCAAGCTAAGCCAAGTATGACCATTGGTAATATGTTTTCGGCAGAAGGGAATGCCTGTCGATGGCCGCTCCGGTTGGTTGAGTGCTCTAAGTAGTATACACTCAAACTAGATCATATATATTATGCATATTCAAATTTGATGTTACAAGATTTTATTTAAATTAAAACATACAGGTAATAAGTACCTATATTATTCAAACGAATACATCATCGAATAGATTAATATAATATTAATTATTTGAAATGGTTGGAAACTGTATTAAGATCACCAAGTACGTTGTGACGCCACCGAGAAACTGAAAAGTAAAGACAACGATTATTACACACAAAGTATGACACAATATTGCAAACCGGATAAATTTTTAGACTCAAGTTAGCAATATTTTTATTTTTTAGTTTACACAAAATGCTTGCCTACAAAGCGTAGTATATCTCACACAGGCGCACCCACAATTTTATGTAAAACAATTTTGTCACCCATGACTTCATCATTGTAAACTTTGAGGGAGATGAAAACTTTACTGAATTAGGTAGGGCAGATGCCCCGGTTGTGGCCACTGTGCCGGTTTTGGCCATTTTCAAATTTATTAAGGTAGACAAATTTACAAGTCTATGGTTTATGGTTAATATAAGAGTAAAATATGGCAGTAGGTACAGATGTCTGTCAGGCCATGGAAAAAACTGGCCAAAACTGGCTCCTGGACCCTTTTCTGACATTTCATTAAAGAAAAAATAGATCTAATGTCAGAATCTTAACAGCGGAGATTCATATAAAGATAGTATTATATTTTCAGTGACTTAGTACATAATTCCTTAATGACGGATGTCTGAACAAACAAACTCTCCTTAAAGTGGCCAAAACCGGGGCATCTGCCCTGCATGAAGTATCTAATTATTATATTTTATTTAGTGCTAATTTCTCTTAAGCATCGCTCTCAAGTACTACGAGTACCTATACTAGATTCCGCCACTGTGGATTGCTTTCAGGCGATTATGGTAAATATGAAAGATACAATGAAAGAATGAAAGATACCGCTGCTGTGAGCTGTCGATTCAGCGTGTAGACTCCGATGGTCGAGAACTTGGTGTTGCTCAGCGTGAGCTGCTTGGAGAACTGGTCCAGCTCCTTAGATATCAGCTCGCATTTCGGGGCCAGGTACACGGTTAGCCGGCCTAGCAGGCTTGCGGTTTGCTCTCTCTAACGACAAATTAACGAAATGTAAAATTGGCGGCGAAAACTTATAAGCTCATAACGTTTTTGCTAAAACAGTTATCCGATCTCAGCAAAAGCCAAGCCCCTTAGTCTTGAATTTACTCTACACCTTGGTTTAGAAAGTATGGCTTGTTCGATTCACAGATTTATTATAGTTATATGTATGTTATGGACCATAACGTAATATATAGTATATAGTAGGGTGGATAGAAAATTTTTTTTGGATATCAGAAGGGGCGGTATTTCAGAAAGATCCTGTAAAGGTATACAATCAAAACTTTATAAGAAGACTTTGTAAAATTTTGAGTGGAAGTACTGCCGCAACCACAGTCAAAAATTTCAAATTTGATATATTTTGCAAAAAAAATTAAGAGTGGGCTTCATTGTTCGTCAAATAAAAGTACTTACAATTATATAAGTAAAGTCGTATTGATGTTATAATTTGGTTAAAAAAACCGGCCAAGTGCGAGTCGGACTCGCGCACCGAGGGTTCCGTAAAAACCTAAAACAATTGCTATTTCTTATGATTGCGTGGACATGAAAGTTTCGTTTTGCTACATCAGAAAGATATTATAGAGCTGAGTATATGATATGAATTTCAATTCAATACCTCTACGCGTTTACGAGGAAACAGGTAGTAAGTTTAAAATTTAAAAAAATATTTTAATTACTATTTTACTAAAAATGCCTACTTTTCGTAATTTTTCCTTTGTCTTTGCTATATAAAGTTTCTTCGTGCCAAGTTTCAAGTTTCTGAGTTTACGGGAAGTACCCTTTAGGTTTTGAGTTTCTTGCGAGTACTCATCTCCAAAATATGCAACTTAAATTGCTATTTCTTTTGATTGCGTTAACATGAAAGTTTGTTTTTGCCACAGCTGAAAGGTATAATAGACCTGAGTATTTGATACGAATTTCAATTTAATACCTTTACGCGTTTACGAAGAAGAAGGTAGTAAGTTTAAAATTTAAAAAAATATTTTTTGTATGATTCTACTTAAAAATGTCTACTTTTTATAATTTTTCTTTTGTCTGTGCTATATGACGTTGCTTCGTGCCAAGTTTATAGATTCTGAGCTTGCGGGAAGTACCCTTTAGGTTTTGAGTATCTCGCGAGTACTCCGTTTCAAAATATGCAACTTAAATTGCTATTCCTTTTGATTGCGTTGACATAAAGATTTGGTTTTGCTACATCTGAAAGGTACTATAGCCCTGAGTATTTGACATGAATTTCAACTAAATAACTTTACGCGTTTACGAGGAAACAGGTAGTAAGTTTAAAATTTTAAATATATATTTTTGTATGATTTTACTACAAATGTCTACGTTTTATAATTTTTCCTTTGTCTATGCTATATGACGTTGCTTCGTGCCAAATTTCAAGTTTCTGAGTTCATGGGAAGTACCCCGTAGGTTTTGCGAGTGCCGAAAACTCTAAAATTTGCAGCATAAACGACTGTATCTTTTGATTGCGTTGGCTTTTAAGTTTGTTTTTTTCACAGTTTCAAGGGACAATAGACCTAAGTATTTGGTATAAATTTCAGCTTGATACCTCCACGCGTTCCTGAGAAAAATGGTCTTGACAGACAGACAGACAGACAGACAGACAGACAGACAGACGGACAACTAAGAGATCCTATTCAATTCAAATCATTTATTTCAGGCAAAGCCCATACAATGTTAGTATTGAAACAAAAACATAAAAGTTACTTATAGAACTAATGTTAATAAATACAAATCATAAGAAAAAACATATGTACAAAACATAGCACCGAGACATAACCGGATGAGCACTAATCTTTTTTAAGTTAGTTAGTTTTTAAGTTACTATAAGGGTTCCGTTTTTTTTCCTTTTGAGGTACGGAACCCTAAAAACGAAAAAAAAAACAAAAATAACAAAAAAAAAACCTTCAAAATCAGGGTTTACGTGTCGAACAACTTGTAAAAATTTGTTTACACTATATGTAATTTTTAATATTTTATACATAATTGTATATTTTAACTAAGTGATAAAAGTTAAAAATAAACCCGCTAAAACTATGTGGTGATATTTTTTATAATTGTAATTTTAGAACAAATACGATTTCTTATTATTGATTGCGGCAGTACTTGCACTCGTTCAATTAGTATTATATTTGGAATATAAAATGCTATTTTGTCAAATAATCATTTCCAAGAACCGCTGAAGTATGGAAATTCCGAATTTTGAAATTCGGAATTTCCATACTTCAGCGATCCACCCTAGTATATAGTGAGGGATTGTCTAAATTACCTGTGTATGTGTCCAGTGGCAAGGCTCAACGACGAGCATTAATGTTGCTAGGTGAACGAGATTCCAGTTCAGCGCCAATGATATTCCGTACACCTCTGAGAAGGGTAAACAAATATATGTGCCAGTCCAGGGAAAAAGGGACCCCTTTGTCGATATGGAGTTACTTGTAGTATAGTGTTACACTATGACAAATTATTTCATCATCGCGATAAAGCAACAGGTTGTCTTACACTGGTGTTATTAACAATTTTAAAATACAATAACAAGGATGCCATGATGATGACTTAATAGCGGCATTCTTGTTACACTGTATTTTAAAACGTCATATAATATCAGTGTAGGACCACCTTAAGCTCCACCATGAAGTAGAAGCATCTCAGCATATTCAGCAATTTATAAAGAAAAAAGGACCGACTTCACTTAGGCTAGGTTATTCTACTTATCCAAGAGCAAATTGCCCGAGTTACCTACCCTAAAACTAGTAGTTCTGTGAACCGTAGACTTCGGAGCATTTCCCCACTTTTTCCCCCCTTTCACCCTCCCTCGAAACTTTTTTTTTACAACAACCTCTGAAGTAGTGTGGGCTTGACCTTTTACCCGAAAATGATTGAAATCCGTCCATAAATAACGCGACAGCAAACTTCCCCTCTTTTCCCCCTTATTTTCCCCCCAATCAAAAAAATGCCTCGACAATTTTTGGAAAATAAATCAAGGAACGTACAAGCCAAGTTTCATCGAAATCGGATGAAAAATTCGACCTCTAGACCGATACTGACCAACCAACCAACCAACCAATACACACAATCTGCCAAATCGTCGTACTCGCTCGCTACGCTCGGCTCCTCAGTCAACTACTCAAATCACTACCTATAGGCGTGCCTGTAATATTTTAAGATCCTGACCTAAGACAATGACAATAACTCAAAGTATACCCTTTTACCCAAAAAAAAAATAGTTTTCAAAATGGTTCTGCTGTCTTCGAATTATAAAAATAGAAAAAAAAGCAATTTATATACCGACGAATTGAGAACTTCCTTCGAAATCTTCTAGTTGGTTGAAAACGTGAATAACCCATTTCAATATATTTAAAATGCAAGGGAATAAAAAACGACCCCAATAATTTATTTACTAAAGCAAGCGGCAATATCCTAAAATAAAATGATTTAAAAAATCCATACTTTGCTTCACCAACATGTAGTAAGGGGTGATCACGAGACGCAGGAATGCAGACAAGAGGACTGTGATCAGAAACAGGCCGTTAGTGTCGTTCATCTCGTTCATCATGTCGCTCGTGCGCTCGTGCGAGACCGCGCAGCGTCGGATCACGGTCCCCGCTTGTGATGGGAATGTTGAGGTTAATGACCCTGAAAAATTTATAGTTTTGTATTTGATCGCTTTTTCTTCACCGATATCGACGATTTTGTTATGTCTTGCCGGAGTGATCCGCAGGGAACAAACATGTTTTGTATGCAGGCACGCTGAAGGTAATTTGAAATCTTAACTACCTACACTTTTTGCAAGCTCACTCGTTAAAAGCCAGGGAAACACACTTTTCACAGAAATCGGATGTGCGGCGGGCATTGGGCAGCTCTCCGACCAAAGTCGCGAGCGCTACGTACGTTTATGGCACTGGCTTTTATTAGAGGACTAGCTGTACCCGCGCGGCTTCGCTCGCGTGCGTTGCAGTAGGTTCTGTCACTTTTCGTTACCCTCAACAATCCATTGCTAAACGCTTTCTACATGTCATATTTCATACAGTATGTTTAGCAGTTTAGCTAAAATTTACTTCTTGCATATAACTTCGACATCCCAAAAGATCGACTGAAAGCGTCTGAGATTTGACTGTGTCAGCCATGGCAAATTAGCAATAGTACAGTGTGTTTTTTGTTTATGCGGGGAGCTCCGCCCCCCGAGCCCCCGTTTTTTGCCGCCCATCACATGATTAACTGTAGCAAAACTCTTCTTCTCCCATTTCAAATATTCACCGTAACAATTTTTGGTATAATTAGCAATAGTACAGTGTGTTTTTTGTTTATGCGGGGGGCTCTGCCCCCCGAGCGCCCCTTTCTTTACAGCCCATCACGTGGTAAACTCTATCAAAACTCTTTTTCTCCCATCTCAAATGTTCAACGTATCAGTTTTTGGTATAATTTGCAGTATTTTATTTGCCCCCCGTTCTTTACCGCCCATCACGTAGTAAACTCTCTCAAAACTCTTCTTCTCCCATCTCAAATGTCCAACCTAGAAATTTTTGGTATGATAAGCAATATTGCGGTGTGTTTTTTCTTTCTTGGCCCCCCTTTCTATCCCGCCCATCACATGGTAATCTTTATCAAAACTCTTTTTCTCCCATCTCAAATGTCTAACCTAACAATTTTTGGTATAATAAGCAATAGTACGGTGTGTTTCTTCTGTATGCGGGGTAGGAGCCCCCTGAGCCCCCTACTTTTTGCCGCCCATAACGTGGTTAACTCTATCAAAACTCTTTTTCTCCCATTTCAAATGTTCAACGTAACAATTTTTGGTATAATAAGCAATAGTACGGTGTGTTTTTTCTTTATGCGGGGGCTCCGCCCCCCGAGCCGCCCTTTCTTTGCGGCCCGTCAAGTAGTAAACTCTATCAAAACTCATTTTCCCCCATCTCAAATGTTCGACGTAACAATTTTTGGTATAATAAGCAATAGTACGGTGTGTTTCTTCTTTATGCGGGGGGCTCCGCCCCCCGAGCCCCCCTTTCTTTGCGGCCCGTCACGCGGCAAACTCTATCAAAACTCTTTTTCCCCCATCTCAAATGTTCGACGTAACAATTTTTGGTATAATAAGCAATAGTACGGTGTGTTTTTTCTTTATGCGGGGGGCTCCGCCCCCCGAGCCGCCCTTTCTTTGCGGCCCGTCACGTAGTAAACTCTATCAAAACTCATTTTCCCCCATCTCAAATGTTCGACGTAACAATTTTTGGTATAATAAGCAATAGTACGGTGTGTTTTTTCTTTATGCGGGGGGCTCCGCCCCCCGAGCCCTCCTTTCTTTGCGGCCCATCACGTAGTAAACTCTATCAAAACTCTTTTTCTCCCATCTCAAATGTTCGACTTAACAATTTTTGGTATAATAAGCAACAGTGCGGTGTGTTTTTTCTTTATGCGGGGGGCTCCGCCCCCGAGCCCCCCTTTCTTTGCGGCCCATCACGTAGTAAACTCTATCAAACTCTTTTTCTCCCATCTCAAATGTTCGACGTAACAATTTTTGGTATAATAAGCAATAGTACAGTGTGTTTTTTCTTTATGCGGGGGGCTCCGCCCCCCGAGCCCCCCTTTCTTTGCGGCCCATCACGTAGTAAACTCTATCAAACTCTTTTTCTCCCATCTCAAATGTTCGACGTTACAATTTTTTGTATAATAAGCAATAGTACAGTGTGTTTTTTCTTTATGCGGGGGGCTCCGCCCTCCGAGCCCCCCTTTCTTTGCGGCCCATCACGCGGCAGACTCTATCAAAACTCTTTTTCTCCCATCTCAAATGTTTGACGTAACAATTTTTGGTATATTAAGCAATAGTACAGTGTTTATTCTTTATGCGGGGGGCTCCGCCCCCCGAGCCCCCCTTTCTTTGCGGCCCGTCACGCGGCAAACTCTATCAAAACTCTTTCTCTCCCATCTAAAATGTTTGATGTAACAATTTTTGGTATAATAAGCAATAGTACGGTGTGTTTTTTCTTTATGCGGGGGGCTCCGCCCCCCGAGCCCCCCTTTCTTTGCGGCCCATCACGTAGTAAACTCTATCAAAACTCTTTTTCTCCCATCTCAAATGTTCAACGTAGCAGTTTTTGGTATAATTTGCAATATTACCGTTTTTTTTTATTGCGGGGGGCTCGGCCCCCCGAGCCCCCCGTTCTATACCGCCCGTCACGTAGTGAACTCTATCAAAACTCTTCTTCTCCCATCTCAAATGTTCAACGTAACAATTTTCGGTAGATTTAGCTATAGTGTGGTGTCTTTTTTTCTTTTTGCGCCCCCCTCTCTTTGACGCCCATCACGCGGTGAACTCTATCTAAAAGCGGTATTAGACATTGCAACCGGCAGAGCCCAATCTGTCAGGTTGGAAGGTGTAATTAAAGGTAGGGCCTGTAGGGAACTGAAGGAGGGGAAGGGAGAGGCAGGGTACACAACAGATTGGGCCCTGCAGGTTGCAATGTGTAATACCGCTTTAAACTCTTTTTCGGTAGGGTGTGCCGGTACTTTTCGATTTCCGTGTTTCACTATGTTCCGTTTGTTTTTTTATAGTTAGTTAATTTAACTTTTATTCTTGCACCTTTTGTACATGTCTGTTGTATAGACCCAATGGTTGACTGGTGGAAAATATCATTTGGTATGATGTCCGCCGTTTGGTCTCACAGTTTTGTATTTCGTGCAATATGGTGTAAATAAAAAAAGATTCTTATAGGGAGGCAACGCGCACATAAAACCTCTGGATTTACAGGCGTCCATTGGCTACCCTAAGTGCTTACCATCAGGCGGGTCGTATGATTGTTTGCCATCGCCGTGGTTTAAAAAATATATAGTTGAAATACAAATGCATAAGTATTTATCTACCATATAAAGGCATTTCCCATACAAAGTTTAAACCCCCCTTAAACCCCCTTAAATCCAAAAAGTTCATATTTTTTATAGCCTATGTCCTGACCAGAGGTCTGTAGAACCTGCTAGTGAAGTTTTTATAGAAATCGGTTCAGGCGTTTTGACGCCAACTCTCCCCATCCAAACAGACAAACAGACAAACAGACAAAAATTCTAAAAATCGCCGAAACGTGTTCTGTTATCGATTCTAAGAGCTACTAACTCATTTTTTTGCTAATATCTCCAATGTACAGATTTTTGACCCTCTTCACCTTTATTATATGTATAGATAGATAGATAAATCTATATGGCAGGCTATTATTTCTCTACTGCTGCGTGGCCCCGGCTTTAGAATAGTGCCACTCCGTCTCTTCCCGCGGGCGTCGTAAGAGGCGACTAAGGGATAAGGGATAAGGAAACCTCTGATTCCTACTGCTCGTGAGAACGCTGTGGTGATTTATTTAATTAATAGTCATCCGCATGGCGGCGATGCGGTTCGCCACCCATCACGTCTCGTTCTTCACGGGGGCGAGAAGTGGCTCACGGAGAGCCGTTCTGCTGCATTGATCGTAGCAGGTGAAAATCCGTGATCTCTGCCTACCCCTTTTGGGATATAGGCGTGATTGTATGTATGTATGTATGTATTATATATTTCTATAAAACGATCACCATGTTGCAGTTGGTCCAGATGTCGGTTGAGCGCAGCGGCGCCCTCGCGCACCGCCAGTACAGTGCATGCCCACTTTATTATGGCCAGCATGCCCTGCATATCGGCGACGTAATATATTCCGTTAAGAAATACTATCATCCCTGAAAATTATTAAATATTATAAAATATTAACTATCATCATCCATCCATGAATTCGCTATGTCTGTGTAGAAGTTATGCGAATAGTATAAATTTGTAATGAAAGATAAAATGTTTGAATCGTATTATTTTAAGTACTAACATGTTTCGTGATCCTCAGATTTTATTTCCATCAAATGCAAGATGAAGCTAGTCGTCATAACTGATACCATCCACAGCAGAAGGATGACTATTGCGAAACCTTTTATTCTTTCCATTTTAGCGGGCGGGTCACTCATGTTGAGGTCAATTTTGATCTGAAATATATTAACATTTAAGCCAGGAATCCATGCACAAAGTGCTTCTTTGTTATGTATCTGCCTGGTTAGATGTGTTCAGCGGGCGGCCTGTGGCTAATAATAGTAATAATGTATGTCGGATGTATCTATCCGGCCACCACTCATTTAACTGCAAATGCCTTTTTTCTAAAAAAAAAACTTAATAATGGGTAAGAGGACCTTTCATTTCCCTATAAAGAGACCCCTTTTCTTAGTAGTTTCTGTTTAAAATTTAAACTTTGCGCCTACTAACGAATCAGAAGCGAAAATAGTTGCCAAAATCTTGTTTCCATTTCTAAGGTGAAGCGTTATATCACACCGAATCCCTTTGGTACCTGCTGCAAGAGGCCCAGGACTCGCTGCAAGCTCTTCATCTGAGCCGGGCCCCTGTAGACGGCCAGGCTCGAGTAGGCCATGAGCAACACTCCGTCTCCCGCCCATATGATTGCCTGCACCGGTGTCTTACCAGCGTGGACCCGATTGTCAGGGTTTTGGTTCAATTCTAGAATCATAGTCGCCAGTAGTATGAGATCTGAAAAAAGGTGTAGAAGTAATGCACAGGAACTACATTTTTCAACCGACTTCAAGATTCCGAAGGAGGAACTTTGTTTTTTTTTGCTTAATTTATCGAAATCGCGGAGCGTATGCGAAGTGACTTCTTACAAACAACTCCAGACCGAACCAAACTGTCACCTGGCTACTGGGACGTCTCGGCATTTGGATGGCTTTTTGATTTCGATAGTTTGTCTGACGATAACTTTAGTAACGTTTTTCTGATTTTTATGAAATTTCTTGGGGCTGTAGCAGAGGTACATAAAATTTGTAAGTTCGTATATGAGCAGGATCGATAAAGTGGTTATGGAGTTAGAAGGAGAAAAAAAACCTCCTTGGGGTCTTGTTATATTGGTCAACTCGTTTGCAAGTAAATCGCGAGTTCTTAGTTCGAGGCGGACTACTAGTTTAATTTATGTTCACCGATTATTCGAAGACGGTTGGGCCGATTTGGAAAATATTTTTTTTTGTTTGAAAGAGTTTTCTTCACACTTGGTCTCATTGTCAACAGGTCCAGATCTGATGATCGAGGGAATTCTTCAACTATTATAGGCACACCTATAGTGTTGTCACTATTTTTTACAGCAACTCGGCCACTTTCTCTTGGAATAGCGGATACTAAGTGAGGTCGGTTCTTTTATTGTTTAAAATTATTTATTTTATCAACATAACTGTGGCATGATTTCAAGTTTTCTCAATTTCGCAAAACGTTAAGTTTATCGGTGAATAAACTCACTTCATTTTTTTGTTCCAAATTCCGATCCGATGACCTAATGACCGATACATACACACATACATACATACAATCACGCCTATATCCCAAAAGGGGTAGGCAGAGATCACGGATTTCCATTTGCCACGATCAATGCAGCAGAACGGCTCTCCGTGAGCCACTTCTCGCCCCCGTGAAGAACGAGACCGATGACTAAGTAATAATACCTATCTTGGGTCAGATTTATTAACCTAGTAAGCTTTATTCTAAATTACTAGGTTAATAAATCTGACCCAAGATAGGTATTATTGTATTTATTTATTAACTAACTATTTTGGCAAAACGATGCAAAAAGAATCTTGGCCTTCAAAACGAGAACATGCTACCTGTCCCTATCCTGCGCAACTTCCAGTTATTGACGCGAAGCTGCAGCAGATCCGCCGCCACACTGTCTTCCCAACGATACCTGGGCCGCCCACCGGATGGCGACCAGTCGGTCGACCCAATAACGCTCTCTTGACAGCCCAATCCCCACCCATTCTCTGTAGGTGACCGTACCAGCGAAGGTTGAGGGCTTTTGTTTCGCCGATGATATTGGGTTAATCTTGCGTTGAAGTGTTTAATAGCAACTTTTTTTGGTTTTAAAATTATAGGTCGTGGTGAAGAACAAGTGCAACCATTCTTAATCTGACATTGAAATTTAACGTTCAAATAGCGCCCTCTATTGGGCAAATCTGTATTGGATCTGGATAGCTCTTATTTCAGTCCAGATCACATCAGATAGGCGTGACTGGTGGACTATACCGAAGGCTGGCTAAGTGGGCATTATTTCTAGATTGTTTTCAAATACGTATATATGCGCCACAACTCCATAAACTTGTGTAAAAGTTTGATGATTATTAGTAGTAATCTTAATTGTAACCGACTTTCATAAAATACAATTATTAATTATTATAAAGATCCCAGAGACCTATGTGATGCAGAGTTAGTTAAGGATTTCCGTCTCCGGCGTGTTTCCGTCGGTCGGAGATGGCTCGTAGAAGTTTAATGTTTCAGCGCCGACGTACACTCTGCGTATAACCCGTCATCCACTGTATTGCACAGACGTTAATCACTTAACTGATTATTGTAGTGACAACTGCCTGCAGCACAGCGAGCGGTGTGGACACGCGGAAGCGCCAGCCGGCGCCCGCGCGGCTCGTGCGCAGCGGCGCGACGCCGGCGCAGCGGCACAGCCGCAGTATCAGCGCCAACGAGCCCTCTGCGTACATCCCGTCATCCACTGCATTGTAAAATTATAAGTTTTTTGTAACAGGTTGTATAAGGTCCGTAGCTTTGATGTAAGATAAGAATGATGATCGGCACTCGTTGCGACCCTTGTGCGACCACCCCCTTCGCCCACCCCTAAGGCTGGCACTAAGGTGTATAAGACCAAAACCTCAGTCACATCAGTGTAGAATTACATGGTTATTGCAACAATTAATCAAGAAAACCAATTTCAGTACCCACTCACATTTGGTACTCAAAATGTTTGTAATACACACTCGTTTTACAATTGGTACTTTATTGCTTGACGATCAAAAACGGACTGACTTTAGGGCGGTTTTTAGGGTCCGGAAGTCAACTAGGAACCCTTATTTATAGTTTCACCATGTCCGTCTGTCCGTTTGTCCATCCCCGGCTTCGCTCAGTGATGGTTAGTCTTAAAAAACTGAAATTTGGTATGAGTATGTGGTTTAATCACGCCTACAAAATGGTAAAACGAAATCTGTTTTTTTTATTAGGGTACCTACCGTATGAAGTGGGGAGTGATTAAATGATTTTTATTTCGCTTCAATTTCAACCCTATTGTGTAGGGTATCGTTGGATAGGTCTTTGAAAACAAATAAGAGTCTTCCAAATCAATTTTTGTATACAAATAATCCTGTCGTAAATAATAGCTACGAAAGTTTAAAAAAACCGGCCAAGTGCGAGTCGGACTCGCGCACCGAGGGTTCCGTAAAAACCTAAAACAATTGCTATTTCTTATGATTGCGTGGACATGAAAGTTTCGTTTTGCTACAGCAGAAAGATATTATAGAGCTGAGTATATGATATGAATTTCAATTTAATACCTCTACGCGTTTATGAGGAAACAGGTAGTAAGTTTAAAATAAAATAAAATATTTTAAGTACTATTTTACTAAAAATGTCTACTTTTCGTTATTTTTCCTTTGTCTTTGCTATATGAAGTTTCTTCGTGCCAAGTTTCAAGTTTCTGAGTTTACGGGAAGTACCCTTTAGGTTTTGAGTTTCTTGCGAGTACTCATCTCCAAAATATGCAGCTTAAATTGCTATTTCTTTTGATTGCGTTGACATGAAAGTTTGTTTTTGCCACAGCTGAAAGATATAATAGACCTGAGTATTTGATGTAAATTTCAATTTAATACCTTTACGCGTTTACGAGGAAGAAGGCAGTAAGTTTAAAATTTAAAAAAATATTTTTTGTATGATTCTACTAAAAATGTCTAGTTTTTATAATTTTTCCTTTGTCTGTGCTATATAACGTTGCTTCGTGCCAAGTTTAAAGATTCTGAGCTTGCGGGAAGTACCCTTTAGGTTTTGAGTTTCTCGCGAGTACTCAGTTTCAAAATATGCAACTTAAATTGCTATTCCTTTTGATTGCGTTAACTTAAAGATTTGGTTTTGCTACATCTGAAAGGTACTATAGCCCTGATTATTTGACATGAATTTCAATTTAATAACTTCACGCGATTAAGAGGAAAATGGTAGTAAGTTTAAAATTTAAAATATATTTTTTTGTATGATTTTACAAAAAAAATCTACTTTTCGTAATTTTTCCTTTGTCTGTGCTATATGAAGTTTCATCGTGCCAAGTTTCAAGTTTCTGAGTTTACGGGAAATACCCTTTAGGTTTTGAGTTTCTTGCGAGTACACAGTTTCAAAATATGCAACTTAAATTACTATTTCTTTTGATTGCGTTGAAATAAAAATATGGTTTTGCTACATCTGAAAAATCCTATAGCCCTGAGTATTTGACATGAATTTCAACTTAATAACTTCACGCGTTTACGAGGAAAAAGGTAGTACGTTTAAAATTTTAAATATATATTTTTGTATAATTTTACTAAAAATGTCTACTTTTTATAATTTTTCCTTTGTCTATGCTATATGACGTTGCTTCGTGTCAAATTTCAAGTTTCTGATTTCATGGGAAGTACCCCGTAGGTTTTGCGAGTGCCGAAAACTCTAAAATTTGCAGCATAAACGACTGTATCTTTTGACTGCGTTGGCTTTTAAGTTTGATTTTTTCACAGCTTCAAGGGACAATAGACCTAAGTATTTGGTATAAATTTCAGCTTGATACCTCCACGCGTTCCTGAGAAAAATGGTCTTGACAGACAGACAGACAGACAGACAGACAGACAGACAGACAGACAGACAGACAGACAGACAGACAGACGGACAACAAAGTGATCCTATAAGGGTTCCGTTTTTTTCCTTTTGAGGTACGGAACCCTAAAAAGGATCCCCCCAACTTTGACTTTTCAACCGCGAGTCCAATAAAAAATTTGTAAAATTCAAGGAAGTGAGGCCTGATACGTAATTTAAACGAAAACTGAATAAAATCTGTTGAACCTTTTTCAGATATAATTCCAAAGGCACATAAATGACGTAAGTGCTGCAAAATATCCCTTAATAAACAACTTTTTAAAAAGATATACTGTAACAGGCTGGCGCAGCTACGGAACCCTATACTGAGCATGGCCTGACATGCTCTTGGTCGGTTTTAATATCTATCGTCAGCCATAATCATGAAAATAAGGTCACCAATCGCAAGTCCGTTTTCATAGTAAGTGAATTCATGAACTATAACATGTCTGTTATAGTTCTTATTAATTAATTGACGACATAAGATACTTGATGCTATTTCAATATTGATTCCCACTGGTCTTTAAACTACCTAGGTAAGACAAATATCAGTGGCACCTTACCATAGTTATCACTTCTCTTAGGATTCTTATGAACGTTTCGAGGTATTTTCATGACGGCCCTTAGCTTTGCTGCTTATACACGGCTACACCACCTAACTATAGTTTGGGTATAAGTGAAATAATTTCAACTAGTACACAAGGCAAACCATTTAAAATTCCATGTAAATACCTCAATCCTAGACTGAATTGAAGGCAACAAGTGCTTAGTTTTGGGTCATTTGCGGTGCTGGATACGCCATATCATTAAAAAAAACGTAAATTATTAACCATGCCTGTCTACAAACAGAGATGAGCATTATTCGAATACGAATAATAATAAATGACTTGAATGAATAATCAAGCGCTGGTAGCCTTGCGGTAAGACGTCCGACTTTCAATCCGGAGGTCTCAGGTTCAAACCCCGGCTCGTACCACTGAGTTTTTCGGAACTTACGTACGGAATATCATTTGATATTTACCAGTCGCTTTTCGGTGAAGGAAAACATCGTAAGGAAACCGGACCTAATCCCAAAAAGGCCTAGTTTCCCCTCTGGGTTGGAAGGTCTGATGGCAGTCGCTTTCATAAAAACTAGTGTCTATGCCAATTCATGAGATTAGGTTGTCAAGCGGACCCCAAGCCGGGATAAACGCTAGGAAGAAGAAGAAGACTTGAATGAATAATCATTTGACGCTATTTATTCGTCGAATAAATTATTCGCAAAAAAAATATTTGACGAATAATTCATTCGAATAAATTAGCTGCGAACACAGTTATTAGAAGTACTAGAAATCTTGCGAAATTTTGACTTTTAGCTTTATAATACGCTACCTGACGCGTCTCTTCCAGAATTTAGTAAGCTGTGCTGAAAAAATACATGTATAAACAAACGGCAACATTATTAGTAAGGTGAGAGCCAGGAACGGTATATCTGTGTAACGAGTTGTAACATGTGGGTAACTACATGCAACGTCAAACCTCGGTAAATGGTACTCGGCAGCAATACAGGGTGAAATGTAGACCACCGGTCATATGAGCGAGGTGATTAGGTAGGCCATACTTTTTTTTTCGGCGAGGGAGGTAATACTCGTGTATACCATTTAGCCCGTACTAAATGGTTATGTCCGACTCAACTGGGGCCATACTGAACGACTTTTACTATGGGACCGAACTCCAAATCCCAAAAGAATGTTTGGCTTCCCCATAAAAAACGACGACATCTGATCGGTCGTAATATGTAAAACAGTCAAAAACATTTTTACGATTTCGGAGTTGATCTGGTCCCATTGTAAGGGTCGTTCCGCGTTCGGCATGGCCTACCTAATCACCCTCGCTCAATATGACCGTATGGTTAAAATTTCACCCTGTAGGGATTGCAGAAATGGTCCCTTTTTTGGTTTTTCGTAAATAAATCAGTAGGGGTAGCTCATACGTTTCAGAGCTATTATTTGAAGGGTACACGGAAAGAACATGTCTAGTACCTTTTTTCGTAAAATGTGATTTTTAATTCCGCTAGGATTGAGGCATTGGTGCGGCGCGCAGTCCATGGAATTTTTAGCATCTTACGCCAGCACCACATCTCGAATGCGTCAATTCTGCTCCGAATGCTTGCTTTTAGAGTCCAGGATTCCGAACCATATAGAAATATAGAGAATTTAATCCTCAATAGAGTAGTATGGCCTATTTACAAAGTATTCTTTAACTTTCCTAACTGATGTATGTTGTAGTAAACTTTTGTGATTGTGTTGTCTTAGTTTCGGAGTTTCCCTTAAAGGGATAAGTTCGCCTTTGTACTTTACATCTTTTGTTTACTGTATTTATCTACTGTGTTATCTATCTATCTATACATATAATAAAGCTGAAGAGGGTCGAAAGTCTGTACATGGAAGATATTCGAAAAAAAATTGGCTGGGGATAGTTAGAATCGATAACAGAACAAGTTCCAACAATTTTTAGAATTTTTGTCTGTTTATCTGTTTGTCTGTTTATCTGTTTGTCTGTTTATTTGACCGCGCATCACGTGAAAACGGCTGAACGGATTTTGTTGAAATTTTGTATAGAGATAGCTTGAGTCACGGGAAAGGACATAGGATAGTTTTCATCCCGAAAATCAACCCTGGAGGAGGTAAAAAGGGGGTTGAAAGTTTGTATGGAGAATTTTTAACCGCTGGACCAATTTAGATGAAAATTAGTATGGGTATAATTTTAGTCCCGGGAAACGACATAGGATAGTTTTCATTCCAAAAATCAACCCTAGAGGGGCTGAAAAGGGGGTTGGAAGTTTGTATGGCGAATTATTAACCGCTGAACCGAAGATTAAGATGAAACTTGGTACACAGATAGTGTGAGTCCCGGAAATAATATACTATAGTTTATAGGTATCCCGAAAATCAACCCTTTAGGGGATAAAAACGGGGTTGAAAGTTTGAATGGGGAATCTCTAACCGTTGAACGCTGGAGATAGTTTGAGCTCTGGGGAAGGATATAGAATAGTTGATATCCAGAACTCATTACTTAACGGGGGATTACTAATTCCACGCAGACGAAGTCGCGGGCAAAAGCTAGTACATATAATAAAGCTGAAGAGGGTCGAAAGTCTGTACATGGAAGATATTCGAAAAAAAATTGGCTGGGGATAGTTAGAATCGATAACAGAACAAGTTCCAACAATTTTTAGAATTTTTGTCTGTTTATCTGTTTGTCTGTTTATCTGTTTGTCTGTTTATTTGACCGCGCATCACGTGAAAACGGCTGAACGGATTTTGATGAAATTTTGTAGAGAGATAGTTTAAGTCTCGGAAAAGGACATAGGATAGTTTTTATCCCGAAAATCAACCCTGGAGGGGGTGAAAAGGGGTTGAAAGTTTGTATGAAGAATTTTTAACCGTTGAACCAATTTAGATGAAAATTAGTATGGAGATAATTTGAGTCCCGGGAAACAACAAAGGATAGTTTTCATTCCAAAAATCAACCCTAGAGGGGGTGAAAAGGGGGTCGGAAGTTTGTATGGCGAATTATTTACCGCTGAACCGACGATTAAGATGAAACTCGGTACCTACATAGTTAGTTTAAGCCCCGAAAATAATATATTATAGTTTATATCCCAAAAACCAACCCTTTAGGGAATAAAAACGGGGTTGAAAGTTTGTATGGGGAATCAATAACCGTTGAACGCTGGAGATAGTTTGAGCTCTGGGAAAGGATTTAGAATAGTTGGTATCCAGAATTTATTCCTTAATTACTAATTCCACGCAGACGAAGTCGCGGGCAAAAGCTAGTGTACAATAAAGTGTTACTTACTTACTTACTTACTTACTTACAAGTGGCGCCAAGTAAGTAGTCGGCAGTTTGTAACGGATATGTAAATTTAACCTACCTCGATTATCTCACGATATTGATAATAGGCATTTTTTAATGAAATGAAATGAAATGAAATATTTTTATTTCGAACATGAAAGTCCATATTGGGTTAGAGGTACCTACTACAATAACTTATATATGTACAGTTAGTATTATAATTAATTAGACAAAACAAACAAATAAACAAAACAAAACAATTATAACTTTCGTGGCGGTACAGCCACAGGTGAGTGTAGCTGCACATACCGCTTGACCAGGGGCGAGTCCCAACGCTGCGCCAGCGTTCTTAGGATGCTGTTAATAATATCGTTTTAATATTGTATTAAGGTATATCATTTCATACGAAAAGTATGACATTCTATGAAGGGGGTGATTTTAGAGATTCGAGCACTCGAAAGTGACATTTAAAACTCTGAATAAAACGATGAAATTATGTTTTAAAAATAAAAGCGATAGAAATTTAAAATAATGATTATTTAAACTATTAATTCCATGCGAAAAAATTGGCGTCAAACTTTTGTGGGCGATTATTTTCGAGCTTGAATTTTTTGAATTCGAGCGTCCGGCTGTCAAAAATCGGCCCCCCTTTTGAGATAAAACTAAAACAATCTACTTTTTACTGTAACCTGTCTAACTTTCACCTGTCTTCAATTGACAGGTTAATGTGATTCTTGGAAGGTTAAGGAGAACGCGTGCGGTCACGTCTTAAAATATGGATATATAATGGTTCAAAAATATGTATCCAACGCGACTTGATAATAGAGCAGTGGCTTCATATTTATGTCACATTAAATTTATCTATATTTTCAGCTATTTTCAGACAAGTTAATGTGATGATTCTTGGCAGGTTAAAGAGAAACTATCACCTGTGCCTTAAAAATATTTCAAAGAAAAATGCTGTTCCCTTTAACATCCATTCTGTTCGCCGGGCATATCCACGCGAACAAATCCGGCTGCTGGCAGATTCGTGCGTGTATCCTTAGCTATTGCCGCTAACTAAACAAGGATTTCTGATTTTGGTTCTGGTTTAGGCAAGAATTAAAAACAACAAATATTTTATGACAATTTATTTGAAAAGCAAACATTTTTTTAAATTATACTGGTGTTCTAAAATACCACGTCTAAGTGATACTGGAGGTAACAGTTTTTTGATGATTTAAGAGTCGCCAGGACGCTCGCGTGAACTCGCGTCCCCATACAAACGTAGTTCAGCTCTCATTTCAAAACGACATGCTTTAGAACCACGAAATTTGGCATGGGCATTCTAGCAGTACAGATCTATGTCGGTAATTTGTTTTCGTTGCTAAAAATTGTAATACAAAGAAAATATTGCAAAAATAAATTTTGTATGTAAATCTGTATCTGGCTGTATTTTCTCTGTATTACAATTTTTAGCAACGAAAACGAATTACCGACATAGACCTGTACTACTAGAATGCCTATGCCAAATTTCGTGGTTCTAAAGCATGTCGTTTTAAAATGAGAGCTAAACTACATTTGTATGGAAACGCGAGCGTCCTGGCGACTCTTAATTCAATATAAATGGAGTTTTTTTCGCATGTGACATCTTAGGCGATTTTCACACTGCTGCGGTTTCCGCATGCGGCGACGGTGTGCGATCGAGATAGCGCTATGCACGTTGCATACCGTCGCCGCATGCGGTTGCGGCGCCAGTGCGATAATCGCCAAAATCAACTATTCAAGAGCGTGACGCCGTAAATACAAAATTAAAGCAACTTAGAGTCTTTTCCACGGGAATACTGCCACTGAAAATATTATAAAATGGTGTAAAACCATCGAAAATAAAAAACAAATCAATATTCGAAAACCATGATTCATACTGGGGTCATGATAAGCTGGTATAATCCTCTTAGGGTGACCTACCATCACCAGTGTCAGTTTGACGTGGTATTCTTGGGACATACATACTTGTATTATGTATGACTATTAGAGTATTCATTATAATATAAGTGCCTTTGCTTAACACCATTTTAACACGAAACAAATATGTAAGTACTTATATTTTATAATCTTAAACAACTAATAGTCCATTACTACAGGGGCCAAAAAGTACCTAAGGCCTTTTCACATCGAGGTATGTATAGTGCTTTTCTCAAACATGCAATGAAATAATTATGAAGCTTCGAAATAAAATGAGAAAAAAAGTATAGTTAAAAAAGAGGCACTTCCATGCCTAGGCCTCCAATATTGTATGAAATTCCATTTAAGACCTCTCATCTAGCCGCAACCCGAAACGTGATACTTCGCAGCGTATTTTATAAGGAACATAACATCATCATTTCATTGCATGTTTGAGAAAAAATATTGATATTGCTGGCTCCGTCCACATTATCTATCTCATCGTCGATTATCAAAACATCTAAGCAAGGTTTTAAAACATTTATTTACATAACAAAATATACAGAGGTACTACAGTACAAATACTAAACTAAATTAATAACTAGCTCAAATCTAAACTAGGCCCTTGCGGCATTGTACCAAGGATGCTGGCGGCATTTCCTCGTTGTATCGCAATGCTGATACGCTGTGCGAGGAAACCGCCAGCTCTTCGGTCACCAGTTATATCAACCAGACGCTTTGCGATTTCTGCAAAAAACTTGTGTGCGCTGGGACCCCATGGACCTAGAGTTTCAACTCCAAAAGGTACAAAATGGTAATCTCTACCGAGACTTTTATATGTGTTACGTTTTGAAATTTCGGCGCTTTCCGCCGCTGCGCCCGCTTTTACGTTAGTCCGTTGGAGGTGGGACGGTGCCAGTGTGTCTACGCAGGTAGCATCCCACACTAACATCCGTCCCAGGCTCCAAGGAACCAAAGACACCCCATCAGGCCTCTTGCCAAGGTTTAAATTAACACCTATGGCAGATATTGCAACGTATATTTAACTTGTAGTTTTATTCTACAAAATGTTATTTCTCTTTTTTTCTTTTGTTATTTGGATGTGACAAACATCTGTTTTGTTGATTCTTGATCTAAATACAAAACATAGGTATTTTTTTAACCCCAACAATAAATTGGCTCTATTTCCATAACTATTGTGTATAGAAATGTGGTTTACCAATAAAATTATGGTATATTGAATGCTCTACAACTACTTGTATATCATGCAATGAAATACACAAATAATGTTTAAGAGGTATAAAATGAAAAGCTGAAAATGTCAAACAATCTTGAGGTTTCTGCCTCTGCCCGCAAGTTAGCACATGTCGTTAATCGAGGTCAACAACTTAGGAGAGTATTCATTCCTAGTATACAGACAAACTACCCGTTAAAGTTCCAATGAGTTCGGACTTTCTAGCTGCCAACTCCTATCGACCTCCCTTAGACTGGCGACTGCTCTGCGACTTGGGGTTTCGGTGTGTACGGCACACATATGCTCTTGTGGCTCAGACGTGGACCAACTAGGACACCATGGACTATCTTGTCAAAAAAGTGCGAGCCGTTTTTCAAGACATGCGTCGCTTAACGACATAATCCGTCGGTCTTTTGCCACCATCAATGTGCCTGCTCTTCTTGAGCCGACTGGCATTATCAGAGATGATGGCAGGCGGCCTGATGGGGTGTCTTTGGTTCCTTGGAGCCTGGGACGGATGTTAGTGTAGGATGCTACCTGCGTGTGCGTAGACACACTAGCACCGTCCCACCTCCAACGAACTAACGAAAAACGGGCGCAGCGGCGGAGGGCGCCGAAATTTTAAAACGTAACAAATATTAAAGTCTCGGTAGAGAGTACCATTTTGTACCTTTGGAAGTTGAAACTCTAGGTTCAGGGGGTCCCAGCGCACACAAGTTTTTTGCAGAAATCGCGAAGCGTCTGGTTGACGTAACTGGTGACCGAAGAGCTGGCGGTTTCCTTGCACAACGTATCAGCATTGCGATACAACGAGGACATGCCGCCAGCATCCTTAGTACAATGCCGCAAGGGCCTAGTTTAGATTTGAGTTAGTTATTAATTTAGTTTAATATTTGTACTGGTGCCTCTGTATATTTAATTATGTAAATAAATGTTATGTTAAATATAGATAGATATTGCTACATTATACGTTAAATACATTCAATCAAAACAATTATGTACTATTCAAATGATTACATCATCGAATGGGCATTAAACATTTGAAATGGTTTGAAACTGTATTAAGATCACCAAGTAAGTTGTGACTCCGCCAAGAAACTGAAAAGTAAAGTTAACGATTATTACACAATTGCAAATTATATTACTTACACAATATTGTGGGAGAAATATTAAAAATTAAAAATCCCAAGTGAGATCGCGGATGTATTTTAACACTTGTGAGTTACCAATATTCCAACCCTCCTAGTTTATACAAAATGCTTGCTTATAACATAGTATTTCCCACAAAGGCGTTTTATGACAATACAAATTTGAGGGATTTAATATTCAATCGTAGCCACAATTTTCTGAAAAAACTCATATTATTTAAATGTGGGGAAAGTAATTTGGTACAAGTTTTGGCTCGTTTTTTCACGTTATCTGGCAGGTAGAACTTTAAAGAGATGATTCTGAATAATATAATTTTGAAAGCATTCATTTGGCTTCGATTTTTTATATTATACATACGTATAGCTTATATTTTCTTGTGGTGGTGTGGTGAAATTTTTTGTATTATACTCGGCAGCAAAGTTCGTAAGTAACCTCTCTTTCCTTGCGGCCCTCGTACGCTCAAGATTCTATTTTTTAACCACAGCTACGCTCGTGGCTCAATTTTGGAATCTTTCGCTGGCTCGCGTCACAATAAAAGCACGAAAGGGTAAACATCAACTTTGCCTCCTTGTATAATAAATAACTATTGTCACCCATGAACTTCATCATTGTAAACTTTGACCGAGATGAAATCTTAACTAAATTAGGTGAGAGTAAAGTGTCCAATTAAGTATTATATCTTGGTACTAATTGCTTTTAAGTATCTCTCTTAATTCAACATTGTGCCACTGTGGATTGCGTTCAGCTCATTATGGTAAATACATGGTATATATGAAAGACAAAATGTATGTAAAAGTAAGTATGAAAGATACCGCTGCTGTGAGCTGCCGATCCAGTATGTAGATTCCGAGGGCTGAGAACTTGGTGTTGTTCAGCATGAGCTGCTTGGAGAACTGGTCCAGCTCTTTCGATATCAGCTTGCATTTCGGGGCCAGGTGCACGGTTAGCTGGCTTAGCAGAATTGCGGTCTGCTCTCTCTAACGACAGATTAACCCACCATGTAAAATTGGCGGCAAAAACTAACTCATAATGTTTTTGCTAAAGTTATCAGAACTCAGAAAAACCCAGCCCATATGATCCTTACTAACCCTACAATCTACCACTTTGTTCAAAAAGTATGGCTTGGTCGATTAGATCTATGAATCGAAATCTTATTTTATGTCATAATCGATACCTTTGGGTTCAAGTGACGTAAAGGACATTTTGGCGAAAATGAGTTATATATACAGTTGAGTGTTAGAATCAAATCTATACATGTAGTAAAGCTGAAAAAGGTCGAAAGTCTGTACAAAAATGAACCCTATCTGTGTCTGTCGATAGGGGGTTGAAAGTTTGTATGGAGAATTTTTAACCGCTGAACCGATTTAGATGAAAATTGGTGTGGAGATAACTTGAGTCCCGGAAAACGACATAGTATAGTTTTCATCCCGAAAATCAACCCTAGCGGGGTTGACAAGGGGGTTTGTGCGATATATGGTATAATAGGACAGGATTGTCTAAATTACCTGCGTATGTGTCCAGTGGCAGGGCTCTACGACGAGCATTAATGTTGTTAAGTTAAACAGCATCCAGTTCAGCGAGAATGATATTCCAAAAATATCTGTGTAGTGTAAAAAATACATATTCAAGTATAGGAATCATCGTTTGGCAAATAAAAGTTTACTGAGGCTACTCCACCTTTCCAAGAGCAAAGGCCCGAGTTGTAAAAAATACTCAAATCGCTATAGGTATGCCCATAATATTTGAAGAGTTCCCTGGATTTTTCCAGGATCCCATCATAGGATCCTAAAATGCAGACAGTGAGACCAGCTCTCAAGTGTATCTTTTCAAATAAAAAAGAATTTTCCAAATCGGTCCAGCTGTCATTAAATAATCGGTGAACATACAAAAAAAGAAAGGTAAAAAAACCACGCCATTTTTTTCAGATATTGTAAAAAGATAAAAACATCCATACTTTGCTTTACCAACATGTAGTATGGAGTGCTCACAAGTCGCATAAATGTAGCCAAAAGGATTGTGATCTGAAACAGGCCGTGAGTGACATTCATCTTGCTCATTATATCGCTCATGTGTTTGTGCGAGACCGCGCAGCGTCGGATAATGGTCTCCGCTTGTAATGGGAGTGATGAGGTTTTGGATCCTGAAAAATTAATGAATAGCTCATAGTTGTATTGATCGCTTTTATTCTTCACCAATATCGACGACGTCGATATAGGTACCTTGCCGATGCGAAGGAGCAGGGGACAAAAATGGCATGGCGTGGAAAAGGGGTGATTGTTGAATTATGCAATATAACTTTGTTTATAGGATGCATAATGATCAACATATCCTAATATAGTGTACATTAAATTTTATTGCAACTATATACATAAACGTAACATTTCAGTATCAAAATAGCAATTTCATAATTTTACTATATAGGGTGACTATACGAGTACAAGGGTGACGTTACTATTTTGTGCAATCTCAGACTTTGAGTTTCATTTCTAACTTTTGTGTTACTTTAACGCAATTGGCCCGATATAGACATTTGATCATCACAACAAGATGAATCGATTGATACCATACAAGAAAAAAAAATATGCCTATTATTGGGCACCTGTCCGACTGATTGCAATATTAGATCTTTACGCATATGGCTGTAGGCTTTTTTTTTGGGGACAAATCTATATGGCAGGCTATTATTATTATTACTATAAAACGATTACCATGGTGCAGTCGCTGCAGATGTCTGTTGAGCGCAGTGGCGCCCTCGTGCACGGCCAGCACCATGCATGCCCACTTCATTATGGCGAGTATGCCCTGCATATTGCCAACGATATATACTCCGTTAAGTAATACTATCCCTGTAAAGTTACTTATATTAGGACTAATTTTAACTTTCACGATTTTTGTAAATGTAGAAGTCGTTAAAATTTGCAATCGCTTATTCTTTCCCATAGTACCTAATAGAAGTTTAACAATTCTTGCTATGTCGAGGTTTAATACATTTGAAGAAAGTACATATGTTCCGCATTTCAAGGTTCAATTGTTTAGGCTGTGCGTTGTCTGTCTACTTCGTATAACACGACAGTTCCATATAACTTTATTTTTGCCTTGATGACCGATTTACCTTGAATAGAGTTGTGCGTTCTCGAATGTATGGGAAACGAAGGGACAACGTTCTCAAAAACGGCAGAACTCCGCCTTGAAGCACAATTCCATTTTAAAACAAGACTGAGTATGGTATTGCGAATAGTAGCAATTTCTAATGAAAGATAAAATGTTACAAACATAATATCAAAGATACTTACACATTTCGTCATCCTTAGAATTTATACCCATTAAATTGTAAACCCAGCTAGTCATCAGAACTGATAGCATCCACAGCAAAATTATGACTATTGCGACACCTTTAATTCTTTCTATTTTGGCGGGCGGATCAGTCATGTTGAGGTCGATTTTGATCTGAAAAATGTTAACATTTAAGGCCATTCCTCGATTCGGACAAGCCACGCCCATCCGTTAGAGACACGTTTATGGCTCCCGTGCACGAAAGAAAGAGATGCAGCGCTCCTAAGGATAAGACTTTTTAACCAAACTACGATAAATAAGCTAATCTATAAAGTGTTGTCTAATTTTGCTTCTGTGACTTTTTAGATAAACTAGAATGCCATATTTTTTACTTAGTTATATTGCTTAATCTCTTATAGTTTACGTAAGCTAAGAAAAATAAGGGGAAAAAGGACCCAACTTCGTTTTTTTTTTCTATCGAGACAACTTTCAGCAATCGTGTTTCGGCTTGGGCCAAAAACAAGAGTATAGGTATAGTCTAATAATATATATTCGAAAATAAATTCAGTCCCTTTTCCGGTTTAGTCACTAGAGCGTTTGAAAAAACCTATAATTTTTCAAAGTACCTGGCTTTTTTGTAATATTTCCCCGATTTGGTCGAGGAAAGTTCGCCTAGGTCTTCCACTTCCAATCCAACTGATCCTTCCACTCTTTTGTCATACACCTTCGTTAATCTTCTTTCATCCATCTTCTCTACATGCCGCAACCATCTTAACATATGTACTAGGGCACCGCCGGCAGCGAAGAAATTATTGTTATTATAACTGAGGCGAAAATAGCAGAAAGATTGGTACATATGTAAATGGCTGACTATAGTCATTTGGTCATCTGACTGCAGAAATGCGCTTTATCTGAAAAAAAAAACTTAATAAAGGGTAAGAGGACCTTTCATTTGACTAAAAGGAGATCCTTGACATAATTTTTATTTATTTATTATTTATTTACTCATTCAAATGAGTTACACAGCATTACAGTAAAAACTAAGGCACTGCGAACTAAAAAATAAAATATATAAAATTACTTAATACTAGTTCGATCGATATAGGCGACGTAACTTCGTGGCTCCGTGGGCAGATTGCCTCGGAACCGCCGAAACACAACACCCTTCGGCCAGAAGTCTGCACTCGCGATGGCATCCTGCAGCTGCCTGAGCTGAAGTGCCCGCAATGCCGGGACTGTAGCTGGTGCACCCTCAACGAGAAGCCAGTCTTCCGGCGAACGTACTCAACTTCCGGAGTGATGCAAGCGCGAAAAAAATATTTTTCTACAATACTACAAGAATGTGTTGTTGTGAAAAATATAGTTATTTTTACTAGAATCTGGCGGAGGTAACAAAAAATATTGTATTTTGGTAAATTTTGTTTGTAAACGTATTGGACGAGTCTGGTTAAACGCAATCGTAATAAATACAAAATATTTGTGTTATTTACAATATATATCGTAGCCTGCACAATGACGCATTGTATTACAATTCGAAATACTGATTAATATTTTCACGGAACACCGCTAAGGCGCTCGTGGCCTAGCGGGTAGAACGTTAGACTTTCAATCGGGAGCTTAAGCCTGGAAAATCCTGGATTTCGGTTGCAGAGCGGCCAAAAAAAAAAAAGAATAAGAAAAAAACAAAAAAAAAACAATGTATACATACATAACTTTTGTCTAGTGGATACATGTCAATTACAATATTTTATAGTTATCAGTACAATTCATATTGTAGTACTCACGATTTTGATATAACCAGAAAAGTTTTGTTATGTTTACAAAGTGTTTAGTCGTCACATATACAGCAAGACAACACTGTAGAGATAACCGGATTCTGGTTACCAGTACGAGACTTTTTTTTCAGCGCGACACGTAGAGCGCCCTACTCGGTATTGCTTGGTATTGATATATACTCTCAGTTCAAAAGTGTAACTGTACCCCTACTACCGAATCAAAGACTAAAACAGTTGTTAAAATTGTGTAGTCTTTTTTAAGGTGCAAGCAGCACACGGAGGGCTTTCCTGGTACCTGCTGTAAGAGGCCCAGGACTCGCAGCAAGCTCTTCATCTGAGCCGGGCCTCCGTAGACGGCCAGGCTCGAGTAGACCAGGCGTAATACTAGAATAGTTATCGATACAAATGCCTCCATGGTTGTATCACCAGCGACGACTCGATTGTCAGGGTTTTGGTTCAATTCTAGAATTAGAGTCGCCAGTACTATGAGATCTGAAAACAAAAATACAATGATTATTATAAAGACTCCAGGGACACATATGTTGTGGAGTCAGTTAAGGATCTCTGTCTCCGGCGTGGAGTGGAACCGTAGAGATTCAAAGCTTCAGCGCCAACTTCTGCATACAATCCGTCATCCAATGTATACTATTATGCATAGGGCTTGCAACTTCGGAATTGTTTGTAAGTATGGGCTAACTCGTGAATTGGCCATACAATCCAATTCCGGAGTTGCATGCCCTAATTATGCAGATGTTAGTCACTTACTGAATGCCGTCGTGATAACCGCCTGCAGTACAGTGAGCGTCGTCGACACGTGGAAGCGCCAGCCGGCGCCCGCGCGGCTCGCGCGCAGCGGCGCGACGCCGGCGCAGCGGCACAGATGCAGGATCAGCGCCAGCGAGCCCTCTGCGTACATCCCCTTTTCCACTGGAATATACAATTGCAAATTTATTTGTTACATTTTTGATACAAGCTTTTATACGCCAATCGAATAAGATTCAAAAAAGCGTTTTAGAGGAATTGATGTCCATCAAGCTGGAAATCGTTTTGTTATCTTCATTTGGTGTCGTATTCTAATTTTAAAATACATAAACAATACATTAAAACACAATATATCTCAAACGTAACTCCAACACAAAACAAATAATCAACCAATATTGAAGTTGTATTCTAGCTGCGTCGGAATAATTTTCAAGCAAATTCTGATGTCTGATCCAGACGTTTGGGTACTGTATAGCATTTTGATCGATCGATAAATGCGGGTAGTCCGAATTCGCGCAATCCCAGAAGGTTTGTTCTTTTTTTTCAGTTTCTTGCTTGTTACTCCAAAACGGTACGTCCGACGAAAAATGTATTTCCTTTCCATGTTAAAGACGGGTAAATTTAGTTATTTATTATTTGTTCCAGGTGGCAGAAGAGGGTTATAAATTGGTATGATGTATTTTCTTCTGCCGAGCCATCAACTGGTAATAGTTTTAAACTCAAAGATTTGGGGGCATTTTTTGTAGGGTTGTCCTGCTACGGCTTTTTAGTCGAATCTTACCATAGTAATTATATCTCTTAGGACCCTTATTCTTTATTGGAAATGTTTTCATGATATCCCTTAGCTTTGCTACTTATACCAGGACGACATCACCTAACTGTAGCGTATAGGTAACAGTTCAGCTAGAATATAGGTGAACTACATGAAACTCCATGTACCTAATACTAGACTGAATTGTAGCCAGCAAGTGCTTAGTTTTGTGTGGTGCTGGATACGGCTCGTAAATAATTAATATTGCATTATCAGAACGTTAGTAGGTATAAAAGTTGTAAACGCACATTGAGCTAGTTACCCTATCAAAGTGTAACAAAAATTGGTATTGTATTCTATTCATGAAAATGTAAGAAAAAAAATCCTTGTAAAAAAATATTTTGGTTTTGCACGGAGGGTTGGCCAGCTCGGCTGTCCTAAACAGAATTCAAGTAGTAACTCAATTTTCATACATTTTTGAGGAGATGGAAAAAACGTAAATTATCATTTTCGCTATGAATTACGCCTAGAATTACTTTTTTTGAATTGAATTATTTTTTATTATGCACTTTTACTGCTAAAATAGGCTACCTACGTCAGTCACCTGAGAGCTCACGAACGTCGTTCTCACTAGCCAGCGGAAACCTGTCGCCATGGTCGAAATCGGCCTGGACAGGATGATGATGATGGATGCCTAGAATGTACCTATATTATTGTGATACCATTCTATTCAGTGCAATGAAACATATTTTTTACATATTTTATAAATTTAGTACGCTGTCACGTCTCTTCCAGTTTATTAAGCTGGCAATTGCGTGTATGAACAAACGGAAACATTAGTAAGGTGTACAAGAACGGTATAATATACCGTTCTTGTACACCTTAGATATTATCTATGTTACGAGTTGTAACATGTAGGCAGATAAGTACCTACATGAAACGTGAAACCTCTGTAATGGGTACTTACGATTTAACTTAGGAAAAACTACAATAGATAACCTCTACATGTACCCAATTCTAATGGATAAAAAATGTAGTAGTACCACGCAAACTCTGCAAATGATGAAATACTTATGGAGAGCCGCCTTTTGTCCGATATTTGATAGAGAGAAAGAAAGAAAAGGTAGGGACGAATAAGATATTTAGTGTAGGTATTCAAATCATTACTGAATACAAGAATATAAATAAATTATAAATTAGACTCTTAAATTAAAACTTACCTACTTAAAGTGGGGATCAATGTTACTCTGCGTACGTAGGAAATACCTCAGATAACCTTACACATGATTCCTGGGTGGTGCTAAAAAAGTAACAAACTTGACAGCTGCACTGTGCCATCTAGACCTCGCAGCACTCACTAGATTTTCTTCATCATCTGCTTTGCCACTACTACTGCCCCAGAGAAAAAATCCCTATCTAATATCCATTGACATCTAGCCATACGATAAAAAATTCATAAAAAAAACCTGCTTAAAATGTATCTAAACTAAAATAAGTCTAATAAATATCTAAAAAGGCCCCTTCGAGTACTTAAATTTTATTCAGTCTTTGAGTTCAGGCAGAATTGGCATTTATTTCGTTATGTACAGTAGGCACCTAAATTTATATAATGATATGAGTAATTACGTAATATTCACTATTTCATCCCTTTAACTATGTCCCAGTTCAAGGTTTCACTGGCAACCGGACATAATGACATTTTAATCGTAATGGACAAATTTAACCCTCATGATATGTCGATAACAGGAAAATAAGCATATAAATACCTAACCAAATACCCGACTACATTTTTTAAGGACCCGTGGGGATTTTTAATCAGCCTATTCCTGTATTCCTTACCTATTTAAAGAGCACAGACTCATGTGTTACCCGTTACTAAAAAAAACCCTAGATAATAAATGAAATTATTATCTTAAACACTATGTTTTATTGTTTTTTAGGGTTCCGTACCTCAAAAGGAAAAAACGGAACCCTTATAGGATCGCTTTGTTGTCCGTCTGTCTGTCTGTCAAGACCATTTTTCTCAGGAACGCGTGGAGGTACCAAGCTGAAATTTATATCAAATACAGGCAAACCCAAATCACCACTTGCGTAGTAACAAGAACGCAGGCTGTCTTGCACCTGTGTTCCATGGTCTATCAAAAGGCAAGCGATCAGCTCATGTACTCGGCCCGAGCATATATAATCACCTGCCAAAGATGATCAAGGATGCACCTTCCGTCCATAATTTCAAAATAAAATTAAAAAAATGGTTGTTGAAATCACAGTTTTATGAACTAGACGAATATTTTTTAACAATTAATACTTAATACCTATTAATATTTAAATAAAAAGTACCTATATTATTATATACCTACAATTGTAATACGATTATTCTTTATTGATATGTCCAAACTATGACGTGTAACCTTATGTTATTAATAAATTTTTCATTTTCATTTTCAATACTCAGGTCTATTGTCCCTTGAAGCTGTGAAAAAATCAAACTTAAATGCTGCAAATTTAAAAGTTTTCAGCACTCGCAAAACCTACGGGGTGCTTACCGCGTGAACTCAGAAACTTGAAATTTGGCACGAAGCAACGTCATATAGCATAAACAAAGGAAAAATTATAAAAAGTAGACATTTTTAGTAAAATCATACAAAAATATGTATTTAAAATTTTAAACTTACTACCTTTTTCCTCGTAAACGCGTGAAGTTATTAAGTTGAAATTCATGTCAAATACTCAGGGCTATAGGACCTTTCAGACGTAGTAAAACCAAACTTTTATGTCAACGCAATCAAAGGAAATAGCAATTTAAGTTGTATATTTTGAGACTGAGTACTCGCAAGAAACTCAAAACCTAAAGGGTACTTCCCGTAAACTCAGAAACTTGAAACTTGGCACGAAGAAACTTCATATAGTACAGACAAAGGAAAAATAACGAATAGTAGAAATTCTTAGTAAAATCATACAACATAATATATTTTAAATTTTAAACTTACTACCATTTTCCTCGTAAACGCGTAAAATTATTAAATTGAAATTCATGTCAAATACTAAGGGCTATAGTACCTTTCAGATGTAGCAAAACCAAACTTTTATGTCAACGAAATCAAAAGAAATAGCAATTTAAGTTGCATATTTTGAAACTGAGTACTCGCAAGAAACTCAAAACTTAAAGGGTACTACTTCCCGTAAACTCAGAAACTTGAAACTTGGCACGAAGAAACTTCATATAGCACAGACAAAGGAAAAATTACGAAACGTAGACATTTTTGGTAAAATCATACGTTTATATTTTTTTTTAATTTTAAACTTACTCCCCTTTTCCTCGTAAATGCGTAGAGGTATTAAATTGAAATTCATATCATATACTCATTACTCAGGTCTATAATACCTTTCTGCTGTAGCAAAACGAAACTTTGATGTCCACGCAATCATAAGAAATAACAATTGTTATAGGATTTGTATGGAACCCTCGGTGCGCGAGTCCGACTCGCACTTGGCCGGTTTTATTTTAATTAAAAATACTACTATGTAAATTATACATAGATGTCATGTAAATTATACTTATATGTCCACGAAATGAAACTTTTAGTTCAAATTTTAAGAAAACAAAGAGAAAAAGTAATTTTACAGGAATTTACCAATGAATAAAAAATACGGGAAAAACAATTATAATAATGACTTGTTTTTTATTGGCATTTCCACATTTTATCGCTTAAGCGTAACAGGAACTTGAGCGGAATTCCGCTAGCATACACTAAAATTTGCCGGTTAGCGGAAAAATCCAACTTTTTCTATGGGCTCGAAACAAAAATTAAGTCACCGTAGACCATACGTAGACACATTTCCGTCTTCCGGCTGATTTTTTGTCTATATGATTGCTGAATTCTGCTAAGTGTGTTTTGCGCCTAAAAGTCTGTGCAAAGTTATCGTGCCCGGACTCTACGCGAGCATGGCATAAGCTGCAGTTGATTGTGCTCTCTGGGGATGAACATACATTAAAACTTTGCCAGCGAGTGCATCGAAACTATACCTAGATTACATATACCATATTTAGAACAGCAGATACGCTTCTCCTCATTCTCGAATTTAATTTGACGTATTAAAAGCACCGATTAAATAATAATATGTATACACAATCAGCTCAAAAAATGGCCCCACAATAGTACTTACCGCAAAAACGACTTGTGCAGTATTTTCCCTGATAGTTTTATTACGGTAAATGACTACAGTTACAAATTTTTTGAGCCATATTTTCAGTAAATTTGCTTTGAATCTGTATCTCCTTTACATGGTTTATGAGATAAAAAAACCGTATTGATTATGAGCGCACTCTTGTTAAATAAATATTATAAGTAATAAATAGGATAAGTCCTACGATTCCAACTAGGGAATAAAATCAAATTATTTTTATCAATAAAATTTCCTTGAATTTACTACTGTCCCAGTGAATTTATCGAAATGGGTCCATCAGTTATTATGAGTTAATTGATGAAATAAAAATATTTCCCTAACAAAACATTACGTTGCATACGTGTTTGGTTTAAAGTTTTTGTCACTATATAATTAATTAGGCAAACTTTAGTAAAAAAGAAAAAAGAAACATCTATTTGGACTCGTGTCTAACAGTTTTATAAATAAAATAAAGATTTTACCTATATTTAAAAAAAAAGGTAGAAAAAGCATAAGCCTCGTGCACGAACAGTCCAATCCTTTCATGCTAACAATTTTAAGGCAGTTTAAAGGTTGATAGTGTCAACCGAGACTGTCGTATCTGCTCATATATTATTGTGAATATAATCTGTGATCCAACTTCGCTATTAGATTCTCATCACTGTATCGCGCGCCCTCTGACCGTGTGAACTCATTATTACGTAGTTGGTGTCTATGTGAAAGTGATTTAGAAAGCTTAACACAATGTGTGGCCTGTAATACGAGGAAAAAATTAAAATGTATATTCTTCTCCTCAAACAAAACAACGTTTGTTCAGCGACTTAAAAAAACTTACGGTTTGAGTTTTTGTGCATTTTAAAGTTTACCTGATAAATGTATTGCGAAATTGATTATGTCTGTAGGGTGACAAGACTGACAAACAATGTCAATTAGACGAATTTTAACGTACATTGAAAATAATATTTAGTTTGTATGAAAAAGAGACAATTCAAAGAGCAGGATAAACTTAACTCTCAACGTGCATTTAATTATAGATACCAGGCAAACAGCAGTGCAGCAGTGTTACGAAGCCTGCTTTTCCTCTTTTTTGCATTTTTTTAAGGCTTTTCCCTTTCCCCGCTTGATGGAAAGCAGACGCAGACGGTTATGTATAATTAGGCTAAGAGTTTGTTTACTAGTTTGTATGTTTGTGCATAATGAAGGTCACTATTTACGACCAAAACGTCTTGTCCGATTTGATGCCAGCCATTTTTGGCCAAAGTTAAATAGGTGATATGCTGCTTACACCCCTATTATATTGTACCTGATTATTTCTAAATATTCCAGTACACTCAGACGCAACCCTTTCTCACAAACATGTTAAAGATCAAAAGAATAATCCTTCGACAGGGAATTGCCGTTTTCCTTAGACTAATCAACCAACCGGACCTGTCTGTCTGTCATTTTCTATACAAAAGATGACTGCCGATTTTTGCGGGGAAGAGAAATGTATACGTAACGTCAATATAGCCACGTCAGATAAACGTCAGTTAATACAATGAGTACGACCGCTGGCCATTTATTCAGCATAGGGGAACGCCTGTCAATGATCGTTCCGGTTGGGTAAATGCTCTAAGCCGTTTTCAAACATAAAAAATCAGACCTTCTGGGATAGTTATGCCCTATTGAAACTACGGCCCGTTTGCCCCACACACACTTTATGCCAGTTATATCCAGTTACCTTCAAAATCCGACAGACCTATAAAATCCCCAGCAGCACCTGAGCATGCGTTGTGCAGAGTTCTGATAAACGTTGAGGGTCTATTTTCTTCATCATGTGCTTTCTCGCTACTACTACCTGAGAGAAGAAATGCTTATCTATATCTAGTGACATGTAGCCATACTATTAAATAATATGTATATGAAAAAGGATGCCCGTGAGGATGGCCGTGGGGTGCCCGGCCTTAGGATTGTCCCCCACCATATCGTCCCGTGGTTGCAGTAGGAGTTTGCTAAGGGAATATACCGGGAGATGGGCAGCAGCATCTTCCGAAAGCCTTCAAACAATAAACAAAAAAACTGCGCGCGCCAACCCGCCTGCCAAGCGTGGCGCGTATGGCAAACCCCCCCCTTAATGATAAAGGGGAGGCCTATGTTCAGCAGTTGACGTCTCATGGCTGAGATGATGAAAAAGGATGCTCATGGTGGCAATTCTACATTTTGTTAGTTAAGTTAGCCTGGTAGAGTTGAGAGACTTGGTCGTATTCTAACAAGTAAGTGCTTTTATGTTTAAAACTTACTTTAGGCGCTTTAGCGCAGAAATTAGGCTAATATGCAAATTCATTATGTTTCTACAGATGAGGCACTCGTTATTTACAAATTAACCACAGAGCGGAGCGCGCTTTTAGAACCAAATTATGGAATCAAAAATTCATTTCCAACGACCATCCTCCATCACATTTTCATGCGACAAGTACTAGGCGTGCATACTAACGAAGAGGTCTCCCTAGCTGAGTTGTTACTATTGTATACTAAGTGCAGGCGAGCGTTCGCCGCAAGCAAGCCAATGTAGAAACCAATAGCAGTGGTAGCCGTCACACCACAGTAAATGTTCTGCTGTTGGTCCTTGGTATTGCCAGTCAAGAAACAATAGAACTTCGTACAAAAGGGGCACTGTGTCACACTCCTGCATGCAGCACCCCTGGAGTTGCTGGACTGGAGTCCATAGGCTACCGTGACCGCTAGCATCGAATAGAATGTAAGTTTATTTGACGCTAGCGCTCGAGATGCTGTCGCGGCTTGGTTTTTCTTATGGGGCCCACCCACTATCAGTCGGCCTGACGATATTAGCCTGTCAGTTGTTCGGAGCTGTCAATTTTTTGTTCTAACTGACAGGCCGATATCGTCAGGCGGACTGATAGTCGGTGGGCCCCCTTACGCTGGTGCCTCCTCCGGATGGGGGAACGTGACAGCGCATGAAACGCAGCAATGTGACCATCTTAGGCGAACGTAAGGAAACATATAGAATGGCGTTTGGCCCCGGATTAGCATAACTTCCGCGAGCGTGTCTTGTCGTGGCCGCTTTAGAGGCAATATAGCACACGGGACGTAAAACACAGCTTTATTGCCAATTCGGCCACTACTAGGCCGATATTGGCCTAGCTTACGGCCGAATGCGGCGTAAAGTTTTGATGAAATGGAACATTTTGACCTGAGATTGACATGTGGTTTTTCTGAAATACTTCATTGAGAGGTTGGTAGGTATACTGACTTGTCTCGGTACACAAAGCGTACATTCATAAATTAAAGACGTGCAGGTTTTGGACTATCAGTTTTACTACTACAACTATATCAACGATATATAAAATTGCACGACTGAAAACGGTAATGTTGCATTGGACTATTTGGGCGATATGTAACAAATGAACTTAAATACCTACACTAGAAACAGGGCGACATACCTCTAATTAGGATTTTGTTTTCAAAGTAGGTCCCTAATAACAAGGTAAACTTTTTTTCGATACAGGTAAGCACTCGCTTAACGAGTACACTGTAATCGCTACGTTCTAGGTACACACAACGCCTCACTAGGTGTACACTTTTGAACGTTATTACAGCGGAATAAGGTTCAAAAGTGTATACCTAGTGAGGCGTTGACTGTACAAGCAAGTTTTAATTATAACGATGATCACAATCTGTCTATTATAATGAAAAATTCAACCATGGAGAACATTGGGACCTATCGTGAAACGAGAGAATCGAAATTTTGACATATGCCTCTCCATCGCTCGAATCTCGAATATGAAAGAGTGACGGAGAATCAGGTAACGAAATTTATATTTACGTGTTTCGTGGTAGGCCCTCTGGATGTGCTAGTGCCGCCCCCTACGCAGAGTTTTGCGTAATATTCCCTATTTACATCATAGTCTACCCAGTTCAACCCGGCGAATGTTATCATTATAACGATGATGTTAACTTAACAAAAGGTTTGGTGCAACTGATCCTAAGTTCAGATGAATATCGAGATCTAATGGGCAACTCGCAATACAAAATATCAGCTTACCAATTTGCTGAATAGAATCGAAATGCATGCAGAAATTGTGTTTTAGCATTCGATGTGATTCCGAGTTGCAGTCAATATCTATTCTAAATATGATCATTACGCTGTTGGAACTGGGTTTAATTATGTATAAGTAGATATAGAATGGACTGTTCAATAATAATAATAATAGACTATATAGACTTGGCTCACGAGGTAACCGCCATGTGGGACGTCGATTCGGCGATCATTGTGCCGATAGTTGTTTCTGCGAACGGTCTCATAGCGAAGAGTCTCGACCAACATCTTGAGAGACTTTCGCTACGGGGTTGTGGTTGGATCAAGGGTCAGATACAGAAGGAGGTAATTCTGGACACGGCGCGTATAGTCCGAAGGTTCCTCTCTCTGCGGCCCTAACCACCGGCAGCCTGGGCCTTGCCCCGTTGCCGGCGGCACCCTAGGTTAGGTTTTTTATAATGTTTTTATTGTTTTTGTATGTTTTAGATGTATTTTGTATTTTACTTTTATAAAAATATTGTGAAAAACCTGACTTAAGAGAAAAGACAAATAAACAGAATAATAATAGTACCGCGGTCAATGTGTTTTTGCCGAGTCAATGAACACTAAATAAATAAAAACAGACATGCTTCACCAAAGCTCGACTTTTGGACATAAATCCTCATAACAGCACGAATAGTACATTATGATACAAGTGTGCTAAATTGATCATTACATATGAGGCGCTATTGTGCGCACGAACGAAGTGAGTGTGCACAAGGAAGCCGAGCTATGTAATGATCAGGCACACGCGTTTCATACGACGTTTTTCAACACACTTGCGAGGAAAAAACAGAAAACTGTAAGTAATAACTTTTGATAAATACATTGATTTTCAGAATGCTTACAGGATAGCGGTACCTACTGACTTTGTTAATTAAATTAACTAACCTGTTTTTTGATGTTATTGACTGGATCTATTTCTCTGGAACTCTTTTTCGAAGCATTTCATAAAATCCAACACTTCACATTTATTGTCAAATAAGTTAGAATGTTTCCTTACATGTATTTCTCACTCGATTTTTATGACAACATTTTACTAGTCTGTAGGAATGACATTTTGAAAACATATCCGGACCCGGAGGTTAAATGAACACTAAAGTTGGTTTTTTACTCATTTAAAGTATAAATTGTTTAAATAAAACACAACTAGAAAAATCTAACAAATAAACTGTAACTTCAAGTAAACTTTTAATATGGCGCCCATTTTTTTGCATTCACGCGCACCTTGAGGCAAAGGTTTATGACAAACAGCCAATACTAAAACATAATTTGTGTTTAAAACATAATCTATTGTGTATTATGAGATTTATGAGTAAAATAATTACTAGAAATGATTATTTTTCACAATTAGGATTTTATAATTTGTATTTTCTCGTAAATGTGTACTATTTTTACTTTTTTGCCATGCAAACTCCTAATCAGTTTAGAAAAAATAAAAATAATACCCGTCTAAATTTAATCGCCTCTGTCTGCGCACATAAGACTTGGTACTAGAATACCAACGTCACTTGATGGGATTTATTACATTATAGCACTAGTTATATAATTATCGTGAAAAGCACGCGTGTTTAATATCTAGGATTATGAGCCTAAAAGCGGTGGAATAAGTACCTCGTTACAAGCAAGTGTGTTGAAAACAAAATTACATACACATACCTAGTGTAACTTCTTACGATTTTTAAGTATTTTATTCATTCCTCTGTAAGCAATGTTACGTCAATGTACATGTGCACCCAGTAAGTTGATTATTTTAACAAGGCATCACAACTTTGTTCCAATCTTACTACACGTGACTCACAGTCTAGCTAAAGCCAACGTTAATTCAATAAATTCCTCGCAAGTTGGCCGCATAAATACGGCGTGTAATGGCACAGCAGTAGCAATGCCTTATTTGCTAGTCTGCTGAATAGCGAGCACTCGGCTCAGCCGAACCAAGGTAAGTTAGAAAGTCTTAGCTATGGAATGGAATACTCACTGCTTCGTAGGATGTAAAGTTTATATAAATACGGTGTGTAGTGGCACAGTAGTATTAGCAGTGGCTTTTTTGCTAGTCTGCTGAATAGCGAGCACTCGGCTCAGTCGAACCGATGCCAGTTATAAAGTCTTTGCCATGGCACACTCACTGCTCCGTAGGATGTAAAGTGTAAATAAATATGGCGTGTAATAGCACAGAAGTAGAAATAGCTTGGTTGTAAATCTGCTGATTAGCGAGCAGGCGACTCGACCGAACCGATGCCAGTTAGAAAGTGTTAGCCATGGAACACTCACTGCTCCGTAGGATGGAAGTGTACATATATACGACGTGTAATGGCACAGCGGTAGAAAATGGTTTATTATCTCGGCAACTAGTTAATTTTGACGAGCGGTTTATGGTGAAAATTATGTAATGGCGCTAGCTCCTTGAAGCAATACCTTCGAATTGGGGGTAGATTATATTATAGATATTAAGCATTTCGGGCTACAAATGAATAGGGCAAAAACCCAGTTGATGACCAATGGCGTGAAACATAGGGTCAGGGTAGATGGGCAGGATATCCAATATGTTGACGAATACATCTATTGGGCCAGATAGCATCCTTCGACAACAGGCAGTCCAAGGAAATTGATCGACGCATCGAGAACGCCTGGAAGAGCTTCTGGTTCATGAAGGCGCTAATGAAGGGCAACCTTCCTCTAGCACTAAAGCGCAAACTCGTCGACATGTGTATCCTGCCTATCCTAACCTACGGCGCCCAAACTTGGTCACTGACGGAAGCCCAGAAGTCCCGACTAAAGATTTGCCAGCGAGCGATGGAGCGCAGCGTACTCGGAGTCCGCAGAACCGATCGTGTAAGGAACATCGAACTGCGTTCCAGAACTGGTATTGCGGATGTGGGTGCTAAGGCCGCCAAGCTCAAGTGGGACTGGGCTGGACACGTATGCCAAATGCACCCGGAACGGTGGGCCAAAAAGGCTACTGAATGGGCCCAGCAGGAGGGCCGGAGTAGAGGCAGACCGAAAAAGAGATGCCAGGACGACCTGGATGCCTTTTGTAGCGACTGGCGGGAACATGCACCAGGCCGTGACGAGTGGCGGAAAAGAGGGGAGGCCTTTGCCCAGCAGTGGGCAACATAGGCTATATATAAAAAAAAAAGCATTTATAGTACCTACATTGGAAACTATGATTAGATTGGGGCTAGTTTAGTAACACTGCAGTGAAGTGCAGTGTGTCTCAACAGTAGAACGCATCCCAATTGCGGCCGAACTACTCCAGTGATAAATTGTTCAGTTTTCTACAGGCGCCGGATTAAGGACGTTATGCTGACGCCACGTTCTCAAGCAGCTTTAAATAAATTTAAATTGAATATGAATTGAATAATCATTTTAATTATGAGTAGCTTAAGTAGAATAAGTTTTGAGTGGCTACGTGCGGCTTTCAAATGAGAGTTGAGTTGAGTGGGAATCTAAGTTGTACTAGGTATTGACATTGAGTTGCTGAGAACTTACGAGTATTGTACGGGTATTTTATTTTACATTTAAAAGTAAGTTATTATGAGAAAACGCTACTATCTGCGTCTGACATTTTAATAATTTTGGACCATGAAGAAGGAGGTGCTTATCTACTTAAATATGTGTCCTGGTGAGAAGACATTTACGACAAAGCTTAGGTAAATATCAACTATTATTGCTAAAGTTTAAAATTATACTCAATGATAATCCAAACGCATCATTTTGTACAGAAATTTACATACGAGGTGACAATTTCATCGACAATGGGCGGTAAGTATTCTAACTTTATAATATAATTTTAAACAAAAAAAGAACCGACTTCACTTAGGATCCGCTATTCCAAGAGGAAGTGGCCGAGTTGCTGTAAAAAATAGTGAAACACTATAGGTGTGCCTATAATAGTTGAAGAGTTCCCTCGATTTGTCCAGGATCCCCTCATCAGATCCCGACTTGGTGACAATGGGACCATCTAGGGGTTATACCTGTTCGATTCAAAAAAAAATTTTGAAAATCGGTTCACGATTCACGGAGATATGGAGTAACATACAAAAAAAAAATAATGATAAAAAAAAAAAAAATTCAGTCGAATTGAGAACCTCCTCCTTTTTTGAAGTCGGTTAAAAACACAATCCATGCATTTCTCATGCATTAACTACGCAATACGCTTGAAAATTATTCCAACAACGCTACTCAATATTGGTCGATAGTTTGTTGTGTGTTGGATTTATGTTTGAGTGTGTTGTGTTTTTAAAGTATTGTTTCAATATTTTAAAATTAAAATACGGCACCTTGAGTGTATTCAATAGATAGATTAATTCGATCCGCTGCAATGAATGGAATCATTGGTCGCTGAATGCCGACCCTGCGCTCCGAGTTCTCACAACTACTAAGTTACTTCGGAAACTTGGTGCGTACCCGAAGCAAAGCTATACAGGTAGATACTGATTACGTGGCAAGAAACTTTGATCCCGAGAGATAATCCCGAGAAGTATTATGTTCATTTAGCGGTTTCCAGAGTAAACCGCAGAGTATTTGAAACGTTTTTGAATCTTTAAGAGAAAAGTAAATTGTAAATTGTGCCGACAAAAGTGCATATTTTTTGTAGAAAAAATGCAGAGATTGTAGCTCGGAGCTACCAGGGGCTCAGCCTTAATGAGAGGCGACTCATAACAAGACAAGCTCTCGACAAGCCCCTTGCAAGTGACATTCTATCGCTCTCCTGTCACAGGCGAGTTAAAGGTTCAGGAAACCAGTAAAAATGGTATATTATATGAAACGTATTGAAACGTTTAACGCAAGTTTTATAAGTCGAAAACCGAGGAGCTTTTTGAATTGATTATTAATTTAATTTATTACTTTACATGTCAAACTTTTATATACAACGCTATATAATTAAAATAAAACAGAATTATCTAAAATTACAAATTAAAAAAAATACTAATTACAAAACAAAAACCTTAGACTTACACACAATAAAATTAACACATACCTTAACTAACCTACACTTAAGACTAAAAAAATCTCCCCTACATCGTACCCGGCTCAAAGGTCCCCATAATGCCTGCAGCATTCCCCCGCTGAACTGCTATGGAGACCTGTTGGACCAAGTACGACCCAGAGCGAGGATCCCCACCTCTCTCCCGCAAACGCCGGCCTATTTCTCTAAAAAGACGGCGGGCTTCCACGCCCCACGGTCCCGCCGTCTCTAACGCCACCGGCACAAAATTTATTACTGAGACTGGTCGTAATTGCGTGTGTCCCTTGAGGGTCAGTGCCTCAGACCAGAGAACAGTGTTAGGTAGGTACAGTCAGCAGCACTAGCTAAGCGGGTGGGGTGTTCAAAATGAGCTTAACGTGACTTTATTATCAAGAGAACACGTTAGGGTATTTTGAACACCCTACCCGCTTAGCTACTTCTGCTGCTGACTGTACGACATCAGTGCAGGTTAATATGGCTGAACCTTTAGTTAATTACCTACTTATAGAGGTTAATTACCTAGATAGTGTCAACATTCAAAGGTCTCCCACAATGAAACTCGAGGACAATGAAAATGTTAGCTTGAATGGAAACTATTTTAGGAATCAACCCGTTTTTATTCATCAGACTCTATAGTAAGTCGAGTTCTTTTATTTTTATACTCATGAAGCTCGTAGCACTCAAAAAACGTGTCACCACATACAGAAATCCCCACACAAAATGACCAAATTCCCTGTCCTCAAGACTTGTCTCGTATCCCGAAGACCAGTTATATTGGTTCCCACAAACTCACTGTTTCGCGAAACCAACAGGAATGCGTAAAAGCGACCAGCGAGACGGCTTGAACGGAAAATCTCGAGACCCCGAAGATATTTAAACGACGCTGTCATTTAACAACGTTTTTATTTCAAACTAGCTGTACCCGCGCGGCTTCGCTCGCGTGCGTTGCAGTAGGTTCTGTCACTTTTCGTTACCCTCAACAGTCCATTGCTAAACGCTTTCTACATGTCACATTTCATACAGTATGTTTAGCAGTTTAGCTAAAATTGACTTCTTGCATATACAGCCTTGGCCAGAAGTGTTGAGCATATGTGTTTTTTGTTTACAATTTTGATGTTAAGCATTATTTCCCTATCCTAACAATGTACGGTAACGGTAAATGTTATATTTTATTTATAAACATAGAAAACTTAATAACACTTTCAAGGTACTTAAAAAATATGAAAACAGAAGGTACCAAAAATGTAAATTTAAGTCGGTGCGACATATTGCAAATATTCTATGCAGTTACTACTAACTTCAACAAAACATGCCTATTAGTTTAAATTAATTGACAAAATAACTTAAACAAAGATGGAAACGATGGACTAAACTTTCCAGTTTTGTATGAAAATCGCATTGGTGCTCAACACTTCTGGCCAAGGCTGTAACTTCGCCATCCCAAAAGATCGACTGAAAGCGTCTGAGATTTGACTGTGTCAGCCATGGCAAATTAGCAATAGTACAGTGTGTTTTTTTATGCGGCGAGCCCCCCGTTTTTTGCCGCCCATCACGTGATTAACTCTATCAAAACTCTTCTTCTCCCATTTCAAATATTCACCGTAACAATTTTTGGTATAATTAGCAATAGTACAGTGTGTTTTTTGTTTATGCGGGGGGCTCTGCCCCCCGAGAGCCCCTTTTTTACAGCCCATCACTTGGTAAACTCTATCAAAACTCTTTTTCTCCCATCTCAAATGTTCAACGTATCAGTTTTTGGTATTATTTGCAATATTTTATTTGCCCCCCGTTCTTTACCGCCCATCACGTAGTAAACTCACTCAAAACTCTTCTTCTCCCATCTCAAATGTCCAACCTAGAATTTTTTGGTAGGATAAGCAATAGTGCGGTGTGTTTTTCTTTCTTGGCCCCCCTTTCTATGCCGCCCATCACATGGTAATCTTTATCAAAACTGTTTTTCTCCCATCTCAAATGTCTAGCCTAACAATTTTTGGTATAATAAGCAATAGTACGGTGTGTTACTTCTGTATGCGGGGGGAGAAGCCCTCTGAGCCCCCTACTTTTTGCCGCCCTTCACGTAGTAAACTCTATCAAAACTCTTCTTCTCCCGTCTCAAATGTTCAACGCAACAATTTTCGGTATAATTAGCTATAGTATGGTGAATTTTTTTCTTTTTGCGGGCTCCGCCCCCCTAGCCCCCCTTTCTTTGCAGCCCGTCACGCGGCAGACTCTATCAAAACTCTTCTTCTCCCATCTCAAATGTTCGACGTAACAATTTTTGGTATAATAAGCAATACTACGGTGTGTTTTTTCTTTATGCGGGGGGCTCCGCCTCCCGAGCCCCCCTTTCTTTGCGGCCCATCACGTAGTAAACTCTATGAAAACTCTTGTTCTCCCATCTCAAATGTTCAACGTAGCAGTTTTTGGTATAATTTGCAATATTTCCCTTTTTTTTAAATTGCTGCGGGCTCCGCCCCCCGAGCCCCCCGTTCTTTACCGCCCGTCACGTAGTGAACTCTATCAAATCTCTTTTTCTCCCATTTCAAATATTCAATGTAACAATTATTGGTATAATTAGCAATAGTACAGTGTGTTTTTTGTTTATGCGGAGGGCTCCGCCCCCCGAGCCCCCCGTTCTTTACCACCCGTCACGTAGTAAACTCTATCAAAACTCTTTTTCTCCCATTTTAAATATTCAACGTAACAATTATTGGTATAATTAGCAATAGTACAGTGTGTTTTTTGTTTATGCGGGGGGCTTTTCTTTGCAGCCCGTCACGTGGTAAACTCTATCAAAACTCTTTTTCTCCCATCTCAAAAATTCAACGTAAAAAATTTTGGTATAATAAGCAATAGTACACTGTGTTTTTTGTTTGTGCGGGGGGCTCCGCCCCCCGAACCCCCCTTTCTTTAGAGCCCATCACGCGGCAAACTCTATCAAAACTCTTTTTCTCCCATCTCAAATGTTCGACGTAACAATTTTTGGTATAATAAGCAATAGTACGGTGTTTTTTTTCTTTATGCGGGGGGCTCCGCCCCCCGAGCCCCCTTTCTTTGCGGCCCATCACGTAGTAAACTCTATCAAAACTCTTTTTCTCCCATCTCAAATGTTCAACGTAACTTTTTTTGGTATAATTAGCAATAGTACGCTGTGATTTTTGTTTGTGCGGGGGGCTCCGCCCCCCGAACCCCCCTTTCTTTGGAGCCCATCACGCGGCAAACTCTATCAAAACTCTTTTTCTCCCATCTCAAATGTTCGACGTAACAATTTTTGGTATAATAAGCAATATTACGGTGTGTTTTTTCTTTATGCGGGGGGCTCCGCCCCCCGAGCCCCCCTTTCTTTGCGGCCCATCACGTAGTAAACTCTATCAAAACTCTTTTTCTCCCATCTCAAATGTTCAACGTAACAATTTTTGGTATAATTAGCAATAGTACACTGTGTTTTTTGTTTGTGCGGGGGGCTCCGCCCCCCGAACCCCCCTTTCTTTGGAGCCCATCACGCGGCAAACTCTATCAAAACTCTTTTTCTCCCATCTCAAATGTTCGACGTAACAAGTTTTGGTATAATAAGCAATAGTACGGTGTGTTTTTTCTTTATGCGGGGGGCTCCGCCCCCCGAGCCCCCCTATTTTCCCACCCATCACGTGATTAACTCTATCAAAACTCTTCTTCTCCCATCTCAAATGTTCAACGTAACAATTTTCGGTATAATTAGCTATAGTGTGGTGTCTTTTTTTTCTTTTTGCGCCCCCCTCTCTTCGACGCCCATCACGCGGTGAACTCTATATAAACTCTTTTTCGGTAGTGTGTGCCGGTACTTTTCGATTTCCGTGTTTCACTATGTTCCGTTTGTTTTTTTTTATAGTTAGTTAATTTAACTTTTATTCTTGCACCTTTTGTACATGTCTGCTGTATAGGCCCAATGGTTGACTGGTGGAAAATACTATTTGGTATGATGTCCGCCGTTTGGTCTCACAGTTTCGTGTTTCGTGCAATATAGTGTAAATAAAAAAAGATTCTTATAGGGAGGCAACGCGCACATAAAACCTCTGGATTTACCACGATTTACAGGCGTCCATTGGCTACCCTAAGTGCTTACCATCAGGCGGGTCGTATGATTGTTTGCCATCGCCGTGGTTTAAAAAATATATAGTTGAAATACAAAGGCATAAGTATTTATTTACCATATAAAGGCATTTCCCATACAAAGTTTAAACCCCCCTTAAGCCCCCTTAAATCCAAAAACTTCGTATTTTTTATAGCCTATGTCCTGACCAGAGGTCTGTAGAACCTGCTAGTGAAGTTTTTATCGAAATCGGTTAAGGCGTTTTGACGCCAACTCTCCCCATCCAAACAGACAAACAGACAAACAGACAAACAGACAAAAATTCTAAAAATCGCCGAAACGTGTTCTGTTATCGATTCTAAGAGCTACTAACACATTTTTTTACTAATATCTCCAATGTACAGATTTTTGACCCTCTTCACCTTTATTATATGTATAGATGAGTGTGCGCGAAAAGCCGCGCACAGATGGCGCTGCAATACTTAAGAATCGTATTAAGTCTTACCCATTCAGTGCTAATCACGACTCGTTGTCTTCACGCCTCTCCGAAGCATTATCGCTATATAGCAGAGCAGCTGGAAACCTATGTTTTCGGCTAAGGCGTAGCGCTACGCGTAGGTATAGTATAGCGAGCGGTGAATGTCTTAACACATTCAGAAATTGCTTGAATGAACTTTATCATAAATTGATTACAAGAAATTGTGATCTGAATACACCAAACGCCACTTATAACAGTTCCAATCCTTTTCAGTATCAAAATAAAATCAAACCAATGGATTACGTTATTCGAATAGGCCTCCTAAGCCTGGTGGCTCTTGTCATCCCTTCGACATGACCAGGACCACATAAAAGGCGTGGATGTTATTTTGCTAACTATCTATGCGATCGGCACGACCACCAGTGTTTCCAATTCTTTACTTGAGCGACCCTTTTTTAGAGCACTGACGCTGGTATAAAAAATATCAGTATCATAGGACGAACACAAATATACAGAAATATTTTGCAATAGGCCAACATAAGCCCATTATTTCGGCCGGCTTACGGACCAGGCGGGCAGAGGCTGCTTATTGCCACTCAGTTTTATTATACGCTGAGGATTTGGTCTGATAAACTTCAGCGGGGGACCGGGAGGAAATAAGACCAGGATTGTAGACGTGGTGTGGTTATACAACAGTAACAATATCTAAAGTTTTGTTCGTAGACTTTTATTAATTAAAAACGGGATATTTACCATGTACAATCAACGCCAAATATATGTTTTCAGAATTAATTGTTATTTTTATTGCAGACAAGCATGCGCAACTAAAAATATTCGGGTAAAATCCCAACGTAATTTTCACCAAATAATTCGATCGAATACCAACATGGAGAAACCTGCTAATATGTTTATGAAATGCTAAATATGTTTATGAAATGTTTAAATGTACATACCTACCTGTTTATTTAACGTGAATGTTTGACATATTTAGATTATAATGTAGCCACAATTATAAAAAAAACATTGTGATTAAATAAGCGCTGGTTGCCAAATGATACCTTTTAACGTAAGACTGTCACAAATCTTCAATTGATCACTGCAAATTCTTATGAAATTGTATTCAATTAATTAATCGTGTTGGAAATACGAGTTGGAGAACCAGCAATGAGAATTATTTCGTTGTCGATATTAGATTCGTTCGTCAGTGTATGACTAGCCTACCTTCTCATACAGTGTGACTCATTCTGTGAACTGCACTGTAGGTATGGGTAGGTATATATTTTATTAACTTCCAAAAGGCACCTATAACTTACACATTACAGTAAACTTTTGATCACGTATTTTGGACGCGATGCAACACCGAGTAATTTGTTCAAAATTCGAAATTAATTCAAGTATAAAGCGTACAGTCACCGGCAATAGTATCTTCCTACACGAAGGCCGCAAAAATATGTGACACACTCTTATGGCCCTACAGATAAGAGTGTGTCACATGTTTTTGCGCCCTTCATGTAGGAAGATACTATTGCCGGTGACTGTACTATCGCCGATAGTTACGCTCCTACAATTTCTCAACTGAATCGTTTGCAGGCGAAATTTTAAGGCGTCACACGTCGTTTTATGACAACCAATTAGGCTCGCGCAATAAGTATATTATGTAGTGTCGGTATTGTTTTAGGTTCAGGCCTGACCAGTTCAAACATCTGTTGACCATTATTGTCGGTCTAAATTTTATTAATTTCGAATCGCAGCAACAAACTTCAAACGCTTATACCAAGACGTCATAACACAAAGGAATAAAACAAAGCGTTTTACAGAACAAATGCACCCTGCACTAGGGTCGGTGCCTCCCGACCCTCTGAATTTTAAAAACCATTTCAGTACCCGCCTGCCCGCCGTCGCGACCGCACGCGCGTTTCGCTCCCATCTCGAAGTTTCTTTCAAATACCAAATTAAGAAGTGCTTTAATCCTTCGATGACGTAAGCAGGTAAGTTCAAGAACCAACTCATTTGTTAAGGAAAGCGAGGGGAAATGCTTTACGGGCAAAGTTTGGTAGTTAATCTTGAGTCCGTGGGGCTTATTAAAAAAGTTGAAGTTGGGACGGGCATTTAAAAAGGCATCGGAGTATTTGAATGTCTGTGGTTCCGCAGTTCTAGAGGGTGCTCCCGGCGGTTTCATATTCATTAGGCTTAATGCCCTCATTTAGTATTGTTTTATCGTCCTGTACGGCTAATATGTTTTTGATGGAGAGGTCTACGAGAAAATGTAGGTAGTTAGATGAGATTTGGAAAGTTGAAATGATGTTTTTAACGACCTATAATTATACAAATAAATTATTTTATTGAGAATTTTAATTACGCTTTTCAGATTTAGACTTTTCGCGACTGTTCAGACATAGTATGAGCGATGGTAGAGTCAGCTTACGCTCAGTTTGCATTGACTCGACATACTCAAAGGTAAAGAAAGTTTGATTAGTTTTATTTTGCATAGGTATTTTACAAGCTTTAAATTTTTTATTCCAAATAAAAACTACATATAAACTAAACTGATAGTAAAACCTAAAACATACTTACAAATAAAAAATGGGCTCCAGATTAGTACCACTCGGTAGGGTGCCCAGAAGGCTGGCGGCATTGCCGCGTTGGACGGCAATACCGATGCGCTGGGCAAAGTATGCCCCAGCCCGGGTCACCCGTCGCATTAATAAGCTTTAAATATTTATAAATACTTTTACATACTTAATTTTAAAAAATGGGTGACGCTCAGCTTTTATTCTACTTATTGAATCTGTGCGATTAAAACTTGGTTACGTTGCATTAGGGCCTTTTCAATATGGATTAGGGATGTAACGAATATTCGTATTCGCATTCGCAAAATTCAATGCGAATGTATGCGAATATTTTAGTGGACTTTATCTAAATAAAAATAGGTATTGAAAAGGAACTTACACGGGTGGCAAATGTGCCTTCTTCATGATTAAATATTTTTGTTGTTTCATGATTTCGGAAACATTCTGGTTAACATAACATAAAAGTTTGATGGTACTAATAAAAATCGTTTTCTTAACATTTGGTCACAGCTGAATCGGGATCCTGCCTTTTCGCCGAATAACGTTTCCCAAACAGTTTCATTTGCCAATTGTGTCATTTGGCATACTGCATTTTTTTCTGAATCTGTAAACTTTTCAGGGTTTGTTTTATAATCATCGTGTAGAACCATATAGGTTAGGTTGGGTTTGTTTTATAACAATCCTGAAATTCTTATAGATTCAGAAAAAAATACAGTATGCCAAATGACACGGTTGGCAAACGAAACAGTTTGGGAAACGTTATTCGGCGAAAAGGCAGAGAACCAGCTGAATCATTTAACTATACCATAACTTACGCATACGCAAAACTTCGCATTTGCGAATATTAGCGGCAAATTATCGCATTGTTCAAAAAACAACATCCGTTACATCTCTAATATGGATTATCACAAAAAGTAGCGTAATAATAAATAATGCATAGGTTGACTTAAGTTGACGTAGGTATCACTTAAATATTCAGCCTAGCAACTGGATCGGACTCTAGGCATATACCCGTAATATATATATTATTTATCAGTCGGTATTTTAAGTATCTACTCAATTCAATAACTACCTAAATGTCCATTTAATCCCTAAATACTGAACTCTCTACAGGACTTCGCTTTAAACTGTCGACTACATAATTCAACGATCGTGCAGAAAGAGGGGAAAGTTTGGGAACCTTTGTACGTCGGTGTGTGGAACTATCTATAGCTCGGTACAGACTGGATCGATTTTAAAACTTTTTTATGAATAAACTGAGTTTTTATACTCGCCGACTTTAATAGTGGAATTAAGACTTTGTAGACTGAATTTAGCGCATACTTTTCGATGGAGCTTTTATGGTCGCATATTTTAGCATAGTATAAATCCTACATTGTAAAATACGCCATACGATTAAATAAATTTTAGCGGCGCCGACGATGCTAAAAAGTACTTTCATATAATATAGTACGTGGAGCACAACGTAAATATACAAAATACTATTTTTCTTGTTTTCATATTAACAATCTTTTGACATCTTTAGAGACTATATGTGAGTGTTAAAAGCAGCACAGGGGTGGTTAAGGATGTATTCATCCCCGAGGAACACCTGAGCCTTTATTTTAGACGCTTAAGTCTTAGGTCAAACCAGCAAAAGCCTAGTCTGACCCCTGACCTCTCTCATCTAAGCTCTTCGACGTTAAATGACGCAATACAAAAAAACAAAAAGTATATTTCAGAAATGATAGATTTTCAGATTAGATACAAAGTTACATTTATGCTGATCCCCACTGTGGGGAAAATAAAATGGTTGTCGTTTTATCACCTATCACGTCATGCGTCACTTTCGCACTTACTTGTTAGAACGTGACAGCTACGATGACAGGCCATAAATACCTGACCATATCAGGCTAGCAAGGTACAGAGGAAAGACAAAACATTACTTAGTGACAACAATATGGTTTGAGCCAGATATACGTGTGAGTTACACATGTTTAACACATTCAGCACCGAGAACCCGACTGTCGGGTTCTCTGTTCGTAGCTACTAGCTCGTATGTAGCGCGTAGTAGCTACGAACAGAGAACCCGACAGTCGGGTTCTCGGTGCTGAATGTGTTCAAGGCACAGAATACATATGTAATATGTATATCATGTATTCTGTGCCTTAGTTAATGCTGAAAGCTGCTAAACCTTCACAGGATTTCGAACTGTTTGCAATAGGGTTGATGTATGGATATATACAAGGTTTAACAAAAATACTGGTGATCCTTTTAAGGACATAATTTAGGATCATATTTTAATCATGAGAAAGTAAGAAAAAAAGTTACCGCGCGAAAAGAAAATGATTTTGTGTGGAAAGTTGGCCGGCTGGGAGCACGTGTCGCATACAAACATTTTTCGCGTCCAATAATTTTTCCACCTATTTTTCTTAGTCGAAATACGATACCAACTATGTCCTTAAACGGAAGAATTTAGTGGCGACTGAGGTCGTAAAACTTCTCTTACACACTTACACCGCCACGACAAGAGAGAAGGAGACAGCGTTATGAACTCAGTCGCCACTTATTTCTGCGGATACTATAGTATATACGTCGAACAGGTACCTATACTTAGTTTGAATGATATGTTTAGGAGATTGGAGCTCATGGAGTCTGCACGTAGAAGCCAAAATTGAAGCACGAAATTCTACCGCTTCATTTGGATTGCCGTACCTTTGTGCTGGTTATTTTCTTGAAATTATCTCGTAAGGCGATTGGAATAGCAAGACTGGTTATTATATTATAGTACCGGGGTAAGTGCGCCATATTTCCGGTTTACGTCGTCTAGTAAGTAGAGTTGGCGTGAATGATATGCACCTACAGGCCACCAGACGCTGTCACCACTGTCAGTAATTATGTTATTATTTATGTACTCGCCTTTTTCTAAGTATGTGAAGGATGAGTATAGAAATAATGACATTATTAACTGACTGGCGGCCTTATTATAGGAAAGTAAGCTGTGCTAGGCAGGCATGGGTGGCGAGAATAATTTCTGTATTACGTTTAACTTTTTAAATAACATTCAATAAGGGCAGAGCAGGGGCAGCATCCGCTTAGTGTACCCCTCACTTTTCATTCTTCTTCTTCCTAGCGTTTATGCCGGCTTGGGGTCCGCTCGACAACCTAATCCCATGAATTGGCATAGACACTAGTTTTTACGAAAGCGACTGCCATCAGACCTTCCAACCCAGAGGGGAAACTAGGCCTTTTTGGGATTAGGTCCGGTTTCCTTACGATGCTTTCCTTACCGAAAAGCGACTGGTAAATATCAAATGATATTCCGTACATAGGTTCCGAAAAACTCAGTGGTACGAGCCGGGGTTTGAACCTGAGACCTCCGGATTGAAAGTCGGACGTCTTTCCGCAAGGCTACCAGCGCTTCTACCCCTCACTTTTCATTAAATAATCGAAAGGACCGGAACACCATTGTACCGTGGTCGGGAAAGACATACAAATTATAAAAGTACTAAATATATATTATTATAAATATTATTCTATTGTGATTGGCGGAGGCCTTTACTCGACGAGGGGTCCAAACTTAAATACCTACATGCGTGTCCGTTAAAAAACAATAATATATAAATAAATACATAAAAAGATATTATACCTAAAACAAATTTAATAAAATTGGGTACTAAATACTATTAAATATAAGTACAATGAAGTAACGAACACGCATAAAGAAAAATATTTAAATGCATGCAGTAATTTAAAAAAGAAATAATAATAATTTATATCAAATAATAACTGTACCAAAGCTTAACATAATTTAAATTGCAAGTGTCATAATGTAACTTGAATTGGAATAATAAAAGGCCTTTATTTTTTTTTATTTTTTTTATTTATTTATTGTGATTGGCGTGGAAACTAACTTGAGATCTTTACCCTTCCTTCTCCGTCAGTACAATAATTAACGATCCCCGGTTGTTCCCTTTAGCTACGGATCATTTACTACATAGATGGAACAAGTATTAGAGAGAGGATTAGAGTTGACAGATCTGCCATCACGCTCGCACAATCAAGATGCAATGCAAGTAATTTCAAGTCAAGCACAGATTTTTGAAGTTTCAATGGAGTTCGTTATTGGTTGTACAAATTTTGTTAGTTCGTGATTATCCCACAAATCGTCCGCCATTAGCCGACTTGCTTATAAATGCAACATACATATTTTATTAAAAGTTAGAAATATATAGTCTGGCAAACCAAAAGCGCAGTAACAGTCAGAGTAACATGCTATACCCATCCCTTTTTTAGTAGTGAGAGTACTAGCATTAGAAAAAGACAGTATGATTCTCCCTGTCTATGCTTGAAGTGGAACAAACTCTGGCCAAACTATAGGATGCTTGATACAAGTGGTCCAAAACGTTGTTCAAATAGATATAATTTCAGAAATAAAAACACGGTGCTTTTTCGTACAGTAAGAATCATTGTAAAACATCTAATTAACTTACCTTGAACGGTGAGCGCGCCCTCATTTCCATTGACCCTGGGTTCAGGGTCGACATACGATTGTATCATACCTAATATCTCCTGTTTTATTGTAATATAGTTAAACCTAAGCGTCCGCCATTACCCACCTTCCGTTATTCTCCCACCCTCCCCTAAATGATAGAGATACACAAATGTTCGGGAAATGCCTGCACAACTAACAAATTCGTCTTCAAACTGCGGAGTCTGTTGGTGGTGGTCCATAGCTAGCACTCCTATTATTTCTAAGAGCCATCAGCGGCAGTGTCATAAAACAAACTGTAGAACAGCGGGGCAATACAATTGTTTTATGGTTTTATTTCAGTGCAGCGAGAATTGCTCCTTCTATACAGAGCTCTTTATTTAGATCATTTAAAATGCAGTTCTGAAGACAGCATGAAAGTAATTGACCAAGCACAGTGAGGTCTTAGAGTTCACTAGGGGTTGACTTTTCTAGTTTACATGTACAGCCGCCATCAAATATATCTGAGCGGCAAAGGTACTCAAAAATATCTGAACGCGCATTTTATTGCCTTGACAATAGAGGCGTTGATCAGATATCTGTGACCACCTTGGCGGCTCAGATATATTTCATGTTGTCTATACTATGTTTATTATCGATATTTTGGAAATAACATTTGAAAACAGCGACAAATTCAAAATATTTTCATCATCTCGTTTATTTTCAACTAGAGATGGTAATTATTCGGTATTCGGCATATTCGGCGTGTTTTTCAATGTTCGGTATTCGGCCGAATTATTCGGTAAAACTGCCGAATATTTACCGAATAAACATATGATATTTATCTGATAATATATAATCATTCATACAATTTTTAGCTCTTAAAAGTTAAGTTATTAAAAGATATATAGAAAACTTGATTTTTGTAAGCTTTATTATTCAGTTTAAGCACCATATCAGCGTCTGTCACCAATTCACCATCAATATTATCAATAACAATTGCAAATGTTGACATTGTCATTGACAATGCCAAGGTCGCATACACATATTATTTTATTAGAAATAAAAAAATCGCGTTCAGCGAGCCGCGCGGACCTGCATAAACCTGTTTAGATTTACCGAATAATTCGGCCGAATATTCGGTTCGGTAAGATCTGAACCGAACGTTCGGCCGAATATTCGTATTCGGTAAAGTCTATATTCGGCGCATCTCTATAATTTCAACTTTACGGCATAAATGAAGAAGACTAAACTTAAACATAGGATAATGATAATATTTCGAACTTGTCGCGTTTTTCAGGTTTCATTTCCAAAATATCGATCCTAGAAGAAAAATTGTGACGACCAAACTACAATGTTTGTCCTCACGGTTTTACTCTAAAATCAAAAATGGCCGAGTTATTCAAGAAAAACCGTTTTACGAATATACGCAGGAGCCTGATTCGGTCTACTTTTTGAATTTACACTCCCAGTGACCCCGCCAAGGGACCTACGAAAAAAAAAATCCAAGAACTAATTATTCACGGGTCAAAATCTGTAATAAGTGTAATAACTGAACTATTACATACATTCCGTTTTATCCATAAACATTTTTAAATATTGTAAACAAATAAGTTTTGATCATTTGGCCAATGAGGTAGGATGAGGGTTTCCGCGATCGATTTTTTCGAAGACAGCACTGTGGCGAGAGTTATTTTTGAGAGCAGCTGGCAAAATCGACCAAACATATTATGGAAAAAAAAATGATTGCTTGTCATGCTGCCAAAAAGACAATCATGTCTGTCTGAAAGTCAAACTAGGGGGCAATAGCGGCGCGTCGAACACAAAAATATTATAAGGCAAGCCGGAGCAAATTTTCATCTTCTTTTTTCATGCGCTGTAGAAAAATTATTCACCAATCTAAAAAAAAACAAGCTGGTGGAGATATACTTCAAATGAATACCCACCACTGTTATATAAAAATGCCAAATAATATAGCCATTGCCGTTACATCTCCGTCGTATCCATCCACTTTAATGAGCCATTTACGCCTAGGATAAAAGAAATCACTGACATCAAAGATAACTGCGTGTCGCGTCACTATCGCCCCTACGTCTTTAGCGATGAAGGTGATAATGGCGTGTGGAGTAAATAACAGGCGGTTTATTCGTTCTTACTGAGTGTAAAGAATCGAGCGCTTGTAAACCAGTGTAACTGTGACCCCATATTTTAGCATATAGGCAAACAAGCTTAGTCCATTTAAGGCCGTTCCTCGATTCGGACAAAGCCACGCCCATCCGTTAGAGACACGTTTATGGCTCCCGTGCACGAAAGAAAGAGATGCAGCGCTCTTAAGGATCAGACTTTTTGACTAAAATACGATAAATAAGCGAATCTATAAAGTTTTGTGTAATTTTGTTTCTGTGACTTTTTAGATAAACTAGAATACCATATTTTTTACTTAGTTATATTGCTTAATCTCTTATAGTTTACGTAAGCTAAGAAAAATAAGGGGTAAAAGGACCCAACTTCGCATTTTTTTTCTATGAGGCAACTTTCAGCAATCGTGTTTCGGCTTGTGCCAAAAACAAGAGTATCAAGTCTAATAATATATATTCGAAAATAAATTCAGTCCCTTTTCCTGTTTAGTCAATAGAGCGTTTGAAAAAACTTATAATTTTCTAAAGTAGCCCCTTAATGGTTAGCGGTCAGTTTTTGAGGGATCTCTGTCTGAGTAACATACATATTAAGTTATGCATTGGTTAATTTTTTTCACGATTTTCGTAGATTGCTTTTTTTGTGAAGGCGTGGCATTTAGATAGTATATTTCTTTCTATTATGCTTTCCGCTTATGCCAATAAAAAACCTACCTAATTTTTAATGACGGTGTCCGTGCATTGCTGCTTTCCACACTTTGTCATCAGAACGCTCAGTTGTCTGCTCTGATGACAAAGTGGTCTGACTATATCCACGCCGGAACCCTATTAGTAGATTTGTACCGTTGTCGAGAACGTTCCCTGTTTACTATGGAAAACATTATCAAGCGAGAACGTTTCCCCATACATACAGGCAACGGTTCACGAGAACGGCACTTTACGTGTATGCTATCGGAATATCTTCCCTATTCGCCGCCGGCCACGCTCGTTATCTCATTTCCAGAGGTCATTTGTTCATCAAGCCCCGCAGTTTGACCTCCCGCATCATATTTTATACTTTCCGTCCCCACGGGCGCGAATTTTTGATGAAACTCCACACCACATTCACGGCCGGCTGTAAATTAAAAATTCAAATGAAACGAATGATATTTCAAAAGCGAATGAACTTCTGTGAACTACATTTTTTTATTTGTTTAATACTACCACTGCGGCAAACATCCATAAGGCCCTTTTTAGTTACCGTAAGCCTCTGAAAGCCTGCAACTCCAAAGAGATTACATGTGCGTTGCCAACCCTTCATAAGAAGGAGGATTCATTGTATCGACGATTAAAGCGACAAGGGCGTTTTGTCGTCAATACACTGCATCCTGTTTCAGCTCTTTGTCTACCTCATTGGTAATAAGAGGACAACACTATGAGTAGGTCTAATGCTAAATTAGTATAATTAAATTAATAACAACAGCCCATACGTGTCATCTCAAAGCTCAAATTCGCTCAACGAGCTATGGAGAGGGCTATGCTCGGAGTTTCTCTACGTGATCGAATCAGAAATGAGGAGATCCGTAGACGAACTAAAGTTACCGACATAGCCCACAGGATTAGCAAGCTGAAGTGGAAATGGGCAGGCCACATTGCACGCAGAGCAAATGGCCGATGGGGTCGAAAAGTGCTCGAGTGGAGACCACGGACTAGCAAGCGCAGCGTAGGACCAGATGACCTTATAAAGGTCGCCGGAAGACGCTGGATGCAAGTCGCTTCCGACCGATACTTATGGAGGTCCAAAGGGGAGATCTATGTTCAGCAGTGGACGTCTTATGGCTGAGATGATACGTGTGTTGACCTCGAGTAGCAAAGCACCGAGGAGAAGTATCCAAAGTTGCGAAATTGGTACACCAAATATTGGTATTGGTAATACCAAATTGCGTATTGCTCGAATGCAATTTTGAATCTGTACGACGTACAGTCGACCAAGAAAATGGTCTATCAGTTTTGACAAAAGTTTCTGCGAGGTCTAACGATCGCTAAGGTTGACATTTCTAACGGAGTTTAAAACACGCACGACCTTGTCTCATGACATTCAAACGAACCTCAACCATAGGGTGGTAGACCACATTTTTGGTCGACTGTACAACGTAAGCGCCTTCAGTAAAATAATACCTTTTCCAAAACTGGGTCACATATATTATTATGTATGCCACCTAATCAAATATAATCAGATTCAGAATCGTTGAAGGTACCTAGATGATCTTGAATTTGGAACACATTTAACCTTTTCCACGCCAAAGACGTATATATCGGCACCGCAGGTCCAACGCCAAAGACCGATATATCGGTCACCGACCACAGAGCAAAATAGACCTACATGCACACGCATAAAGTTTACCTTCAGTTTTGACATTTAGATGTCGTGGCGTCTGAGTGGTAGGTTTTGCGTTTGACATGGCGTCGAAAAGGTTAAATTAAATTTTCTTGGAGCACTAAGAATAGGGTGAAAACTGACGCGGAAGAACGTAACGGTTGGAGGTTAGCAATATCTACAAATTGTGTTACAGAATCATCATCATCATCATCATCTCAGCCATAAGACGTCCACTGCTGAACATAGGCCTCCGCTTTGAACGGAACTTATCATTAAAGGGGGGTTCGCCATACGCGCCTCGCTTGGCAGGCGGCGCGCGCAGTTTTTTTTGTTTATTGTTGTTTAGGCTTTCGGAAGATGCTGCTGCCCATCTCCCGGTATATTCCCTTAGCAGACTCCTACTGCAACCACGGGACGATATGGTGGGGGACAATTCTAAGGCCAGGCACCCCACGGCAAACGGGGTTACAGAATGGCACATTGTTATTCAGAATTTACCGGCGGCATCACCTCTTTCATAACAAATTCAAGCTCACTTTCACGAAATGACATTTGAATAAGTCTATTTAGCCTCCAGGTACTTTGCCCCAATTACTCTTTTCTACTTATAATACAGAATATTTATAAAAATTAAATGTATTCAAAATGAACACAAAACAGACTCATTTTGCTGCGAGCTTTTCCGTGAATAATTTTTATCCACAAAAGCCCACAAAGTACCTTCTTACTTCTTAGTAAGTAAGTGGATTGGATTAAGTAAATACCTATTAAGTATTTTGCTCAAAATTCAGAGAGAGAAGATAAATATTACGTGTTGTACAGCCGACCAAAATGTGGTTTACCACCCTACGGTTGAGGTTCGTTTGAACGTCATGAGACAACAAGGTCGTGCATGTTTTAAACTCCGTTAGAAATGTCAACCTTAGCGATCGTTAGATCTCGCAGAAACTTTTGTCAAAACTGGTAGACCACTTTCTTGGTCGACTGTACGTAACTGCTTGTATTCAAATCACAAGAGATACCCGTTACTGAAATGGTATCGTTTTGGTGTACCTAGATTAGTAATTATTGTAATTATATTGATGCAAGATAATTTTTAAGTTTATTTAAGTTTTGTCGTCAGGACACAAAGTTGTTTAAGGCCCAAACTCATATTTTAATTTTAAATTCAAAACCGAATTTAAAAAATATAGCAGCTTATACAGTTCACATATTTATTGTAAAAAAATAGTTTCTCGAAACTGGGAATGTGCGTTAAAAGCTTGTTGATACCCGATATATTTGGCAACGGGTGTTTTTTATCGAGCCGGGCGGCAAAATAAGTGGTCGTTCTGTCGATATCCGAAAGTTATGTTTTTTTAACATTACTATTTACTAGGAAATATTTTGAAATTAACAATTTCGTGTAATTTTAATATCTCGTGTAAAGCCAAAGTCGAAAGAGTGAAGCTAAAATACGATTATTCTCATATTCTATTAATCGAGTGAAAATACTGCAATTTAATGAAAGGGTCAGATTTTTTTTAATACAACGACGGTGGCAAACAAGTATACGGCCCACCCGATGGTAAGCAGCTACCGTAGCCTATGGAAGCCTGCAACTCCAGAGGTGTCACAGGCGCGTTGACGACCCTTTATTAATCTATCTTCTATACATATAATAAAGGTGAAGAGGGTCAAAAATCTGTACATTGGAGATATTAGCAAAAAAATGAGTTAGTAGCTCTTAGAATCGATAACAGAACACGTTTCGGCGATTTTTAGAATTTTTGTCTGTTTGTCTGTTTGTCTGTTTGTCTGTTTGGATGGGGAGAGTTGGCGTCAAAACGCCTGAACCGATTTCGATAAAACTTCACTAGCAGGTTCTACAGACCTCTGGTCAGGACATAGGCTATAAAAAATACGAACTTTTTGGATTTAAGGGGGTTTAAGGGGGGTTTAAACTTTGTATGGGAAATGCCTTTATATGGTAAATAAATACTTATGCATTTGTATTTCAACTATATATTTTTTAAACCACGGCGATTGCAAACAATCATACGACCTGCCTGATGATGGTAAGCACTTAGGGTAGCCAATGGACGCCTGTAAATCCAGAGGTTTTATGTGCGCGTTGCCTCCCTATAAGAATCTTTTTTTATTTACACTATATTGCACGAAATACAAAACTGTGAGACCAAACGGCGGACATCATACCAAATGGTATTTTCCACCAGTCAACCATTGGGTCTATACAACAGACATGTACAAAAGGTGCAAGAATAAAAGTTAAATTAACTAACTATAAAAAAACAAACGGAACATAGTGAAACACGGAAATCGAAAAGTACCGGCACACCCTACCGAAAAAGAGTTTAGATAGAGTTCACCGCGTGATGGGCGTCAAAGAGAGGGGGGCGCAAAAAGAAAAAAAGACACCACACTATAGCTAAATATACCGAAAATTGTTACGTTGAACATTTGAGATGGGAGAAGAAGAGTTTTGATAGAGTTCACTACGTGACGGGCGGTAAAGAACGGGGGGCTCGGGGGGCGAAGCCCCCCGCAATACAAAAAAAACGGCAATATTGCAAATTATACCAAAAACTGCTACGTTGAACATTTGAGATGGGAGAAAAAGTGTTGGTAGAGTTTACTACGTGATGGGCCGCAAAGAAAGGGGGGCTCGGGGGGCGGAGCCCCCCGTATAAAGAAAAAACACACCGTACTATTGCTTATTATACCAAAAATTGTTACGTCAAACATTTGAGATGGGAGAAAAAGAGTTTTGATAGAGTTTGCCGCGTGACGGGCCGCAAAGAAAGGGGGGCTTGGGGGGCGGAGCCCCTCGCATAAAGAAAAAACACACTGTACTATTGCTTAATATACCAAAAATTGTTACGTCAAACATTTGAGATGGGAGAAAAAGAGTTTTGATAGAGTTTGCCGCGTGATGGGCCGCAAAGAAAGGGGGGCTCGGGGGGCGGAGCCCCCCGCATAAAGAAAAAACACTGTACTATTGTTTATTATACCAAAAATTTTTACGTCGAACATTTGAGATGGGAGAAAAAGAGTTTTGATAGAGTTTGCCGCGTGACGGGCCGTAAAGAAAGGGGGGCTCGGGGGGCGGAGCCCCCCGCATAAAGAAAAAACATACTGTACTATTGCTTATTATACCAAAAATTGTTACGTCAAACATTTTAGATGGGAGAAAAAGAGTTTTGATAGAGTTTGCCGTGTGATGGGCCGCAAAGAAAGGGGGGCTCGGGGGGCGGAGCCCCCCGCATAAATATCAAACACACTGTACTATTCCTTATTATACCAAAAATTGTTACGTCGAACATTTGAGATGGGAGAAAAAGAGTTTGATAGAGTTTACTACGTGATGGGCCGCAAATAAAGGGGGGCTCGGGGGGCGGAGCCCCCCGCATAAAGAAAAACACACTGTACTATTGCTTATTATACCAAAAATTGTTACGTCGAACATTTGAGATGGGAGAAAAAGAGTTTGATAGAGTTTACTACGTGATGGGCCGCAAAGAAAGGGGGGCTCGGGGGGCGGAGCCCCCCGCATAAAGAAAAAACACACTGTACTATTGCTTATTATATCAAAAATTGTTACGTCGAACATTTGAGATGGGAGAAAAAGAGTTTGATAGAGTTTACTACGTGATGGGCCGCAAAGAAAGGGGGGCTCGGGGGGCGGAGCCCCCCGCATAAAGAAAAAACACACTGTACTATTGCTTATTATACCAAAAATTGTTACGTCGAACATTTGAGATGGGAGAAAAAGAGTTTGATAGAGTTTACTACGTGATGGGCCGCAAAGAAAGGGGGGCTCGGGGGGCGGAGCCCCCCGCATAAAGAAAAAACACACCGCACTGTTGCTTATTATACTAAAAATTGTTACGTCGAACATTTGAGATGGGAGAGAAAGAGTTTTGATAGAGTTTACTACGTGATGAGCCGCAAAGAAAGGGGGGTTCGGGGGGCGGAGCCCCCCGCATAAAGAAAAAACATACCGTAATATTGCTTATTATACCAAAAATTGTTACGTCGAACATTTGAGATGGGGGAAAAAGAGTTTTGATAGAGTTTACTACGTGACGGGCCGTAAAGAAAGGGGGGCTCGGGGGGCGGAGCCCCCCGCATAAAGAAAAAACACACCGTACTATTGCTTATTATACCAAAAATTGTTACGTCGAACATTTGAGATGGGGGAAAAAGAGTTTTGATAGAGTGTACTACGTGATGGGCCGCAAAGAAAGGGGGGCTCGGGGGGCGGAGCCCCCCGCATAAAGAAAAAACACACCGTACTATTGCTTATTATACCAAAAATTGTTACGTCGAACATTTGAGATGGGGGAAAAAGAGTTTTGATAGAGTTTACTACGTGACGGGCCGCAAAGAAAGGGGGGCTCGGGGGGCGGAGCCCCCCGCATAAAGAAAAAACACACCGTACTATTGCTTATTATACCAAAAATTGTTACGTCGAACATTTGAGATGGGAGAAAAAGAGTTTTGATAGAGTTTAGTACGTGACGGGCCGCAAAGAAAGGGGGGCTCGGGGGGCGGAGCCCCCCGCATAAAGAAAAAACACACCGTACTATTGCTTATTATACCAAAAATTGTTACGTTGAACATTTGAAATGGGAGAAAAAGAGTTTTGATAGAGTTAACCACGTTATGGGCGGCAAAAAGTAGGGGGCTCAGGGGGCTCCTCCCCCCGCATACAGAAGAAACACACCGTACTATTGCAACTACTAGACAACTTAGACATTTGAGATGGGAGAAAAAGAGTTTTGATAAAGATTACCATGTGATGGGCGGGATAGAAAGGGGGGCCAAGAAAGAAAAAACACACCGCAATATTGCTTATCATACCAAAAATTTCTAGGTTGGACATTTGAGATGGGAGAAGAAGAGTTTTGAGAGAGTTTACTACGTGATGGGCGGTAAAGAACGGGGGGCAAATTAAATTCTGCAAATTATACCAAAAACTGATACGTTGAACATTTGAGATGGGAGAAAAAGAGTTTTGATAGAGTTTACCACGTGATGGGCTGTAAAGAAAGGGGCGCTCGGGGGGCAGAGCCCCCCGCATAAACAAAAAATGTGTTAAACAAATAACAAATAGTACAGTGTGCTGTACTATTGCTAATTATACCAAAAATTGTTACGGTGAATATTTGAAATGGGAGAAGAAGAGTTTTGCTAGAGTTAATCACGTGATGGGCGGCAAAAAACGGGGGCTCGGGGGGCGGAGCTCCCCGCATAAACAAAAAACACACTGTACTATTGCTAATTTGCCATGGCTGACACAGTCAAATCTCAGACGCTTTCAGTCGATCTTTTGGGATGTCGAAGTTATATGCAAGAAGTCAATTTTAGCTAAACTGCTAAACATACTGTTTGAAATATGACATGTAGAAAGCGTTTAGCAATGGACTGTTGAGGGTAACGAAAAGTGACAGAACCTACTGCAACGCACGCGAGCGAAGCCGCGCGGGTACAGCTAGTAGTAAATATAAGTATTATATAGGCTTCATTATTTTAAGTTAAAGTCATTTGTGGATTGCAAGCATCTGCAAGAGGGAAGGTATAGGCTCTTATTTTATGATATATTACCTGAGAAAACCGTATAAATGGAACTTTATTCCTATATATATAAGTATGTATTTATATATCTAAGTATGTAGGTAGGTATATCGTCGCCTAGCACCCATAGTACAAGCTTTGCTTAGTTTGGGGTTGGGTTGATTTGTGTAAGATTGTCCCCAAATATTTATATTTATTTATATTTATATTAAATCCAGTTTCACTAAAACAAAGCAGTATGTGTAAATACAGGCTGTTTTTTCAATAACTATTAGCCATATTGTGAGGAGTGATTATGTAACTCATACCGAACATCTGTTTCTATAGGACCAACCGAGAAATCTCAAAAAAGGTTATTGAAAAAACATCCTGTATACCGACAGGCAAATATAAAAATATAACGCTGACAGCAACTCCAAGAAAACACCTTAATTACCCCTGGAACTGAAATTTAAAGTTAAACCTGCTGTTCGCGACCCCTGACTCGACAAACAAAGGGAAACTTTGTGAAATAGACAAGTCGGGATATAATTTGTGGCCAACTCTTCGCGTTGGTTAAAAGTTGTACCTGGAAAAGTCAGCAATACCAACTTTAAGACTGTCGACCGTCCAGTAGCGCTCTCATTGGGGGAATCGTATTTTTGAAAGAAAGAAAGAAAGAAAATACATTTATTTACGTCACACCAGTTAAATAGATACAAGAAATACTTGAAAAAATCAGACGATAAAAAGCGTAACTCAGCGGAAAGCCCATGCAGCGCTGATTTTCAGTGGGGACCGGACTTAAGAGTCGCCAGGATGCTCGCGTTCCCATACAAACGTAGTTTAGCTCTCATTTTAAAACGACATGCTTTAGAACCACGAAATTTGTCATGGGCATTTTAGTAGTACAGATATATGTCGGTAATTCATTTTCGTTGCAAAAAAATTTAATACAAAAAAATACAGCCAGATACAGATTTACATACAAAACTTATTATTGCTATATTTTCTTTGTATTACAATTTTTTGCAACGAAAACGAATTACCGACATAGATCTGTACTGCTAGAATGCCCATGCCAAATTTCGTGGTTCTAAAGCATGTCGTTTTAAATGAGAGCTGAACTACGTTTGTATGGGGACGCGAGTTCACGCGAGCGTCCTGGCGCCTCTTAAACGGCTATTAGACATTGAAACCTGCAGGGCCCAATCTGTTGTGTACCCTGCCTTTCCCTACCCCTCCTTCAGCTCCCTACGGGCCCTACCTTTAATTACACTATTGGGATTGGGTCCGGTTTCCTTACGATGTTTTCCTTCACCGAAAAGCAACTGGTAAATATCAAATGACATTCCGTAGACATTCCGTACATAAGTTCCGAAAAACTCAGTGGTACGAGCCGGGGTTTGAACCCGAGATCTCCGGATTGAAAGGCCAAGGCTACCAGCGCTTTAAAATGAAATATTTACAGTTAAAAAGTAAATATGTTTTTCACCTCACTAGCTCGGAAAGCCCTTTTTGTTTGTTTAATATCTATTGTGAAAATCGCTTTTTATCCACATGTGGTGAAAGAGTTTTGACATAAGTGACAAGTGGCTTAAGTGACATTTGACAGCTAACAAAACGTAAAACGTTAAAAGTGCAGAATTTTTAACATCGCAATTAATGAATTGCATCGAGTAAAAACACTTAATACAGTCTTACAACTTTATTTTAATTCATAAATATCAGCATTCAACATTAATCTTCATTCTTTTTGTAAAAACGGATAAATTGTTCTGACAGCCGACTAAGTCTACTTACGAACAAAACGCATTTGACATTTAATAAAACCTTTTACGTCAAAACTTTTCATTTCAATTCATCCATCATATCAACGTTAAATATTCGCATGTTTTTCTAGGTTGTTTTGTTAAAAATTAGTGATTCGAGTGATGAAGAAGTATTAAACACCTGAGGAATTACGGGAAACCGAGCAAAATGCACCCTTTTTCTTATTTTCCTCGCTGTAGTGAGGTGAAAAGTTTTGTGTTATACACGGGTGAAAGTTATTTTACGTCTCGTGTATTAAAGCACTCGCTACGCTCAGGATTCTATTTTTGAACCACTCGCTTCGCTCGTGGTCAATAATAGAATCCTTTCGCTAGCTCGTGTTTCAAATAACACTCGCACGTAAAATACAACTTTCACTCCTTGTATAACAAATAACTATTTAAAAGTCAAACACTGGACTAAACAAAACCAGTAGAGATAAATAGGAATATGTTAAAAGCGCAACAAGATTTGTTTTCGGAATTGTATTGCGTTCAAAACTCGGCATTGTACCAGGCGAGCATACTCGCGAAGAGTTATTTTTCATGTAAGCGAGACTGAATAAAGGGTGCTATATTTTATGCTTGCTTTTTGCCTCGAACAATACTGGGTGCTTCCAATAGCGTACCGAGAAGATATATTGCTAAAGAGCCGAGAAAATGCTGATAGATTGACAGCTCTTAAGCTGGCAACGTCAGATATGATAGTATAATTAGAGCAACAAAATCTTCTAGTTACATTGCTATACTATTTTTATTGCTATATCCTGGCATCTGGCAACTTGTAATGGGCCCTCCTATTACAAGTCAGAGTGACAGATTAGCAAAATTTTCAAGTTTGAAAAAAGTTAGATTTTTTTTTAAACTGCCGAAGGTGTCTCGTCATTTATAGAGAACAGGGTTTATATTTTAACATTAGAATGAAAAATATTGCGAATACAAAAACTGTAGGCGACAAACTCGTTATACATCGTTTGGCACTTCTTTCCCTGAAGAAAAACTTTTGGAAATGACAAGATCTAATTCCTCATATATTGCATTAAAGCCAGAATTCCAGAATTTACGAGTATATGTTTGAAGTGGTTTGCATTATTTGACCCCACCTTAACAGCTGCCAGTCCGGATCTAGAAATAAGCATAGTGTAGCAAAATAACTAGAGGTGTTTCGTTCCTCTCATTATTGTGTCATATCTGACGTGGCTAGCTCTCCGTCATGACTGTTACTCTATGTGAGTTCATTTGTTTTGTTAGAATTGTTAGTTAAAGTACGCTTGAATATAGTCGGAGTAGTTCGGAGTTATGTCATCGGTACTAGAGGTCACGTTATACTAGGTGGACACACTCGCCTCACTGCGCGCGCAAGTATGGTGAATAGCTACATATACAGCAGATAAAACCGTGGTTGTGGACGTGAAAGGTTTTTGCTTCTATATGTATTCATGCAAGTTTGAATTACTTGTTAAATTTCAACCACTTCCCGGTGTCTGATTGAGCTGAGATTTGGTATACTTCCGTAGTTTACATGACAATGCTACTAGGTACAGTCTGCAATAAAACTGTGTACCAAACATTTTTTTCTGGAGTCACTTGTTTATCGTATATTTTGCCCTAAATAAGAAGAAAATAGAACCTATTAAGCTAAACTCAAATCAAGTAACCAATTAAATGCAACCGCACTATAAAATAATGTCAGTAGGTACCGTCATGTAAATGTCAACAACCAATTTCAAAATATTGTTTCCAGGAATCCTACGCAATCCTTTCGTCCTCTATTTAATCTGAATATTTTATTACATTCAGAATAATTTGCAACATGATGAAGGTCGAATACAATCTGGACAGGCTTTATTAAAAAACTCGTTAATATGGCGACGCACTACAATTTTATTAAAAAGTTTTAGATTATTGTATTAAATACTGCCCAAAGTTACGGTTATCCAAAGTTAATATTTTAAAATGTTTATTTATAGATAAGAAAAAGTGATGACAGCAAATATCAAAAGTTTTAATTGAATTTGGTAACTCTGCTGCCGTTATATACCTATTAAGTTTCGTAGGTACTGAGTTGTTTTGATAAGTTACTCAAAACGACATGAAATATCTATTAACTATTCTATTAATAAATTAGAACTTTGGAGTGAAGCATAATCGAACTCGCGAAGCGTAAGCGAAGTGAGTTCTTACAAACAACTCCAGACCGAACTGCCACCTGGCTACTGGGAAGTCTCGGCACTTGGATGGCATTTTGATTTCGATAGTTTGTCCGACGATAACTTCAGTAACGTTTTTCTGATCTTTATGAAATTTCTTAGGGCTGTAGCACAGATACATAAAATTTGTAAATTCGTATATGAGCAGGATCGATCAAGTGGTTATGGAGCTAGAAGGAGAAAAAAAATCCTCCTTAGGGTCTTGTTATAGTCAACTCGTTTGCAAGTGAATCGCGAGTTCTCAGTTCGAGGCGGACTACTAGTTATATAATTTTAAAGTTCTGGGTAAATTTAATAATGACGGATCTGACAGTGGTACTCGTACATCTACGGTAGGTTAAATGTACCCTTAGTAGATTTACATATTGTATTTTGTTTAGAAAATCTCTGCCGAGTTAAAACCACGGATATTCGAAGAATTCATTAAAGTTCCAACTTCCAAGCAGACTTAAATAAATCGAAGCAGACGGCTAAAAAAAAAATATTGACTACCAAAGACCAGTTAATAATAACGACTGTCAATTTTCTTACAGTCGCATTCCTAATCAATATTATATACCCTTAGTGTGAGAAGATTATTAGGTCATATTATAAGTAAATATCATTTACTATGATTTAGTGTTTTGTTGATGTTGATGGACAGCAGCATCTTCCGAAAGCCTACAAACAATAAACAAAAAAAAAAACTGCGCTCGCCAACCCGCCTGATAAGCGTGGCGCGTATGGCAAACCCCTCTTTAAAAGGGAGGCCTGTGTTCAGCAGTTATGGCTGAGATGATGATGATGATGAGTCTTTTGTTTTGATATAGCTTCTGCAAGAACGCACGGATTATTGTGTATTTTTATGATTTTGAAAAAATATATAACGGCCTCCTAGCCTAGTCGACAGTGACCTTGCCTATGAAGCAGGAGGTCCCGGGTTCGAATGTGCTTATCACGGATATATGTTCCTGAGTTATGGATGTTTTCTATGTATTTGAGTATTTATCTAATCTATCTATTATATATATCGTCGCCTAGTACCCACAACACAAGCCTTATTGAACTTACTGTGGGGCTAATAGCTGCACATGAGCGTGGGCCGTATTCTAACTTTAAAACACGCACAGACACAATCCAACTTCAATGCAAATCCAATGCAATAACAACACAATACAGCTAACGCCTACACGTCTGAATCAAAAATGACGGAATTTGCTTGAAAATTACTGCGATGCAACTACAATACAACTTCAATATTGCTTGATTATTGGTTGAGTGTTGAAGTTATGTTTGAGATGTATTGTTTTTAATGTATTGTTTAAGTATTTTAAAATTAGAATACGGCACCGTCTCTCTCAAACTTCCGCATTTTTCAGACTTTATTAGCTTACAGCAGAGTTGCATTTGTATAACCATTTGAACTGAGGTTTAATTAACCTTTTCTTAATTTTGAACCTTAAGAGTAGGTGATAAGGTTGTATGATAAAGCTTTAAAAGTTTATCTTAAGACCAGATGGAGTTTTAATTAATATACTTTAATTACTGCGGTTTCAAAAGGAGATGCACGGACAGATCATTTCCATTCGCTTTTCATTCCGTTTGACACTTTTTATGTTTTTTTGTGCAAGTTAATTGAATTGAAATCTACTTGGCTGAGTTAAAAAAAAATTGCATAACCTCGCACTGTCCCTATTCCAATCGTTATAATAAGATGTCGTGAACTTCGATCCTCGAATCTTAAGAACTCTTATTATGTAACTGTTGCACAAAATACTACTTAGGGTGAATTTCTAGTTCTATTTTTTAGCGTGCTACTTCAAATGATGATATTTCTCTATGCTTAGCCTGTACGTAGTTTCTGAAATATCTCATTTCGCACCCAAATCCAGTATTTAAAAGTTGCAAAATCATTTTAAAACACCGCAACACTCTGTATGCCCGATAGAATTGCTCACCCTGTATATGAGTTGGTCACAGGTTGGCCTGTTGCCAACGTCTCGACTCTCGAGTTCAGTCTGGGGTCTTCATTAAATACAATGCATTTAACATTAGTGTTTTACGAGATCTTTTATTTTGGTCTGGCTCTGGGAGGCTTTTGTACACAGATAGAAATAATATCTTAATTCAAAACGCAAAACTCTCTTGCACGCGGTTTCTTAAAGAGAGTAATAAATACCTTAGACCAATAAACATGACTTGAGTTAAAAATATCATGATTTTTAAAAGAAGATTTAAAATTATTTAGCTTTAACTTTACCTATTTTTAAAGCGAATAGTAATGATTTGAGTTAAGATAATAATTATTTACGGCAAAAAAGCACCAACATTTTCCTTTAAGAGTTTTATGTGTTTACGTAAGATCGATTAGTTCTTGGTTTGATGTTTTCAATCTACAGCTAAGAGCCAAAGCTAATTTAAAGAAGTAGCGCCAAAAGTAAGATTTGAGATTTTTAAGTTTTTAGGCAAGAGAGATTAATTTTTGCTTTGATGTTTTCAACTTACAATCAAGAGCCACAGCTATTCCAAAGAAGAAGCACATAATTTTTGCTTTGAAACATTTAAATCTTGGACGTTAGTTACCCTGCGCATCAATAGATGTCTCTGCGTGTAGGTTAGAACACGCGAACGTTTGTTCAACGTAACTTCATGACCCTCGCCGCTTTACCCGGGCTTATTTGAGATTCACAATAGCAATCTCAGCTCTAGTTAATACGATTATAAATTGTGAGTATATAAATAATCATAATTTATATTTGTATTATCTACTTTTAGTTAAACTTCCTTTCTTGGGATTAGTCCCGAGAAACACAGTTTCTGCTACTAGGTTTTTAAGTAGTGCACTGAGACACTAATAAGGCGATTATCACACTGACGACGGATCCGCATGCGGCGCCGGTGTGCGAGCGAGATAGCGCTATACACATGCAGAGCGCTATCTCGCTCGCGCACCGGTGCCGCATGCGGATCCGCGCCAGTGTGATAACCGCCTTAGAAAATGTTATTGTTTGTTTCAAGTAATCGATTTCATACGCCAAGAAATTTTAGATCTTGGTGTGAAAATATCAAATTTTACATCAAGTAACACATGCTCTTGAACTAATGCGATTTCTTGTTTCCGTGGAGAAATTCAATTCTCAATTTAAACTATGAGTCTTCATCCAAGAAACAAAGTTTCTTGGCTTAAGTTCTTTATGTATTGCACTAAGACACATAAAGTTCAATTTAAAAAAAATACAATACAAAAACAAAATTCAAACGCCCTTCGTGAGAATATTAAGCTATTTTAAAAAGAAGATTTTTATATCTCGGATAAAGTATTTAATTTATTAGGTTAAGTAATAAACTTTGAAACATTTTATATCTTAAAATAAAGAATTTTATTTTTTCCTTATATGGGAAACTGGATATCTCTTGATTCAAATAGGTTTCTTTGGTTGAAGAGATTTTTTCTATCTGTGTAGGCTCTACTTTAAACGGTGCACATTAATTTAGCGCTTGGAGTTTATTTTTTATAGACTACATAATAGGGCAGATGCCCCGGTTTTGGCCACTGTGCCGGTTTTGGCCATTTTCAACTTTATTAAGATATTTACGAATTTACAAATCTATGGTTTATAGTTAATGTAAGAGTAAATTATTGCAGAACAGATGGCATTATCATTTGTCATGTATCAGTTGTCATTCAGTTGTCAGGAGTTATGGAAAAATGTGGCCAAAACTGGCTCCTGGGCCCCTTTTTGACATTTCATCAAAGAAAATAATAAGATCTTATGTCAGAATCTTTACAGTGCAGACTCATATAAGTATAGTAATATATTTTCAATGACGCAGTACCTAAAGAATGTCGTAATTCCTTAATAACGCAAAATGACGGACGTCCGAACAGTCAAACTCTCCTTAAAGTGGCCAAAACCGGGGCATCTGCCCTAGTAGTTTATGTAACTGTTATGTAATAAGGGTCCTTAAAATACGAGTGTGGTGTTAGACTCGCCTGCGGCTCGTTTCATAATAAGATATATCACATGACTGTTTTAAGGCCTAATTACATAAAGTACAGTTGTATACACTACTTTATCTACACACATACTATTAATCCTAAATGATGTGTTCGGAAACCATTAGAATGACCGCAATTGCACAGCCATGGCCGACTCGATTGTGCCAGCGGTATGGGAGTGCATGGCCGCGGTCGTAGGTAATGAATTTTCATACGTTTTTACTACATTGTAACAGATAATATACTTACTGCTGTTACATTACTAGTTGCAATAATGGTGGTAATTACATACGGTTTCCGAACGCAGAATAGAGGATTTATGATATGAGTGTAGATAAATTACATATTCTTATTGCATAGTTATACGTCTCTTAACTCCATAGAAACGACTACATAAAGGATCTTGTGTTGTCAATATCATTATTATACCTAAATAAATCTAATTTTGTAAAGCAACCACCTTTGAAATATGTAATAAGGTCCTTCCACACAATACCCCTCATAAATATACCTCTATGTAACCAGGGCATCATAACCGCTTAGGGAAACCTTATAGATCACTTTTCCCTTTTTCTACTAGATGGTGCATACGAGACCACTTGCGGTCACTACTTTTAAACAAAGGAATCAGTCGAAAAGTCGAGTTTTAAAATTTAAATGCGATTTATTGGACATAAATGTATAAAAACACTCTTATTTGTACCTTCCTAGCGCCACTTGGCAAAATCTAAGTTGCCTTCATAATTACAATCGCTTTTATTGTGGGTGAGTGAACCAGCAGTTTGCAAACGCTTAAATACGGATTACGGAGTCTGAAGACGGTAGTCTATGGATAACCCAAAAGGGAGCAGCGCAACTTTTCGTGCGGTTTTGGTGTAATTTAATTAAAGGCTCGTGTTCTTTATTTACATTGTGGCAGAATAAAACGCGTTTACTTAGAGTTTGTCTGGGAAGAGAAGTGTCGTAGAATATATGCGGTCACATGTAAACCATGACACTTCTCTTTCCGGACAAACTTAAACTAGTCGTCGCCCGTGACTTTGTCTATATAAAATACGCATTTGGGTCATCCTATTTTTTTACTGGCAATGATTTTCCCTTCATATCCACATGTGTCACTTGAAAATTTATAATTATGATTTTTTTATGAAAAATATTTCCTCAAAATTTGTTTTTGCTTACATATAGAAAACGATATATCTTAGTCTTGCTAGTATATGTTTTAAATAGAATGGCACGTGCGCTTGCGGTTTGCCCACAAAAGATAATGGATGAGCTCAGTTAAAATAATTTCAAGTATATGTAAATACCAGTGAATGGTTAAAGTACAGAGATGGTATCAGCGCTAAAAAATTATCCCTCATTATTGTGGGTGTGCGTAAATGTAGATTGATTTGACCATAATATACTGACCTCATTATTTGTTTTTTTTCAGGTATGTGTAATTAACAACTCCATGCGCGAAAAACTACTTATACTTATCGTAAGTTAATTAAATATTTCATCAGTATAATAGGTCTTAGGTTCTGTAGTCTTAAAAGCTGAAAACTGGTATCCTGTCTTTTATTTTCATTATTATTTTTTATTCTTATATGCCGAATTTCACTTGCCACCAACTTTTCACAGAAGTTTCATTTGGCCGAATAACTTTGACCAAATAATTATTTTGCAACCATTTCAACCAATGAAAGTTACTTACTAGGTTGGGTTAGGTTAGGTTGGAATTAGGGATGTCACGAATATTCGCATTCGCGTTCGTATACTGCGAATATTCGCATCATTTTTAACATTCGTATCAACATTCGCATTCGCATCAAATGATGCGAATATTTTTCGAATGCGAATGTTGGTAGAACACATCCTGTATTGACCGCACTGACCCGGCCCATGGTCATATGCTTGCTCATACACAGGAAGTGAAAACGACGGTATCACTTGACTCCATTTGATCTAAATATAGGACTCCATCACATGTCATGTTCTGTATTTTTGAACTATGGAAGCATAAACATGATAAGCAAGATTAAGTTTTTTGAATCTACTCCGTAACATTAGTATTCGCATTCGCATTCGGACATTCACATCCTGAATATTCGCATTCGCATTCGCAATTGCGAATGTGAGAAAAATGACATTCGTGACATCCCTGGTTGGAATATGTAACAGGCGACTCTATTTTCAATAGAATAAGGTCTATATCGATCATTGTGAGCATGTTATATTGCTAGCTACTTTTTCTGCTGACTGTACCTACATATAAAAGTGTGGTAAAATCGAGTGCTGTTCACTGTCCTCATCAAATATTTCAGGTCTCTCGTCTGTTCGTCTGAATTTGTATTCAGGTACTAAGTTTGCAAATTCTACCTGCGTGGGCGTTTCAGGCATTGATCACTACTCGTAGATTCTGCAATATGGAAAGTCCTCCCGTCGTAAAACCTACTTTATAAGTAGGTTTATAGGTAAATGAGTATAGATGTATGCGTGCGATCACGATAGTCATTTTTTTAACGCATGGATTCGCACCAGCTACCAAAATGCTTCCTGACTGCTTAAACTTTAAAGAGTGTACCAGGCTTAGACACTGACAGGAGACCATTTTGTGACTAATTTTCATACCTTTTATTATTCATTAAGTGCCTGAATAGCATAGATTAAGCAAGGTCAAGCATATGTTTTATTTGTATTTGTGTTAAGAGGCCTTATTCCCTATACGCGCATATTTTGCGAAAACCTCAATTTTCTTTTGAGGATATCGCAAAAATACTTAGTGCTTTTAACTTAATTCTTTATGTATATGATAGTCCGTACCTTTATCTAGACGGCCATCGGAAAAAAAATAACATTTTTGAGCAAGAATGATGAAAAACATGGCTTCTCTTGGAAGGCCTTTCCGGAACTTGCAGATATACATGTCGTTTTGTTTTAGGATAACTCAAACATAGAGAACACTTCTTATAAAATTTGAATACAATTTTATTCAGCACAAAATTTTTAAGACGGCCACCGCAAAAAAAAAAAAAATTCATCTTGGATAATAGAGAAAATACCTTCTGAATACTTGTAAATTTTTGATCAAAACACGGTTACATAAAAAAAAAATCACGGATGTCCTATTATTATTCTGCCCTAAAAATATAAACATAGCAAAGTTCAACTATGCAGCTACCATGAAAAAAAAAATCATTACTGTATCCCTAAATTTACTTATGGTAGAATTTTTTAAAGATGACTCTAAATCCCCTCAAAACTTGACAAAACACACCGCGCCGCCGTCTCTGGCTCAGTATGGGACGGGAGCTCGTAGACGACGGACCTGTGTTAAATCGTCCCGCGCGCATTACGTAAGTTTGCCACATAGCTACACTCAGAGGTCACCTAAATCGGGTAACCTTCTATGGTATTGACAACACGTAGTGACCTGTTTCCATTGCCCTATAGTTGCGAGAAGTATGCAGCACTGCGAATGGATTACCAAGATCCTTACTTTCTTTATTTTAATTTTATAATTGAAAGGATATTTGGATTTCTTTATTTTATTATTACTTTATTTATTGATGTTTAGTTGACTTTCTTATTAATACTTTGAGCCCAGATTTAGTCCAGGGTCTGAGGATAGAAGTTGGTTACCGAAACTCCTTATCTACTAGGCATAATTACTCATCCCAACGTGTTTGGGGTCGTTAGACTTAGCTTGACGAGCACTCCAACTTTAGATGAGGTTCAGGGTCTCATGATGGAGCCAGGAGTTGGTCACCGGAACTGCCTATATACTCATCACAACTCCATCGTGTTTGGGCTCGTTAGACTTAGCTTGACGAGCATTCCCACTTGAGATGAGGTCCAGGGTCTCATGATGGAGTCAGGAGTTTGTCACCGGAACTGCCTATTTACTCATCACAACTCCATCGTGTTTGGGCTCGTTAGACTTAGCTTGACGAGCACTCCCACTTTAGATGAGGTTCAGGGTCTCATGATGGAGCCAGGAGTTGGTCACCGGCACTGCCTATCTACTCATCACAACTCCATCGTGTTTGGGCTCGTTAGACTTAGTTTGACGAGCACTCCCACTTGAGATGAGGTCCAGGGTCTCATGATGGAGTCAGGAGTTGGTTACCGGAACTGCCTATCTACTCATCACAACTCCATCGTGTTTGGGCTCGTTAGACTTAGCTTGACGAGCGCTCCCACTTGAGATGAGGTCCAGGGTCTCATGATGGAGTCAGGAGTTGGTCACCGGAACTGCCTATCTACTCATCACAACTCCATCGTGTTTGGGCTCGTTAGACTTAGCTTAACGAGCGCTCCCACTTGAGATGAGGTCCAGGGTCTCATGATGGAGTCAGGAGTTGGTCACCGGAACTGCCTATCTACTCATCACAACTCCATCGTGTTTGGGCTCGTTAGACTTAGCTTGACGGGCACTCCCACTTGAGATGAGGTCCAGGGTCTCATGATGGAGTCAGGGTTTGGTCACAAGAACTGCCTATATACTCATCACAACTCCATCGTGTTTGGGCTCGTTAGACTTAGCTTGACGAGCGCTCCCACTTGAGATGAGGTCCAGGGTCTCATGATGGAGTCAGGAGTTGGTCACCGGAACTGCCTATCTACTCATCACAACTCCATCGTGTTAGGGCTCGTTAGACTTAGCTTGACGAGCGCTCCCACTTGAGATGAGGTCCAGGGTCTCATGATGGAGTCAGGAGTTGGTCACCGGAACTGCCTATCTACTCATCACAACTCCATCGTGTTTGGGCTCGTTACACTTAGCTTGACGAGCACTCCCACTTGAGATGAGGTCCAAGGTCTCATGATGGAGTCAGGAGTTGGTTACCGGAACTGCCTATCTACTCATCACAACTCCATCGTGTTTGGGCTCGTTAGACTTAGCTTGACGAGCGCTCCCACTTGAGATGAGGTCCAGGGTCTCATGATGGAGTCAGGAGTTGGTCACCGGAACTGCCTATCTACTCATCACAACTCCATCGTATTTGGGCTCGTTAGACTTAGCTTGACGAGCGCTCCCACTTGAGATGAGGTCCAGGGTCTCATGATGGAGTCAGGAGTTGGTCACCGGAACTGCCTATCTACTCATCACAACTCCATCGTGTTTGGGCTCGTTAGACTTAGCTTAACGAGCGCTCCCACTTGAGATGAGGTCCAGGGTCTCATGATGGAGTCAGGAGTTGGTCACCGGAACTGCCTATCTACTCATCACAACTCCATCGTGTTTGGGCTCGTTAGACTTAGCTTGACGGGCACTCCCACTTGAGATGAGGTCCAGGGTCTCATGATGGAGTCAGGGTTTGGTCACAAGAACTGCCTATATACTCATCACAACTCCATCGTGTTTGGGCTCGTTAGACTTAGCTTGACGAGCGCTCCCACTTGAGATGAGGTCCAGGGTCTCATGATGGAGTCAGGAGTTGGTCACCGGAACTGCCTATCTACTCATCACAACTCCATCGTGTTTGGGCTCGTTAGACTTAGCTTGACGGGCACTCCCACTTGAGATGAGGTCCAGGGTCTCATGATGGAGTCAGGAGTTGGTCACCGGAACTGCCTATCTACTCATCACAACTCCATCGTGTTTGGGCTCGTTAGACTTAGCTTGACGAGCGCTCCCACTTGAGATGAGGTCCAGGGTCTCATGATGGAGTCAGGAGTTGGTCACCGGAACTGCCTATCTACTCATCACAACTCCATCGTGGTTGGGCTCGTTAGACATAGCTTGACGAGCGCTCCCACTTGAGATGAGGTCTAGGGTCTCATGATGGAATCAGGATTTGGTCACCGGAACTGCCTATCTACTCATCACAACTCCATCGTGTTTGGGCTCGTTAGACTTAGCTTGACGGGCACTCCCACTTGAGATGAGGTCCAGGGTCTCATGATGGAGTCAGGAGTTGGTCACCGGAACTGCCTATCTACTCATCACAACTCCATCGTGTTTGGGCTCGTTAGACTTAGCTTGACGAGCGCTCCCACTTGAGATGAGGTCCAGGGTCTCATGATGGAGTCAGGAGTTGGTCACCGGAACTGCCTATCTACTCATCACAACTCCATCGTGGTTGGGCTCGTTAGACATAGCTTGACGAGCGCTCCCACTTGAGATGAGGTCTAGGGTCTCATGATGGAATCAGGATTTGGTCACCGGAACTGCCTATCTACTCATCACAACTCCATCGTGTTTGGGCTCGTTAGACTTAGCTTGACGAGCGCTCCCACTTGAGATGAGGTCCAGGGTCTCATGATGGAGTCAGGAGTTGGTCACCGGAACTGCCTATCTACTCATCACAACTCCATCGTGTTTGGGCTCGTTAGACTTAGCTTGACGAGCGCTCCCACTTGAGGTGAGGTCCAGGGTCTCATGATGGAGTCAGGAGTTGGTCACCGGAACTGCCTATCTACTCATCACAACTCCATCGTGTTTGGGCTCGTTAGACTTAGCTTGACGGGCACTCCCACTTGAGATGAGGTCCAGGGTCTCATGATGGAGTCAGGAGTTGGTCACCGGAACTACCTATCTAATCATCACAACTCCATCGTGTTTGGGCTCGTTAGACTTAGCTTGACGAGTGCTCCCACTTGAGATGAGGTCCAGGGTCTCATGATGGAGTCAGGAGTTGGTCACCGGAACTGCCTATCTACTCATCACAATTCCATCGTGTTTGGGCTCGTTACACTTAGCTTGACGAGCACTCCCGCTTTACATGAGGTCCAGGGTCTCATGATGGAGCCAGGAGTTGGTCACCGGAACTGCCTATCTACTCATCACAACTCCATCGTGTTTGGGCTCGTTAGACTTAGCTTGACGAGCACTCCCACTTGAGATGAGGTCCAGGGTCTCATGATGGAGCCAGGAGTTGGTCACCGGAACTGCCTATCTACTCATCACAACTCCATCGTGTTTGGGCTCGTTAGACTTAGCTTGACGGGCACTCCCACTTGAGATGAGGTCCAGGGTCTCATGATGGAGTCAGGGTTTGGTCACAAGAACTGCCTATATACTCATCACAACTCCATCGTGTTTGGGCTCGTTAGACTTAGCTTGACGAGCACTTCCGCTTGAGATGAAGTCCAAGGTCTCATGATGGAGCCAGAAGTTGGTCACCAGAACTGCCTATGTAACCATCACAACTCCATCGTGTTTGGGCTCATTAGCCTTAGCTTGACGAGCACTTTCGCTTGAGATCGGGTCCAGGGTCTCATGATGGAGTCAGGGTTTGGTCACTAGAAATACCTACGTGTGTATAGTCAAAATTATGTCTATGTGTCCATCCGTCCATTCATCTGTCTATCCGTTCATCCGTCCACTTTATTTCACATTGAGGGTACGGAACCCTGTGTTATGTATCGTACTTAGGTTTTTCTTTTTACTATTTGGTTGTAGTATCTATTTGTGTAACGTGTAAAATGTATGGTATCTACAACTTGATCTCATATTGGTAACATTCATGCTCATACTGGTAGTCTTACTTAAGCTGATCTTATTTTAACGAAGCACTTAGTCGGTCCTTTTGTGACTAGCAATGTCTTCGGTACAAGGCGTCGTTTAGCAGAAAAGTGCCCCTAATTAGCCGAAAACGACTAGCATGACGATTTTTCACAAAAAGTTTATGACCGCCATCTTAGATTTGAAAACCGACATTATTTTCGAAATCTGCACCCATCCATTAGCAGAAAATGACTACCGTCATGATTTTTTCCAAAACTGTATGACCGCCATCTTGCATTTTGAAACAGACATAATTTTTTAAATCTAGAGCCCCTAATTAGCCGAAAACGACTACCATGACGATTTTTCACAAAAAGTGTATGACCGCCATCTTGGATTTGAAAACAGACATTATTTTTGAAATCTGCACCCATCAATTAGCAGAAAATGACTACCATGACGATTTTTCACAAAAAATGTATAACCGCCAACTTGGATTTGAAAACAGACATTATTTTCGAAATCTGCACCCATCAATTAGCAGAAAATGACTGCCATGACGATTTTTCACAAAAAGTGTATGACCGCCATCTTTGATTTTGAAACAGACATTTTTTTTGAAATCTAGAGCCCCTAATTAGCCGAAAACGACTACCATGACGATTTTTCACAAAAAGTGTATGACCGCCATCTTGGATTTGAAAACAGACATTATTTTTGAAATCTGCACCCATCAATTAGCAGAAAATGACTACCATGACGATTTTTCACAAAAAGTGTATGACCGCCATCTTGGATTTGAAAACCGACATTATTTTCGAAATCTGCACCCATCAATTAGCAGAAAATGACTACCATGGCGATTTTTCACAAAAAGTGTATGACCGCCATCTTGGATTTGAAAACCGACATTATTTTCGGAATCTGCATCCATCAATTAGCAGAAAATGACTACCATGACGATTTTTCACAAAAAGTGTATGACCGCCATCTTGGATTTGAAAACAGACATTATTTTCGAAATCTGCACCCATCAATTAGCAGAAAATGACTACCATGACGATTTTTCACAAAAAATGTATGACCGCCATCTTGGATTTGAAAACAGACATTATTTTCGAAATCTGCACCCATCAATTAGCAGAAAATGACTGCCATGACGATTTTTCACAAAAAGTGTATGACCGCCATCTTTGATTTTGAAACAGACATTGTTTTTGAAATCTAGAGCCCCTAATTAGCCGAAAACGACTACCATGACGATTTTTCACAAAAAGTGTATGACCGCCATCTTGGATTTGAAAACAGACATTATTTTTGAAATCTGCACCCATCAATTAGCAGAAAATGACTACCATGACGATTTTTCACAAAAAGTGTATGACTGCCATGCCATCTTGGATTTGAAAACCGACATTATTTTCGAAATCTGCACCCATCAATTAGCAGAAAATGACTACCATGACGATTTTTCACAAAAAGTGTATGACCGCCATCTTGGATTTGAAAACCGACATTATTTTCGAAATCTGCACCCATCAATTAGCAGAAAATGACTACTATGACGATTTTTCACAGAAAGTGTATGACCGCCATCTTGGATTTGAAAACCGACATTATTTTCGAAATCTGCACCCATCAATTAGCAGAAAATGACTACCATGACGATTTTTCACAAAAAGTGTATGACCGCCATCTTGGATTTGAAAACCGACATTATTTTCGAAATCTGCACCCATCAATTAGCAGAAAATGACTACCATGACGATTTTTCACAAAAAGTGTATGACCGCCATCTTTGATTTTGAAACAGACATTATTTTTGAAATCTAGAGCCCCTAATTAGACGAAAACGACTACCATGACGATTTTTCACAAAAAGTGTATGACCTCCATCTTGGATTTGAAAACAGACATTATTTTTGAAATCTGCACCCATCAATTAGCAGGAAATGACTACCATGACGATTTTTCACAAAAAGTGTATGACCGCCATCTTGGATTTGAAAACAGACATTTTTTTCGAAATCTGCACCCATCAATTAGCAGAAAACGACTACCATGACGATTTTTCACAAAAAGTGTATGACCGCCATCTTGGATTTGAAAACCGACATTATTTTCGAAATCTGCACCCATCAATTAGCAGAAAATGACTACCATGACGATTTTTCACAAAAAGTGTATGACCGCCATCTTGGATTTGAAAACCGACATTATTTTCGAAATCTGCACCCATCAATTAGCAGAAAATGACTACCATGACGATTTTTCACAGAAAGTGTATGACCGCCATCTTTGATTTTGAAACAGACATTATTTTTGAAATCTAGAGCCCCTAATTATCCGAAAACGACTACCATGACGATTTTTCACAAAAAGTGTATGACCGCCATCTTGGATTTGAAAACAGACATTATTTTTGAAATCTGCACCCATCAATTAGCAGAAAATGACTACCATGACGATTTTTCACAAAAAGTGTATGACCGCCATCTTGGATTTGAAAACCTACATTATTTTCGAAATCTGCACCCATCAATTAGCAGAAAATGACTACCATGACGATTTTTCACAAAAAGTGTATGACCGCCATCTTGGATTTGAAAACCGACATTATTTTCGAAATCTGCACCCATCAATTAGCAGAAAATGACTACCATGACGATTTTTCACAAAAAGTGTATGACCGCCATCTTTGATTTTGAAACAGACATTATTTTTGAAATCTAGAGCCCCTAATTAGACGAAAACGACTACCATGACGATTTTTCACAAAAAGTGTATGACCGCCATCTTGGATTTGAAAACAGACATTATTTTTGAAATCTGCACCCATCAATTAGCAGGAAATGACTACCATGACGATTTTTCACAAAAAGTGTATGACCGCCATCTTGGATTTGAAAACAGACATTTTTTTCGAAATCTGCACCCATCAATTAGCAGAAAACGACTACCATGACGATTTTTCACAAAAAGTGTATGACCGCCATCTTGGATTTGAAAACCGACATTATTTTCGAAATCTGCACCCATCAATTAGCACAAAATGACTACCATGACGATTTTTCACAAAAAGTGTATGACCGCCATCTTGGATTTGAAAACAGACATTTTTTTCGAAATCTGCACCCATCAATTAGCAGAAAACGACTACCATGACGATTTTTCACAAAAAGTGTATGACCGCCATCTTGGATTTGAAAACCGACATTATTTTCGAAATCTGCACCCATCAATTAGCACAAAATGACTACCATGACGATTTTTCACAAAAAGTGTATGACCGCCATCTTTGATTTTGAAACAGACATTATTTTTGAAATCTAGAGCCCCTAATTAGCCGAAAACGACTACCATGACGATTTTTCACAAAAAGTGTATGACCGCCATCTTGGATTTGAAAACAGACATTATTTTTGAAATCTGCACCCATCAATTAGCAGAAAATGACTACCATGACGATTTTTCACAAAAAGTGTATGACCGCCATCTTGTATTTGAAAACAGACATTATTTTTGAAATCTGCACCCATCAATTAGCACAAAATGACTACCATGACGATTTTTCACAAAAAGTGTATGACCGCCATCTTGGATTTTAAAACAGATATCATTTTTAAAATTCACACCCTCAAATTAGCCGAAAACAACTACCAGTCCCTACCCTCACCTCTTACCATAAGGCAGGCCGTGCGCTAGTTTTCCACCATGTATTAAAAAAAACGACTCCAGATATAATGGCGAACTTAGATAAAATGCACATGACTGGTCGGGCCGCTCAATCATATCTGATGGTGACAGTACAGTCGCCATCAAATATATCGGAGCGGCCAAGGTGGTCAGAAATATCTGAACAACGCCTCTATTATCAGGGCAATAAAGTGCATGTTCAGATATTTTTGAGTACCCTGGCCGCTCCGATATATTTGATGGCGACTGTACATGCACGCGATGGTGACAGTACGGAGCAGCCAAGGTACTCAAAAATATCTGAACGTGCACTTTATCGCCTTGACAATAGAAGCGTTGTTCAGATATTTTTGAGTACAGTCGCCATCAAATATATCGGAGCGGCCACGGTACTCAAAAATATCTGAACAAGCACCTTATCACCTTGATAATAAAGGCGTTGTTCAGATATTTGTGACCACCTTGGCCGCTCCGATATATTTGATGGCGACTGTACAGTCGCCATCAAATATATCGGAGCGGCCAAGGTACTCAAAAATATCTGAACATGCACTTTATCGCCTTGACAATAGAGGCGTTGTTCAGATATTTGTGACCACCTTGGCCGCTCCGATATATCTGATGGCGACTGTACCTCCAACAGGCCTATTGATTTTAGTTGCGTATAATTCTCTCTTCCATGTAAAAGAAAATAAAAAGTCTGTAAAACTTATGCGTAAAAATAATTTTGCTTGTAATTGAAGTTGAAAACGATCAAGACAATTGGAGCGTGCGTATCGTCCTTGTTATTGCCAGCGGCCGTGTACTGAGCGCTAACGCCATCTATCGAGTAAGAAATCGTGAAATTGAGGAACGTTCACGGGACTAAGGCCTCTTAAGGAGAACCAACAGCTTTTAAATTACAGTAACACAACCGAATATACACAGAAAGCCAATTAAAGGAACTCACTCATATATCTCTTTATTTCTCCAAGGCGTAGTATGTTCATGTATGCGGCCACCCTTCTGGGCACCGTACCGCCATTGATTTGGAGGCTTCTTTCAAATTTCAAATGATTGACGAAAATGTCAACACATTTTCGAGACCACTCTTTACAGTACGCGTCCAAGTCATCTCGCCATCTCTTTTTTGGTTTGCCTCTGTCCCGGTAGCCGTCCTGTGGGAGCCACTCGATAGCAAGTTTGGCCCATCTTTCCGGATGCTTTTTTGTTACGATAATAAGAGCGTGTGTAGGTCATTTTGAACACCCTACCCGCTTAGCTACTTCTGCTGCTGACTGTACATGAAATGTACGGTTCGCGAGCAGGGTAACAAACAACTAAACTACCGAGGCCATACAAATGCCAATAATAAAGTTATAAAGGCCAATGATGATCTTTGTTGAGAAAAAACTAAATAAGATCTAAAGAAATTAATTTAAATTCAAATTACTGCTACAAAGGGAGAATTTTCATTAAAGAAATTGAGAAAATTATACTCTTGAGAGACGTCTGTGTCTTAGAGTCTCTGAATGGCAAATTTAGTAATAAAAGTATCAACGAGAAAAAGGGAGAGCGCTTTAGAGCGTTAGCACACTTGCGATTTGCGAGCGAGTTTTGTATGGGAGCGAACACGCTGCGAGTTCGTCGCGTACGAGTTTTGTATAGAAACGCTTTCAAATCGCGCAAGTGTGATAAGGCCCTTACATTCGACATTGTACCTAAGTTATAGCCGTTTTAGACATTGCAACCTGCAGGGCCCAATCTGTCAGGTTGGAAGGTGTAATTAAAGGTAGGGCCCGTAGGGAGCTGAAGGAGGGGAAGGGAGAGGCAGGGTACACGACAGATTGGGCCCTGCAGGTTGCAATGTCTAATAGCCGTTTTAAGACTAGCCTCTGCCCGCGTGTTTGTTCGAGTTGTCAACCCCATTTCACCCCACACTAATAGCTATGGATACACGCTCGGATCTGCCCGCCGGATTTGGCTGACGGATACGCCTGGCGGACAGATCCGTCCATGTGACACTTCTGAATAGCGCCATACACGGATGGATCTGTCTGCCAGGCATATCCACCAGATAAATTCGGCGGGCAAATCTGTGTGTGTATCCCTAGCTAAGACGATTAAAACACTAGTGATTTTTTGCTAAATATTGGTAAAGTTTATTAAGTTCAAGTTAGATACTTGTGTCACACATAATCACAAAAAGCTACGTATCTAATACTATACGATTTTAACATACATTGTACATGTTTAATTTCCGTTATCTTTTTTATTAAGTATGGTCGATAGATTGATAAATAGGGAAAAACGAAAATGTAAATTATAGTTTACCAAAATGCGACCTGAGAAAAAATCTAGCGGATTACAGTTGCGACGGAAAAATAACGTCATCATGTCCATGGGTATTGGCGTTGTAGAGCGATGGTCACTCTGGCCTGGCCTCTAAACGTATTGTTAACTACAAAGTTTATACTATTTTATCGAAAGGTTATTAGATTAGGTCCTTGAAACTGAATATTTTTTTGAACCGACTATTTCGGTCTCATTTAACGGTTATAATATTAACCCACATGACTACATATTGTCAATGGTAATTAATTTTCAGCATATGCCTTACCGTGCTGAGCAGTGTGCTTACTGTGAACTTCGACAAATCAAAATATTATTAAGTATCCACCTCTCTTTATCGCTCTTGCACATTCAAACGATATAGAAAAAGAGGCAAACCTAGGAAAAGGTGGATGGCTTGTGTGAGCAATGACATGAAAAGAAAGGAGGTTAGTGATAAGATGACGGATGACAGAGATATGTGGAAAAAAAAGACATGCTGCGCCGGCTCCAAGTAAATGAGACAAGAGCAAGCGAATGATGATAGAAAGATAACGAAATTGTCAAAGTTAGTGTTTGTTAGACCACGGGTGCTCAGCTATACTATGTTGCCTTCCGCCCAAGTCTGAAGCTACAGTACCGCGCCGCAGTGATTAGAAGATGAGCGCACCCTCGACACGGCCCGAAGGCTTGTCTTCATTCATGCTTGACGTACATTTGTAATTACAATCTGCACGGTTACTTAGGTCACAGAGAAATTCCTGTAAACTATGTTGCATTTAAATTAAATAGCTTCGTTCTTCGCCTGCGTCATAATCATAAATTAATAAGTAAGGTTATATACTCGTATTTATATCCCTATGATCCGCGTTATCCGCGTAGTCATTTAAAAATAAGTTTTTATCAAAAATATTTCTTAAAAATTATGTTTTAACGCTGACTGTACTTTTCTGGCAAAAGACAGCTACGGCTCACATATTTATTTATTTTATTTTCTTTATTGGAGAAATAACAGAGGTAAGCACATAAAAAGATACAGTTTAATATGTAGTCCATTAGTGATTTTCGAACCTTAATCCTCTCTATATATTTTTTTTTTTTGTAAAATTTACCTAGACATATATTAAGCTTTTTAAGGTGCCCGAAAAGACCTTGCCGTAATATTTGGACATCTTGAAAATTCTTAACTTGTAGTAGTAAAGGTGTAGGATAACAAAAGCCGCTATAACTAATAAATCGATTGTACATTGATTTTAACGCCACTAAAATAGTATTTGATTGGACCTATTTTCACATTTCGATATAGAAAAACCTTTTAAAACACTGTTAAAATTGCATGCTCTACTCACACGAGGAATCCAACGTAACTAAACTAACACACAACTATGTTTCAAATTCAATTCAAATTGTATAAAATACCTGATCTAGTGCAAAGCAATGTAGAGTGCTTGTAGAATACATTTTGAGATTTGATCAAGTATTCAAAATTATAATTTAAATAATCTATCTATCTATACATATAATATCTATCTATACATATAATCTATACATATAATAAAGGTGAAGAGGGTCAAAAATCTGTACATTGGAGATATTAGCAAAAAAATGAGTTAGTAGCTCTTAGAATCGATAACAGAACACGTTTCGGCGATTTTTAGAATTTTTGTCTGTTTGTCTGTTTGTCTGTTTGTCTGTTTGGATGGGGAGAGTTGGCGTCAAAACGCCTTAACCGATTTCGATAAAAACTTCACTAGCAGGTTCTACAGACCTCTGGTCAGGACATAGGCTATAAAAAATAAGAACTTTCTGGATTTAAGGGGGTTTAAGGGGGGTTTAAACTTTGTATGGGAAATGCCTTTATATGGTAAATAAAGACTTATGCATTTGTATTTCAACTATATAGTTTTTAAACCACGGCGATGGCAAACAATCATACGACCCGCCTGATGGTAAGCACTTAGGGTAGCCAATGGACGCCTGTAAATCCAGAGGTTTTATGTGCGCGTTGCCTCCCTATAAGAATCTTTTTTTATTTACACTATATTGCACGAAATACAAAACTGTGAGACCAAACGGCGGACATCATACCAAATGGTATTTTCCACCAGTCAACCATTGGGTCTATACAACAGACATGTACAAAAGGTGCAAGAATAAAAGTTAAATTAACTAACTATAAAAAACAAACGGAACATAGTGAAACACGGAAATCGAAAAGTACCGGCACATCCTACCGAAAAAGAGTTTAGATAGAGTTCACCGCGTGATGGGCGTCAAAGAGAGGGGGGCGCAAAAAGAAAAAAAGACACCACACTATAGCTAAATATACCGAAAATTGTTACGTTGAACATTTGAGATGGGAGAAGAAGAGTTTTGATAGAGTTCACTACGTGACGGGCGGTAAAGAACGGGGGGCTCGGGGGGCGGAGCCCCCGCAATAAAAAAAAAAGGTAATATTGCAAATTATACCAAAAACTGCTACGTTGAACATTTGAGATGGGAGAAAAAGAGTTTTGATAGAGTTTACTACGTGATGGGCCGCAAAGAAAGGGGGGCTCGGGGGGCGGAGCCCCTCGCATAAAGAAAAAACACACCGTACCATTGCTTATTATACCAAAAATTGTTACGTCAAACATTTGAGATGGGAGAAAAAGAGTTTTGATAGAGTTTGCCGCGTGACGGGCCGCAAAGAAAGGGGGGCTCGGGGGGCAGGGCCCCCCGCATAAAGAAAAAACATACTGTACTATTGCTTATTATACCAAAAATTGTTACGTCAAACATTTGAGATGGGAGAAAAAGAGTTTTGATAGAGTTTGCCGTGTGATGGGCCGCAAAGAAAGGGGGGCTCGGGGGGCGGAGCACCCCGCATAAAGAAAAAACACACTGTACTATTGCTTATTATACCAAAAATAGTTACGTCGAACATTTGAGATGGGAGAAAAAGAGTTTGATAGAGTTTACTACGTGATGGGCTGCAAAGAAAGGGGGGCTCGGGGGGCGGAGCCCCCCGCATAAAGAAATAACACACAGTACTATTGCTTATTATACCAAAAATTGTTACGTCAAACATTTGAGATGGAAGAAAAAGAGTTTTGATAAAGTTTGCCACTTGACGGGCCGCAAAGAAAGGAAGGCTCGGGGGGCGGAGCCCCCCGCATAAAGAAAAAACACACTGTACTATTGCTTATTATACCAAAAATTGTTAGGTCAAACATTTGAGTGGGAGAAAAAGAGTTTTGATAGAGTTTGCCGCGTGATGGGCCGCAAAGAAAGGGGGGCTCGGGAGGCGGAGCCCCCCGCATAAAGAAAAAACACACCGCACTGTTGCTTATTATACCAAAAATTCTTACGTGGAACATTTGAGATGGGAGAAAAAGAGTTTTGATAGAGTTTACCGCGTGAGGGGCCGCAAAGAAAGGGGGGTTCGGGGGGCGCAGCCCCCCGCATAAAGAAAAAACACACCGTACTATAGCTAAATATACCGAAAATTGTTACGTTGAACATTTGAGATGGGAGAAGAAGAGTTTTGATAGAGTTCACTACGTGACGGGCGGTAAAGAACGGATGGCTCGGGGGGCCGAGCCCCCCGCAATCAAAAAAACGGTAATATTGCAAATTATACCAAAAACTGCTACGTTGAACATTTGAGATGGGAGAAAAAGAGTTTTGATAGAGTTTATTACGTGATGGGCCGCAAAGAAAGGGGGGCTCGGGGGGCGGAGCCCCTCCCATAAAGAAAAAACACACCGTACTATTGCTTATTATACCAAAAATTGTTACGTCAAACATTTGAGATGGGAGAAAAAGAGTTTTGATAGAGTTTGCCGCGTGACGGGCGGCAAAGAAAGGGGGGCTCGGGGGGGCGGAGCCCCCCGTATAAAGAAAAAACATACTGTACTATTGCTTATTATACCAAAAATTGTTACGTCAAACATTTGAGATGGGAGAAAAAGAGTTTTGATAGAGTTTGCCGCGTGATGGGCCGCAAAGAAAGGGGGGCTCGGGGGGCCATAAAGAAAAAACACGCTGTACTATTGCTTATTATACCAAAAATTGTTACGTCGAACATTTGAGATGGGAGAAAAAGAGTTTGATTGAGTTTAATACGTGATGGGCCGCAAAGAAAGGGGGACTCGGGGGGCTGAGCCCCCCGCATAAAGAAAAAACACACTGTACTATTGCTTATTATACCAAAAATTGTTACGTCGAACATTTGAGATGGGGGAAAAAGAGTTTTGATAGAGTTTAGTACGTGACGGGCCGCAAAGAAAGGTAGGCTCGGGGGGCGGAGCCCCCCGCATAAAGAAAAAACACTCAGTACTATTGCTTATTATACCAAAAATTGTTACGTCAAACATTTGAGATGGGAGAAAAAGAGTTTTGATAGAGTTTGCCGCGTGACGGGCCGCAAAGAATGGGGGGCTCGGGGGGCGGAGCCCCCCGCATAAAGAAAAAACACACCGTACTATTGCTTATTATACCAAAAATTGTTACGTCAAACATTTGAGATGGGAGAAAAAGAGTTTTGATAGAGTTTGCCGTGTGATGGGCCGCAAAGAAAGGGGGCTCGGGGGGCGGAGCTTCCCGCATAAAGAAAAAACACACTGTACTATTGCTTATTATACCAAAAATTGTTACGTCGAACATTTGAGATGGGAGAAAAAGAGTTTGATAGAGTTTACTACGTGATGGGCCGTAAAGAAAGGGGGGCTCGGGGGGCGGAGCCCCCCGCATAAAGAAAAAAACACACTGTACTATTGCTTATTATACCAAAAATTGTTACGTCGAACATTTGAGATGGGGAAAAAGAGTTTTGATAGAGTTTACTACGTGACGGGCCGCAAAGAAAGGGGAGCTCGGGCGGCGGAGCCCCCCGTATAAAGAAAAAACACACCGCACTATTGCTTATTATACCAAAAATTGTTACGTCGATCATTTGAGATGGGAGAAAAAGAGTTTTGATAGAGTTTGCCGTGTGATGGGCCGCAAAGAAAGGGGGGCTCGGGGGGCGGAGCTCCCCGCATAAAGAAAAAACACACTGTACTATTGCTTATTATACCAAAAATTGTTACGTCGAACATTTGAGATGGGAGAAAAAGAGTTTGATAGAGTTTACTACGTGATGGGCCGTAAAGAAAGGGGGGCTCGGGGGGCGGAGCCCCCCGCATAAAGAAAAAAACACACTGTACTATTGCTTATTATACCAAAAATTGTTACGTCGAACATTTGAGATGGGAGAAAAAGAGTTTTGATAGAGTTTAGTACGTGACGGGCCACAAAGAAAGGGGGGCTCGAGGGCGGAGCCCCCCGCATAAAGAAAAAACACACCGTACTATTGCTTATTATACCAAAAATTGTTACGTCGAACATTTGAGATGGGGAAAAAGAGTTTTGATAGAGTTTACTACGTGACGGGCCGCAAAGAAAGGGGAGCTCGGGCGGCGGAGCCCCCCGTATAAAGAAAAAACACACCGCACTATTGCTTATTATACCAAAAATTGTTACGTCGAACATTTGAGATGGGGGAAAAAGAGTTTTGATAGAGTTTACTACGTGACGGGCCGCAAAGAAAGGGGGGCTCGGGGGGCGGAGCCCCCCGCATAAAGAAAAAACACACCGTACTATTGCTTATTATACCAAAAATTGTTACGTTGAACATTTGAAATGGGAGAAAAAGAGTTTTCATAGAGTTAACCACGTTATGGGCGGCAAAAAGTAGGGGGCTCAGGGGGCTCCTCCCCCCGCATACATAACAAACACACCGTACTATTGCTTATTATACCAAAAATTGTTAGGTTAGACATTTGAGATGGGAGAAAAAGAGTTTTGATAAAGATTGCCATGTGATGGGCGGGATAGAAAGGGGGGCCAAGAAAGAAAAAACACACCGCAATATTGCTTATCATACCAAAAATTTCTAGGTTGGACATTTGAGATGGGAGAAGAAGAGTTTTGAGAGAGTTTACTACGTGATGGGCGGTAAAGAACGGGGGGCAAATAAATTACTGCAAATTATACCAAAAACTGATACGTTGAACATTTGAGATGGGAGAAAAAGAGTTTTGATAGAGTTTACCACGTGATGGGCTGTAAAGAAAGGGGCGCTCGGGGGGCAGAGCCCCCCGCATAAACAAAAAACACACTGTACTATTGCTAATTATACCAAAAATTGTTACGATGAATATTTGAAATGGGAGAAGAAGAGTTTTGCTAGAGTTAATCACGTGATGGGCGGCAAAAAACGGGGGCTCGGGGGGCGGAGCTCCCCGCATAAACAAAAAACACACTGTACTATTGCTAATTTGCCATGGCTGACACAGTCAAATCTCAGACGCTTTCAGTCGATCTTTTGGGATGTCGAAGTTATATGCAAGAAGTCAATTTTAGCTAAACTGCTAAACATACTGTATGAAATATGACATGTAGAAAGCGTTTAGCAATGGATTGTTGAGGGTAACGAAAAGTGACAGAACCTACTGCAACGCACGCGAGCGAAGCCGCGCGGGTACAGCTAGTATAATAATATAGCGTTTCATTCCTTAATAATTAAACAATTACATTTCAGTTTGTAATATACACTGTATTAAATTATTGTAGGTTCTTAAATGTATTTTTTTGCTGAAAAATGTGAGTAGTTTTTTTATTCCATAATGACATTATTTATAATCGTACATAAGTATGTGACGTTTTCAAGTCAAAGTTACATCATTGTCGGCTGTGAACAGAGTTTATTTATAAATGATTTTTTATGGCAGTAATGCCATATAATATCTGTATGTCTTTCCCGACCACGGAACAATGGTGTTCCGGACCTTTGGGAGGCGTATGCGGAGCCGAAGCCAACGCGCAGAGGCCCTTTCGACAATTTAATGAAAAGTGAGAGGTACACTAAGCGGATGCTGCCCCTGCCCGTGTCATGGGACGCACGCAGAGACAGCACCCGCCATGGTGTAAGGACTATTGAGAGTTAATGGAGTCTAAAACGTACTAGGCTATTGGGTGAATAGTAATGCCATATATATTATTATTTTATATATTTTTATATATTTTTATTTTTATTGTTCCGTAATGTAATTTATATTTATTGGATTAGTATTTTCTTTATTTGTCTTTTTTCTTAGTATTTGTATTATTATGTGTGTGTCCAATTAATTTCAAATGTAATTTTGATATGAGCGAAAGTTTGAAATAAATGATTTATTTTTATTTTTTATTTAATGCCTTATTGACAACAAACAATGATGTACCTTTGAAAACGTCACATATTTTTAACTTTTTGTGGATAAATATAGACACAATTTTTGAAATAAAATCTTGAAATCATAGTTATGAACTTAGGCTACGTGCACACTTCCTAGTGTGCAGTCGCAGTTGCGGCAGGCGGTTTACTGGCAGTTCTAACTAAGTTAAATGCAACGGCAGGTGAATATTTGTATAGAACCGCTGCACGGAAAAAGAATATCTACATTCAAAAATACTAATGCAAGAATATTATTGTTGCAATACAATACAAATACTCTTTATTGAACACCTCAAAAACAAAACCAGACAAACAACACAACAACAACACAACATAACATAATGATGTTATGCAATAAGCTATTAAGTAATTTGTTGACTACTAGTCCAACACGCTCTGCATGTGTATAGCGCTATCTCGCTCGCGCACCGGCGCCGCATGCGGATCCGTTGCCAGTGTGATAATCGCCTAATCGGTAAGTTTAAAAGATATCGTTTCCTAATAGTCATGACGGGTAAGGAACAGACTAGCTCAAAATCTCTCTCATGGGAAATAAATATATCTTTACATTCGATTTTTGTGTTTTTACGTTAAAAGTATGTTAACATAATGTTGTTAACATGTTATGTCAAAGATCGGACAAAGTGGAGTAGACGGCTCCTGGTAGTAGGCCAAAAAATCGCATGACAGAGAAGAAGAAGGAATAGGTATGTCATCATCATTCGCTTGCCCTTGTTCCATTTACTTGGGGTCGGCACAGCATGTCTTTTTTTTCCACACATCTCTGTCACTCGTCATCTCATCACTCACTTCCTTTCTTTTCATATCATCTCTCACACAATCCATCCATCTTTTCCTAGGTTTTCCTCTTTTCCTACATCCCTCCACATTCATTCTTAATACCTTAAAAGGAATAGGCTAGAATTTACAAAATAGTAAAAGTAAAAAATTTAAAATTGTTCACATTTATTCAACCACACCTTGTGGGGCGTACACCCTTAGGTGATGGTGTCGATCCTCCGGTACATTTCCGGCTTGAACCCACAAAAACTTCACCAGCTTCTTTGGACGGCATGTGCGCGTGGGAAGCAAAGATCAGGTTCGTGATGAAGAGCAGGGTTTCGTCTGTCATACCTCCTTCCACCTCGTCGCCAACCTCTGTACCACTTTGTACCACCGATGGCACCAGCAGCACCACCATACAGACGATACATACGGTTTTCAGCGTCATTGTCGATCTGAAATGACAACAACATAATTCATTTGCATACTAAGTACTAGTTAAGTTTACTCGTACCTTTATTACGGAAGGATAGCTTCAAGAACTTTGTTTTCTAAAAATTTGACTAATAAAATGAGGGTATTATTTAATCGATCAGCAAAATATTCTCATTTTTATGAACAGAAATATGTATTTGGACTATTTGGTCAGCAAAATAGTTGGTTACCAACTTCTGGTTATCTTAATCAGTTTGTATTTAATGAATGTCGTACTGAGCTATAAATCATTTTGGTCAGCAAATTAAATATTTGAGCTGGATTATACGACTAAAATATAATAAAAATTTGATAAGCGATCAGTGGACTACAAACTCTTACAAAGACCATTAAGTTATACCTACTCTCTTTGTTGGAGTGTATCTGGATCTTATCTTATCTTATTGGATTTGGGGGCCCATATGGATACATTTCGACCCAGAGGGATCTTTTGTGTAGTTACCCCCTAATAGTACGCCTACTCAAGAGCTTTCTCAACCATCTCCATGTGTTGGCTGATGGAGCTAAGGGGCAGTGCTTTGAATTTCCCTAGATCAGGATAGCCAGTACCAAAGTCCTTCATTCTCTGTCTGGCTACAGGCGTGACATTCACACATTAAGTGTTTGATTGTCTCTTTATCTGGATACACAAATACCTTCTTTGTCATCATCATATATTTAAGAGCTAGGCTCTTGTCGGTGGAGCAATTTCCATGCCTGTCTGTCATTTGCCTTCTCTTTTACAGCCTGATAGGACACGACGTTTATTTTTTCCTTTACTTGCTCCATGTATGCTCTCCTTGGCTTTCCTGGCTTCCTTTCTGCCTCAACTCTACCTTCTATGATATTTCTTATAAGCTCATCGTGCCGCAGCAGGTGTCCAAGCATCTTTTCTCTCCTGTTATCTATGGTTCTTTTTTTTGTTTTTATTTGTATTGTATAATTTTGTATTGGTACTTTTTTTGTATTGTTGAATATTGTATAGGTACTTACTTAATAAAATACATTGACAGTCTTCAACTTCCGTGTTTTTTTTAATCATTTTTAGTTTTAAAAGATTAAAAAGAATGTAAAAATATAATCACGGAAGACTTCATGTCAATGTATTTTTAACCGACTTCAAAAAAAAAGGAGGTTCTCAGTTCGACCCGTATGTTTGTATGTTTGTTTGTATGTATGTTTGTTCGCGATTATCTCGCGTTTGGCTGAACCGATTTTGATGCGGTTTTCACAATAGTATTTGTTACACTCTGGAGAAGGTTTTAGAATAGAAAAAGGGATCGTTCATTTATTACGTAAGCCAATTTTTGCCATTTTTGTTCCCTTCTGCCCCTTTGTAAGAAAAAGATCCTCCTCTTATAAGTAGAAGTAAGGCATGGTCAACCCCCTCCCCCTAAATTGTTATACGTAATAAATGAATGGCACCGAAAAGGATACCCGTGACGTCGTCCGCACGGATCCTTTATTAAGCCATATATTAGTTCAACTCGACCGATTTTTAACCACATTAATAATAATAACTATAAGCAACAAATTAAGTCGGTTAGAAAAGGGGGTCGTCCATTTATTACGTAAGTAAAATTTTGACACCAAAAAAAGGAGTCTCTCAGTTTGACCCGTATGTTTGAATGTATGTTTGTTCGCTCTCAGTTTGACCCGTATGTTTGAATGTATGTTTGTTCGCGATTATCTCTTGTTTGGCTGAACTGATTTTGATGCGGTTTTCAGAAAAGTATTTGTTACACTCTGGAGAAGGTTTTAGAACAGAAAAGGGGTCGTCCATTTATTACGTAAGCCAATTTTTGCCACTTTTTGACCCTCTTCCTACCTACGTAAGAAAAAAATCTTGTAAGTAGAAGTAAGACATGGTCAATCCCCCCCTCCCCTTTATTGTAATACGTAATAAATGAATGGCACCCAAAAGTATACCCGTGACGTCGTCCGCATGGATCCGTTACTAAGCGATGTATTAGTTCAAGTCGACCGATTTTTAACCGCATTCATAAATATAAGCAAAATTCATATTAGCTTGAACAATCTTCTTCCGCTTCTTCTTCTTCTTCATCATCATCAACTTATTAGGCTTCTTCATCGTCTTCTTTCGTATCTTCTTCATCGGTTTTTTCTGAATCGTCTTCATCATCATCACCATTTTCTTCTTCATCTAATTATGCTTATTCTTCTTCTGTACCTTCAGCTTTATCATTGTCTTCTTCATTTCATCATCTTCATCTGCTTCTTATATTTATCATCACCTTCTTCAGCTTCATCGCCGTCTTTTTTTCATCGTCTTCTTTTGTATTTTCTTCGTCTTCTTCAATTTCTCTATCTTCATCTGTTTCCTATTCATCATCACTATCTGCCTCTTCTTCAACTTCGTCGTCGTCTTTTTCTTTATCGTCTTCTTTTATATCTTAATTATCGTTGTCTTCTGCATCTACATTGTCATCTTCGTATTTTTCATCTTCATCATTATCATTTTCTCCTTCATTATCATCTTGCTCTTCGTCTTTGTTATCATCATCATCATCATCATCATATATTTCTTTATTAGTATCTTCGTTCCTCCTTCACCATCTTCTCCTTCATTCATCTAATTATTCTTATTCTTCGTCTTTACCTTCATCTTAATCAACGTCTTCATCTTTAGCATAGTCTTCTTCTTTATGTTCTTCTTCTTCAATTTCTCCATCTTTATCTGCTTCTTATTCATCATCACTATCCTCCTCTTCTTCAATTTCGTCATCGTCTTTTTCTTCGTCGTCTTCTTTTGTATCTTAATCATTATCTTCATTGTGATCTTCGTCTAGCATATTAGCATCACCTTCTACATTATGATTTTCTCCTTCATTCTCATCTTCTTCTTCATCGTCATCATCATCATCATCATCATCATCATCATCATATATTTCTTTATTGTCTTTTCGTCTTCTTCTTCATTTTATAATCATATAATCTTTCGCTTATGAATATGTTAGTGGTTGCCCTGTTATCCATGCAGGTCATGATATACAGTTTTTGAACTATTTTATAGGGTTTTATAATAAATGTACAGATAATAGTAATTTATGTACTGTTACGTAATAGGGGTCCTTAAAACACGAGTGTGGTTTTATGAAACGAACGAAGTGAGTTTCATAATAAGATCACACGAGTGTTTTAAGGCCTAATTACGTACAGTTGCATACACTGCTTTATCTACACACATATTATAAACCCTAAATGATGAATGAATGACTGCCATTGCACGGATTGCACCGCCATCGCCATGGCCAACTCGATTGTGCCGGCGGTCGGAGGGGCGCGTGCCGGCGATCGGGGAGCAGCCCGGATTTTCATAATGATGACGAATTTTTGCTTATTATTTGATAATAATAACATCGTTACAGATAAGACATTTGTTCTAACTTCTAACAAAACAGTCTATTTTTATGGTGGTCATAGCTTGCGGTTTTTGAACGCATCATGGAGGGTTTATGATATGGGTGTAGATAAAGACATTTATGCAGCTGTACGTAATTAGGACCCTTATTACGTAACAGTTACATAAGTCATAACTACTACATTGTCCGCGATTATCTCGCGTTTTGCACAACCAATTTTGATGCAGTTTCCAGAAAAGTATGTTACATTCTGGAGAAGGTGGGTCTACGGTCAGGTGGGCGACAATGGAAGGTTTTTTTTTAGTGGCCATAACTCTGAAACCAATGATCATTGAGGTTGCTATTTAGAAGGATAGCGTAGTAAATATATGTGGCATGAGTGTATTTGTTACACTCTGGCTGGAGGTTTTGGTTTAGGGTCAGGTGGACGACAGTGGAACACTTTTATTTTAAGTGGCCATAATTCCGAAACCAATGATCATAGCAGGTTGCTATTAAGAAGGATACCATATTAATTTTATGTTTTCTTAAGTATGTGTTGTAAAATAAATAAAAACTCTATCACTAAAAAGTATGTAATAAAAAATAAAAACAAAACAAAAAAAAATATAAAAACAAAACAAAAATAAAACAACAAAAACAAAACAAAAATAACTATACTAAAATGATAATTTAATTTAATTTGTTTTAAAAAAAAAAGAGAACCGCCTTCAAAAAAAAACAACCCACTAAAAAGTACAAAATAATTTTTATATAAGTACCTCACCCGTCACCCCTACCCTTATCCAGTCCTTATCCCATCTCTTTTCCTACTCCGTAAAGCAAATTTCTGCCAAAAAGTAATGAATACCAAATAATAAGGAATTTAATAATGATCTGGGTATATACTTAATTTTTGAAGTCGGTGCCAAACCACCATTCTTTGCATAAAAAAACATAGTTTACTCATGAATTAAGTCCTTGCACTACTGACCCAGTCCAAAGTGATAGAGAAGTGGTTTGGCACCGACTTCAAAAATTAAGTATATACCCAGATCATTATTAAATTCCTTATTATTTGGTATTCATTACTTTTTGGCAGAAATTTGCTTTACGGAGTAGGAAAAGAGATGGGATAAGGACTGGATAAGGGTAGGGGTGACGGGTGAGGTACTTATATAAAAATTATTTTGTACTTTTTAGTGGGTTGTTTTTTTTTGAAGGCGGTTCTCTTTTTTTTAAAAAAGAAATTAATATTAAGTATATATTAGGGGTGGAGTAAAAAGAAAGATACGATTCTTCTCCGTATCTCATTCATTTACATTGATCCGAGCAATAAAGTGAAAAGATCTTTTTTTCAGAAAATGATTTGTGGATTAATTAAGTAGGAGAACATTTTTTCGTATGAGCCACCGCTACTGAGTTATTTACGAAAAACCAAAAAAAGGACCTTTTCCTTTCACCGTTAGTGGCGCCCCAATCCACCGGTACTTTTAGTATGTTGTGTAAGACATCTTTATCTACAACTTCACCAAAATTCGGCTATATACGAATTATTTCCCCTATCGAGCAGCTGGACTGTTTATCAAGCCGATACCTATCTAACTGATAATAGAAGCAGATCGGTTAAATTGTTGACCATTTGTAAAGTGTTTGCTGAACAAGGGTTGTAGACCGATATTAAATTCTATGCTGACATTGCTGACCAAATGAATAAATTGCAATTTTTTTTCTAAGCTATGTTAAAAACCAAAAAATAACAAATTAAATAGGCATCGACGCACTTCACTTAAAAATATTCAATGATTACCTTTTTTCAGTAGTAGTAGCCACGCGTACACCAGTCTAAGCGTCACACCTCACACCGCTATAGGAATCGAATAGGCGAATAATCAAAAATATGTGGTCTCGTATAAGTATTATAATGTTCTAGAAATATAATCTACAAGGAAGAAAAAACTCACTGCGCAGTGAGTACCTGTGCTACACGAAACGTTACCTTAAACGTAGCGTAGAAGTTGATAGTAGCTTAGCATTAACAGATGAATGGTGTTAAATTATTCGGTGTTACTGCGATAACGCAATTAGTAATTGGTTGCGTGCCATTTAATTATTTTAATATGAATTCTAACTTTGAAATATAATAATACTTAACGCCATCTAGCAAGCTAAAACCAGCGTACCTAAAAACTATCGCTGATGTAACTTTGATAGAAAACCAGGTTTTGGATATAAACGAGAACACCAGCGGGCCCTACAATTCAATTCAATTTCATTTATTTCAGATAAAAAAATATCCATAGGCTTTTTAAGTACACAAATAAAAAAAAGTAATAAATTATAATTCAAATTGCATTCGAATAACAAATAAATTACACAAAAACTATTCAAAACGATTACTAGATTAGTACAGCCAGCGTCACATATATTGTAACAGCTAGATAAGAGTAGCCAAATATTTCGTCATACCATACAACATATATATATGGTGTGTCGAACTATTTGATAAAAACTAATATTAAAAATAAATGCTAATGAAAGTAAAACTTAACTAAAATCTAAAACTAAATAACTCTAAAAAATATATTTGGCTGTTACAATATATTTGACGGTGACTGTACAGTCGACGTCAAAGATATGTTTACACTTTTTCACCTTACTCCATTGTAATAAGATGCAAAATGTAAAGATATCTTTGACGTCGACTCTACCAGTCAGTTAGGCGCCCTGTGCAGCCAATCCCAGCGAAGCTGGAAGGTCCGTCTAGGCGCACTGCCGCCGTCTGCGGGAGGCTGTTCGGCTGTTGCCATACGGAAGACCAGCGCTAGCACATACTAGCTAGCATTGCTGAGCAGGGTCCATTTCGTGGTGCTACACCCATACCTTTTTGATTTGTCGGTTTGTAATATTGTGCATGTCATGAATGAATAAATATCTTGAATCTTGAACATTTGCCTCAACCCCTTTAAAAAACAGGGTACGAAGGGTGGTCCAATTGTCTATGATTGTCAGCCTTTTATCAACTATCACCGTACTTGTTACGTTCTAACGAGTACATGGATAAACTATGATACGATGGATGATAAAAATATTAGTTATGGGTGTTTTCTATTGTCCTATCTAACTAAGTATATATTTATCTACAGGTGTATTGTCGCCTAGTTGCTGGTAACTGATGATAAATACCTATAGATGGTGCGCTTCAAACAAACCGTCAGCGTAAAAACACTAAAAACTGGGAAACAATACGCATGGATACGCTACGCTGGGATATACGCATGCTCACTATACTACCAATCAAAACACGTCAATATATTAGTCTGTTTTCAATTAAAACAATTATTTAAAATACGATTGGTCAGTGTCAAAATGATTTACCGTGAGTCGACGTAGCACTGACACTTGAAAATGACAAGACAATAGTAACACTGGAGTGAAACGTTATTAGTGGATGGTTTCATAAAGTAAAGAACAATCTTAGAATGTATATTTTTTGTTGTAATAGGTTTGAATTTTATTTTTAAGCAAATTAAGCAGATACTAACTTTATCATATTCTAAGTATCTAAGTAATAAAAATATTACCGTCCTTTCCTTTTGATTGTCCGTGATGATCGACTTCTCCCGAAATTACCCTACATTTTGTACTGCGTTACTTGATAATATTGAAAAATTAAAAAAAAATACTAAATGAAATTATTTTCAAAATTGCTTTCTTAGTGGCACATTATCAAGTAACGCAGTACAAAATGTACTGAAGTAGAGTTCTACTATAGTCCTACTCCAGTACATTTTGTACTGCGTTACTTGATAATATTGAAAAAAAAAAAAAAATACTTAATGAAATTATTTTCAAAATTGCTTTCTTGAGGTTAGATATGAGCATATCTAGTATCATTTTTGATATACAGTACCAATAAAAACCAGCCATATCGTATCTGGGGGAGCCCAAACTTGGTATGTTTTGAAAATTATTTTTGTTTTAATTTAAAAAAAATGGCTGAAATATAATGATGTGGTATATTATTAGAACCGCCTCTATTAGCCCTTTCATATGATACCACACACGATAGGTTTTTGAAAAAAAAAATTTTTTTCCCATACAAAAAAAATCATGAATCAGCACCCCCCTCTTAAGGGAAATTTTTTTAAGAACTGCGGATGAAAAATTTTGTTTTGACCTCTAGTATGCGTGTGCCAAACGGCTAAACTGTACATCGATTTGCGGTTTCTTTTTGTATACAAGGGGCACTATAGGCTACGAGGCCATTTGATAGAATAATACAATTTTCGCAACTGTTTAAAAAAAACTCTATGCATGGAAATGTCTTCACTCATCTCGTGCGTTCGCTATGTCACACATGTCTAAATGTGATGATATATTTTCCACCCCTGTATCAAAATGTACTAATTTATTTTATCGTTAATGTTCCAAGAAGTGCCAAGAACATAGGGTAGGCAATGAATATCAGAAATAGAGTTAGACAAATTAGCAGAGACGTCAATAAAGTTGCCACGCGCTGGTTGGTCTAATAAGCTATGTCAGACACTTAACCCGGAGATCCCATAGCCACTGGCGGAGCTACCAAAGGGCTAGGCGGGGGGCACTGCCCCGGGGCACCCAAGCTTGGCGGGCCCCAAAACCTGATTTAGCAAACCTCTTATTGAATATAAAAAGCTGTGTGTGTGTATAGTTTAGGGGTCCCGGTTCTTATTGCCCCAGGGTCCTTGGTCACTTAGGTACGCCACTGTCCTTAGCCAAGAATAACTTGAAAATTAGGTGATGTGAATTGTAAAATTCTAATTATTGTGAAATATGTGAGAGTTGAGGATTTTACTTGTATAAAACTAAGTTCGATTTCCTGTTTTACGCATGTGCCAATAAATAAATAAATAAATAAATATTAGGACAATCTTACACAAATCAACCTAGTCTAGTCCCACAGTAAGCTCAATAAGGCTTGTGTTGTGGGTACTAGGCGACGATATATATAATAGATAGGTATAGATAAATACTTAAATACATAGAAAACATCCATAACTCAGGAACAAATATCTGTGATAAATACACAAAATAATAACTGCCCTGACCAGGATTCGAACCCGGGACCTCCTGCTTCATAGGCAGGGTCGCTACCAACTAGGCTAGGAGGCCGTCAATAATAATAATAATGTCAATAGTAATGTCGTCAATATACGTGTAACAATAGTAGATTATATTACAAGGGAGCAAAATGACTTGTTTCGGTCGAGGGTAGCGTGTTGAATCCCGAACGAAGCGAAGGATTCCAGAATAGAATTCTAACGTGGAATCCTGAGCGTAGTGCGGGATTCAAGCGACCCGAGATCGAAATAATTTTGCTACCGCGTAGTACACTCTACTTTTCACTTTTCAAAGGTATTAAACTAGCTATCTGCTAGAATAGAAAGAGAAGTTATATAGTGTCGACTCATTTTAATCGGTTGCAAAGACACGAAAAAAAACGCAGAGGGATCAAAAGTCACTTTTGCTCCCTGTAAATGGGCAACAAATCGCAGAGGGATCAAAGTCTTAAAACTCAAAACTTTTGCTCCCTGTAAATGGGCAACAAGTTACCCTTTTTCGAAAAATATTATCCCTATATTATATTAGATACTCGAATTATGTAGTGCATAAATAATGATCACGGGCCCTGGCGTCTCGGCTGCCATATTTCCACGTCAACTTGCCAACCAACGCATCTAGGCCTGTGATGTAACGAACTTTTACTTACTAGTGACTTCCTGGGATTTCGTCTGTGGAAATAGCCCAGTAAAGATACGTGTTTTTCAAACATTAATTTATAATAGCAATTTTTTTTGTTTATATAGTTTTAAAATGTCATTCTAAGATGACTGAACGAAAAATCCTACAAACTTTCCATCGGGAAGTAAATATTCATCAAAATATATATGAAGGGTTTTTTTTTTGTCTGATTTTCCGTCATCCATAAATAACGTGTCTTAAGGAACCATAATAAATAATAAAATATTGATATATTTAATTTGGCGATTTTTTAGAAATTAATTAAATGAGGATTTTTTCAAGGTCAATTTTTTGTAGGATTTTCTGTCTACGCAATGATTAACATGACTTTTAAGCCATACAACTAAATACTTCTGCTATTATGAATTATTTCCAAATTTGACATTTTTCCCATAATAGTGAAAATAAAATGACTGTACTAAAAAGATTTTAAAATTGAATATTTTACCTTACAAAAATTTCCTTATGGTAATACGGTAATGCTACTACTGTCTCATTATTTCAGGGATGATATATATAGCCGGAATATACATTATGGGGAATTAAGTCTGTTAAGCTAGGTACGGTAGCCTGTAAAATTGCATACCCACGTAATTAATGTACCATCAGGTTCATAACTGCATGGCCAATTTATCAATGAATTCATTCATAAATTGCCCATGCATTTTTGAGCCCGATGGTACATTTTAAGTTTTATGTAAGTAAGTAACTCTATATTGAACAAAATACAGTAGATAAATACAATAAACAAAAGAAGATGTAAAGTACAAACTACAAAGGCATGTTTTTTAAAATGTGACAAGAAATGAAACTGCGAATGCCCGTGTCAGCTGTCAAAATAGTGAATCAGCCAGTGACATTTCATATAAGCAAGGAATACAACCTATTAAAAAAAAAAAGAGATTGGGTAAAAGCACCAGTAGTCAGCCTTATAACGACTTTTTAAAGTTTGAACATTCAGCATTTCTACAGGATTAGTCGGATAATTAAACGAATAACATGGTTAAGTCAATTGTTTAGCATAGTTTTAAAACAGAATATGTCAAAAAATATCAATCCTTTTTAAAATAGCTATAATTAAGTTTAAACAGAAAATGGCACTTTTTTCCAGTAGTCAGCCTCAAAAATCCAGTAATCAGCCTTTATATACCCAGTACTCAGCCGTTTAAACTATAAATAAGAATGAGATATTTAAGTCAAAAACAATAGAATTATAATAATAGTATAATATTGTTCATAGATCCGCATACAAATGTGTACCTGTATCCTTAAAAATACCAGTTAACCCAACAAGATTCTGGCTGAATACTGGATCCACTACACCCAGTGGTCGGCCGTGAAAAAAATAATATGACCTCCAAAGACCCCTTGTACAGCATTTTGTACATATTTTACAATCAATTTTGAGCTTTTATTGAGTAACTAAAGGGTTCCAAATTCAAAAACATAACAATTGCTTCTGGGTTTTAGGAGTTCTAAGTGCGGCTGACCACTGGATTTTCATACAATTAGGAAAAACCCAGTAGTCAGCCCCGGGAGGCTGACTATTGGATACTTTGTAAAAAAAGTGGTATCCAATAGTCAGCCCCCTTAAATAACACTTAAATCAGTGATATTTTTAATCAATTGTAATATAATTCAATACATAAAGTATTCACAAAGCCATCTATACATATAATAAAGGTGAAGAGGGTCAAAAATCTGTACATTGGAGATATTAGCAAAAAAATGAGTTAGTAGCTCTTAGAATCGATAACAGAAAACGTTTCGGCGATTTTTAGAATTTTTGTCTGTTTGTCTGTTTGTCTGTTTGTCTGTTTGGATGGGGAGAGTTGGCGTCAAAACGCCTGAATCGATTTCGATAAAAACTTCACTAGCAGGTTCTACAGACCTCTGGTCAGGACATAGGCTATAAAAAATACGAACTTTTTGGATTTAAGGGGGTTTAAGGGGGGTTTAAACTTTGTATGGGAAATGCCTTTATATGGTAAATAAATACTTATGCATTTGTATTTCAACTATATATTTTTTAAACCACGGCGATGGCAAAAAAACATACGACCCGCCTGATGGTAAGCACTTAGGGTAGCCAATGGACGCCTGTAAATCCAGAGGTTTTATGTGCGCGTTGCCTCCCTATAAGAATCTTTTTTTATTTACACTATATTGCACGAAATACAAAACTGTGAGACCAAACGGCGGACATCATACCAAATGGTATTTTCCACCAGTCAACCATTGGGTCTATACAACAGACATGTACAAAAGGTGCAAGAATAAAAGTTAAATTAACTAACTATAAAAAAACAAACGGAACATAGTGAAACACGGAAATCGAAAAGTACCGGCACACCCTACCGAAAAAGAGTTTAGATAGAGTTCACCGCGTGATGGGCGTCAAAGAGAGGGGGGCGCAAAAAGAAAAAAAGACACCACACTATAGCTAAATATACCGAAAATTGTTACGTTGAACATTTGAGATGGGAGAAGAAGAGTTTTGATAGAGTTCACTACGTGACGGGCGGTAAAGAACGGGGGGCTCGGGGGGCGGAGCCCCCCGCATAAAGAAAAAACACACCGTACTATTGCTTATTATACCAAAAATTGTTACGTCAAACATTTGAGATGGGAGAAAAAGAGTTTTGATAGAGTTTGCCGCGTGACGGGCCGCAAAGAAAGGGAGCATAAAGAAAAAACACACAGTGCTATTGCTTATTATACCAAAAATTGTTACGTCAAACATTTGAGATGGGAGAAAAAGAGTTTTGATAGAGTTTGCCGCGTGACGGGCCGCAAAGAAAGGGGGGCTCGGGGGGCGGAGCCCCCCGCATAAAGAAAAAACACACTGTACTATTGCTTATTATACCAAAAATTGTTACGTCGAACATTTGAGATGGGAGAAAAAGAGTTTGATAGAGTTTACTACGTGATGGGCCGCAAAGAAAGGGGGGCTCGAGGGGCGGAGCCCCCCGCATAAAGAAAAAACACACAGTACTATTGCTTATTATACCAAAAATTGTTACGTCAAACATTTGAGATGGGAGAAAAAGAGTTTTGATAGAGTTTGCCGCATGACGGGCTGCAAAGAAAGGGGGGTTCGGGGGCGGAGCCCCCCGCATAAAGAAAAAACACACTGTACTATTGCTTATTATACCAAAAATTGTTACGTCAAACATTTGAGATGGGAGAAAAAGAGTTTTGATAGAGTTTGCCGCATGACGGGCTGCAAAGAAAGGGGGGTTCGGGGGCGGAGCCCCCCGCATAAAGAAAAAACACACTGTACTATTGCTTATAATACCAAAAATTGTTACGTCAAACATTTGAGATGGGAGAAAAAGAGTTTTGATAGAGTTTGCCGCGTGGTGGGGCGCAAAGAAAGGGGGGCTCGGGGGGCGGAGCCCCCCGCATAAAGAAAAAACACACTGTACTATTGCTTATTATACCAAAAATTGTTACGTCGAACATTTGAGATGGGAGAAAAAGAGTTTGATAGAGTTTACTACGTGATGGGCCGCAAAGAAAGGGGGGTTCGGGGGGCGGAGCCCCCCGCATAAAGAAAAAACACACCGCACTGTTGCTTATTATACCAAAAATTGTTACGTCGAACATTTGAGATGGGGGAAAAAGAGTTTTGATAGAGTTTACTACGTGACGGGCCGTAAAGAAAGGGGGGCTCGGGGGGCGGAGCCCCCCGCATAAAGAAAAAACACACCGTACTATTGCTTATTATACCAAAAATTGTTACGTCGAACATTTGAGATGGGGGAAAAAGAGTTTTGATAGAGTTTACTACGTGACGGGCCGTAAAGAAAGGGGGGCTCGGGGGGCGGAGCCCCCCGCATAAAGAAAAAACACACCGTACTATTGCTTATTATTCCAAAAATTGTTTCGTCGAACATTTGAGATGGGGGAAAAAAGTTTTGATAGAGTTTAGTACGTGACGGGCCGCAAAGAAAGGGGGGCTCGGGGAGCGGAGTCCCCCGCATAAAGAAAAAACACACCGTACTATTGCTTATTATACCAAAAATTGTTACGTCGAACATTTGAGATGGGGGAAAAAGAGTTTTGATAGAGTTTACTACGTGACGGGCCGCAAAGAAAGGGGAGCTCGGGCGGCGGAGCCCCCCGTATAAAGAAAAAACACACTGTACTATTGCTTATTATACCAAAAATTGTTACGTCGAACATTTGAGATGGGAGAAAAAGAGTTTGATAGAGTTTACTACGTGATGGGCCGCAAAGAAAGGGGGGTTCGGGGGGTGGAGCCCCCCGCATAAAGAAAAAACACACCGCACTGTTGCTTATTATACCAAAAATTGTTACGTCGAACATTTGAGATGGGGGAAAAAGAGTTTTGATAGAGTTTACTACGTGACGGGCCGTAAAGAAAGGGGGGCTCGGGGGGCGGAGCCCCCCGCATAAAGAAAAAACACACCGTACTATTGCTTATTATTCCAAAAATTGTTTCGTCGAACATTTGAGATGGGGGAAAAAAGTTTTGATAGAGTTTAGTACGTGACGGGCCGCAAAGAAAGGGGGGCTCGGGGAGCGGAGTCCCCCGCATAAAGAAAAAACACACCGTACTATTGCTTATTATACCAAAAATTGTTACGTCGAACATTTGAGATGGGGGAAAAAGAGTTTTGATAGAGTTTACTACGTGACGGGCCGCAAAGAAAGGGGAGCTCGGGCGGCGGAGCCCCCCGTATAAAGAAAAAACACACCGCACTATTGCTTATTATACCAAAAATTGTTACGTCGAACATTAGAGATGGGGGAAAAAAGTTTTGATAGAGTTTACTACGTGACTGGCCGCAAAGAAAGGGGGGCTCGGGGGGCTGAGCCCCCCGCATAAAGAAAAAACACACCGTACTTTTGCTTATTATACCAAAAATTGTTACGTTGAACATTTGAAATGGGAGAAAAAGAGTTTTGATAGAGTTAACCACGTTATGGGCGGCAAAAAAGTAGGGGGCTCAGGGGGCTCCTCCCCCCGCATACAGAAGAAACACACCGTACTATTGCTTATTATACCAAAAATTGTTAGGGTAGACATTTGAGATGGGAGAAAAAGAGTTTTGATAAAGATTACCATGTGATGGGCGGGATAGAAAGGGGGGCCAAGAAAGAAAAAACACACCGCAATATTGCTTATCATACCAAAAATTTCTAGGTTGGTCATTTGAGATGGGAGAAGAAGAGTTTTGAGAGAGTTTACTACGTGATGGGCGGTAAAGAACGGGGGGCAAATAAAATACTGCAAATTATACCAAAAACTGATACGTTGAACATTTGAGATGGGAGAAAAAGAGTTTTGATAGAGTTTACCACGTGATGGGCTGTAAAGAAAGGGGCGCTTGGGGGGCAGAGCCCCCCGCATAAACAAAAAACACACTGTACTATTGCTTATTATACCAAAAATTGTTACGGTGAATATTTGAAATGGGAGAAGAAGAGTTTTGCTAGAGTTAATCACGTGATGGGCGGCAAAAAACGGGGGCTCAGGGGGCGGAGCGCCCCGCATAAACAAACAACACACTGTACTATTGCTAATTTGCTATGGCTGACACAGTCAAATCTCAGACGCTTTCAGTCGATCTTTTGGGATGTCGAAGTTATATGCAAGAAGTCAATTTTAGCTAAACTGCTAAACATACTGTATGAAATATGACATGTAGAAAGCGTTTAGCAATGGACTGTTGAGGGTAACGAAAAGTGACAGTACCTACTGCAACGCACGCGAGCGAAGCCGCGCGGGTACAGCTAGTTTTTTATAAAAGTGCATCACGTTTAATAAAATAACATGTTTTTTCTTAAGTGTTAAGAGAACACCACGTGTAGTAAAAATATGGCGGATATGACACTACTGCTCTTGTGTATCGACAGCACCTATTTGTACTAATTTATTTCAGCCTCTTGATCCCCTTCCACTTATGTAGCAAGGCATATGAAACAACGATGAATCAGAGGTGCTAGTTAAGTACATATGATCTATTTATACAAACTATTGCTATATTTATGACCAGTAAACGATGCAACGGCTGACCACTGGTTCCTGGCTGACCACTGGTGCCGTTACCCTTGAATACCTGCCCAAGAGATGGCGCCACAATCATGCACACAGCGAAAAAAAAGAAATGTTTCTACGAAAACGAATTTAAAAAGGACCAATTTAATCATATGAAGTTCTACCAATTTAAGTTTAAGTACTACTAACTTGGCTATAAATAAGTTCTAAGATAATAATACTTTGTAAAAAAAAAACTAGGTTTTTTTACACCAAACAACTAAACTATCCCAAATACAGGATATAACAAAAATACAGGGATCCGTTTAAGGGCATAATTGGTATCGTATTAAATCGTATTTCGAGTAATAAAAGTAGGAGAAAAAAAAAAAAGACGCGAAAAAAAATTATTTTTTGTATGGGTCACGTCGTCACATTTTTCTTTTTCTTACATTTTCATAAGTAGAATACAATACCAATTTTGTCCATAAAAGGATTACCAGTGTTTTTGTTACACTTAGAATAAAAATTAAGATCTTTCAAGCCTATTCCATAAAGCCCTGGTGACATGGGCCAAGATACGGCAGTCTTGTTTCTTATGACAATTCCCCTGGCAGGGGACAGGGAATCTTAGCAATTGAATATTAAATTACGTTTTCGAGAAACGCAGTGTAACTTGGACAAATACGATACCGACGGTGATACGATTTCGGATTTTTGATAAGGGAAAAAAACTGCGTCTTGAAACCAACAGTTTTAAACTACAGGATGATATCTAAAGATGACGAGAAAAGGGCGGCTATTAAAATTGTATAATACAGGAAATAATAAAAATAATCTAATAGCAATCGCGTTGGCTTTACAGATTCTAGGCCATTTATCAATTGATATATATATATATATATAATTACTGTAATTGTTTACATACCCATTTAATGCACGAAAAACATCTTGCAGCGAAAAGTTGGCAAACATTATCCGCATAATTTCTTTTTGTAATATTACAAAAACTATTTAAAACGGGATATTTACCATGTGAAATATCGGAAGCTCACAATAAAAAACTCACATGGTAAATATCCCGTTTTAAATAGTTTTTGTAATGTTAATGACCATGTTAGCTTAAAATCATATATTCTTTTTGTAATTCTAATTTCTCTCTGTTTTTTATCACGTTTTCCAGTGTCACCCTGTATAGCGATTTATCGAAAATCTTCAATATATCTCCACAATATTGACTTAAGAGTACAAGGTATGGTATCGCACGAAGGCATGAATACACCGGAGTGCCTTCACAATTCACTTCAAACGATTTTTGACTTAATAACCTGGATTTTTACGGCCATTTTCCTTTGAAAGGTAGCAGGGAGGGTAAAATATAAGGGTCATAAATATCACAGGCTTTTGTGGTATCTTTTTTATTTTATATACCTAAGTACATAAAGAGTTATAAAGATCATACATATAAAAGATAAAAAATAGAAATGATTTTTTTTCGGAATTCACGCATGAATCAGTAAAAACCGGCCAAGAGCATGTCGGGCCATGCTCAGTGTAGGGTTCCGTAAACAGGGCGTCCCCCCCCCCCATCTAACTTTTGAATCGTGGGTCCTAAAATTTTGAAAAAAATCATGATACTGAGGCCTAATGAGTACCTTCAATGAAAACTATACTGAAATAAATCGGTTAAGCCGAGAGCTTTTGAATTAAGGTCGTTTCTTACGGGAAATTTGGCGGCGCTTACGTCATTTTTACTTACGTCCTTTCACTGTGGGTTTTTGAATGATAACTCAAAAACGGCTTAACCGATTTATTTCATAAGGGTTCCGTTTTTGCCATTTTGGCTACGGAACCCTAAAAACACAGACAATTATGTATATTTAAGGAAAAGTTCAATGGATCTAGAAAATTGATGTGTTAAAATAACAATTTATATTTATATGCTTCAAATGTACGAAATGCTTGTTGTATTATTTTTTTCAAATACCAAATTACGAAGCTCTAAGTGATCCTGAATGTCTAAATACCTCTATAGACTCAATTTTCTCGGGTGTCCTTAAATATTAATTACCTACTTATAAAGTTAGATACAATCCTGAAATTATAATAATTTCCGTCAGACTTCACGCTCATTTTCAATGGCAACCGAAAATAGAGTCCAGTATAATTACTTAGTTAGAAATACCCTTGTCTAATATTTGATGTGGCGTTAATTATGAGTACCATAAACGAATATAATAAAAGGACTGACAATGTTTACAAAATAGCGTTAAGTATTTTGACTAATTGCCATCGCATCACTAAAGGGGTCTACTGACGTAAGCGAATGGTCAAACGATTAGAACGAGATGGAACTATAGTTAGAATGAGAGGGCAGCTATCAGATCTGTTGTTTCGATCAATCGAGAAGCCTTTTGTCGTCTGTAGAATAAGAAAACAGACCTAGCGGAATTCCTCGCGGAATTAAGCCAAGTCATTGACAAAATGCTTAATTTTGTCTATGGTAGCGGAAATTTGTATATGGCTTCCATACAAAAAATCTGCTAACATAGACAAATTTCCGCTACCATAGACAAATTTAAGCAATTTGTCTATGAATTGGCTTAATTCCGCTGTGATTCCGCTAGGTGTGTTTTGACCCTACGGTCAACTGCAATTCTGACATCAATATCGCAGGGATTGATCGACCCCCTCAGGGCATTGTTCCACCTATTTTGTTGAACTTTACTTTTACGTCGGGGTTCCGCAGCGCCATCTATTGAACGAAGGTGTTATTTTAACCAGCTTTCAAAACGCTGAATAAGGGTCACCACACACCTAGCGGAATTTCTCGCGGAATTAGCGGAAGTAGCGGAAATTTGTCTATGGTAGCGGAAATTTGTCTATGGTAGCAGATTTTTTGTATGGAAGCCATAGACAAATTTCCGCTACCATAGACAAATTAAGCATTTTGTCTATAAATTTCCGCTACTTCCGCTAATTCCGCGAGGAATTCCGCTAGGTGTGTGGTGACCCTAAGGCGCACCACACTTTAGGCGATTATCACACTGGCGACGGATCCGCATGCGGCGCCAGTGTGATAATCGCCTTAGCAACGCAACGTTTCACTGTAAATAAATAGCAATATCATAATTTTTCCATAGGTACTTTAAACCGGGCGAGTGACAGTCGTGACGTGACTTCTGCTCGTCATTTTGTTAGGAGCGTTTTGAGAAACAAATGCAAATCTCAGTCTTTAAGTCTCATCTCTGTCTTTTATGCTGATTTAACGATTTGGCCCCATATATACATTTGATTCTGACAACAATTGCCATGATACCATGCATGAAAAAAATTCATCATGCCTATTCAGTCGATCATAGATAAAAATCAACGAGAAGTCGAAAAAACCCTCCGGCTGATTTTGTCCATGGTGACTGAGTTTTTTGTATGGAGCCACGGACAAAATTCAGCCAGAAGTTGGGATTTTTCCGACTTTCGGGTGATTATTATCTATGATCGACTGAATCAAATCAAATCAAATCCTAAAATGTATTCGTAGTAAATTTACAGCATCACTAGTGTCAATTTATTTTTAAAACTTTCCTTTATGTTACCACCATACAAAGTATATGAGACATGGGAACACAATACGGGAAAAAGTTTGGGACATTTTTTTCTCTTATTGGAGTCAAAAAACTCCGAGTAGGAAATATAAAATAAACAGAAAATAACACAATTATTAACACTGGCAATTTGAATGAGTAAACGCTCAGTTAGCGAACAAACTGGTGGCGATTTATACATTGTCAGTCCGCTAGCTTTATTGGTTAATATTGTGGACTTAGGGGATGTGATAGGTAATTTAGTGGAGCACACAGCCATAATTAGCTAATGAGACATTAGTGAGCTGCGTAATTATCGTAGAATTTTCACGAGCTAATTATATACGAGTTCAGCTGTCCATTTAAAAGTATAGATATATTTAGGGTTTATATCTATACTTTTAAATGGACAGCTGAACTCAAATATAATTAGAATTAGCTCCAAAGGGTAAAAACGGGACCCTATTACTAAGACTTCGCGGTCCGTCTGTCCGTCTGTCATCAGGCTGTACCTATCTCATCAACCGTGACAGTTAGACAGTTGAATTATTCACAGTATTTCAGTTGTCGCTATAACAATAAATACTAAAAACCAGAATAAAATAAATATTTAAGGGGGCTCCCATACAACAGACACGATTTTTTACCGTCTTTATTGATAACTAGCTTTTGCCCGCGACTTCGTCTGCGTGGAATTCTAAAAACTGTTGGAACGTGTTCTGTTATCAATTCTAAGTATCCCCAGCCAACTTTTTTTCGAATATCTTCCATGTACAGACTTTCGACCCTCTTCAGCTTTATTATATGTATAGATGGTAAGGAACCCTTCATGCGCGAGTTCTACTCGCACTTGGCCGTTTTTTAATAGATGTATTTGTATTTAGTAGTAGTAGTAGTAAAACACTTTATTGTACAGGAAAACACACCAGAAATATAACACCAAAACAAAAAAAAGGGGGATTATAAGTTTGACCGCTATGTGTGACTATCTGTATATTTGTTTGTGGTACCGTAGCGCTAAAATCGATGAACCTATTCAAATAAGTTTTTTTAGTTGGAAACAGGTTTTTCAACGAGTGATCTTAAATATTTTTTGTCAAAATTGATCCAATATTTTTTAATTTATAATGATTATATCATTAAAATTATATCTGAACTTATTGTTCCGACGAATAATGTCATGATGACCGTATCAAACGCACGAGTATTTGAAAGCCTTACGTCACTCTGAAAAGCGTGTTCAAAATCACATTAATATCAAACCAATTACATTATATTATTTGTTATTTGCAAAGGCCATAAGGGTTTTATCCTTTCTTTTATGTTACAAATTTAGGAACGTTGCGCTAAAATGAAAGCCCTGAGCACCACGTGCGAATATAACAATGAAATATCGAAAACTGGCAGCAAATTGCTGCGATTAAAGTCCCAGTCGTGATCGCAACAATAATCGTAGTACTTGTGTACTAGTACTGGGCCCCCGGGTGTAATAAATGTATCAAATTTCCAACCGATTCGCTTTCATACAATGTTGTATTTGTAGTGAGAAGCTCGAAACTATATGAAATATAAGTACAATTGTTTCCAAGAATTGTTATAATGAAGATTAAAAAGATGGAAAGTTTCGCATTTAAAGACTATCAAATAAGTTATAGTTTTATTGGTATATTAATTTATTTAAGAAAAAATAAGCATTTTGTGTCTATTTCTGATATAAAATAGGAGATTGGGCAATATTTACTTCATCATTCATACAAGATATTTATTTTCGCGGTCGGTTTAAAATGGCAGGTTCCCTTTAATAGATTATCTTATCCCTTATAGTTTTGTATCTTGTATAGTAACTTATTATTCTGGTTGATTATGTTATGATTAACCTAACGGCGGGCTAGGGCCTTTAAGACTTATGTTATTAATAATCCCCGAAACGTGCTTCACGATACAGCATGGACGCCAATTGGTTGGAAATTTGATTAATTTAAAACCCCTACCCCTGGGGTTCCAATACTACGAGTATACCTACATCATAAATCGGTTGCGCGTGCCTCGACTCGGGATCGCGCCGTGGGAAAACTGTCTGATGATTTATCACTATTGATACAAGATCGAAGATATTCTGAAATAAATATGTAAATATAATATAGATACATAATATGCTTTCCAAACAACAAGAACATTATAACATTGTAAGTGTTTAACTTATAATACGGGGACTTTAACTACAATGCAAAATATCTGTGACAAAGCTGTAAATATTTTCAAATAGATTTGTCAATGTCAATCGTCGTTAATTAAAAATATCATTTAGTGTAGGTATGTCTAGATATGATGGGATCTGGTAGCTGCCCTCACTGACCCCTTCTAAAACTCCTCCTTGCATCGGTTTTCTCATCAGTGAGGGTCGTGGTCACTCAACAGCTTCTCTCCAATGATCTGACGGCATCGGCCTCTATCTGTCGCCGAGAAGAGCATTGTGTTGAGAGCTGAGCGAATTTGGCCAGACCAACGCATTGGGCTCCTGTATCGGCCGTTCACCTTCGACTTTGCCAGTGATAAGCAGCTTCAAATCCACCCTGGAATAGTGAAATCATTGTATTACAAAAATCATACGTAAATAGGTGGGTTTCAAAATTCAAAGCTTTACAGTAAGTGCTCTAGTTTAATATTATATTCTGAATAAGGCTCGTTCCACAGAAGGTGTACGTTCAACTGTTTACGGCGTGTCGGCACTCGCAGCGGATATTACGCTTGCGGTTCCGTTCGGGAAGCACTCGTGCTTTCCTACTGCAGTACACAAAAAACAGCAGAACCATATTTGCTGTGTACATGATTGTAGTGCCATTTCTTCCAGGGCTCAATCTCTTCCAACACTGATTACTGGCAACCGAATCGCATGCGGCGATGGTGTGCAAGCGTAACAGCGCTATACTCGTAGACCGCAGCAGTGAGAGAGCCGCCTAAGTCTCAGTAGCTCAGTTGGTCAGATCAATCATACTCTGCGATCAATGTTACTCGGCGTGCGTAGGAAACACCTTCGACAACCCTACACGTGATCCCTGGGTGGTGCTAAAAGAGTAACAAACTGGCAGCTGCACTGTCTCATCTGGACCTCGCAGCACTCACTGTATTTTCTTCATCATCTGCTTTCTCACTCTCACTACTACTACCCCAGAGAAGAAATGCCTATCTAAGTATATATCAGTGACATGTAGCCATACGATAAAATAAATAAGTTGGTCAGAACGCCGGGCATATATCCCGGAGTCTCTGGTTCGAGGCTCGCCCGAGGCAGTGGATTTTCTACTTTTTCTTAATTTTTAAACATTATGTGAGCTAGTCCTCTGTATCTTAATGCAGTAGGTACGGAGTGGTGCAGCTGCTCCGCTATTGTTCCGGCGTCGGAGCCACTTGGAGCCGTTTCCGCTACGGTTTCCTCCTTCTTACTAGAGTAGAAATGGCGGTTAGCTATTTATGGCGAACTAGTATTTTACAAAATTATATAGGACTTAGTTGTGTCCCATATAATTTTATAAAATACTAGACGGAGACAAAAATTAAACACACCAAAACAACATACTAGTGCTTATCGAGATAAAAAAATATAACAACTGTATTGGCTAACATTGGCTAAGACCGCAACAAAATCAGACAAGTTATTTTGGACAAAAAGGGAAACATTAGTTTGAATTAACAAACATAATAAATTATTAAGAATTAGAAATTAGAATAAATGCTTATTTCGCCATCATAAGCCGCTCTGCAAGTGTTCTTGGCCAATGTTCTACCTTCCTAATGGAGTTTTGTTGAGTTGGGTTTGGTAAGGCATTAGGTACGGTTTTTTTAAACTGTCATTATCAAGTCCATAGTCACGACCATCATATCGTCAGAAAGTTTCCTCTTTTATTTTGTAGTTTAACAAACTCAAATTGAATACGTTATATACCGTGTTTTTTATATCCTTTAATTGCAAGGGTGTATTTCTGAGCTTGAATCAAGTATATTTCTCAAAAACACCAGTGTCCTAATTAGATCCAGTTCTAAGATATAATCCATACTTAATTTTTGCCTTTCGGATTGTACTCTGAGACACCGCAATAAATGATGCACCTGTGTGTTACGTCAATAAAATAAGCTTTCTTTGTATCTCGAAGTATTGTATCGGTCGAAATTAAATTGACATGTCATAATTTTCAATTATTTGGTGGAGTTAATCATAACACCCTAATACCTTAGTTACATTAGTGACCGATGTAACAATTAACGTAAGAAAAAAAGTTCAAATATATTTTTTTTTAACTAATTACGCCAATTCGTTTTCTTAATCGTACCTGAAATTAAAGGAAATAAAAAACACGGTGTATAGTAAACGCTTAAACACAGTAAATTACGTAGTTTTTGCGCTAATCATGGAGATATAATCTCCACATGTGGGGATTGTGAGGTCCTCGCCATCGGATTATGGTAATAAAGGGCCAGGGCATTAAATCCTGGCATTAAACCGCTTTAAAGCCATTATTTATAATTTAGGGCCCAATAGTTGCCATCTACGAAATATATTTTATCTGTCACGTTCAGCTTACTATTGCGAGGTATTTTCCTTTTACCATATAATAATTTATTGTAGGGTAGACCGCAGTTAATCGAAATGCAGGGCGAAACGGAACAAGAAACATTTTTGTCAAATTCACAGGGTTGGGGGTAGTCATGGTCAGTACCGTTATTGTCTACATTTAATATTAATCGAACTCGCGGAGCGTAAGCGAAGTGAGTTTTTACAAACAACTCCGGACCGAACTGTCACCTGGCTACTGGGACGTCTCGGCATTTGGATGGCTTTTTGATTTCAATAGTTTGTCCGACGATAACTTTAGTAACGTTTTTCTGACCTTTATAAAATTTCTTGGGGCTGTAGCAAAGATACATAAAATTTGTAAGTTCGTATATGAGCAGGATCGATCAAGTGGTTATGGACCTAGAAGGAGAAAAAAAATCGCGAGTTCTCAGTTCGAGGCGGACTCCTAGTATAATTTAAAATAGCTTCGGCGCGGCGCAGATACGCACCTGCTAATTATGAGCGACCGTTCTACCGAGCCAGTGGACTTTTCGGGGCCAGCTTTTAACGGTGCAATTTAAGAGGTATACTCATTTATTTTAAACCTAATTGCCACTAAACTCTGTACTACGTCGGTGGCCAACAACCACACAGCTCGCCCGATGAAAAACGACCACCGTGTTTTACTTACCTATAACAGGCGTCTGGAACTCCTTACAATGTTAGCTGTGAATTTAACATCAGTTCTCTAAGCCAGTTTTTCATAGTTTAATTTAAATTATATTCTATTCCTACTGCTTAGATTTTATCGTTAATTAGGAGAAACTAAGCTTTGTATTATACTCTCCACACACCACTTCACATCCCATTAGCATCCCACTTAAGCTCTGTATGATTTATTACCGTTTTTGTCCGGTCTAAATATTTATGTCATTTAAAACAGCCTCAGTGATTCCTCTAATTACGGCCTATTTTTCTGCTAAGTTAAAGTGGGCTTTGCAGGGTAGTTTTTAAAGTTGAGGGTAGGTTGGACGGTTGGGGTGTTCAATTATGCAACGCCGGCCCGCGGGCAGCCTGGCTAATCTCATGAATACGACGCGTCCAAGGATTTAGAGTACATAGATGAAACAGAAAGCATTTCTGCTGACGTTAGAAACGAGATTTGTATGATGAATACAACTGCAACCATTAATTTCATCTTCGATCATGATCATTCGCTTGCCCTTGTACCATTTACTTGGGGTCGGCGCAGAATGTCTTTTTTCCACACATCTCCTGTCACCCGTCATCTTATCACACACCTCCTTTCTTTTCATATCTTCTCTCACACAATCCATCCACCTTTTCCTAGGTTTGCCTTTTTTCCTACATCCCTCCATTTTCATTCTTAATACCTTTCTCGTAACATGACTTCATGTTCTATATGCCAGGCAAAATAACTGATCAACTGATCTTCGTGATAACAACCTAGCAAGAACTATCAATATTTCTAAATTTGTAAAATTTATCTTCCGTACTTCTTAAAATAACCTAATAACAGACTATCATTTAATTAATATAATAATTTTTTAATGTAAGTATCTTAGTTTCAGTCATTTGAAGTAAGTCTAAAAGGATCTTCTCAGTTCAGAACGTTCAATGTATAATTATCCCATTACAAGCAACGTGAATTATTAGTTCATAAAATAACACAATACTCTCATTAATCTATCATTGGTTTCAGCCGTTTCAAACTCTCAAAGGATCCTCCCATTTCATAATGTTCAACGTATAAGTAATATACGTATTTCATTTACAGTGCGAAACCTTTTGCGGCCATTTTAGTAGATATTTGATGTCTGCGGTCAATCCGGACTTCGCAAAACTTTTACACATTTAATATGGACCAAAGTATACACAGACTTAAATCTACGTCCATTACCAGTGCTTTGAACATCCATTTATATGCCACCTACTAGCTTTCCAACGACTTTTCCCTACGTAGAATTAATATTGGGTGATTTCCTTGATAAAAATATGCTATATCCTTTTCAGGAACTCAACTATTTCCATTCCTTATTCCATTTAAATAGTACAGCGGTGTAAGAGTAAAAGCCAAAAAAAGGTTGATAAAACCAGATGGAAAGAGTGAAGGATAAGGTTACCTTTGTACTTATATAAATTCAAACGATTTTCACTCATTACTATTACAAAAACTTTACACTTACTTTTATTATTTTCCTGGCGTTTCGAGCATTTTGTAGCGCTCATAGTCGCAGGCAGACTGGCACTTTTTGGCAGCTTGTTACTCTTGCATAGATACTATTATCAGTAGAGAGGAACCAGATTAACGCGACGGCCAGATATCGACATCGCTGCTTTCTTGGCATCCATCATTTAGGAACCTCGACACAAAAGTAGAATCAGTAGAGAGGGAGGTAGAGGGGCCGTAGGCAAGATGTCAATCGTAAGTACGAAACGCCAATCGAAAGAATGTACGGGACTGACAGATGTGAACGAAAAGTGTTCATTCATACATTATCGTCTTTCAATTGACGTTTCTAGTATGGTCTAATTAAAAAAAAGTATGGAAGTAAGTCGTGTAGTCGTGGTTCTTTTTGGATTCGTTAGAGGGCGCAACTAGATTGTTTCCCCCGAGTTGCACCGTTTCTGTTATATACGGAAGACTGTTAAATTTTAGGTGTAAACAATAAAGTGCTGTAATTTTGGAGTAAGTTAAAAGCTATTGGGTTCAAGCTTAGTAGTGTATAGAGAACAGCTTGGTGCATAGTGTATCTTAATTAAAAAGATGTGCGATGTATGACACCCTTTAAAAAAATTTTTTTTCGATTGCGGCTCGAGGATAAGTCAGTCGGTTGGTGCGACTTCAAGTTAAGCTTTTTAAAGCATTATAAACATTCAGTTAAATTTGCACGCCTTGGCAAATTATGGAACATGTATTTTTGATTATTTTGTTATTTTAAATTGGAAAGGGAAATTAAGAGACACGTGAAAATTTTAAGAACAGTACTTATCTAAAGACACTACATTTGCACTAAATAAAAAATAGGATTTTTTTACCGGAAGTTTGTCAAAAAGTAAATATAATTTATTGCAACGAACTGCAAGCAACGGTGGGTGGTAGCACGCGGCGCGGGGCGCGCGGGGCGGGGAGATAGCGCAGCGCGCAGCAATTGTTTTACTCCCGCCGTACGTTGAGACCGTTCGTTCGACACTTTTAACGGGCAACCAGCATAGATCTCATATAAGTTAGAGATACCCAATCAGCACGCCAAATGTGGCACAGTAAAACGAGCCGAAGAGAGCCGAGCAAAGCCCGATCGTTCCGGGGACGCTTTTCACACAGGACCAACAAACGTTTCGTTAAAATATTAACAGTGTAAGTGAGACTAGGGCACAATTGGCGTTAGGAAGTAAAAGTTTCATAAATATAAACCGAACTGACAGCATTGAGGCATAAGCCTAGTGGAGTAATTGTTGTTTTATTTAATTACGAAAGTCAGAAAATAATTAAAACTTCCTAAAAAATATACACAAATTACTAAAAAATATGGTAATAAAATTAAAGAGAAAGATAACTGTATTCTTCGTTTCAAAATCAAATTTACATAACCCCTCCAAGGGTCCACCACTTTCTTATTCATGATAATTTTATTATTAGATTTTAGCTAGTACGGCTCGTATGCTTCTGCCGGACAAAAAGCTGGCAACCCATCTGCACAATCCCTCAAGCAGTCCGTAAGCTGGGAACTTCGACAGAAGACCCTGATGCCAGACCCGATCTAAAGCCTTAGCTATATCAAGGCTGACTGGGTAATTTGCAGAAAAAATGTACCTTTACTTAGTCCCAACTGTCCCAAAATTTACATACAAAATAATTCGTTACGTTCATAAAAAAAGTGTAACGAAACTGACAAATGATCAGTTTCGTTACATTTTTTTATGAACGTAACGAATTTTTTGGATGTTAATTTTGGGACAGTTGGGCCATTTTTTTTATTCTACCAGACTCCATAGAGCTCATGATTCTGCATGCGACAGACTCAAAATATATATGAAATAAAATAAAAAAGTAAAGGTACATTTTTTCTGCAAATTACCCGACTGCCAATGCCTCAATGGGTAGTCACCACTCGTATTCGCGGCTAGGGGGCTTAACCAGCTTTGTATGAAAATGAAAACTTTTATGTTTAACGTGCTGTTTTTTTATGCCAATCGATTTCATTCCTATCCAGTATTAATAGTTTCGTAGGGGCCAACTAGCGGTAATGTACTAAAAAGCCACAAATTGAAGATGTTTTTTTTTTCATACATTTACAATGGAGAATTTATTTTCATTTTTCTATCACGCAGCCATTACAGTAAAAGCATTCAAAATATCAAAAAATAGGGTTTCAAAGCAGTAAATATATGTAAAATTGTTCTTCAATTTGTGGCTTAAGTAGTAAGTTGGCCCCATAGAAACTATTAATACTGAACAGGAATGGGATCGATTGGCATAAAAAAATAGCATGTGAAAAATAAAAAGTTTTCTTTTTCATGCAAAATGTATGGGGAAAGCTTTTCTCGATATGTGACTTTTCTAGCTGGAATTTATTTTTGGTCTTATACAAGCTTTTGATCCTGGATAGGAATGGGATCAAATGGCATCAAAAAAAGAGTGTGTCAAAAATTACCTTTTTCTCGCACCCTGTATGTTTTTTCTAAAATCTGTAAACGCGAATCTTCGTCAATTTTAAATCGAGGGAAGGTCTTTAAAGACCATTTTCGCGTAGCAGCACGGGATCTGGTAGCTGCCCTCACTGACCCAAAAAGAAAATCCATCCTGTATAGTTAATAATTTCATAATATTTTTTAACTACCTACCATATGAAGGCAATTTAATAAAATACACACTATAAAAATCGATTAAAACCAACTAATAAACGAAATAGATATAATTATGAAGTTATCAATATTTATTACAAAATCAATCAAAAAATTACAAATAATAAAGTAATTGATCCAAGAGCGACTCCATTGCTCTTATTTGCCATGTGATTTTGTAATGTCAGTTGAACGTAAGGTAAAATTTTATCATATCTTTCTTTTAATCTGTAACACAACCTTAACGATGTTAAATAATTCGCACTGGCCGGTCACAATGTTTTACTTTTAGGAAAATCTTGTTCGAGTCTAGGCCTCTTTAATATATTATCTCGATGTTCTCGAAAATTGCACGAATTAACGTCCTCACTAAATAAGCTCTGTAAGAATTGAGTTTTCGTTTATGAAATATTAATAAATGTATATAGACCTAAAGTACTTTTATTGCAATAACAAGACTTCAAACTATCTTACCAAATGCGATCCATGTGCATTGTCATTATTAGCAATTTTTGTTTTCAAATCGTTACCGGACTCTTACCCGCTTATTCATAAACGTGTTCCAATCCTTATTTAGTTAAATTATGTTTTGTTAGTTTCTAACAAACACAAACACAGCTATAACACTATAAATAAAAACAAGCTTGCTGTCAGAAGATGTCGTATCCGCAAAGCATATATAGTAGATTGTACAACAAGTGCATAAAACGCACCATTTTACGCGAGGCGTTTATCCATACGAGCGAGCTTGCGAGCGAGGATGGATATAAAGTACGAGCGTAAAATGGGTTTTATGGACGAGTTATACACTCTACTTTTTACTTCGATTGTGAGGAAATAAAAAGAATAGGAATTTCTTTCATAAGAAGTTTCACTTTATGCTGGGTATAGGCGGACTAAAACTCAATTTTATGCACAAGTGCATAAAAAATTGACTTCTTCTAAGGCTATTTTGACAAAGGCAATTTTTTATGCACTTGTGCATAAAATTGAGTTTTAGTCCGCCTATACCCAGCATAAAGTGAAACTTTACGAGCATGAGAAGTAAAAAGTATTTTTTTGGTCAGGGTATTCATATTTATAACAAGTTACCCGTCGATGTTTTGAATCTATCATTTCCCGCTCTTAAGAAATACTTCAAAAAAAACTTTAATGTCAAAGGGTTATTACAGGGTCGAGGACTATATGACAGACATATATGCATGGCCCAAACCAGAAACTATAAAATCATCTAGCATTTAGAGGACACAGTTCAGGTAAGAAGGCATATCAAACGTTTTGCGAAGCAGTCAGATTTGGATTTTATTTTATTTTTCATTTTAATTACACAATAGGCAGGCACATGTCTGTCTTTCAAGCTGTTTTGATATGCCTTTTTGAAGAACTACGCATTATTGTATACAGTGTGTAAATCTAATACGGGCGCAGCTTTTAACGGTGGTTTACATAGGTCATACTGAACAAGTTTCACTATGGAAGTAACCCCAAAATCTTTAAAAAAAATTTGGCTTCCTCATACAAAATGTCGATACCCATCCGACAAAATGTATGAGTCTGCCAAAAAAAAACCTGCGATTTCGGGGTAGGCTCCATAGTGAAAGTTGTTCAGTATGACCTATATAAACTACCGTTAAAAGCTGCGCCCGTATTAGATTTACACACTGTATAGTATCTTTAATGTATTTGTATTACTGTTTTGAAAAAATAAGTCACGCCGAGTTTCTTGCCGGTAATAAGTAATACTTCTCGGGTCAGAGGTGTAGAGTTAGAACCGGTGGTAGTTTCTTTTTCTGTCTGACGTTCATAAGTGCATTGTAATGTGCCTAAATTGAAGAATAAATATCTTTTATCTTTTACTGTCAAATTGACAGATAAGGTCAAAAGATGATTTAGTTAAATGAGGTTTGAAGTAAGTTTATGAAGATGTGGGTTTAGCGCTTAAGTTGGTTTAATAATTATTTATTTTAAAATTTAAAATTACGTTAAATTTTGCTAAATACCTATTTGAAATACTGGAGAGATATTATTGTTTTGTTTCAATTATAATTCTTATTGAGAAAAAATATAATTTTAAACAAAAAAAGAACCGACTTCACTTAGGATCCGCTATTTCAAGAGGAAGTGGCCGAGTTGCTGTAAAAAATAGTGAAATCACTATAGGCGTGCCTATAATAGTTGAAGAGTTCCCTCGATTTCTCCAGGATCCCATCATAAGATCCCGACTTGGTGACAATGGGACCATCTAGGGGTTATACCCGTTCGATTAAAAAAATGATTTTGAAAATCGGTTCACGATTCACGGAGATATCGAGTATATTTTTTTGTATGTATGTACATACAAAAAAATAAAAATAAAAATTCAGTCCAATTGAGAACCTCCTCCTTATTTGAAGTCGGTTAAAAATAGGTGTTGTTTTAATATTAAGATAAATTATTGTTTTTTTTTTTTCATTTATATAACTTATTGATAAAAAATAGGTGTCGTTTTAATATTTAAAGTCTCTCATAATAAAAACCTCATCAACATCAGCAGCATATATACGCCCCACTGCTAGTCAGAGGCCTTCTCTCAGAATGATAGAGCGTGCAGATTAGGACTTCACACACCTCATTGAACTGCTTCGTAAGTCTGGTGAAAAACGTTTTTACGAATTTAACAAACTTTGGGCGTACCTGTATTTAATTTGTTGAATGTCTTTCTGCATACTCAGAAACCCTACTATTTTTGCAGTACATGTCACTACTCTTGCCTCAAGAGCCGTGCTTCGTCAGTACGTCTACGCGCTTTCCTTCTCTTGCCATTAATCACGCCGTTGTAGCTTCTGTGTATTTATTGTTATTGCTCTACGTTTTTGGTAGTTGATTACAGAACTGCATGTTCCGTTTAAAAATGTCAATTTTTTATTGCGTGCGAATGTAAACGAAATCAAATGAATATGATTGCGTCAAATTCCAAAAGTATTAAGATTTCCCTTTTAGTACAACGACAGTAAAAACATGAAACTACTTTCCGGGTGTCGCACCCTGGTGCGAATTTGATATTGGATTTAGTATTTTTTCTAATTATTTACTCAATTTGCACCGAGTACAATACTTTCTCCAGACCCGCAATGGCCAAAATAATATTTTTTGTTATGTTGTTTTTTTTTACCTGTAACCTACCTGTCCGTAGCTTAAATTAATATAAGTAACACGTGCAAATTTAGATATACGTGTTTTAAAACGTACGCCAAATTACGCCGAGTACACCACTTTTCTCTTCGTAGCTATAACCATTACATTGTTTTCAACCGATTTCACCCCTTTCCGGGGGGGTGAATTTAGTAGGGGTTGTATAAAGTTCGATTTTTAGCCCATACAAAACAATCCGAAGTGATTTTATTAGTCTTTAGAATTAGTTCCTGACTTTAGTGAAATTTGATCTAGTTTGACTAGACTATTCGTACTTACGATTGGGAATTGTAACTCAGGAAACTACGTAATGTCTTTTCGTCCGACATACCTCAGTGCCTCAAGACGAAAGTCTTCAGCCAATGTGTGTTACCAGTGATGACTTACGGCTCCAAAACGTGGTTTTTCACTATCGGCCTCATCTCAAAGCTCAAAGTCGCTCAACGACCTATGGAGAGGACTATGCTAGGAGTTTCTCTACGTGATCGAATCAGAAATGAGGAGATCCGTAGACGAACTAAAGTTACCGACATAGCCCACAGGATTAGCAAGCTGAAGTGGCAATGGGCAGGCCACATTGCACGCAGAGCAAATGGCCGATGGGGTCGAAAAGTGCTCGAGTGGAGACCACGGACTAGCAAGCGCAGCGTAGGACGTCCATTCACAAGATGGACAGACGACCTTATAAAGGTCGCCGGAAGACGCTGGATGCAAGTCGCTTCCGACCGATACTTATGGAAGTCCAAAGGGGAGGCCTATGTTCAGCAGTGGACGTCTTATGGCTGAGATGATGATGATGATGACTTACGATTGACATCTTGTACGAAATAAAAGGCAATCGATCTCTCTATCACTCTTCCATATTAGTGCGATAGAGAGACGGATAGCGTTTCGATTCTCTACAAACGATTGTCATCTTGGCTAAGCCCCGTCGATTTACGAAAGCTAACGCGACATTCGTATCGAACTGTCATTTTCACAGACATTTGTTGCCAGCTCTTGTTTACCTGTACTCGTCCATTCGCTCTATATCCTTGGTATCACAACCTCCACTCAGAACGGACGTGGTCTCTCGGGCAAACAATTCTTCAATCAGAGCTCGCACACGCCATTCCTGATTCAAGGTCCACATGTTGTGTTCTAGTTCGCCTTTATGTAGGTATGTCTCTAACATTTAAGAACAGGTTCAATTGGAGGCTCTGTGAGCTACGGACTCATTGAAGTGTTATATTCCGAAGGCTGATGATTATTTCTTACGATTTAATGTAGAAAAACACGTTATTGACTGAGGAGCCGAGCGTAGCGAGGCGACGAAGTCTCCGTTTTCACTGGTACGACGATTTGGCAGATTGATGTGTGTGTATTGGTTGGTTGGTTGGTGGTCAGTGTCGGTCTAGACTTCTAGAGGCCGCATTTTTCATCCGATTTCGATGAAACTTGCCATGTACGTTCCTTGATTTATTTGCCAAAAATTATCGAGCCATTTTTTTGATTGGGGGGAAAATGAGGGGGAAAAGGGGGGAAGTTTGCTGTCGCGTTATTTATGTTCTCCGAAGTTTACGGTTCATAGAACCACTAGTTTTATTTCTTTCCACTACCTTGCTCCTCCCTACCCCCACCCAAAGTTTATGTGCGTAAATAATTTAGTTACTTAGTTACAAAAAAAAAAACATAATTAGTGAGAGATTATAAACCTCGTTTTAAATTAGTCTCGACAGTGACTATATTGAATTAATCAAATAAAATTGAAAACCTTCCATGATATATTTATAAATAAACATATAAAATGAAGCACGTCTAGTATCCGATCCAGCACTCACGTTCCATGAAAACGTCCATTATAACCTTTTAAAGGAATATGATACGTCTGTTCTAACCGACTTTTTTCTCTAGAGACTGTCAAAGAGAATACGTATAGTATATCGAAAAATACTATTACATTGAAAATATGGCCTTTAACTCTGTGGTGGATGTTAGCTAGCCGTCCACATTTTTATATTTTTTATTACACCCAATTGTATTTCATTTTACGTTACGGGGCAGGGTTTGCCTAGTGTGGAGATCAATAAAAACTGTACCCTCTGTATCTTTTTGATATATTTTTGAAATTGACCTAAGTTATCCTCCGCTGGATCCAGAGACCCAGCATTACTTCTTTATAAAATAATTTACCAAAACCAAAAACGGTTGGCTATTCTGGGCTAGACGCCGACCATTAAACGGGAGCGGTGGCCGGCTAACTTCAGCTAACTCCATATAAAAGTTACAATTGCTCTGGCGACATGACGTGACGGCTAAAGGCGAGTGTGCCAAGTTTTGGAATTAGGGTTAAGTTACATTTTACACTATTAGTTTGATCTTACTAAGATTTTGTCAATGAATTATTGTATTCAAGTCAGAGCCCACCATTATTTTTCAAATTACTCATATAATTATTATATTCATAATAAAACATCAAATACAGTCAAATTGTCATTAGCTTAATAAGAAAACTATAAGTACTGAATAAAAAATCATGAAAGGCTCCCATAAAAAACTTCTGCATGAATATAAATGTCATATCGACACCAAGATTTGTCCCGCAGTGAATGTGTTAAAAAATAAAATACGAGAACTTATCTTTTAATACATATTCCGCATTTTTCAGGTTCTAAGTTCTTTAGATATAAAAACATTGTCCCAAAAAATCCTTTGTAAAGAATAAGGTACACCGATAAAGAGTAACACAAAGTTACAATAAACAAAAGACAGTTAAAAAATAACGGCTCGGCTACACGGCTCGGCTTTGTCAGTAAATTCTTCTCTAATTAAGACGCGTCTCTACGGCCCGACGAATTGGATTCCGAATATAATTTTGTAAAGCATTCGCAGCCGTGGATTGGATGGACTAAGTCATAAGAGACAAGCGTATAATTATGTACTTACTTATAGTTAACAATAATAGATATTGAAAAATTTATTGTATTACTAGTGGTTCTGTGAACCGTAGACTTCGGAGCATTTCACCCCCTTTTCCCCCTTTCCCCCTCCCTCCAAACTTTTTTTACAAGAACCTCTAAGGAAGTGTGGGCTTTTACCCAAAAATGATTGAAATCCGTCCATAAATAACGCGACAGCAAACTTCACCCCCTTTCTCCCTCATTTTCCCCCCAATCAAAAAAATGACTCGACAATTTTCATCGAAATCGGATGAAAAATACGACCTCTAGACTGACACTGACCAACCAATACACACATCAATCTGCCAAATCGTCGTACCAGTGAGAGACCCCAGACCCAACAAGCACCCGCGCGCCCTTGCGGCCTCTCCTTGTGAGTTAAAACGCAGACGTTCGTCGCCTCGCTACGCTCGGCTCCTCAGTCAAAAGATGTGTACTATAGGTTTGCGCCTTCATAAACATTCACAATTATATACGATCCTTTGCAGGTAAACAGAAAACCCAACAGAAACGCCGAATCTTTGCCGTGCGTCAAAAAAGTAAGATTTGTTTAGAAAAGCATTTATGATTTTAGTGACCAAAAAGTTTTCAGTATTACAAGGAGAAAAATTGGGTCGGATTTATTCACAACGCAGCTACATTGCTAGGCTATAACTGCAAACTACTTCGTTCCTTCGTCTATTATCGCTTGACTAGGCACCGACTACGTGGCCGGATAATTATTTGTTCCCGACTAGTTGGAATATCTGTATTAACAATCTTATCACTTGAACCACCGCACTCTCTGAGCGGTATGCATCTCAGGGAGATAAACAAATAATCCTCGCTCGAGCGCCAACAGAGTTTGCGCCTAAATGCCCACTCGCTCTAAATGGGAAACCCAGAGAGCAGCATCCAAACTCATCGTGATGGTTTCCTCACGATGTTTTCCTACACCGAGAAGTTACTTTTAAATAACTAGCGATATTTCGTATCTACCTACATAGGTAGGTTCCGAAATACTCGTGGTACGAGCCGGGGTTTGAACCCCAGACCTCCTGATTGAAAGTCGGAAGACTTAGCACCAGGCTACCAGCGCTTCAAAAAGCTCTTTGTTACACTGTAATGAAATTTATAATTCATTTCAAGCTCGAAGAGGTACTATTTGCCTCGTTTTTTGCCGGGATTTTAATTTAACGAGCACATATTGGTTGCTCGTAATATCGGATATTAAATCTGCATCTATGGGAGCTTGGCGCTTTATGTACACAATGAAAAATATGATTCATTTTGAACGGAAGCATTGCTGTACATTTCATGCCTTGTAGCGATATATAAAAGCTCAATGTATCAGTTTATTTGATTTTAACTGGGAATTATAAAGAAAAATGTACGGTCAATCTTATTTGCTATAGTTTAGTTTCTGGGCCGTTATACGTTATGTTATAGACAACCCTCTATCCATGGGTTTTTGTGTAAGCCTAGTTTCCCCTCTGGGTTAGACCCAGAGAGGAAACTAGGCCTGTGGATTAGATCCGGTTTCTATATTTCTTACACAAGTTCCGAAAGAGTCAGTGGTACGAGCCGGGGTTTGAACCCGAGACCTTTGGATTGAAAGTTTGACGTCTTACCGCCAGACCACCAACGCTAAACTTGATAGTCTTGATAATTAAATTGGTATCTCAGTCCGTTCGATATTAGACCTTGATTTATTTTTATCATCGTAAGTAAAGCGGGTTATTCTACTCGGGTTACTCTGAATTGGGAGGAAAATCAATTAGTTTTTTTTTGGGCATATCTGTCGTGACGTCTTCCATATGTATAGCATATCTGCTAACAAACTAACTATAGGTAATCACAGGAAAATGTAGACTGCGGTAAATATCAAGGATGTCACGACAATAGACAAATAGCGTGTGAGGTAAAATTGGTTCCTCACCTCATGTCCGCAGTCTCCTCTATCTGCTTCGCTTGACCGCCTCATCTCATATGCTCGATCTGTGGGTGAAAATACACCCTGACTTATATGTCGTTAAGTGCCTTCAGTCCAGTACAGGTCATGCATATGATAATCGTCAGCTATATAATGTCAGTCAGTTGCGTATTCCTAACGTCTCCTAACGACCGTCCACTGGGACGCCTCGGAATAAAGCCTAACAAGCTTATTGTAGGGATCCGCCCACCAGCAAGCCGGGGGTTGACCCTGTGCACCTCGACTACTGGGCGAAGCCACCCTGCCTAAGGTATGACCGACCCTTACCCGTGCACTCTCTACTACTGGAGGGTAAGCCTCCCTCATGCGCATAGACTATAGGGCACCTATCCCTTGGGGATAGGCTGCGCCCGCGCATCTAACCAGAAGACCATTGCCTTCTCGAGGGCGATGGGAGGACATCACTCTACCAACGGGCCTATGAAGGATTTACCTCCACGCTGCCAGTCCCCGGGGTACCACACAAGTCGCCCGTACGCATTAGACTACGGGGGGCTGCCACAATACCCGCAGATGCGGCGGTCCTGTGCCCCCTGCGCACTACCCCTAACCACAGGGGGTCCCTAAGAGAGCGGTCACCTCACCCGCAGATGGGCGTGCATCGCCGTGCACCCACGCACGATACTAAGCGCATGGACTAAGGGGCCCTGTCCATCTCGAGACTATGGACCGGGCCCGCGCAGTTACCTCAGAGAGCGGCCTGCTTCACCCGCAGATGGGCAGCGCATCGCGGTGTTACGATACTGGATGCGTTGTAGTAATGCTGTGCGCACTACCCTCATTGGACAAGAGGACCCTAAGAAGGGAGGCGGTCGCGGATGCTGTGCGCTCAACCCCTTATCGAATTAAGGGGGCCCTAACAAGGGCCGCTGCATAGCAGTATGTAGCACAAACTAAGCACACTAAGGGGTACTGTCCGCGCAGCCGCGGCCCTGACCCACGCGTTACCAACCATACACCATACCTTGCTTACATCAAGGCTTACCACGTCGCCATTGTACTACTCTTCGTCGTCCGACAAATCATATAAACAAGGGGCAATTCAAGGGGGGAAACATATATCACAAATGTAATTACTGTAAGGGTTATACTTAGATGATCGAGACATTTAAGGGTAAGGGAGACATCGCAATCATAACGTATACTATAACTGTAAACACTTAACTTTCGGTAAACCAGCTAATATGATCACCGTCAATCCATGCGCCATGAACTCCCACAAATTCACTCTGTTCTCATAGGGAGACCGCCAACTTTCACTTACTTGCACGACAAAATGACCGATTCAACGGTAATACGAATATTCATAAAGATCCGTATCTACCCTATTTCACAAATGTCGAAAATGTTGCTAGACTGAATATTGCTTAAACGTTCGCGACACGATCCGATCCGGAAAACGTCGGGTTCGGATCGTACCCGTCGCGACAATATCCGTCGGACAAATCCGGCGGACAGATCTTTGCATGTATCCCTAGCTATTTTCTTCACAATGTAGGGTATGCAGCCGTTCGACCTGCAAGGAAAAACCTTCTTGTATGTAAAAAACTCAGTGCATTTTCAAGGCGGCAAAAAGCAGGGGAACTGAAGTGCACAATTGAAACGAGGAAAATGGGGTTGGTACAGTCACGGACTTTACGGTTCAGGCTATCTTCTTTTGTTTAATACTTACTCTATGAAATGTCCACTGTAAAGTGAACCCTCAACAATTAAAGTCCTTGACCGTACCTAGTTTTGATACCTACGAGTATGCGGGCTTTGGTAAAATATAGTGTTCCTGTAATATTACATTTATTTGTAGTTACGTTCAGCTGCAAAATTAATTTACGTCACTATGGGCGGTAAGTGAAATTTGCCGCCCTCGGGCGCAGCGGCAAATCTCACTTCACACCCAGGAGAAGACGTAAAATTGCGTACGCACCACTGGACTGGCGGTAATAAAGAACTGAGGCCTTCGGTTCGGGCCACAAATGCCCGCAATCTGAGCCGTTCTTTATATTACGTACCTAGACGTAATGTCCTATTGTAGTGTCTATACTTTGTGCAACCTAAGAAGCGGTTTTTGACACCTGTCATCTCAGTACATTTTATAACCTAAAATAGATTTTAGGTTATAAAATGTACTGAGATGACAGGTGTCAAAAACCGCTTCTTAGGTTGCACAAGGTGTAGTCCACTAGGTTATGACTAAGGGGTGCGCAACCATACGTGCACACATAAGTATACACACACACGCACACTTAATACAAACTTTGAATATTCCTTTAGTTACACAATGTATAATATATTATGTAGTAATCTAATCACCGTGCATACACGTCAGACACTAGATTTTAATTAAGAACTCCCAAATAGAACGTTCAGTCAGACTGATATTAGTTTAGCCCCAAGTTTGTATGCTGGAGTTTAGGAATGATACGTTTCCCGGCTATTCTGCTAACGGTAATGCGTAGAAGTTATTTCATTTTAGTTAGATCTATATGGCAAATGAAAACTGACATATTTTGCATGATTCAACATTTTCAAGTACAAAAAAGAAACTATAAATTAAATTTACCTATGACCAATGAATTATAGGTAACCATTATATACCTACCCCTCTGATGTCATATTTTTGTGGGGTAGTTATAGATTTATTTATTACAATGCTTAGAAATAAAGGAAAAGTAGAAAAATCCAATGGTATTGTATAACAAAACAATAGAGCAGGTTTCGAAATTTAAATACCTTGGCAGTATAATACCCAACAACTCCAAGTGTACACCGGATATCATCGCAAGGATAGCCATGGCCAAGAAAGTGTTCAACGAAAAGAAATATCTATTCAAAGCTAGAATATCTGGTCTTGTTAAGAAAAAGCTGATAAAAGGGTACATTTGGAGCATAGCCTTATACGGTTGCGAAACGTGGACAATGCTTCTACAGGACAGAAAGCGTCTTGAAGCGTTTGAAATGTGGTGCTGGCGGCGTATGGAAAGAATAAGCTGGACGGAAAGAGTAACAAACAACGAGGTTTTAAATAGAATTAAAGAAAAAAGATGCCTACTAAGAACCATTGAAAATAGAAGAGGGAACATGTTGGGACACTTGTTACGACACGATGTTCATCAAGACAATCATAGAAGGGAAAGTGGAAGGAAGAAGGAAGAGAGGGAAGCCAAGAAGGGCATACATGGATCAAGTGAGAGAGAAAGTGAACGTCGTGTCGTATCAGGCTGTCAAGGAGAAAGCTGGAGAAAGGAGTACATGGAGATTGCTTCACCGACAAGAGCTCAGCTCTTAAGTTCATGATGATGATGAGAAAAATCCACTGCCTCAGGCGAGACTCTAACTCGCGACTCTGGGAAAGATGCCCATCGCTCTGACTGAACTACTGAGACTTTAGATGGCTGCAAATTTCTCCACCACATCCTTTATTTATTACAGCTAATTAGACTTCTATAACTTTTATCCTTTGTTGGTTTACCCCGACATGAATCTAGTAGGCTTAATAACGTGTTTCATGTTCATTACTACCAGGAAAACAGAGGTAACGAGGATGCATCCCATTGCATTGTCCTGGCTAATGCAGGCGCTGAAAGGCGGAATTACTGTTGTATTTAACTGGCCAAGCATTCTCAACGCTTAGCTAGCTAACATATCCTTGGTTTTCTAATTGACCTTATGTAAACTGGTCAAAGGCTTTTTGCAACTGTCAGCTGGTGCCTTAACGATCAGAATTATCAGAATTGTAGCTGTTGCATATTGAAACAACGTCGGCTAATTTGCTATGCGGTAGAACACTCGCTATCCAAGTGCAAGCGTGACAGCGCTATACACATGCCGAGCGCTATCTTGCTCGCGCAACGGCGCCGCATACGGAAACCGCAACAGTGTGTAAACCGCCTTCTTAACGCATTAGGCACTCTACACATGATGTAAATTCAGTTCTAAATTAATCAAATCATAGACAATTGTCTATGATTTGCGGAAATTTGTCTATGATCTCCATACAAAACGTCAGCTACCATATACAATGATCTATGATTTGATGAATTCAATACTGAATTCAGTTCAGGTGTATGGAGTGCCGTAAATACCGTCACACATTGTCAATGGGTGTTAAAAGCAGATTCTAGGTTCTGTTTTGTTAGGATGCAAAGTTAAAAGTGCTAATATAAAGTACTAGCGACCTGCCCTGGCGTCGCACGGGTGCAATTATACATATAAACCTTCCTCTTGAATCACTCTATCTATTAAAAAAAAACCACATCAAAGTTGCGTAGTTTTAAAGATCTAAGCATACATACAGACAGACAGCGGAAAGCGACTTTGTTTTAATACTATATAGTGATAGTGATAGTGATGATGCGTAATCAAATATCATAATATTCTGGTTTGCTGAAAACAAATGCTCGCGATCCTCTGTAAATGTCCATACAGACCGTTCCTTACACGTCACAAACCTTGCTATATTTTACACAAAATCCTATCTCATGGAATACTGTAGTCGCAAAACAAGCCTTAACCCGTGGTCTTAAGATTATATTTCTATTTAAAACTTAGGATTGATAGAAGTTTGCAGTAAATACGATAGTAGTCGTTAAATTGCAGTAGTCTTAGCGGAGATAAGCAGTTGTTTATGTGGGCTAATGTACATGCGAGTGCTATTTCTGTTGTTACGGGTTTGTTCATAGCTACTTAAGCTCGAGATAGCTAAGAACATAGTGTAACGATTTACTGTTAAACTAATCGTCTGTTACATACGTATTAATTTCCGTGAAGTACGTAAAAGTATAGCTATAGGTGAGTTCGGGCAAAATCGGACACTGGGTGAAATCGGATGATTAAAATTTACGACTATTGCGGGGACCTTATTTAGTTCTGTCGAGATGAAACGATGTGTTATTTTTTATCGCACCTCTCTTCATACCGCCACTTGTTGCTAAAGCACAAGTCGTGTGCGTAAATTTTAATCATCCGATTTTACCCAGTGTCCGATTTTGGGCGAACTCATTATACAGTAGATATCCAGCGAATCGTGATATTTTCCTTAAAATATTTAAATGCTAACGGTTTATCTAATCTTTCTATAGTTACATATTACTTTTATTTTACTAAATAATAATTTGATTATCTAAGATCGAAAAAATTACACATTTCTGCGGCATTATACCTTGCGCAATCTAAGAAGCGGTTTTTGACACCTGTCGTCTCAGTACATTTTATAACCTAAAATCGATTTTAGGCTATAAAATGTACTGAGATGACAGATGTCAAAAACCGCTTCTTAGATTGCACTAGGTATAGTAAGTACTTAGCAGGGATGTTACAGTTGTAGTGTTAACTAACCGGAGCGGCCATTGACAGACGTGCCCCTCTGCCGAAAATATATGACCATCAGTGGTCATACTTAGGTATTGTATGGACATGGACTGACGTTTATCTGACGTGGCAATTTTGACGTTACGCATACTTTTGACGTTCCCCTCCCCCGCAAAAATAAAGTCTGTTATGACTGAATTAAAGGACTTGCGGCCATCTTGTCGAGCAAGGTGGTTTGGTTTCGGGAAAAACTTCTTATTTTATGTTCATTTTCGTGATTCAATGTGTAATATATAGCTTATTCTGCAGTGATTTAACGAACTAGTGAGCAACTAATGAAGAATTAGTCTCGAAACATGTGTAACCCCTGTTTGAGTTAGATATCCGTTAGTCCACGTGCTGTTTGTAGGGAGTAGCTATCTCCTTATAAAAAGCCTAACCTCACCGTACAACGTCCAGCTCTTGGAGCGACTTCGACATTGGCAAAATTGTCCCAATATTGTGGACAGAATGCCATATTTTAAAAATTGAATTGAATTGACTGAATTAAAAAACTTATTTACCTACACGAACGGGGTTGTAATGAATCTAGCACAATCAACCCTCATTAGGTGCTAAAGCAAAAACATCATTATCTTTTCTCATTTAAAGCACAAAGTCCTCTGAAATGGACCGTTTACAAAGAAAACACCAGATTACCTGTTACAATGTTTGTTTAATATTTTGGCTGCAGCATTTTGTTAATTAAAAGCGTGAGTTTTACTTGTAAATTTTGAAAACTAAAGCTTCCTTGGTGGGTTTATTCATATAGAAATTTCCTTAATAAGTAGCCTGATTTGATATCTTTACGCAAAATAGCGCCGGATTTGTCCGACGGATATGCCCGGCGGATAGATCCGTGCATGGCGCGAAGTGGACACGGATTTGCCGAGCATATCCGTCTGACAAATCTGGCGGACACATTTGTGCGTGTATCCCTAGCTAATATCATCAGTTATGTACAGTCACGAACCCGGATTGTTTAGCCACTTGCCATTGTTCGTAATTTAGCTTATGTTATGTTATGAATGACCGACGTTACCGACTATCTGTCAACTGTCAGTTATAGTACAGCGGTCATTTATTACACGGCGAAATTACGAACAATTTCAAGTGGCTCAACAATCCGGGTTCGTGAATGTACTTAAGTACGTAGTACGAACTACACATGAAGGGTACACGGAAAGAACATGTCTAGTCCCTTTTTTTGTAAAATGAGATTTTTGTATGAAAATGTAGAGCTTGCAATGAATTATTAGCAACAACTTCTGTAACAGCTGGAATTTTTAACATAAATCCACTTTTTGATTCATAAAAACCATCTAGTTAAGAAAATAGTATGGTTAATTGAATCGTTCCAAACTTTAAAACCGCTATAACTCAAAATGTTGTCAAAGTGACTAGACATGTTCTTTCCGTGTACCCTTCACATATCCATTTTAATAAGCAGCTAATACGATTTCATAGGAAAAACACAATATCTGATATTGACGAAAGTCGGGGTAGATTTCATAATAAAATTGTGCAAACAAAACAGCCGAAAGAAAATGGTTCGCAATAAAAAAACTTATTATAGAGGTTTTTGGTCTAGATATTGTTTGCAAAATATTTGTATTTACTGTAGCAGATGCTTACCTACTTATATTATTGGGTCTTTCAACTAATCTACTTTTATTGTACATATTAGCATATCATTTATTTTTCTTTCACAGTTTGTAAACAAAGATAAGATAGACTAACTTATTTGGTTTTGCGAGCTTGCGAGCAATTATTATTTTTTTGATGTTTATATTTTTGATAATAACAATAAATTTAAATAAAACATTTAATATATTCTTACTTTACTTACATAACCATATTATTTACAATACAATCTGCATTTGAGCTACGTTCAGTCAAATGCTTCATATATCGTACATGATATCATCAGGTGACAAACAAAACTCACTTATTACAAAAAAAGAAAATACAACCTTATTATGTTGCCATTATGCTTCATTATGGCTATGAACTTGTAGTAGTACTTAGTGGGTTTTGCCTGTCACCTAACGATATCCTCATGCCTTATTTCAGACTGCATATTTAGTCCAATTCGCTGGTTGTGCGAGGCGATTAGTTAGACCATACTGAGCAACTTTTATTACGGGACCAACTGTGAATCGAGAAAATATTGATGGCTGTTTCATACTTTCGGGCGATCGCCTACCCGTACGATATAATATGTATAAAGGCCAGCCTTTTTAGGACTCCGCGCGGGGTTTGTCCCATGGAAAAAACTATTCAAGATAGCCTGCTAAATCACCTCGTTCAGTATAGGTTATTAAGGGTTGTAAATACAGCTTGTACATCCCTGATGGTAAAGGATTCATAAAACTGCGATGTCAGCAACGTCTCAAGCATTGCACGCTGCACTGACACCCCCAGTCCCCTATGAGTACCCGATTTATCTATTAACAAATCAGAGATATGCCTGGCTTGTTGCCGTAACAGTATTCCCGTAGCTTAGGCGGCTGTCTCACCGGCGGCGGCAAAGAAACGGAATGATTGGAATGAATGAAAGAGATGTTATACTCGTAATATAGTTCGATTTTGACTGTTCATTATTATTTCTCCGCCTCTCACTACAGCCAGCCACCGACTATCAGTCCGCCTGCAGTCCGCCTGACAATCTCGGCCTGTCAGTTAAAACAAACATTTGCGGGCTCCGAACAACTGACAGGCCAATATCGTCAGTCGGACTGCAGGCGGACTGATAGTCGGAGGCCGCCCTAATTATCTCTAACCTTAAGTTCATACAACCCAAGAATCAAACGACCAAGAATAGAACGACTAAATGTAGGTATTCATTCACGAGGTAAATTCTTTTGAACAAAATTTAATTTGGTCCAGCCAGAATCAGAAAATTCTAAATATTATGTCCTATTTTAAGACAACGCGTTATTAGTTCACGTGTCCTTAACGATAAGATCACATTGCGTGTGCGGTACACAAAAATGTAAATTACGAATTACATTATTTATTTTGTCAACAATTAAATATTTTATGGCTTAGTTCCTAATCGAGCGTCACTACCAGTCTACCATGCACACAACCAATGGTGGTTTACATCACCGTAATGGTATACATCTGTCTCACTGGTGAAATAGACAGCCCACCACACGGGACCATAAATGTAAGCGCACCATTTTATCGTATCAATATTAACATTATGAATATGCAAAGTATAGAAGCAACCAATAAGTGCTTCGAAATGGCCCATGAGGCGAACTCTCGCCATGGCTCACGAATAACATCCAACTTATGCATTCATAGGGCGACTAACACGTACTGCGGAAGCGAAATAGCGTTATGAATTTTGGAATTGTTTCATATCGGTGCTGTCAGGGTTCAGTAAATAGGGTTTACATTTTGATCTCTGTTAGTTATGACCTGGTAAATGTTGTTTATATTTATGGGCTGCTTTAGTGGTTTACTAAAACCGCAAAAGTTTTAAATTATTTGTCTAATTGGCTTACATATTCTACATTAAGAATTACCAGGCTGGGTGACGGCATGTGGCAGTAAAATTATGAGAGATTGGCTGCCACTTTCGGATGAAAAGAGTCCTTGGCGTCCGTTGGCTCGTTGGGTGGATGATATATGGAAGACTGCGGGTCACTTTTGGATGAGATTAGCTCAGGAGCGGGACAAATGGCGTACTCGAAGAGAGGCCTATGCTCAGCAGTGGGCGACAAGTGGCTAAAATGATGATGATGATGAAGACGTGAATTTATAACGTCATCTCTCTTTTCCTTCCTTTAATTTCCCAGTTACTCTACGTTTATCTTTAACTCGAGTTTTTAGGGACGCTTGCCGCCTGACCTTTTTATCCAGAGGAGAATTTCAAGAGGCATTTGACACGTGAACGCTACTTCAAGATGTTTCTTCAGAGGGTCACGAAATATACACTCCGAGCGTCGAGAGAGCACGCCCGGAGCGCGCGTTTCTTGTCGAGACACATTATGTTGGCTCTATAGAACATTTAGAAGCGTACTTGTGAATAACCACACTATGTATGACGGCAGACAACGAGATTGTCCCAGAAGATTCTAAGCTCCTGGTAACCCTCACGGGCATGTGTATCGGGCTCACAGTATCACATAAACACGTTCTAGTGCGTCTAAAGCGATGCGCTCCACGTTGTGAAGCCTGTGAATGGTAACCACGTTTGCATAGAATAGAGTGATTGCCCCTATAGCCTCAGAGCCTGACACAGACTATATAGATACGGAATTATAAAGGCTTAACACATAGTCCATCTATCGGGTTATAAACTATCTGAAACCCATCGCTTCTGTATTACCTACACTGAGAGAAATTTGCTTTGTGAATCTAACAAATTCGACTTGTTGCGTATTTATCAGTTTGAAACTAAAGTATTTTAGTAAACGGAATCGATTACAATATTGATAATACAAAGTCGAATTTGTACGAACAACAAGGTTAAACTTGTTAAAAGATATTGGATTGAGTCAGCCAAATATATATGTTTAAAACCATATGTGCCATGTTGGTTTTATATAATCGAGTTGTTGATTTAAATAACACTTAGGCGGTTATCACACTGGCGCGGATCCGCATGCGGCACCGGTGCGCGAGCGAGATAGCGCTCTGCATGTGTATAGCGCTATCTCGCTCGCACACCGGCGCCGCATGCGGATCCGTCGTCAGTGTGATAATCGCCTTAAACTAAAATGACAAGTTACTTGTAGAATGAACTAATTAAACTTAACAAAATCGAACTTGTAGTTTTAACCAAAGAGCTTGCAGGCGCTATTTTAAAATGAGAGTTTGGTTGAACGAACGTGAATTCTGGTTGTCTTTTCACTCAGTGTAACCTGCCGAAAACTGGAACCAAATCCGACAAGCCATTTTGAATATAAATGGGAACATTCGTTTGTATGCCCAAGCATAACTAACAAACATGTCGAGTAGTCATTCTACCATATTTTCAAGAGGGGGAAAAGAGCGCTCGGGCACAACCTATAAATGCAATTTTACTTATAAATTGTCCGATCGAGCCGCACAAATAAGAAGCATCATATCCTATCCTATTTCATACTATATCAACCGAAATTCATGCCTAATTTTCATCAATTGTCAGCCTAATATTGAAGAGTGATCGAGAGACTGCTCTCGATCACTCTTCAATATTAGGCTAACCACACAATATCGTCTTTCGAGAGTCGACGTCGCGTCGGCGCTGCGCGGGCGATCGGGCGACGTCGACGCTCGAAAGAAGCTAGTGTGGGGCTAGCCTTAGTGCGATACAGAAACGGATAGCGTTTCGATTCATTTTCTTGTTTCCCTGCACGCCTAGCACATGAGTGACGCGACAGTATATCGCGCGCGAGATGGTCTATCCGTCTCTTTTTAATTGACACAGTCAGAAAATGACGGATAGACTATCTCGCGCGCGAGATACTGACGTGGCTCTCATGTGCTAGGCGTGCTGGTCTTTAGTAGGTTAAGTACCTACGGGAGCGGAAATGTGAAGTAACCTCAAGTGGCCTATTATGGCCTGTCTAGGTGTAGAGTTAGTCCGGAGCCCGGCAACTCTCCCGGGTGTATCGCTCAGTGTTTGCGCTGCCAGTTTGCACAAACAGGGCGTATCGGATGTACAACAACTGCATATTATGAATATTGTAATTTGCTCGAGGGAACGTCTGCAGAGAACTGAATTTTGTGTTTCTACAATAGGAATAACGCGAACGAGAAAAGCTCCTTGCAAAATGTATTTTTCAAATCTGCTACAGTACTAGTGCAATATGATTTAAATCATCATTAAGTATTATTGACACTTATTATCGAACGAGCGGGCACAGTGAAGCGAAGTTCTTACAGGCAACTTCGGAAACATCAGAACTGTTGAACTGAGACGACCGTGCATTTCGAAGGCTTTTTGATTTTGGATGCTTGTTCCGCGATAAGATTAGTAACGTCTTAATGAAATTTATTGGGGTAGTACCGGAGATAAATATAATTCATACCCCGGGGTTTTTGGTGTGGGAATGATTTCGTGTATTTATAACTTTGTTTATTGTAAAGTAATTACCAAACTATGAATTAAAAGTAGGTAGTAAGGTCCAAATGTGCTTAGAAATGTTAAATTAGTATCGTTTTTTACAGTTTTACCTGTTATTTGGCTAGTGTATAATATTCCCGCACCGAAAACCCCGGGGTATGAATTAATTAGTGAGATCTTATATGAGCAGGATTGACCAGATGACACTGGAATCAGAAGGCCTAAAAAATTGTGTTACAGTGTCTTGTTATATTGGTCAACTCAAGTGCTTAGTTGAAACCCGACTACTAGTTTTAATTCCAATAAAACCCAATCTAATAAAGTTCCTTTATGCCACACCTGGCCATAAAGTGTCTTTTTCCGCACGCTGCGCGTACGGAAAAAGACGCTTTCTGGCCAAGTGTAGACATAAAATGATGTACACAACACGGGAGGTAATAAAGAAAGCCCTCGATCGCATATTTACGTCCCTCGCATGCAGCTCGGGCCGCAAACTTCTGCGATCTCGGCCTTTTTTTTTACCACCCTAGTTGTGTAATGTACTATTATTTCGGCTTACTTGGTCGCAGTAGTAAGGGGAAAAACGCCACTAAACCACAACTCAAACACAAGGCGCGCATAAAACCATAACAGCTACGAAATAGCTCGCGGTAATTTGATGGCAGGTTATTATGAGGTTATGTTATGAAACGACAGAAGAAGGAAATCATTCTTCATTCATACCCAGCTTTGCCACAAGCTTGCTGACTAGGCGATAATCACCCTGGCGCCGCCACCGTATGCGGCGACGGTGTGCAAGCGTAACAGCGCTTTACACACGCAGAGCGCTATCTCGCTCGTGCACCGGTGCCGCATGCGGGAACCGCAGCAGTTTGAAAGACGCTCTATGGCAAGATATCTGGTGGCTCCTTAAGTATTGACGTACTTTCTTCCCTTGCCTTCTATACCTATTTTTGCGTACCGTCGACCCGTCAACTGCTACATCCTACGATGCTCAACTTTGCCTGGCTTGAAAAACAGTGATTATCTATCCCTACCGAATATACATTGGATTCCTTATAATAGCCGCCTTGCTCCCATCTCAGGAATAAGAGTTAAATAGCTGTTTGGTGAAGAACACCATGTTTTTCAAGCCAGGCAAAGTTGAGCATGGTAGACAATGTTGTAGAACTTGACGGTAACCTTTTCTTTACTGAGCTATAATATTAATAGTATTCCATAATTGCGGCGAATTACTTGCTGCGTGATATTAGGGGAAAACACCACTAAACACAACTCAAACACCAGGCGCGCATAAAACCATAACAGCTACGAAACAGCTCGCGGTAATTTGATGGCGGGTTATTAAGTGATCGTCCGTAGGGGACAGCTTTTAACCAAATTACCACGTGGACCATGGACTACCTCACACAGACTCCGTATTATTTTGCAAACTCACGCCACTCACGTTCTAATGACCGATGTGTGCTAAGAGTAAATTTACCTTTTAGAAAGTTTTGCGGTCGGGATTTTGCCTATAAAATTAGGCCTCAAAAATTAAAAAAAAAACACTGCCTGGGAAGAGACAGAGACATTGGATTAACAGTGGATTTTTCCTTTATTTTTTATTCACGTTCCTGCTTAATTAACACATTCAGCACCGAGAACCCGACTGTCGGGTTCTCTGTTCGTAGCTACTACGCGCTACATACGAGGAATACCTGGCTACGCGCTACGAGCGTAGCGCGTAGCGCTACGCGGTACGGAAAGTATTAAAAAATGTATTTAGCTACTACTACATAATAATCAGTCCTACGTCATTACTACTGCAAGACAAAACATATTTTCTAATTACGAGTAGGTATATTATTACTCGAACAGATAGCACACGTAGGCGTAACTGAAACAGTGGTTGCGCTTACATGGAAGATGAATAGCCAACGTGTAAAGGATAGGTGCGCTGTCTTACATGGGTCGTCTAGCAGGTAAGTAATCTCTAGTACCAGGCTTGCAGGGCGATGTCGTATTAACCTTAATGGTCAGTCTTGTAACCTAATTATGGGCGAGGTGAATATATTCCTGGCTATCCTGCTGGCTAATATGACACAACAGGTGAGCTGACATAAAGGACTTACATACAGGGTGTTTTATCAATAACTTGCCATATTGTTATTGATTAGGTAAAGTCATACTGAACAACTTTTTTTTATGGGACCAACCCCCAAAATTCGAAAAAAATTGTTGCCCTCCCCATAGAAAACGTCACCGTCTGATCGGTCAAAATGTATGAAACAGCCAAAAAATATTCGATATTTCGGAGTTGGCCCCATAATAAAAGTTGTTTAGTATGGGCCTACCAAATCAGCCCGCACAATATGGCTAGTTATTAAACAAAACACCCTGTATTACAAAGTTACAGTCGCCATCAAATATATCGGAGCGGCCAGGGTACTCAAAAATATCTGAACATGCACTTTATCGCCCTGATAATAGAGGCGTTGTTCAGATATTTCTGACCACCTTGGCCGCTCCGATATATCTGATGGCGACTGTACAAGGTGTAACAAAAATGCTGGTGATCTATTAAAGAGCGTAAGGATATGGTAGATATATTCGCAACCATCAGGTAAGTCTCAGTAGCTCAGTTGGTCAGAGCGATGGGCATGTTTCCCAAAATCACGAGTTCGAGTCTCACTTGAGACAATGGATTTTTCTACTTTTCCTTTATTTATAAACAATCTAGACCCCTATTCGACACTGTAAATGATCGCTAGTGATACAACTGTGATATGTTTTAAGAGACGCTAAATTGATGTGCAGATGCCCCGGTTGTGGCCACTGTGCCGGTTTTGGCCATTTTCAAATTTATCAAGATATAGACAAATTTACAAGTCTATGGTTTATGGTTAATATAAGAGTAAAAAATGGCAGTATAGATGGCACTGTCATCTGTCATGTATAAGTTGTCATTCAGCTGTCAGGGGCCATGGAAAAAAGTGGCCAAAACTGGCTCCTGGACCCGTTTCTGACATTTCATTAAAGAAAAAAAATAGATCTAAAGTCAGAATCTTAACAGCGGAGATTCATGTAAATAAAGTACCTAATATATTTTCACTGACTTCGTACAAAAAAAGTGTCATAATTCTTTATTGGCACAAAATGACGAACGTCTGAATAGACAAACTCTCCTTAAAGTGGCCAAAACCGGGGCATCTGCCCTACATTCACTGTTTAAATTTACACTATTAATCATTTATCGAACGAGCGGGAGCGTAAGCGAAGCGAGTTCTTACAAACAACTTCTGGCTACCAGGACGTAGGCATTTCGATGGTTTTTTTGACTTTGAGATTTTGTTCGACGATAACTTTAGTAGCGTTTTCTTGATATTTATGAAATTTGTTGAGGTGTTAGCAGAGAAACATATAATTTGAGAGTTCGTATATCAAAAGGATTGATCGACGGGTTATGGAAGTAGAAGGCGCGAGAAAATCATCACATGGGTCTTATTATATTGGTCAGCTTGTTTGCAAGTAATCGCGAGTTCTCAGTTCGAGGCAGACTACTAGTTTATAAATAGACACAAAACGTAAACGAATGCGAAGATTTATTTCAGAAACCGGATTAAATTAAATAAAGAATCTTCAAAATGCTCGGACAAATTTGAGCTGGCAATAATCTGGGCTCTTGTGAAGTCAATCCAAGTTTTACAGCTTTCGTGGAATTTGCTCAAAGCGTCTATTTAAACTTCATAGACGCAGCTTGCATTAATTACTACTTTATTACTTGCTTTAATATTATGAAGTGGGTATTTTGCACACTGTTTACATTAAGGTGGGTACTTTGAGGACTCTACTTAAAAATAATAGCACAGGGGCAATTGCCCCCCTCTTAAAAGCAAGTGTATACTACGGGGCTTTGGATGCGCCCCCCCTGAATGCAATCCTGGATCCAAATGGTACCACTAGGCAAGAATTCAAACATTGAACAGAAATCGGCAAAAGCGTTTTGCAAAAGTAAGTACCTCCCTATATTTTTTATCATATTCCGTTTAAAAACAGTTTAAAATGCTTCCCAAAAATTGCACACGTGACAAATTATATCGACACGCCGGCTGACAACTAATGACATCATCCAATATGCAATGAATATTAATGAAATAGTGCGCTTTGTCTCACTCACATCATATTTTTGATTAAGAGTTACGACACGACAGACAGTTAACAGATATTATTAATAGGATACAAAAACTGGGCATAGGTATTTTCATAAGTACTTATCGTCGGGTTCATAATTGCATTGGTAGTTTTACTCGTGTGATATTATTATGAAACTCGCCTGTGACTCGTTTCATAAAATCACGCTCGTATTTTAAGGACGCTTATTCCGTAACAGTCACATACACTGCTTTATCTACACACAATATTATTATCCTAAAAGACGTGTTCGGAAACCGTTAGAATGACCGCCATTGCACCGCCATGGCAATCTCGATTGTGCCGGCGGTCGCGGGTACGCATGACTGCAGTCGGGGTGGAGGCCGGATTTTCATTACGTTACCGTAGGTAATGAATCTTCATACGTTTTTACCACACTGTCACAGATAATACACTGATGTTACAATACTGGTTGCAATAATGGTTTATTACATACGGTTTTCGAACGCAGATTTATGATATGAGTGTTGATAAACTCAATTTATCAATGAAGTTACAACCATACACAATAGCGTAACACTAAGTAAGCCAAACGCGAAAAACATAACGCAGATAGCCTTTGAAATAAAAGAATTTCGAGTAAAATGGTTATGAACTTATGATATACAGACGGACAGATAGACATGACGAAACTATTTCCGTTTTTGGCTACGGAACCCTAAAAAAACGTTCCCTCGTGACGTTACTATCATGCAACGTGTGTGTCGCGTGTCCCTGCATAATTTCAGCAAAAAATGTCACGTCGTTGGTTAAAAATGTGTGTATTCATCATTTACATACTCGAGCGGTATTTTTTGTATGTTTACTATCCTTTAAATGAAATGTGTCCAGAACATATGCGCTTACGGTATTTTTTTCTTGGCAATACCGGTTCACCGGTTTGGGTCATACCAAAAATACCGGTACTTAAAGCATTCTCTAGTCCAGAACGCGTGGTTTGGCGTCCTAATATTATTAAAATGTTACTGCCACGCGTGCTATTTAGTCTTTAAGAGCAAGTTTGGCCTGGCCAGCCAGATAAGAGCTAAATCCTTAATTTTTCCTGGGTTCATACTATTATTAGAATATATACAGTGTGTCTCTGTAATAGGAGCAATAAATTAAAACGTAGATTCTACTCCTCAAACCAGGAAACGTTTGTTCAGCGACTTTTAAAAATAACGTATGGTTTGATTTTTAGAACACTTTAAAGTTTTTTCGAACACGCAATGTATTCCGAAATTGACTATGTCTGTAGGGTGACAAGCAATGTCAATTAGACGGATTTTAACGTTCATTGAAAATACTATTTAGTTTGTATGAAAAAGAGACAATGTACAAAATGCATATTTTTTTAAAGTTGTTGAACAAAAGTTTTGTAGTTTGAGGAGTAGAATCTATGTTTTAATTTATTGCTCCTATTACAGAGACACACTGTATATAATATAAAATTAGGGATATTTAAATATTAGGATCGTATAACTATGAGCCCACGATTTTAAATCGGAATAAAATCAAATTTATTTTGAGAAAGATATTTAATTATATACGTCCATTAACCTAATCAATCGGGAGTAGGTGGGCGAATCAACTTTTTAATGTTGTTTACTCTGTCCCCGTTGTCCGAGGGACATCCTCATACTATTTCATAGAAAATCTTTAGTTGTCCAAGGGACGTAACCATAGCAACGAGGCGCTATAAAAAGTGGATTGACACAGGTATCAAATTCTCATGGGTTTGCATTGCAATTATAAAATGAACGAATTCCGAATTACCACACCTACTATTTACATTTTAAAATAAGCTTCCATAGCTTCAAGTTATTTCAGTATTTAACTAGAATGGCACGTCAAATTAAATTTGAATAATTAATATTGCTGACTATACTTGATATTCCCTACAGACGATATTATACGGACATATATATTTCTAGTAAATAGGGCAGATGCCCCGGTTGTGGCCACTGTGCCGGTTTTGGCCAGTTTCAACTTTGAATTGGGTTAACTAAGGTATAGACAACTTTATAAGTCTATGGCTTATACTAAATACAAGAGAAAATTATGGCAATACAGATGACACTGTCATCTGTCATGTGTCAGTTGTCATTCAGTTGTCAGGAGCTATGTTGTGTCAAGTTACGTGGTACATGCTATTTGTTAACCAACACAATAAGGTTGGAAGCTCCGTAATCTGCCATTATTTTGGAAACCCTTTTGTATTTATATGAGCTCATTGTTTAATGTATATGTCAAAAGTGTTGTCTAAGGATATGTTAGGTTACTTTCTTGGCGCGCCTTTCAGAAATTGAGGTATGCCTAATGGCCAAAACTGGCACCTTGATTTCGTGATTTCACCAATTGTGGCCATGTCTACGACCATAACTGGCTCACATACTAACCCAGTTTTGGCCACCTAGTATTGGTCCTAAATTTTAATATTACATATTACAATTTTATTTTCTCCAATATTTACGCAAATGTTCGCATTACTATAGAAAAATTATTCAAGTGCGTTGGGTTAAGACCAAATGGATTATAGACGCCCTCATAGAAAATCGTTACGTCTTTTTGGCATACATAAAAGTATATTTTTAACCGACTTAAAAAAAGGACGTTCTCAGTTTGACCCGTATGTTTGTTTGTATGTATGTTTGTTCACGATTATCTCGCGTTTGACTGTACCGAATTTCATGCTGTTCTCAGAAAAGTATTTGTTATTATTTTGACAAAACACGGGACTTAATCGCGTACACTTACTTTTAATTTTCCTGACGTTTCGAGCGTGTCATAACGCTCGTGGTCGCAGGCAGACTGGCGAGGAATCGTATCAGCATCTCCTAGCCGCGCGGGTTTTTCGAACTACCCGCACTTGGTCTTGATTATTCACATTTACGCTAGGGTTGTCACTTTGCCTACACACGACACTCACAACATCCGATGGTTTGGAAATGCACGTATTTCGACGCTTACATTTGCTGATCACTGGATTCCACGAAGAAGAAATCCCCTGCCCCTCGTTCTGGTTGAAGTTTTTATACTTTCTAATTTCAATTGCTGCGGAACCTCGTCGTTATAGCAGGAAACTACGAGAAGCAATTGAAATTAGAAAGTATAAAAACTTCAACCAGAACGAGGGGCAGGGGATTTCTTCTTCGTGGAATCCAGTGATCAGCAAATGTAAGCGTCGAAATACGTGCATTTCCAAACCATCGGATGTTGTGAGTGTCGTGTGTAGGCAAAGTGACAACCCTAGCGTAAATGTGAATAATCAAGACCAAGTGCGGGTAGTTCGAAAAACCCGCGCGGCTAGGAGATGCTGATACGATTCCTCGCCAGTCTGCCTGCGACCATGAGCGTTATGACACGCTCGAAACGTCAGGAAAATTAAAAGTAAGTGTACGCGATTAAGTCCCGTGTTTTGTCAAAATAATGAGTGAAAATCGTGTGAGTTTAAATCAGTACAAGTATTTGTTACACTCTGGAGAGGATTTATTATAGACAAAGGGGTCATCCATTTATTACGTAAGACAATTTTTGCCAGTTTTGACCACCTTCCTCTTGTAAGTAGAAGTAAGGCATGGTCAATCCCTCCCCACCTAAATTGTCTTGCGTAAGAAATGAATGGCACCCAAAAGGATATCCGTGACGTTGTCCGCGTGGATCCGTTATTAAGCGATATAGTTCAACTCGACCGATTTTTAACCGCATTAATAACTATAATAGCAAAGCAAAGTAATATTCATCATCTTCTTCTTCTACTTCTTCTTCTTATCATCATCATCTTCTTATTAATCTTCCGCATACTTAGTCTTCTTCTGTATCTTCTTCATCGCAGTTTTCTGCATATTCTTATCTTGATCTTTATCATTATCTAATTCTTTGTATTCTTCTTCTTTACCTTCATCAACATTTTCACATTTTTCACACATGCCTTACTTCTACTTACAATAGGAGGATTTTTTCTTACGTAGGGCGGAAGGGGGTCAAAAAGTGGTAAAAATTTACTTACGTAATAAATGGATGACCCCTTCGTCTATACTAAAACCTTCTCCAGAGTGTAACTAATACTTTTTTGAAAACCGCATCAAATTCGGTACAGCCAAACGCGAGATAATCGTCAACAAATATACGGGTCAAACTGAGAATAACCTCCTTTTTTGAAGTCGTTTAATAAAAAACACATTTGTTCCAATTCTAACGATGAATACTTAAGTTAGTAAGGAAATATGTGTATTTTTATTTATTTTTTCCATTTTGTAGAAGGGACTGGTTTGGTCTTTTGGAACATTGTCGGTTTACCTGTTTTTGAGTTATGTTCAAAAAACTACTTTAGACAGAACCCTCCATTACGCGTGGGCCGACACGCACGTGGCCGGTTTTTTTTTGTTCAGTTGTTGTACTGAAATGTAAACTTACCGTCTGATATTAATATTTTATGATATATCATTGGAAACATTCATATTTCTAAATGTGGCCAAAACTGGCACAATTGGGTCAAAACTGGCCAAAAGTGGCTCCTGGGCCCCTTTCTGACATTTCATTAAATAAAAAATTAGATGCAATGACAGAATCTTAACAGCGGAGATTCATATAAATATAGTAATCAATTCTCAATGATTGTGCACATAAAGAGTGTCATAATTCCTTATTGACACAAAATGACGGACATCTGAACAGTCAAACTCTCCTTAAAGTGGCCAAAACCGGGGCATCTGCCCTATAAAGTTTTCACCAGATAAGAGCGAGGATGCGTTGTCAAGTATGTGTTCGTTAAGAACCAATAGAATCGCTTCATTTATTAACTCCACGCACAGCGCAGCTCTAGAATTGGTTCTTACCAAACACAATATTCCTGAACAAGTAATGGCTGATCTACATGATGGGCCATCATAGGGACGTAGCTATACGACGGAACGAGATCGCAATATCGTTAGCTCCCTCTAACGTATAGCTGCGTCCCTATGATGGCCCATATGTAGAGGAGCCATAAAAGTAGCTCGCTCTCAACTCTGTACATCTACTGGAGCTTTGGCATCAGTAGATCACGTACCAACAAGTTAATAGAATAACTTAACAGAAGCAGACACTGCCAAGAAACTGACAAAGTTTATGCCCAAGTCTTTACATATACTTTTCGCGATAACAAAGGACATCTGCTCCGTTGTCGAGGAATAACGTGTCTTGGCAACTTGCCTTTTCATAATTGTATTCATAAAATGCCACTTGTGAGGTTGTCGCGTAACTCAACTGTTTTTGCATTTCGTTTTTTTGTAAGGTGAATGTGGGAAAATCATCATGTGGGACAAGCGCTGGTAGCCTTGCGGTACTGTTTTGAAAAAATAAGTCCCGCCGAGTTTCTTGCCGGTAATAAGTAATACTTCTCGGGTCAGAGGTGTAGGGTTAGAACCGGTGGTAGTTTCTTTTCTCTCTGACGTTCATAAGTGCATTGTAATGTGCCTAAATTGAAGAATAAATATATTTTATCTTTTTATCTTTTTTTTTTTAAGACGTCCGACTTTCAATCCGGAGGTCTCGGGTTCAAACCCCGGCTCGTACCACTGAGTTTTTCGGAACTTATGTACGGAATATCATTTGATATTTACCAGTCGCTTTTCGGTGAAGGCAAACATCGTAAGGAAACCGGACCTAATCCCAAAAAGGCCTAGTTTCCCCTCTGGGTTGGAAGGTCTGATGGCAGTCGCTTTCGTAAAAACTAGTGTCTATGCCAATTCATGGGATTAGGTTGTCAAGCGGACCCCAAGCCGGGATAAACGCTAGGAAGAAGAAGAAGAAGAATGTGGGAAAATCATCATAAAAGCAAAACCAAAACACAGGCTATAATACCTTTTAGGTTTGTTTACGTACGCCGCTAAGCTTCGGGTTGGTGGAGCAGAAAAATCGAGCAAGCAGAAAAAACAAGCATATAAAGCATATTCGTATCTTCCTGCAAACACAAGAGAAATTGACTTAATTATTTGGAAAAATAATATTTTTCTGGCTAAACTTTGAAGTGCGGTCAACTCGTTGAAGACCGCCAGTCGGCGAAGATCGGATAGCAAAGTAATTACAGCAAACTCTGCATAGCTTTGCTTTTACGAAATGATAAAACTGTTCTAGAACAATTCTACAATAATTTTACTATTTCGTAATCTTCGCCGAATTACCCTTAATCAAGATTACTAGATAATTGTTTATCTTACCTTGATTACTTCAAAGACCCAAAATATTTATGCAGCTGTTTTTGTTTTGATACGTTATCTTAAATAATTTACCATAAAAATATTCATAGGTAAGTTGCTTATGATTGTAATATAAATTGGTAGGTAGTTTTATTTAGGTATCATTATTTGCTCTGTCTACCCATTTATCATTGAAAAATTACCTTGAACTTCTTATTCAATTTCCCCTGAAATATATACATTATCCACTATGCATATAATATGTAAATATGGAGCTAATCTCAAGAAACCAAGAACAAAGGCTACCATTACGGCACGTAATAGATCTTTATTGTTACAGGGTCCGAATTAAGCTGTCTAAAGAAACACTTCGGTAAGTACCTCTTAAGTTATCACACCACATAAATCTTATCAGCACCGCAATTTTCACCTACAAAAGATCGGGGAATACCTGCGGTATTAATTTAAAAGAGGATTTTATGAACGTAAGCGTTCTGAAGAAAATTAAAATTGCATATTCCGGCAATTTATGTGTAAGAAATTTTACCTCAAAGGAATATTTACGGCGTCCCATCGCTTAGTGTTATTACCGGTATTTCAGCAGCTTTATTATTTAAACGTCTAAGCCTTTACAGGGAATTTTCTTGTAAATTACTTGGTAATTTTGTATTCTAAATTTTACGGCGATAACGACTCATTTATGCAAAAAAAACGGTATGAAAAACGTTAGTGTAACATACTATATAAATGAAATTAAATGAAAATATTTTTTTGTAGAAAATGGGTTTACACAAAAGATCTTAATACATTGTATAGCATCTCCATTTTCAGCCTGTTACAGACATACAAATTGATATGGGCTTATGACTATATTCACAGATAGGTTCATAAAGTTATATTTACAATAAATATTAGCAGTAATTTTTTTTATAATCTTACCTAAATTAATATTTTAAAGTGATCCAAGTATAATATAACATATAAGTATGATATTATATACAAATGCTTCTTTTCGTCCTTTAGGCCTTTTTAATTATCTACCTATAGTTCATTTCTACAAAAAAATTGGAAATCAGGTTTTTAGTGGCCCTACTTACTTACTTATATACCTAAAAACAATTAAGGATCTGCTTTTTTTAATCAGTAAAAATGTCAACAAATGTGCACCACTTCAGCAAAGTGTAATAGTGTTCGTTGTCAAAAAAACTATTTGCCACAAGATTGCAATTAAAAATCACATCCTCATCAAAAGAACCGTACAAAGCCTTTATCTGATAACGTCATAAATAAGTACCTAGGTAATCATCACCCTTTTTGACATCTAAATGAGTGGCTCCTTTTGTTTAAAACCGTCACAAATACTTAGTCAAGCTAATTACCCAACCCAAATATTCTTGTCAGAAAAAATGCGACGTAATGATAATAAAGAGCCCTAAGCACGGGTAGTTTCCGAACGTCATACATCTTCGGTGTTGCCAGTACCAACGATGATAGATGTTGCGAGGGAAATTACCTACGGGGAAAATGCACTTTCAAGATGGCGGCTATGAAGATTTATGTACATACATGGAAAATTACCTTAACGGGCTGGTGTATTTTTCTTTTCTTTTTATTAAATACATACATATCTTCAGGTGAAATTGTATATCACATCACTAATAGGATGTAATCAATATCGTTTGACTAGCATTTCAATTGAAAAGCATGCCCATTAGGTAAATTACTCGTACTTATTTATGGCTGAGGCTCGACGCACGGATATTGTATAAGATTCTTCGAAAGATGAGTAATTGATGTAGGTATCAAACTGACATCAAAAACATCCTTCGGCCGCTCCAGTGAGCATCAAATATATTGTAACGGCTAGAGTAGCCAAATAGTTCATCACACCATACAAAATATATGGTGTGACGAACTATTTGATCACTTTGGCTGTTACAATATATTTTATGTTGACTGTACAAACGAGTTGTGAATAAGAGTATATATTGTATTACTTAATTATAAAGCAGTATAGTTATATAGATTTCTAATGGAAACGCTAACAATAATACGAGACAGAAGCAACAATGCCACAGGGAGATTTTACAGATAGATTTTTAGTTTTTAGTATTTTTAAGTAAGTAATTTTAGGTTATTTACGTAGTTTATCTAAGTTTTTTTAATTTAATATACCGGGTGTTTCCTGTAATAGGAGCAACAAATTAAAACGTAGATTCTACTCCTCAAACCAGACAAAGTTTGTTCAGCAACTTTTAAAAACAACTTAGGGTTTGATTTTTATTTCACTTTAAAGATTATTCGAACACGCAATGTATTCCTAAATTGATTATTTGTTGTTATAAGCAGAAACGTCTGCAAACGATATTTCAATTTTATAATTGAAAGGAAAAATGGAAAAATTCACCGCGTCGAGCAAGACTCGAACTTGCGACCTCTCGGAACACCGGTCCGATCGCACTGCCAACTGTGCTATCGACGCTTACTCAACCCCGGTGAATCTTTCCATCTGTTACTCCTTTTTGCTTACGTCAGAGGGAGACGTGTAGCGACATCTACCGTAAGTGCATATACACATTAACGGCACCGAAGTTCCAAGTCATATTGGAATAACATCGATAACAATGCGCTAACCCGTACTAATTAATTGTTGTTATAAGCAGAAACGTCTGCAAACGATATTTCAATTTTATAATTGAAAGGAAAAATGGAAAAAAAAATTCACCGCGTCGAGCAAGACTCGAACTTGCGACCTCTCGGAACACCGGTCCGATCGCACTGCCAACTGTGCTATCGACGCTTACTCAACCCCGGTGAATCTTTCCATCTGTTACTCCTTTTTGCTTACGTCAGAGGGAGACGTGTAGCGACATCTACCGTAAGTGCATATACACATTAACGGCACCGAAGTTCCAAGTCATATTGGAATAACATCGATAACAATGCGCTAACCCGTACTAATTAATTGTTGTTATAAGCAGAAACGTCTGCAAACGATATTTCAATTTTATAATTGAAAGGAAAAATGGAAAAAGTTGTTGAACAAAAGTTTTATTGTTTGAGAAGTACAATCTACGTTTTAATTTATTGCTCATGTTACAGGAAACACTCTGTATATTTTAGATCAATATTTCTACAAGATTTAACTTTTTATGTAGGAGGTGCTCTGTGTTCAGCAGTGAAACTCATTATACTCAAGATTTTTTTTAATACAGTGTAAAATAATAAATATAACCCACTTTGAACTCGTTCAGGTTGAATTCCTATTCTATAAAATAAATTATGAATTAATGTACCTACTTCACCATTATTTCTATGACAGTATCTCAGTGTCCATCACAGTCAGCCCACACAATACATTCAACATAACAGCCCGTCTGTCTGTCCGTCTACCGAATACAACTGAATTTTTCACTGGCACATGAGCCGTGTTTGCCTACCGTCTGTCTTGCACCCTACCGATAAAACGGCATATGCAGCATTTCATCATATTAATACTTAATGAAATTACTTGTTTGTCTGAATGAAACTCGCATTTGCACAGTTGGGTAAATAAGAGGGTTTAAACGAGGCAGCCAATTGGTATGTTAATTAGTGTGATGATTGGCTTGAACTGTCTTGTTAGAAATGAAAAATACCAAGTGAAACAAAAATACTGATGATCCTTTTAAGGGCATAGTTAGTATCGTATTTTAATTATGAAAAAGTAAAAAAAAAACATTTTTACCGCGGAAAAATAAATTGGTTTTGTATGGAGGGTTGGCCAGCTGTGACGATGTGTCCCATACAAAAATTCTTTTCGCGTCCTAAAATATTTTTTCCTACTTCTTCTTACTTGAAATACGATACCAGTTATGTTCTTAAACGGATCACCAGTATTTTTGTTACAGCCGGTATTGAAATTTGAATTTCTATTACATCAAGGTTAACCCATCTACGTTACCTATATTTTAGAAACACACATGCATGTAACTATACTCAACTGAGTATAGTTTTCAAAATAAACCATAAAAATTACATGATCATCATCTATGATTAATCTTATATTTACGACAGTTAAACAGACTTAATATTTGCTGTGACAGAAGTTCCTTGTGGTAAAAAAACCTTACATCTAAAATCTTAAATTAATTTGCATAAAAAATAGTTTGTAAATATCAACTTTCAAAAAGAAGCATCGGCATAAATATTAGCTTTTAAACTTTTCCACTATACAGATAATATCTACTCATATTTGCTATGAAGGCCGGTCCGTTAAATTTACCATCGTACAGTTGCCATCACATTTATCGGAGCGGCCAAGGTAGTCATAAATATCTGAACGACCTCTATTGTCCAAGCGTATAAAGTCCATAAAGTGCATGTTCAGATATTTTTGAATACCCTGGCCGCTCCGATATATTTGATGGTGACTGTACAAATGGCCATACTATTTTTACGAGTGCAAACTCGGTAACTTTAGTGAGAAAATGGAACTAGGAAAAGCGTTTTGCAGACATTGCAAATATGAACCCTTCACTTTGTCGGCAGTTTTTCTAAACCCCAAGAGAAAGGAAATAAAATATCCTGGATCTAACACCTAGGTTGTGTCGAGCCGCTAGAAAAGAGAGCAAGGTTTTATAACGGTTGGTGCTCACGCCAGCCTTTAAGAATCGTTCTCGTATTTTTGGTTTCTTCTCTTAGATTTTTAAAATGTGGTATTTAATAGTCGTATAAACGGTTTATTTTGCAGGTATGCTACTAGCTAAATAAAGGTAATAAATAAATATTGTGGGACAATTTTACACAAATCAAAAAAACATGACTGAACACATGATTATATTATACAGCCTTGGCCAGAAGTGTTGAGCACCAATGCGATTTTCATACAAAACTGGAAAGTTTAGTCCATCGTTTCCATCTTTGTTTAAGTTATTTTGTCAATTAATTTAAACTAATAGGCATGTTTTGTTGAAGTTAGTAGTAACTGCATAGAATATTGGCAATATGTCGCACCGACTTAAATTTACATTTTTGGTACCTTCTGTTTTCATATTTTTTAAGTACCTTGAAAGTGTAATTAAGTGAAGTTTTCTATATTTATAAATAAAATATAACATTTACCGTTACCGTACATTGTTAGGATAGGGAAATAATGCTTAACATCAAAATTGTAAACAAAAAACACCTGTGCTCAACACTTCTGGCCAAGGCTGTATATACTTAAGGACTACATACAAACAGAGTTGTTACCCGCCTTGAGGGTATAAAGTTTGCTCAACGAAAAATGTCAATGTCAATGAGTGTATTAATATTAAATTAAACATAGTAAACCTCGTAGTTGTAATTAATACTAACGAGAAACTTCGCAACTTAGGTATCAAACGTCCATAGATGCCAATTGGCATTTTTACGGAATGACACATTTTTCTTTCCCAACTATCTACTATGTAGCCATACAGAGGTTGGTTGTGCATTATTAAGTGTCATTGATTTCTCTACTGTTGCTCTAACTGTAGTAGTTTGTTGCTAAGACGGAACTTCGGACTATAACTTAGACACAGTGTGTACTTGGACAGTTTAATTGGGCTGGTGTACGAGTAGTGCATCTAAATAGGTTTCTGGAGCCTTATTCTTAAAAATATGTAGGCATTAAAAGCATATAATTATCTAGAATATTAAAATGAATTGAAATAGAAATTTATTTCATGTTATATTTGTAAATAAACTACTATGCCTCATGAAAATATACAATTTAAGATAATTTGATAAAGAATTATTTCAATAACAAAATATAAATAACGCTATACCTTGTGCAATGTAAGAAGCGGTTTTTGACACCTGTCATCTCAGTACATTTTAGAACCTAAAATCCGATTTTAGGTTATAAAATGTACTGAGATGACAGGTGTCAAAAACCGCTTCTTACGTTGCACAAGGTATAGTTGTTCTTCTCGGCTACTGTTGGAAGATTAGGTATCTGATAGCAATTTTTCCGACCCTTCCAAATCTAATGTCAACACAAGGGCATCATATGAATATTGTATGTCAAATTAAACATTGTTTCAAACTTCGTTAATCATGTCTGCGGCGAATATGTCAATATTACAGATTATTTAGACAGGGGACTGATATTTGAATATTAAAGGAGGACATTTTTCCCTCATGAATTAATCATAGGCTCGTGTTCGACTAACATCCGATTCAGAGTAAGTAATTAGCTGGCGATAGATACTTCGCGGTACTTTTGGGACCCTGGTACTTGAACGCGAACGAATATTGATTTAAATTCTCATTAAATTATTATTGTCTTCCTACCATTAATTCTTTTAATCGTTATTTTATCAGTTTTTAATTCGAAGACTATGTAACAAGTTAACAAATGCAGTAGAAGTGCCAAACTGCCGCCGCAACTACTTACCACAGATAAAAAAGTTTATTCAAATATGTACACAATAAAACTACAGAAACAATAAACCTATATATAAAACTGAATTAAACTTATAAATAAAAGATGCTACCCAAATCGCCTTCGTGGGTTATGGTACCCAGAAGGCTGGCAGCGTTACCTCTTTGGATGGCCCGGCTTATCTTTTGGCCGAAATAGCTGCCATCCTTCTGGTTACTAAGGCACTGGTCCCAACGCGAGCTAGTAAGCTATGAGCTATAAACACGAACGAAAGATAAGCACTCCCGTGTAAATAAAAGAGACACGGCGATATTTATAGCTCACCGCTGGGCGAGTAACTATAAATATTGCCGTGTCTCTTTTATTTACACGGGAGTGCTTATCTTTTGTTCGTGTTTATAGCCGATAGCTCATAGCTAACTAGCTCGCGGTGGGACCAGTGCCTTAAATGGTTTGAAGGGATAAAAATTATCATCGTAAGGAAATTATAGAAGTCCGAAATTGAACAGAATTAATTTGACTAGGTATGAATTTTCCATAAATTAGGAGTACTAGGTTCGCGACCGCCGCTTCAAAGAATGAGGGTTTTCTGAATCGATTTTTCCACCAGGTGGCAGCACCATGGCGGGGGGTCTAACTGTCATAATCAATCAATCATGATTAATCATAGTGCTGCTGTCAAAAAGACTTCTCGTCATAGTACCGCCACCTGGAATCCGGAAACCCTCATTGATTACGAGTATTTTCGACACGAGACGGATCAGATTGGCGCTGTTTATGTTATACCTTGTGCAATCTAAGAACCGTTTTTTGACACCTGCCATCTCAGTACATTTTATAACCAATAATCGATTTTTGGTTACAAAATGTACTGAGATGGCAGGTGTCAAATAACGGTTCTTAGATTGCACAAGGTATAGTACTCATTAAACATTTGAACAATTTGTTATTATACTTTGGGAATATTAAATTATGACGTCATATTATTATAATTAACGCACCTCATTCGTATTAAGATTCCCGTTTTTAAAATCACAGAAACTTTTTTCTCTTGTTTTTTTTTAATTCAAACTTAGATTCTACTCCTCAAACCAGGCAACGTTTGTTCAGCGAATTTTAAAAATAAGTTATGGTTTGATTCTTAATACACTTTTAAGTTTATTTGAACAAGTAATGTATTCCGAAATTCATTATGTCTATAGGATGAGAAGACTGACAAGCTATGTCAATTAGACGGATTTTAAGGTACTTACATTGAAAATACTATTTAGTTTTGTATGAAAAAGAGATAATCTAAGAAAATTCTTTTTTTTAAGTTGGTGAACAAAAGTTTTATTGTTTGAGGAGTAAAATCTACGTTTGAATTTATTGCTCCTGTTACAGGAAAGTTCCTGTATAATAAAATACTGAATAATCTCTTGTTCCAAAATCTTCCACGTTATTTCCTCTTTCTTTCTCATAATATACGTTACTTTCACATGATATATCACATCCTTTGCCGTGGGGTGCCCGGCCCTAGAACTGTCCCCTACCATATCGTCCCTTGGTTGCAGTAGGAGTCTGCTATGGGGATATACCGGGAGATGGGCAGCAGCATCTTCCGAAAGCCTAAACAACAATAAACAAAAAAAACTGCGCGCGCCAACCCGCCTGCCAAGCGTGCATGGCGCGTATGGCAAACCCCCCTTTAAAGGGGAGGCCTATGTTCAGCAGTGGACGTCTTATGGCTGAGATGATGATGATGATCACATCCTTGTATCTCTGTACATCGTACGCACGCACAGCTTCCAATTTATTTTACAGGCAGTCAATATTTATCGTGGCGTTATGAAATTATGCAAATACGAGTAGCGTTTAGCTGAGCCGTACTTGCTTATCTTAATACCTGCCACGTATTTAGATCCAGTACAACTGGAGGCCTATTCCAATTTTAACCTCACAACTTGATTAGTCGTTAGTTGAAGTCAAGGATCGGAGATACCGGAGATACAATATTTTCATCCAAATTAACAGGTATTTTCAATTTCGGTTACTTGGTTGTGATTAAATATTTTTTTATATTTTTGGGATAATCTGATAATATCTTATGTTCACCTTAATTACATTTCATAATATCACAAAAACATTCCGAAATTCACACGGTATTTAAAATTTTAGTAATACCAGTCGATCTCTGGTTGAGTACATCTTGCGTTTCAATAAATACGAAATATATGCACTTTCTTATACCACTTTTGAGGCAAACATGCATACAGCTTATCTAAGTGTAAGCGGTGACCGTAGTCCAAGAAGCTATCCAACTCCAGGACTTTTACGTGCGCGTTCCTCACCTTTTTTGAAGCCCATGCTTTAGGCCCTTGAGAAAATTTGCTTATTTAATAAAATAAAGCTTCAATTGACAAAAACAAACAGTAACGGTAATCTCTTTCTAACACAAGAGACAACCGCTTGTAAATTGTCAATTGTAGTTGTTAAATAGTTCAATGGAAATCCTTCTACAGACAGAATGTTCGCGGGAATAAGTACATTTAAAACCTTATAACTGTAAGGCCGTAACCATTGCATTGTTTTTAATTACAACGCAATATTATTGAATCAAGTTGCAATTCATAAAAGTCGAATAGGCAACGAGGTTAATTTGAATTATGTGCATGTAAAATGGTACTGCTGTTTCAAAATTCCCGTAGCGATATAACCCAATTTCAATGCCTATGAACACGATTCACGGGGGCGAGAAGCGGCTCACGGAGAGCCGTTTTGCTACATTGATTGGAGCAAATGGAAGTCTGTGATCTCTGCCTACCCCTTTTGGGAAATAGGCGTGATTGTATGTATGTATGTATGTGTATGTATGTATGAATAGTTGATAGTTGTTGTTATATACGAATAAATGAAAACACACACGTCCGATCACATAGATATTTATTGGGAGACTACTTAGCCTGCAGAGGGCGCATACGATTGCACCGCGTACAAAACCCGTTTAGGTACCTATCTATATCTATAAGTACATGTACATACATACATTACAGTTGTATATTTAGGATCAAAGATAAAATTCAGTTAGATACTGATTCAATATGGACGTCCGAATTCATCTAAATTTATATATTTACAACAAAACGTTTGATTTCATTACTATCAGTATCAGTTTTTTGTTACAAGTCCTGCTACTACCCTCCTTAGCAGGTAAGCAGCTTACACAAGTATTTGTAAACTGTACAAAGCTGAGTACCTTAATAGTTTGACTGGAGTGTCGATAGTTGCTCCGGTATCTAAATACCACAATGCCGTAAGCTGAAAACTATCTACTAGCATAGTTTATAATGCGCTGCGAGTCTGTAAACCGTGCGTTGAACCTCCTCTATATTTCTGTTATCCTGGTACTGAAGGAAAGATAGGTAAATAAATACATTGTTTTGTTTAATGACATGTTTTTTTTTATATTATGACCATGGCTGACTATATATCTGATTACAAAGGAGTAAGGGTACAAAAGTATAAACATATTCATGGCATTGGTTATACAACCTCATTGTTTAATATTACCTAACGCAATTCTGCTGAAAGATACTTCTAGAGATGTTAACTTACGAGGCTTATACAGAGGCTAATGTAATCCATGTATAAACGAAAACCCGTTTTTAAATAGATTTTATCGCTTTTAAAACACGTACGGCGGGTTACACGTTTTTATGGAGACATCATTAATCATGTCTCGACGAAGAAAAATACTGATGAACGCTGTTCATCACTTGCGCAAAATCATCTTGTTTTTTTGGAATAATGTTTTACGTCAATTTAGGAAAAAAAGAGCTTACCAGCTTATACAGCGGGTGAGCAATGCGAGACCATATTGTAACACAACTAACACAAGGCCAGCTAGTAAATTCTATTCAGTATATATGAGCCTAAAAGAATTAAAAACGTAAACACAGAAATAAACAAGTACTTAACTCCCAAAAAACGTTTTTTGGGTACACGTTTTTATTTATTGCTGTTTGTACCTAGTAGATAATAGCATTATCTTGAAAATTACGGAAATATAACAATAGTGATTAAGATTGAGCTTACAAGATTTCACATAAATAAATATCAAGCTAAATTGTGTATAAAAACGAACGTTGGTCTCCCTGCCATTACAGAATCAATATCAGCGCTTCACAGAGATCCCAATTAACAAGAGGGATTGCAGGCTGCAAAGATTGTTGTGAAGGCCTGCCTTCAAACGCCTGACTAGTTCACTTGATCGAACCAGTTCTATATTTTTTTATTTCGAAGGGCCAAGATAAAGATAGGGCTAATATATTAAATGAACAACAAGAGCACAGAAAATAAAATGCATGTTATTTATCCTCTTTGATTAACACTTCTCGTAGTGGTAGCCAATTCCAGCGTTCCCGCTTTATAGCAAGAATCCGCTACATCAGATTTTCGCTATTGAGCCCGCCTAGTGGGCTCTTAATTTCATTTCATTTCATTTGTTTATGCATTCCATGGTACATGGTTGTTACAGTTTCATTTTGTTTCACATAGACCCGGTATAGGGTATAGCAATTATAGCTTACAGTATAGTGGTTAGTTAATGAATGTGAAAAGAGTTAATATTAGTCTCCTTAAAACTTACTTATTTCTTTATCGTATAGCTAATTAATACACTGTATTGTAGGTTTTTCATGCAATTATCACAGTTTAAGTTTTAATTTTTTATGTGAACGAAATGAAAAACTTATGAAAAAAACGTAAAATAGACAGAAGTACTTATAATTTGTTTTAAAATTTCAACACTAACATTTGTGGATATGTGAATAGACGTTTACGACATGACCATTATTGGGGAGTCCGAGATGGACCTCAGATACACGGACTAGTGAAAAAAAGCAAAGGCCGTGTCATATTAATCAGCTTAACACCTGGCGTAAAAAGAAGGTGGAAGATAATTAGAAAATAAAAAATAAATTACACAATAAAAATTAAAAATACTATAATGAACATACATCGAAATGCGTTCTCAAATAAATTATTGGGCTTTTACGAATTAAATAATTAGTCGTATAGGAGGTATGTGTGGCGTACTAACTCCACGTCTAAGAAATTCAAAATCAATGTACGACCTTCTCCGCCTCGATCCGAGAATGTGTAACGTACTACAATAAACATTGTTAATAAATTGTGTATGTTATCTTTTATATATACGTAACATCGAAACCCACATATCGTTAAACTCATTTTTACTAAGTTTTAAGCACACTTAAATCGTAATACGTATTAAGCTGTAATCTTTTGAATAGTAACTTTTAGCAAAGCTCGCTTAAAACTTATTATATACGCATTTAGCCATGTATGGAGAGAACACTCTAGGTACTTAATTCTCTTTGATTAAGTTGATAATGCTGAACTCAAAAATCCTAATGCCTTCTCTAAACGCCTACAAAACGATCCAAAAGCTGCACTTTGCTTGCAAATCGATGCGATGCGATATTAATTACTCTCACATTGTGCCTGTGATCCCGTGCAGCAATCAGCGGACATTATTGCCAATCAAGACTGAGCCGGGTGCGAAATTGCATGCCATGCCAGGCCATGTTCTGTTTAAATGTTTCATGCCTTGGAGCCATTGGATTTATAGTTCCGAGAATCACAATCAGTACGCAAAAAGTGGCATAGTAAAAGGTAGCAGCGACTCCTGCTGCAGAAGTGACAACATCAATTAAAATTTTACGAGTTTTACCAACTTGAACCTTGTCGTAAGGTAGAGTTATTGTTGCATGTTTATTTTTACAAAAATTTGATCAGCAACATCCTTAACGAATTTTCACATGCCATATTTTTGGAAAATTTAATTTAATTTAATTTAATTTTTAAATTTGTTTGATCTGTTGGTCTGTTATTTTCTAAGCGGAGCCATATAGGTACTCATAATCTTCCTTGTGTTTGTCCCGGCTTTTAGCCTCAACTCAATGGGTCCGCTCGGATACCTAATCCGAAAAATTGACGTAGAGACTGGCTTTTTTAAATTCTGCAATCTCACTTTCCATCCCAGAGGGTAAACTAGGTTTTGTTGAGGTTGGGTCCGGTTTCCTCATGATGTTTTCCATCACTGAAAAGCGACTGGTAAATATCAAATAACATTTCATACATAAGTTTCAAGGAACTGAGTGGTACGAGCAAGGGTTTGAACACTAGAACCCTCGATCTTCTAGTGGAAAGTCGTACGCCTATTCAATATCATATTAAAATAAAATCAAATACATTATACGAGTACTATTCAAATTGCCCCACTAACCACAGTCGATTGTAAATCTATTAATACCAAAATCAATTAGGAAATAGGTCAACATTTAAATAGAGATTTAGCGTGTTTTGTAATTTATAGAGCTCAGTGCAAATTCAGGCTTTGATAATAAATTCAAGTTTTTGTGTTTGCGACAAATGCATAAGGAAATATACAGATTCATTTATCACTAATTGTTATACAAATACGAACGTCATTTTCAAATCTGTCCAATCAAATTCAAAAGCAAGATAACCAATTCTGAACTTATTCATTTCGAGCAATAATGTTGAATGGAGAGCAAATCAGGAAGCCTATTCGAACGTTAAAAATGTGATCTTGAACAGTTATTGAAATTTGTGCATCTTTCCACAGTTATATTACTAGTAGTTCTGTGAACTGTAGACTTCGGAGCATTTCCCCCCTTTCCCCCCATTCCCCCTCCCTCAAAGCGTATTTTTTACAACAACCTCTAAGGAAGTGTGGGCTTGACCTTTTACCCGAAAATGATTGAAATCCGTCCATAAATAATACAGCAAACCCCCCCCCCTTTTCCCCCTCATTTTCCCCTCAATAAAAAAAAAGGCTCGACAATGTTTGGCAAATAAATCAAGGAACGTACATGCCAAGTTTCATCGAAATCGGATGAAAAATGCGAACTCTAGACCGACACTGACCAACCAACCAACCAATACACACACACATCAATCTGCCAAATCGTCGTACCGGTGAAAACGGGGACGTTAGTCGCCTCGCTACGCTCGGCTCCTCAGTCAATTATATATTGATGCGAGTGGAACGCATAAGACAACAAGCACAGTCTAATATGAGCTTTTACTGCTTATTTACTCCAAATATATGTGATATTAATGACGAACGTGACACGATTCGTGCTACAAGTTGCGTGCACCAATAAGTGCGATCACATGCAGCGTTAAGAGTCGCCAGGACGCTCGCGTTCCCATACAAACGCAGTTTAGCTCTCATTTTAAAACGACATGCTTTAGAACCACGAAATTTGGCATGAGCATTCTAGTAGTACAGATCTATGTCGGTAATTCATTTTCGTTGCAAGAAATTGTAATACAAAGAAAATACAGCCAGATACTGATTTACATACAAAACTTATTTTTGCTATATTGTCTTTGTATTACAATTTTTAGCAACAAAAATGAATTACCGACATAGATCTGTACTACTAGAATGCTCATGCCAAATTTCGTGGTTCTAAAGCATGTCGTTTTAAAATGAGAGCTTAACTACGTTTGTATGGGAACGCGAGCGTCCTGGCGACTCTTAAGCGGCAAGTTTATACCAAGTTGGTTACCTAATCAAGTTGAGATTACTATAGTTGGGTTTTTATTTATTTATTTTATTTAAACTTTGTTGCACACTACAGACAGATGTACACTTGGCGGACTTAATGCCTAAAGGCATTCTCTGCCAGAAAACCATTGGGCTAAACAGAGACATGATAAAACGTTTTTATACGTAGGTTTATTTTTATTTATTTTTTTAATTAGTCAGTACAGTTTCTTATTTTTTAAAGTCTCACTTTAGTTATATCTGCTAGTTCATTGTATTCTTTAATTTATTCTTGTTTAATATAGCTAAGATTACTAAAGTTGGAATAGGGCTCCAGAAAAGGAATCTCATTAGTGACGAGGGCCATCCATCATCCGAGCTGACAGCCTTGACGCCAAACACAAAGAGCAATCAATGTAAGGAATGGCTCTGGAGTATTCACGAGAAATAATAGTGGCTATTGAAATAATATACCTATACAATAAGATATGTTACCGAGAGCGCCCCGAGTCAACTAACAAGCCATGGCAAAGGCTGAATAAAACTCGAGGTAAGTGATGGTTATAATAATAATTATCTTCGAAGATATACTACAAACTTAGATAAATAAAGGCACATTACAGTGCAGTTGTGAACTCTCTCTTCCTCCTAGCGTTTATCCCGGCTTGGGGTCCGCTTGACAACCTAATCCCATAAATTGGCGTAGACACTAGTTTTTACGAAAGCGACTGCCATCTGACCTTACAATCCAGAGGGGAAACTAGGCCTTTTTAGGATTAGGTCCGGTTTCCTTACGATGTTTTCCTTCACCGAAAAGCGACTGGTAAATATCAAATGATATTCCGTACATAAGTTCCGAAAAACTCAGTGGTACGAGCCGGGGTTTGAACCCGAGACCTCCGGATTGAAAGTCGGACGTCTTACCGCAAGGCTACCAGCGCTTCAACAGTGCAGTTGTGAACGTCAAAAACAAATGCACCACCAGTTAATTGCGTGCGTGACCGGCAGTGGCTCGCGGTATTTAAACTACCTACCTACGTGATGTGGAACCGTCCTGTGCAAGTGTGAAACCCGAAATTTTCTGACGGCTTCCAACTCTGACGGATCGATAACCGACTAGCCGGTATGAATAGCAATTAACATGCTCGTTCTTTTTCTCATAAAAATACTGGAAATTGAGGGGGGAGGATGAAAAACCAAGTTCAAAGTTCGATTTGCACAGGGCGGTTCCACAACACGTAAGGAGCTTAAATACCGCGAGCTATCCGGTTGCCTCGCGGACACGGAAACTACGCGTCATTGCTCTGAATAATTGGAATCCAATAAAGGTGGTGTATTAACACATTCAGCACCGATGACCCGACTGTCGGGTTCTCTGTTCGTAGCTGCTACGCGCTACATACGAGAAATACCTGGCTACACGCTACGAGCGTAGGGCGTAGCGCTACGCGGTTGCGAAAGTGTTAATACTTTGCGCATCAGGAACCCGCTAGGCGGGGTCTCTGTGTGAAGCGGAACTTCGCTACAAAGCGGGAAAACGCTGCGATATGCTACGCGCGTAGATCGTAGCGAACTGCGGCACGCAAGTAGGTAGCAGCTACGTCGTAGCAAGTATATATAGCATACTACGAGTATTATTAAGCTACGATAGTTAGCCAATGGGCCGTATTCTAACTTTAAAACACGCACAGACACGATCCAACTTCAATGCAAATCCAATACAATAACAACACAATACAGCTTACGACTACACGTCTGAATCAAAAATGACGGAATTTACTTAAAAATTACTGCGTTGGAAATACAATACTACTTCATATTGGTTGATTATTGGTTGAGTGTTGGAGTTATGTTTAAGACAGATTGCGTTGTTAATGTATTGTTTATACATTTTAAAATTAGAATATGGCACCATGTCGTTTGTGAATTGGTCCAATGATGAATGAAAGTGTGTGTGAATAATAAATTTAATATCGTCGACTGCGTAGTATTGGATGTAAGTATTAATGAAGTAGGATTGGTAGGTACTGAACGTGTTTTAAAGTTAGAATACGGCCCCAGTTTTGTCGAGACGAAGCCAATAAACCGAATACCCCGAAGATGCTTGATAAAATAAAATATTGTTCGTACAATATGCATAACACACAGAGGTTCACTGCATGATTTAACACGAATGCTGTTATACATGTACCTATGCCGTAAAGATAAAGATAAAAAGATAAAAGATATTTATTCTTCAATTTAGGCACATTACAATGCACTTATGAACGTCAGAGAGAAAAGAAACTACCACCGGTTCTAACCCTACACCTCTGACCCGAGAAGTATTACTTATTACCGGCAAGAAACTCGGCGGGACTTATTTTTTCAAAACAGTACTACAAATACATTAAAGATACTATATACAATAATGCGTAGTTCTTCAAGAAGGCATATCAAAACAGCTTGAGAGACAGACATGTACCTGCCTATTGTGTAATTAAAATGAAAAATAAAAATAAAATCCAAATCTGACTGCTTCGCAATACGTATTATAACTAGTGGTTGTGTGAACCGTAGACTTCGGAGAAGATAAATAACGCGACAGCAAACTTCACCCCTTTTCCCCCTCAATTTCCCTCCAATCAAAAAAATGGCTCTACAATTTTTGGCAAATAAATCAAGGAACGTACATGCCAAGTCTCATCGAGATCGGATGAAAAATGCGACCTCTAGACCGACACTGACCAACCAACCAATACACACACATTAATCTGCCAAATCGTCGTACCAGTGAAAACGGAGACGTTCGTCGCCTCGCTACGCTCCGCTCCTCAGTCAATTATACAATACATTGAAAACACATTCCAACTCAAATATAACTCCAACACACAACAAATAATCAACTAATATTGAAGGTAGATTAGAGTTGCACTGGAATAATCTTCAAGCAAATATTGATATTTCTGATTCAGGCGTTTAGGCGCTAGCTGTATTGTGTTGTTCATGCATTTGAGTTGTATTGAAGTTGGATCGTTTCTAAATGTGTTTTAAAGTTAGAATACGGCCCAGGAGTTCGATTTTTGAATCTCACCGGGTGACTTATTTCGTACTAAATAGTCATCGGCTGCATACAAAAAAGGCACCGGTGAGATTCAAAAATCGAACTCCAGGTAAAGTATAGCAAACGTGTCTAAAGTGCTGTTAGTTCATTTAAACCATTTCGGTTACGTAAATAGAAATCTCAAAACTTTAGTGCATGGTGACGTTTTTAAGTTTGAAGATGGATAGTTATTACAAAATTGCATTTTTTTGTTTTTTTTTATTGCAAATTAAATACAGCTTTTGTCGTTTGTGTAAAATAACCGTCTAATTCATAAAAATATATGATGCTAATCTAAATCCATTAAGCTCAACCTTGCTCCCACAGCCACCAGAATGTTCATTAAATATTTATATGAAAGCCACACAACACAAATATTTGTATTGCAAATAAGTCCCACATTTATTAATATTTTGTATGGAATAATTGAACACTGTTGACGTTCGTAGCTCGAACAAACAGACAGAATAAATGCCTGCGCTTTTATCTCGCGGCAAAGTAAACATAAATATTTAAAACTGAATATGTAAAAACATGGTGTTATTGATGTCATAGCATACACTTTTGTCATTGAAGTGATGACGCGACTTTTTTGATTTTCTGCCATAGAATTAAAGTTAAAAAAACAGATGCAAACAAAATTTCACAGAAAAATGGCTGAATTCATATAATACAGAGAATGGGGTTGGCCGGTCGAAAGTCTTTACAGATGGCGCCAGCATAGCTTGTACCTGTCAGTCCTACCAATAGTGTTAAATTCTTGGTTTTTTGTTTGGAAATTTCTGACCTGGATACCATACAACAATACTAGTGACAGGTACAAGCTATGCTGGCGCCATCTGGCTAAACCATTAACAGTTGCCAACCCCATTACAGTCAGCACGCAAAAGTGGCACAGAAATCGGGTTCTAATCAGTGGGTGCTCACTCCATACAACTGGTTATTAGCCCGCAAGCTTGACATTTTGAAGACTAGATGACTAAGGGGTTGAGGGAGGAGCGAGCAGGGGGTGTGAATAGGGCGCCCGTTGTAAAACCTTGGTATTCACGCCCCCTGCACGCTCCTCTCTCAACCCCTTAGTCGTCTAGCCTTCAAAATGTCAAGCTTGCGGGCTAATAACCAGTTGTATGGAGTGAGCACTATATAAGGCTGTTATAATGTGACCCTTTTTCCCGAGAGCCAACGACAGAATATTTACAGAGCACAACAGAAAAATATAATGCTCAACCGAGATGCTCTGAAAGCCTATCTCTTTATAACTACCATATACTATTAAGATTAACCATAACCCAACTGAAACACTGACTGCACATCAATAAATATGTAATCGACCATCTAAGCTTAGCATTTATTTACAATTGTATTTTTTGATGTGCAATCATCATTTTACTAAGCAATTTAAATATTTCTTACAAAAATATTTTTATTTAGATATCTCTGCTTTGCAGTAAGGTAAAATATCCAGTTTTACAAATTCCGGCTGAAATGTGACAAAGGCAGGTCACGGGAAATGTGCTACTATTTTTACGGATTTTCCGAGTTACCTCAATTTGTTGCTCTGACGTTTTAAAACTTTTGCTTCTTCCGTGGGTGTTACACGATATTCTAAATTTAACTTTTAACTTTGAACGTAAGTCTGGGGTAAATTAATGAACGTGAATTGTCTAAATAAGGGTGACTCAAGCCTATATTTAGTAGTAACGCTGCGTACAAATATGGAAGTTCTGGGTTCGAAATGTTAAATTTAGATCGGATGCCGATTTTAATATTTTACTCTCCGATCTTGTAACACATTTAGGGGTGTTTTTCGGCGGCTTCAGATAAACGTATACCATTCAGCAATAATTTTAATAAAGTGTCTCCCTACACAAGCGTATGACGGACATTGTGACAATCTAAATAAAGAATAAGGTTTGCGAAAATCGATAGAAAATACCTACACGTGGTTCAGTACTCTTTTTCTCCTAAAAATAAATCGAAACTTGCTATACTTTAGAAAAAAGTTAATAGTATTTTTTTTGCTGTAATCGCCTTCACGAGTAGATATATGTTATTTTCATTGTAAAAATTCAGTTGCATATGGTTTTAAGTTATATTTAATTAGAGCGAAAATCCTGCACTATATAATTCATTTACGAAAGTGATTAATCATTTTAAATGGTCCTCTGCAACGTGATTCCTTAATGGTTATTTAATTGAATTAAATGAAAGCAAACAATGGACTTTGTAAAAGTTTGTTTTAAGTAGAGGTATGGTGAAACATTTATTTATTAATATACCTACATACTTTTTTTAATAAAACATTTATTAATACAATACAATGTCAATCAATTACAATAAAAATCACAATAACTCAAACAATAATAACAATAAATATGATAAGAACTATCCTAAAAACCTAAGAGTAAATAAAAACTACTCCTAAATACTACAAAAAAAAACCTACATACTTGGTATAATTAATTATAGTTATGAATCCCATATCCCAGAAATCAATATTGACACGAAGGTCTAAATGCACCGGGCCAAAGTTATTCAAAACTAAAATCAATATAATATTTCATAAAACATATTAAGCAGATGAAAATAATGGTAGGTAGGTACAATCTACTTTAAAAAATATTTGATCATAACTTGTGTAAAACCGGAATTTAGACATTTTATGTAGATAACACCAAGGATAATTCTAATATGATAAGGATTCCATGGATTACGAATAAAAGATCATATTAGAATATAATAAATTATGCACTCGCCTATTGAAGGGAATAAAACAGTAATCTATCTTATACTGGTACAAATATGAACTGTTCCAGAAATGAACACGCCAATTATAGTAGCAAGCTAGTTCCAAGTGTTCCAATACCAACCTCTGTCAAATTATAGATCTTTAAAGGATAGCCAAAAATAAACCCACCAAAGTCACCAAAGAAAGCCTTCAAAGTTATTTCTCCCTAAATACATCAATCCCAATACAAACTACAAAGACATTCCGGAAGACCAAAGACAATTTAATTACTTTGATGACACGAGAAACCTCCGGCTATTTTCGACCCTTGTTTGCGCGTCCCTTTTCGGGTCTGACCCTTCAGATGGTGCAGGTGTGGTTGGATCACAGACTATTTGTTACACGGAGTATATGCTTAAATAAATAACAAGTAGTTCCCAATAATGTTTTTTGGTAAACACTTTTATTGCTAACTGTACCTAGTCGATTGCATTGTCATGTAAATTACGGAAGTATACCAAATTTCAGCTCAATCAGACACCGGGAAGTGGTTGAAATTTAACTTACAAGATTTGATGCATATAAATAAATAAACATATGGGGTGAAGCTCAATAAAAGTGTGTAAAAATGTGTAATACTTAATAAAAAAATGGGGATAATATGGGGTGAAGCTCAATAAAAGTGTGTAAAAATGTGTAATACTTAATAAAAAAATGGGGATAATATGGGGTGAAGCTCAATAAAAGTGTGTAAAAATGTGTAATACTTAATAAAAAAATGGGGATAATATGGGGTGAAGCTCAATAAAAGTGTGTAAAAATGTGTAATACTTAATAAAAAAATGGGGATAATATGGGGTGAAGCTCAATAAAAGTGTGTAAAAATGTGTAATACTTAATAAAAAAATGGGGATAATATGGGGTAAAGCTCAATAAAAGTGTGTAAAAATGTGTAATACTTAATAAAAAAATGGGGATAATATGGGGTGAAGCTCAATAAAAGTGTGTAAAAATGTGTAATACTTAATAAAAAAAATGAGGATAATCTAATACAAATCAGTCTGACCCCGAACGAAGCAAAGCTAAACTATGGGACCTAATGGGTACTAGCCGGCGATATTTACTTCCATAGAAAACACCCATAACACAACAAATATTTAGGATACCTAAGCACAGAAAAAAATGCCTCAGGTACCGGAATTCTAAATTAAAAGATCAACATTAAAAATTTAAACAAAGAAATTACTCTATAGGTATAGATGTATAAGTAGACGTAAGCATAACAAATTGTTGAAATCGCGAGTCTTTCTGCTGTTATCTTAAAAGATAATAAGATAAATATATTTGCATGTGTGGTGACATCCTACCCGCAAAAACAGCTAAATGGATTTAAATGAGATTTATCTCACAGCTAGATTATAGCCTGTAAAGGGACATAAGATACTTTTAAAACCCTTTTCCACTCCTAAGGAGATGAAATAAGCGTTCAAAAGGACGGGATTAATAAACGAACGGGGTTTGGCAATTTCACAAATTTTGTACACCAAGTCACGGGCTGAAGCTAGTCGTTTACAATGCGTAGTCTGTGGAGGGTAGTCTTTAGGTGGAATATATTGGCGTACTTCAATCGTGAACACCTGTGTTCATGTAATACTGGTAGTCACAGGTCTATTTATGATGTCGCAAGTTTGTAAATCACAACGGATTTTGACTTAAGCTAGTAGTATTTTACCCGAATCTTAATTATGTAACGACTTGGGTGCTCGTATTAGTACCTAGGTACTTAAATAGGATTGTTGATCGCGTCCCTCTCTCGGGCCCGCGCATCTCACCAGATGCCAGGCTAACTAAGGCCCCAAAAGTATATTAAGAAGCCCAACCCACCGCAGTGGGTCAGCGGCTTGATAGCGGAGTTTAAGCTGCAAAGAGGTACAGTCGATAACATTACTAGTACTGCCTTGCGGCTCAGCAGCAGGAGATGCTGTTGGGCAGTTAGCGTCGGACTGGCCATATATACCTATACATGTATAATCGAGGTGGCGTTTACCAGCTGGGGCTCGCCGCAAGCCGTGATGATATATTTAGTATCGGGGTCCCTCCGGCCCCGAGCTGGGGAGCCATCCGTGACCCTGCAAACAGCTTGAAAAGACAGTGTAACCCTACCCTAGTAAGTCATAAAGTGCGACTAGGAATCTACCAGTTGCTTACGTCCGATATAAGCTCCGTATAAAAATAGGCGCGCGTTACACCAAGCGCACGCATGAGCGCGGTTCAAACGCGACGCGGCGGAGCGTACGAGCCGCCTCGCTGAGCGATGATGCCCTACATGCCACCGGTGTGTTCAGTTATTTGATATTACACAACATTTTATGTGGTGTAAAGTTGGTCGTAAACAAGCATACTGCACGTCTGATGGTAAGCGGTTAGCGTAGATGTGCCTGAACAGAAATTTAGTCACATGGGGCTAGGTCTGGACTACATGGTGGGAAGTACCCTACTATTCAATATACTCTGTGGGCTGATCAATGCTATCGAAGCTTATATCTTTCATAGCATGCTTTGCAACTAAGCAAAATAAGAAGCTAAAACAAACGACTGTCAATAATTTTGAAAATAGAATTAAAAAATAATGCGACAGGATTTCAGCCAGTATTTTTGCAATATTTTTTAACCTAAGAGATTAGTTTCCAACCGTCGCTCGTCAGTGGGCCAAGAAAGTGGTCTACCAGTTTGACAAAAGTTTCTGCGAGATCTAACGATCGCTAAGGTTGACTTTTCTAACGGAGTTTAAAACATGCACGACCTTGTTGTCTCATGACGTTCAAACGAACCTCAACCGTAGGGGGTAGACCACATTTTTGGCCGACTGTACCTATGCCTACAGAAATTGGCACAGTTCATGGGCAATAAAATGCGATGTATCCAGGGAATCAGGCCCGTTTTCTAATCTCAGTTGTAATTTGTACTCGCATACCCTACGTAGCGAAATGGCGCACCGAATGCATTCAAACGACGCAGATAAGCGCGCAATTGAATTAATTTCATAAAGCAATTCAATTAATACGGGGGACGATCTGACGGTATAACTTCAGCTTAATGCTGGCTCGTGCACGTTATTTTATAATATGTTATTCTTAGTTTTAGATTCAAGCCTGTATGTAGGTTTTTTGTCGGTACCTGTATGGCGTGACCTAATGTACAGTCACGGACTCTAATTGTTGGGCCACGGTTCGGTACGGTTCAAGCTATCTTCTTTTGTTTAATACTTATTCTATGAATAGTTCAATGTAAAGTGAAGCCTAAATGGTTCAACAATTAAAGTCCTTGACCGTACATATATTTAGTTAAGCGCCTATATATAATTAAGTTAAGAGGTTTAAGGACTAGTTTTAAGCCAAAATATTTGCAATTTGCATGCTAAATACTTACTCTGTAGTTAATCAATAATCATGTGATTCTATAAATATAGTGTAAGTACCAATTGTACCATGATTAATGGAAATAAATATCATTCATTCGCGTGCACGGCAAGTTAGACTAGTATCAATTTATTCACGTCTCCATCTTGGTTTCCACTGTAAGTTTAAGCGTGAAAATTTGCAATTTATACGGTCTTTACTCTTTACACTGACCTCATTATAACCCGGAAAACTATTTTTCTTATTTTATCCCAGAATATGATCGAGAAAGGGTGCGGCAGAGCGAAATAGACAATTTACGGGAGCTATTATCAGATAGGCGTTAGTTATCACGGCCCGTGATTTATACCTCTCGCTCTCGCCAACTCTTGCAGAATAGTCTCCTTAATAATAGCTGGTGAGAGACAATTGAAACTATTGTTGGTTTCTATTTTGCTATTGCTATATTTAATATCGATAAACTTTCAAGGCTTATAAAGAAACATAAATAATATAATTTAATCTTTTTATTAACCAAGGACCATAATCAAAGACTTTTTTCTGAAACTGCTACGTTTCGATCAGAACCGATGGTATGTTTGCCATTTTGTCGGCTATCACGTCATGCGTCACTTTTGCACTCACATACTTGTTAAAATGTAACTGCAATGTGACAGACGGTGTAAACTTGACCATATTAGGATGGATCCTGCACACTAATCTGAAAAATTAAATACTAATTTTCGAATGGATTATCATCATTGGCTTACCTACGTCTTTATTAGCAGACGACTCATGGTGTAAAATTAGGGAGACACCGTTTTTGGTGGCTGAACAGCCCGATGCGAGAGCGGCATGACTTGTCGCAGTCCTGACAAGAGAAATTTGCAGCAGTTGGTCAGCACCAACATGCACGACGGCATAAAAGAGATTCAGCAATCTCTTTCATGTCGTCGAATGAATACTTCCAATAATAAGCAGTGTGTATGATAGGATATTTTCCTGTAGGCACATTATGAATGTATTCATTCATGATTACGGTAACGTAGATATTAAATATCTTCTTGAATAAATATTTAAGTGTTGTCTAGTATTTTGTTGCATAATCACATAACGTTCCCACTTTCGTAACAATAGCGACACGGGAAGTGCCGTACATTTGTCCGGCGCATTCGTCCGGCCCGGCCACTGCCGTGATTAATGAATGAACTAAAACTAAGAACTCCATTACTTTCATGGGATTTGCCATTGAGAGCCTGACACGAGATGTGCTTGAGTGCAGGAAATGAGTGCGGTATGATTTAGTGTGGGCTAGAGCTCCAAGCTATTTATAAGTAGGTTGTTTTTCTTACCATTATGTGAGGTAATCAATTAGTACTGAACTGTACAAACACTGAACATATTTTAGGTATTTTGAGACCAACACCGAAATCGAAAAATTATTTTTGGATGTATGATTTCAGCTGATATGATGACGATATTTTGTGTGGTAATTCAAAAGTGGCAAAAACTGTTACATACCAATCATGGTAACAGTTTATTTATATTAAGACTGGTTGGTAAATCCGGTATGGTCTCAGGTTGGTGTAGGGTTGGCACCTTTTTTTGAGAGAAATATAGTATTTTCCAAACTTACATCAAAAAATTATATAGTACCTACACCTTGTTGTTACCTCATGAAACGTTCCAAAAATATAGTATGTTCGTCTTTTTTGCATATTTTCAACAGTACACAAAGCCAAAATATAGTACGATACTATATATTATAGTACGGGTGGCAACCCTCCGTTGGTGTTGTAACTAGGGCTTCTAATTCAATCTTTATTTGTATGGGCAAGAACGGGACGATAATAAGATAGATAGATAGATAAAGAGTTTATTTGATTACTGCAATAACACACAATACAAAAACAGTGAAAATATAACAATAAAACATAAAAGAAGAAGTTGAAAAAATAAACAACAGATGAGGTACACAGTTATAAAGGTTGTGTGCGTTGCAGCAAAACAAAAGGGTTCGCGGCTCAGCTATACGCTTCACTCTTTCGAGCAAAACACTGATATTCTGCCGAAACCCAGGTCACGTTAATTGCAAAGTAAGAATATATTTTAAAAGTAGGTATTTTTATATGTACGAGGTGTGATTGTGCGTGAAGTGTATGTATCGTAATATTAAAAAATGAAGAGAATAATAATAACAAAAAAAAACATATCAACATCAAAAAGTATAAAACAGTCAACAATGGGGTGTCTAAGCCAGGTTTTAGATTCTGAAATCCGCAACCAAATAACCGTATGGTATCCCTGTTTTTTGTTTTTCCATAAGTATCTTTTTAAAATGATATTTAAACGATAGTTTGGTTTCCAGCTGCCTTACAGGTGGAGGGATATCATTCCAGCATTTGGTTGCGAGATATCGGAAGCATCCAGTGAAAGCAGCCGTTCTATGATGATGCATTTCTAATAGACACCGCCGAGTAGACCTAGTGCCATAACGGTTATGAAAAGTCGATGTATTTATTTTAGAAAATAGGTACTCAGGTGAGTTGGTATTTAGGACGCCAAAGAGAAGACAGGCAAGATGTAGATGTCTACGAGAAGACATGTTAAGCATGTACGATTTATAAATAATTGGAATCCCTATTGCTTGCTTGGCTGGAGAGTAAAATCCGAATATGACTCTAAGGCCCTTTACACACGGTGTCGTAGAGTAAGCGTATAGTAAGCGTTGCGTAATACGCGCGTAGGACGAGAGCGATACGACACGTGCAGTCCGAACACGAAGCGGCGTATTTACGATTACGAATACGATTCGCTTCAACGTCACTTCGTGTGCGGACTTCTGTGAAGATGTATGTGCTCGTATCGCTCTCGTCCTAGCGCGTATTACGATACGCTTACGCTACGGCGCCGTGTGCAAAGGGCCTAAACAGACTGTCGATAAATTCTCTGAACCGTTAATTTTCCACAAATAATTAACGATCCCGTAAACACTTTGTTCGAGTTTTCAATACCTCACTAACAATAACTAACACAAAATCGCATCTTATTTATCGTATAATTTAATTAACAACCTTATAAGTAGATAAATAGAATTCAAATTCCAAGGAATCTAGTGTGTCTATAGGAGATTGTAAATGCGGGATCGATAGTAAACGCTTATCGCGGTGGCCAGTGAGCCGGAAATCACTGAAACTGCTCTAAATTACAAAGGATGGATGAACCAGGATAACTGTATTGAATTTACGACCTTTTGTGCGATTACATTGGACCTAGATTCCGATATACCCTGTTCATAACGTGCTCTGAACTTAAATTTTGTACCTTGCCTATGACATGTTTAATATCACAAGGTCCTTACAAATCGTTAATCTATTATTTCATCCAAATTCTTCAAATAAAATTGTCCTATTCTTTAATTAAATTACCTAGACTTTTCTTATATATTAGCACATATTAGCTATTTATTTAACAGTGTACGTACCTAACTAATCTGGGATTAGTGATGACGTTACACTGACGTGACGTTACGTTACACTTGACGTTACATTTGTAAAATTTTGTATTGTTTTTATCGCACTGACAATCAGCTTTATAACTGTTGCGATACATGCTGAGAGTTGTTTTTTTTTACAACCACCGCCTGTATTATAACAATATTTTACTTTTCTAATTTTCTAAGCATATTCATATTTGATTATGTCTGTGTATTTCGAATAAATACTTCATTGATTCATAATGTTCTTTACATCAAACCAACTCAGTGAAAAACAACATAGAATTTGTCATAATACGTTTCAAAACACAGTGATAAATAGGAGCCAGGATACTTATCGTACTCATTTGGTTGGAAACGCGATACAGTTTCGCGCGGAAACTCGATCGGCGCGCTCGGGCTGATAAATATAGGTACTAGAGTTAATGGTGATTATTTCACTTAATAGGCAGAAATGTTTAAATGTGGTTGGTTGTAGTACGTCCAAGCTGCAAGATTGGAATGGAACCATTATTTGGAGCCTCTGATATAGCTTATTAGGAACTTTGTGAACCAAGAGGTTTTAAACGCTTTAGTTAGGTATGTTAGTAATTTTCTTTTATAAACAGTGCCTCCATTACTTATTGGTAACATTTATATGTAAGATAAAGAGAAACTGTTTTCTTTTATTGTCATTTTTCCTAGCTTGGCTCATCTATTAAACCAACCTAAAATATATTAAACTAATTAATTGGACCAGTGAGTTGAAAAACTGTGTGAAAACTTTATTAGGTAACGAATGAAACATAAACAATTTGGCAAATTAAGTAAATAAACTACATAGAAGCAGACCGTCAGCTGTCTTCAAGTTCACAATGTAACAAAACAGACGTTTGAAACGTCATTAACGGAAAAAATGTACCAGGAGAGCAGCAGAAACCAGGAGCGTGCCAAAAGCTTAACGATGTTAATAAAACACATCTATTGCTCGATAACTAGGCAGGTAGGAAAGCACTGTACAAAGAATAGTCGATGTATTTGCGCTGCTCAAAGAAAAGTAGGTAGGTACCTTAGAAGTTAGAACAGTAAGCAGAATTCTATCGGCGGACTTAGAATTCTTATGACAGATAGTGTTTTAGACAACTTTTTCCAATAGTAAAAAATACAATAATAATTAACACATCAGTCATCCATGAATAACAATGCGCAACCAGGTACCATCCTATATTACTACGTTTTTTTTATCATGTATTCAAACCATACATGTATACTGGTCGCTGATGCTTAAAGCTAAACAGAAATATGTACCTAAACACTACTGTCATTTCTTACATACTGGAATGCAAGATTTTTTAAAGAATAAAAGCGCTATTTTCAAAAAACATGATTTTTTCGCGAAAAAATATAACAGTACCTTCTATGAGGCGAACTAGACTTTAAAATACATTGTATCGTCAACAAAAGGCCATGCCAGGATAAGCTATGTGAATCTGCCCCCAGTTAGTTTTGGCTTGAAATGTTTTTTGATTGTTTGGCTTTATATTAGTAACAAGTATGCAAAATTTCAGCCACCTAAACTTTATAGTTTTTGGTAAAAAAAAAGAAAACGAAATATGATCTTTCTTCAATATCTTTTTTTTTATCCATCCGATTTTGACGTGCGTCACGTATATTGTGCATATAGTAAAGACAATTATATGACATCAACTATAGGTAATGTTGCCATACAAAAAAAGAAAAAAAATACAATTTAATTTTTCAATTCTTTTTTTAAAGTACTTTAAAGTCAGCGACACTTCCAAATGTTTCACCAAAGCTAGGCTCTTTAATAAGCTACAAAATGAATGTAACTACTTAATTTTATCTGTGGTATAACAAGGCGGTTTTTTAAATTGAATTTGAAAAACCGGCACAGAGGGAACATACGTGTGTTTTTTTTAAAGTGGGACAGTATGGGGAAATCCTAAAGTATAGGAGATACAGGCAAACTGTCTTAGGAAATATTAGGTATTTTTTTGAGAAATAAAATTTAGTATACTCAAAATTTTGGTCAAGTGTGAGTTGCCCTAAAAATTAATAATATTGATGAATTTTTTTTGACGCAGATCTACTCAGTTTCATGACAGGATCATTTTGTTTTATGGAAAGAAAAAAATCGGAACAGTAGAAGTCAGTCAAATTTTAGTAAATCATTTTTATTATTACCACCTGTGTCAATTGCCTAGGTACACACTGCAAGGTTTATAAAAAGTATTGCATATGACAATATGATGACATTTGTATTTGGAACACTTTATTTGATTTAAAAACCGAGTAAGAATACTATTTGGTCAATCTTTTTTTGTTTTTTTTTTATTGTTTTTAAGGTGCTCGCGTAAGAATGGAGGTCCTAATTAAATGATTTTGGACCGCCATTTTTACGCGAGCACCTTAAATTCAATTTAAAAAACATTTGTTTTATTTGGACCAAACAGTATTCTTACTTCCTTTTTATTAAATCAAATAAAGTGTTCCAAATTCAAATGTCATATTGGAATGTACAATACTTTTTATAAACCTTGCAGTGTACCTACCTAGCCAATTTACACAGGTTGTAATAATAAAAATGATTTTCTAAAATTTTGACTGACTTCTACTGTTCCGATTTTTTTTCTTTCCATAAAACAAAATGATCCTGTCATGAAACTGAGTAGATCTGCGTCAAAAAAAAAATCATCAATATTATTAATTTTTAGGGACAACTCACACTTTTGAATATATTATAGACCAAAATTTTGACTATACCAAATTTTAGTTCTCGAAAAAATACCTAATATTTCCTAAAACAGTTTGCCTGTATCTCCTATACTTTAGGATTTCCCCATACTGTCCCACTTAAAAAAACACCCGTATGTTCCTTCTGTGCCGGTTTTTCAAATTCAATTAAAAAAAACACCTTGTTATACCACAGATAAAATTAAGTAATTACATTCATTTTGTAGCTTATTAAAGAGCCTAGCTTTGGTGAAAAATTTGGAGGTGTCGCTGACTTTAAAGTACTTTAAAAAAAGAATTGAAAAATTAAATTGTATTTTTTTTCTTTTTTTGTATGGCAACATTACCTATAGTTGATGGCATATAGTTGTCTTTACTATATGCACAATATACGTGACGCACGTCAAAATCGGATGGCTAAAAATAAAGATATTGAAGAAAGATCATATTTCGTTTTCTTTTTTTTTACCAAAAACTATGAAGTTTGGGTGGCTGAAATTTTGCATACTTGTTACTAATGTAAAGTCAAATCATCCAAAAAAATTACTAGCCAAAACTCGCTGGGGGCAGATTCACTTAGCTTATCCTGGCATGGCCTTTGAGACAGTCTTTCTGGAAAGAAAAGTGACGTAGAATGTATGAGCTCACATATAAACCACGATACTTTTTTTCGCACAGACCTAAGAGTCTTGTTACACATTCCCATTGCGGATGACTCACGATTGTCAAGATATACACGACTAACAATGTACAAGTTGCTAAACGTTCTCAAAAATTCAGTAACATTCTCAGAAAGTTCCGGAAACTTGCACGAGAATTTAAATTTTTGCAATGAGAACATTCTCAATTGGAATGATCAAAAAATTTATTATTAGTATTTTCTTTACTTATCTTTTTCCATAGTACTTTCTAGTTTCGTAGTTACTTTAAACCGACATCTTTATCTTTTTTTTCTCTCTTTCTTATTAGTATCATTTTTATAAAGTCAATCAAAATAATTGATAACGGCGGTGTCCAGCGACTTCCTGAATAATTTTTATTGTTCATAAAATGTAAGTTATGAAAACATTCCGTTTCGCAACTTTGCAAACTTCTCCTTGGTGCATTTGCTATACACGACCAGGACAACATAACATGTGCAGAAGTCTATTGAAAGGCAAAATACAAGGCAGGCGGGCCGTTCCTATCGGGGTTAACTGACCTGTCGCTTTTCGGCCCGGAAATAGAATCTGCGAGACTGATAGCCGTTCGCAAAGCATTCCGCCTTGTATTTGTCGTGTCTAGTATAAATAAGCTTCAATGGTAACCATTGATTTTATGATCTATACTAGATCTGACAGCTATAACCATTTTTGTGCGTCATGTTTGGAGGTTGACAGCTATGACAGAATCAAAGAGTAGTATAGATTTGTGGTGATTTTCACTATAAGGCACTGGTCCCACCGCGAGCTAGTAAGCTATGAGCTATCGGCTATAAACACGAACAAAAGATAAGCACTCCCGTGTAAATAAAAGAGACACGGCGATATTTATAGTTACTCGCCCAGCGGTGAGCTATAAATATCGTCGTGTCTCTTTTATTTACACGGGAGTGCTTATCTTTTGTTCGTGTTTATAGCCGATAGCTCATAGCTTACTAGCTCGCGGTGGGACCAGTGCCTAACTTTTGGGATAAAAAATCTTAGGGATGTCATCTCCTGTTCCACGGTGATGGTAACACTAAAAGTATGTATTTTTATTGTCACACATTGTGCTTTATGGAAGCTATCGGATAAGGAAATAAAAACTTATATTATTATATCTCTACTACTGGTAGGAACGCTATGGTGATTCATTTAATTAATAATCATCCGTATGGCGGCGATGCGGTTCGCCACCCATCACGTCTCGTTCTCTCTCTGCCTACCCCTTTTGTATATATGTATGTATGTATGTATTATTATCGGATATAACATCATGACTCATGACTATTATAAGTTAAATATAATTTAATATTATGCATTTTGAAATTTGTTAGGATCAGATTTTCGATGCCCTTAAGTGTACGGATTGAAACATGCTTAAATGTATTGTTTATCGTTTATTTCAAGTTTACACAGCATTACAGTCTTATCACTAATACACTGCGAAACTACATAGGTTCTTACTATAAATATAAATCAAATATTATCATGCGAACACACTTGACTGCCTAAATTATCCATCCGCTCGCAAAATATCAAGCACTCACGACACACATCGCCACGCCATGTATGTCGGTTTTATACGTTGCCGTGGTCGCTAACTTTACAGTCATGACATAATGGTGCGTTTGACATGTATGATCTTATTTTATGAGACAGATGTAAGGTAGCCTCCCGGACGTGACCATACAATTAAGTGCATCATTATTTTGTAACAATAATGTTACCATCCAAGGCAAAGTATACCCAACTAAAAGCGACTAATCGACAATCGGGAGCGCTTTATGTGTACAGTCAACGCCAAAAATATGTATACACTTTTGCACCTTACTCCATTGTAATAAGGTTTAAAAGTGTATACATATATTGGCGTTGACTGTACCAAATCGCAGATCACTCTTAGGTCTTACACGTAATACTTATAGGTTGTTATACCTAGACAATTTTCCGGCCTCTGTCTGAACATTGTCTATACCTAGTCAACTGAATTCAGCTAAGACCTAGGCTGTATGTATTCCGCTGTGTTTCTCCTTATACTGGTCCGCTATCCGGTTAATGCGTTTGACAAGCTTTGTGAGTAACCCAGTTTCCGTCCCTTTCCGTCGTTACTTAAACGGACACGGATCGATGTGCCGTCTTTTTTTAATTATGCGACGGTAGCATTTGAATTTGGACTTTTTATTTGAAAAGTTTATACGGACGAGCTTTTGTTCCAAACTGATTGAAAAGAAATGTAGATAGGTTTATACATAGAAATACAAGAAATGAAGGATAAGATAGAGGACTACCAAGCAGAAGGATGCAGTGTGCTTGCCATGAGAGATGAAAATGATGGCTGAAAGAGCAGTATTGAACAAACAAATATGCCGACCATCTTCATTCGCTTGCCCTTCCATTCAATATAATTTTATTTGCATACATAAAGAGTGGTGCGAATATTTTTCTATAATTATGGCGTACTTGTCCAAAACCTTTAGATATTGGTGCCACCGAATGCCGATGACCCTTCATCACCCAAGTTTAAATTCAATATAGTCTACTAAACTAATCAAAAGTCCCAAACAAAAGTTCGTCAGTCAAGAGGGAAACTGGTATTAATGATAAACAATTGAATGAAGCAGGTATATGAGCTCCTTTAAACATATTACTCGTACCTTCAAACTTTCCATGAAAGCATAAATAAAACAAAAGATGAATCGGTATCGTAAATTAGTATTTTGTGCAACAGTTACATAATGAGGGTTCTTAAAATTCGAGGGTTGAAGTTCCAAAATGAGGCGAAACCGAATTTTGTAAAAACAGACCCGAGAATTTTAAGAACCCTTATTATGTACCGTTGCACACAATAGTTTTTATACGAGTGCTTAAGCAAGCCGGTAAGAATTGAGTTCGACGAAAGCCGTGCACAACCTACTGCTTCTATGTAATCTCGTAACGTTCGATCTCCCGGTGGATTGTGCCGGCGGCGACACGCAATGCGGGGCCCGACAACAGTTTCACAATATTGTATGGAAATCCTTTCTGTGATTGTTATGGATGCTACAATATGCGACCATACAAGCTCTATCAAAAAGTATGCGCTAGTAGTTCCGCCACCACAATCTCAATTCGAGTATTACAGTCGCCGAGTATAAAAAGGAATATACCAGTATATATACTAATGTACTAAATATCTTTATCCCAGAAAGCAACTGCCGGTAAGCCGTAATTTCACACCTGCCTGTATCAGTTCAATCTCAGAAATCTCTCCAAATCTCTGAAAATCTCTGAAGTCTCGGTATCAGGCGGGTCTTTACGAGATTTATGAACGCTATACTGGCGACGGTAGTAGGATGTAAAACAGTTTAGTGCTCCATAAACGGATGTGTTCATTCGCTTTTGGTATCTTTATGCAGACGGATTTTAGAATATATATATGTAAACTCCTGTTTTGAGTAAATATTAATATGTTTATTGGATCTTAAGAAAGAAAGAAATAAATAAATATAAATAAATATTAGGACAATCTTACACAAATCAACCTAGTCCCACAGTAAGCTCAATTAAGGCTTGTGTTGTGGGTACTAGGCGACGATAAATATAATATATAGATAAATACTTAAATACATAGAAAACATCCATAACTCAGGAAAAAATATCTGTGATAGACACACAAATAAATGCCCTGACCAGGATTCGAACCCGGGACCTCCTGCTTCATAGGCAGGGTCACTACCAACTAGGCTAGGAGGCCGTTAATATACATACATACATATAATCACGCCTGTTTTCCCAGAGGGGTAGGCAGAGATCACAGTTTTCCATTTGCTACGATGCTGACGGCTTAAGAAATATAATTTGACTATAGCTTTATGATATGTATCAAAATATCTGACTGAGAGATGTTTATACTTTATAAACAAATTTTCTATTATTAAATCTTGGGAATAATTTAGTACAACGGAAAATACTCAAACACGTGAGGTAATATGAACTTTACAACAACCTGTATATAATAAAACTTGTATGTAGGGTGTGTACAATCAATGTCTAAAATACTTACCATTCTATCAGGAATTGACTTTTGTCAAATGCTTATTGGTGTTTACACATTTTTATCTCTTTACACATACATATTAGGCAGTGACTGTATCTTCAATTTTTCTATAGTATTTAGTCTTCTTCAATAGTGTATACTATCCTGTCCACTCCGTAAAAAACGTCCGCCATCACAGGCTACTCGAGGGCGAAATAAAACCTGATTTAATTCTGGCCGCCACGTGGCGCATGCATAATGTATTAAACGCGGTAGTTGCTGGCTACTATGCCGATGTTTTCAGAATAACGAGCTCTGACTATAAGCATTGTTATCAGCTTGGCGAGTCGGTGAAACCAGTATTAAGGGATCTGTAACATTATGTTATTCCAGTACAAATGTGCTGAGGAAGCGCCCAGACGATGGTCTGGGCTGGGATGGCTAAGCTGTTCGATGGAACATAATAATATGAAGCTGGAGATTAGATCTTCGTCACACTTACACCTGATTTTGATGCTGTAGTATATATTATGTTTAGTTTACCTTTGAGTTTCATGATTATCTATGATTAAACAGAAGAATAGCTATGGATACATGCTCAGATCTGCCTCCGGATTTGTCCGGCGGATATGCTCGGCAGACAGATCCGTCCATGTATGGCGCTATTCAGATGTGTCCGCAGACAAATCCGTGTCCAATTCGCACCATACATGGACGGATCTGTTCACCGGGCATACCCGCCAGACAAATCCGGCGGGCAGATCTGTGCGTGCTTTTAAGTACTTATAACTATAACTTATTACATGGCACAGTCGGTAGGATATTATATTACAGTTGTCTGGCTTATCAACCTGAAAGCTTTACCTACTCTTATTTTTTTACTGCGCATCCACAAGATTAATAATAATGCAGATTAATAATAGTAGCCAACTCTACTGTGACAACTCGTGTGGACAGCGTGACAATAATAATCACTTTTTAACGTTTTTTTTAACGTTCATATAACAATTTCAAACATTTTCTTACTTTATCCACGTTACACATTGTCATTCGTGATAATGACAAATCATCATTAGCCTGCTGGTAGTAAAACGGGGTAACTTTAGGAAATTTTGGGGCTACTTTGATAGATTTCAAATGGTCCTATAAGCGGCATTATTTACAATTTTCTTAATCTATATTGATAAATGGCTAGAATATTGTACATTCTTACATTTCACTAGATGTCTAGAGATTGAAAATCCATACTTTGGCGATTAAGTCGATTTTTCAAAGTCGCCCCTGTATTTTAAAGTCACCCCGTTTCACGGTAGCCTAAGTAGTTGGGTTTTTATCGTCTGTCACCCAAGTTTTAAGTGTGTCAAGTGTTTAAATTTGTAGGTGCGAAAGTGATGCAGATTGCGGTAAGAAATAAAACGACAACCATGGACCATAATAATTACAAACAAAAAATTTAAATAAAAAACTTTTAAAAACAAGCTTTTATGTGAATGCTCTAAAAAGAGAAAATAAGCTTTTGAGTCAATCAAACTTTTTTTATAGGAATTTTGTACAATTTTATGACATAAAAGCTTGTCGCGAGACTTTCCCGTGTAAAAGAGATTGCACATATGCATTACACACGGGAAAGTCTCGCGACAAGCTTTTATGTCATAAAATTGTACAAAATTCCTATAAAAAAAGTTTGATTGACTCAAAAGCTTATTTTCTCTTTTTAGAGCATTCACATAAAAGCTTGTTTTTAAAAGTTTTTTATTTAAATTTATTTTTATGTTTTTAGTTTTTATGAGACATGTTCCGTAGCCTGTACATTTCGACTAACACATCGTTTCGCTGTGTTGACCGGTTTCTTATTGCTTGTTAATTTTAGCTAATAGAAATGGTCATTGGTTGTGTTACCTGATATCAAAGTAGGCAATAGGCATCAAGGTAGGCATTCTGAGTTTTTTTTATCATAATAGTGATGAAACACTTACGGGTATGCTATTTCTGTCCGCTAAACCATATCAGGTAATTTAAAAATTCTTGAAAAACAAACATTTTTGTTATATTTCAAAAAGAACATTATGTTACGGAAAAATCCCTAATGACACATTAAAGTTGCAAAACAATAAGCCTAATTAAGTTAACATAGACCTCATAATTTCGAGAAACAGCTACTAAAAACCCAAACTGACAGTTGTGTCCGAGGTTGAATGATAGAACTTCGCGTCGCTGCACTCGCTCGTTCGATAATAGTTATGCACGTATAATTTTCTTTTGACAATCATATACTATTTATTTAGACGGTTCTATTCTAATCTAACAGAACTGGTGGTCCGCCTCGAATTAAGAACTTGCGATTATAATAAAACTCCTCAACAAAACTGTTTTAGGCCTTCTGATTCCGGAACCCCCTGGTCATTCCAGCTCATTGAAGTCTCTTATTATATACCACCGATACAACCTCAACAAATTTCATGAAAACCAGAAAAACGTTACTAAAATGTTCGCGAAACGTATATTCAAAATTATAAACCCATCGGATGTCACAGTAGGCCCAAACAGCATGAACCTATGATGTCCTAAACCAGAGATCCAGTAGGTAACCCTAGGGTTCAGCATAAAATCTATCTCGTGATACCGGTCCCGACTGCTTACCAGTACAAGTCGAATGAGCCCAATAGCATGAGTCTCTGTTGTCCTAAACCCGTGATCCAGAAGGTACCCCCAGGGTTCAGCATGAGGTATATTTTCTGATACCGGTCCCGACTACTCATCAATACAAGTCAAATAAGCTCAAACAGCATGACTCTATGTTGCCCCAAACCCGAGATCCAGTAGGTGCCCCCAGGGTTCAGCATGAACACCATCTTGTGATACCGGTCTCAACTCCTCGTCAGTACAAGTCGAATGAGCTCAAACAGCATGAGTCTAGTTATGTTGCCCCAAACCTGAGATCCAGTAGGTGCCCCCAGGGTTCAGCATGAACACCATCTTGTGATACCGGTCTCAACTCCTCGTCAGTACAAGTCGAATGAGCTCAAACAGCATGAGTCTAGTTATGTTGCCCCAAACCTGAGATCCAGTAGGTGCCCCCAGGGTTCAGCATGAACTCCATCTTGTGATACTGGTCCCAACTCCTCGTCAGTACAAGTCGAATGAGTCCAAACAGCATAAGTCTATGATGCCCTAAACCTGAGATCCAGTAGGTGCCCCCAGGGTTCAGCATGAAGTCCATCTTGTGATACCGGTCCCAACTCCTCGTCAGTAGGTACAAGTCGAATGAGCTCAAACAGCATGAGTCTATGTTGCCCCAAACCTGAGATCCAGTAGGTGCCCCCAGGGTTCAGCATGAGCTCCATCTTGTGATACCAGTCCCAACTCCTCGTCAGTACAAGTCGAATGAGCTCAAACAGCATGAGTCTATGTTGCCCCAAACCTGAGATCCAGTAGGTGCCCCCAAGGTTCAGCATGAACACCATCTTGTGATACCGGTCTCAACTCCTCGTCAGTACAAGTTGAATGAGCTCAAACGGCATGGGTCTAGTTATGTTGCCCCAAACCTGAGATCCAGTAGGTGCCCCCAGGGTTCAGCATGAACTCCATCTTGTGATACTGGTCCCAACTCCTCGTCAGTACAAATCGAATGAGTCCAAACAGCATAAGTCTATGATGCCCTAAACCTGAGATCCAGTAGGTGCCCCCAGGGTTCAGCATGAACTCCATCTTGTGATACCGGTCCCAACTCCTCGTCAGTACAAGTCGAATGAGCTCAAACAGCATGAGTCTATGTTGCCCCAAACCTGAGATCCAGTAGGTGCCCCCAGGGTTCAGCATGAACTCCATCTTGTGATACCGGACCCAACTCCTCGTCAGTAGGTACAAGTCAGCTATCAGCTGCAGAAATGCGTACGCACCCTTAGGCTCAAGTTCGCTTGACAGCAGGTAACGCACGTAGCAACGGAGTTCATAAAAGATATACTAGATGGCGTTACAAGAGCGCTGGTAGCCTTGCGGTAAGACGTCTGACTTCCAATCCGGAGGTCTCGGGTTCAAATCCCGGCTCGTACCACTGAGTTTTTCGGAACTTTACGGATTATCATTTGATATTTACCAGTCGCTTTTCGGTGAAGGAAAACATCGTAAGGAAACCGGACCTAATTCCAAAAAAAGGCCTAGTTTCCCCTCTGGGTTGGAAGGTCAGATGGCAGTCGCTTTCGTAAAAACTTAGTGTCTACGCCAATTCATGGGATTAGGTTGTCAAGCGGACCCCAAGCCGGGATAAACGCTAGGAGGAAGATACTAGATGGCGTTACTGGCGAAGCTAGTTAATTTAAGTTCGAAATTCGAATAAATACATTTAACAATAGAACAAAGGTCAATGACGTATTTGGGTTGATACCTCTAGTCTCTAGAAATGATTTTTTATAATTTATTAACTACTTAGCAACTCCTATTTAACTTACTTCTTCCTCCAAATATGGATCAAAAATTGAAAGGATGGTATAAACACTATAAACGAACGTGGCTCAGTTGGTAGAAACCTTGCTTAAAACAAAAGTAAGTTCATGTTGGACCCGAGATCGAGTCTTGGGTCGTGTTTCTTTTGATTTTTTTCTAAAAGTTAAATATTCGTATTTTCATAACGATACTTTTGTTTACTTTCATAAATAAATGGATTTTTATATTATAGTTTTAGTGGGAAATAAAACACTATATATATTTTGTGGATATTATCAGATCTATTTAAATTACAGTCAAACTTAAAACAAACAGCTAATACAACTTTAAATAATAATATTATACAATTTATATTGGCAAAGTCAGAATGCGTGGATATTGTATGATAATAAATTATTACTACTTAAGTTTCTATTGCATGAGTGAAATGCCCAACGGTTACTGAAAGAAAATACCTGTTTCGCTCTTATGATTTAAAATATTACAATAACATAGTTTTGAGAAGGGGGTTACTTTACTTTTAAATATTGAGGTTAATAAAGGCTTAAATTACATTTCTGGCAACACAGAAAATTATTGAAACCTTCACCTCAATAAAGATAGCAGATTTTTAATATATCACTCTTTAAAGAATGTCTGCATAATATCTTTGAACATTTTATTGATAACTGTTATTGCAAACATTTTCTTTGTCAAATCAAAAACGTAATAATTTTACAAGAACAAAATAGATTTGTGAGTAAAGGATAAATATTTGGTTATTATTTTAACCCGCCCAGAGACAAGAATACGTAATTAAGACTGTTAATCTTGATATAAAGTCACGTCAGTCACGTGCCTCATCAATCTCATCATTGTTATGAATTTTAAAAAGTTGGCTAATCTCATTATTTTATCACACCTCCTAGAGAGCTTATAAGATGACATTGCAATTTAATTATAGGCTGTTGTCTTATCTATTATCTAAAACACTAATGAGTTGCATGACTTTGTGGAGTTTAACAGACTATGTTATTTACTTACTTTTGTCTTTTCTCAGCCGACAGCGATACACTTAACCCGACACAGTGGATATTTAGTGTTTAACTATCCTAATATTTTTTACTAATATTTAGTATAACCCCCTTCCTTATCAATTACAGCTTGCAAACGAGAATGCATTGATTTAATAAGATTTTGGCATAAACTACTTCCTCGAATTTCATTCCAAATTTTCAAACAATGCGCTTCCAATAATTCCGGAGTTCGCTCGTTGCAATTATCCCAACGCTGGACGATGACACCCCATAAGTTTTCAATAGGGTTTAGATCCGGTGACTTAGCGGGCCAAGGAATGACCTTTATGTCATTTTTATGTTGGTCTAACCACTCCTTCACATTACGCGAACGGTGTATAGGACAATTATCTTGAATAAATCTTAAAATCGGCATTTCTTCTTTCGGATACACATTTCGGACTGTGGGTAACATTGTTTCGTTAAGCACATTTACATAATCGTCACTGTTGGCTCGGCTAGGAATTCTGATGAGCTCTCCCGGACCGGCTTCAGACATCCAGCCCCACATGTTCACTGATATGCGACCTGACTCCATATTTGGGACTAAGTGGTTGCTGTCGTATCGCGTATTATTTCGACGCCATAAATGAAGACGTCCATGCTGGCAAGATTTAAAAGTCTTTTCGTCCGTAAAAATGACATTACTCCAGTCGTCGTTTAAATGTTTACGGGCAAAGTTCAATCTTGCAGTTTTATGATCTGCTGTTAGCAGAGGTTTAACAGCAGGCCTCCGATGATGTAACCCTTCACTATGAAGCACTCTTCGAACAGTATCCACACTCGTGCCAAATAAACCGGCGTAGTGGCGTGTTGGCTTGAACCCATCCTCTTCGTACTCCTTAACCATGAGCTGACGTTGCGGTATGTCTATAAGACTGGGCCTACCGGTCCTTTGTCGGTTGAGCAATGACCTTTCCTCTTCGTAACGTTTCACCCACAAACCAACCGTTTTCCTCTGTAACAATATTCAGTTATGTGTTTAACGTATAAATAAGTTATTCACATATACACCCACAAAAGCACACACTTAGATAAACCTTATCCAAAACTTTAAAAAAAAATACTTACAGTAACACCGGTTTCTCTGGCAATCTCAGACTTATTTAATCCTTTGTTATGCAAATAAATTATTTCCGACTTTTTAATTGAGTCGATATTGCAATTAGAACTCATTATTGCTTATAAAGTAACAATAAAAGGTCGCAATCAGAAATAGGCAATAAGAAAGTAAAGAACGGAGAAACTAGGAACGGCAATAGAACAGAATGACAAAGAAATCTGTAAGCAATAAAATCTTAAATAGTATGGTATACCATAAAACTTGAGTCTACCCTCCCAAGTTTTTATATTAAAAGCGTTTCTTTCTTGTAAAAACTGTCAAACTCGGCGAATTGCTGTATACCTATATGAAATTTATTGTAATCTGATAAAGCACAAATTCCTTAAACACTTATTATGCATTATGTCTCATCCAACGTATTTCTAAAATATTACATCTCGTTCACACTAACAGCGTTCACATATACGCCGACTTGTTGTATATTAATATTATGGTCGTTGCAGCTAATGATAAATTTCGATACCACGATTAACTGATCGTTTGGTCTAGCGGCTCAATGAGGTGAGTGAGACGAGGCGTGCTTAGATGATCCTGGGATCAAATCCAGGTGGTGTATAATATATATTGGAATGTATATTTTGATAAAAAAGAATACTGTGGAGTTTCTCACCCTGACTTTGGTTAAAGCGGGGAGGAAGCAGTTCAGCTGAGAAAGCCGACAAAATAATTTAAGTGAAAATATTCCAGAAATCTCACACTGACCGAACCGAAACCGGAAAGGGACGATATATGTATTATGATGATGATGATTCATGAATTTAAATACAAACGGTTGTGGTTGGTATTATGTTGGTAATTAATTGATAGGACAATCAAAAATATTATTTCATGGAAGTTGTGTGACAAATTGCTACTACTGAAATGCATTTTTTTATTAAATTTGACTGTTATAAACGCCATCTAGTGAGATCTAGGTAAACTAGTAAGGTGTCTTGGCTGGTTGTAAAAGAATGTTAACATGTCAGAGATTCAGATGGCGTTCAATCTTCGTGCACGCCATTATTTTCTCAGGGTGGATACGCACTTTTGCAGCTGATAGTACAAGTCGAATGAGCTCAAACAGCATGAGTATATGTTGCCCCAAACCTGAGATCCAGTAGGTGCCCCCAGGGTTCAGCATGAACTCCATCTTGTGATACCAGTCCCACCTCCTCGTCAGTACAAGTCGAATGAGCTCAAACAGCATGAGTCTATGTTGCCCCAAACCTGAGATCCAGTAGGTGCCCCCAGGGTTCAGCATGAACTCCATCTTGTGATACTGGTCCCAACTCCTCGTCAGTACAAGTCGAATGAGTCCAAACAGCATAAGTCTATGATGCCCTAAACCTGAGATCCAGTAGGTGCCCCCAGGGTTCAGCATGAAGTCCATCTTGTGATACCGGTCCCAACTCCTCGTCAGTAGGTACAAGTCGAATGAGCTCAAACAGCATGAGTCTATGTTGCCCCAAACCTGAGATCCAGTAGGTGCCCCCAGGGTTCAGCATGAGCTCCATCTTGTGATACCAGTCCCAACTCCTCGTCAGTACAAGTCGAATGAGCTCAAACAGCATGAGTCTATGTTGCCCCAAACCTGAGATCCAGTAGGTGCCCCCAGGGTTCAGCATGAACACCATCTTGTGATACCGTTCTCAACTCCTCGTCAGTACAAGTTGAATGAGCTCAAACAGCATGGGTCTAGTTATTTTGCCCCAAACCTGAGATCCAGTAGGTGCCCCCAGGGTTCAGCATGAACTCCATCTTGTGATACTGGTCCCAACTCCTCGTCAGTACAAATCGAATGAGTCCAAACAGCATAAGTCTATGATGCCCTAAACCTGAGATCCAGTAGGTGCCCCCAGGGTTCAGCATGAACTCCATCTTGTGATACCGGTCCCAACTCCTCGTCAGCACAAGTCGAATGAGCTCAAACAGCATGAGTCTATGTTGCCCCAAACCTGAGATCCAGTAGGTGCCCCCAGGGTTCAGCATGGAGTCCATCTTGTGATACCGGTCCCAACTCCTCGTCAGTAGGTACAAGTCGAATGAGCTCAAACAGCATGAGTATATGGTGCCCCAAACCTGAGATCCAGTAGGTGCCCCCAGGGTTCAGCATGAATTCCATCTTGTGATACCAGTCCCAACTCCTCGTCAGTACAAGTCGAATGAGCTCAAACAGCATGAGTCTATGTTGCCCCAAACCTGAGATCCAGTAGGTGCCCCCAGGGTTCAGCATGAAGTCCATCTTGTGATACCGGTCCCAACTCCTCGTCAGTACAAGTCGAATGAGCTCAAACAGCATGAGTCTATGTTGCCCCAAACCTGAGATCCAGTAGGTGCCCCCAGGGTTCAGCATGAACTCCATCTTGTGATACCGGTCCCAACTCCTTGTCAGTACAAGTCGATTGAGCTCAAACAGCATTGAGTCTATGTTGGCCCAAACCTGAGATCCAGTAGGTGTCCCCAGGGTTCAGCATGAACACCATCTTGTGATACCGGTCCCAACTCCTCGTCAGTACAAGTCAAATGAGCTCAAACAGCATGAGTCTATGTTGCCCCAAACCTGAGATCCAGTAGGTGCCCCCAGGGTTCAGCATGAACTCCATCTTGTGATACCGGTCTCAACTCCTCGTCAGTACAAGTCGAATGAGCTCAAACAGCATGAGTCTATGTTGCCCCAAACACGAGATCCAGTAGGTACCCCCAGGGTTCAGCATGAGCTCCATCTCGTGATATCGGTCCCAACTCCTTACCAGTACAAGTCAAATAAGCCCAAACAGCGACTTATTAAGACGATTCTAATTCTAGTATCGGTTAGGAGAAATAGGTACCAAATCAGCTTCTGATGTTGTGGCTGACTGTACTTTTCTTTAGAACCAAGGAGTACTCATCGGGACGATTCTAATAAACCCAAACTCAATCTGGTTGAGGTACTTTATGGCAGAGTTCTTATGGCCACCTCCTGTCTCCATCATCAGACCAGCTCGATGGTACCAAAATATTGTATTGTCATCCAAGTTACGCATGTGTGCTAAATTTCAGCTCGATCGGACATCAAGAACTGGTTCAAATCCGCCTCGCAAGATTCTACCTAAACATCTAACACACATATTTATCTACTGACAAACACTGTGAGTTAAATAAAAGCTTGTAAAAAATAGTTTAACCATTATTTTGTGTAAAGATAACCTCTAAAGGGCTACTATTTAAAAATAATATCTGAGCTTCTTTGTTACGATCCTTAAGATATTGAGCTAATAAGTACTGTTTTGAGTTCATAACTTCCACTTTAGTAACTTTGACGGAGCTAGATGTAAGACAGGCTTGGTTACACAGTACTGGCAACTTCTGAACACTACTTGCTTCTATCATATTATTCCTCTCTTCTAGTCTGTAACTGTGTAGTACTCTGCCTTGCAGTCTTGGACAAAAAGCATTATAACCGAGTGCTATGCCCGGAATACACGAGGCTAGTTTTTCAAGCCAGTATAGTAAGCTAGTGCTAGTAAGCTAGCAGCTAGTGGGTCTATCTTCGTGTATACAAAACTGGCTTAACTTAGCTAAGCTAACTAAGCTAACTAAGCTAGTGCTGAAGCTTGGAAAGGTTTAATAGCTTGCCGTTATATTTACTAGCTTCCTAGCTTTACTAACTAGCTTACTATGCTGGCTTGAAAAACTAGGCTCGTGTATTCCGGACAAGGATAAATTCGCGTAATCATATGAATACGAGAATATAAAAAAGTTGGCATATCTGGAGACTGACTAAACACGCACAGCCTAAACCATTGACGATTTTTGTTACTTACTTACTTCTTAAAATATATTTCTAATTTATATCTTATATCATTTTATCAGTATTTTTCTAATTTTCATTTCATTTGATTGCGATATTGTGTCTGCTGTCCTAATTTTATTTAAGTCATATACGTGATTGATCTCGTAGTGAACCGTTAAAATTTAAATGGTCTCCTTAACTATCATAAGTCAGAGTCAAAACTATACACCCATTTCCAGGATTAGCTTGTGCCTGAAAACAGCACTTATTGTTTTTTTTTTTATATTAGAAAAATAACGGTCGATTTCGACAGTTTCTCTTTTTATTTTCAGCCATATTTGGGAAAAATTTTAATGGGACTACGTTTTTCCACTATTGGTGATACGCTTAATCCAATAAGATGCAAAATGGCAAATATCAAAATCGTTTTCCCAAAAATCGCACGACGACAATCGCACCATTTTTCTGATGTGAAAAAACCTAAGTATAGCAATAGGTAAAACCCAGAGTTAACTTACATATAAACTCATATTGTATTTCTATTTCGTATTGCATTATGGTGGCACATAGCAAGTGTGTCAAGTGTTCCGGCTTTGTTCCGCGGGGCCGCGGCCATATTGCATCACGATTGTACAGTACAGACGGCGCAATTTACAGTGCAACAGCTTCATAATTATCAAAGTTTATTATCTTTCGGACAATGTGTCTCTTTTACCTTATTGAAGAAGAGTTTATTCACCCTGTTACGTGACGTGCACGCGCGTGATTGAAGCGAGTATTAACTTTTGTTAATTATTTTTTACCAAACAAGAAGTAGATGTAGTTTTTTTCCTGGATATACCTCAATCATGTTTAACAATTACTTAAACTTTTTTTTGCACATTTTTAGTTTTTTTTTTACATAGAGCAAAAACATTATTTACTCCTATGAAATATATCAAATTTTCATAATTACTCTAATGAGCATAATTTGTGAAAAAATACACGAATATTAGCAAAACAGTGTGACCACATGCTACATACACTAACGCCCCTATACTAGCGGCTTTACTGAGTAACTGTGGAGGGTGCGTCCCACAAGATATAACTACAAAATATATAATTTCGTCGAAGTTACAAAATAAGGCGAAGCCGAATTTTGTAAAAACAGACCCGAGAATTTAAAGACTTAATTATGTACCGTTGCACACAATAGTTTTTCTACGAGTGCTAGGCAAGCCGGTAAGCATTGAGTTCGACGAATGACCTGCTGCCTCTGTACAATTGTCTTCAGTCTCCCGGCGGATTGCGTCGGCGCCCGCCTCGTCTGCAGCGGCGGGCGGCGCCGGTGCGGAGCCCGCCTCGGTAACAGACCCATTATATCACTAAGAATCGACTTTTGAGTCATATTTATTATTATGACAACGTTCATAAAGTATATGCTTTGAATTTACATGTCAGTCATTTTATTGGCAAATTAGAATGCAGGAGTAGAAAAAACAAGCTTATACAATGTGAGCGTATATAATATGAATATTATACAATAAGTACTTATGTCTTTGATTACTTACCCCTTTAGACTGGGAGCAAAATCTCAAATTCGCTCTCCTTCTCCATGCGACAGGCAAATGATATTACTTTTGGGCAACCGGACTTTTTACGTGGTTTAGACCCTGCTGTATCCGAATCGCCGGTTGCCATCAAAGAAACTACAACCAGAAGTGAGATACGGCCAAAAAAAGGACCCGTTTTTTAGCTTTTCTTAAATAACTCGAAAACAGTAGCACCTACCAAAAAATGTTCTTCAACTTAAGTAATCTACATAAAATTCTCTATAAAAAAGTTTCTATACAGTTTTTTGCTGGGATCAATGTTTAATGAGATATTAAGGGACTAAGATAGACAATAAACATATATACTAATTAGCTTTTTCCCGCGAGTTTGTCTGCGTGGGATTAACATTCGCTATAATAAATTAATGAAATGCCGTAGTATAATCTTACAGCAAAAATAAATTTAACGTATAAGCTTTTTTACGTCTACAGTAAGCAACAATTCCATACCAACTTCAACCCCCCGTTTCATCCCTTTAAAAGATGATTACTGGGATAAAAACTATCTTATATCCTTCCCCACAACTCAAACTATCATCACACCAAATTTCATCTAAATTGGTTCAGCGGTTTAAGCGTGAAGAGGTAAGAGACCCACTGACTAGTCCAAAATTATTAAACTCTCTCTCTTCTCGATGCGACAGGCAAAGCATAATTATTACTTTTTGTTTACAGAAGGGTCCAAATAGGGTAAAAATCTATTTGGACCCTTCTGAGTTCGAAATTTAAAATATTTTTTTACCGGAAGTGAAATATTTAAGGTGGCGGCCAGTATAAACCTAAGCGTCGAAAAATCTATGTTCCTCGTATGGATACCCCCATTCATTACGCTTTATTTTTAACGATTGTTATTTTTGGGAATAACAGTTGTAATTATAATATTTTGCAATTGCCATCAAATAATGTTACATTCTTTACACCCACTCTTTACACCTTTACAACAGCTCCATCATTCGCCTGAAAGGTTCCGAGCTAGAAGGCCCTCAAGTATTCCGAGGTGCCGTCAGCGGAGGAGATTGCACGAGCAGAATTACAATGGGCCCGTAAGAGCAACGACGACGGGGTACCGGAGGTCTGCAGACGTGTTCCCAAAACCCCGTCCACAAAGCGCGTGGTGGAATACAGTGTTGACGGCGATTTCTAACTTTAAAGACCAGTATATTTGGAACCATTGCAAATAGGTAATCTTTTTTTTTTTTAATACGTGTCATTACAACTGTTATTCCCAAAAATTACAATCGTTAAAAATAAAGTATAATCAATGGGGGTATCCATACGAGGAACATAGATTTTTCGTCGCTTAGGTTTATACTGGCCGCCATCTTAAATATTCCACTTCCGGTAAAAAAAATATTTAAATTTCGAACTCAGAAGGGTCCAAATAGGGTAAAAATCCGTGTAAACAAAAAGTAATATGCTTTGCCTGTCGCATCGAGAAGGAGAGAGAGTTTAATAATTTTGGACTAGTCAGTGGGTCTCTTACCTCTTCACGCTTAAACCGCTGAACCAATTTAGATGAAATTTGGTGTGATGATAGTTTGAGTTGTGGGGAAGGATATAAGATAGTTTTTATCCCAGTAATCATCTTTTAAAGGGATGAAACGGGGGGTTGAAGTTGGTATGGAATTGTTGCTTACTGTAGACGTAAAAAAGCTTATACGTTAAATTTATTTTTGCTGTCAGATTAAACTACGGCATTTCATTAATTTATTATAGCGAATGTTAATCCCACGTAGACAAACTCGCGGGAAAAAGCTAATTAGTATATATGTTTATTGTCTATCTTAGTCCCTTAATATCTCATTAAACATTGATCCCAGCAAAAAACTGTATAGAAACTTTTTTATAGAGAATTTTATGTAGATTACTTAAGTGGAAGAACATTTTTTGGTAGGTGCTACTGTTTTCGAGTTATTTAAGAAAAGCTAAAAAACGGGTCCTTTTTTTGGCCGTATCTCACTTCTGGTTGTAGTTTCTTTGATGGCAACCGGCAATTCAGATACAGCAGGGTCTAAACCAGGTAAAAAGCCCGGTTGCCCAAAAGTAATATCGTTTGCTTCTCGACAACGATTTCTTGAAAAAAAAAACCAGACTACTTTGTGGAGGATTATGCATTGTGAAAGTTGATAAAATCATGGCAAGCTCCTATGAATCGTGTTACCCTGGTAGCTCGTTATCGCAAGTGTGTCAAGTAGGCTCGCTCCGATGCACCCTGCTTTGTGGTTTGAGATGCAATCGTTGCAACTCTATTGAAATTTGCTGTATATTGTTATGCCCACAACACACAAAGCCATACAATTTTATTGTGAATTGCAGATAAATCTCTACATCATGCATTTTAGGGGGTGAATGTATCCCATATCAAAGTTACACTATTTGTGTTTCATTAAAATCCGTTGAGCAGTTTTTACGTGAATTATGTAAACATTCTAAACATGCACGTTTATACTATCATATTATAGTAAAGTGCGCAGGTACGCAGCAATATACAAGTGAGGTGCGTTGTAAATACCTAATAATCAAATCAAGATCAAATTTAAAAAGTTTGAATGCCGCTCCGGTGAGGTGATATAAAAATAGCTCAATCAATACTTTATAAACAGTCACACCGTGACATAGAGAAAATGCTCTGCTTAGAGTGCTTGTATTTGTTTTTAGTAAACGTTTACTCGTTTTTAGTAAACGTTTACTCGTTTTTAGTAAACGTTTACTTGTCCTGGGAATTACAATTTTTTACTTGTTTCTTGTAAAATTTTCTCTCCGTGTACTTAGTATGAAAATTTCCATACAATATAATTCAGCCAACGTTTTAACAGTGACGGGCGGTTTAGTGCAACCCACCCTGAAAGTCGTTGTCGAGATTCAATATAACACATGCTTGAAATGTCAGGTAAATAAAATTAAGTGTTAGGTGATTAAGTCCCGTTTTTGTCATATTAATGAGTGAAAATCGTATGAGCTTAATTCGGTACAGAGATTAAATGTAATTTTCAAGCAATAAAGAAGTAAGCGGCCTGCAGTAAAGCGCCCCTTTTTATTTAGATTATCAATTTACTACATATACCTAGCCGAGTGCTTACCTATTCAAGTGACGCAACATATTTTAACCGACCGCAAAAAAGGAGGAGGTTCTCAATTCGACAGTTTTTTTTGTATGTATGTTACTGGATATCTCCGTGAATTGTGAACCGATTTTTTTTTTATCGAGCGGGTATAACCCCTAGATTCCATTGTCACCAAGTCGGGGTTTGATGATGGGATCCTGGAGAAATCGAGGGAACTCTTCAACTATTATAGCCACACCTATAGTGATTTCACTATTTTTTAAAGCAACTCGGCCACTTCCTCTTAGAATAGCGGATCCTATAATAAGTGAAGTAGGTTCTTTTTTTGTTTAAAATTATTTTATTAAAATGCGTGGTTTCTCGTTCATCGTATTTATTCTTATCTTATTCTAAAAATGGTTTTAACTTAACGAGTAAAATCCAAGCTGACAGCATTATAAATGCTCACACGGGAACACAAATAGAGCGAACTTACACGGCGTACATACAAAGTAAACAGTGCATCTACATATCAAACGCGAACTGTCAATGTTATTGCGGAACGAACCCGCTGTTTGTACGGAGCGAGCGAGCTGTCTAGCGAATTTCGATATAGGTTAACTATTCCCGTGATCCTGTTTAACCTTATATTCTATCATCTAGTACCTTTAAGATCTTTAAAACGTCATTTCCTAATAACTGGCTTTGCTGTTTTTCAAAACAAATGCGTACTTTGTGACTTTCTGCTAGAATGGATGATGCTATCTACCTAAATTCAAAAGAATTTGTTCTTCTGAATTTAGGTTGCAAGCCGGAGAGCATATGCGTTTAATCAAAGATAATACAAATAAAATCAGATGGGGTAAGTGGGTTTATGGGGTAGGTAGTAACTAAAACATTAAAAATTGTGGCATTATGGTATTCAATAAGTAAATATTTTTAAAAGGTATCCTATGAAACCCAATGAATGAAAAAGTATTATTCCCACATAATGGACAAAATAGGTAGTAGGTACCAAAAAACAATACTGAGTTATCTAAGTTCCTGACGGAGAACAAATGATTACATGGTGAAATAATAAGGGTCCTTATTGACTATTTGTTTTTCAAGTAAAAGGTACATCATTATCGGTTGTCAAAAAGGCATTACTGCCATAACAATTCATTTCGAAATAAACTCTATTGACAACCGACAATGATGTAACTTTTGCTTGAAAACGTCACATTTTATCCTCTAAAAAGCTAGAATAATAAAATACAAAAGCAGAGGCCAAAATAATTAAATATAAATTTGGAAAAGTATATTTACCATACCAAAGTTGGTTTAATAAATATGCGTCAAGTGACAAAGTCAACTCGTAAGGTAGACGAATAAAAAACTAACAGAAGAAGAAAATTACTCTCGTTTGAACACAAACAAAACATGGAGGCATATTCAGACTTTGAAATTTTTTACTTCCTTTTATATCAATAATGTTTTAATCAATATCAATTCATTAAATATATTATTATGCAACAACCCGCAGTGTATTTCGCGAAACTTTTTTTAAATTGCTATTGTCCGATATGTACATATGATAAGTAAATGAAAGCCTTACAATTTAAGACAGAATTTCGAAAGAACGTTTCGTTCCGCAGCACTATAAATTAAAAAAATACTAGGACAGTGGCAGGACATTCAATGAGGCTAAATGTAAAATGTAAATTTGGGTAAAATTCACTGCAATCGTTAAAAACACGTTAATTTTTTTTTTTACTTGTCTATAGTTCAAAAACCAAAAGAAAGTTGGAACAAATTATAATATTTTCTTTAACAGACATTTACATTTTTTACCAGCGCGGTGAACGAAAATGCGTTGAGGTTGAGAGTATCATATCAAGTTAATATTATTAAAGTCGGAATAGAACGGGTGTTTTAATAAATCGTGTTTGTATCGCGGGGTGATTGATAGAGGGGTGAGGGGGGGATGATCGGTCATCCCCAATCGCTTCAAGATTTATTACTTTGGACAAAGTGGACTGCCGGTAAACAAGACGGTGAATGGATAGTATACATAGCCCACGCAATGAAGGAAAACTTAGAGACAACAATCCGTGTGTAGCCAAATGTTTATGTAGTTGTAGGTAAAGGTGTCATAAACGTTTTGTCACTAGTTAGATTAAGTATAGCTAAGAATAGTTAAGTATAGTCTTAAGTTTCGGTTGCCCTAAAAGTCAGCGTTGTGGCTACTCTGTCATGACACATACTGAGTGGCAACTATTTTGGTGTAAATTTTTTAAGTGTGTGTATAGTCCTTGCTTTTGTAATATTATGTTATGCCAAATAAACATTTTTCATTTCATTCATTTCATTTCCATTCCAAACATCATAGGTACTAAAAGTACCGATGGATGAGGGTGGCGCTAACGGGGAGGGAGGGGGTGTAAAGGTCACTTTCTTTCGTTTTTTGTTAATAACTCAGAAAATACCTGAGCTGCTTCCAATTAGTTTAGTCTGACTATATATTGGGTATGCAATGTATGGACGACCTTCTAGCCACCGAGTAATCTTAGGCTGGTTAAAAAAAATCACTAATAAGTTTATTGATATATACCTAGTTTTTGAGACGCACTTTTCTCCATTATATTATTATTAAATCACCATTGCCAACTATTGAACGAGCGAGTTCAACGAAGTTCTTACATTACAGACTTTGGACACTATTGAACTGTCAGCAGTCGCTGGCCCAATATTACAGGGTTCTATGTGTCACTTTTATCGAATTGAAATTTGAACATTGTTATAGTGACACTAAGTCTAAATTAAACTACCCTGAAAATGTAACATAGAACCCTGTACCTAATATTGGGCCAGCGAGCTGCTGGCTACCGCTATGTACCTGCATTTCGATGAATTTTTGATTTAGAACGCGATAACTTTAGTAATGTTGTTCTAATTTTTATGAAATTTGTCGAGGTTGTTGCAGATATTAATATAATTTCAAAGTAGTTATTAAGGGTTTTGTTATATTGGTCGAGTAGTTTGCAAGTAAATCGGGGGTTCTCAGTTCGAAGCGGGCTACCTACTATTATTTTTAGATTTTACTAAGCTGGCTTTGCAAGAAAAAACACTGCGCAACTAACTTAAGAACCGCTTCAGCTACCAAATATCTTTTACAAAGTTCATGCATTTTAATCTTGAAATTAGCTCAAAGTGAAAAACTTAAGCCACCCTTCTCGGTATCACTAAAAATCCTTATCTAAAACTCTTCAAAGAGAATGTTAAAAATTCATGAATGAACTCAACATTTAACTTTCCACTTGCCTTCCAGTAACTAGCGCCAGTCGCAAAACTTTTAAACCATAGATATTTTAGAGGCAGAGCGGTGTACAGTCAACGTCAAAAATATGTTTACACTTTTGGACCTTATAACAAAGGAGTAAGGTACAAAAGTGTAAACATATTTTTGACGTCGACCGTACAGTCACCGGCAATAGTATCTTCCTACACAAAGGCCGTAAAAATTTGTAACTGGTTCGTATTTGTAGGGTCATAAGAGCGTGTCACATATTTTTGCAGCCTTCGTGTAGGAAGATACTAATGCCGGTGGTGTACTGCGTTATTTTGTCACGTCGTAGGGTAGATATGCGAACCGTATCGCAGGGCGAAACGGGTGTGAAGTTTGTTATGCCATGGCGACCGCCACCGCGGCATGTGGGAAAGTTAAACCCAATGCTTATGGACTGTCTGCGGTTATCCGCAATCTTATTAATTTGAATACTAAATGTGTCAATGCACATTTTGGGAAAAATTAAATAATGTTTTTGTTTCGTAAATTGTTTTAAGGTAGTTCCCCTCAGGGCCCTTGTTTTTCCACCCTGTATACAATGCAATAGAAGAAGACGGCGACGTTCGACGGCATATCTCAATAGAGGTTTTATACACAGTGAATCTTCTGTACGCAGCAGTGCTATTATTTATTTATTTTGTGTGGGCAAGTTGGGTACTTATTATTTTTATTTGACTTAGAAACCAAAGGATCAAAGAATATCGGGGAAATACGTTTTCAGGAATAATTCATGGAGGCACCCGTTAGGCTTTTTTGGTCTTTTGAAGTGAGTATTTACGAGAAATCTCGGAATTGTGGATTTGGAATAATGTAATGAAAATAGGAATATTAGTTATGGATTTATAAATGAGAAAAAGCTTTTTAGTTTATTCTTATATGTACAATATATACCAAAAAAAGGACCTACCGATTTCATCGTATGTATTCATTTTACAGTCTTCATCAGAAGCTCTATTTAATTTCAATACATTTAGGTTTTTTTTAACATCATTTGAATCGGTCAGATTAGGTAGAATTTAAAAAAGACAAATGGATTGGGCATATTAAGTGCATTTGGGGTAGTGCGAGCTGTCACTTTATACAGGGTGTAAAAAAATTACTGGTGATTCGTTTAAGGGCATATTAGATATCGTATTGCGATTAAGAAAATTAAAAGAAAAAGAAAAAACAAAAGAATTTTTTTACCGTTTCAAAAAAATCTCTCCCATTTTTTCTTAGTCGCGATACGCTAATATACCCCTAAACGAATCACCAGTATATTTTTTTACACTCTGTGTCTACAAAAAAATGGCTTTAAAAAGTTTTTTTATAAGGAAAACTTATACCATGGACTGGTGTGACGGGTCATTAGTCTGCAATAAAGGGTCGCTGGTTGCTAATTAGCACTCAGGTCACGGTCCACGGACCAACTGAGCACCCTTGCACGGTTTGGACGTAGATATCAGCGGATAACAAGTGTTTTTGGTTTCCTTACTATTTCATCCCAAAGCCTATTCTGCAGTGGACTATGAACCGAAGGTTCAAAACACGTAAAGAAGCAAACAATCAAAGGGACTTAACGAAAATGAAAAAAAAATACAGTTTTATGAAGATGAAATATGTATTTTTCTGGTGCATACCATGAAAGAAAACTGAAAAATAGAAACACAACTAAACACTGTAAGTTTAGAGTATAATAAAATTATAAGTGTAGTATATAACCTCGTGTCACTCTCCTTACATAATTTTAGCCGAAAATCCTCAATTTTAACCATATGACTTTGTTTTTTCTGTGTTTATTTTGGGGGTCATATAGAAAAATGTATATTGGTTTGAAAAATTGTTTAAATTCCACGGCAATAAAATGTACATGCTGTTGGCAAGTCCCAATTGATCAAAGCTAGCGCAAACAAGAAATAAATTGAAAACAATATAGTGTTAACCGTACCTTGTATCGAGCTATACAAAGCCCTATACAGGGTGTGATGGATAGTCCGTACCGGTCACCTGGATGCTGACCGATGGACACACATCCATCTCTTCCCGAATCTGGCGCAAAATGTAACCAAAACGTAACAAAAATATTGCACCTTATTACAAAAGGGTAAGGTGCAAAATAATAAATAATAAATAAATAATAAATAAATATTAGGACAATCTTACACAAATCAACCTAGTCCCACAGTAAGCTCAATAAGGCTTGTGTTGTGGGTACTAGGCGACGATATATATAATAGATAGATATAGATAAATACTTAAATACATAGAAAACATCCATAACTCAGGAACAAATATCTGTGATAAATACACAAATAACTGCCCTGACCAGGATTCGAACCCGGGACCTCCTGCTTCATAGGCAAAATAGTAAACATAACTTTGATTTCGACTCGACTGTACAGTCACCGGCAATAGTATCTTCGTACACGAAGCCCGCATAAATATGTGACACGCACGAAATATGGCCCTACAAATAAGAACATGTCACATATTTTTGCGGTCTTCGTGTGGGAAGTTGGAAGATACTATTGCCGGTGACTGTACCAACTTTGACGCAGTTTGTCCACCAATAGTGAGCTTTATTGCAACCAAATGAGATCTAAAACGGGAAAAAATAAAGTATTCGAAGGGTACATAAAGAACATGTCTAGTCCCTTTTTTCGTAAAATGACATTTTTGTATCAAAATGTAGAGCTTGCAATGAACTATTAGCAACAACTTTTGTAACGGCTAGAATTTTTAACATAAATCCACTTTTTAATTCATAAAAACCATCTAGTTACGAAAATAGTATGGTTAATTTGAATCGTTCCAAACTTTAAAACCGCTATAACTCAAAATATTGTCAAAGTTAACGGACTCATCAACGTTAAATATGGCGGCGGATCTGTCATCTCATAGAAAACTGTCAAACTTTTCATACAAGATTTAACGATGACGTTGACATTTAAAGACGGTTTCGTGCAACCGGTCCGAAATCTGAACTTAGTCAAAGTTATTCTCATAATCTGCTTTTAAAACCAGGGATTGAATACCGGTATTACTTTCAGACAAATTAACTGGTATTCAATTTCGGTATCTCGGTTGTCATGAATAGGAATATTTTTCGGATAATCGAACTCGCGGAGCGTAAGCGAAGTGAGTTCTTACAGACAATTCCAGACCGAACTGTCACCTGGCTACTGGGTCGTCTCGGCATTTGGATGGCTTTTTGATTTCGATAGTTTGTCTGACGATAACTTTAGTAACATTTTCCTGACCTGTAGGTTGGGGCTGTAGTGTAGCAGAGATACATAAAATTTGTAAGTTCGTATATGAGCAGGATCGATCAAGGGGTTATGGAGCTAGAAGGAGAAAAAAAATCCTCCGAAGGGTCTTGTTATACTGGTCAACTCGTTTGCAAGTCAGTCAGTTCGAGGCGGACTACTAGCTTACTGCCTTTTAAGATTATCATGTAGCGATCCCTATTCAAAACCGGCAATTTTGAACTAATAATTCAACAAAAACACGTTGTGGTTCTATTACTCGTGCTTCAACGTGTTTGTCATTGCTTCACGAGAGTCGATAATAAACAAACTAGCAGTCCGCCTCGAACTGAGAACTCGCGATTTACTTGCAAACGTGATGACCAATGCAACAAGACCGTTGTGAAGATTTTTTTTCTCCTTCTAGCTCCACAACCCCTTGATCGATCCTGCTCATATAAGAACTTACAAATTTTGTGTATCTCTGCTACAGCCCCAATAAATTTCATAAAGATCAGAAAAACGTTACTAAAGTTATCGTCGGACAAACTATCGAAATCAAAAAGCCATCCAAATGCCGAGACGTCCCAGTAGCCAGGTGACAGTTCGGTCTGGAGTTGTTTGTAAGAACTCACTTCGCTTACGCTCCGCGAGTTCGAAAATATTTTTTTACTTTTTTTAATATATTTCCTATACCTATAAGCTACTAAGTAGATTGCAAAACATAAATGACGACCTTCTTAGGGGATATTTATTGAAACTCGCATAGTGAACATAATTTCTCCAAAATGAAGCGCTCCAACTTTATAGAGCAAAGTTGGCTAAAATCACGAATAATAACCACAGACAGATATTTAATAACGAATGTAGTAGCTGGACCAGTGGGCTCCCATTCGACGTGCCAATTAATGCCAAACTGTGACACGTCCATATCCATGTCAAATCACTAGGTACTTGTTTCATACTATACACTGAAAAAAATAAACAGCTAGAAATAAATAAGTTTTTGCTATTTAGAACCGAGTAACTCGCTTCAAATGGAGCCTGCAAAGTTCGTTGCTAAAATCAAAGAATTCATCTTGGCTACAATATATGTGTAAAACTATACCATTACATTTGTTAAAATAAATAAGGAAGTCTGGTAAGGGTTATATTTACAAGGACACTTATTTGGATTCAAATTAGTGCTTGGTAAAATAACCAAGAACGTTTAGCAATAATAGCTTGTTTGTCATTAACAAAACTTTATTCCGTGTTTTAAATATGTCTTGGTTGTATGCAACAAAAACTAACTACCTATCTTAACCGAGCCAAATTGGTACTTTGCTAACGCTCATTTTTTCCGTGTACTTGTTTGATACTATGTACTGAGTAGAGTATGATTAAAAGTACCAAAAGTGGTCTCACTAGCGACTCGGTTTCGGTTCTCAAATTGGGCGCCTGATTATTTACTCTCTAAAAGATATCTGAGTCCTGCTCTTGCATGGCACTACATGGTGACATGTATTACGAGTATAACAAGGCTTAGCGATGCAAATATGCGTAAAGGTTGAGAGTAGAGAATGCAAACATGTTTTTTGTAGTTTGAAAATAACCGGTTTTTAAGCGAAAAGCCGAGTATTTTCATACTAAAAATAACCGTGTGGCATTTCCTAGTTAAGTCTATATTACTTAATCGTCTCTGAAAATATGATACGTGCATGCGGTGTTTGCATCGTGCAAAATTCCCAGAATAACAAACTAAATTCTAAAGTTTATTTGATGTTTTCCGTGAGAATATGATGGCGAGCGAAATATTTCATCTATTTCCGTAAAATCTCTTTAAGAGCTTTCAGATTAGCATATTTCTCATACGTTTATGCGGAGTAAACTAACCCAGGGACGAACAAACAAATCACTTCGTGGGACCGTTCCTACGGTAGATTATTGATAAAAAAACCGTCGGTGTACTCTATTTTTAAAACCCAGACGGAAAACGCGAGTACTTACCTATATTAGTTTTTGTAGTACTTATTTGTGTTTTATTTATTTATTTTCTTTATTGGAGAACCAACAGAGATAAGCACATAAAAAGATACAATTTAATATGTAGTACCTACATTAGGTGTATGCCTACTTCCTTAAACGTTCTCACTGAGAGATTTATATTTATCCGTCCATGTATGGCGCTATTCAGATGTATCCGCAGACAAATCCGTGTCCAATTCGCGCCATACATGAATGGGTCTGTCCGCCGGGCTTATCCACCGGACAAATCCGGCGGGCACATCTCTGCGTGTATCCTTAGCTGTAATTAATTGAAACTGGATAACTCACGTTTTTAAGACGAATATATTTCTCTCTATCTGAATCTAAGTTTTATTTTTGAAACAGAACTTTTACCCATGGGACTATGTATATATCCCAGCGATCTGTCTGTCCCGATATTCCATTGGCACGGCGGTTAAGTCTGGCTAATCCGGTCCGGTCTTACGAAGCAATTAATGGTTATAACCATCTAGCTGATTTATTTGTTGTGCTTAATTATCCAACAAGCTTGGCGGTAAATTAGTCTGGGTAATTATCCACTGAGCGGATTATAGAAAAGTATACAGTAACGATCCTCAAGTCATAGTAAAAAAATGCTTGTATAATTTTGAGAGAAAATTATTAACTACAGGTTCAAAATAAATTTATTTAAAACAAAAATATAAGTAACATACTACAAATATACAGAGTAAAATAATAGTACATTACGCACCTAGGGCGGTAAAATAAAGAACGGCTCAGATCGCGGATATTTGTGGCCCGAACCGAAGGTAAGGGCCATAGACAAGCGATCTGAGGCCTTCTTTATTACCGCCCGTGGTGCGTACATAATTTTACGTCTTCTCTTGGGTATGAAGTGAGATTAACCGCTGCGCCCGTGGGCGTAAAATCTCACTTACCGCCCAGAGTGACGTAAAAACTAAACTCGTTCCGGAGAGTGCCCGGAGCAAAGGTCCCTAGTATGCTGGCGGAGTTACCACGCTGTACGGCTAGGGAAATTCAATTCAAAATTGTCCTTAGAAAAACAGTTCAGAATTCTTGGTTTTCATTAGACATAAGTACTTACTTATGTAATTGTGTTACTTTCGTTTGCTATATTACCGAATGAGATGCAATACAATACAAATGTTCCGTTTCCAAGTAAAAGGTACATTATTGTCGGTCGTCAATAAGGCATTACTGCTATAATAATTCATTTAGAAATAAACTCTATTAACGACCGACAATGATGTACCTTTTTCTAAAAAACGTTACAAATGTTTGCGCTGATCCTTACCTATACCATTAGATTTATTTATCGTATCGCGATTACACACTGGTTAGCAAATAATTTTTTCACTTAAAATTTACAATTGTGCACTTGTGCAGATATAAGCTCTCATTTGCTGCGTGGCTCCGGCTTTAGAATAGTGCCACCCCGTCTCTTCCCTCGAGTGTCGTAAGAGGCTAAGGGATAAGGGAGGGATAAGGGATAAGGGAACCTCTGATCCCTACTGCTCGTGAGACGCTGTGGTGATTTATTTAATTCATAGTCATCCGTATGGCGGCGATGCGGTTCGCCACCCATCACGTCTCGTTTTTCACGGGGGCGAGAAGTGGCTCACGGAGAGCCGTTTTGCTACATTGATCGTAGCAAATGGAAATCCGTGATCTCTGCCTACCCCTTTTGGGATATAGGCGTGATTGTATGTATGTATGTATGTATATAAGCTCTCATCATTTGTCAGGTCTTTAAAGTCCTCAACTGGTCCTTTGTATTTAGATGAATGACCGTTCAGTCAGATATGTGAAACAGAATTGTACTTTACGTCACTCTGGACGCTAAATGAGATATAACGCCCACGGACGCAGCGGCAAATCTCACTTCACACCCAGGAGAAGACGTAAAATTGTGTACGCACCACGGGCGGTAATAAAGAAGGCCTCAGATCGCTTGTCTATAGCCCTTACCTTCGGTTCGGACCCCAAATATCCGCGATCTGAACTGTTCTTTATTTTACCGCCCTAGGTGCGTAATGTTCTATAATGTACTTACTCACAAAACCGCGGTCATATTAATTTCAAGTTGTAAACCGTTGCAAGACTTGCAAGCGTAAATAAGGTTCAGGATTTAGTTTATTTTCTTTTCATTACCATTTCTTCTCATTCCTCAGCCGGCCTTTATCACGCTTTATTTTTCCTTTATCTCGCTCCTCCATGTTTCTTTTAACATTGCCCGGACATTTTTTATGGTTTTTAAAATTGTTCTTGTATCGCAGTTTTATCTAAGGATTACCCGTAAGCTCTCCTTTATGGCGCGGTTGTTTCTAGAAGTATTCTTTAGATAAGTTGGCGATCGTTAGAGGGTCAGAAGGTTTTTAAGTAAGTACTTCTTATGTTCCTACTTACTTTTATATAACTAAGGTTAACCTGCTGGGGGGCCAAGGCAGTACACAACTACACACACTGGTTTTCAGAATAGTTCACCAGCTTGAAAATGTACAGTTATTATTCATAAGTAAGTCGCATTGAACTGATAATCGGGTGCCCTCATCTGGCACTTTGACAGTTGTATTGAGGAAGAAACAAAACATAAATTAACTAAATGAAACATGTAAGATATTTATAAAGGAGGTCTTCTTTCAACGTATGAGGTGTCGCTAGAATCTAGGATAGGTAATGTCAAAACTAATTGTTTCATGTAGTTATCTATGTCGGCGGCCGATCGTAAAATCAGGCATATCGTGAAACGTGAAAATCTTTGACTCGTTCCCTGAGTCGAGGGAGCCCCGCGGAGTTTCTATTTCTGGGCAGTTTGCTCTTCGGGCATCTGAATTAACCTAACGAACCTAACCTACCTATACATTGGTTTAATGTGACTATCGTTAACCTTTTCGACGCCATGTCAAACGCAAAACCTACCACTCAGACGCCACGACATCTAAATGTCAAAAATGAAGTTGAACTTTATGCATGGTGCATGTAGGTCTATTTTGCTCTGTGGTCGGTGACCGATATATCGGTCTTTGGCGTTGGACCTGTGGTGCCGATATATACGTCTTTGGCGTGGAAAAGGTTAAAACATTACACAGGAACATTACGATCTCTCTGATTTTACGATCGGCCGCCGACATCTATATGTTAATTCGATATCCATCGGCTTATAGTCCTAGCGGTACGCCTTAAACATGCTGCAAATGGTGTTAAAAGCATGAAAATTGGAACGATTGATCTTTAGGCCAAATTAATCGATTTGGCCCGAAGCAGTAAAAAAAAAACAGTGCAGTTATGACGTCATCTTTTTTCATCAGATTTTTCACATATCAGGATTTTTCTTACTTAAAGCGAATTAAGTTTATCCCATTTTTTGCGAACTTGAGGGTGAGTAAAGTTATATCGAGTTTTACCCAACATTGCTCAAGTCGATTTGCGCTTAAATAATGCGATTATAGTATTGAAACAAGAATTACAGCAAGTCTCTAGGGTAATCCTATCATTCCCTTTAAATAGTTCAGCGATAAGTACGTAAACTTTTGTACAAATTAGGTGGGCAATGATAGGTACGCATTTTTGATCTTTACGGTACAAGGTGCATACAAGCATTCCAAAGTACAAGGGTTGTCTCATTTGACTTAATTTTTTTAATTTAGTCATGCATTTATTTTTCAGGTATTAGTATGTATATTAAACAAAACATAATTAACTGAGTTATATTTCATTATTTATAATAGAAACAAATCATAACGAACCTATCTTAGTAATGTTTACAAATAAATCGGCAGATCAAAGAAAATTATGTATATATTGAATACTATTGCTTCACATTAACAATTACATTAAAAAAATAAAGAAACAGTTCCAAAACGTCATATATATATATTTTAAAAACAATAATCACCTTATTTCGTGCCGAGTGGTTAATACAAAAAGCTGATAGCCCTAAGATTTTTTTTGTCTTGGGCAAAGTTGGCCATCACTAGTTGTTACATTACAACGTAACATTGCCCACATCAAGACTTCTTCATTCATTATCCTTTTGAAATCGAATTACGATATAAACAATCTAGAGTAATGGCAACTGTCACAATACTCTAAAATGAAAATGCTGAAGCAAAAAGCTATAGGGAAACAATTGCATAAGAAAAGCCTTTTAACTGTACATAGTTCCCGTACATTGTTAAGGACCATTCATCTTTTGTTTCTTTTCCTCATTGTATGGAATCTAAAAGAGCACCCTCTTCAATAAGGTTTCACTGGCTTTCCCCATTGCCTTATTATATACAGGTATAAGTATAAGTATGGGTTTTACTCACCATGCTTTCCCATTTTGTGAGATTCACATCAACACTTGCCCGCACCAGAATACTATAAAATTACGTAAATTAATGAATTTGTTCAAAATGTTGGGCAAAGTTTCGCCTGGGGGCAAAGTTGGAGGATATTACGGTACTCGTACTCGTATTGAGTAATACGACACACTTTGTAAACATTAAAAATCAGAAAAAAATACTAAAAGTAATTATTTTCAAAATTGCATTCTTGGGGTTAGATATGAGGATATTAGGTATCATTTGAGATATATTTTACAAAAAAATATTCCTTGGTGTCGTATCTGGAGGAGCCCAAACTTGGTATGTTTTGAAAATGTTTTTTATGTTTATTTCAAACATGTGACTGAAATGTAATGATGTGCTATATTTTTGGAATTAGCTCAGAGAGCCCTTTCATTTGATACCACACACGATAGGTTTCAGAACAAAAAATTTTTTTTCCATACAAAAAAAAAATGACGTCATAACTGCACTCTGTTTTTTTTTTTTTACTGCTGCGGGCCGAATCGATTCATTTGGCCTAAAGATCAATCGGTCCGATTTTTATGCTTTTAACACCATTTGCAGCATTATACTGAATTTCGGCGTGTACCGCTAGAACTATTAACACAGTTGAGTACTTTTGTAACAGCTCATAGAGAAATGGAAAGCCAATTTAGCTCCGGATTTTCGACGTGTATTTTTGCGGCGCTGTCACTGGTACCTATTAGGTACAAATTATACTTTCGTTAAGATGAAAATCCATCATGTAATAAAACCCCATAAAAAAAATTCAAACAACAAATTTCTTAAACTAGGAGAACCTATAGATAGGAAAACCACTACTTATACTAATACACATTATTCCCTTGAACGGTATTCAACATTTCAAGCTAAAATTATTAATTACATAGACTTCAATTAGCTGTCAGCTGAACCATAATGTCTCCAAGGACCCGTTTCTCGAACGATATTAAACCAATAATATTTGTCTACCGTGTTCGATGACAACACTAATAATATTAGTATAATATTGTCGAGAAACGGGACGAGACAGCCTGCGTTTATTATCGCCCTGGAGGAACACTGGAGGCCTAAAGTGTGAAATGTCGCGCCAATTGCGGAGGGTCAACGGACGCGTGTATTTCCCGCGGGCCGACACACGGATATTATCCATAATACATCACTGTAGCATATTAGATAGTTTTTACGTATTACAATATTTATACTTAAACAAAAAATATACACATATATACACTTTCGTGAGCGTTTATAACTTGAAGTACGTTTCTATGTACAACACTTCTTTTTATGGATCTGACTTTATGTACCTACCAGTGGCAGCGCGTCCATAGAACACGGTTCCCGTCGGCTTGCCTAATCTTCAGGTACCTGAGCAGTGTTTTATAGCTCAAGAACAAATTATAAGCCAAATTCAGCACCGGGTTGCCTAAGAAAATTTTTGACCCACCGCTGGTGTACTCGTACCTACCTAACCTATTAAAATCATAACATACTCATATTTTAGGTATTAACAAAGGCGAAAATTTATCTTTTACTGATTTGTTTAGTTACTCAGATATTTCGTATTGAATTGGTTTTACATATTCGTTTCCGAACCCAAACCCTGTCCATTAGCCAACATGTTGAACAACAAAAGTGTTCTGTTCTCAAAGCCGAGCTTTCCAATTGAGTTTACAAAGGCAGCATATTTGTGGCCCTTTATAAGGAAATCTCGTATTATGGGAAGCTGAGGGATGGATCCTTTTGACTGCTGGCTGTTTGTTGACCTATGGATGGGATGGATATAAAAATAATAGATATTTTTTTAATAATAATTGTCCTTTTATTATATTTTTTGGTATTAATTACTATTTCTACTTATACGCAGTTTAACAAAATTCTTAAGTTAAGAGATTTTGTAACTTTGTAGAAATAGATTAAAAAACATTCTTCCTACAGGTTTTAAATCCATGTGACACCTCTGGTCTAGCAGGCTGGCTATATGCTGGTATGAAAACACACACAATCCTAGCAAATTGTACAAGGCACTTCACTACATATGTAGTATAACACAAAGTCGCTTCCTACTGTCTGTCCCTATGTATGCTTAGAGCTTCAAAACTACGCAACGGATTATGATGCGATGGTTTTTTTAATAGATAGAGTGATTCAAGAGGAATTGCATCCCGTGCGAAGCATCGCTAGTACTAAATAAACACTACTAAGTGGGTATAGCTAATAAAGCTCTATAGAGAATAGCTAGGGCGACACGCACAGATGTGCCTACCGGATTTGTCCGGCGGATATTCCCGGCTGACAGATCCGTCCATGTATGGCGCGAATTGGACACAGATTTGTCTGCAGACACAACTCAATAGCACCGGGCATATCCGCCGGACAAATCCGGTGAACACATCTGTGCGTGTATCCCTAGCTAATTCCGTTGAAATCTGCAGCATATGTTAGCCCTTTTATAGGAAAAATTGTGTGTGGAGGTAAATCAAGGGATGGGGTTCTTTGACCGCTGGCGTTTGACCCAGATACGAGTATATGCAGGGTGCAAATCTAAATGGAAATCCATTTTGGGTTGACAGCGGTTGCTTATGCTGTGTTGCTATTTTATGACCACTAACTGAAGGAGCGAGTCCCTTTGCTCATCTGTGAGACACATAAATACGTTATTTAAAAAAAATGTTGAATTCGTACGTCTATAATTATTAAGTACCGACATTATATCATTTATCTCACTTTAACGTTGGAATCACCGCCGCTAGCCGCTTTTAATGACTGAGGTTTTTATTGTTAAAAAAATCGTGTTTTCGAGTATTACCCGGGTTTTTTCTTACCAAAAAAACCCGTATTTTATTCCCTACTGAGGTGTAAGTCAATAAGTTCCTTTTTGACTCACCATACCAAAAAATATGGAGGTAGGTATGTAAATGTGAACTACTTGCCGTATTGCGTAACTTTTTATGTAAAGTGCTTCAAAAATACTCTTAAAGCCAGTGAAAAAATATAACAGAGGCACTAGGGAAATCTTATTGAAAGCCATATGAAAGGTACCAGGCAATAATGGGCGATGAGGAGTTTTCTGTCCGTATATTCTCTAATGCGGCCTATTGCGCGAGTGCGGGCGAGTCGAGTAATCCATGTAATGTGGCCGTGACGTTGACAAAAAGTGCATTTACATACTACCAGCTAATGCATGCTATGAAAGATAGTAGGTGGCATCAAGCTGTTCGTACATTTTACACAAATTAATACAAATCATTTGCCTGAGCTTCTAACTCATGTTCAGTTTTGCGATTGGAATCACGGCTGTACCTAACGAATGCGGATTGCTCATCGGCGCCAGTATTATGGATGTAAAGTGAGACACGTATTAGGCCAATTTACATTTTTATACGCCTCGATAGGTGGTATCTCGTACGAGAACAATTTTATTATTTTGTGCTTCTTTTTGCTTCCTATCTGATCCTTTTGTCGTCAATTGGGCCCAATTTTTGAAAGGTAGGTACATAAGCATACGAGGCAAAGTGGAAAAGGTTAAGCAGGAAAGCGGACCCTGGCACTAGGCCGGGAAAACGTTAAGCCGAAGAAGAAGAAGACATAAGTATACGAGTTTACAAAATATATACATAGAAATTAATGACAATGCCACAACTCACTAATGTTACTCTAATTACGTTCAAAAATTAGCTCGAGAAGGTATCAGGATTCAGGGGTCCTTTGTGGTTAACTTTTCTTAAAGAGACAAAGAAATTATAACGACCATAAAACGATTATCATCACATTATAAGGTGCGTAGCGAACGTGCCAAACATTAACGCTCCGTAGCGAACGAAACGCAACTGTCACTGTCGCACTAATATGGAAGAGTGATAGAGAGAGGTGACTTTTGACGATTGGCACGTTGGCTACGCATCCAGAACTGCAGTATGCTAGAGTTGTTTCTAAGCGTGTGAAGTATTTAAAATGATCCAGGCACGATTTCATTAACCGAGCGACAGCGAAGGTCTCCGTTTCAGCTTCGGGAAAAATGCTTTCTCATGTCCGGCTGTTCTCCTCTACTCGCATTTCTCGACCGATTCCTGTGAAATTTTGTGAGCACGATCTATAGCTAAGTACACCTTTGATTATTAAACCAACCGGATGCGAGACGCGCTCTCATTTCTATCGGAAAAAGTCTGCCGTTTTTTGCGGGGGAGGGGAACGTCAAATGTATGCGAAACGTCAAAATAGCCACGTCAAATAAACGTCAGTCCATACAATGAGTATGACCACTGGTCATACTCATTCGGCAGAGGGGAACGCCAGTCAATGGCCACTCCCCTTGGTTTAAAGCTCTAAGAAGTACACAGTTTTTTATATAGTTTCTTTTTTTCGAAAATGTTCAAAAAGTACCACCATAATGGTCTATGGTGCGTAAGACTGTTGTCAGTTCGCTAATATACCGCTATGCTCGCGAGCTACAGCGCACTGATCCACTATTTATAAAATTGAACAAAATCATGTAATTATTTTGCACACATCATCTGCTTAGCTACTTCTGCAGTTGACTGTACTTAACGTACTATATTATCATTTCATTTCATTTCATATAATATGAGATATTGATTCACAAAGCTTAAGGTAGAGATTAGCGGTAATTTTTCAAACGCGCCGTTCAGTAAATACCTAAATAAAACACATCTCTAAATATGTATGAACGTTCACGTTTCGCTCGCTACACATAGGTCTGATACAGGGTGTATTTTAACCATACCTGTTAGCGAAGTGAATGTAGGCCATCGAATAATTTTTATTACAAAACGGACGCCGTCATCACAAATTGGCTATAATTGCAGAGAATAAAAACCAATAGTAGACATGTAGATAATGCCTTAAGGCATTAAGTCCGCCATTTGTACTTTTTTGATGTGCAATAAAGTTTAAATTGATTAATTAATTAATTATACAGATATTTTTTTAGCTATTTAGTAGGTCCTTATAAATTAAAGTAAAAAAAAAGTCAACGGCCGCACTGTACCAACGCACAGCTAGCCGACGGCAGGGCGTTCATTTTCACACCCTGTAACCTTTATGATCTTGATCACGCACTGTGCGGTTTTTATACGCGGCCGCTCCGAATGGAATAAGCTCGACCCATTCCTACAAAAAATGTAGTCGGGTTTGTAACGGGTCAGCAACGTGCATGTATGCAAACCGGTTATTTTTTGTATGAAAATAACCGGTTATTAACCGAAAAACCCCACCCCACCCCACTCCTTACATGCGTCCATATGCTACTGTGACCGCTAACTATCAGGCGAAATGTATACTTGTTTATATATTAACACTTAAAACATCCTGTATGTTCATGAAGGATACCTATAGAAAGGAGATAAATCAGCAACCGCGCGCTGATCCGTGTTTGATTTGTACTTGATTAATGGTTCTCTTGCTGTGTTATGTTGCCCTGGTACTTCGCTAACTTCAGCTGTATGGCTAATGGTGCATGTGGGAATACTCGGAATGGGAATTCATACAAATCATTTAGGGTGTATTTATAGGTGCCATGAACGACTCAAAGAAGAGGATTGACAATTTATACTATTTCAATTTATAATCTTAATCGGCCTTTTAGATAAGTACGAAAAATTACACTAAAACGCTTAAACTGGGGTAGAAAAAATACTTAAATTCAACAATATTAACAATATCACAGGCAGTTTCAAAAAGACGTTGCAGAAGATTTTTGATATGTAACGTTACTTTTTTAGTCAATCTAATTTTCTTACCTATCTCAAGTTATTCGATAGATTGAATTCCCCAAAAATTGTAACCGATATTGGGTAAACGTGAGACGTGAGGTAACGTAACGAAGTAAAGCGGCATTTTCACGGCTGACTGCGCGGGCGCCTCGCAATTAGTGCAGCAGACGGAAAATTAACTCCTCGGCCGAAATGCTCCCCTGGTACTCGGGCGATGCTTCAAATCTTAAACGTTAAATATTTTTCAAGTATGTTTTTTTTAATAAATGGCTTCCTACCTTAGCACGTGAGCAATGGGAATTCTGTCAATGACAAGTTGACGACGTTAATCACATTTTATTTGTTAAATAAATATAGGCAACGTTGTTCGGTTTCAGCCTTGTTCTTTCAATATTACGCAATTTATAGACAAAAGCGGAAAGTCTATGGTAGCTGAATTTTTGTATGGAGCCCTTAGACAAATTTCCGCTCTCATAGATAGATGAAGTTCAGCTATGTAATAGCTGATGAATTCCGTGCTGGGTTCCGCTCTTATGTGTGGTGCCCCTAACACTATGTTATTACTAAATAACAGCACATTTCTTCTTTAGCACTTCTTCTTGCCATCTGCCTATACTGATGATTCTCTATTTTTTTAAATCTATTTTCGTAAACCAACAACAAATATCACTAACGATATCTAAATAAAAGTCAACGATCACCCTAAAGAAAACGCATATTTGTAACCGTTGGGCTTCGAAATAAAACGCCGGTTTAAATGGAAGGGAGATTCCAACCATCCATCACTGATCTCACTAGTCTAACACTGTTCGTGTTTCTCGTTGTATAAAAGAGTTGAAGTGTCTCTCAACCATTGTGAAATGACCTTGATACCTTAATTCACGCTTCTAGTTATGCGTCCACATTTATATTCAATATATTTTTATCTATTTGGCTAGCTAAACAAAAAAAGAACCGACTTCATTTAGGCTCCGGTTGAGGAGTTGAGAGGCCCCGAGTTGCTGTAAAAAATACTGAAGTCACTATACTCGTAGGTGTGCCTATTACCTATAATTGAAGAGTCTCCTCGATTTCTCCAGGATCCCATCATCAGTTGACCTGGTGACAATGGACCTACCTCTTTCAAACGAAAAAAGAATTTTCCAAATCGGTCCAGACGTCTTAGAATAATCGGTGTACATACATAAAAAAATTGCAAAAAAAAAACAAAGATCCCGACAAATTGAGAACCTCCTCCTTCGATATCATGAAGTCGACTGAAAAGCTGTTGCTGCTGTTTTCGCCCTCCATTGAATCGTATGATAAATTAAACCACTTTGTCACGTTATTGTCATTAATTAAGGACAAATCGATCATTAGTCTACCGTATAACCTACCTACTCGTACATAATCTTCTGCAAGTCGGAGGGTTGATAAAATACACTTCATCCGGCTGTATTTTACTGGCTTCGTCCGAGCGACCTGCTCTGCTAGCTATTGGAACAACGCTTCCTTACGAAAGATGAATCACTTGTGTTGCAATCGCAAAGCCGTGGTTCTGGGGCTTAACGAACAAATAACCTACCGTTATCTGGGACGTTAAAGACCGTTGAAGTCAACACTCATTTTGGGTAAGGGGTGTAAGATTGGACCTGTTATAGTGACATTGGCTTGTTCAATTAATTTTCTGGTGGTTGGTTGTCAGGATCTGACAAATTGCGTAAATTAAATACTTGTTACAATCATTTTAAACTAAGAAATAACCGACTTCACTTAGGCTCCGCTTTTCCAAAGAGAAATGTTCGTGTTGCTGTAAAAAAATACTGAAATCACTATAGGTGTGCTTATAATAGTTGAAGAGTTCCCTCGATTTCTACCAACGACCGACTGGGAAGTATACTCTTTAAAACAAAAAATAATTTTCCAAATTGGTCCAGCCGTCTTCGAATAATTGGTGAACATACATAAAAAAAATCAAAGATCCTGACGGATTGAGGACCTCTTTCTTCGAAATTTTGAAGTCGGTTGAAATAGTGCATTACGCAACTAGGGCGGTAAAATAAAGAACGGCTCAGATCGCGGGCATTTGTGGCCCGAACCGAAGGTAAGGGCCATAAACAAGCGATCTGAGGCCTCCTTTTTTACCGCCCATGGTGCGTACATAATTTTACGTCTTCTGGGTGTGAAGTGAGATTTGCCGCTGCGCCCTAGGGCGGTAAATCTCACTTAGCGCCCAGAGTGACGTAAAGAATATTGAAAACGCTAAAACTTAAATTTCGTATTATTCTGAAGATCCAGCTACCAGGCACCCATAACGAAGCAAGCCGTAAATAAACCAAGCCTTTCAGCACGATGACTCGCCAAACATAAGGCGCTACAAAATACAATTTATTATCCTATTATTATAAGATATTCTTCGAAAGCGTATTTTGTTTGGCGAAGGCAAATATTGTTGCGAAAATATAAACCGACCGCGCCGTCTCGAGTGGGTACGGATACTACGGATAATGTTCGACGTAGGTACTTTAGAGAATACGATAATGGTATCATTCGAGTCTAGAATTTCGATATTCATGTGATGTAGATGTAGCAACGAAACGAAGCTGTTTATAAATTCGTTTAGTTTTATAAAATCGTCAAAATATTTTTTTTTATTCCTCACGTCATGGGCTATCAGAATTTAGGCACCCCGTATCAATGATATTTACTATGGATGGGTTATAATACTCTAACAAAATGTGCATAAAAATATTTACTTCCAAAGTTATTTCATAACCTAGCAATGATTCCGTTATATTTATCTATTTTTACAATCATTACATCTTTGTCACTCTCATTGTTAGAAAATTATAATTTGTCTCTTTCTCACGCTGGTGACGGCAGCTCATTGGCACGTCCGCATCTCTCGCTTGCCGGTGCGCGACTAGTGACAATTGTTTGAGTTCACTCATTTTAAGGGCTTCAATTTTGGAGCGTGCATAACCCATCTGTGATTATTATATATCATAGACCCCATAAATGTTACCAAATTTTTCGTACTTTTCGAGTTATATTTTTTTAGCTTTAAATTTTTGTTAGTAAATTCCGGGGTGAGAAAGGAGCGACGTGAGAAATTCGCGTACGCTGCTTTTTTAGGGTTTTATAATGTTTCAACTATATACTCGGTTGCATTGACCATTTAAAATGGGGATGGACAGGCCACATGCTCCGCTACTCAATAGACAAATGGAGCAAACAGATAACTCTATGAGTACCCCAAAGGCTGCACAAGAAGACAAGCCCATCCATTAACAATATGGAAAGATGATAATTGTCTGACCCTGAGGCCATACTGGCCTCCAATGGCAGGCAGTCCAATGGAAGTATGATAAAAAAAGAAAAAAAAAGATAAAAGATACTTATTCTTCAATTTAGGCACATTACAATGCACTTATGAACGTCAGAGAGAAAAAGAAACTACCACCGGTTCTAACCCTACACCTCTGACCCGAGAAGGGTTTTATGTAGTTGGAGGAGGGAACCTTACGCCACTCCGAGCTCGGAAACATATTATAGTAACTAAATCAAAAGTAATGTTTAGAATAAATAGCTTTTTTAATATTTTAACTTAGAACTTTTTGGCCGATCCAATAACTTTCTTCAATAGGCAATCAGCTCGTGACAAAGTGAAACAGTTTTCTAATGTGGTGACCTACAAACGTGTACTACAGAAGACCTCATGAAAGCTCACGGGGTTAGAGGTGGCAAGGCACTGGCAATTTTTTTTTCTGATCCCTTCATAAGAAAAGAAGAGCCATCGTATAACCATAAACTAATAAGTGTTTTTATTGTTACAGATAATCATGGCTCGTCACCTGTTCAGCCTGTGCGCGCTGCTGGCGCTGTCGGCAGCCCGAGGTCAGACTGGTGAGTCGCGCATCGCATGCGCCAATAACATTAACTACTATTGGTTTTCATGTCATGCTGACCACGCTGATAAACGCTAAGCTGCAAAGAGTGAGAGAAGTGGCCGCTTACGATACAGTCTTAACCCTTTGCCCGCCAAGCATCGGACGGAAAAATTGTGTCCTCAACACCAGCGCGCGCGTGCGCGCCAGACAACTTGCTTATATTTTTACGATATCACGGGGCTGGTGCTGAGAGCACGACTTTCCGTAAACGTGATTTAACGTCTTTGGCGGTCAAAGGGTTAAGCAGCGGCGAACGGTAGTGCATCTGGCGCTGCGTCCATAGTAAACAAATGCAAAAATGTGGGACAGGCCTCAGTGAACACTGCTCATCCATCTCAACGTCCTTTGGAAGCTAGAAACAACGCTGATGTTGCCCGCAACACTCCTCCGTAAGTTCGCCATAGTGGCTTTTCACTCAGCAGGACTGATGGCTAGGCAATTATACAGTCCCCATCAAATATATGGCTACACTTTTGCATCTTACTCCTTTGTAAAGAGATGCTATGTGTATAGTTAAACAAGTTTTTGAAAACGAATGTACACGCAGCGCATAGCCACCAGAGAGCATTTTAGTATTAAGCTGGGAAGAATTCGCGTCGACGGATAGCAGTTTATTGGCGTTGATTATGATATTCCTGACCTCTTGCTGCCGACGAGTAGCGTCATACCTAAATACTTAAACCAGCCGCAGCCGGTAAGAAAATACCACCTACAAATTATTTCTGGTGGTATACAGGCTGGTACATTTAGATCGGTCAGTATGGGCAAGTCTTTTACTATGAGATATACAAAGATCTGTTCTTAGGAACCTCGTTTCTGGAAGTCTGCTCAAATTGTAGCCTAGGTATATCTTGCCTAATAAAAATCGATTCTACTCGACTACTCCTATCAGCTCAATAATAAGGCTACAATTAAAGTGTCACGTGGCTACTATGTATAATTAAGAAGACGGTGTTGGGTTACAAGTTGCCGTTTCTGAATCTCCAAACTAGTAAATTTATGCCACTCAGCGCCTTCTAGCTTGTTTGGAATTATTCAGTTAACAGTACAACTACACAGTAAGTTGCAGTATTAATTGACCCCTTGCATACAAAGTTTGTACGCAGGAGGAGGAAGTTTAGTTAACTTACTGTACCTAATATTGCTCTAGAAGTAGCAAAGATAAGATTTAAGGCTATTTTAATAAAACTAGAGTAACTTTCACATTATTACCGTTATCGTATTGTTTCACCACTGTTAGCTCTTTAGTCTGCTATAACTCCCCTGTTTATTTTTTCCAGAAACCGAGCCGCCAACCACCATCACCACCAAAGCACCAACCACCACCACTACAGCGGCGACCACCACCGTCGCCTGGGAAACCAAGACCCTGAACGAGGGGCAAGCCATCCAGAAGGCTTTGCAGTATCTTTTGCAGCACCGACAACCGGATTGGGGCTGGGGCAATGATACGCATGACGTTATGCTGACTCTTCAGGTATGATTTAAGATCTCTACAAAGTTCTGATGTCCTGGTACCCGAAGCTGAATTTAGCTTCATGCAGCCGTGATACAAGGTTGACTAGTCTGCTTCTAGTTGTTTGCTGAGGTAATTTGGCTACTGCAGACATTTGGTGTATTGACAAGACTCCTGGGGGCCCATGAAAGAGGGTCAGGTCATACAGAAAGCTTTGCAGTATCTGCTGGTGCTTCAGCACCCACAGTCAGGGTCACGTCATGTTTACTCTTCAGGTATAATCTTTTACAAAGTCTGCCGCCCTGCCCTGGTATCCTCTCCTAGCGTCCGTACCACTATTCTCATGCTGTAACTTTCTTGTATTCCATAGACAGGTTGTTCTCATACGTTTGATCGCCAATATTAATAATAGTGTTCATTAATGTAATCTATAGGTATAATATAATCTTTTTCAGCTTGCCAACAACACTGGAAAGGAAATTGAGCAGCAAGGGTTGGAAATGCAACTTTCCGCCAAGCAGATGGAGATCGAAATTTTGCTTATGATGTCAAAGTAAGATGTCATTTAATTTGATAAACCTTTATTTACTCGTACTTTATCTTATTTGATACGTTGACCCACATGGATACACTTCGACCCAAAAGGATCTTTTGCATTATTTACTCGTACAGTCAGCATCAATAGTATCTTCCTAAACGAAGGCCGCAGAAATATGTGACACCGCTCTTATTTGTAGAGCCATAAGAGCGTGTCACATATTTTTGCGGCCTCCGTGTAGCAAGATACTATTGATGCTGATTGTACCTACCTAATTTTACATTTTCTCAACCACAGAGAATAATAACCCAATAGGTAAACTACAGTTTTGAAGTTCCAAGTTCCAGCGCACTGATGAACAGAGAATAATTATTATTAAGGTTCTCCAAGATCTTCTTCTGTTGTTGACTGTTTACATAACAGACGAAAACTTATTTATCAGAAAAACGCACGCCGGAGAAAAACAAAATGTTGATCATTGCCGCTCGCTTCTCGTCCGACGCTACCAAACATTAAACGTGTTGGTTTCCAACAGGCACCACGAGTCTCCCCCGCCGCTGGCCCGCCTCGCCGCCTACACCCTCGCCCTCGGAGCTCTCTGCAAGGACCCGCGAGCCTTCCACGGACGTGACCTGGTAGCCGCTTTGCTTCACCGCGAGCCCCCGCATGACCTGGACTTCGCATACGCGACTCTGGCTGCCTGTTCGTCTGCTGCCCATGTCAGGCGTCGTCATATCAGGCGGCTGCTGGATATCGCTAATGCTGCCGCTGATCATAGCCTTGGTAAGATTAAGACTTTTCTTACTCCTGTATCCCCTTGGATAGATAAAATCTCTTATTTTTTATTGTCTTCTGTTGCCATGATAATAAAACATTATAAAATGTTACAATAAAAACGGTTTTTTTTAATACAATGACGGTGGCAAACAAACATACGGCCCATCTGATGGTAAGCAGCTACCGTAGCCTATGGACGCCTGCAACTCCAGAGGTATCACATGTGCGTTGCCGACCCTTTACAAAAAGAAGCATTCACTGTATTGACGACTAAAGGAACAAGGGGGTTCCTCGTCATCAACACACTCTTTGAGTTCTTTGGCAACCTTACTCACCAGCAGAAACACTACACTATGATCAGGGTCTAGAGCTTATTTGGCTGTGGTTTTCTGGGTGGATAAATTAGGTCTTATTTGTTTATGTTATATTTCTGAAAGGTCCATCGCAATTCACATTACGGTTAGTTTTACTCGTTACTTTCCATCACAAATCAGAGCTATCAGAGAGTGCCAGGCAAAAAGGGTGGCATCAGGCATAGCACCTACAACACTTATTAATCCCTGTACTTATAATTTTTTGCCTAAATAATTAATCCCTATTTAGTACAGGTCCAAAGCCTTTGTAGTTAAACATTTAAATCATGGAATAAAAGTCTCCAGTGGCTAAAATCCGTCTGAACACGACGTCAAACGTTCCCAAATTATATCACAAAACTGTTTCTGGATCAAAAGCCTTTCACACTTGACTTGGTGGAAAACAAAAAGCAAAGCCGTTTCGGGAAGTCTGGTTTTCTCTTGCGAACACTTCGAATAATCGTATTTTTATTTTCCGGGTAGACGCTTCAAATAAGGAAATAATCTAATTCGCTGGAATGTCTTGATTGGATGAGGGGACAAACAACAAGGAAAAGTGGTGCGAATAAATAAATCGGTGAAACCCGTCTCTGATCTAATTCGATTTTGATTTTGATTGATGTCACGGTCATGGGCTCCTAGTGCAATCATTATGGTTGTAAGAAAATTATGCGAGAATTTACAGCAATATTTTATGAATATTATTGAGATTTCGAAAAAGGAACGTGCAAGTTTAAGAGACGCTTCATATTTGAGCCGAATTCAGAGGATGTGGTTAATAGTACTTTGCTGAATTTTTTAACTGTTTCAATGCTGATTTCAGCTCAAATGTGTAGCGCCCCTATTAAGAATGTACAATTTTAAAATTTGACTTACTGGAGAGAATTTGACTTACAGTCCGTGAGCTCTCAGAAGAACCTTCGGGTTTTAGAAAGAGGCGTCGGGTATCAATCAACAGTGACACGTGAAAAAGCAGAGCAGCAATATTACCTTCGTGTGTTATCGCCTATTCCCGAAGGTTCTTCTTAAAGCTCACGAACTGCAGTGAAGTGTACTTTACCAACAGTTTATGCCTGTTTTTAGGGTACCATATCCGTCTGTAGGTCTGTAGGCATGTCACAAGCATTGTATTTATTCATATATTCGTAAGTAAAAGAATAGGTAGAGCTCATTTAACAAACCCAATTAAACTCTAATTTACGTCATCTGGAGATTTGTTTTTTGATTGCCAAATATCTGTTTTTTTACAATATACTACCTACTTACTATTCCTTTATATTTCAGACACGATCTCAATGGTGATCCTGGCGTTGCGTTGCGTCGTCCAAGACCACAGGCACCGCAGTCTACTGCACTTCGTGCGGCGCCCTATGGCCGGCCTGGCACGGCAGCAGCACCCTGACGGTGGCTTCGGGACGCAGCTGACAACCACGGCACTGGCTATACAGGTATGTCTCTTATTGCTGTCACCCTGGTACACTAGCGCAACGATGCGTGGAACAATGTTGCCCTTTATTGAAGACCACTGATACCGCAGTCTGCTGCACTTCGTGCGGCGCCCCATCCCTGGCCTGGCGCGGCAGCAGCACCCTGACGGTGCCTTCGGAACACAACTAACACCACCGCACTGGCTATTCAGGTATGTTCATTATCTTCATTGCTGGTACACCAAGACCTGACAACGCCTTCGGAACACAGCCGACAACCATTAGCATATGCGTGTTGACTGCCTTGCTGCTAGCTCACACGTAGGTACTTGTCTGGCCTGATGAAAATCTTATTTTGCTAGCTGATAGTGTATTGGCAGCATCCAAACCCAGTACTTTCAGAAAAACGTGTCGATAAAATACTTATAGCGATTTTATCGTCATTGTAGAAATATAGCTTCAAAATACACCTGTCTCCTTTTGTTTTGTGTTTTAGCAGTTTCTGCTTTCATAGTAGAAACGTTTTGATTCTTATATGATTTAAGTATAAGTGTTGAGTGTGTGTCCTCGGTAGGAGTAGGTATCCATTGTTGTCAATCATGGAATTGTATAACATTTCTTATTTACACCTTCAGGCCTTAGAGGACTCTGACAGCGGGCCGGGCGCGCACCAGCACTGGAGCCTCCCATCAGCTCGCAAATGGCTACTGGAGCGGCAACAAGCTGACGGCGGTTGGGGCGACGTCCGCGACACTGCTGCTGCTGTTGCTGCGCTCACGCCGGCTTCGTTGGCAGCTGTGAGGCCACCGCATTGCAAGAATAAGCTGCAGGACAACCGGAATGAACCTCTAGGTATTATATTTACTGGTGTACGTTACTCTTCAAGTTCTAGATGACTATCTCCTCCTATCTCTAGATTCTAGAGCTTTCTTGGGCCCGTAACCTAATTCAGCCACAAGAAATGAGATATTTGTAGACGACGGTGTTGCATGTGGTCGTTCACACAACACAGACTATGTCTGAGGAACTTCTATGCTCCTAAATGCCGGGAGAAGTTTCTGAGGCTGTGGAACGATCATCATATCGCAAGAGTAGCTAAAAATTCACTGTATCCTGTAAGAACTAAACAAACTGAATACTACGTAATTTCCGGGTAAAGTCGTTGTTTTAAATGCCCAAGCTACTAATTTACACTTTCCAGTGATTCCGCATCCGGAAAGATCAGTTTGGTAAATTTAATTTAAAGAACCATTTTAACAAACAGTAATGTTAATATCTATAACCGTGTTCTCCATATCTTTAGACAACAACAACGGAGATGGCAGCCTGAAGATGTCGTACTTGTCACACCCGAGCAACGAGTCGGACGCGCGCAACGTGTCCTTCACCTACACGCTGTGGCTCGGCACCAATGTCACCGAGAATTACACGCTCTATATGATGGCTCCAAGGTAAACCATGGAAAATCTTATAAATATTACTGTGGTAGATGTAGTAAGACCGGAAGTGCTTGGTTTACGACAGTCGAAAGTCAAAAGTAGAAATCCACGTGCTTGTATTGGTCACATGTGTTGACAGATCTGCGTTGGCTAAAGAAAATGGTTTGATTAATTAGGGCAAGACAATTTTCGTTCGGGGGACATTATGGAGCAATACCTTAAAAACTAACATCGGCTTGAAAAACTATGATATTTTACTTAATTCGTTTATTTGTAAAAAAAACACACAGACTTACATTACCACAAGAAATTCTATATGAATAGCAGTAGCAATAGAATATAGTAAATTGTATGTGTAGCTTTATGCAAATACCCTACCTTAAAATTGGCTATGCCCTGCCTTAAATTAGCACTGCCCTAATTAAGTAACTGTCAAAATAGTGGTTGTTCTCTCTCTCTCTCTCTCTCTTCAAATCAATGCGATTTGCTAACAAAAACCATAACCATTTATCTCATTCCAGAAACATCTCTTTCTACCACGTGATGCAGATGGCCGCCGAGCAAGACTCGAAGTTCAAGTTTGAGGCCAGCGAATGGCCAAACGGGCACTATGTTCACACCCTCGCTGGACACAAGGAGGAACCCATGGGCTATCACTATTGGCTGCTGTACCGTTTGACTGAGATCCCAGACCCAGCCAGCCCGCCTGGCAACCAGCTAGTTGCTCCCGTAGGTAAGTCTCCTGCACACCGCTGATCGCCTGGTAATGAGAAATCCTGGAACAAGAATGAATGGGCATGCTGTAATCCTTTGACTAAGATCCCAGACCCAGCCAGCACGCCCGGCAACGAGCTAGTTGCTTCCGTAGGTAAGTCTCCTACACACCGCTGATCGTCTGGTAATGAGAAATCCTGGAACAAGAATGAATGGGTATTTGGGTATGCTGCATGGTTTGACTGAGATCCCAGAGCCAGCCAGCCCACCTGGAAACCAGCTAGTTGCTCCCGTTGGTAAGTCTCCTACAGACCGCTGATCGCATAGTAATGAGAAATCCTGGAACAATAATGAATGGGCATGTCACACTTGAATCCCTCACTACGCTTAGGAGTCTACATTATAAGTACTTTCACACACTCGTTATAGACACACAATTATAGTACCCTGAGTGTAGTGAGGGATTCAATACACGCCCTCGCCGTAAATATTTCATCATGCTCGCTTGTACTCAAGCTACTATTTCACTCTTTTCTTGAAGCCTATAGAGGCATAAGCCTGACCTTTATAGTTATTGAATATTGCTGTCTATTTAGAAATCATATTGAAATGATTCTTTTTCATTTCAGGTGTCGACGATCTCTTGGTGGAGGATGGGGAGCACTATCTCTTCTGGTACAAGAAGCTGTAAATCCTTTCCCTGTGCTACCAGGGGCTCATAGATCGTAGGAATCTTGAAGAACTCTGCTAGAAACTTAATAGTGATTTAATGAAGGCACAAACCGAGCAGATCATATAATTCATTCGAAAGTTATAACTTATGACTTATAAGTATATGTCTTGGGTCTGGCTTTTGTGCATACAAAAAGTTTCGGAACTGCATGAATATCATCATATATAGCTATAATCGGGGTTTCCTTTTTTTGAAAAGCCTTAATAAAAGTGCTCAATGGGATAGACATTAGGGAAGCCGGAGGGAATCGAGTTCGAAACTGCACCACTCCTGTCTACTTACCACTTGATGAATGATATTAATTACTTTAGACTTACGAACGAAATATTTCACGTCTACTCCTGTTCTTATAATGATAGATTAAAGTTAGGATCTAGTATTTTCATCAATATACAGGCTCAGATCTAGAATTTAAACAATTTATTTCTCTGCTTAGGACACCTGCTGAGAAGTTGTGACATACCAAAGCTATCGTTAGTGTGATGTATTAATTAAATTAAATACTTAACCAATCTGTCAAAACCATTTCAGTTTTTAAACTCTTTTGAGCAGTAAGACCGCCGAAATCGTCGTTCATCTTTATCAAGTAGTATAAGCGGTATTACACATTGCAACCTGCAGGGCCCAATCTGTCAGGTTGGTAGGTGTAATTGAAGGTAGGGCCCGTAGGGAGCTGAAGGAGGGGTAGGAAGAGGCAGGGTACACAACAGATTGGGCCCTGCAGGTTGCAATGTGTAATACCGCTTTAAGTTTGCGTATACAGTCGTGGCCAAATTGTAAAATACGGATGGTCAAATAAACACTTTTTCTAGTCCCTAATTTTTGAACAGTTCAAATTGGTCAAGCACTTTTGGAATTGTCGTCAAATTATGAATATCATGAGTATTTGTGGGCATTGTACAGTCAGCATCAATAGTATCTTCCTGTACGAAGGCCGCAAAAATATGTAACACGCTCCTATGGCTCTACAAATAAGAGTGTGTCACATATTTTTGCGGTGGTGTAGGAAGATACTATTGATGCTGACTGTACCTATAGGAAAAATAATGTTGTAATTATCTGGCTATACATGTATTGATTTGCCTGCTCGTGTGATCTTGGCATGATGTAAGTTAATTTTTAAACGTCACAAGGCGTTCAAAGGGTTAAAATGATGTTCAGATGTCACATGATGATATTTAACTAAAATGGTTTTGCAAGTTTTCGTAAGAAGAATACTTTTAATGTAAATATTTGTGTCAATGTTGGTATTTAATTTGTAACTTCGAGTAGTAAGGTTATCCAAACCCTGAGATTCACAGACAAGGCATTTTATTATAACTTAAGAAGTAATGTAATGTAACATAGCAAGTACCTTTTTCGACTCCGTATATTTCATAAACTTATCTACCTACTCTTAAAATTAGACTATGCCACATGGATATAAGACTGTGTCGACCGTCCACTGGCGCCCTCATTGGGTGGATTATATCTATTTCCTAATAAACTTCATTATCTAAACGGCAAATTGTGGCCTCTTTTTTCCGTTTAGGTGATGAAGGAAAAAATACGCAAAATGAAACTATGTGACAAAGACCAAAAGTTGCGGAATTAGTAGGACTACAACTTAACATGCGGGATTATACAGAAATTCATTCGTTTATTAGGAAATACAATCCGCCTAATGAGGGCGCCACTGGACGGTCGACACAGTCTTAAGTAAAATTTTCAATACTAATGTTTTATAAAAAACGAGTTTACATACGCCAAATAAAAAAATCTAATTTCCTTCATGTTTGTATGTCGTACCCAGAAACTAGTTTGAAATTATAGATTATGTGTAACCATTTATTTAAAAGTGCTATATGTCTTATTTACAATTTTTTTGAAAAAAACAGTCACCGGCTATAGTATCTTCCTACACGAAGGCAGCAAAAATATGTGACACGCTCTTATGGCCCTAAAAATAAGGGCGTGTCACATTTTTTTGCGGCTTTCATGTAGGAAGATACCTATTTTCGGTGACTGTACCTACTACTTCTTTATTTTATTTTAATTGTTAAACCATAAACAATAAGTAAGTAGGTATTCGCTATGTTCGAAGTGGATGGTGGGGGTAATATAAAGAGAACGATCGCAGTGCACAATGTGACAAGAAATGAAACTGCAAAAGCCGCTGTCTGCTGCCAAAATAGTGAATCAGCCAGTGACATTTTATATAAGCAAGACGTACAACCTATTTAAAAAAAGAAAAAAAGAGATTGAGCACCTGCCCAAGAGATGGTGCCACAATCATGCACACAGCGAATATAACATAGTAAACAATATTGTTTTAGGAATTATGCCCATTCGTAGAAAATCTTACGACATTCAGATCATCTCAATCATCGTTTTTATACCTACTTCAAAATATTGATGTTAACTGTTAAAATAATAATAATTCTGATAGCAACGGCGTTAGTTGGGCTGCATGTACATTTAGCTCTTTAGAACCGTCTTCGATGATGTTTTTTATATTGTGATAGTTTAAATAATTTGTTGCTGCCAAGCAATTTAAAACTTAATAGACAATGGACATACCATACCGATTACGTACATTTAAAAACTACTTACAATCAAAATAACAGTTTATGTGACTGCTACCACAGAGTAACATATATAGTAGAGCAGCATAGCCTAACAACTCTTTGAAGCTCAAGTCAATTGCGCCATCTATGTCAAAGCCACCTAAAGATACCGAAAATGTAAGAGGAAATGTCACCTGCACTGCTACTCCACCTAGTAGCTACTAGTGTACTACTAGTACCTACGCTATTTGTATTTGCGACTTGAGCTTCAAAAAGTTCTTAGGCTGTGGCCGTCTAAGTATATCTATAGTCTCTGCAGCTACATAATGACAGGTATTAAAACATGAGTGGTTCAAAGTCTCAATATTGCAAGGCAGTGTGAATTATTTCGATTCGTTGACCTTTCTACGTGTAATCTTCAATAGTAATAGAAATTAATAATCATTTTAGACGAGACTGAAATGACTCAAATATTAAGTGCATTAGAATGACATTTTTATTGTACCTACTGAATGGTTCTTAATAAACTATAATAAAACTACTGTTGATATTTTTTATTTGACCCTTGAAATGCCGGTACGACATATTGAAGATACTAGAATTCGACGGAAGTCAATAAAAGATGGCGTTAACAGTTTTAAAGTTATTGGTCCGGTCCGTTTTACCCACAGGGTCCGTTATACCTTCCTTTCCCATAACTTATTTTGTCGACACTAAAAATGCGTCTGCCACAGAGGCGTATTTACCCTATGGCCAAGAGGGCCATGGCCCGGGGCGGCAGGCTGCCAGGGGCGGCGCGAGCCGCCCCGTATGCTAGGTACTGGGCCCCTTTTTCGATGCTGAACTTCAGTTAGGTACCGGCCCATAAGGCCTAAGAAAGAGTAACAATTTCGAAACGCCACGATCTGGTTTTGTAAATAGTAAACATGAAGGGCGTTTTTTTATACTTATGCCGCCTTTCCATATCTGCCATTACCATGTATCAATCACATAAAGTAAACTACAATTTTTCCTAAAAGGGAGAACGATATAACCATGCCTGGTTATTCAACTAAGTTCCCGTTTTCAGTCAGTAAACTTAATAAAAGTCAGTAAAAGCTGATCGTTGAGAATCCGCGATCCGGGTCTATAATCTTTCCTGATCTTAGCGTTGATCTTGGTTGCATCCTTAAGTACTGTATCGAAGCCTAGGGTCCGATCTAGTATATTTTCTCATCGATTCGCACCAATTTCGGCATCCTATTTAGAAAGCTCGTTGGCTCACATTAACAGATGTTGGGCGGGGCTCCTGAATGCCGTTTTGTGACGGCGTCACATCCCTTGTCTTTTTTTCTGGAATCTTGTACCTATGTTAGAATTACATGTTTTTAACTTTTATAGAAGCGACTGCGGTCTTACTTCTCAACACAAAAGGGAAGGGGCCCTTACCAGCAGTGCCTCGTTCGTTATACAGCAAGTGCACAGACTTGCAGGCAAGGTTGGTACTGCCCAAAAATAGTGATAGGATGACGAAAACACCGTCTCGACAGGATCTCGGCAAAGGCGCCAAGACTCTATATATTTATTGTTTATTGAGAGAAATACATTTGTACCTTAACAGCTAAAGCCAAAGTGGCACAAATTCAGACCTTAATTATATAATAACAAATAAATTAATATTAAATATTACAAATATTATTCAATGCTACTCGCGGGCATCTCTCTTTCAATCACTCTCTTGCACTCGGTCATCAATCGTCCAATCGCGCTTGCAAACAAATCACAACTAGGCTGAGCCTCGAGCACGGAGTTGAGCAGCGAGTGCGCACGCACGACTGGTGCTTGCGTGTGTGCCTGCGTGCGCGATGCGACCTCCGCCAGCAGCGGGTGTCGCCTCGCACGAGTGTACTGATTAGGTACAAACAGACGTACACAGGTCTCTACCAGGGTAATGCAATCAATGTTATTCCTGATAATGCCTACTGTAAATTTGGCCAAGGAAAGGGACCTGCGGAATTGCAAGGAGTCGTACCCTAATTGACCTTGCAAGAATAAGGTGGGATACAGGAACGGATAATAGAAATAAATTCGCTTGTATAATGTTCTCAAGAACTGTTTCTGGACTTGCTCCAGTATAAGAATATATTTTTTCTCGTACGGACTCCAGACCACTGAACTCGATTCCAACAAACTCCGGACGAGCGCCGCATACAATACGCGAGTGGCTTGTATGCTCATAGATTTAGAATTTCGCAGAACAAATCCTAGTCTTTTGTTCGCCGCATCAGTCACCGCCAGAATATGATCACGAAACGTGATAGCAGGGTCAAAAAGTACACCTAGATCTCGGATTCGTTCTGACCGTTTTTGTTTGTTTTGCCTTGCGGGGTTTAATTTTGAAGTTGGCGAAGAGACCGAAAACCAAACTCCAAGAATGCTCTTGCTTTTAATTGCAGATGAGGGCCAACAATTTTTTAGCGCAAAATAAAGTTTGCACCCTCCAGAAACTCAGTCGTCAAGTTACTGGGAATGATAGTTTCGGTATGGGTAATGGTTGGGAAAGATGTATAGGCTACGACTACAAGCCTATTGGACCCCGGGCGGCCACCTCATCGAGGAGCTGTTTGGAATTTTATTAATCGAAAAGAAAAAAGTTTAATAGGTCATTAAATCACTTTGTCGGACACAGCCCTCAGCCTGGTGCGGTTTTTGGACACTTTTAATGGTGCCATTTTCGGGGTGTTTTTTACCTCATCGAGTAGCAGAATGAAACCAAGCTCATTTGATAGCTAAAGTGATGCTCTTTCAATATGTTTGTTCCGTTTTCGGACACTTTTAGTGGTGCAATTTTAGAAGTGCTTTTTCCGTCTGTAGCTGAAATGTACCGCCCTACATTAAACGAATTTGGTATGTGAGTGGTTTTTATAACTCGCCATAAATTGGAGCACAAGAATTGTTTTTAAGAACATTTTTAAGGGTGCACTTCATACAAGTAACTATTGTAAGTGCATCCCATCTAGAGCAAATGCTGCAAGACCTTCTCTGCAAGTTTTGATGTCGGACACACAATGAACAGGGACAAAACTAAATTAATGTCCAGCGGCGTGAAACGTAGGGTCAATACACCTATTTGGGCCAGATAGCATCCTTGGATAAAAGGCAGACCAACGAAATCGATCGATGCATCGAGAACACCTGAGGCCAGTTTTATAAAGCTACAAGTTACAATTTACAAGCGGAAGTCTCTTTCTAACACATAGGGTTAGAAAGAGACTTCCGCTTGTAAATTGTAATTTGTAGCTTTATAAAACTGGCCTCTGGAAGAGCTTCGAATCTGGTCCATGACAGCGCTTATGAAGGGTAATCAATCCATCCACTGATACTAAAGCACAAACTCGTCGACATGTGTTGTGTATCCTGCCATTCCTGCCTTTCCTGACCTACGGCGCACAAACATGGTCATTAACAAAGGCTGAAAAGTCTCGACTCAAATTTTGCCAGCGAGCCATGAAGCGCAGCATACTAGGAGTTCGTAGAACCGATCAGATTAGGAACACCGAACTCCGCTCCAGGACAGGTATCTCTGATGTGATGTGGGTGTCAAGAGTCAAGACCGCCAAGCTCAAGTGGGATTGGGCTGGACATGTTTGCCGCAAGCACCCGGAACGATGGGCTAAATTAACAACTAAATCGACCCCACAAATCGGCCGGGGCAGAGGCAGACCAATTGAAAAAGGAGATGGCGAAACGATCTAGACGCATTTTGTAGAGAGTGGCGATAGTATGCACTAGGCCGTGACGAGTAGCAGAAGCGAGAGGAGGCCTTTACCCAGCAGTGGGACGCAGTATAGGCTACGGGACGGGAAACTAAAAATTAAGAAGATATTTGACTATAAAGTTTTATGAAACCAGAGCGAGTCGATAGCGAATCAAGAACGGAATCAAAACCGCGGCACCTCGCCCCACGAATTCGCACTTGTTTCGCTCTCGATCCGCTGAAGTTACGCGCCGTAACGTGTAGCGCTGTACCGCGGTATCAATCCAGCTATGCAGCTATCTATTTTTTATAAGAAATAAGTCATTATAGCCTTAAACGAATCCAGCCGCCCGTACCCTTCGCGGGGTCTGGATTTTCAAAACATAGAAAAAGAAAAAAAAAGCTATGCAGATGTGCATAAGGCGTCAGCAGGGTGTTTTTTCAACGTTTGACCGTACACTAAGGGTTCAGAAAGTCTCAAGAAAATTTTAATAGTCTGTTTGGTAAAGTAACGGGGGCGGCAAATTTTTCTGGCCCGGGGCGCAAAATTTCTAAATACGCCTCTGGTCTGCCATGTTATGGCTGCTCTACATGATGGGCCATCATAGGGACGCAGCTATGCGCTAAAGGGAGCTAACGATATTGCGATCTCGTTCCGTCGTATAGCTGCGTCCCTATGATGGCCCATCATGTAGAGCCAGTCTAAAAGGCCACTGTCACAGACATATAAAAATTACCAACATGGAAAGCGTTACGTTAGTAACTCATTTGGTAGTCATTAACAGCTACGAGCTACGGCGTAGCGGCTTAGAAAGCCTAAGGCGTCTTTCACACTGCTGCGGTTTCCGCATGTGGCGCCGGTGCGCGAGCGAGACAGCGCTGTGTGTATATAGCGCTGTCACGCTTGCACACCGTCGCCGCATGCGGTTGCGGCGCCAGTGTGATAATCGCCTAACGAGAGAATGACGTAATTTTGTTTATAATTATTAACCCTTTAGCCGCCAATGAACTGCAGTTCGTCACTGTCGCCACTCACGCGCCATCACCTTTTTTATGCCGTATTTTTTTTTATTGAATGTCCAATTTGATTTTTATGAGCCAAACCTACCGATGACATCGATCGATTGGTGTCGTAAAATCCCAGAGTATTTTTTTATCCCTTAGTCCAATTTGGCTTACGCGTAGTATGTACCTATTTATACAATAAATACATTACATATAATAAATAATAATAAATAAATATTTGGACAATCTTACGGGGCATTCCACGAGCTGTCCCGTACATACGCATCTGTATCTCTGTCATTAGTTATCTTTGCAATTTGAATTGGAATATTATAATTCTGACCATAATTTGACTCTAAATATTGACGCAGATAAAGGATCTACAAAACCTACCAATTTTCTGAAAATTCGTGTTCGTACGGGACAACGGTGGACTTTTCCGTGGAATGCTCCTTACACAAATCAACCTAGTCCCACAGTAAGCTCAATAAGGCTTGTGTTGTTAGGTACTAGGCGACGATATATATAATGGATAGATATAGATAAATACTTAAATACATAGAAAACGTCCATAACTCAGGAACAATATCTGTGATAAACACACAAATAAATGCCCTGACCAGGATTCGAACCTGGGACCTCCTGCTTATGGATTCTTTTTTGCATATAGACAATTTTTTTGTCATTCACTTTGGAATTATTATATGTAGGTATATAAAAATGAAAGAGGTTTTACGATCCAACGTTTATTAAATTTGTACAGTTTACAGTAAACATCAAGTTGTCGGCAGTACAGTAAACAGCACAGATAGGTCACCTCGCTACAAATAAATCTTTATTTTAAGGGCCAAATCTCTGCCGCTCACTGTATTTACAATACCTAAGTGCAGGAAGCTAATACAAAATCTCATACAATGCCTCAAAAATGGAAAAATCTCATTTTCTCATAAAAATATTGGGTAGCATTTATTTTATTACACATTTAATTTACATATAAAGTTAGATTAGTGCTTAAGTTCATAAGAAATTCAGTAGAATGTTTTTAAAACATCTTCAGTGCTTAAATTAGGCACACAACCACTTTTGGATGATATCAAAAATAATCGTTTTTGCGACTAATATAAGAATACTACCGTTAGGCCGTGGTCTCCTATTTTATGCTATACGCGACGTCTGACGTCAGCGTCAACGTTCCTATACAAAAAAAGACGCCAACGTCGACGTCTGAAACAGACCACAACAGTACATCTCTATAGTAAGCATCGTGACGCAGACGCTGTACGCGGCCGATGGCGTTTATAGGAGACCACGGCCTTAAGAGTCGCCAGGACGCTCGCGTGAACTCGCGTCCCCATACAAACGTAGTTCAATGCTTTAGAACCACGAACATTGGCGTGGGCATTCTACATTCAAAAATTAGTTTTGTATGTAAATCAGTAACTAACTGGCTGTATTTTCTTTGTATTACAATTTTTAGCAACGAAAACCTACGTGCGACCTAGATCTGTACAACTAGAATGCCCACGCCAAATTTCGTGGTTCTAAAGCATGTCGTTTTAAAATGAGAGCTGAACTACGTTTGTATGGTAACGTGAGCGTCCTGGCGACTCTTTAAACCCACACATTGGAAACATGTCATGTTTTAGTCACTATTTGTGTGATAAGTTTCTAACGTGACGAGCTGCATCGAGAATCGACGCATTCGAAATATGACACACTAATAGTGACTAAAAACAGTAATGTTTTCTTATATTAGTGTCAATGTGACTCGCAATATAAAATTAATATTTGTGCTTACATAAAATGCAGTTTGATCCTTTATTAGACAATCAGCGATATATCGTCGGGTCAAAGGCAAAACCAATTATTTGCTAATAAAGTTATGGCTCCTCTACATGATGGCCCACCATAGGGACGCAGCTATGCGTTAGAGGGAGCTAACGATATTGCGGTCTCGTTCCGTCGTGTAGCTGCGTCTCTATGATGGCCCATCATGTAGAGCCAGCCTTAGATCCAAATAGCCGTTTCTGTCTTTAGGGTCAAAGGTAAAAGCAACTTTCTGGTAATAAAATTAAATCCAGATGCTTGGTTTTGCCTTTAACTCGGCTATATTCCTTTGTATTGCATAAAATATCCGTAGTAAGTTTAGTGTAAAGTTTGTAAATCTATTGCGACTGAAACAAATGAATAATAATAAACAAAATATTTTTTCAAAGATATCCGATTGATACAGTCGACGTCAGTTTATGTTTACACTTTTGTACCTCATTACAATGGAGTAAGGTGCAAAAGTGTAAACAAATCTTTGACGTCGACTGTATCGATGACCTCTTGCCATGAGGATATCTTAAAAATTCTTACTATATGGTATGGAACAGACTATGAACTCTATTACAAAGAAATAGACTTAATATCGTTTGAATCAACGGTGCGTGAGGCAATGAATTGAAGGAATGTTTTCAAAAACAACATAACTGCTTAGAGCGGTTGACACTTTTTTAAGAACATTGTTAATCATTTCAGGTATCAACCAGTGTAGTCAGTTATGTTGTTTTTGTAGACATCCCTTCAATAGTTACACAACTTTCAGCTCTATTCTGTGGTGGCGAGAGTTGAAGTTTGGGTGTATATTTACAACTATTCTAAGGTTTGTAAATGGGTGCTACCAAATTTAAATATATTTTAGTGCTACGAAATGATGACTTTTTTACGTCATACAAGAGTTTAGAGAAGTTAGTCAGGATTTTAGGGAATGCAACCGGTAAATATTTTATTTTAAAATTACCGGTCATTTACCGGTTTTTCGTAATTTTTTAACGTTGTTCATTCCCTAATAACTTAGTCAGAGTGTATGAAGTAAATAAAATTACATTATAGGCTATCAATAAAATATGAAAAACAAGGTGTAAAGCAAGATTAAATGTTTGATAATCAAACATAAAAAAAATGTTTTTCTTTTATTGCTAACTAACTTCTCCTTATACCGTCTAGTACAGTCAATGTCAAATACAGTTGCCCAAATGTATACATAAAAAAAATCCACAGTTTACATACAATAATTTATTTGAATAATCATACTTATATTTGACAATAACTGTAAAACCATCATGTTCACAGCCCAGCTAATACTACCCCACCGAGATAAAAATAGTATATGTATATTATGTATTCATATAAACCCTAATTTTTTTTTATTGAGGTGAGTTATCTGACAGATCCTATCACACATTTTTCAAATGTATGTACAGTGCTGTCAAACTACTCCACACAATTAAGATTTCTACCTTAATTTGTGCTTTTAGGTATTCAAAAGAATGTAAACAGAATGTCACAAAAGTATATTGTGCAACAGTTACATAATAAGGGTTCTTAAGATTCGAGGGTCGAAGTTACAAAAAGGGCGCGCAGCGCGGGGTCCGGCAACAGTGTCACAATATTGTATGGAAATCCTTTCTGTCATTGTTATGGATGGTACAATATGCGACCATAAAAGTTCTATCGAAAAGTATGCGCTAGTAGTTCCGCCAACACAATCTCAATTCAAGTATTACAGTCGCCGAGTATAAATAGTTATTTGTGCAACAAGAGAGGAAAGTTGGTTTTTCTTGCGAGTGTTGATTTTGAGTCCCGAGTAAGCGAAAGATCCTATAATTGGATCACGAGCGAAGCGAGTGATTCTAAGTTTGAATCTTGAGCGTAGCGAAGGATCTCAAGAACACGAGATGTAAAAAAACTTTCCTCTCGTGTGACACATACAACTTTTCACCTCAGTAGTGAGAACATGTTAAAGTTAAAAAAACACATTTATTTACATTCCTGAATGAAAGGCATCATCATTATGACGAAAAGCTTCTAGAAACAAAATTTCACTCCCTGGAGTGGTGAAAGTTGCGCTTTCGTCACTCCAGGGAGTGAGGAAAGTAGGCTTGTTCGAACTGCTGAGGTGAAAAAGTTTTTTTTATTGAGTTAAGTAACTTGACAGCACCTTATGACTTTGCAAACCACTTTGTAAGGCAAGAGCTGTGAAATTACGTCACTCGATAAAAAATACTACTTTAGATCAATGAGGTTAACATCCAGACTATTTGGTTCGTAATCTCTTGTGAACAAAGTTGACTTTCGTTGTGTTTTTTTTGGATTTGGTATGGTTACACTAGGGAATTCAAACGGGTAATTTTAAGTATGATACTATGCTTTGCTAAACGATCATAGTGCCATCTGCGCATAGCTTTGCGTTTTTTAAAATTTAATTATAAAGGAACCCGACCCTTTTCTGTACCTACTCACATATCAATTTCAATTTCCTGCGGCCATTTTAAAGATTTGGGCGCCATTTTGTTGTACAGTCAGCATATTGGAACAGCCAAAGTGATCAAATAGTTCTTCACACCATATATTTTGTATGGTGTGACGGAACTATTTGGCTACTCTAGCTGTTATAATATATTTGTTGTTGACTGTACCTATGGCATTACGTCACTGACCGATTAATCGAGTATCTATCGATCGAATAAAGAAATTTAACGTTTTTTCGAGCTCTAGAGACTCTGTACCATACACTATATGAATTTGATACTTCAAAACGATAACCAACTAGATTTTAGTTTCTTTTTTTTTGCGATTTCGACGCATCTCTTCTTCGAATTTCGACGGCCGTGCTAGGTCTTCTGGTTTGAATGTTTGCATTCTTTATAATACGTAAAAGCGCAGGCTTAGGCTCAGAACACACCTAGCGGAATTAAGCCAATTTATAGACAAAATGCTTAAATTTGTCTATGGTAGCTGATTTTTTTGTATGGAGGCCATAGACAAATTTAAGCATCCATAGTTGTAAGTTTAACTTTGTGTGTTTGCTTTTGCTTGTTACTAACAAATTATGGATCCCAGTGTCCGAAATAAATGATTTTGATTTTATTTGATAGACAAATTTAAGCATTCATAGACAAATTTAAGCATTTTGTCTATGAATTGTCTTAATACCGCTCAGGTGTGTTTTGAGCCTTAGACCCCTAACCATAGATTTAGCATTATACATGTAGGGTCAAAACAGACCTAGCGGAATTCCTCACGGAATTAAGCCAATTCATAGACAAAATACTTAATTTTGTCTATGGTAGCTTAAATTTGTCTATGGTAGCGGAAATTTGTCTATGGCTTCTATACAAAAAATCAGCTACCATAGACAAATTTCCGCTACCATAGATAAATTTACCCATTTTGTCTATGAGTTGGCTTAATTCCGCTGTGATGCCGCTAGGTGTGTTTTGACCCGTAAAGGGGTACAAAACATCAGGCTTGACAGGTGAAAAGAGTACCCAAAAATATTATATACCGACCTGTAGTCCAGTCAACGAGGCATTTCATTTCAATTTACACTAGGACAGAAATGCATTCCTTCATCATTGATTTAGGCTCAAGGTAAACGTTAGGTTTTTGCCTTGGGTTGTGGGAAACGGTTACCGAATCAGGGCACTCGAAGACCCATATCTGATTCTAAATACCAGAGCCCTGCACCCGTTCGGTTTCAAAACCTAACGTCAGGCACACATCAGGTCAGACTGTAAAATTTACCGGACATATGCTTATCCGATCGGGGAACCGAATCAGGCAGCCGGGTCAGGTACCTGACGTTTGCCTGCAACCTTAGGGTATAAATGTGGATTTCAAACGCAAACCATTTACCATATAAATGTACATTTTGGGGAGTTAATGTTACCTCTTTGACTGGTTTTAAATGTATAAGTGTGTAAATTTGTAGGTATATTTATAAATATTCAGGTTACAGTTTAGAATATGGTTGTACCTAAATTATCATAATATGTTATGTATGAATAACATTAGACACGTACGGTACAGATTATTGTAAGTGCAAAATACTTATTTTCTTAAAGTATGGTTCACTAGTTAGGGAATGATATTTTTTCACCGCACTCGCTCGGAATGGCGCTGTTTACCCCTTTAAAATAGTGATCAAAATCGCATTTTATCACTAGTGTTTAAAGTAATTTTATGCAAGGTATAATGTTCCTTCACGTTATCTAGAATGATAGACAATAAACACTTTTTTAATTGATTTAGACTTAAAGTTATACAGCTCGTGTCCTCGCGAAGGTGGGGTGAAAAATATTATATTAATATTACACTTGGCAGCAAAATAAATGAAAATCATGGCATGAAAAACAAATTGAGCTAAATATTTATTTAAAATAAAAATTGTATAGTCCTGTAGATATATAATCTACAAAATACATTGTGTCTCAGCTAGATGAATTAACTAATAACAAAAACAAAAAAAAATGAACTCATAAATAATAAAATAACAAACAATATTAACATTCAGAATAAACCTCATTTTCGCAACGTCATTAATACTCACTTAATTACTGTTTAAAATCACTGTATAAGTTTCTATACAAATAGGAAAGAAAAATAAATCACCAGACTAAACCGATATCAAACCTTAATTAATTCAAAAAAGGTTTGAAATTTGTGCTAACTCCCACTGCGTTTTCTTAGCCAAATAAAGGCTGTTTTACACTTTCATCTCGGCAAGGCGGTTGACAACCGACGTGTAGGCGAGCCCTAACGCCCAGGACACCTCGTGTCCATTCACTTTCTTGAATAACTGTAAAGAAAAAAAATACATTACTGTACAGTGGTTTAGAATGATCATAGACTTCAAGATATAATAGGCGGCCATAGTCTAAGAACTTTTTGAGGCTCTATTAAGTATTTAGCGCCATCTAGTTGAGAGCGACCTAAAGATAGCCAAAATTTAAGGGGAAATATCAGCTCCATCTAGTAACGACTAGTGTACTACCAGTACGTTATTCGTTACTAGATGGAAGTGACATTTCCTCTTAGATTTTGGGTATCTTTAATTGGCTCACAACTAGATGGCGTGATAGACTTAAGCTTCAAAAATTCCACAAGCCACTGTTGTCTCATGATTATAGTTCCGTAGTAGACAGAGTACTCACAGACACCGGGGAGTGGTCGGGGATCTTGTAGCCCTGTTGTAACAGCGACAGACAGAAGCTGAGGTCGATGCAGGTGAATGGTTGCTCCACATTGCTGGCTCCACAAGCCACTGTTGTCTCATGATTATAGTTCCGTAGTAGACAGAGTACTCACAGACACCGGGGAGTGGTCGGGGATCTTGTAGCCCTGTTGTAACAGCGACAGACAGAAGCTGAGGTTGATGCAGGTGAATGGTTGCTCCACATTGCTGGCTCCACAAGCCACTGTTGTCTCATGATTATAGTTCCGTAGTAGACAGAGTACTCACAGACACCGGGGAGTGGTCGGGGATCTTGTAGCCCTGTTGTAACAGCGACAGACAGAAGCTGAGGTCGATGCAGGCGAATGGTTGCTCCACGTTGCTGGCTCCACAAGCCACTGTTGTCTCATGATTATAGTTCCGTAGTAGACAGAGTACTCACAGACACCGGGGAGTGGTCGGGGATCTTGTAGCCCTGTTGTAACAGCAACAGACAGAAGCTGAGGTCGATGCAGGCGAATGGTTGCTCCACATTGCTGGCTCCACAAGCCACTGTTGTCTTATGATTATAGTTCCGTAGTAGACAGAGTACTCACAGACACCGGGGAGTGGTCGGGGATCTTGTAGCCCTGTTGTAACAGCGACAGGCAGAAGCTGAGGTCGATGCAGGCGAATGGTTGCTCCACGTTGCTGGCTCCACAAGCCACTGTTGTCTTATGATTATAGTTCCGTAGTAGACAGAGTACTCACAGACACCGGGGAGTGGTCGGGGATCTTGTAGCCCTGTTGTAACAGCGACAGACAGAAGCTGAGGTCGATGCAGGCGAATGGTTGCTCCACGTTGCTGGCTCCACAAGCCACTGTTGTCTTATGATTATAGTTCCGTAGTAGACAGAGTACTCACAGACACCGGGGAGTGGTCGGGGATCTTGTAGCCCTGTTGTAACAGCGACAGACAGAAGCTGAGGTCGATGCAGGCGAATGGTTGCTCCACATTGCTGGCCCCGCAGGCCCGGAGTGCAGCTTGGCGGTATGCGGAGACTGATATCGTACCGCCTTTCATTACATCTGCAAAAGAAACGAATCATAAACCGAGCGAAGCAGTCTTAAAGTCAAGGAGGTGCAGTTTACTTGCATGTTTCAACAGATTTTTCGATATCTTTGATCGTATTTTATGAGACTGGGTAGGGATCGGTCTAAGGCTGCATTTTCAACAGATATATGTTGCGAGGAATGTGTTTTCAAATACCAATAGAATTACTTCATTTATTTATCCTTGCACAGCGTAGCTCTTGTTTGATGGTTTTAATGAAACCATGACAAAAACAACAACATGACAAAAAACTGAATCACGAATTCTCATTCTATGACGACGAGTAAATAAAATAAAATATTTTTTTTACTGTTTATTATTATAAATTGGGTGAGAAAAAAAATCACATTACTTAGTATTAATCTTTTACATTTAAGATTTATTAAATAACTATAAGCTAAAAGCTACCTACAAATAAAATACGTACTCCAAATCACTGCCCATGGGCAGGGTGCCCAGAAGGCTGGCCGCATTGCCACGTTGTATAGCGATACTGATACGCTGGGCAAAGTATTGGCCAGCCCTCTGGTCACCCGTAGTTTCAATTAAGCGCGCCGCTAAGTCTTTGTAGTCTTTTAAGATTTTATTACTAAGCTTATAGGTTGGGGTTGCAACCCCTCTTCATATAAAATACTATTAATTATAAAATTATATTATATATCACTATGGCTATTAATCAGTGCTTTTTTAACAATACTTTTAATATTCTTAGGGTTTTTCTCTATATTATCTATGACTTCTTTGGCCAAATGACAATACAACAGACAGATTAAAGCTATGCTAAGCTAATCACGACTCTAAGCAATGGAAATAAAGACGATTCTTTTAATGAGGAACTTACCAATGAGTCCGGCGTCAGCGGCGACCTCATGGAAGAAGCTCATGGCGGCCACTTTGCCTTTGGGTGGATTTTGTGGCTCCCAGTCTAGCGTGGCTTTCACGCACTGGCTCACTAATTTGTAGCGTCTCTTAAAGAATAACTAAAGTTTCAAGTGTAATTGTCTATGCTTACCAATGAGTCCGGCATCAGCGGCGACCTCATAGAAGAAGCTCATGGCGGCCACTTTGCCTTTGGGTGGATTTTGTGGCTCCCAGTCTAGCGTGGGCTTCACGAACTGGCTCACTAATTTGTAGAGTCTCTTAAAGTATGACTTAAGTTTGAAGTGTAATTGTCTATGCTTACCAATGAGTCAGGCGTCAGCGGCGACCTCATAGAAGAAGCTCATGGCGGCCACTTTGCCTTTGGGTGGATTTTGTGGCTCCCAGTCTAGCGTGGCCTTCACGAACTGGCTCACTAATTTGTAGAGTCTCTTAAAGTATGACTTAAGTTTGAAGTGTAATTGTCTATGCTTACCAATGAGTCCGGCATCAGCGGCGACCTCATAGAAGAAGCTCATGGCGGCCACTTTGCCTTTGGGTGGGTTTTGTGGCTCCCAGTCCAGCGTGGCCTTCACATACTGGCTAACTAATTTGTAGCAGCGCTCGAAAGCTGCATCACGCTTCATGTTGGCTGGTCGGGACGCACCACTGAAAAACGTAATACAATAGTATGCAGCCGGATTTATATATGTTTTAGAGTATAAAAGTTTATACTCTAAAATATAAAGCGGAGAGAGTAAAAGTACAGAACCGCATTAGAGATAAGAGAATTAAACCTACAATATCTGAATCGAAAGTAATTTTATTGTATAAATAGATAATGAAAACTACAACAACAAATGAAAACCATCAGATTTAATCATTTCTTTCACCAAAACATTGCGTCACAACGGCATTACGCACAAAAGAAAAATTACCTGATCGTGTATTCCACATTGGCATACGTCCATTTCTCCCCGGAGACGATAGGCTCGACACACACCGACGTGATGTCCAGGGAGTTGTTGCCGGACTCCATCTTGAAAATGCCGTGCCGGGCCGCGTACATACCCAGGCCCAAATAACTGGAAATATACAACAACATTTACGTAATCATTATTTACAGTGAAGTCATCATTAGCTAGCGATGGTCGCAGCTTTTCCCACGGCTCAATGGAGCCTAAGTTCTGCTCGACCTGATCCCGAAGAAATTGGCGAAGACACTAGTTTTTACAAAAGCATTGATCTTCAACATAGGCCTTACCGGGATTAGGTTTTTCTTGATCTCTTCCTATATGGCCACTACGGGGCCGTGTTTCAATCTTGTAACTTCCTTTGAAATTACAGGTGTAAAAAAAGTCTTCACATGTTTTTATTACAAGTTACATGCTATTGACAAACAGAGTCAGGGCATCATCATCATCATTTTTTTGTTTATTGTTGTTTAGGCTTCCATGATGCTGCTGCCCATCTCCCGGTATATTCCCTTAGCAGACTCCTACTGCAACCACGGGACGATATGGTGGGGGACAATTCTAAGGCCGGGCACCCCACGGCCAGTCAGGGCATATCGGCAGCCATTAGGCTCAACTTACGTATGAATACGTTACAATGGCGCCCAAGCGTCTTAAGTTTACCATAGAAAATGGGTAGGTAAATATCACAAGCGTTTCAACCGCCGGTTGATTTGTGATACGAATTTATGACATAAAAGTTACTCGTAAATCGTAACATACGTGTTTATATGATATGATACGAAATAACTCAAAATGTTCGATTAATTTTGTTTTTTAATAAGCAAGTTTTTGTTCTGGTCGTACCTGTGCGTGTATACCGTGAGGTTGGCAGAGCTGGTGGGCACTAGATGCTGGTCTTTCGTTGGGAACTTGGCCGTATCTTGCGGAGACAGCTGGTACGTGATCTGTGTAGAGCCCCCTCCTAAATCTAGAGCTGCCATTGTTTCACCCTCCATTATATCTGAAAAAAAAAATGTAACGTAATATTGTTTTTAGTTTACGCGACTACTTAATTAAATAGCGGTCAAATATGAATATATTCATAAATTATGTCTAAGGCCACTAGCTAGTATTTCAATATGATGATGATTGCACATTCCAAGTTTTTAATACAAACCATAAGCTATATCCCTATTTTAGAAATATGAAAAATATTACTCAGTTTTCAAATCTCATGACAACTAGCATCATTATCATTAAGAGCCTACAGCTGACAGAAAAAACTTACTAGCCCAGGAAACGCAGCCTCCACCGGAGATGAGCGAGGATGCGAGGGATGTGTTTGCGAAAACCAATAGAATCACATTCTACAAACACATCTTTGGCGGTGCATCCTTGCTCATCCTTGGTGGAAACTCAGCATTAGCTCCATCCGTAACAATATTTGTTAGAAATAGAAATGTTACTCTGCGTCCGTAGGAAACACCTTCGACAACCCTACACGTGATCCCTGGGTGGTGCTAAAAGAGTAACAAACTTGGCAGCTGCACTGTCCCACCTGGACCTCGCAGCACTCACTGGATTTCCTTCATCTGCTTTCTCACTACTACTACCCCAGAGAAGAAATGCTATCTATATCCAGTGACATGTAGCCATACGATAAAAAAAAGGAATGTAGGAATATTCTGTACTAATATAAAAAAGAATGGAAAAGCTTACTGTGCAGCAGATTGATGGTGTACCAGATGAAGATACCCTCATCCGCGGGGTCCATAATCTCTATACCGGCGCGCGTGTCGTACCCCAGCCTGTAACAAATTACCTCGTTAAATATAGACTTCAGTACAAAAAGGCTCTCAAAACTAGTATTCTCCAGAATTATCTCTTCGCCCCTCGCCCCAGTTTCTCGTTTCATCCTTAGCTGACCTAGCCTTTGAGCGTTAAAATGTTTTGATATTTTTTAGTCTTATTTATATTCTTGTATATCCTACCAATAAAGTTATTCCCGAAAATAATATAACCATTGATTATGAGTTACTCACTTGTCAGCAGCATCCGCAACGGCCGCCAGCAGCCGACGCGCCTTTTCCTGTACGATCACAAGTTTGCATATCAAAAACAAATATAATAAATAACAAGACAAACATTCAGTGAAGGAAAACATCGTGAGGAAACCTAATCTAAAACCAAATAAGGCCTAGTTTGCCCTCTGGGTTAGAAAGTCAGATGGCAGTCGCCTTCTTTAAAACTAGTGCCTACGCCAGTTCACGCGATTAGGTTGCCAAGCGGACCCTAAGTTGGGTAAAAGCCGGGACAAAGGAGGATGAGCCTTAATTAATATCACCTGAGGTAGTAATCGTAGGCCCGCCGTGGCCCGGATTATGAGCGGCGTGTGCCTCCTTTTCTCCAATGGCGTCAGAAACTCGGCCTTCTTGATTAGCTGCACTATCGTGTCCGCGCCCTGCAATCGAGCACGTGAGTATGGGCTCATCCAGAAATCACGTGAGGGTCATTCCAAAGCGTAACGCCAGTGACCATTGCATTGAAAGTTTATTTTATTTGCTCGTGACAATTTGTGGGGGTAGGGATCGGAAACTTATATCACAAATGATCACGATGGGGAGGGGCTGTATAAAATACTACGAGTAATTTTTCAAGATATTGAAAATCATTGACACTTTTATCAATAACATTATGTACGATTTACATCGTACATAATGGCAGCGGCTATTAGCATCTGTGCGCATCTTAATGAAGCCAAAGGAATTTGATCCTTATTTATAAACACCTAGGTGGGATAGGACCCCTCCCACCGATTCTTATTTTATTGTTAAAGTGAGGGGCACAAAAATTGGCAAAAATTGACATACATTATGTGAATAACTCCTACATATTGTAAGTAATTTAAATACAATTACAAATATGTACTATTGAAATACCTTAGCAGGGTCGTCGGCGAAGGAGGACAGCCCCGGTTTCGACTGCTCGAAGTATTCTTCCTCTAAATCTAAATTAGGCTGTCCAAATACTGCGAACAAACATACTATACGGAATCCATCAAAACTAGCGCCTTCAACAAATTATTTGGTTTGTTTCATCATCATCATCATCTCAGCCATAAGACGTCCACTGCTGAACATAGGCCTCCCCTTCGGACCTCCATAAGTTTGTTTATGGTTTTGCAAATATTAAGAAGTTATTTGTTTATTTATTTATCGTATGGCACTACAAGTGACTGGATTATAATATTTATACATGTTAACCTTTTCGACGCCATGTCAAACGCAAAAGCTACCACTCAAACGCCACGACATCTAAATGTCAAAAATGAAGTTAAACTTTATGCGTGTGCATGTAGGTCTATTTTGCTCTGTGGTCGGTGACCGATATATCGGTCTTTGGCGTTCGACCTGTGGTGCCGATATATACGTCTTTGGCGTGGAAAAGGTTAAATATAAAAGGCTATAACTACAGATTAAGATTAGCCTTCTTCAAATACTCGATGGCCTTGTCGCTAAGTGTCGCGAGGTCTTCAATTTGTCCGTTGATTGTTACATATACGGTAGGGAAATAATCGAACTTGCGGAGCGTAAGCGAAGCGAGTTCTTACAAACAACTCCAGACCGAACTGTCACCTGGCTACTAGGACGTCTCGGCATTTGGATGGCTTTTTGATTTCGAGTTTGTCCGACGATAACTTTAGTAACGTTTTTCTTTATGAAATTTCTTGGGGCTGTAGCAGATATACATAAAATTTGTAAGTTCGTATAATATTATGAGCAGGATCGATCAAGTGGTTAAGGAGAAAAAAAATCCTCCTTAGGGTCTCGTTATATTGGTCAACTCGTTTGCAAGTAAATAGCGAGTTCTCAGTTCGAGGCGGACTACTAGTATTTCTCAATTCAACCCAACCGTATAAAAACGATTTCATACAAAACCAAGAACGTATTGGTATCAGTATCACACAGTATTAATAGTCTAGGTAGTTAAAATTGCTAGTAATTAATTTCCATTTCATTCATTAGGCCTTGAGGAGAGTTTATTACTCTGCAGTACCTACAGTTATCAGTTATGAACATTATCGATACGCCACCATAAGATTTTGTTGAGAACTTAAACTACGAGCTATGATGAGTATGATGACATTGTTGACGGTGTTTGAATGGATTGTAATTTCAAATTTTATCGATAAATAACATTTATTTACATAATTAAATATACAGAGGCACTACAGTACAAATATTAAACTAAATTAATAACTAGCTCAAATCTAAACTAGGCCCTTGCGGCATTGTACCAAGGATGCTGGCGGCATTCCCTCGTTGTATCGCAATGCTGATATGTTGTGCGAGGAAACCGCCAGCTCTTCAGCCACCAGTTACGTCAACCAGACGCTTCGCGATTTCTGCAAAAAACTTGTGTGCGCTGGGACCCCATGTACCTAGAGTTTCAACTCCCAAAGGTACAAAATGGTACTCTCTACCGAGACTTTTATATTTGTTACGTTTTAAAATCCATAATTTTAAGTGCATATATTGGTACATACATTCGCTATCAAATATATCAGAGCGGCCAAGGAACTCAAAAATATCTGAACATGCACTTTATCGCCTTGAATGACAATAGATGCCTTGTTCAGATATTTGTGACCACCTTGGCCGCTCCGATATATCAGATGGCGACTGTACAATCAATTCGATTTACGTATTGTTCATTTAACTAAAAACCACTCATATAAACTAAATAAATCGGAATTTTGAATTCACGATATTGGTTTTAATTACTTAAATTCATGATATACTCTGGCCGCTTTTCTCCCGTCTCAGAAATAAGATATAATTGTTGTTTTGTAAAGAAAACCATGTTTCAAGCCAGGCAAAGTTGTGCATCGGAGGAAAAGTTGTAGCACGCGACGGTATGTCATTGCCTGAATAGCAGTCACATTAGTTTGTTTGTCGACATTATATGTATTAAAATATATGAAGTACTTCAAATAAGAAATAATAGAGTCAATGACTCGCTAAGAAAGTGTCACTATCTTATCTATTTGATTGTATGACTTTCACAGTTAAGGTGCTCTTACACGGGCGATGAAAATTGCCAAATTGCCAAAATTTTTACGTCACGGCCATTTCAAGCAATTTGAATATTGCTCAATATGGAGCAATCAATTCTCCAGTATGGCGATATTCTGCCAATTTCCCCATTTGCAGCAACTCGGGAAACTAGGCAAATTGCCCAAATATCTGAGTGGAGCAATTCGAGAAATCATTGCCGAAATAATCCTCCATTAACTTCGGCAACGTATCGCCGAGCAATAATTGCCCGTAAAATCGCCCGTGTAAAAGCACCTTTAGAATGTAAGAAATATACTCGTAGTTTTCAACTCTCCCTTATCATTTCCAAAAGAAATTTGACTGTCACTGCCCATGCCCATCCACAGTTCTAAGATTTGGTGAGGAATAGAAAAAAAACCGCATGGCGCCTCTCGCTCTCGTAGCCCGGGCTCTCGGACACACCAACCACCAAGCTTTGGTGGGGAATAAAAAACTTATCATACTACCTTTTAGTAGGTGTCAACAATCTCAAAGTGAAACTGCGAAAAAGACAATCGATAATAGCGCTTCCTTCGTCGCACCTTTTAAAAAGGTTTACACCATGTCGTTTGGTCTTCGTCTTGACTTTCGCCGTCTATGCTATGGTATGTCTATGGATAAAACGTTTGAGTACAGTCGCCATCAAATATATCGGAGCGGCCAAGGTACTCAAAAAATCTGAGTATGCACTTTATTGTCTTGACAATAGAGGCGTTGTCCAGATATTTGTGACCACCTTGGCCGCTCCGATATATTTGATGGCGACTGCACATGAGCTACAGAGTATATACAGAGACAACACTTACATGTAAAAGGCACCCTGAACTTGTAAGCCAGGACTCTGGAGCCCGAGGAGCCCGCGTCTATAATAACTGCATGGTGCCGCTCGCTCTCGTAGCCCAGACTCTTGGCAAGGCCATCGAACCACTGTGTCTGGCCCGCGAAGAGACCTGCGGCAAAAACAAGGGTAATGGTTAACAATAACATTGGTAGAGGATGTACGCGAAGACAGGCGCAGATGGCGACGTAATCGTAAAGAAAAACGTTGTTTGGAAATGTCAAATCCATGCGGTCTATATACAGTCGTAGTCCTTCGAAAATGGCGGGAATATGGCACCATTTTATAAGAAATATGACACCATTTATAACCTGCAGGTTTTGATAATAACCTTAAAAAAATTGACAGATAGGAACCAATTAGACAGAAAACTGGTTTAATATATAACTGGTAATTAGGTTTTATTATTTCGCGCCAACAAACAGGGTGGCCATGTTTCCCAATAGAAATGTATCGAGTTAAAGTTTTTGTTTATTGAGAGCTACGACGCCTCATACATAAACAAATACACACAGATTAACAAGAATTTATATTCCCAGACCGTGTTACAACGGTACCTATTATAATCATATTGCTATATTTTTTTTTTTTTAATTAGCCTAAAGTAGTGTCCCACTGCTGGGCAAAGGCCTCTCCCGCTGTTTTCCATAACTCTCGGTCCCCCGCTTTTCCCGGCCAGGTGCTGAGGAAAGTATCCAAAATTTGGGATACTTGGATTGCTATCATAAAAAAGAAAAATTTGGTGCATAATTTATTATTTATTAAAAGGCGTAACGCATAAAGTGCATGCAAACCATTAATAAAACGTGAAACAAATTGCGTGAGACTTTTCCCTACAGCATAATTAGTTACAATAATTATGGGTTACGTGACGAACCTTAGTAACTTGTGACCGTGAGTAGTATTTTGACGATTTCCCTCCCCCCTAAACGGGTCACGTAGTATGGGTACGTTCCCTTATTAAACACATTCCTCCGCAACGCATCCTCGCTCATCTAAGCACAGCTTTTTGAATTTGTGAGTTATTATTTATTTTATTTTATTTATATTTTTATTTTGAGTTGTGAGTTATATAATTAATATAATTATAGAAATTCACAATACATATACTAACTGTTATGATTTTTAATATCAGTGGCAGTAAATTTAAGAGAAATATGTAGCGCCACGTACCCAGCATTTTTAAGGGGTGGGGCATTTTGTAAAATATTCGGGCCTTATAGCACGATGGGGCAAATGCCCACTTTGCCCCACCGTGGGTACATCTATGTGTAGCGCGCCTTGCGCCATTACATTTATGTTACAATCAAACTCGAACGCCAAATTCAAGATATTTTAGATTTACATAGAAATGTAATTTTAGAAAATCTTTTTAATGTATCTCCAAAAATTTACAAAGGCCATTGGGACGTAGTAAACTCAAGACAAGTAGCCTTTGTTAATAAACTAGGCCAAGTCTATGCTGACACTAGTGAAACGACTACCATGACTGCCTCAATTTTGACGGTATATTGCTAAATAAAGTTTTAAGCTAATTACTGCCGGCGTGCCTAATTATACGCACGCATATGCAAGTGAACATTATTTCTACACTTCTGTGAGAAAAATAAAGCCAAATTAGCTCTGGCTAGTGTATAAATATTTGACGATCCGCCACTGGAAGATATCCTAGGCAGTTTTAACCAACTTTATCAAACATCTCGGTGAAGCCATCGCTGACCGGTGGCAGAGACCACTTTGTATTGGGCTGGCTAAGATCCAAAATTATAATTTCGATAATCCGAGCCACCAGCATGTGTATCCGTGGGACACGGCACAGATTCAAATCCACCCAACATTTCTTCAGTTTCATCGACGGTGCTGCCCTGCCCAGCCCGTCTACCTCTGCCCTGCACTAATGCCACGTTCTTGTTGTTGGCAAATGATTGATTAAAATTGTAACACTATTTTACGTTTTAACATACTGAGCTGAGATGAGACATACTTTATTAATAGGTATATGTAGTGATAAATTAGCATTCCAATAGTAGGCGTCTTCGTATGGTATGTCTAGATGACTAGACATTTTCACTAGTAAATTATTATTTACTAGATTTATGCGAAATTAACGTCCGGTTATTTAATGTGTTAATCATGTACAGTCAGCATCAATAGTATCTTCCTACACGAAGGCCGCAAAAATATGTGACACGCTCTTATTTCTAGAGCCATAGGAGCGTGTCACATATTTTTGCGGCCTTCGTGTAGAAAGATACTATTGATGCTGACTGTACGACGTGCTACAGACATTTTAATTTCCTTTTGATGGCATAATTTATTTACCCTACGGCGAGAACTAAAAGGAGGGTTAGTTGAAAACGTAACAGACAAAATCTGTAATAACAACTAAATTATATAACATAAGGGACAAATTGTAACAAAATTACGTACCACAGAATAATATAGGATATCTCAGTAGACTCGTAACATTGGCCATTACGGATCAGTCCGCGCATATAGACAAATTCCGACGAAATGAAAACTGGTAGAGATGAAACGGATTAAGTGTGCAAACTGGGTGGCCGCTCGATTGGAGGTGAGTCGGTGACCGACTGCGCGAGCGCCGACGAGTTCGTGGTAAACAAATGAAAACGTATCGGAGTCGCCCGAGTGAACGCTACTCAAATCCAGGAGCTCGACACAGCGCCGCGTAACGCTCGTTCTGTTCGCTGTTCTTATCCTTAGTCTACCTTATCTTTCCACGATCGTAAAAAAAAAAACATTTTGATTAGATTTTTCCATTTCAATTTTTAGCACCGTCAACAGTTTTTTTAGTAGGTACGGTACCTACACTAGTTACGCCCGTAGGTATATATGTGACATTCCAAGGGAAAAGGTACCTTATGGCGGTTGAGGTTGGGGTTTACGCTATTTCTAACGACACTGCAATAGTAATGCGATGCTTCGCAACGTAAGCGCCAACCGCCTTAAGGTACTTTCACCCGTGGGACGTCACATATTACCTTACCTTTTAGTTTGACATTACTTCTTCTTCCTTCTTCCTAGCGTTTATCCCGGCTTGGGGTCCGCTTGACAACCTAATTCCATGAATTGGCATAGACACTAGTTTTTACGAAAGCGACTGCCATCAGACCTTCCAACCCAGAGGGGAAACTAGGCCTTTTTTGGGATTAGGTCCGGTTTCCTTACGATGTTTTCCTTCACCGAAAAGCGACTGGTAAATATCAAATGATATTCCGTACATAAGTTCCGAAAAACTCAGTGGTACGAGCCGGGGTTTGAACCCGAGACCTCCGGATTGAAAGTCGGACGTCTTACCGCAAGGCTACCAGCGCTTCTTTTAGTTTGACATTACATTTTTATTAAATGAACTTAACTTAACTGATGTAGGTATCAAGATAAAGTTGAGAGCCCCCCTAAAAATTAACATCAAAAATCTTGGTGGCTCCACTTCTCAAATCCATCCTTGGGTCCTAAGGAACAATGATGACGAGGGAAATCTTTTTCTCAAACATGCGCGGAAATGTTGTCGTTACGTTCGTGAAAATAGACTCGGAAGTATCACGTTTCGGGCGCCGTAGTGAGACTTGATATGTAAAGGATTTTCATACTACTTTGCAGGCTTAGCCGGCGACCGCCAAGCACTCGCCCCCGCGGGCGGGGCGGGCGCCGCCGGTCACTGCCGCGCAGGCGCCGGCTACGAGTACGATAGACTTTTAGGCTTTAAGTATTAGGTTTTAGGTCTTATTTCCACGCATTTTTTTTGAGAAAAGCACTACATGCCTCGGCGTGAAAACGGATTCCCGGCCTCGTATCCCTATCCGGCCACGCTACGCTCGGCCTATATATATATATACCTACTTGGCCGGAAATCCCTATTTCCCCAGCCTCTGCTGTAATGTATTGTTCACGAAAAGCTGTTATTGACTTTTTTATGACGTGTGTAAGCGCAGCTATGTCCATATACGATTTTAAGCTAACATGGTCATTAACATTACAAAAACTATTTAAAACGGGATATTTACCATGTGAGTTTTTTATTAGCGGTAGTAGTAGCAGTGACAACGGACGAAAAAAACCAACTCGAAAGAGGGTAGATCGCTATGCATGGTGTGTGGGTAGACCACAACTGACACTCGCAGCAACTTCAGTTACTCCGTGATAATGGCGCATGTAACTGTGCCGAAATATCGGAAACTCACAATAAAAAACTCACATGGTAAGTATCCCGTTTTAATAGTACATTTCGATATTAGTGCGGAAAGAATGACATTTACGCACGAGTATCGAACGACGTTTTTTAATACAGTTGCGAAAAAAATATAAAATTGGCAATTATTCACTTTGAGGTTACTTTAGTACATGTATCCGAACGCTCCGCGCGGTGCGGTGCGGCGCTGTGATTGGCTGTCTGTCACTGTCATTAGCTGTGATTGGCTGGAAAAGTAAAAAGCACTAGTGCGCGATATCAAACTTTCTGCACGCTAAACCACTACAAGATAAGCACTTTTTTGAGTAACTGTATTAAAAATAGTTTTTGCAGCTATGTCAGTTTGTAAATATCATCACTCCTTTTATTTCAATATACAATGAAATGACACGCGCGTCAGTAAATGTTCCGTCGTTAGGCAAGCCTGTAGTCAACATACAGTGGGATAATTACAACCATGGGATTTCTCTAGGATTACAAGCATATAGTACTTATCACTACATAGTTTAAAACAAAGTCGCTTCCTGCTGTCTGTCTGTATGTATGCTTAGATCTTTAAAACTACGCAACGGATTTTGATGCGGTTTTTCATAAGGAAGGTTTATATGTATAATTGCACCTGTGCGAAAGCCGGGTCGAGTCGCTAGTAATGAATAAGATCCTAAAAATAATGACGTTATAATTTTTTTTTAATACTTTTACACTTTCTAAATACCTCTCCAATGACTACACACACAAATGGATTGAAACGAAACAAAAATCACCCACGTCTTATGTGTATGGGAAATATCCAAAAAATTAAATCATTTACCTTGTTAGCGTGAGTCATACACTTTCTAGTATTAACGGTCACTATATAATACCAGAGACTATAGAGATATAGACGACCACAGCCTAAGAACTTTTTGAAGCTTATGTAAATTGCGCCATCTATGTCAAAGCCACCTAATGATACCGAAAATGTAAGAAAAATGTCACCTGCACTGCTTCTCCACCTAGTAACAAATAGCGTACTAGTAGGACACTAGTAGCTACAATTACGCAATTTACATAAGCTTCAAAAAGTTCTTAGGCTGTGGTCGTCTATATCTCTATAGTCTCTGATAACACCACGGAGAGACAAACAGATGGACTTGGCAAAACTATAAGGGTTCCTAGTTGACTACGGAACCCTACTAAGATCCTTAACCCACTGCTAATGACGACACATTGTCGTCACGGCTCTACGAAGCATTTTCGCTACATAGCAGGAAACTCATGTTATCCGCTACGGTGTAGCGCTACGCGCGTAGCATAGCAGTGAGTGTGTTAAAAGAGTATTACAAAGGCTCAAGTCATTGCAAAAACAAGTAAGATATAGTAGACAAATATTACAACGAAATTGTAGGTACAAACGCGAACTTATCCCTTTAACGGGATCTCTTTCAGTTAACCTTTGAGTGGATGAGATGGGAAGGTTGAGAAAAAGCAGACAAATAAAGCAACGTGTACAATAAGGTACAAGAAAGACAGCATACAAAAACACAAGTACACATTATAGTATAGTAGGTAAATATCAATTTAACTAGAAAAATGAGGAAATTAAATAGAACAGGAAAACAAAAAAGGAAGGAAAAAAAGGAAAGGTTGGGCATGTTTAAGTAGCATACATAAGCAAATTGAATAAATAAGATATACACAAACTAGCAACATTTTATATTAGATCTATTTTAGGTATCCCCGGTTTCAATCCCTCAACTTCCAATAAAATATACAAAAGCCGTCATTTTAGGTGCCGAGAAAAGCAGAGTGATCCTAAATAGGGCTACATGTTCAGACGTTGGCAAAGGTTAAGGCAGTGGTGGGCCGGTGGGCCAGCTCCAGCTTGCGAAAGGGGTTTTCCTGGCCTGCAGGTCCTTACAAATTATTAGTATATAGTAATATGTAAGAAACATTTGTGCACCTTAGCCTGCGCTTTTAGTAGGTTTGCATACCATATTAGTGTGTTATAAAGTTATCTTTATTGAACACTCACCCATAAAATATGTCATGCATAATGCAGCGACAATGAGAAGAATGAATGTCTTCTTGAGACGACGTGGAGGTTTCAGCCCCCTGTTACTCCTTATGTTAATGTTTGGTGCTGCGCCATCATCTTTTAACTGGAAAACATGATGAAATAACATAACATTAAAGTTTATTTCATGATTTAAAAATTGAGGAGCTAAAAAAAATATTGGCACTTTTTTTTTATATTTCTTATACATTTTACACCTTTTTTAATAAATAAAACAAAGATTTAACTTTGAACCACTATTTGTAAATGTAACACACGCCAGCATCATTAGTGCTTGCTACAAAATCCATGTCCAGATTACGCGCAGCAAGACGTGGTCCACAGAAGCCGAACGCGAAACGTGAACATGTTTGCCGTATCATATCAAAAATAAATATTTTAATAGATCAAGATCAATAATAAGTCTATTGGTACCTTTAAACAAACATGGTTTTGAGGTAGACCCATACCTAATTTATCAGGTGAAATTAATTTGAAATATTGTGTATTGTTCAGATAAGACGAGAAGCATAAAATATTCCCACTACGCTGTAAATTTCATTCAATATTTACATTTAGCTTTTTTCAAGTCTCGGAACAACCAACACCCTTACCTCTAGGTACCGGTAAGTACTGAATTTTCCCATATCGGGCTGAAATAAACATCACAACCAGACACTACGTTAAATAATAATACTGTACTTTGAAACATTAAAAGACGTCAGCATTTTGTAACATGATTTCAGCGACTAAAGCCTTCCATATTTGGCTGAAGCTGAAATCGACGTATTCGACGTCGCTGACAAAAAATTCGGAGACAAAACACAGCTGTCAAAATTCTGTCAATAAAGTTGTTTGAGTTGCGTACATAAATGAAGCCACCTCTGATAACAGCAAGTTAAGAGCAACGAATTACACAGTACTTTAAATAGCTTGAGCATAAAACATAAAGACGTTTTTCACAGCAGTTATCTAGTAAAATACTTCTACTTTGTTTATGAAACCTTGTGCGTGCTGCAGCGTGTGAATCCAGCTTGACGCGTGAGTACTTTTATTTATAATAAAAATAACAAAATATATTATTATTAAGTTTTAAGGTTAACTATTATCATAGTAATAGCGAGTATGTATATTTACCATCAAGCAGATTAAATAATTAACGGTCCCCAGAAAGGTTAACCTTCAAATAAAATACAATATTATTCTGTCATATTATCAGTAAAATTTAACGAAATTAGTTACGTTTAACCTATATCTAAGTAACAAAGATAGATTGATAGGCTAAGGCTAAAAGTTACTGCAGTCTGTTTAAATAAAATCCAAATAAAACAACTGTACAAACATGGTATAAATTAGGTAACCAAAGCTAGAGTAGGTATAGTATGTATCTGTTAAGAGAACCTACTAGTTTTATTTATAACAACTAAATAACACAGGATAACACTAAATTTAACTTACCTTTCGTCTGCGTACATCAGCCATTTTAACTATACAAGTTAAGTACAAAAATTGAGGATGTAATTATTATATCTACAATCCACTAACACTGGTTGGTTCAACGGCTGCTAGATCACTAATTTGTTTGTTGTCAAGGAAAAATGTAAGGACTGCTGTCTGGCTGTCACTATCGCAGAGTCACGATGATTACGATGAATCTCAGTCTTATTAATGACCAACTCGCAAAGTAGGTAGTGGGGTACACTCTGCAACGAGTATCTAAAATAAGTAGGTATGAGAAGTAACCGAATTTATGATAGCGTTATCATAGGTTATCATATCTAGGTACTTCGGTACCCACCTATGTTAAAATATAGCACCATAATTATGATTAAACATGTCGTAATAATAGACTAGACTGTTTATTACGTTTAGGTAGATACACTAGATACCTAATCTAAAGTCGAGCTAAACAATTGGTTATTTCCGAAAGCCAAATGGTGCGGATTGATTCGAAAATGGACTCTTATTATTATTACAACTAGTAGTAAAAAATTTCCAATATAACAAGACCCATGAGACGATTTTTTCGCGCCTTCTAGCTCCATAATCCCTTGATCGATCCTGCTCATAATAATATACGAACTCTCAAATTATATGTATCACTGCTACAAGTGCTACAACCCTATCAAATTTCATGAAGATCAGAAAAACGTTACTAAAGTTATTGTCGAACAAATTCCCAAAATCAAAAAGCCGTCGAAATGCCGAGACGTCTCAGTAGCGAGTTGTTTGTAAGAACTGGATTTGCAGACAGTTGTTGCCAACAAAATTGTATGAACCACCAACCTAGGGCAGGGTGGCCTTGGTTGGTGGTTCATACAATTTTGTTGGCAACAACTGTCTACACGGTCCGTCCCGAACAAGGTTGCTCTGTCGGAGGGGCTTGTTGTATGCCATAAACTATTTGAATAGGAACTCAAGGTCAAGGTTAAAAGAGTGGGTACTCTGCCCTGCCCTGCCTACGACAATTACCGCTTGATCGAAACCATTCATCCAAACACAAGCAACCTTGACACTGCAGCGCTATATGTAAATATATAATTCAATGGTAACTAGGATAGGAAGTAGGTGCCTTGCCCAACTACTATTGTTGTAGGTACCTAACCTACACTTATGTAGAGTAGACCACGTGTAGATAGATAACATTGATTATTTAATCAGTTCTGCAGTCTAAGTCTACATATTGTAAAGATCATAATCATAAATTTTTATCTATTCCTATTTTTTATGTCAAGAACAGCCGTAATAAACAGTTCGCCAGTAATCGTAATGAATTTAATCATTTTCTTATATGTTTTCTTCGAGACGGGTCCTTTAGCTAGCTCCTTAGTGGATAAATATGACGAAGCCTGTTGCCGATTTCATCATTGGTTTGTATGAGACGAAGCCTGTTGCGGATAAGCATTTGAAGCCATCAGACGAAACCTGTGTTGCGGATGTTCATTAATTGTTCATTTATATAAATAAAGTTTTTCCTATATCTGAAGTTAGATGATGTCATATAGCCTATAGGTATAGGTACCTATTACAAGTTTGAAGCCGATAATTAAATATTGTTTTTGTACGTAGGTGAGTACCTGCGTACAAAAAATACCTGAGATCAACTTGAGGTATACTTAGGTATGTTGATATATAAGTCGATTAAGTACACACTACACAGTACACACCTGCTTGCGATGCTCATTTTTGTGTTTTTTACTGATAATAAATTTGGATTTGGTTAGGTTAGAACATAAAAGGATAGTCTGAGCTTAGAAGCAAGTCTAACCTAACCAAGCAAGCAAGTTTAACCTATATAAGTATTGGTACCTAGCTACTTCTACCTCAGATTTTGAGGTTGCAAGATTTAAGGGGCTACTTCGGGAAAAGGGACTAAATTTATTTTTGAATATATACTCTTTGTTTTTGGCACAAGCCGAAACACGATTGCTGAAAGTTGCCTCGATAGAAAAAAATCGAATTTGGTTCCTTTTTTCCCCTTATTTTTCTTAGCTTACGTAAACTATAAGAGATTAAGCAATATAACTAAGTAAAAAATGTGGTATTCTGGTTTATCTAAAAAGTCACAGAAGCAAAATTAGAAAAAACTTTTAAGATTCGCTTATTTATCGTAGTTTGGTCAAAAAGTCTGATCCTTAAGAGCGCTGCATCATGTGTTTCTTTCGTGCACGGGAGGCATAAACGTACCTATCTCTAACGGATGGGCGTGGCTTGTCCGAATCGAGGAATGGCCTTAATACTATTAAAGGTTAAAGCTTATTAATTATTAACTAAGTAAACTTAGCTGACCACTCTCACCAACCGTCGTTCAGTGGCTCACGGTATAATAACGTGCACTTTAGTATTTTCAAATTTACTGTCCTCCCCAACCCTATTTTTTTTTATCATATGTTTTATAAAGTCGTGGGGTTTTACAGAATTTACAGATAGCAATGGACCGGCAAACCCTGATAGAGAAGCTGAAAGAGTACGGCGTGGGCCGCCGGCAGCTCACCGACGACTTGTTCAAGGACGACCCGCTGCCGCCGCGGCTCGGCGTGCGAGACGAGGATGAAGAGGAGTTGTGTCATGAAATGTAAGTCTATAGAGCTAGAGAAGCTAAAGGATTACGGCGTGGCCCGCCGGCAGCTCACTAAAGACGAAAAATACTTGACGCAACGATTCTAACGGTCGGTAGAAGTGTGCTGGGCCCATAACCTGCAACGACCTTTTCAAGCGATTTCTATTTATTTAAATTAATATGGTATAAGTATAACCAACTACACATGTGTTCTTATTAAAACTCACACTATTATACTTAATCGCGTACTTACCATTATTTTTCTGACTGGTGGCGTCTGGTGGTCGCAGGCAACCACCCTTTTTTTGCCTACGACCACGTGTTCCGCGCTTTTACATAATTTCATTTAAGTACTTTACTTTTCAGAATTAAATCCACATGCAGCATTCCCGGTTGCCAGTTCACAACAGAATCTCTACTAGAGTTCGAAAACCACTACAACACCTCACATAGGTACTCGTGCAGTCAATGCAAGAAAGTTCTTCCGTCGCCGCATCTGCTAGACTTGCATATACAGGAGCAACACGACTCCTTCTTTGCTGTGCTGGCCGCTAAGAAACCGTCGGTAAGGCAAATTAAACCTTAATTCGAATGAATTAATGTCTTGTTTGATTGGTGTGTAAGAAACCAGAATGATATGATATCACCCGATCAGCACCGTGCAAATATGTACTCTATTTTCTAAGCGTTAGAGTCGGTATGTTTGAGATATTTCTAAGGGCATTGTCACACTTGAGCGATTTGAAAGCTCGTACGCGGCGAACTCGCGGCGTGTACGCTCCCATACAAAACTCGCTCGCAAATCGCAAGTGTGATAACGCTCTAATAGTGTGTGTAAATGTACCATCGGGTTCAAAAATGCATGGGCAATTTATGAATGAATTCATTGACAAATTGGCCATGCAATTATGAACCCGATAGTACAATGCTTTTATGAAATCAACTATTTTATTTTACAAATTTATTTTCAGTATTGCTGCTATATAGAAGAATGTAAAGAAAAATTCAAGAATGCAGAAGAACGACTAGAACACTGTGTAAACGTTCACAAAATGCCCAAAGACTTCAGATTTGACCAAAAGCCCAAAAACAAGAAAACTAAAGCAAAAATGAAAAATAAAAAGCAGACTGATGAAGACTCCATGGATGTCGATAAAGTTGCAGAACAAAAACAATTCTTCTTCACCAATAGAAAACATAAAGCTTTTCCTAAATATACAGGAAAGAAGTTTACCACAGATAAAGAAAATGCTACAGCAGATGTAAACATGGATAACGTTGTAAAGGACTTGAAAGATAGTTTACCAACTTAATAAAACAAACTTTACATCATAACAGTTTATTTACTCTCACAATCATTACTATTAAATAAATAAACGTAAGCTTATTACTACATTTCAACTTGTTATATGACTTGCATATATTCACATTCAGTGATATATTAATTATAATATTATTATCTTCAGAGCATTTTTTTTTTTAAATTTTGACAGTGCAATGGCAAACTATTCGAGATTCCTATTTCGACGTCGAACAACACCAACGTAGAGAGTATTAATATACATTTTTCATTTCCTGTTTTCTGGAGTAGAACTCTCTAAAATATCTAGGTATTACAGGAAATTATGGCTGCTCCATTAATTTCATTCTTTCGAATATTGCCTTACACTTAATAATTACGAATAAGGTTTAGTTGTCACTTTGACTACTTGTAATAAACAAAAGTGCATCAACTTCTCGGGGAAAATAAAAAACTCATTTTTATCTAAATAATCTCAAACAAATATCTATAGTGGGTTAAATTAAAAATGAATTTTATTGAATTAAATTTAATGAGTTAACTAATATTACTTTTGATTGAGTCGTAAGCGCCGATGATGCACTTTTATTTAAAACTTGCAAATGGAACATCACATTCAATAAATAAAAAATCACTTCTCAAAGTCTAATCTCGCTTACTTAGCCTTGCCTTGGGCAGCGACGGCAGCCATGGCCTTCTTGACCGTTTCCTCGTCGCCAAGGAACTGCATGGAGTCCGTGGGCTTCATGTCCTCGTCCAACTCGTACACGAACGGGATGCCAGTGGGGAGGTTCAGTTCCATGATGGCCGCGTCGCTGAGACCTGACACATAAATATATTGTAAGAAACTTAAATAGATATAATATTGTGACCAGGCGCTGGAAACAAACCAGCATCTTCTGCTTTTTTAGGGTTGCATACCCAAAGGGTAAAACGGGGCCCTATTACTCCGTTCGTCCGTCCGTATGTCACTAGAATGTATCTCATGATGAACCGTAATAGTTAGACACTTGAAATTTTCATAGAAATACATCATTTCTATTGCCACAATAACAATAAATACTAAAAGCCGAATAAAATATCAGTGTGTTGAGATTTACAGGCACAAGAGGTATCGTGTATTTCACTGCTACTATACCCCACCCATTTCCAAACTTTAATTTTAACTTTCAAGTAAAGATTAACAACCTGATCTTCAAATAAGGTCAACTTACCATCTAAATGCTTGACAATCCCTCGAAGGCTGTTTCCGTGGGCGGCAATGATAATCTTCTTGCCTTCCTTGATCTGAAAAAAAGTTAAATGACGGCGTTTTACACAAAATAAAACGCTAATTATGAAAAACTTACAAATTTGAGATCTAAAGTAAACATTGAGAGATGGCAACACTGTTGATGGTCGTTCTGTCCCTTTCTAGCATAGACGTCCCTACACTCTCTCGCTCACACAGTGGATGCCCCACCAATTTCCCCCACCATTCCGGCAGGCAGTTTCGTCACGAAAATGTAAAACTCATTGTCTCAATATTTATTTATTTTATACCAGGCAGGTTTGAAAACTTTAGATCTCAAATTTGTAAGTTTTTCATAATTAGCGTTTTATTTTGTGTAAAACGCCGTCATTATAAAAAACTGTACGAAATTTGAGATCTAAAGTAAACATTGAGACGTGTTTGTTATCGCCTGGTGGAAGGTGGAAGCGTAAAACGCCAAGCCAATGTGACAATACAACAGCAATGAATGTTCATTGCGATGGTGTATGGCAACACCATGAATTTTAATAACCGTGTAGCGAGAGGTAGGTAGATGTAAATCTATGTTGTACCTACATTGGTATAGTACTAACTTTATAAGTTATTAGAAGTACCTACCTATAAGTATTCAAGAAATATTTCACCAGAAAAGACCTTCGCAATAGTGATCTAATGAAAACAAAATCTAATTGAAACAAAAAACAAATGTTAACTGACTAAGTGTAAGTCTGAACCTCCAGGAAGAGATCATTATTAATCAGCATAATGGTAAAGGAATGTAAGTGGTTCACTTAACCTCATAACATGTAATCAGATATATAAAAAAATAAATAAAACATAACAGTTGTGTTGTTGTTTATATTTTTAATTTCTCCTTTCCTCAACTGACATGTTAGTAAATTACAGTAATCCCCAATTGCTCAGTGACAATTTATAGAAACAGAACAAGGTACCTTTTATTTTTTATTTCCAAAGTTTCAAGGATTTACGTAGTGTTTACACTGAATAGATAATTGTGTACTACAGTACAAATATTAAACTAAATTAATATCTAGCTTAATCTAAAATAGGCCCTTGCGGCCTTGTACCAAGGATGCTTGCGGCATTTCTGTATTGTGTACTTAATTGGCAATTACATTATGTATTTATATACATAATGTCATTGCCTAAATTTACTGAGTGATTTATATCACTCAGTAAATTTAGGGATTGTTGAAAGCTAATAAAGTATAGCTTTACGATATAGATAAGTTAAAATTAATAAAGAAATGAGTTTGCTTTGTTGTAAGAGCAATTCAACACACAATTATGAACATAATAAAACTATTTCAGTAAATAGCTTGCTAACGAAAAAGTCTTTATTGTAAGAAATAAGTAGGTCCATGTTTACATTTACTAAATATAGTCTATGAAACTTAAACTATTCCGGGGCATCGTCCCCAGCACATTAGCCGCATTCACCTGCTAGATGGCGAAGCTCAGCCTTTTGAGCGAAGTAAGAACCTGTTAGCGAACAAGAAAATATTTATTCAATTGTTTACGGATTGAATATATGTTACACAGTATTACATTAACCACAGGTGGATGCAATATGCAATCATATCAATTTTATACCTACATTAAAATGTACAACGAGTAGGTACATAGTTGATATAAGAGAATTGATTCTAGTAGGTATAGGTAAATACAAATCCTTATTAAATTCTGCATTCTGCATCTTCTTTTTAGTACACTGTAACTAAGGATGTGGTTACGTTTTTGTTTTGAGAAGATTTTTAGCAAGATTCTTAGCTCTGGCTAAATTACCTCACTTGTAGTAGAGACTTTACTCTATTTACAATCAAAACCATATATGTGCGCTGCGTGCACATAAGGAAAAGAATAGAATAGAATAGAACTTTATTGCATTCATGTTAGTGTACAGGAACGTCAAATAAGAAATGCTATTTCTATACTTATACCTATAGATTTCATAGAAATGTAGCCAGGGTTTGTGCCCTTACAGGTTATTTATTTTGTTTTAGTTGTGACCATTTATTTCTTTGTTCATGAGCCAAAACATACCAGAATATAATAGACATTATGCCGTAATCATGTATTGCTAATAAGTATTTTGGGTCAGTTTAATCATAACGCTTGTATTGGATCTAGATTTAAATCTGTGATAAATTGTGGACGAGTTTAGTGCAGGGAACCACTTTGTCGATTTACAAGGACACTTTTTTCCCTCACTAATAGATAGTGCATATTGCAATAAAGTGGTTCCTTTCTCTGTACACTGACACAATTAAAAGTATAATGGCAAGTTTCTTGCCTTTTATTCCTTTTTATTACCAAGTTAAGGATACTATTATTTTAACTGTACAGGTTAATTGTCAACGGACTTAAAGATGAGTGTAGTATTTAGTGAATTCAGGTTCATCTGCCTAGTTTACAGCCAGAGTTTGAACTTAACGAAGACATACCTGTGGCCAAATTAAGAATGTTAAGATAAATTGTTTAATACACGTTATGTTTATGTATAGGTGTAGCACTCCAAAACCATAAAAGTAGTTTTACAAAGTAGCTACTTAGCTCTTAAAGTACCTAAGGTTCTGATAAGAACCCAACCAGATCTATCCTAGACTGGATTTGAATAAACTGACTCAATTTTGAAAATATCAGGCGTTTTTAGGTTGTACTGTCTAGAAAAAACGCCAAGTTCTGTCCACATTTTCTTGTGTGTATATGTAATTACACTACTGCCACATTTCCTTAACATTTAGTAAATGGGTACTGCCATGAGTTAAGATACTTTGGTATTTACGAAAATACATGCATTGTTTACTTAACATATCAGACAATAATTTCATCAACAAATTACAATATCCCATTAATCCGGTTTCTATACTTGGCAGGGCCGTACTCGCAGGTAACCATGGACATGGGTACTATTATTCGAAATTCACTTGCACTAATGTGTGTGATATTCCTGTAGGTACAAACCTTACAAAAGAACTTTGAAATCACTTGCGGTTTTTTACCCAAGTTATTTTCAAACAATATTCATATTGGACATGGCGGAAACATAGCTTTTAGCTAAGCAGTGAGCTTAGGATACTTGTATTTATAATAACAAGTTAAGCTAACGTACAACAGGGTTTATACTTGATTTTGGGAGCTTATGACTGCTCCTGGTTTTATTTATGCGCACTTGCCAAAGTGTTTACCTGTCAAATTAGCACACTCGTTAGACTTAGCGTCTCATTCTCATTTTAATAATTTTAATAAATTAGACAAATTCGAGTACTTAAAATGCGGAACGTTTCATGATTTTGCGGGTCACCCTTACGTAGGGGCCATGCACATTTTTACTGCTGCTGAAGCAAGTAATCAACTAAATATAATTTGTTTAAGCAGACCAAGAGTCTCGAGTGCATAATCTATTCCAACCCATGTTTTCGATTTTTCACTAAGTAAATTTAATCAGAAATAAACCAATGCTGGTTTATGCAACAAAATATGTGAAATATCGTTAGATTTAATTGAAGTATCGTTAAAGGCACTGAAAACTTCGATTAATGGGGTGTTTGTTAACCAGAGACTGTTCTGTTGGCACTCTTTGCTACAGCAAAGAAGGCTCCAGTTCTGGGCTAAACCGTTTAGTTTACAGGTTTTTGAAGGAGGTTTCCTGCATGGATTAATTAAACCTCCCATCCCAAACCATTAGAGGATAGTTTTAAGAGCATTACATGGTTTTCTCGTTCATGATGTCTTAACCATTTAAATTAGGTATTATATACAGCTTAAATAAAGTCTTTGTGTGCACATGACAGCACTTGCCCTTAAGGACAGATTACAGACCTGTTGTACTACTAGTAATTTTTACAATACCGAAATATTTAGCCAAACTATTTGTAAGGCAATTTTTGAACATTTGGTTTTCAACATGCTTGCCTACGCAGCAATATGATCGGTAGTTTCCCTGCATCGATGACAGGTAGATCCAGGTCATGATATATGCTTTGACATGGCTTTAACCTTTTTACCACCATGGCCCACCATATGATAAGCAGAAGAAAATGTTACTAGAATGCGCGGAAGTCCATCTGAAGCTGTAAGCATTATCGTCGGTTAGTTCCGACTGTGGAGTATAATGGGTCCACTTTTAGACTGCTTACCTGCAGATTAATAATTATTGTACAGTAGGTACACCTTGCGCAGGTTTGGGTCTTTTGCATATTCTCTCAGGGTTGATGCCGAAAGTAATTTGCGAATAGTATTTCGCCAACTATAAGTCAATGAGGATAAAAAACACTTAGATTATAAATGGTGCTTTTTAACCGTTATTTTGGAACCATTTTTTACGCTTTTATGAGATCTGGTCTCTAGCGACTCGGTACCTTAGACTGTATGGATTTGAGGTTCTCAAATCATAACTAACGTGCAGCGTCATGTTCCCATAGCTTTGCGCGTTTATCCAATAAAATGATATATTTTATTGTGTGCCTTGCGAAGGCTGAATATTATTACGGCAGATACCGAATAATAAAGATAATATGTATGACTATTTTATTTTAAACACCTTAGCGCAGGTGGTCACCATCAATTTTATTTGCACTTTCATTGTGAATCGAATTGAATGCTCATGAGGCAGTTCATAAATAGTGTTCCTTGCTCAGGAGGATGCCTTGCGCAGGCAGTGTTAAAAAAAAAGGCTTATGCGCCAGTCAAAATGTGGAACGCTTTTGATTGGAAATGAATTCAGCATGTCATCCTTGCGCAGGCGTCATGCCTATCTTATCATTCAAATTTGACTAGAAATACTGCCTATAGGGAAGTATTCACATGTACTTCAATAGTAGTTATAAGAAAACCTCGTTATACACGAAATTTAAGGACTGACACTCTTGTATGCAGTTTCGTATAAGGTTAATAAGACATTAACTCAATCGAATATTAAATAAGAAACCGTACAATACAGTTGCTTGTCAAAAAAAACAAAACACATTATACTTAGGAGGTAATTATAACTGCTTACAAGAGTATACTTTTCTTAACAATTTCAATCGAAAATTACCGTTATAGATTTGTTACTTAACGTGTGTCCCTGAGAGTAGAAATACAAGACCTTTAAGGGGAGCTTTATCAACTCTCTAGCGGGTCCACACTTTTTAACAAATGTGAATATTTTTGGGGCACCTAATTGTAACCAATGGCCACCATTAACGGTAATGTGCGTATTGATATCCCGATCCTCAAGCTAGAAAATTGAGGGTATGTCCCTCACACATAAACATTTGATATAATTTCATATCACATTCAAACAACTATCACTACTATCAGTAAATAAAGAGATGTATAGAAACACCAATGGCAGTCATGCCATGATTCAATAAATGAATTTCTTGGAATGTAATGATACGCTAAAATAGGAAAATATTTAAATGTTGAAACATTTTAATAACATAATATCAAAAGGACTACCGCGATGGCACGGACATCCTTTGAATTTACTTGATTTCTATTTTGGATCGGTTCCTATTTGCTTAGGGACAGTAACTTCAAAAAATTTATTTCGAACGGTAAAAACCGTTAGAAACTGTTTTTCAAAGTATGAAGCTAAACTGGGATATGATTCAAAAACTCACCAGCAGTTTAGCTGACGACCTTTCACATTGAAAAACAGTAAGCCAATGAGTTTTACATTTTCGTGACGAAACTGCCTGCCGGAATGGTGGGGGAAATTGGTGGGGCATCCACTGTGTGAGCGAGAGAGTGTAGGGACGTCTATGCTAGAAAGGGACAGAACGACCATCAACAGTGTTGCCATCTCTCAATGTTTACTTTAGATCTCAAATTTCGTACAGTTTTTTATAATTTTTCATATTCATTCCATTATCAAACCATATGGAACCTTTTAAATGGAAAATCACTTGTTTTTTAGGAATATGGCATTGAAATAAACAGGCCACCACCATTAGGCCTGGCCCAGTGATTACAAAATGTACCTCTATACAAGTAGCGGTGGGTCAAATATTTTCTTAGGCAAGCCAGTGCTGAATTTGGCTTAAAATTTCTTCATAAGCTGTAGGAAAAACTGCTCAGGTGCCTGAAACTTAGGCAAGCCGACGGGAATCGTGTTCTATGGACGCGCCGCCACTGCTCTATACTTAAGCACCATGACATGTTTTGTATACACAATTCATCCTTACTTGTCTTATCATTTAAACAAACATGTCAATTTCTAGAAACCGTAATGTCAGTTATTATTGAAGTTATTTGAGATTATTGAAAAAGATTTATTAAAAATTATATTTTTCAGTGGTTCCTTGATTGAATTCAATACTTCGCGAGTTTCTTTAAGTATATACAACATAATACAACAACAAAAGTCTAATTAAGTGATAATCCCCGAGAAAAGTGTGATTATGTCTTTGAGAAGTGTTTGTTTAGATAAGTAAAGATAAATTCTGTAAACACGGTGAAATTTAATTGGTAATCAGCAACCGATTTTTCTAATTCAGTTATCAATACCGTTCACATTTAAGTAGTTGGGCCATTTTATTTAAAGTTAACTCATTTTCTTTGAAATTTTTAGGTGAGTTGACTCAGTCTCAGAATCATAAGGAAACAGGAGAGTACAAAATTTTAATTAAAATTGCACAACTGCTACATGAACGTAATCCCTATTGATTAATAAATTACACCAATTGATTCCTTATTACCAATTAAATTTCATTGTGTATAAACAACTAATTCAAGATACCTGCGGCACAATAACGTCATTCCAGTATGGCAGTGTGCGCTCAATTGTGAGCTTCAAGCTCTCAAACATCGGGAACTCCTCAGGTTTTGGGTCACCAGCGTAGCGGGGGTCGTTCACAATGGTCTCGTAGTAGGGGTGGTCCTTCTCCATGGGGGGAGGGGGGACGTCGAAGCTGCGACGCCAGATTTGGACCTGATTTAAATAGAAACTATCAGGTGAAGTAAGACTAGTACAAAGGAATACACAATACATATAAAACAAAGTTGTGTCGGTCACACCATTTATAACTTAATAACGCCTGAACAAATTTTAATAATGTTTGATATTTGGATTTATCTCCACGCCGAATAGCAGAAAAACAATTAAAGTATTGGAAAAATTTTAAAAAATTGTTGGCAGTACAAAGTTTGATGGGTCAGCGGGGTTCTAGTTACACATAGAAAGAATAGGTACATACTTATTTAAAAAATCCTAGCCATTAGCCGTAGCGACACCTGGCGCACCGCCTCGTGAGGAAATTGCCTCGGCCGAGTCACGTCCACACTAGCCGAGCTGCCGCGCGCGGCAATTTCCTCGCGAGGCAGTGCGCCAGGTGTAGACACGGCTATTGACATACATAATTGGGACTCACTTTTCTGCAGAGGAAAGTAAAAAGGTTTATCGTTTAAGATGAAAGGTTTAGAAATATTATAAAACTACTAAATTAAACAAAAACAGGTTACAGCTTTTTAAAATTGCTCTATAGCATTTAAAGTCATCCTACTGGAAAGTCTTGTACTTTCAGTCAACATTTTAAAAACAAGATTACAAAGTTCCGACAGTGGCAACAGTATTAATTTACACTCGCACAACACAAGCCAAGAACAGTTATACAATTACCTGAGCCTCGCCATATTTGGCTGCGGTCTCAGCCTTGTTAAGGCCAGTGAGTCCACCATAGTGCCTTTCGTTGAGCCTCCAGGTCTTGCTAACTGGCAGATCAGTCTGGTTAATTTCCTTCAACACAGAGTTCAGTGTGATCTGGGCGCGCTTCAGCACAGAAGTGTGGGCGATATCAAACGTGTAACCCTCGGCTTTCAACGCTTTACCCGCGGCAACCGCCTCCTCCCGACCTGTAGCAATTATCTAATCAGAAAATATCGAGACAAGATGAACATACTCTTAAAGTACTATTAAATCTTACCCTTGTCACTCAAATCGGCGTCGAACCATCCGCAAAACAAATTCTTCTGGTTCCACTCACTTTCGCCATGGCGAATCATAACAATTTTATATTTTCCAGGCATAGTTTTCGAAAATTTTGTGACCGGTCAAACCCTCAATTTAATACAGTTTGACACTAATAACCTCTCTTTGACCTTCCTTCGCGGTTCCATCAATGACGTTTTACGTATATAACAAAATTATAGTAAAGTTCACCTTGTTTTCTTTAAGATAAAGTTCATGTTAGAAAAAAATACTGAATCATAGAGAAAGATTTCAGTTCCAACGTGCTTACACGATGCAGTAGCAAAGGAAAGGCATTAGTTGATTACTCAAATGACTGAAATACACCTCTGAATTAAAAAGTTTTCTCGCATGGTGTACGAATATGTCAACATACGTACGGCCTAATATTTTATTTTGATGCAAAATATTTTTGAAGCGAAGTCTCCTTTCCCTTTTAACATTGGAGTGAAAAAGTGCTTAACTGAAAAAAATGGCAAAGAAGAAATCCGATAACGATTCCTTACCTAAAGATAAAACGTTACCAAAACCTAAAAATAAACCCATAAAACTGAAAATTCAGCTTAAAAGTAAGTGATTCAATTTATTATATTTTTGCAATTCAGCAACATTTCTGAACAACTGGCTATGGTGGACTGCTTTAATTTATTTGAAATTAGATACCTTCTTGAATCAAGGCTTAACTCACGTTTTAGCCACACAAATCTTTTTGTTCCTGGCTTTTATAGCGAAAGACTTCTTATGTCAAGTTTTTTATAACAATAAATCTCACAAAAAAATCTGAAAACGTGTATGAGTGTTGCCTTCACGCGTTGCTGGTTCTTTTATCTTCTAGCATTTGGTGAAGTTAATTATAATTTGATAATCATAGAAAAAAAATGCTAGAAAATCTGTGGGGCTCTTGATTATCTTTAGGTCCTCAGACTTCAATTGGCGTGCATGATTGTAGTAAAATTTGGCGACCAGTACTATTGGTGTGGTTGCATTTCAGTATCCAGTCCAAAATGCCAGACTGGCAATGCCTCTAATAAGTCTAATAACTGATGACTCTTCTTCTTCTTAGTCACATACTCTTGACAGAGTAGTCATGGTCAATAGCCGCGTCTACACCAGGCGCACCGCCTCGCGAGGAAAAGGCAGCTTGGCTAGTGTGGACGTGCCTCACCCGAGGCATTGCGGCCGCGTGTGCGTTTGTCTCGGCCGAGGCACGTCCACACTAGCCGACCTGCCGCGCGCGGCAATTTCCTCGCGAGGCGGTGCGCCTGGTATAGACACGGCTATGAGGTCGTTGTATGGCATTTTATATAGTTTTTCGCCATCCTTCTCTACTTAGTGCATTTTGCACGCACAGATTTAAGCGTGATCCGGTGAGGGCCTTCACTTGATCAGTCCAGAACTGACGACTACACACCAATGAAATAATTCTAGGGATACACATTCAGCCCAAAGAGTGGTCCCACAATACTGCCGCACGTTTGTGCAGCAGTTTCTCACAGTCTTATTAATGGTGTAAGACTGGCTGGTTGTAAATTTTCATGAGCAATATTTTCAGTGAATCTTGTTTGAGTCTGTCCTTTATATTGTGTCTTTTCTACAACACCTTCAACTTTCAATCATCATCATCATCAATTATTTAACAGCTGGGCTTCAATGATTATTTTGATATGATTATTTTATATGACTTTGTATGAGTTCCTTCGCTCAACTAAAGTACTATTTATGATATTTTAAGTGTCTATAATATTTATATCTCTAGGTAATAAAAAGGACAGTGATAAGAAAAAGGCCTCGCAAGATAAAAATGCCGAAAAAGTTAAATCAAAGATGCTTCTCAATGTTCCCGTTAATAATATAAAAATACACAGGATGAATGAAGGTAAGTTAAATTTCTTTAGAATTTCTGAAAAATCCCATTTTAAATAGTTTTTGTAGTTCAGTCAGCAGCAGAAGTAGCTAACCGGGTAGGGTGTTCAAAATGACCTACACACGCTCTTATTCTCTTAACAATAATGTCGCGTCCAGCTCATTTTGAACACCCTACCCGCTTAGCTACTTTTGCTGCTGACTGTACTAGAAAGCTGTGATTTGCCATAGATAAAAAAATGACTCAACAAATTACCTTAATAATTTTGGACTAAAATTAGTGTCTACGTCAATTTATGGGATTAGGTTGTCAAGTGGACCCCAGGCTCAATTTAGTTTCTGGGAAAGCGAATGCCATCTAACCTTCCAACCCAGAGGGAAAACTAGGCCTTGTTGGGACCAGGTCAGGTTTCCTTACGATGTTTTTCTTCACCGAAAAGCGAATGGTAAATATCAGATGATATTTCGTACTTAAGCGCCAAAAAACTCAATGGTATGAGCCGGGGTTTGAACCCGAGACCTCTGTAACGAAAGTCTAATGTCTTGCCACCAGGCCACCATCTCTATTTAACTGCGCTTAAGCGAATTATTTTTATTTTAAATTTATTTATTTATCCCTTTTTATTTGTTTCTGAGGATCATTTATAGAATGTCTCTCAATTCAACATGCCCGTTGGCAAAGATTTCCACTCTGGTGCATTCCACGAAAAGTTTTGGGTATGTGACGCTACATTTTTAGTACTACTGGAAATGAGAAGATTCAGAAGATGCTGATATTTGGCGTGATAACATTTGATAACTCGACTTTAAGTTCGACTTTATATTCTACAGATTTATGCAGCTCTTTAAGGTAGCTGCCATATGCGTCACGTCCCCGACAAAAGTTGACCTATTCGTGGAACGCTTCTCCAATGATTTCCACTGTTGTTTGTCTGTAACCCTTCTCCAGTTTTACTGCTTTTAGTTAGACCGAATTATTACAAACTCCTTATTTGTCATGAATGTTTTTATTCCAGTGGCTCTAGCACAATTAGTGAAAGAGTGCCCTGTGGCAATCACTGAGAGTGCCCCGGTGCCCAAGAAAAGAGGCCGGAAAAATAAAATACTGGATCCAGGTAAATGTACTACGTTATTAAGTCAAGTATAATGCAATGCTACGATCACATAGGCGTGTGATTGACGAGCCGCATGACGAGGCGAATGGCGCTCGACTGATCAGACATGCGTATTGCCATTAGCCACTCCGCGAGCGAGCTCGCGTCGGGGGTTGTACGGTGAGACGATTATGTGAACGGACATTCGTGTTCGCACTCGTACGCGAATGATTCGTCGTCGAACTATTCGACGAACTCCGACGCGCATACGCACACGCTGGTGTGATCGCCGTATCAAGCGCAAAGAAATGATGCGTATATAAGTGCAAAAACATGCTGAGAAAGAAAGTTATAAGTGCAAAATATTTTAGCTGCACTTATAACTTTCTTTTTCAGCATGTTTTTTTTCTTCATAATTTCTCATATATTTTTCCCTACAGATTAGGGTTCACTCTAATAGTTCTAATTCGAGTATAAAACGAAATACTGGATAAAAAAAAAATTAAGTACCATGTAATAAATATTTTTACTGTATGATGATCGGTCGTGTCTTATTAATTACGTCTGCACCAGATTCTTAGTTTTTTTTAGCCAGATGTAGTCAATACATATACAATATTTAACAGTTTTAATATTAATGTACTCTCAAAACTCGTCTCGACCTCGACTAATCTATAGATCGTCGATCGAACAATGTTGTATGGGTCGATCCATCGTCGATTGATCGATTAGTGTAACATACTAGAATCGCATACTATAGTAGTTAATAAAGTCCTATAATTTTTAGAAACGGGTTCGGTCGTTCCTAAGAAAATGCCCAGGTTGCCTGCAAAGGCTAAAACTAAAAATACGACTAAGAAGATCGCTAAGGCAAAGAAGCCCAAAGGTAGGTGAACGGTAGCCAGTGTGGTAGTGACTTAGTGGGGATAAAATAGCCGTAGTGTATTTTTGCTTTTAGATACCTACATAAATATAAGCTTAGCGACGCTTTTGTATATTTCTAGTTTTTAGTTTAGACAAAAATATAGAAAAATTGTAGTGTAAAAGTAGTGTTAGTTGTCTGCATACATTTCCTTCCTTTTTTTTGCTTCTTCTTCTGTGCTTGTACAACACCAAAGTATGTAGTTTTTTATTATGCTAGGTTAAAATCGTTCTGAAAAAGCTATGACTATAAGGGAGACAAAGTTCCCACAGTAAAAAAATATTATTGGCCAGGACCATGTCTATCCAAAATCGCGTTCCCGTAATTAACCCTTTGACCGCCAAAGCCGTCAAATCACGTGCACGGAAAGTCGTGCCCTCAGCGCCAGGACGTGATATCACGTCCAAAATATAACCGGTTTGCCTTGCGCGCTCGCGCGCGCTGGCGCTGAGGGCACGATTTTTTTGCCCGATGCTTGGCGTTCAAAAGGTAGACGCCAAATCTATGTTCCATATTCGCTGTGTGCATGATTGTGGCGCCATCTCTTGGGCAGGTGGTCAATCTCATTTTTCCTTTTTTATAAATAGGTTGTATTCCTTGCTTATATGAAATGTCACTGGCTGATTCACTATTTGGACAGCAGACAGGGGATTTGCAGTTTCATTTCTTGTCACATTGAGCACTGCGATCGCTCGTTACCCCCACCATGCACTTCGCACATAGCGAATACTTGTATGCATGTATTTTTGTTTGACAATATCATTATAACTTCCATTCAATGTAATAAATATATTAGAGATGCAACGGATAGTGGTTTGGTCGGATACCGGATATTCGGCCGGACGCTCCGCCGAATATTCGGTATCCGGCCGCCGAATATTCGGCCGGTGATACTATACCTACAATTTGAGTTTCACAGGTGCGCGTCGTGCAGGTTTAGACTTGATTCCTAGTGAACGTTCGCGCGGACACATTTCTAGGCAACAAAACTAGTTTTATTATGTCAGTACGGAGTAACTTCTTTCAAAAGTACACACGCGCTCGCGTATTTTTTTGTATAAAAAATAAGTTTGTAGTGTTATCGTGAGTAGTGAGTGACTCTTGACTACATCCGGTATCCGGCCGGATAGTACGAAGATATCCGGTATCCGGCCGGATACTAAAATAAGGGCCGGGCCGGATAGGCCGGATACCGGATAGTAACCGGATATTCGGCGCATCTCTAAAATATATGGTGTTGCGGTACCGAATATCAGATATCATTTGGTCCATGGCCGGTACTTACAGTAGAACCTAGAAATTAAATATTTACTAGAAACCGAAACCACTTTTACGATAAAACTCTTATGCTACACTCGAGAGCAAAAATTTCGGGTCAGTAACATAAAAAATATTAAAAATATTTATAACGGGTTACTCACGTATTTTTAAAATTACGTGAGTAACCCGTTATAAATATTTTTAATATGTTAGAGTCTCACGAAAGTTTTTCAGTAACATAAACTTTAATATCTTTAAAATTAATATCTTTTGAGATATTCAAGAAAATGCTAGTGACCCGAAACTTTTGCTCTCGAGTGTATATAGGTGTAAATTTTTTGTGTGTGTCGCAGTTTCTTGTATCGCCGATTCACTGGATTACTTTCCTTATGTATATATTAACTGAATGGAGGTAGTAGTGTTCTGGCTTTTGCACTTCTTGTTTGAGGGCTGGGGACGCTTGTGGTGTCTGGAAAACAGTTTTGACTCACGACCACATTATTAACTCAGCATTTTTAAGTATTGAGCAGATAAGACTCCTTCATAGAACATCACATCCCTTTAACGACTTAATAAACCTTGTATTATAGACTTTTAAGCTTCCGCCCTTACTTGAATTAACTTAGCGTTGTTAATATAATCAATTATAGGGTAACATCATAGGGTAAATTCAAGCGAGCATTTCCATGCAATCGAGAACACAGACCGTTATATGAGTGTATATTGTTCCTTATATTTATTTGAGTAAATGTTAAATATTTTTACCAAGCTTACAGAATGTTCAACCAAAGTAGAAATAAAGAACAATCGTTTATTTCAGTTGCAGCTACAAAGCGAAAGGCTCCGAAAATTCCGCCTGCGATATCTCCACTTCCAAAAAGACCGAGAGGTCGGCCGCGGAACATAGCGAAACGAGGTAAGCCGACAGAGGAAGAAGACTCCACAATAACCTCCCCATCTATCCTGAGCTACAGTCAGCCTGAAACCAAAACACCGGTCACGGACACACAGAAAACGGTTGCTGAATCCCCAATAGATCCCAACGCAACTAAAAACAACAATTCTAGAAGAACGTCTGTGACCAGCGTACCAGCGTCTGAGTTTTCCTGGACCAAAGACATATCGGGATCCAGTACCACAACTTGCATTACAGTCACCTCCAACGACTTCGTGCGTATAGACGGGAAATTGCCCGAGCTTAAAATACCCAAATTGAATTTAGACCACGTAGAAAATAAAAATGAAGAACGTGAAACGGTCATGAACGAGGAAAAAGATCTTGAACATTCCCTTTCAGAAGATAGCAGCAGCAGCTCTTCCAGTTCGTCTTCTAGTCCCTCACATAGCGATAACACTGCTGTTGAAAACTGTTTAAACTTGAGCACATCTTCTATTTCCCCGCCTCCATACAGTCCGACTTATACGCCTCACGACCAAAACGTCGACAAAAATAAACGTGACGAAGTCACTACGATTTTAGAAATGTTAGCGCCCAAACTGAAAGTTTTGGAGTTAGACTTTTCCGATATCGAAGACGAGAGCGAAGACTTTGACATGGATCCATTTGAAGATAAGGTTTCAAAATATTTAGAGGAGGAGTACAACACGATGTTAGAGTGTAGTTTCTTTAACCGTATTTTATCTGAGAATTGTCCACCCCAAACTAATGTTCCCGAAATTGAACAGAAACATAGCGAAGAACTAGACTTCGCTATCCCTGATTTATCTACAATCTCCAATAAAAGTGCTTTTGACGGTGTTTCCGAGGCTCCAAGCAATATATCTCGGCGGCGGGACACCTATGATCCTACCGAGGACGACGACGTGTTGTCAATTTACGCCGATAACGTGTTTGATTCTACGAGGATGAGTAGCTTAGCTTCCAACCTTGAGGAATACGTGCCCCAGCCTCTCGCCCAGAGGCTTCAAACAGCCGTGCGCTACCAACCGTCCAAAAAAGACGAAGCAGAAACCGCAATTGCCAAAAAACCAGTCTGCGAGAAACAAAACGCGGATTCTACTTCTATACACAAGGAGCCAGAACTCGTTGAAGTTTCCAACGAAACGCTCGAGGCAGTGAATTATACCATCGAGGGACAAAAACTGACAAACAAGTCAGTGACAGACAAGAGAAGACCACCACTGACCATATACTATTACCCATCTTTTGCTGGCGCCAAAAGCCTAACGCTAAGGGGCGTCTGCTTCTTCTATCTTACCTCTACGTGTACTAAACAAGATACAGGACATACCTTGTTCTATCCTCACCGTTTCATTGAAGATAATGAGTTTAAAAGGCGACTGGCCCAACTCGGCGAAGAGCAGTTCTTCCAGGAGTATAATCATATTGCGAGGCGGCCGACATTACGAAACAAGTACGTTCAATTCTTTATCGACGAGTGCCAAAGGCGAGAGCTCCCTAAGATACTGGTAGAAATCGTTATAGATTTCTTATTAAAAACTCCTTTAAATACTGTGGAAAATGAAGATCTTAGAGTTCAAGTAGTTGAACACGCCTTGATACACCTCAACGAATGGGACTTAGGTGTTTGTGAACAGTTACTCGGATATAAAATCAGAGACGAAGTTCTGTGTGACGTGTTTATGAAGATTATAGCGATATCTCAAAACTTCTCGCGATTTAAGACCGTGTTCCTAAATCTGACCGATTACATGGTACGCAGGAATCGGACGTTTGATTATACTGTGGCTGTTCACATTTTGGAGAGAGTGTGCATTCTGCCTTTTGAAGAGCAGTTGGCAAAGAGTTTAATATCAATTATGGAAAGGACTGATAGGGAAATCTTTAAAACCAATATGTCGAATGTGTTTGATATGTTGTTGAGTACTTTTAACAAGGAATTATATAATAAGTTCCTAGCAATCAAAAAGAATGTGCCAATACAAAGTGAGGGGTTGAAGCCAGTGGCTAATCCTGTCCTGCCGCGCTCGCCACCTCTGCCGTCCCCCAGTGGCAGTCGGGAGCTGGCACCGCTGATCATCAACCCGAACAGCACACATGACTTTGAGCAGAGATATACCTCTCCGGATACTACAAATACGGATAATGCGGTAAGTGCCTTTTACCAATCACCCCCTTGACATATTTGGTTGTTTTAATTAAAAGACAGAAATAATATTTCGCTAAATGGTATGTTTGAATACATGATATAAATAAAATCCTTTGGAGAAAAAATCCTCCATCCATACTTCAACAGCAAATATATGATCAAATGACTTGACATAATTGTAAACAATAAAGGTATGTTTAGATCTTTCTAAACAACTACTTCGTGTAGTTGAATCAGCTCAATATTGTAGTACTTACATGTACGAGTATGTAGGTATTCTATATTGAAGTTACATAGAAAAATACTCGCTTCGTTTTTTTCTTAATAATCATTGGACAATTGATTCAAACACTACCTAGAAATCTTTTTATAAAATGAAAAAAAAGAAATTCATTTATTTTATAGGGCTGGTGACCTGTTATCTTTTTCATTGTATAGTCGCCATCAGATATATCGGTGCAGCCAAGGTGGTCACAAGTATCTGAATAACACCTCTATTTTCAAGTCGATAAAGTGCATGTTCAGATATTTTTGAGTACCTTGGCCGCTCCGTTATTATTGATGGCGTCTGTAAAATTAAAAAGACAACAATTCATGAGCGCTATAAAAATGCTAGGTGTTATTCAAGTCAACATTTTCATTATTCAAGTAGGCATAGCAAGTATAGCAACAAGCACTTTCGAATCGTCAGTTCTGGACAACATCTTAAGCTAATAATAATAAATAATTAAGAGCAATATATTGATACAATTGAATCAATTTACCAATGATTATTATATATATTTGACTATTCCCTAAATGTATGGTCATAATTTCCAGAACAAACCAGTAACGGAGCCAACCATAATAAGAACATTAAATCACCTCACCAGACCTCCCATGAACCTGTGTAAGAGACCACCCCCGGGACCAGGGCAGCGGGACATGTTCCGCAAATGGCAAAACAGGAGCATCATGTCCCAAGTCCCGAGAATGCCCTACATGAGGCCCCCGAGACCTTTGAAGAGGCCTATGCGACCTCCGTTAGAACAGCCACAGTTTGTATGTTGACTTTCTTTATTGTGGTGAAAATGGTAACTAATACGTGGATAAATACACTGATTAATAAATCTCATGCCCATGAATCGATTGGGAATAACACGTTTCACTTGGTAAAACATGCGGCTTCGATCGACGATCGATCGGTTGATGTGTTATAAAATATTGTTAACAATGAAACCGATCGATCAATCTACGTTGGTATATTTTTATTGATACGACGGAGATTTATAAATCTTTCTATATCTATAATTAATTGCATTGAAATCGACTGATCGGCGAGTCCTAGTACAAACTATAATTATAATATCGTTCGATTCGACTCAAGGATACATAATGAATGTGATGGATAGAGGAACGTCTGGTGTCATGTAGCACGTTGGATCGGGAGTCAAAATGACACGGGTTCTAATCCCGTGATGTTTCATTATGATTGTGATTCCATTGATGGTCACTTCGCAAAGGGGTTGGGACGCGTGTTCACAATTTATTACTGAATATACGATAGGATGGAAGGAGGTAGGATGCAACATCCCTAACTTATCCGATTCGAGCCGTGACATACCTTAGTGTTACCATTTGTTAATCTTTATTTATTGTTACAGAAATCCCAAAGAAGATATGGACCGGATTTTTAAATTTATCTAGCCTTCTAAGAAGTAACTCATAAGAGAAGTAAGTTTAAATAGTAACTATTAGATAATTAGTGTTTTGAATTGTTGTACCTCAAAGACATATTTTATTAGTTGGAAATAAATGTTTTATGTATGCGAGTAAAACTCGCATTCTCTAGGGATACTAACAATTTATGTTGCTTGACTTTAAATTTGATCTAAGTATGTATATGAAACTTGCTGGCAAAAATGTAATCTTATTTCTTGATAACAAAAAACATCGTTATTTTAGCATTTGAAAATGTTGAATGGACATATTGTGAATTCTTAGCCTTAGAAATAGTGAGCTATTGCAAAATTTTGTGATATAGTCGAGACAGATGTTAAATAATACGACAATTTAGTACTGGTAGCATGCCATAAAATGCAATTAGGGCCTTATTTTAACAAAAAAAGGAGCGGGTTGTATCAATGTCTAAACAAAAACGTCGAAAAAACGAAATGCCAATAATAATTCTAAACGTAACTGTAACGAAATTTTGGCTTTCAATTTTCGCGGCACCCGACCTGTTACGTTAGTGGTACTTACCATCCTATGAATAATTTCCTGAATGTAGGACCTCGATATATATATAGATAATTAGATATAAATGGACATCATCAGTCTTGTTTTATACGTTGACGATAATTACGTATAGTTTTCCGTCCTTGATTCCTTGTTAATTAGCTCGCCTTAACAAAATAGAAAAACAAAGCAGTTTAAATTATAACTAATAAAATAAAGTATCTTGTTTATTATTTTACCTAATTAACTTAACAACCTAAGTACGATTAATGTCCGCATGATCAATATCTATATCTATTCTATACCAGTAGGTACAGGTTCTTTAGGTTAAACTGGTTAATAGTTAATGTACAGGCAGACTATAACCATGAAAATGAAGTTACTTTGTCATACGAGAAAACCAACAAGTAATTCTGTTTTACTATAGCGCTTTTAAGCTTTTAAACCGGTTTGGCATCAAACGAAACTTCATATTAGATAAAAAGGACTGGTGAATAGGACTAGGTGGCCGTGTGTAAAATTGTCCTGGAATCTTTGTTTTAACTACCACATCAATTGATAATATTTCAGTTGTTATAATTTTTCCAATACTTGTAGCTTTCACTTGAAATATGAGTGTAAATCAAAATTTAGAACACTTTCCATGGAACATTACGAAATAAATAGATATAATTAAAAATTTAAATGAATGTTGCTAGCGTTCTTTAATTTGCATATAATTGGAGATTATGTTGTCATTTTGTAATAATTGCCATTCGTAGTTATATTAATGTTTTGTCTTATTCTAGGCGAATTCTACAAGAATTATATTATGAATATATAAAAGACATTCTCTCCTAAACGCACTATAGCTCTGAAAAAGACCTGAAATTTAATACAGTAATTTTGTTATCCGTAAGGACACTCAATGACTCAATAAATACATTCATCCTATTAGTCTAGTAACAGAATGTCAATGTGGCACCAATCGATCGATCATCTATCTATAAAATATCTAAAAGTCGACCGATCGTATCGATGTTGATAGCGGTAGAGGTAATGCGCTATCGTGAAGGTCATTTCCCCCTGTTTTGTTTTAGAAAACTCAAATTTCTACACTATTTTTGTAATATGTAGATTAATAAACTAAATATTCTTATATTTTGATGCTCATTCGATGAAGGCATTTGCCGCATGTAGACCGGATCTGATACTTTCTAGATGCCATATATCGTGTAATATCAGTTATTTTAAGTTACTTTTTTGTTTAAAATTTTTTTGTATATGTAAAAATGTGTAAAATGCGTTAAAGTTATGTTCATTGTTTTTTATTAACGATAAGACCTCATTTAATAATTTAGTAGTTAGGTTTTAGGCGTTTTAGTCTACAATATAATAGTAGTTTATGTAACTGTTACCTAATTACGTACAGTTGCATACATTGCTTTATCTACACACATATTATAAATCCGAAATGACACGTTCGGAAACCCTTAGAATGACCGTCATTGCACCGGCGGTGGGGAGGGCAGGACTGGATTGTCATTACATTACCAACGTTACCGTTATACGATGTGGTAATGAATTTTCATACGTTTTTACCCACGGTCACAGATATACACTGATGTTATAATACTGGTTGCAATAATGGTGGTAATTACATACTGTTTTCGAAACGCAGAATAGAGGATTTATGATGTGGGTGTAGATAAAAAATATTATTAGTTATTCGTGAGGATAAGTTATCCGCAAAGTAAAACATTGTGATTATTATTTGACTCGCAGGTTATGATAAAAAAAGTATTCAAATATCGATACCTTTAGTATTTACCAAAGCGGGCGTAAATAAGTGACAGTGTTCCTTCGTTTAGCTACAGATAGGTATCTAGGCGAATCATATCAACATGTAGATGACAATATATACCTCACACAACTTGATAGTAGGTACTAATAGACGTTGAGATTTGATTCGGGCCGGACAGCAAACTTGGTTCGCGAACCGAATCTTCCCGTCTGTTATTACTTTTAGACCAACCAACCAAACATCTTGCAATCTTGGTTGAGAGTTATTTATATATTACTTTATAAATATTTTATTTATTTATAAAGTAATGCCTTTATTTTAATTTGACTTATTAGCTAGACTGCTATCATTTAGTTTCTCTCGTTTAATTACGTCTGCTTCGATAAATAAATTGCGACAGAAAAGGTATGTAAACATTTTCTTAGTAAAGATGGTAACCGTTTACTTTTGTATTTAGTAAAGCTACTAATCCTTTTTTACTAGTGACTGTTTTTTTTTTTTTTCATAGACCCTGAGGCACATGACTGACCGCGTTAATTGTATAAAATTAGAGTCAAAGTAACAGGTGGATAAAACATTGTGTTATAGTTGTACCGTTACTTTATCCGAATCGTTTTCGTTATTTGAACAGTGATATATGTCTATACCTAAACAATTGTATATAATAGTTCTAGTCTTAGAAGTAACAAGTTTTTGTTAAGAAATGTAGGGTAAATTGCCTATTGACAGTCTTCTCCATTAACCTAATTCTTAAAATAAGTAGGTACAAACTGCGTATTTTTTCAAACATGTTACGCAAAAATGTTTTTTTTTTTTAGGTATCCTTTGTCTTGAAAATTGGAGGGCAGCAATAATCGATTTACCCTGCGCATTTATATTTTTCCGCTACAATTCCCAGTTAGACTTACCTGTCAAAATACAACCAAACGGCAAAGGGACGTTTGGTGGCCATTTGTACAGTCGCCAGCGGTGGTCACAAATATCTGAACAACGCCTCTATTGTCAAGGCGATAAAGTGCATGTTCAGATATTTTTGACTACCCTGACCGCGCTGATGGCGACTGTACATCTTAGAGTTAGTATATAAAAGGCATTTAACTCATAATATCTGATTCTCATTCAAACAAATCTGCTTGTTAGAAAGATATTGAGATAACGGGTTTTGGTCTTTATGAAAAGAAAGCCAACTAATTAACTGTACTCGTAGTTAGCATCGAAAACTTGGGTGCAGGGTGTTACCACATCAACTGTTCGATCATCAATCGACGCACGAATCGGAGCAGAGGGTCTACCGCGAAGTTCGAAAATTGACAAAACGATGGTCCCGTCTCTATCGCTCTTGCATATACGAAAGAGAGTGATGCAAATAGACGATTCGATGAACGAAGTGGTTCGCGGTTATAGGCCAGGCCGCAAAACCGCGAACCACATCGTTCATCGAATCGTCTATTTGCATCACTCTCTTTCGTATAATATGCAAGAGCGATAGAGACGGGACCGTCGATTTCCGAACTTTGCGGTAAGCCCTCTGGTCTTTATATGGGGAAGGCAACTGTCAAAGTGACATCTCCATCATTGGTCATTAGGAAAGCTAAGTTTGTATGGCGCGATGTAGTTTTTAGGGTTTCGTACCTCGAAAGGAAAAAAACGGAACCCTTATAGGATCACTTTGTTGTCCGTCTGTCTGTCAAGACCATTTTTCTTAGGAAAGCGTGGGGGTATCAAGCTGAAATTTTTATCAAATACTCAGGTCTGTTGTCCCTTGGAGCTGTGAAAAAATCAAACTTAATAGCCGATGCAATCAAAAGACACAGTCATTTGTGCTGCAAATTTTAGAGATTTTCGCTACTCGAAAAACCTGCGGGGTACTTCCCGTGAACTCAGAAACTTGAAATTTGGTACGAAGCAACGTCTTATCTTATAGCACAGATAAAGGAAAAATTGTGAAAACTGGAACCCTCGGTGCGCGAGTCCGACTCTCACTTGGCCGGTTTTTTTATATATTTTCGCGAAAATGACTCGATGTGTTTTGTCTCGGTTTGCTCCAGAATTGAAATACACTAAAATTAAAACGCCGTAAATTAACGCCATAGGAAAGGTTTTTGTATAGGAAAACCTTTTTGACTGCATACTAGTTAAGAAACAGAAGATGAATGGTCCATCTTCTGTCCCTCTCTTTAATTGTACGGAATCTGGAACAGCGTTCTCTACAAAAAGTTTTCACCGGCCTTCCCCATGAGTTTGAAAAGCTTTGCCATCGATAACGATCATGTGAAGCAGTAGCACCATGCTTGAAACATTACTTATACTTAAGAGTCGCCAGGACGCTCTCGTTTCCATACAAACGTAGTTCAGCTCGCATTTTAAAACGACATGCTTTAGAACCATAAAATTTGGCATGGGCATTCTAGTAGTATCTACAGATCTATGTCGGTAATTCGTTTTCGTTGCAAAAAATTGTAATACAAAGAAAATACAGCCAGATACAGATTTACATACAAAACTTATTTTTGCTATATTTTCTTTGTATTACAATTTTTTGCAACGAAAACGAATTACCGACATAGATCAGTACTACTAGAATGCCCATGCCAAATTTCGTGGTTCTAAAGCATGTCGTTTTAAAATGAGAGCTAAACTACGTTTGTATGGGAACGCGAGTTCACGCGAGCGTCCTGGCGACTCTTAACTACAATTTAATTTGAATAGGTTACTTTGCTGGGATTGTAGCGGCAAGCTAGTGTATTACATTCCTCCGTCATCAACTCATCTACTAACAAGTAACTCCCAAAAACTTTTTTATCACAGTTTTATTGCTGACTGTACCTAGTAGCATTGTCTTGTAAACTACGGAATTATACAATATTTCAGCTCAATCAGACACCGGGAAGTGGTTGAAATGTAATTTACAAGATATGATGCGTGTAATGACACAAACAAATAAACAAATATACGGGGGTCAAGCTGAATAAAACTGTGTTAAAACGCCGCACATGTTAACTTGTATTAGTAACGTCAATTAATATGTAGTTGTATTTATGCAACGTTAATTATGTATGTATTTTGTTAAGCCGGGTATTCATTAGGCAACATTTGTTAATCAACTGTTTATGAATTTTATCATCATGTTTTGCAACAAGTTTACCGTAAACACTGTTTCTTGCTCTCCACCTATTAGAGTGGAGAACACAGCAACATGTTAATTCAACAATATTTCATCATCCTTGTTTATAAACATGTTTACAGAGATGATGAAACATCGTGCAACACTGTTTATAAACAGTTATTAAACAGTGTTTATTAACATAAGTTGCTTAATGAATACTCGGCTTAAAGCCGGGTATTCATTAGGCAACATTTGTTAATAAACTGTTTATGAATTTGATCATCATGTTTTGCAACAAGTTTACCGTAAACACTGTTTCTTGCTCTCCACCTAGAGTGGAGAACACAGCAACATGTTTATGCAAAAATATTTCATCATCCTTGTTTATAAACATGTTTACAGAGATGAAGAAACATCGTGCAACACTGTTTATAAACAGTTGTTAAACAGTGTTTATTAACAAAAGTTGCCAATGAATACCCGGCTTTAATTGGCAGCTAAATTTTTATCTAAATTAACTTCTAATTATTTTGTTTTAAAGTAAAGCTAAATATTATCCAATCAAACATTAGTTCGATCGTCGATTACATCATAATCGTTAATTGATTATCGATCATCGATCGTTCATCGACGTCGATAGATCATATATTAAACATTATTTATTTTAACGTTAACATTGATTGATCAATAATGAACCTCAACGCAATCGAATAAGGATTACTATGGCGTGTTATAAAAAAGTTGGTGGCGCGGGGTCTCCCCACACCTATCGACGCGGAATCGGCTTTCGCCGATAGAAAAAAAGCTATTTGTCTACACTATATAAGTGCGAAAAACACGTCGACGCGTCGGCCGAGCCGAACCCTGCCTTGTTAGCTCTTAATGCCAAAAGATAATAAGACCAAAAGTATGCGACCCGCTGGACTTGATCAGTAACTTAGTATACTTACTAATATCGACCATTTACTTGATAGTTGATGATGAGGAATGTAGTAGCTCGTCTTGATAGATAGGCAACAAATGTTAAGTCATATATTTTTCAATTTTTCAATAAACCGAATTAAGTGAATAACTTTGTTTTATTTTAAAGAGTCATTTACACGGTCTACTTTATTTTTATGAGAATATTTAAATGTGGACGAGTTTCGTGCAAGGGACCACTTTGTCGATTTACAACGACACTTTTTTCACTAAGAGATATTGCGTGATTTTAGAAAGTAATAGTAACTCCATATCGACTACGTGGTCCCTTTTCTCCTGGTAGTCCACACACAAATGACGATAAACACGCAAAACATGACAGAAATTGAGCGGAGTGGAAGATATTTATACTTGCGAACGTTTTCCATACACAGGTTGCGAGAGCCAGCCATGATATCGCGAACACGAAATCCGCTTATTGATAACGTCTTACAAGTCTCAAAAGTGACCCAGATAAGGACAACAATTATTAGTTACCTAACCTCTTGAACGCCAAGCATCGGACGGAAAAATCGTGCCCTCAGCGCCAGCGCGCGCGCAAGGCAAACCGGTTATATTTTGGACGTGATATCACGTCTTGGCGCTGACGACACGACTTTCCGTGCGCGTGATATAACGGCTTTGGCGGTCAAAGAGTTAAATAGGCCAATGGTGGCTTTCTCAAAAGCGTGTAACTCATTATAGTCGTGATACTAGAACTAGCGGATAGCGGAAATCACTTTTAAAAACCTTTTATTAGAAAAAGACAACGTTTCTTTCGATACCTAGTTACAAACTTTGAGAAAGCTCCAGATCTTAAGCACACAAAATCAACAGAGCATTTCGGTACATATTCATATTACAATTAGAATATTTAAGACTAAGGCGATTATCACACTGCGCCGTGCTCCGCACCGGTGGCCGGAGGTGCGGATTTAAACTTTGTACTTTAGAATGTCGATTTGTATGAAAAAACCGCACGGCACAACACACTGACACCGTATCACCGCGCGGCGGCACGGCGCGCGCGACGGTACCGTGCCTTCGGACGGAGGTGCGGTGCGGTCCGCAGGGTATGCCACACTGCGCACCGCAGTACCGTCCGGTTTTTTGCGCAGGGAGTAGACCTGTAGCGCTGGCAATATTTTGAGGGATAAGTTTCGACAATTCTAAAGGTACCTACTTATTATTGAAGTTGGAAATACAGAGTGTACTTACCTCAGAATCTTTCGGTACGTTTTGTCATGTCATATTCATCTTTTTTGTAATTCAATAATTTGAGGTTAATTTTTTTAACTTGCCATAACTTGCGTAATAGAATATTAGAGTTAAAAAATATAACTGTTTTGTATTTAGAACAAATTTATTGCTGTTGTCCAGTTTGTGTCATTGACGTCGAGTGGAATTTGATATAGTATAGTATATGACAATGCTAAAAAACAACGTTTAAAAAATTAGAGTTCATAAAATTAGGATAAATCATTCATTACCTTAAAATATGTCAAAAATATTAATTTGTGTCAAGTTAACCAATGAAAATTTAAGTTTATTGGGACTTGCGGCCATCTTGTCGAGCAAGGTGGTTTGGTTTCGGGAAAAACTTCTTATTTTATGTTCATTTTCGTGATTCAATTTGTAATATATAGCTTATTCTGCAGTGATTTAACGAACTAGTGAGCAACTAATGAAGAATTAGTCTCGAAACATGTGTAACCCCTGTTTGAGTTAGATATCCGTTAGTCCACGTGCTGTTTGTAGGGAGTAGCTATCTCCTTATAAAAAGCCTAACCTCACCGTACAACGTCCAGCTCTTGGAGCGACTTCGACATTGGCAAAATTGTCCCAATATTGTGGACAGAATGCCATATTTTAAAAATTGAATTGAATTAAGTTTATTGGTAATTTAGTTTTTTTTTTGCTATTAGCGTTTTAATAAATTATTAAAGTCATTAGAGTTAACATTCTGATAATCAAAATGGAATTTCAAACTAGCTATTTCAATTTGTGTCACCTTCATCTATGATATTTCGTCAAAAATTAAAGAGAATCAATATTCGCGTTCAAAGAGCTGAAATTTAGCACGCATATGAGTGACAATGCAATTTTATGATAACATAGAGCTGACGTGATGATGGAGCTGGAAGGTAAGCTTTCATTTAGTTGTTCCTGCGTTGTTTGTAATCAAATCTTGCAAGTTAAATTTTACCCGCATCCTGATTTCCGATTGAGCTAAAATTTTGCACGCATGACAATGCAATATTATGAAGATATGAAGATGACCTGATGATGGAGCTGGAAGCCACGGCCATAGGAACTCTGTAATGAAACGACGCAACCCCATCGAATTTGTGCTCGTTTGGTTCGTCTTCTCGATTAATTTATCTTTAGATTGTATCCAGGGTCTGGTGATAGGGCTGGAAGGTGGCCATAGGAACTGTGTAATCAGTGGCGTGCATAGCGTTTTTAGTTCGGGTAGGCAGATTTTTTTTTGAACTGACCAGTGTGTGGACAGGGGACAAACAAGTTATGTCTAGTAGTAAGGCACGTCAACGAATACGGAATAAACTGTTACTAAATAAAACAATGTTAGCACTTACCAACGTTAAGTATTTCGACTAAGTGAGTCGGCTGTCAATTCAGTAATACCTATATGTTGTGACTGTTAGCGAAGCTGCGCCAGCTGCGGCTGGGCTGAGAGCACGAAGAACTTTGACTAAATTTATTTGACCACCACGATTATCCAAGTAAGTAATTGATATTATTTGAACAGGTTACTTACAATTGAAGGGATGTTTACAAAAACAACATAACTGCTTAGAACGGTTGACACTTTTTTAAGAACATTGTTAATCGTTTCAGGTGTCAACCAGTGTAGTCAGTTATGTTGTTTTTGTAAACATCCCTTCAATTCTCGTAATACTTTACGTGAAATTGGCGTGTAACATTGCCCTGAGTTTGAGCTAATTGCAACTGCGGCATACACCTACCTTGCTGCTTAACTACTTTTATTTTATTATCATATGTTAACTTGCTAAATTCGCCGCTAGTTAACTTTTTCAGACACACCTGGTCAACACATTCATTACAATAAAAACTCATAGTTAATAATTAAAACTACTTATGCTAAACACAATTTCACCACAAATTAAAATGAAAACTTCAGAAAATCGCTCCGAACCGAACTATAAACAATGATACAGGAAATTTAAATCTTATCAAAACTCTGTCGTGTCGCAACTTCGCAAGAAAAAATCTGTAAACAAACAACCCAACCCTGGCATATTATAACGCCCCTCAGTAAAGGTAAAAATCATAGCAAAAGATACTTTCTTTTTTTTACCGCATTATATTTCGTGCTGCATGGACAGTTCAATACGTAGAAACGCGCTGTGACTATACGCTGATTGGTTGAAATTTGAATCTAATTGATGGCGGGGCAGTGATTGGTCGAAAATGGCGACCGGCGGCCGGTCCTGAGCTTGTATGTGTGCGTAATTTTCCTATAGTTGTGTGTACTAAGCAAATCCGTATATAGTTCACGTACGATATTTGACATGCGCATAGTGAGAGTGTGTGCGTGTATATCGGCAGCGATAGCGGTTGCCTATGCCGGTCGTGCCTTCCTTTATTTGCGGCGATGCCCCGAGCGAGTCTCTTTCGCGCGCAAATTTAAATCGTAGCGTAAATAGGTGTTTTAAGAAATCATTACATTAGAGAAGAAAGATGTCTGTGATGGTGTTATGTATTATTTTGTTAGGGTAGGCAGTGCCTTTTTGCCTATATGGACTGCACGCCACTGTGTGTAATAAAACGACATAAACCCGTCGAGTTTGGGCTCGTATGATTTGTTTTGACGAGTATTTTGTCTCTAGATAGTATCTGATGATGAGCTGATCTGATGATCTAGCTGGAAGGTATGCTTTTAGTGCCTGCGTTGTCCGAAACAAATCTTGCAAGTTAAAGGCCATGCCAGGATAAGCTAAGTGAATCTGCCCCCAGCGAGTTTTGGCTTGTAATTTTTTTTGATGATGTGGCTTTGTATTGGTAACAAGTATCTAAAATTTGAGCCCCCAAAAGTTTATAGTTTTAAAATAAAAAAAGAAATATGATCTTTTTTCAATATATTTTTTTCTAGCCCGCCGATTTTGACGTGCGTCACCTATAATGTGCATATATTTTTTTTTTTTTTCTTCTAATGGACTTTTGGGCGGTGTTGCCCGTAGCCAACGTCAAGTGTCAAAAGGTGGGAAATTGGACGCGGAAAGGAAAAGGTACGGTACGAAATTTGGAATAAAAGCAGTCAAATCAGGTATATGAGAAAAAAAATACATATAATAATTTGTTAGTATAAAAATAAATTACACTTTAATATCGTTATGGTAAATAAAGCAAGCTATAATATCATAAATATCAGGATTTACAAGCAAGGAAGGAATGTCGGTAGGGAAGGGAACATTCATGGACTGTAAAGTTTCCATGAAAACGGTTCGATCATACAGCGGACAAGAAAAGAAAATATGATTAATATCGGCCTCCTCAGCACCACAGTCACATTTAGAATCGTTTATAATACCAAACCTGGCCAAATGCGCAGGACTACTTGTATGGCCCAGTCTCATACGAGACAAACAGGATATTTCGAGTAGGGCGAGTAATGGCAACACTGGGCGAGTAAACAACCTCCCGCGTAATCTTAACAAAATAAAATATAAACAATGGTTTTCCTCGTGTAATATAGTGCTAAAAGTGTAAATAAACATATAAAAATGCTATGTAAATGTGGACATATCATTATTCAGTTGCAAAAAAGACTAAAGTGATAAAACAAAGTGTTCAGTGTCCAGAACTCCTTAAACAAATACTGTGTACATTGCCTTCCGTAAACAACAATTTCCCAACAATAAATTAGTGTAAAAAGTGTACTTTCTCGTCATAAGATAAGATAAGATAAGATAAGATAAGATAACGTTTATTGCAAACCATGGTACAGTTCAGTGTTACAATTATAAGATACATATAGGATCACATGGCACCCTGTTAGGGTATTGGCAATTACCATAATATGCTAGGTACATAGGTAACTAGGTATTTATACTTACAAAACTAACATAAGTTTTAGAGCTAAAGCTAATTTTAAACTAAGTCAAATATCACAATTTCAGCCTCTATGCAATAGAAACTATGGGTTATTAAAAATTCGGTTGTTTCAAAAAGTTATCTTCCATAAACTCTTCAATGGAGTAGTAAGCTTTTTTTAACAAAAGAGACTTAAGTTTAGTTTTGAAAAGGTGTGTTTCTTCAACACACTTTATTTCACTTGGTAAATGGTTATATATCTGTATAGCTCTGTATAAAGGACCCTTTTTATACATTTCAAGAATTGGTTCTGGGAGGACGAGTAAGTCTTTACGACGCGCGCTTTTGTTAAATTCAAACAGGTGTATATTGTTTTTAACAAATGTAGTAATTTCTATTATATATAGAGAGGGAAGAGTCAGTAGCTGAAGGTTCTGAAAGTGAGGTTTGCAGTGGTCAATATAGTAAGTATTATTTAATATGCGGATGCATTTTTTTTGAACTAGGAAAAGATCAATGGCGTCCGTGCTATGACCCCACAACAATAAACCATAGCTTAACCACGCCTGCGCATATGCGTAGTAAGCAGATAGAGCGCATTGGGTATGTGTGTTCGACTTTAAAATACTTAATGCAAATAAGAATGATGATAACTTGGTTTTAACTTTAGCTATGTGGTTTTTCCAATCCAGGTGGGTGTCTATTGTCAGTCCTAGTAGATCACATTTTGCCTCTTCTTTAATGTTTAGTTCCTGTAAAAGTGAAGCCAAGTCGGTAGGTTGTTTTTGGTGCGGACGAAACTGTATGGTTTTTGTTTTGTTTCTATTTATTATTAAGTTGTGATCTTCTAGCCAGTCTGATATGTTAGTGAACGTTTCTTTAATTTGCGAGTAATTATTGGAATTGTTCTCATGTTTGAATAGGAGGGAGATGTCGTCGGCGAATAAGATGCACTTGTGGTTCGTGACTTTCGGGAGATCATTTATATATATCAAAAACAGTACACATCCCAGTACGCTGCCTTGAGGTATTGAAGTATTAACAGTTAGCCATTTGGATTGTACTTTTTGTAGTTGTCCAGAATCTTTATGTTGGTGTTCAATTTGTACAAACTGCTGTCTATTTTTAAGATATGACTGTAACCATTTATGTGCATTACCTCGGATACCTATTTCATGCAATTTAGTTAGAAGAATCGGGTGGGACACTCTATCGTAAGCTTTGGACATATCCAATAGCAGGCCAACAGCGTGGTTCTTATCTCTGATATGTTCTAGAATACTTTGGATATAATTGTACACGGCTAGAGTGGTTGATCGTTTCTTGCGAAAACCAAATTGATTTTCTTCTAAAAGTTTATATTTTTCTAAGAATTTATAGATGCGCTCTGCCATGCATTTTTCGAATATTTTAGATATGGTAGGTAGGAGAGCAATGGGTCTGTAATCTGCAGGATCATAATGTTTCCCGCCCTTTTTGAGGATTGGTTTAACTGCGGTTATTTTAAGTTTATCCGGAAAACAAGTTTCGTTAAAAGACTGATTTATAAGAAACGTAATGGGTGGCGTTAATTCATTGTTGCATGCCTTTATTAATATTGAAGGGATTTCATCATATCCGCAGCTGTGCTTACTTGGGAGATTTTTGATTATTTTATGGACTTCTTGTTCAGTTACGGGATAAAGGAATATCGAGTTGACGGAGGGGTTGGGGCCTGTGCGATTGCAAGTATTCTTTACCCCATCGGTATGGCCTACTGAGGTAAAGTATTCGTTGAATTTATTGGCTATCGCTTGTGGGCATTCAATTTTAGAGTTTTGAAGTTTTAGTTCAATGTTTTTGTATTGTTTTTGAGTATTTTTACCCGTGATGTTTTTGACTATGTGCCACATAGTCTTAGTTTTGTTTTTAGCTTTTCCCATTTCCTGTACGTAGTTGAGTTTTTTTGATTCTTTTATGCATTTTTGAAGTGTTTTGGAATATGTCTGGAAGTGTTTCTTTAATATTTTATCGTTGCTTTGATTTACTATTATTTTTAGTTGTCTTTTGTGAAGGCACGATATTTTCAAACCTGGTGTGAGCCAAGGCTTCTTTTTCATAGTTATTGTTTTTGTAATTTTTAATGGAATGAAATTATTCAATAATTTTTGTAAATGATAACAGAATATATTATAATTTGCGTTTATGTTATTATATTGAATTAAAATATTTTCCCATTTTATTTCGTTCAGAGCCGCTTTAAATTTATTTGTATTATTTGTGTTAAAGTTCCTTTTAAGTATGTATACATTGTTTAATATGTTTACATTTTGCTTAAATTTATAAATTAAGCACTTGTGGTCTGAGAGGCCCTGGTCTTCAACATACACATTAAATACATTGTAATTAGAAAATATTAGATCAATGCAAGTGGCAGTATTAATGGTTGATCTAGTAGGTACATCTATGACTTGGCGGAGATTAAACTCAAGCATAGTATTAGTGAGCCTTTGATAATTCAAGCAGTTCTGAAATTTATTTAAATTAAAATCACCGGCTATGATAATATGCTTGTAGCTTTTTGCCTTAACTTTACTTAACAGTTTATCCATAACTTCGAAAAATATGTCTATATTTCGGTCAGGTCTATACACTGTTATTAGCATTATATTAGGTTTTATTTCTACTCCACAACACTCTACGACGCATTCTACAGACAGGTCTGCTATTTCTGGTATCTCCTTATACAGGATGCCTTCTTTTAGGAAAATAGCGGAACCTCCGCCTTTATGTTCGCTTCGGCAGTAACTGGCGCCAAGGACGTAACCATTCAGGTTCATTTGATTCTTATGTTCTTTTTTAAACCATGTTTCTGTTAAACAAATTACATGGTGGTGATTTTCCTGTATAAAAAAGCTCTCTAATATTTGCATTTTATTTTTTAGGCTTTGAACGTTTTGTATGAATATTGAGAAGTCAGTCTCGAAAGGAATGGTTTTGCACTGGTTGTGTGCCTTCTATTGTGTTATTATTACTATCCTGTGTAATTAGGGGACTTGCCGAGTTGTGAGTGTAGTAGGCGTGCTTTTGATCTTGTTGCTGAACCTGTGGCGTCGGTTCTTGCTGTACACTCGTTGGCTTCTGTACCTTACCGTTTACTATAAGTTGGTTATTTCTAATTATTGCGTGATTGCCTTGACGTCTAGCTTCTTGTAGCAGTTTTACTATATGTCTTCGCTCACGGAGCGAGTTTTCATTTAAGTATTCTGTAATAGATAGGCCGGTGTTTCTCAGTAGGTGTTTATACTGTAATATGTGTCTTGTCATCTTCTTGCTTATGAGTTCAATTGCTAGTGGCCGCATTTGTCCTTTTTTTCCAATGCGGCGTGTTTCCTCTATATAGTTTTCCATGTTAATGTTCATTAAGTCTCGGAATATGTACACTAATCTGTCATAAACCTCTTCTTCTGTTTCGCTGTAGGACTCGTCTAGGCCATGTAGTACAATCGTTTTATCTTGAGTGGGTGGGTCAAAGCATTGAGGAGTTCTTAGTATGTGCTTTATTTCTTCTTGTAGTTTAAAATTCTCCTCTTCTAGTGATTTTATTTTTCTGCTCAGATTTGAAATATTGTCTTTTATATTTACCTGTTCAATGAAGAGGTCGTCCGTTTTTTGATTTATTTCTGATTTGAGTGAGGTGATTGCCATATGGATCTCATTCTGAACAATGGTCTTGAATTGTGAGATAATTTTTTGGTTATTTAGTTCGAGTTTCTGGTCTAATAATTTGCCTAGAGCATCCATAGTGATATTACTGCCAGTAGCGGCAGTAGTGCCGGTACATTCGGCTGTGTCTGGTCCGGGGGATCCCGACATATTTAATGTGTCTCCTAATAAGCTTTTGTCATCTAGAATATCGTTATGAATATCACTAGATTGTCTTGTCAGTGGCTGAGAATTTAGTATTGCTGTAGATCCTGTGGGCGGCTTGCGCCTCAATGTCATACTTGTATAATTTGTAGTCGTGGGCCTCGGGGTGGCTAAGGAGTTCCTTTCAGGGGTTTTTTTGTCATTATTGTTTCTCTGTTTATCCAAACAGTTTTGACATTTCCATGCCTGTTTGTGGGTTAGGGTCATTGTATTATAAAACCGAGCTCTAGAGACATTAGTACAATCTCGATGGTACTTGCCATGGCACAAGGAGCATAATAAAAACTCTCGGTCTGTTATTTTCTTTTCGCATTTAACGCAATCTGCCATTTTGAGAGACTCTATTGTATTTATTCTTTAATAATGAACTCTCAGTACATATTAGGTATATTTAACATACCTATGATAATTGTTATCGATATCAACTTATTCGGTTGAAAAATATACCAGTAGCGTAATCTAGCCGATAACTGGAGAATCTAGGCAACCACTGTTTTCAATCAGTTTTCCTAGGTGGCGCTGTTCAGCGGACATTATCGTGCGCTGCTTAGGGTCAACGGCCGGTGTGTCACGACGCGCGTAACGATTAAATTTATAAGCGGCAGTTGTAAAGTTTTAAGATTGGAGGTTAAGTTTACTATTGTGAAAACTTTGTAATTACACTGTAACTTAACACGGGAAGGTAAAGACAGAGAAAAAACACTTTCTGATACATGTAAAAGTTATAACTTCCGACAAAATCCACTGTTATTGTTTGGAGAGTTTGTTTTCTAACGGCACAGAACGGCACTTAGATTATTTCACTTTAGTCCATTATGCAGTAAGTTATTTATTCACCCACACTTGTGATGTGTATTTATTGTATTTAGAACACATTAAGCACTGTATGATACGCGAAAAAGCATTGTTTGTATTTTTATTCATTTAGCTTACGCGGGAAGTTGTTTACGTGGCGCAGTGTTGCCACACTCCCTTCATATACATTCAGTGTTGAGTTACAGTGATATTACGCTGTTTTCACAACCAAAACTTTAACCTCAAAATCCAAAAACTATAACTGCCGCCTATAAAATTCGTTGCTACGCGCGTCGCGGTACACCGGACGTTGACCCCCAAGCGCCAAATACTGAGTTTGGTACGGCGCCCGCTCGACCGCCGTGCAGCGCCATCTATGAAACCCGATCAAAACAAGTTGATATAAAAAGCAGTTGCTAGTCAAGACCAGTGTTTCACAAATTCTACCAAAAGATGTCGATTTGTGCTAGATGTCAAGTCGCGATACCAAATAGAGAATATTTAATATGCTCAATCTGCAAGAATCACTACGACATAGAATGCGCCAATGTATCGAGTCAGCGGTTTTACAATACCATGACCAAGGAACATAAAGATAAGTGGAAATGTAAGTTGTGCACTTCTAAAAAACTTGACAACTCAAATTCACCACCTAGATCACAAATACCTAAACTTACAGCTATGGACCAAGGTAAAAAACCCGCTCAAAAACCGGAACCTAGCCTAAATATGTCATTGCGACCACGATCTACCCTAAATAAACCGGCTAGACACAAAGACAGTGAGTCTTCAGATGTAGATGAAAAGATCCTAAATGACTGTAATATATCAGGAGATACTATGTATGACAGTATACTGTCACCACCAACCCCTACCCCCCGCCGCCCAATGAATGCCTTATGCCTTGATGATTTTAAAACTATTTTGAACGAAGCCCTGAAGAAAAATAACCAAACCATTATCTCTGATATGAAATTAATAATCCAACGCGAAATTAGTGCAGCAATAAATAATTTAAAGTCAGAAATGTTACAACGCACTGATGCTCTAACTTTAGAACAGACGAAGATAAAAAACGACTTACACCACCTGACCAAAAAAATTGAAACGTTGGAATATGAAAACAAGAAACTTAAAACGGACTTAAAATTCATACAAACATCTATAGATGACCAAAAAGACCTTACAAAAGTCCCAACAAACAATACCGGGAAAAAAATTGTACTTCATGGACTTGACGAGACTTATGGTGAAACGGAACTGAATGTCCAAGGGAGACTAATTAACATCTTTCGAGACATCATGAACGTGGACTTACACGGTTATATTGAAGATACGAGCCGTATTGGCAGAAGAGGAAACCAAAGACCGCTAGTCATAGAGCTTTTAAGTAAGAGCATGACTAGGTATTTAATCCAAAATAGGGAGTATTTCAAGAATACAGGCTTATCAGTAACAGAATATTTAGACGAAGATACCCTGAAAATACGACGAAATTTAACAAATGCCTTGCGCGAGGCTAGGCGCGAGGGAAAGCACGCCATTATCCGAAATAATAAATTGATTATAAACGGTAAGGAGTGCCTATATGAGAATTCGCGAACACCAGCCTATTCAGCCACAGCAAGCCAACTAACACAAGACGTGAACAATATACCAAAGACCCAAAACCATTCCTTTCGAGACTAACTTCAACATATTAATACAAAACACACAGAGCTTAAAGAATAAAACCCACATAATTGAAAGCCTTCAATTAGATGAACAGTACCAGGCACTATGCCTTTTAGAAACATGGATTACCGAAGAACAGAAAGATATTATACAAATCAATAATCATACTGTTGCAGCCAGTTTTAATCGTGCTAACCATCGCGGCGGCGGCGCTGCGATCCTGGTGCGAGACGGAGTGCAGTACAATGCGCGGCCGGACATCACGGACCTATCGGTTGAATGCGTTATTGAATGTTGTGCTATAGAGTTAAAACCAGATATACTTTTAATAGCTATTTACAGACCAGATCGTGAGATTGAAACCTTTTTTGAAGTACTGGAAAAAATACTAAATAAGCTAAAGTATAAAAATAAAAAACATATCATAGTAGCTGGAGACTTCAATATAAATAAAACAGAAAATTGTAATAACTATTGTAAGTTAAAAAATATTATGCTAGAATATAGTCTCTACCAGATAGTAGATCAGCCGACTAGAGAAACAAATCTAAGCTCCACGTGTATAGACTTGATTTTCACAAACAACAAAATTTTTAAACTGAAAGTAGAAGATCTAGGAATTTCTGATCACAAGAGTATATTGTATTCTTTTAAACAAAACTCTACTCCAAAACTTATCCCAATTTGTAAACTAAAAAGACATTTTAATGAGTATAATATGCTGTCATTCAAATCCGCTCTATCTGAAATTAATTGGAACGACATCCTCGTTGACAAAAATGACTTAAATAATAACTATAATGCATTTGACACAATGTTAACTAAGCTATTAGATTGCCACATTCCACTCAAAAACACAAAAGTCGAAAATAAAAATAAACATAGGAAAAGTTGGCTCACTCCCGGAATAAAAACTGCATGTAAACATAAAAGACACTTAAAAGCTCTTGCAAACCAAACAAACAATAAAGTCCTCAAAAAACATTGTGCCGAATACACTAAAATTCTTAAAAAATGTGTAAATAAATCAAAAAAACTCACCTATGCAAATGAAATGCATAATTCTGTAAATAAAAATAAGACTATGTGGAATATAGTAAAACAAGTAACTCAGAAAAATACTATTCAAAATCACAAAAATATAACAATAAAAATAGAAAACAATGTCATAAACTGTCCGGAAAAAATTTCAAACACTTTTAATGATTTGTATGCTTCAGTGGGCACAACTCCGACAGATGGCAGCAGCGGAACTGCGCCTACGCCTACTCGCGGTCGTCCAGCGTTAGATCACTCTCTGAACTCAATGTACCTCTATCCAGTTACGGAGAAGGAAATAAAAAATATTATAAAACACTTACCCAATAAAGCTAGCTGTGGTATTGACGAAATTCCCTCAATCTTGATAAAATCATGTATAGGTGAGCTTACTACACCTATTACGAATCTAATCAACCAATCTTTTAAGGAATGTAGTTTTCCGGAAAAATTAAAAATTGCAAAGATAAAACCAGTCTTAAAGAAAGGTGGTAAAGCTGATAACCCTGCACACTATCGACCGATCGCGCTTCTCCCTGTAATTTCTAAAATCTTCGAAAAATGTATGACTAACCGGATCTACAGTTTCCTAGAAAAGTATCACTTATTAAATGACAACCAGTTTGCATTCCGCAAAAAACGCTCTACCACACTTGCAGTTTATAATTACATACAATCAATTCTTGAATGTTTAAGAAATAAAGAATATGGAGTTGGACTACTTCTAGACATGTCAAAAGCATACGACAGAGTCTCACACTCTATACTTTTACAAAAATTAAACTCAATAGGCATTCGTGGTGAGGCATTAAACTGGATGAAGTCGTATCTCACGGCCCGCCAGCAGTATGTAGAAATTGAACACCTTGATAATCAATCCCGGACATTACAACATATCAAATCCAGCATGCAATATATCGAGAATTCAATTCCCCAAGGTAGTGTTATAGGCTGTGTTCTGTTTCTCATTTACATAAATGACCTCCCAAAAATCACAAATCACAAAGTAGTTATGTTTGCAGATGATATATCTCTACTATTCCAATGCCCCGATAGCAATCACAGTACCACCTACGTAGAACAAACTTTCCATTCAATAATTCACTGGCTCCATGATCACAACCTCATAGCTAATAACGATAAATCAAATTTAATACAATTCAGACCGAGACAAAAACAACCCCTAAACCTCAACACCTTAACACAAAATCTAAATATTGAAGAAGTTTCTGACTGTACATTATTAGGTATTACGCTCGATAGCCATTTAACATGGAAAATTCAAGTTGAAAAAATTAAAACCAAACTTTCCCGATTTATATACGCACTCTGTATACTGAGAAGTAACACCACATTTGAGTGCGCGCTGGCAGCGTACCACTCGCAAGCAGTCGCGTGGCTGCGGTACGGACTCCTGTTATTTGGAGACAGCACCGACATTAACCACCTTCTTATTATGCAGAAGAAGTGCATTAGAATCCTAGCAAACACACATCCGCCACATAGCTGCAAACCTCACTTTAAAAAATTTAACTTACTCACCCTCCCCTCCCTATACATTTTAGATATTGCCACATTCGTACATAAAAACTTACATCTTTTTAAATACTATCAAAACCCTAGACGTAACCAATTCCTTGAACTTCCAGAACCAAAATTAGAAATATACAAGAATGGACCCTACTATAGAGCCATAAAGGTTTATAATAAAATCCCCACATATTTGAAAACTGGACAAACAGATACAGAGTTTAGAAACCGCCTAAAATGTAAGCTGGTCGATAAGTGTTACTACACGGTTACTGATTTTATGGAAGATGAGCCTTTGTAACTTGGAATGTTAGCAAGTTCTCTAATTATAAGTAGATACACCTATCTAGTTGTAATATAAATTTAATCTGATGTTAATATTTAAAAGTTTATTAACTATGTCTTATTAAATTTAAGATTGTTATGTATAATTAGGTATAGATATTATAAAACTACTGTTGCTATACCCTATCAGGGTCCACGATGTACCTAGCATAAGTACCTGGAAATGCAATAAAGATCTCTTATCTCTTATCTCTTTCACGCCTATTAAAGCTTTTATTGTAAAACCACGGTTTAGTTGGGATATCACTTTGAATCTTAAAATAATAACTTCCGGTTTCTAAACTGCTCCAAAACCAAAAGAACTCCCAATTTACCTTGAGATACCTTTTGGGGAGCAAAAGAAGATCATGACAGTAATTCTTATAAGGATACATATCACCAGAAATAACAGCATCTACAGCAAGCCGGTCAGCTTTTTCGTTTCCTGGAATCCCACAATGACTTGGCACCCAGACAAAGTTAACAGTAAGGCCTTTCTTTTTACATTTTAGTAGCATGTCTCGGATTTCGTACACCAAAGGGAAATTATTTGCCATCCTAAAAGGAGATTTTGATAAAATTTGTAAGCAACTCTTAGAGTCAGAGAAAATTACACATTTATTTAAATTAAACATATGAGCGTATTCAATTGCTTTATAGATTCCAAATAATTCACCAGTAAATACCGATGATTCTTTAGGCAGTTTAATTTCTTGCACTACATTATATTGCTGATGGAATACACCAACTCCAACACAGCTATTTGTTGAACGTTTGGATGCATCTGTATATATATGATGCCAATCAGTCCATTCTTCATGAATTAAGTTATTGAAAACTGGTTTCGCACTTACTCTATCTTTTGTAATATTAGAGTCTAAGAAGACTTGAGGAGATATAATCAGAGAGTCAAAGTTTTTCTCGTATATAGGAAGACCAATATATCTTACAGTAGGAGAAGACAGATGCAGAAATTTAAGATAGCTATTAATTATACAAGGCGGAGTCCTATTTCGCCAATAAGAAGATACCGGTATTTGATCGTGAAGGGACGACAATTTGTTGATTAGAGGATGTTTTAAAAATTGCATTGCTTTAAAAATAAATCGATCGGATAAGAATTGCCGCCTTAAATGCCCAGGAGGATCAACACATTCTACTTGCATAGCATTAGCGGGACTGGTTCTCATAGCACCAAGAATTATTCTAAGGGCCTTGTTTTGTATACCATTTAGTAATTTAAATGCTTCCTGTGTACCCGGCGTTAAAAGGAAGGAGCCATAATCTAAAACGCTCCTTATAACAGCATTATAAATAAGTTTTAAATAAAATGGATGACTACCCCACCATACACCTGCCAAACACCTTAACATGTTTAATGAACGTTCACATCTTTTAAGTACATATTTACAATGACTCTTGGCTGATAAATTGTAATCTAAAACGATACCTAAATATTTAACTTCTTCACAAGCCTGGATAGCAGACCCGCCGTAATATAAATTAACATTGACAGCTTTTTTCCTTGGGGTGAATAAAATTGCTGATGATTTTGGAACCGAAAGATCTAAGCCATTATTATTTAAATATATATTTAGATCTTTTAAATTAGAGTTAATCAATTCACAGGCTTTTTCAACTGATCCATTTTTACAATAGAAAATAATGTCATCAGCATATTGAATTATGGAGACTGGTGACACCAAATTTGAAAGCAAATCGGAAGTATAGACGTTAAAAAGCAATGGACTTAAAACAGAACCCTGTGGAAGTCCTTTCCAAACCGTTCTATATAAAACTTCTGACTCTAAATTTAATTTAAGGGTTCGTTCAGAGAACATAGCGGAAATTATATTACACAAACGGACTGGAACGCCTAACTGGAATAATTTACCTACCAGAATAGATATATTAACATTATCATACGCAGATTTGATATCTATGAAACAGGCTACTACACAGGCTCTTTCAGAAAAAGCTAATAAAATATCTGAGACTAATAAACTAATACAGTCCAAAGTGCTTTTACTTTTCCGAAAACCGTATTGAATATCAGGTAACAATTTATTACTTTCAATGAACCATTCCAAACGATTTTTAATTAAATGTTCCAATATTTTAATCAACACAGAAGACAAAGCTATTGGCCGGTAAGAATTTGGATCATTAGGGGGTTTATTAGGTTTAAGAAATGGTAACACTAACTGCATCTTCCATTCGGGTGGAATGTCAGCTGTCAGAAAGACTATGTTGAGAATATCAAGATAATAACCTAAAACATTATCAGTATCAGTAGCGTGTGTTAGAAAAGAATAATGGTATGCCGTCACAACCTGGAGCAGAATCAACAACATATGATAGAACATTTTTCAGCTCTAACATTGAAAAAGGTTCATTTAAACGCTGTATATTACTATTGTTTACATTAAGTGAACTGGTTGAATCAAGGCATATAGGATGAGAGACAAAAGGAGGAGCTAATTTGTCTAGAAACTTATCTGCTACAGTGGGGTCAATTTTAAGGGAATTAGATTCACTAAAGGCCCCTCGGAACATACGAATCTTTCGCCAAACTTCGGAAGGGTGTGTGCTAGGGCTAATGGAAGCACAAAAAGATCGCCAACTGTCAACCTTCTTTTTCTTCAAAAATTGTTTAGCAGGGTGTCCACTTTCTGGAAAGTCAGGGAAAGTCAGTGAAAAGTCAGGGAAGCTCGAAATGGCACTGGAAAGTCATGGAAAGTCAGGGAAATTATAATGAGGTCAGGGAAAAATATGGACCTGGAAAAAAAATTAAGGAATATAAAAATAATGGAAGACAAAAGTTTTATTCTCTTGGTTATAGGTGAATCCAAAGAATTCATAGAATTACTTATGAGGCGTCATACCTCCTCTATTTAGAATATTTTTTTAAGGTTTAAAAAATCTTAAACCCTCTCAGCGATTGCTAATGAGAAAGCCTTTGCTCAAGCTGACGAGTAACCCAGACTCATAGCATTGAATTTCAGTGTAGGAAGGATCTACAGCATTATGATTTAAATTAAAATTAATTAAATTAAATTATTTATTTTTCAGATAACAATAGATCCATACATTTGTTAGTTTACCTATGAACTAAGATGTTAGTACTTATGAACTAACAAGGGACACAGTATTTTTATTTTACTTTAATTCACTGAGTACGGTGCATGTAACCGACTACAGTGAAGCAAGTAGGGGCAGTCCAGCCTGTCCCCTATCATCCTCAAGATGGTGTTGGGGCTGGCACGCACCCGGCGCACCAGGGATGCAGCCCTCTTGCGCATGGTTGCATAGAAGCAATCTACTCTGGCTTCTGCAAACATCCCTGATGCGCTGCAGAAGCGCGGCAGCCCCACCATCACCCGGAACGCGTTATTGAACTGAACGCGGAGGGCCCCGTAGGCCCGTTTCGTGTAATCACGCCACAAGCTGCACGAGTACATGGAAGTACAGTAAGCTCGAAATAACGTAAGTTTCACCTCCCTGGTACAGCGTGCAAACTTACGAGCTATCATATTGGCGCGGACCGATAGGGCCCTCCGCTCCCGTTCCATATCTTTATCGTCTTTGAGGTCCGACGTGACGATGTGTCCTAAATATTAAAAATATTTAAAGTACCATAATTAAATTTCTGCTTTTAGGATATGAAATATCATAAAAATCATACAGTTTTTTTTACAGTGATGTGTTAGAGTTTCATAAAACTGTGAATATGACTAATGAAATGAGTTCAAAATATTGTAAGTTTAATAAAGTATGACTCAATCTAAGAGTGAGTCCAGAGTTTGCATATTGAAGTCGTAGGCGATCATAATATCAGCATTCAGCGTTTTTAATTTTAGACAATGTTGCCAAATATTTAAATTCAGGAATATGGGTGAGCGAGCCGTAGTGTTACATAGAAAAGGTCCGAAACATAATATCAAAAATCTTGAAACTAAAATCAGTTGACCACTAATTAAGCATTAGAATAACTTGCACCAACATTAAATGCAGTCCTGAACTGAACAAAATCTGCCAAAACTCTTGCGACGGGGACGGGACTAAAATACAGCGTAACAAAATGTTCCCAGATAGCAAGATTGCTTTCAACAACTCTATGGGAAAGACAAAAGTCGTGTAATGTGACCAATCACGGAATAGCACACATGCTATGTCTGGATGTACAGAATTCGCGATTTAATTTACATTGATAAGGTGGCGTGAAAATGGACTATGCCTTGACAGATCTATAAAAGCATCAGGTTCGAGAATTTGCGCCTAATGAGCGAAAACAAAAAACCTTACTGTAATGAAAAATTCGTTACTAAAAGCTCCATTGGCAATCGTAGGATCTATTGTACATTTACCATCAGTTATATCAGAGCGGCCGAGGTGGTCACAAATATCTGAACAACGCCTATAATCGTCAAGGCAATAAAGTGTATGTTCAGATATTTGTGACCACTTTTGCCACTTCGATATATCTGATGGCGACTGTGCCGCGTTTATACTTGTGTGGGAGTGACGTGGCGAATAAACTGGCGAATAGCGCGTAGACTGTCTATACATGTCGCGTCAGGGAGTTATACCCACAGAGTTTCGCCACACGAGACAGACATTCGCGTTAGCACTCGTACGCGAATGGTTCGTAGAACGTTTCGACGAGCGTCTACTCAAATGCGAACATACAAGTGTAAACGTTGTATTTATTAAAAGGGATAACTAACCATTTTATGGCTATTTCAAAGAACAAACCTCTAGCGTCATTTGTACATGTTGCCATAATGGACTTGATAAATAAATCTAATGGAGACCTTGTAAAGACGAAAAATCTCGTCGCTTTGTCTCCTGAAGATATTATAACATCGATTTAAATAACACCGAAAATGTACTTGTCACAGAACACTATCACAAGAGTTTCGAAGCTTAACGCATTAAATAAAATAAATAAAAATAATTTATGCAATGAATAACTTCAGCTATTATTTAAAATTTGAAAAAAAGGCCGATTCGTTTTGATTCGTACGCTGCAGAATCAATATGACATGCTGATATTGTGCTAGGAATATTGCGTGACTCTGGAAAAAATACAACGGAACGTATACTTACAAAGGAAAAGTGACCAAGGTCTCTGGTGCCTAGGGCTGCGATGAAACCAGCGTCTTTAGGCGATTATCACACTGACGACGGATCCGCATGCGGCGCCGGTGCGCGAGAGAGATAGCGCTCTGCATGTGTATAGCGCTGTCTCGCTCGCACACCGGCGCCGCATGCGGATCCGCACCAGTGTGATAACCGCCTTAGCATTCGCTGCAGTAGCCCTAACTCCTAGCCTAACGGGTTATTTTAAGTAGGAGTTTGTGACCCGGATGCGATGCAGAAGACGCTTTTTCGATCCCATTCCTGGACACCAGACGCTTTTTATGACATACATATATTTAAGTTTATAATTTATATGTATAGTAACCAAAGAGCTCAAAGAGGACCCAGTGTGTTGACGACGAGGGACCTATCTTGTTCCTTTAGCCGAGCCGTCAACACAGTGAATCCTCCTGTTTTTAAAGGGTCGGCAACGCGCATGTGACACCTCTGGAGTTGCAGGCGTCCATAGGCTACGGTAGCTGCTTACCATCAGGTGGGCCGTATGCTGTTTTGCCACCGCCGTTGTATAAAAAAAATTGTAGCGTGTCCATATACTTAAAACTAACAATTCAAAATTGGTCTCTATACATACTTTTGTTCTGAAACTTGATTCGATTTTGTGAAAATTCAACAGACAGACACCAAGGGCCGGTTGCACCAAACTGTCGGTGAACGTAAACGTAATAACAGACACAAAAAAATGCGATACTAAAGTCTTGCGTATGGAAATTCGACTACCTTGAGCTAAAAATAGTAAAAATGTTTTTGTAGATGGACATTTTGGTCAGGGAAATTTCAAAAAATGGTCATGGAAAGTCAGGGAAAAGTCAGGGAATTTTTTTGGGGGTTTATAGTGGACACCCTGTTTAGTCTCTTTAATAATGTCTAATAAGGATTTAAAATTCTCTTCATTCATGTTGTTATTATATATACATTCTATCTGTTTCCTCTTTTTTACAGCATCAGTACATTCAGAGTCCCACCAGGGAGGACTTGGAATTTTGTTATCAGAGGACTTCTTCATAGGAAATACTTGATTTGCTATTTTAATAAGAAATTTAGCAAAGGCATCAGATGATTTTAACAGCTGTTCACGAGATATATTGGGCAATTCTCCTAAACTCTCATCCAAATGTTTCCGGAAAGCATCCCAGTCTGCACTTTGAAGTTTATATGCCAAAAGAGGGGATCTCTTCACTAAGGGTTTGTTTTTAAAAGGAAAAGAGATTATTATTGGAAAATGATCACTACCATAAGATAAAGGAAGAACCTCCCATGATAAGGACAAAGCGATAGAAGAGCTGCAAATAGATAAGTCTATAGCACTAGGATTCTCATTTGGAGCAGACCGTCTTGTAGGAACCCCAGAATTTAAAATACATAAATTATAAAAATCTACCATATCCAATATTTCATCTCCTAAACTACTTGAGTTGACACATCCCCAAGCAGGGTGATGGCAATTAAAGTCCCCTAGAATAATAAGCGGGGCAGGAAGGGAAGATAAAATATTTCTTATTTCTTTAAGTATTGCTAGAGTAGGATGAGGAATATACACTGAGACTATACAAATATTATTTACAATTGCTGAAATGATGGAAAAATCATTGCTATGATGTGATAATGAAATATAGGTAAAATGAAATGAATTTTTTACAAGAATGGCTACCCCACCATGCCCATCGGACCTATCTTCTCGCAGGCAGGCATAGCCAGGGACTCTAAAACATGTCTCTGATCTGAGCCATGTTTCAGATAGAGTTATTACAAATGGATCAAATTTCTTAATTAAATAAATTAAATCACTCTTTTTGTTGCTGATACTGCGGCAATTCCACTGCAGAATCTTGGATTGATCCATTATTGTAGAGAAAAACTTTAGAGAATAAACTGATAATATGGTCAGCGTTGGTCGGTTTTGTTTGATTACTGTTTAAATATTGTATAAGTTCAAGTATAAGTTCTGTTACAGATTGTTCTTTAGTTTGCACTGTTATAGCACAACCATTCCCAGAAGGAGATGGCATACTGTAATCTTTGATTAAATTATTATGGGCGACTGAGTCAAATCCTTTTTGAAGTTGGGGTAAACTACGAGGTTTAAGAACATATGTCTTTTTATATGATTGAGAAATTTGAGCAGGATTACGTGAGCTATTTGATATTTGTGACAGTGATGGAGGGGCGGTCATAACCACATCAGCATAGGGCTTAGTTACCGGTGGATGCAGCTTTGTTGCTTCTGAATAAGATATAGCACTTTGAGCCATTGAAAGCTTGATATTTTTTTGACGTTCATACTCAGGACAACGTGACTTATTGATAGCAAAATGTAGGCCAGAACATAAACAGCATGACGCACAATCTTCCTCAATTTTACAAGATGATCCTGTATGACCCTGACCACATTTATAACAACGTGGCTTGGACCTATATTGGGTTTGTGTATGGCCAAACCTACAACAATTGAAGCACTGTATTGTTGCATATACATAAAGGTCCACCGGGAGGGCGTTGTAACAAACAAATATACGTTTTGGGAGAACCTGCCCATCGAATGTCAATACGACTGTCTGTGATGGTTTCCATACTGGAGAACCATCCACCATAACTTTAAAGTTAATTCTTCGCACCTTAATTATCTCCCCACAACCATGAGGCACACTTATATTATCTTTAACTTCATCTAATGACCATTCTGCTGGAATACCCTTTACTACACCCATTCGAATAACGTTGAAGGTTGGAATAAATGCTTTGTATTTGTTTTCTGGCATTCTATTGTCATTAAGGAACTGGTTGGCATCTTGAAAATTGGAGAAAGACATTGAAACCCTATTTCGGCCTATACGTTTCACGCTACCATTAATTATATTTTTAAAGTTTTGTCTTTTCAAAAAATTTCCAAAGGCAACAGAATGGATGGATGTGCCATCATTTGGAGATTCCTGGACTTTTGCACATGTACAACATAAGGCGAGCAATCGGATGAAATATACTGGTTCCTAGACATGACTGAGGGCTGAGTGACTTGGTGTGCTGAAGATTGGCCCGGAGTCTGAACTTGAGTTGGGGCTGGCGTTGGGGTGGAAGCCGGGGTTTGAGCCAAAGCTGGAGTCTGAGCCGGAGTCCGGTCCGGGATCGGAGCCGGGACCGCGGCCAAAACTGGAGCTGGGGCTGGAGCTCGAAATTGTGAAGATTCGGGTTTACATTTAGAACCTTGACAGTCGCATTCATTATCTTTAATCGTATCCCTATCTCTTTGCGGGTCATTTTCTTTATTATTTCGTCGCTTTTTTTTGTTACAATGTCTACAAATTTTCCTTGCAGCATTCCTACGCTTTCTATTTACTGAGGACCACGAAGACACAGAGCCGTCAGTATCTAAATCCATATTATCTTGATCATTGACAATTTTATGATCAGATTTATTATCATCAATCGTTACAAAGTGAGACACCGGAGGGCCACCGCCCCCCGGGTCGTCCGGATCATCGCCCATAAGGGCGATGATAGAGAGATATGTACAAAAAACTTACCTAAAAGATGATATTATGTTTACAATTAATAAAATACTAATTATAAATAATATTTACAATATAAATACACTGCGTTGACCACTGTAAATATAAAATTTATAATTAAATTGCAAAAAGACGCGCGCTCAAAACGATGTTTCCCGCCCTTTTCAATGTGCATATAGTGAAGACAATTATATGACATTAATTATAGGATATATTGCCATACAAAAAAGAAAAAAAATATACAATGAAAATTTTCAAAAAAAATTTTTTATTACTTTCACGTCAGCGACACCTCCAAATTTTTCACCAAAGCTAGCCTCTTTAATAAGCTACAAAATGAATGTATTAACATAATTTTACCAGGGGTATAACGGGGTGTTTTTTTTAATTGAATTCATCACCGTACATTTTCTTTACCCGCTCATTATTAAAATTAATCGATTAAAAACTCTTTACAGAAACTTGTATGTTTATAATGAGCACTGGCCACTATGTCAACATGTCAACAACTATTTCGCAAATATAAAATCTATATTTAATCCTATTCAAGGATTTACCCTACAAAATTGTGATTGTTTAACCCTGTTTTTTTAACAGAAATTCACGCTATATTAGAAATACAATTTTTATATCAAAGAAGTGAAGATTTAAACAATGATTCTCACCTGTCAGCCGATTGACCAACTGACTTGTCGCAGCCAATAATCAAGGCTGAACTGCGTTATCAGTAACATCGGTAACGTCGGAGCTGCCAGCGCCTTTTAACTATAATATCTAACTAATTACCACCGCCGCCCCCTACAATTTAAAATACCATAAAGCCAGAAAGCAGCCTCCCGTGCTCCCTGAAGCTGTCAGTGCGGATGTCAAGCTTGACACCGAAAACATATAAACATTGTTTATATTGTGAATTTTTGCGACACTTTATTTAAGTTATTTTCTAGTCTAGTGGTATTAAGTGTTATTTGTCTATGTTTTGCAGGTATTTATATTTTTATCGTGTTTCTTGTATGTATTATGTCTACCCAACCTACAAGTACGATTACCGCATCAGTGGAACTATTGGAGTGCCCTTTCTGCCTAGACAATAAATTATATAAGGGGCAAAAGGGCCTAGCAATCCATACCGCCCGGCGACATGCGACGCGCATTACTGCTCCGCTGTCTACCGCTTCACAGCCTATGCCCTCGACGGCCAACGCTATTACCCCCAATAGTTCCACTGTGCTGGCAGAAAGATTGAGTTATTTAAAAAAACACGTGCCAGTCGTAAAAAGAATACCCCGAGGCGCCCGCAGAGCTGTGGCTGATTCCCTTTCAAATTGCGTGGCCAAGGTTGTCTCTGAAAATTCTACCACAGCATGGGAACGCCTGCTCACGTTCTCCTATTCCGTCCTACATGCCGATAAATCTTGCAAATCCTCTTTGACTAGTCAAATAAAATCGAATTCAAACAAATTACCACCTGTTAGTCAACCGAATCAACGTATTTTTAGCAACGTGTCACACCCTTACTCGAAAATAAAAGCCATAGAAAATAAGATCTCGGAAGGAGACGTTAGTGGAGCGGCTCGACTATTATTTTCAAGTGATGACTTGGCGACGCAATCACCCGAAACCTTTGCCGCCCTCAGGGATAAACATCCGGTTCCCTCATCACCGTCCCAACTACCAGATCCTCCTACTCCAGACGACACGAGGATAGCCATGTCTGAGGACGCAGTCCAACAAGCAATCCTATCATTCCCTAATGGTTCTGCAGGTGGGCTGGATGGTCTATCACCGCAACACATGAAGGACTTGATCACAACACCTTCCGGGGACGCAAGTTCTGCTTTATTAAAAGAATTAACTGCTCTTATTAATTTAATGTTAGCAGGACGCGTCAACAACGAGATAATCCCGGTCCTGTATGGCGCCAACCTCGTAGCCTTAGCCAAGAAAGACGGCGGCGTCCGCCCTATAGCCATCGGGTGCACTTTCAGGCGTTTGGCTTCAAAACTCTGCTGCCGAAGGTTTAATAAGAAATTTACTAATATATTCAAGCCCCGGCAGCTTGGTTTTGGAGTCAAGGGCGGCTGTGAGGCCGCAGTGCATGCCGCACGGTCCTTTCTGAACCGCTCCGACTACGAGGTATTTATCAAAATCGATGTAAAAAATGCTTTTAATTCGGTTGATCGTGGTGCCCTCATGAAAGAAATAAAACGGGAATTTCCAGAAATGTATCCGTACTTATGGCAATGTTATGGGGCACCTACAAAATTACGATTTGGTGACGAAACCATACTGTCAAGCACTGGGTGCCAACAGGGCGACCCGCTTGGACCCGCAATTTTTAGTTTAACAATTCAGCCGATAATTTCAAAACTATTATCCAAATTCAACTTGTGGTACCTAGATGACGGTTCCTTAGGCGGGGATGCTGCTACTGTCTCACAAGACCTGCGTGTAATTATAACAAAATTTTCAGAAATAGGGCTCTCTTTCAATTTTGCTAAGTGTGAAATGTTCATGCCTGACCACCTTCCATCAGATAGAAAAAGTGATATACTTACTGACTTCAACGCTATTTTTCCCAACATTTCCGTTCAGTACAAGTCGTCACTTACACTCTTAGGGTCACCCATTTTTGATGAAGCAATAAATCCCGTCATAAATTCCAAATTAAACCAGTTTAACTGTTCGTCAAGCCTACTATTCGAAATAAATCCCCACATGGCCCTATTTATAATCCGTTTCTGCCTTTTCACTCCTAAATTCACATACCTACTCCGATGCTCCCCTATATGGAAATACCCCGCAATCCTTTCATCAATTGACAGCGTCGTCCAGACAACATTATCTAAAATTCTAAATATTACATTTGATACTCGGTCATGGTCCCAAGCGGTGCTCCCTGTGAGATTCGGTGGCTTGGGTGTCCGCTCCTCGACCAGCGTGGCCTTGCCTGCCTTCTTATCGTCCGCCTTCGGCTCTTTTTCTCTCGTCGGAATAATCTTAAATCTACCACAGATTTCCGTCGCAGAGATTACGAGCCTGGCGGAGGCTGAGAAGTCTTGGTGCGACTCGTGCCCGGGAGCAGCTGCCCCAGCAACGAAACATATTCAGAGGGCTTGGGATACCCCTCGCTTAAAGGTAACCCACGCTTCTCTCCTTGAGAACAGTCCTGGCGACTCGGAAAGTGCCAGGCTCCTAGCTGTTTCTACAACTGAGTCAGGTCATTGGCTGAACGCCTTGCCTTCACGCAACATCGGCACAGTTTTAGACCCGAGCACATTAAGAATAGCCGTCTGCCTGAGAATTGGGGCCAGGATATGCGTACCTCATACATGCGCCTGTGGAAAAGAAGTGGATTGGCTGGGTCGACATGGACTTTCTTGTGTCAGAAGCGCTGGCCGCATGTACCGCCACGGCACCATTAACGACCTCGTACGCCGGGCACTTGCCACTGCCTCAGTGCCTTCGTCTCTTGAACCCACCGGAATGGCAAGAGACGACGGTAAGCGTCCGGATGGAGTTACTATGGTGCCGTGGAAACTCGGCAGGGCTTTGGTGTGGGACGCTACGTGCGTTGATACGTTCGCCGCGTCCCACATCCAAGCAACCCGCTCAAAAGCCGGCGCTGCTGCTGATCAGGCCCAAGTTCTCAAGCGCCGCAAATACTCCGCCCTTCTAAAGGATTACGAGTTTGCGGCGCTTGCAGTTGAGACGTTGGGTCCCTGGTCGGCAGACATGAAGACTTTTATGAAGTCCCTTTCGTCCCGGTTAATCCACGCCTCAGGAGACCCCAGGGCCGGCTCTTACCTGTCCCAGCGACTTAGTCTTGCAATACAAAGGGGAAACGCCGCTAGCGTGATGGGGACTATGCCACAATCGGAGCTGCTGGATGGGGTATTCTTTTTATGACTCTGGTTGGTAGGTAGGTATATTTTTCTTGTTTTTATTTTAATTTAGTTTTATTTATAATTCTAATTTAGTTTTATATAGGTAATTTTGTAAGTATATTTATACATATTGTAATTAGTTTGTTTCATACTTATGATATGAATAAATGAAATATATTTTTTAATAATATTTTTAAAACTATAAACTTTTGGGGGCTCAAATTGTGCATACTTGTTACCAATACAAAGCCACATCATCAAAAAAAATTACAAGCCAAAACTCGCTGGGGGCAGATTCACTTAGCTTATCCTGGCATGGCCTTTAACCTACTTTCAGGTTTCCGATTGAGCTGAATTTTTGCACGCATACGTATATCGAATGACAATGCAATAATATGATGACATGGAGCTGATCTGATGATGGAGCTGGAAGGTGGCATAGGAACTCCTTGACTACTCCACATTATCTGGTCGTGTTGGGGCTTATTGCATTCGTCTTGCTGATCAGATAGGGATTTCATAAAGAAGAGTACAGTTAGCAATAAAAGCTTATCACAAAAATGATATCTTTGAAAAAAAAAATTTGTTGTGAAATAAAGTTTAAATAAATAAATAAGTAGTATCAAATATTCAGACGTTGATTAATGATTACGATAAATACATTTTGTCAAACGCTTGTTATTTTATTTTAGGGTTCCGTGCTAGAAAAAAGTGGAACTCTTGTAGGATCGTCGCGTGTCTATCTTACTCAGAAAATAAAAGCCACTTTATTCCATTTGACACACGATGCGCTGTATACGTACCAATATTACTCGTTGATAGAAATATTATTTAAGTGTAAAATAGGGTTCTCTGCCTTTTCGCCGAAAATTGTATTGCCGAATTTCACTTGCCAAGTAACATTTCGCAGAAGTTTCATTTGGCCGAATTTCATTTCCCAGCTTTACATAATTCAACGTAACCTAACCCAACCTAGTAAGTAATTTTCATTTGCCAACGTCGGTGTTGGGAAATGAAATGAATGCGAAAGAATTATTTGGTAAAAGTTATTTGGCCAAATGAAACATCTGCAAGGTTGGCCAGTGAAATTCGGCATTACAATTTTCGGTGAAAAGGCAGGATACCGTAAAATAGGTTTCGAGTTGTTACATAATTTTTTCCATATTCAAGTATTACCTTTACTTCTTTAGTATCGAACTATAATTATAAAGACTGTGTACGTTAAAATCCGGCCACGCATGGTATGGTACATCTTTTTATTGAATGTGCATATTCAACCAACACTTCTAATTAATAATTTGGGGTTATCAACTTATCAAGCTACATAATAAAATTTAAAACATAATATAAACGTTACGTTGTCTATGAGTTTGATCACTATATATTCCACAGTGCCTATATTTTTTTGTCCACAGTGTTCTGACAGTGTTTACCAAATTTTCCTGTTAAAAATAGTTTTTTATTATAAATAAGATGAATCAAATGATACCTTATTAAATTCTCTTTTCACCATAGCTAACATTTTTCTAAGTGTATTTAGATTGAAATAGTTCGGAGGTGTTCTAACTTTGGTGAGTTTGACTTTTTGACAAAAAAATGGCTGCCATATAAAAATTACTTTCAGTGCTTGGAGTAGAAAGTTTTCCTGACTACCTCAAGTAGAATAGAGTTTCAAAACATTTTTTTTTGTAAGATGACATTCTATTGACCATAAAACCGGTTGTGAAAATATAAATACAATTGTGGTATTGTAGCAGGAAGCGAGTGAAGATTATCAAAAAACGCTGGACAAAACATTAAAGATATGATGAAATACCTTCAGTAAAAACTGAGACAAGCCCATACAATTGTAATATGATTCTATTTTTATTATATATTACTATGATTAGAGATTATTTATAAAAAAGAACTGCTTGAAAATGTGTATCCGAAAGGGAGATGTACCATACCGTGCGTGGCCGGATTTTAACGTACACAGTCTTTAATGTTGTCAGCATAACAAAATCCTCAAATTAACACCGCGGCGCCTTCAAATCCTACGACACTTCTTTTTCCGTAGAGATTCTAACTACGGAACCAGACACTGCAGCATTGAGCAATCTGAGCATGGCCCGACATATTCTTACCCGGTTTTTTTTTAATATAAATTTGCGTCTGTTTACAAAACTAATTATGCTCTTACTCTTACTGGCTACCTACCTATGGATGGGTTTTATTATAATATTTATTTATGACTAATCTAATGTGATGTTTTACTTTATTATCTTATTAAATTATGCTCATTGAAGACCCTAATGCATCAAAATATAAAATAAGAACACTTCCAACGGTACGATTATTAAGCGTTAAAAAATTAGATGGTTTTGTATTGTAAGTTTCATCATTATCATTACTCATATCATATTTATGTACATATGTATGCACAGTCGACTACAGATTCACCTTATTGCATTGTAATAAGGTCCAACCAAGTCTCTTAAAAGAGATGTATGGACCTTATTACAATTGCACACCAGAAAAACATTATAACATAATTCGTGTAGGATCGAAGAAATTATAATTTTAGCTTTATTTTCCATTTTCGGGTAGTTGTTTTCGATTTTTGTTATGTGGCCCTTCTGTGGGTAAAAGCCTCCTCCATTCCTTTCCATATTATGTGATTTTATTTTTTTAAGGGCCCTTGAGGTGTGAACATACTGGGTAATTTTATCTTTCTTGGCATTTAATTTTTTTTATTCCATTCAAAGATCTAACGATAGTAAATGTTACCATACTGAATTGGCCTATGTTATCTATCTATCAGCTTAGCACACAAAAAAATCAAGCATCTACAAAACAAATGAGCCGCTAGGCTGCCTGGCCGGACATGTACCCCGCTCGCGCCTTACCCTTCCCCGCGCTGGCCAAAGGGCAAAGTAAAGACGCACAACAAGTTTTCATTTTGAAAAATTAAAATAATTCATTGATTATATCGGCACAGGTAAATAAAGGTAATTTTTAGCTATTTTCTTGTGCCAAATTGTTTTTATCTTTATCAAAATGTCAAAAATATGTCGTATTGACACTAAATTATCATTAATATATCGTTAAACTATTGAAAATAAAAAAATAGAACACTAAGAATTTTTTTGTTGTTTACTGACTTTTGACTGGACTATAAAAGAAAACGGGCACCTACAGAGATAAGCTGTTTACTATTTCCTACTGTTTTTAAGTAGGAGAATAATATTCTAAAGGTTACAAAGCGGGGTGGGTAACGGTTTTCTTATAATAAGATACTTATTTTTCAGTTTAGAAAAAAAATCTGATTTTATTTTTTTCTGCTTTAATTGAAAAAAAAAGTATATTTTTTTTATTCCTTACATCATTTTCAACCGAAAAGCATTTTTTTAAATAAGGTATAAAAAAAATTGACAATTGCTTTAATTGAAAAAAAAAAGTATATTTTTTTTATTCCTTACATCATTTTCAACCGAAAAGCGTTTTTTTAAATAAGGTATTATTAGCGTGTAGACGAATTTTTAATGTTTAGAGTGTATAGGAACGCCTTAAGCGTGACATTGACAGTAATGACAGTAGCTGTCAATTTAGGCGCGAAACGGTAGACTGTCACTCTCGCTTGGACGCCGGACGCCGACATTACGCTGAGGACATTGTTTTATATTCTGATTTAGTTATTTAGAGCTAATTCCTTGATTTCATTTCATTGTAAAACCTTTGATTATAGAACCCAAGTTTGATCTGGTAGTGTTTCATTTCCAAAATCAGACGTGGGAAATGTACTTACAGCCTGCAAAGTGCAAGCCGTACGAGGCCGTACTACAAAACGCGTTGGTACAAGTTAACGTTGCTTCGACATCGTTTCTCATTGATTAAAGCGGAAATTCTTGTAAATGAGCGGATTTCTATCACAAATACGTATCGCAGTAAACAATGTCCACATGCGTCGTAGGTTTTGGCGGCGAGATCAAAAGGGCTCGCCTGGACGTATTGAGAACGTCATTAGTACCTACAGCCTACGCATAGCGCCTATCTGCGCTCGCTACATTTTGTTTTCAGCATTTACAGGTGATATCTAAGCACTGAAATGTGCCGATGAAGTTTTCGAAGCCGTAACACATTGTGGAGCTGGAGATATCATGTCGTTGCTGTCTAGGTTATACCTAACAGGGATACCACGGTGGCATTAGCAGTCGCCGGCCACCCACTAAGTGGAGGATGTACAGTGAGGGATATCTCACGAGATTATCATCTGCTGTCCACTTAGTTGTGCAACCAAGTCATCAAGTTCCTCTATCGGTGGAAGTTAAGTAAAGCATAAATGCAAACATAAAGAGTGCTGTGCCAATCATTCTTCCAAGGTGTATCGTGGCGTAAGCACTCCAGTAGCGCAGGAATGGTCAGATAGAGAGTGGAGTTTCTCATGGAATGAAGAATTCTTAGTACCTACTAACACCCGGTAACTCATATGTGAACAAATATATGAATGTGAAGGTATGGAGTAATATATTTGTCATGCGTAGTTCTACATGTACACTACTATCAGGTAAATACAGTATGCTAGTAATTGGTCACTTATTTTTAAAGTGGATATTTACTGCGGTGCCCTTAGAAATCATTTTGTTTACCTAGCGAAATTCATATCAGTGAAAAATCTTGAGATTTATTCTAAGTGCCATGTCTTTATTATTTGACAAATGGTAAAGAGCTGTATGGATCCTTATGTCTAGCACCTACAGTAATCATTTTGCTTAGTTAACACATTTATTGCCGCACTAATAATAAATTGGTTGTATGTGCCCAGTACAAAATCCTAAATGAATGTGTTGATGAAGTTAAAAATATTTTGTACTAATCATTTGTTATAAACCATTTTCACAGTTAAATTGGATTTTAAAATAGGAAAATGTTCAAAAGAATAGGCATTAAATACCTAGATTCATAAACACTTGTTCCTTCAATGGTTTTATTGTGAAATGTTATTGTTGTTTCTTATTTGAACAAAATCAACTTATGGCTTCCATACTTAAGCATAGCGGGTACTACCCTACCCTATGTTACTATACAAACAGTTCATGCTCAGCGATATAGTGCTAAAGCATTAACCTTTTGGCCGCCAAGCGTTGAACAAAAATGACGCGCCACTGATGCCACTTAATCGCGTTTTGTCAAGCGAAATTGAACTTTGCGGAAGCCCGCGTAGGTCCCTATTGCACTACAAAGCCTGTCGGCTGTTGCCGTCGTTGGCGTCCATGGCACGACTTTTTGATGTTGGCCACAGCCGACTGTGGCAGTGAAAGGGTTAAGTAATCTCTTATTATGCATTATTGAAACAGATCAATATTGCAGTAGACAAGTTTAAAATTTAGCTCAAATTATTAGAGAGTCTGTGGATGTAATTTATCCACCACTGCAGGCCCAGAACACTGATAAGTTTTGGTATCAAATCTGTCAAATTTCTGTTCTTTTTACTGTTCTGAGGATTTAGTCAACTCTGCACAATAAACCTTACTATGTACAAAGGTTAAGTTTTTCAGGTTGAGATTCACTCTAGTAGCATTTCAATAAGGTTCAACTTCAGATGTCAGCCTCAACTTATTGAGAAGAACTTATCAAAGAACTTATTGAGTGAATTAGGACTACCGAGTGTAACTAAGCCCACTTATATCACTATGGTGGCAAACAGGTGTACACTTCATCTCTTGAGTAAGCAGAAACTCCGATGAGGATCCGGCCCGGTCCGGTGAGGCTCCGGCCTATGGCCAAATGCTACTCAAACATTATGATAAGTGCATTGCTGATCTTTTACAAGCATACAAGGTCAAATTTCAGTTGCTTTGGTAAAAACTAGTGCCTACACCAATTCATGGGATTAGGTTGCCAAACAGATTCCAGGCTCATTTCAGCTGGGACAAATGCTAAGACAAGGATCAGGTTCACCGAGAAGATTTATTTTACTAACATGTGTTATGCTCAGTTTTTGTGTGTGTGTGTTTGCTTGTATTATGTTCACAGATTTAAATAATATTCTGGTGATGAAATGGTTGATGATGCGTAATGAAATCAATAAGTGCATCACATTATTGATAGCTGCTTGGATGTATAAAAAGACAGAGGATGCTATTGAAGTAGAAGGACGTATAAAAAGACAGAGGATGCTATTGCCTATCTTACCTATCTACCTACAGGTATCCAGTGATATGTAGCCATACGATAAATAAATAAATTGAAGTTGACTTTTATATGTATGAGCTATGTCAACACATGTCAAGTAAGATATTGAAGCAGCGATAAAATGGTGAGCACGTAGGTATTTAATGTGTTTAGTCATAAATGAGAAGAGAGTAAAACAGGTGAGTGCTCATACCTTTGATTCATATTCACAATGTGGAAGTCATGATGGGCTATTATAATAGTCAACTGTACTCAATTTAGCCAATTGATGAAGAAAGAAAAGTAATGTTGAAGTTGAATAATAAAAACCGCAAGTGATTTCCACATAAATATTATTACTGACTATGACACTTGCATTATCTTAATTGAAAGTGCCTTTACTAGACATTTGTTTCAAACTCTCTGTTTATGGTGCCTAAATTTGAGAATGAGGCATTTTGGTTTAGTCCAATGATTCTTAGCCTTCCAGTGGTGAGAGGTTACTTGACAAAATTTATTTTGTCATGAAGCACCAACTGTTTTGAAATGATTAAAAGCCTGTGTTGTTCATTTGTGCATAAATCACTTCAAGAGCTTCCGGGGACTACCAGTGGTCCGCAGTCCACCGGTTGAGAACCACTGGTCTAGTCATTAATTCATTTTTGTCTTGTGAAATGGATGGTCATTAATGGACAAACGTTTCAGTCAACTTTAAACTAAGCTTGCTAGTTTGAGTACAATACTGTCCTGTATAAAAGTTAAAGTTAATTTCATTTTAATCTTTTACATCAAGGATTTGGCATGTGGTCAAGTGACTTTATTTTTAAAGCAAAACTTTGGTAATGTTACTAAAAGATTTAGTAGTTGACACTATACATGCAATGACTACTAAGTAAGTACATGATTTTTACATGATTCAGGTATGGAAAATAAATATTTCATTTGAGTGTAGGTACCTACTTATGATCTCTATTGAAATTGTTTTATTTGAGAATATTCAAGAGTGTGGAGACCAAAGGAATTGAAATATTACAAGTAAGCAAGCAGGTTGAACCTACGACCTGTTTCATGACAATTTTCATATTTTGCCTTTTATGTGACTGGATAGCCCAGTAAACAAAGATGTTAGTCCAATCAATGACCATTCGAGTAATGTTATCTTTGCAGCAGTTTCGACCGTGTGTTAACTGTCGAGAATTAATCATGGCATCTAGTTAGTAATAACTGTTTATGCCCTTGCTTTCTGGCATTATGTTGAATTATTAATAAAATGATAGTTTACTGTTGTTGGAAATGTTGAACTACAGTATTGCCATGCATTATGTCTCTGAGAATTGGGAAGAATAGTTGAACTACTTAAGTAGTTAAACTACCCATTAGCATTCTAACTTAATTGCCTATTTCTGGCTATGTGTGTGTTTTGGTCTTTTTTTGCAGTTACTGAATGTTTGTGAATGGATGCCCCGTTGATGTTATTAGATTAACGACAGGCAATAGAAGGATTCAGTGACTACATTTTTGTCGTTGGACTTGTTGGTTATGTTGCTGCCGCTGGTAGCACGAGCTGGCATCAAAGATTGGAAGCTGTTTCATTGACCTCACTTTGGCAATTCGAGGAGCAGCAGGACGCCCATTCAGATGAAAACCCTTCTTGAACTTTTCAGGTTGAACACCTAGTATGTGCAATTACATTTTTGCAAGTGAAGGGAAGTTGGATCGAGAATCTTTGTATTCATCTGTTTGTTTGGAGGGCGTTATGAACTGTGGCTATTAAGAGGATCCTATGGAAAGTTCACAATGTCAGCCGCAGGAGTACTGGGTGATGTTGTGAGGAATGTGAGCCACAGGAGTTTCCAGGGTTATGCGCCGCATTCTCTGGAAACGAGTTTGTAACAACTCTGTCATAGTGCTTGAAAGTTGTGATTCTGTTTATCATTAACCTCCCTCTCTCTCTCTTTCTCTTTTTAATTAATTTGTCCCTAAATAAGATTTATTAAAACAAAACAAGCTGACCTGACAAAACTTACTACATAACTGACGGACCATCCCCTTTGTGATAAAAGGAATTACAATACCAGCCACCTATATATGACTAGGAGTTTGTCATGGTGTGAGCAAAGAACCGGGGCATCAGGGGTGCGCTTTCTAGTGTGTCTCGCTCTGAGGGGGTTGTTCATTTATACCATGGGAGTTGAGCAAAGTACCAGGGCATCGGGGTGCGTTATTTAGCGTGTCTCGCTCTGAGGGGGTTGCTCATGAGGGTATGCGACTTACCGTTGCTTGTACCCGTGCGCTTGAGCAAAGAACCAGGGCATCGGGGTGCGCTTTCCAGTGTGTCTCGCTCTGATGGGGTTGTTCAGAGGGGTTGCGACTTAACGTTGCTTTTGCCCTAGCGCTAGAACAAGGTACCAGGGTATGGAGGGTATGCCGTTTGGGTACGCCTCTTCTCTGATGGGATTGTTCTTTTACCAGTGTGTGCTGAGACGTCTCAATTAGGTGTCAATGTGAGGAATGACTGAATAATGAGGATGATTGATACCTATGGTGATGGATGTTTTGGTTACTGAGAAAAGTGATTGGATGATTTTTAGATGGTCAAACATTTATGATGAGTGATGAGGATGAGTGTAATTATGAATGGCCGAACGGTGATTGCAAGACAGTAATGTTCATTGCGTTATTAGGATGGTAGTTAAAACATCACTTTTCAGTTCCTCAGATGACGAACCAACCGATCCTGACGTTGGACCTTCTCAAGCCCTGTAGCGGGGGGCCACGAGAGCTAGGTGGGGAGCGACCGACTCCTCGCGTGTGTGCGACCAGCCACACATCGGCCAGGCAGTACCAGCTGAAGAGGCGGGGACGGAAGATGGCGTCGAGGCCGACTTATTTTCAGGATTGGCCGTATTAGCGTGTAGACGAATTTTTAATGTTTAGAGTGTATAGGAACGCCTTAAGCGTGACATTGACAGTAATGACAGTAGCTGTCAATTTAGGCGCGAAACGGTAGACTGTCACTCTCGCTTGGACGCCGGACGCCGACATTACGCTGTGGCCATTGTTTTATATTCTGATTTAGTTATTTAGAGCTAATTCCTTGATTTCATTGTAAAACCTTTGATTATAGAACCCAAGTTTGATCTGGTAGTGTTTCATTTCCAAAAGTATAAAAAAAATGCAAATGTCAATTTTTTTGTCATTTCGACCCACTGTGCGGGGTAGCGGTGAGTTTTCTCGCGAGTCAAATTGGGATTGTTCATATTTTTTTACCCCCCATTTTGATAATTTATTCTGAAATTATAGGCCATTTTAAGATATTAATTTGATTTGTTTAGCTTAAAACAGCTTAGTTATTTTATTATAATTAAAATAAAAAATCTGATACGATGTCTTGTAAGTTACAGTCTCAGGCTGAATAGCATTGACAAAGTCAAAAATTCGTATAAAAAAACCCTTGCTTGTCGTCAACTGCCGCTGTCACGTCAAGATTGACGTATTGGTACATGACTTCGCACTTCTCTTGACCGCGAAAAATATACAAATTCAAATCTTATTTGTAAAGCGCAAGAAATAATACACATGGCGCTTAATTTTGTAAAAGCCGACTCAAGAAACATACCCAAGTTGGAAAATATCTGTATGCTGGAGTAAATCGAATCAAGTTCAAACTATAATTTGATTGAAATAAGATGAACCAAAATACTTATGTGAGACAGGACAATACGATTACTTGTAAGCTTTTATACATTTTAAAAGATTAGTCATTGATTATTATTGCACTTTTGGCTTAATTTCTGTAATTAATACTTACTTTTTCACTTAAATACGTTGGGGCAGTGTTTGTTTACAAATTTCTGTTTACATATTTGACAATGTCGTAGCGTATGACATTGATTTTATTTTTATAGGAATGCTTACAAAGGTTTTATAAAGAGGTTTTACATGGTGGTTGTGAGGACAAAGTCAAACAAAGGTCATTCATATTTTTGCGAAAATATCCGAATCCACTCATTAATTTCGCGAAATATTAATCAAAAGATGATCGATAAACGTAGACCTCGAAATGGTTTTGGAAATATACATTTCCAAAAAAAATGAACAATTCCAATTGTGTTGATTGAACGTCAGTATTCCCGTTGGCTAAAGTTACACAAATCGCGTGGTTACGTCAGTAACACATTAGCTGTTACAGTGAAAAAACAATTTTCATCTCTAATTTTCTATTTACTAATGTTTAATAAAAGAAATGTCTAAGACACAAATTATTATTATTATCTAAGAAAGATGGGTTGAACTCTGTGTGTGAAATAATGTGAATAATAAGAATCTTCAGTAGGTATTATCGAAACTTCAAAACTTATCGCTACGGGTCTACAGGACGAAAATGCGCGGCGTATCATGCACCGCTAATCCGGACGGACGCGCGCTGCAAACCGTACGGTGGCGCGGATCCGTGCCTTCGTTGCCGTATGCGAATTTCGTCGCGCCGCGCACCGGTGCGGTGCACGGCGCCAGTGTGATAATCGCGTAATGCCTCGGCTACGAAAAAAAAACGCTCACTGTTGTGTAGTCGCCATCAAATATATCGGATCGGGCAGGGTACTCAAAAATATCTGAAAATGTACTTTATCGTCTTGACAATAGAGTCGTTGTTCAGATATTTGACACCACCCTTGGCCGCTCCGATATATCTGATGGCGACTACACAACAGTGAGCGTTTTTTTCGTAGCCGAGGCATTAGTCTTAAATATTCTAATTGTAATATGAATATGTACCGAAATGCTCTGTTGATTTTGTGTGCTTAAGATCTGGGGCTTTCTCAAAGTTAGTAACTAGGTATCGAAAGAAACGTTGTCTTTTTCTAATAAAAGGTTTTTAAAAGTGATTTCCGCTATCATACTAGAGGTCAAATAGTAGATTGTTCAACAAGGGACTAAAACAAGCCATAATGACACGAGATGTTTAGCCACCCGAGCGTAGCGAGGGTGGATATAGTTCGAGGGTCATTATGGTTGTTTAGTCTCGCGTTAAACACTCTACTTTTCAATTTGAATGCGAGGAAAAATAACGACATTCGACACAAAATCTCAATATTTATAATGGCAAAAATTGAAATTATCAATAAAATTTGTTAAGCGGTTTATGTTTTTTTTTTTGTTTTTTTTTTTTAAATCGAGTTTGTTTAATATTTTCGCACAGTTGTCATTTTGAGGTTATATGCGTGGTCCAAAATTGTCTATGCACAATTACTAAAAAGAGCGGTAATCGTCCATTCATAAACACCGTGAGTGGCTGTTTAGGGGTTACCAAAGTAAATTTAAAAAAATGTTTTAGTCCCTAGAGATTAATAAAGAGTTTTAGTCCCGATCTGCAGAGACTAAAGTAACATTTCAAGAGCATGAGAAGTGAAAACAAAATTTTTGATCCGCAGTTCTTTAAAAAAATTCCCTTATGAGAAAAAAATTTTTTTTTTCAAACGGCTAAACTGTACATCGATTTGCGGCTTTATTTTGTATACTACACGGTCGGTAATAGCAGAGACTATAGAGATATAGACGACCACAGCCTAAGAACTTTTATGAAGCAAATGGCGTACTAGTAGTACACTAGTAGCTACTAGGTGGAGTAGCACTAGTAGCAGTGCAGGTGACATTTCTTCTAACAAATTTGGTATCTTTAGGCGGCTTTCGGACAGAGGGCGCAATCGACTTGAGCTTCAAAAAGTTCTTAGGCTGTGGTCGTCTATATCTCTATAGTCTCTGGTAATAGTCTTGAAGGTGTGCAGTAGGGTGGCCCACGGATGTATGGAGAGAAAAGAAGTATTATAAATTTTACCTCCACAGGGCTCATTTTATTCTATTATGAAAATCTAATCTATATTCTAAAACTGAGCTCATTTGGTAACAATTTAGTGGTCGCCCAGGCGGTCGCTAAATATTGTAATTTCATACAAATTAAAAAATCAAATGGACCCTAAAATGAAAATTTGCAGCGGTATATTAAGTATTTATTCAGTTACATTAAGTAAATAAAATAAAAACTGTCAATATTTACTCCAAATAAGAATTATTAATTAGCTCATTTCTTTCCATACATTTTTGTACTGCAGAATTGCTTAATTTTGGGCGACCTCGAAATGATGCTTGATTATTCTCAAATTCAGTGTAAATATTTTTTTATTATTATTGAACAAAAAAAATCCCATGGAGTGAAACAAATCCAAAATATTTTTTGGACCAGTGTGCAGGGAATCGAACATGACGTCCGCACCGTGTCTTTTCAACCTGGTTCTGATTTTGGGAGGTTTTATCGTCTGCACTGTGAGCTTGATCCCGATCTGAGGGTGTATCGTCGCCTGTACAGGCAGGTGCTGAGGAAGGAATGACGTCTTCTCTCGCTAAGTATGCTGGTTTCAGTCGATCAACTGTCACTGTCACTGTTTTCCCATTGACTTCTATGTCATAGGTTTTAGTTCCGTGCCGCAATACTTTAAGGCCATTCCTCGATTCGGACAAGCCACGCCCATCCGTTAGAGACACGTTTATGGCTCCCGTGCACGAAAGAAAGAGATGCAGCGCTCTTAAGGATCAGACTTTTTGAACAAACTACGATAAATAAGCGAATCTATAAAGTTTTGTCTAATTTTGCTTCTATGACTTTTTAGATAAACTAAAATACCATATTTTTACTTAGTTATATTGCTTAATCTCTTATAGTTTACGTAAGTTAAGAAAAATAAGGTGAAAAAGGACCCAACTTCGGATTTTTTTTCTATCGAGGCAACTTTCAGCAATCGTGTTTCGGCTTGTGCCAAAAACAAGAGTATATAGTGTAATAATATGTATTCGAAAATAAATTCATTCCTTTTTCCCGTTTAGTCACAAGAGGGTTTGAAAAAACTAATTTTTCAAAGTAGCCCCTTAATATGGTGCTTCTAGTGATCGGGCCGTTGACGGAGGAAGACGTACGCAGATCCCTGTAAATATTTCGAGACGTAAAAGGGACGACTGGAGCTCGTGTGCCATGATGTTGGCTGTGGAGAGAGTTTGCTCATGTGGTTTCGAAGACGACTGCCAAAATGAATGTCCACTACAGCCTCTGAAGTTGAAAAGGAGAACAACCGACTTGGTAATGATAGTGGTTCGCCATATACCAGTTCTGCTGGTGAGCTATTTAGATCTTCTTTCCAGGCGCTTCTGATTCCCAGTAGTAGGGGAGACCGAGGTAAGTTAACACAGAGGTAGGTTGACACAACGTCCGTATCTCATTAACCATAGACGCTAGCAGTATGCCTTACTTGAAGAATATGACCCATTTTCTATACACAACAACTCGATAATACATGTCAGAGGCCTCAGATGGACATTTGATGTTTTACAGCAGATAGAAACAAAATGTTGCTAAAAGTAAGTAGGGTCGTTTTTTCAAGATTATTTTTTCAGTGGTTTTGGTAATTTCTGTATTGTGTATGAAGCATTTTAGCAGTGTTTTTAGTAGGGCAGATGCCCCGGTTGTGGCCACTGTGCCGGTTTTGGCCCTTTCAAATTTATCAAGGTATAGACAAATTTACAAGTCTATGGTTTATGGTTAATATAAGAGTAAAAAATGGCAGTACAGATGGCACTATCATCTGTCATGTATAAGTTGTAATTCAGCTGTCAGGGGCCATGGAAAAAAGTGGCCAAAACTGGCTCCTGGACCCGTTTCTGACATTTCACTAAAGAAAAAAAATAGATCTAATGTCAGAATCTTAACAGCGGAGATTCATATAAATAAAGTAATATATTTTCACTGACTTAGTACAAAAAAAGTGTCATAATTCCTCATTGGCACAAAATGACGGACGTCTGAATAGACAAACTCTCCTTAAAGTGGCCAAAACCGGGGCATCTGCCCTAATATAATTTGACATTATGTCGATTTTAAATAAAGTCCATGATGTTCAGGGTCACCACACATCACCTAGCGGTTTTCCTCGCGGAATTAGCGGAAGTAGCGGAAATTCATAGACAAAATGCTTAATTTGTCTATGGTAGCGGAAATTTGTCTATGGCTTCCATACAAAAAATCTGCTACCATAGACAAATTTCCGCTACCATAGACAAATTTCCGCTAATTCCGCGAGGAAAACCGCTAGAGGTGTGTGGTGACCCTTAAATGAGAAGTGCGGTAAAGTCAAAATAAACCCAGAAATCTAGGGGTGAGGTAGATTGAAACACCTTGTTGCAACTCACCTCGATAATTTTTTGTTCGGGTTTATTACATACTTTTCATATAAAAAATATAAAATTATTATTTTTGTTTCTAGATTAGTTCCTGTGTTACATATTGAAAGCCCATCAGAATTAAGTTGAATTTTATTATGTTTCATTTATTAATCACTTATTTAAACTGAAATATTGGTTAAATAAATACGTTTTCAGTTTGAGCTGCCCCAGTCTATTTAAATAAAAACTATAGCCAGCAAAAAGACAAAAATTAAAAGCTATTCTTCAAAGAGGAAAGGATTACGATAATATGTTTTATTAGTAATAGATTGTTTTCAACCCCTGAAATAAAAAGGTGTGTTAACTTACGTCATTACATGTTTTAACTCACCTCGGCATTAGGAGAGTTGAAACAGAATGGATTGGTTCATAAAAATCTATATTTTTTATAGTAAGTACGTAGTCCATTGTGGAGATTCAGTTCTAAATAGTAAATGTGGATGAAATATATTATGCTATCAGAAAAGATACATTTTATAGATCTAGCTTATTATTATCACGGAGTTATACCGTAACCTCGGGGTACTTTGGCCAAATTCAGGATAATTTGGCCCATATAAAAATCACATATAGAAGGGTCTGATAAAAAAGATAAAAACGTTATCGGTTACTTTTGATCAACCTCATAGCAATGTGCCATTAATTGAAATCTTTTATATAACCGGAACCCAGTAAATTCCAAAGGCCAAAGTTACCCTCCAGGGCTAAAGTACCCCGAGGTTACGGTATGTAAAATTTGTTTCAATTTACCTCGGTCTCCCCTACTAATGGGAGTGCTTCTGTCCATTGCGATGTAGCGTGACACATAATGGCGGCCTTAAGTTGCCTGTGAAGTCTTTCCACGAGGCTGTTGGCGGCGGGTTGATAGGTTGTGGTGGTGAGGTGAGTGGAAGTGGAACCCATGAGTGCAGATATCTTTTTGAACAATTGTAACTCGAATTGGCGTCCACGGTCTGTAGTTATTCGTTCTGGGCAGCCAAAACGTGCTATCCAACCACTGACAAAGGTTGCGGCACAGGTGTCTGCTGTAATGTCTTGCATCGGGTAAGCTTCTGGCCAACGGGTGAAGCGATCAACCATTGTTAGACAGTACCTAAAACCTGATGACGGCGGTAACGGGCCGAATATGTCCACATAAACATCTGCAAGGCAGTTAATACTTTTATACGGTTAATGTTAACTATTCAAGTAATTTAATTAAATAACTTTAATTTCTAGTTTAAAAAAACAAACATTAATAAAATCTGTAGTGCTAGTTATACTAGTTATCGCCAATTACTGTTGGCAACCCAACCGCCTGTCCACGCCGCAACGGGGATTTCCCGATAAATGTTTATACACTGAATGTTAATCGAATTAAAATGTAAGTTATTGCTATTGAAACAGAGCCTACTTTAATGTACTTAGTTTTAAGTTACTTTATCCTGCAGATGTCGCCCTGATTGCAACTCGGGAAGGAGAGGAGGGATAGGAAACCAGTGTTTCTCCAAACGTCGCGCTGGCCTGTATCTTGGTCCGCTTTATGTCCAAACTTACGTAAATTACTAAGTTTTGTGGTGTGATATATTTAAATAGGATGGACAAACTTAACCCTTAAACGGCCCTGGCGATATTTTTACTTTTGAATACTGATTCCGATAGCCATCAGCATTAGAAGAAAAGTAATTTATCAATTTATTTTTATTATTATTATTTCCTAAAAAAAACCCTGTGGTCGTTACTGCCCGTTACCGGTGGTACCATGTGGTACGTATTTGGCCACTACCCAGCAAGTGATACATATTGGTTTTACGCTGGCTCTAGATGATGGGCCATCATAGGGACGCAGCTATACGACGGAACGAGATGGCAAAATTGTTAGCTCTCTCTAACGCATAGCTGCGTCCCAATGATGGCCCATCATGTAGAGGCGCCATTAAAGGATAGTCACATCTTTACACGTGTAATCGTTGACATACTAAAACAACAGTATAAGTAAGTAAATAGACACGTTGTTGGCTGTGAATCGTCAATTTTACCGTTGAATTTAAATTTCAATACCAAATATATTGTAAAACCTTAATTTCATTTAGGCATTTTTTGAACTATAACGGATCGTTTATAAGTATAATATAACCCTTAAATATGATGTGAATACCCTGCAGGGCAGTGGCCTCATACGGACCACTTGTACTGATCCGAAACGGGCAGAGGGTCCTATACGAACCACAAAGTTTTAAAGCGAATATTTTACCAAAAACCAATAAATCTGGCATATTGTTACATATTATACATATGTACATTATCTTATATGTTATCAAAAAATTACAACACAACACTTACCGTATTTATTTTCGATACAACAAAAAATTTTATTGGAAGAAACACACAAAAACGACCATTTTCAGTCAATTTGAACTTGACAATGACAACTAAAACGTCAACAAAATTTCCTTTGACACATTTATTTTTATTGCGTTCGGAAATCGTCCACTTTATAAACTACAGTGTGTTTCTGTAATAGGAGCAATAAATTAAAACGTAGATTCTACTCCTCAAACCAAGAAACGTTTGTTCAGCGACTTTTAAAAATAACGTATGGTTTGATTTTTAGGACACTTTAAAGTTTTTTCGAACACGCAATGTATTCCGAAATTGACTATGTCTGTAGGGTGACAAGCAATGTCAATTAGACGGATTTTAGTTCATTGAAAATACTATTTAGTTTGTATGAAAAAGAGACAATCTACAAAATACATATTTTTTTAAAGTTGTTGAATAAAAGTTTTGTAGTTTGAGGAGTAGAATCTATGTTTTAATTTATTGCTCCTATTACAGAAACACACTGTATACGATAATTTTATTTTATTTTGTTTTGACTTTTCGCATACATTTGACGTTCCCCTCCGTCTCGCAACCGGTTGGTTTAATAATCAAAGTTTAGTGGTCCTCGTGTTGTAGGTGCTCGTCAAAAAAAAATCATTTACCATGTGGTCGCTATGAGATCACAACCTGTTTAAGGGTTAAATAACATGAGTGCGTTGAAATTTTGTGACATAAAGTGCTATGTGATCTATTATTGATAATTATGTCAGTTTAAGGATGTAGTCAGAGCCACAGATTACCAAGTAGATACTACGTATCAGAGCTTACATCTGCTGCTTGCGTTAAATCTAGAAGCGCTATTTAATTGGTAAGTAGGTACATAGTGTGTATATTATTTGTTAAAACACTGCTTAGATATTAACTTGGGTTAGGTTTTAGAGTTTTAGCCATTAAGTATCTATTTATGCTCTCACACCGATTGGAATAGATAAAATAAAGTTTATAAGATAATAATAAGTAACTGACATGGGTTTATGAAGGTTTAGGTATCTAACTCAAATTATGAGTCCTGGATCACTTCCAATGCCTTGTGTTCCGTATTTGTCCATCCAGAATAAGTGCTAGCTGCTAGGCCACCTTTAGACACTGTCCCTTTGTATAAAGTCGTACCTATTTCCCTCCAATCCAATACTATAGTTAGGTACTACCTGAAATTCCAACACAGACGTTACTGATTCTCTTTGCTCGGGTTCTTCGCTTATATAACAGTAGGTACCTTAGGCGCAGAGAAGTCGCCCTCGGGAAAGGAGCCGCGTTCCTATTTCCTAGGCTCTCGTTTGACCGGTATTACCATATATGGTCACGCTTTTGGATAAAGCTCCAACCAATGGGCTGCGATCCTTCGGCGTGAGTGCTGAGGGCCTAAGCGAAGTTCGAAAGTCCCGTCTCTATCGCTCTTGCACATACGAAAGAGAGTGATGCAAATAGACGATTCGATGAACGAAGTGCTTCGCGGATATAGGCCTGCGCCGGCGCCGCGCCCGTCTCTCCCCGCGCTCAGCGCCCCCCGACCGGCCGCTTGAGGAGGGCCTATGCTGCATACACAGACTACACAGACACCTCATCATTAAGACACCTCATCATCTATTTTACAGGGAGCACGAGGTCACCACACATCAGCGCAATTTTATTCGTAAATTTCCACGATTTTCCAACACATCTCAATAGTATTCTACACCAGTTTGTAGTACTTATAACAATCCAGGTTTACCCCTGTAACTTGTTTTTTGTGGATATTTTTAATTCACATGAGTAATGATCAAAAACGTTAACTCGATTGAAATAAGCGGTCGCGCTCTCATACAAAATTAGTAGGTACGGGAGCACAGATGCGTGGTGAGGGAGCGTTCAAGTATGACGTAACGCAATCAGGGGGGGGGGGGTCACAAAATTTCAACAATTGCGTTACAGACAAAGGAAATTACGCGTTACATGGGGGGTCAAAAATCTTCAAAAATTGAGTTACGTAATACTTGAACGCTCCCTGACCCCGAGTTGTACTTATGACCTATCTACTGGTTGAGGTTATCTGTGGCTGCATATTATTTGTGTTTATTTTCCTCATAATGAATAACCATATATTACTTCTCAGCGTTGTTTTTTCGATAACGCGGCAAGGATTATGTTTGCGAACTCGGATGATATCTTTCTTTTTATTTATTTAAACTTTATTGCACATAAAATATACAAATGGCGGACTTAATGCCTTAAGGCATTCTCTACCAGTCAACCACTGGGCCAAAAAGATATATGTTTGGTGCAGGATTTATGAAAGAATGAATTGAAACGATATCACAGTTACTAAATATAAAATAAATACTATATACTTAATCAAATATAAAGAATAAAATAAACTTACACATGTATGTACTTGATATAATAAACTTACATACATATTTTTATATGCGTACCTATAGTGAAACATCATGACGATAATCAATCACGCAATTTATCACATAAATGTTTGCGCAACATGCGCTTGAAAGTGAACTTACTCTGAGCTGCTTTCCTAATGCCAATCGGAAGGTCATTCCAAAGGCGTATTGCCTGTAGAGTTAAGGAATTGGTCATGAAACCGGTGTGATGAAGGGGAATGGCGAGTTTAAGGCTGCGAGAAGTGCGAAGATTAGGTACATCCAGGCCTATAACCGCGAAGCACTTCGTTCATCGAATCGTCTATTTGCATCACTCTCTTTCATAGCGTATATGCAAGAGCGATAGAGACGGGACCATCGTTTTGTCGATTCTCGAACTTCGCGGTAGGCCCTCAGGGCGTGCAGTAATAAATTTAAATTTAGATCGAAGATACCTACTGAGATGTGGTGGGATCAAAAAGAAAAGAATACAAGGTACACAGGAGTGTAAGGTTACTGCTAGTTCGTTCCCTCTTACGCAGGAGAATCCTCATCATAAGGCATTGTATATTTCTTTGGCCCTTGATATGTTGAACTATTTACCACAATTAAAGCCAAATCAGACTGCTAAGCCCATTTATCACCCGAACACGAATATCCTTATTTATAAGTATTCGTAAAAAACTGGCGGAAACTGATTGGTCATGTTTATCAAACATGGATGTTGTTATCTTATCAGAAACCATGTCCCACATAAGCGTGTTAATTATAATAAGGTACCCGCCGTGGTTTTCACGGGCACTAATTAAGGTTCGTAGTCAGAAGCTATCAATTGATAAACGATGGAAAAAATACGGAAATCCCTTAGATAGGGCAGAATTCGTGTTCTACTTAAGATCCAGGGAACATAAGATGGCTAATGAGTGTTATAATTTTTTTATTTCACTGGCTGAGGATAAAATTCACATTAATCCCACTTATTTTTGGTCATTTATGAAATCGAAGAATCCGAGGGAGCAGCCCAAACTTGTATGTTTTGAAAATTATTTTTGTTTTAATTTAAAAAATGGGTAAAATGTAATGATGTGTTATATTTTTAGAACCGCCTCTATTAGCCCTTTCATATGATACCACACACGATAGGTTTGTGAAAAAAAATTTTTTTTTCTCATACAAAAAAATGATGAATCAGCACCCGTCCTAAGGGAATTTTTTTAAAGAACTGCGGATCAAAAATTTTGTTTTGACCTCTAGTATGTGTGTGCCAAATGGCTAAACTGTACATCGTTTGCGGTTTTATTTTGTGTACAGTCGCCATCAGATATATCGGAGCAGCCAAGGTCGTCACAAATATTTGAACAACGCCTCTATTGTCAAGAGTAGAGATGCAACGGATAGTGGTTTGGCCGGATACCGGATACCGGATATTCGGCCTGACCCTCCGCCGAATATTCGGTATCCGGCCGCCGAATATTCGGCCGGCGGTACCTACTATACCTACAATTTGAGTATCGCAGGTGCGCGTCGTGCAGGTTTCGGCCTGTTTCGTAGTGAACGTTCGCGCGGACACATTCCTAGGAATTCTAGGCAACAAAACGAATTTTATTATGTCAGTACGGAGTAACTTCTTTCAAAAGTACACACGCGCTCGCGTATTTTTCTGTAAAAAAATATTTTGTATGACTAGTGGGCGACTCTGACTACATCCGGTATCCGGCCGGATAGTACGAAGATATCCGGTATCCGGCCGGATACTAAAATAAGGGCCGGATAGGCCGGATACCGGATAGTAACCGGATATTCGGTGCATCTCTAGTCAAGAGGATAAAGTGCATGTTCAGATATTTTTGAGTACCATGGACGCTCCGATATATTTGATGGCGAGTGTACAAGGGGCACTAATAGGGAAAATACTGGTCTTTATAATCCATATTTAAATCTAAACTCCCCATTTACCTGAAAAGCCGTGGACTCAATAGTCCTTCCGACTCTGTTATATGGATGCCAAACCTAGACTCTTACAAATAATACAAATGACACCATACAAAAGATAAATGTATTTCAGGGAGCATCAGATAGAAGCATGCTTAACATTAAAAGGAGTGATAGAAAAAGAAATTCTGACTTAAGGAAAATTACAAAAGTCACAGATGCCGCTGAACTTGCATGCAGACTGAAATGGAAATATGCTGACCATATAGTTCAAACAACCGACAACAGATTGAGTGAAAAAATAAATAAATAAAATAACATATTTAAAAACTATTATTAATTTTACTCATGGTTATATTCGAGAAAAATGGTTAACAAAATTAAAAACAACTTAGAAATAAATTAAAACTAATCTAAACTAAAATACATCTAAATAAGGCCCCCGCGGCATCGTGCCAAAGATGCTGGCAGCATTCCCTCGCTGAATGGCAATGCTGATGCGCTGCGAGAGAAAGCTGCCAGCTCTCTGGTCACCGGTGGTCTCTATCAGCTTTTTGGCTACCTCTTTAAAAAGGGTACGCGCACTTGGACCCCACGGCCCGAGGGTCTCGACACCAAACGCCACGAAGTGGTATGTGGGGCCGAGACCCCGATATTTGAGGGCCTTTTTGGCTTCTGCCGTCTCCGCTGCCGCACCAGCCCTGGCTGAGGTTCTAGGAAGATGGGACGGAGCTAGCGTATCGACGCATGTAGCGTCCCAGACCAGCACCCGTCCCATCTTCCACGGGACCAGGGTCATACCATCCGGTCTCCTGCCATCGTCTCTCAAAACGCCGTTTGGTTCGAGAATAGCCGGCGCGTTGACGGTGGCAAGAGACCGGCGGATGATATCATTTAGGGCAGCGTGTCTAGAGAGGCGGCCGGCGCTCATTTGGCAGGAGAGGCCGTGGTGTCCAAGTTCATCTACGAGTACGCCGCAGGGGCATTTGTGGGGGGCGCAGACCTTAACCCCTAATCTTAAACTCACGGCTAATCTTAAGGTGTCGGGCTCTAAATATGTACCGATGGGCGGGGAGGGATAAGCATAGAGCCACTGGCCGGATTCCTGTTCGGCGGCAGCGAGCAATCGCGCGCGCATGTGCCCACTAGAAGCAGAAAGTAAGGAGTTGTAAGCTATTTTGCAGAGGGTGTCGTCCCAGCAACGTTGCACGTTTAATTTTGTAGGTAAATCTTGGCCCGGACAAGCCACCAGCCATGCGTTTTTAGCATCCGTCAGGCACGCCGTCTCGTAGTTTAAAGGGCAGCCCTTTAATATTTTACCTACGAGGGAGGCAGTGCCATGGACGGATGATAGAAACGCCGGCAGTGCGACACTAGAAATTTTGCGCGTACCCAGCCCACCAAATCTGATGGGCAGGGACGCCTGGTTCCAAGAGAGCTCGCTCAGCTGTATGTTGAGGATGGAATCTAGGGAAGACCTAATAATATCGTCAATCAGTAGTAGTGAATTTTGATGTTTCCAAAATGGACAGCAGCGGAGCAAATAAGTAAATTTCGGGACGAAAAAAAAAATGTAATAACCCTGAGATGAAGATGAAGAATAAAGGCTTATGTTATGTTATGTACCTATTAGGTATAGCTAAGCTTCTGCCCCTACTTGAATTAACTTAGCGTCGTCGTTAATAAATCGATTATAATAACACCATCATAGGGTAAATTCACGCGAGTTTGCATTGTCACTCGATAACACAGAGTATATGATAATGGTTCCTAATATTTATTTGAGTAAATGTTAAATATTTTTACCGAGCTTACAGAATGTTAAACCAAGGTAGAAATTAAGTACAATCGTTTATTTCAGTTGCAGCTACAAAGCGAAAGGCTCCGAAAATTCCGCCTGCGATATCTCCACTTCCAAAAAGACCGAGAGGTCGGCCGCGGAACGTAGCGAAACGAGGTAAACCGACAGCGGAAGAAGACTCCACAATAACCTCCCCATCTATCCTGAGTTATAGTCAGCTTGAAACAAAAACACCAGTCATGGACACACAGAAAACGGTTGCTGAATCCCCTATGCCCTATAGATCCAAACGCAACTAAAAACAACGATTCTAGAAGAACGTCTGTGGCCAGCGCACCAGCGTCTGATTTTTCCTGGACCAAAGACATATCGGGATCCATTACCGCAACTTGCAATACAGTCACCTCCAACGACTCCGTGCGTATATACGGGAAAGTATCCGAGCTTAAAATACCCAAACTGAATTCAGACAACGTAGAAAATAAAATCGAAGAACGTGAAACGGTCATGAATGAGAAAAAAGATCTTGAACATTCCCTTTCAGAAGATAGCAGCAGCAGCTCTTTCAGTTCGTCTTCTAGTTCCTCACATATCAATAACACTGCTGTTGAAAACTGCTTAAACTCGAGCACATCTTCTATTTCCCCGCCTCCATACTGCCCGACTTATACGCCTCACGACCAAAACGTCGACAAAAATAAACGCGACGAAGTCACTTCAATTTTAGAAATGTTAGCGCCCAAACTGAAAGTGTTGGAGTTAGACTTTTCCGATATCGAAGACGAGAGCGAAGACTTCGACAAGGATTCATTTGAAGATAAGGTTTCAAAATATTTAGAGGAAGAGTACAACACGATGTTAGAGTGTAGTTTTTTTAACCGTATTTTATCTGAGAATTGTCCACCCCAAACGAATGCTCCCGAAATTGAACGGAAACATAGCGAAGAACTAGACTTCGCTATCCCTGATTTATCTGCAATTTCCAGTAAAAGTGCTTTTGACGGTGTTTCCAATACTCCAAGTAATATACGAGTATCTCGGCGGCGGCGGCGGCGGAACACGTATGATCCTACCGAGGACGACGACGCCGACGTGTTGTCAATTTACACCGATAACGTGTTTGACTCTACGAGGATGAGTAGCGTAGCTTCCAACCTTGAGGAATACGTGCCCCGGCCCCTCACCCAGAGGCCTCAAACTGGCGTGAATCCGTCCAAAAAGGACCAAGCAGAAACAACAAGTGCCAAAAAACCCAGACGCAGACGCGAGAAACAAAACGCTGGTTCTACTTCTATACACAAGGAACCAGAGCTCGGTGAAGTTCCCAACGAAACGCTCGAGGCAGTAAATTATACCGTCGAGGGACAAAAACTGACAGACAAGTCATTGACAGATAACAGAAGACCACCACTGACCATTTATTATTACCCATTTTATGCTGGCGCCAAAAGCCTAACGCTGAAGGGCGTCTGCTTCTTCTATCTTACCTCTACGTGTACTAAACAAGATAAAGCACATACCTTGTTCTATCCTCACCGTTTCATTGAAGACGATGAGTTTAAAAGGCGACTGGCCCAACTCGGCGAGAAACAGTTCTTCCAGGAGTATAATCATATTGCGAGGCGGCCGACTTTGCGAAACAAGTACGTACAATTCTTCATCGACGAGTGCCAAAAGCGAGAGCTGCCTAACATACTCGTCGAAATAGTAATTGACGTGTTGTACAAAACACCGCGAAAGTCAGTGGAAAATGAATATCTCAGAGTTCAAGTAGTTGAACACGCCTTGATACACCTCAACAAATGGGACTTGGTGGTTTATAAACAGTTACTCGGATATAAAATCAGAGGCGAAGTTCTGTGTGACGTGTTTATGAAGATTATTGCGAACACTCAAAATTTCTCTCGGTTTAAGACCGTGTTCCTAAATCTGACCGATTACATGGTACGCAGGAATCGGACGTTTGATTATACTGTGGCTGTTCACATCTTGGAGAGAGTGTGCATTCTGCCTTTTGAAGAGCAGTTGGCAACGAGTTTAATATCAATTATGAAGAGGACTGATAGGGAGATCTTTAAGACCAATATGTCGAATTTGTTTGATATGTTGTTAAGTACTTTTAACAAGGAATTACATAATAAGTTCCTAGCGATCAAAAAGGATTTGCCAACACAAAGTGAGGGGTTGAAGCCAGTGGCTAATCCTGTCCGGCCGTGCTCGCCACCTCTGCCGTCCCCCAGTGGCAGTCGGGAGCTGGCACCGCTGATCATCAACCCGAACAGCACACATTACTTTGAGCAGAGATATACCTCTCCGGATACTACAAATACGGATAATGTGGTAAGTGTCTTTTAACATATTTAGTTGTTTTAATTAAAATACAGAATTATTTTGCTGAATGGTATGTTTGAATAGGGAATACATCTTACATCTATATATGTATATAAAAAAAGAAGAAACTGACTGACTGACTGACTGAATGACATATCAACGCACAGCCCAAACGGCTGGTTCTAGACTTTCCAAATTTGTCACGTAGGGTAGGTCCCTTATAAGGTCTAGGGGTGCACTAAGAAAGGATTTTTCAAAATTCACCCCGTAAGGGGGTGAAATGGGGGTCGAAAGTTTGTATGGGGAACAAGATTAGTTTGACTATTTTATTTGAAACTTCACCGGAGTATTCCTCACAATAAATGAGTATAGTCGTGTTTCAGCTTTTTTGAAAATTCAACCCCTTAAAGGGGGAAATGGGGGTGGAAAAGTCTGAAAATCAATATGGGTATCGTTTCTATGGTTTATCGGGTCGCTGATTACGAAAACAACACCCTTTTGTTATACGACGTGGCAGGCGTGAAATATCATCCCCCTGGAGGCGAAATGGGGGTCCAAAGTTTGTATGGGGAAACAAGATTTGTTAGACTATTTTATTTGAAACTTCACCGGAGTATTCCTAACAATAAATGAGTATATACTTAGTATGAAGATACCCGGGTTTTCGGGTAATATAGGCATTTCTTACCTTTATCAGTTTTATCGGTAATTAAAGATGTTAGGGACAGTATAGCATCTTCTGTGGATCTGGACTGCCGAAAGCCAAATTGGTTTTCGGAAAGTATATTAAATTTATTAATGTATGATACAAGACGATTATTTATTAATTTTTCTATAACTTTAGAGATGGCAGTCAACACCGAAATAGGTCGATAGTTGCTTACGTCATCTCTCTCTCCACTCTTATACACCGGTGTCACAGTCGATTGTTTCAGTGGGGCTGGGAATACTCCTCTTGAAAAGCAAAGGTTTGCTAGGTGGCTAATTACAGGGGCTACAGCCGTGCATGCGTGCTTCAGAAATTTTGTTGGTATGTTATCCCACCCAGGGGCGCTATCGGCTCTGAGACCCATGACAATACAATGTATTTCCTGGGGGTCAGTGTTCAGGAAAACAAGTGAGGAGGTGGTACAGTCGGGCAGGTTGTTTCTGGCATGAACATTACGTTTTGATTGCTTGAAGTACTTAGGATTTCTTCGGCCAGTATTTTGCCGATGCCAGCAAAATAATCATTTACATAGTTAAGAGAGGTAGTTGGAGATGGTTTAGTGTTTAGTAGTTCAGTATTTTTTATATTATCAGATTTGTAATGACTATAATAGTATTTTATGTAATGACTATAATAGTATTTTATGCAATAGTTTGTATAAGAGGGTTCAAAAAAGGTGAGTGGCGTGTGTAACAATTTTAGGCGAAGCCGAAAATTGTTAATAAAGACGCCATAATGAATATTCAGTTTACATAGCTTAATTTCCAAAAATTTGGTTCATGACCAACACATTATACTGGCAACGCATCCTCGCACATCTCTGGTGGAAACGCAGCCTAAAAGTGAGAATTGAATCAAGGCCGCTTATTGTTTCAATGATGGATTGGCACAAACCAATTGGGCACCAATTTCTAAGCGCCATGCTAACATAGTAAAGTTTCACTTGCATCGTGGTTTCATAAAACCACACAATGTTTTTTCTAATGCTTTACCCATTAATAGTATACAGCCTTGGCCAGAAGTGTTGAGCACCAATGCGATTTTCATACAAAACTGGAAAGTTTAGTCCATCGTTTCCATCTTTGTGTAAGTTATTTTGTCAATTAATTTAAACTAATAGGCATGTTTTGTTGAAGTTAGTAGTAACTGCATAGAATATTTGCAATATGTCGCACCGACTTAAATTTATATTTTTGGTACCTTCTGTTTTCATATTTTTTAAGTACCTTGAAAGTGTTATTAAGTGAAGTTTTCTATATTTATAAATAAAATATAACATTTACCGTTACCGTACATTGTTAGGATAGGGAAATAATGCTTAACATCAAAATTGTAAACAAAAAAACCTATGCTCAACACTTCTGGCCAAGGCTGTATATACATTTGTTCACATCAACAAATATTCGCGTCTACATTTAACGTTTCAGGTCACTATGGACCGCCGGTCGCGCAGTCGTACCAGTCGGCGTTCGCGGGGGTGCATCAGCCGCTGCTCGCCGGACGAAGACCAGCGACGGCGGCGCGAGAGGCGCAGTCGACGGCAACGCAGCCAACAACGGTCGGGCGGCCTGCGATCGCGCAGTCGGTCACGCAACCGGCAGTCGCGCAGTCGGGACACCGACACTCAGCGGAGCCATGTGGGTGGCAGCCTACGCGCAGCCGAATCGGGGCCATCGAGGCAGACACGTCGGTCTCGCAGTTGACGGTCGCAGTGTTCAACGCCTCGATGCGGCTGTCCAAGCGGGCCCAGAGCACGCAGTCGTAACGAACTAAGAACCAACGTTGCTGGTGAGCTAATAAGTAATTCTAACATTTCGGACTTAGTATCGGCTTTAAGGATACTTAGTAATACTAGTGGTAATTTAGACAAACTCGGTTCTATGAATAATTAGGTACTGAATTCGACCCAAGTACAAGAGAACAGACTATGACAATGTGGCTACATAAGGTAAACGAATGCGCGAGTATCTGCAAGTACAACTGGACAGAGAAGCAGATTGTGCATTTTGCATTGCAGAAATTAAAAGGGGTTGCACAGAGGTAGGATAGTCTTCCATCTGTTCTCTTTTCATGGGCCGAGCAGTAAATTGATCGACCTTCCCATCTGAGGAAAAATACGGTACTATTGCTTACTGATGTGTTAGCTAAAAGAACTCTGATTCTTTAGAAGAATATTATTGCGAGAAAATAGCTTTAATTAAAATAGTTTTTATATCGCTAAACAACCCCACTAAAAGTAGTTTTCTCAGTCCAAAATCCAAGGTATAGTAAAAAGTTGGTACAACCACTAAATATTTTCTAAAAGGGACCTTATCGTCGATGGTAACATATTTAGTGATATCATTTGAAAACAACTATAAGGCTCAAAACACACCTAGCGGAATGGAGGCAGTAATGTATGGAGGCCATATACAAATTTAAGCTACCATCGACAAAGCTCCATACATTACTGCCAAAATTCCGCTAGGTGTGTTTTGAGCCTAAAAGGACTAATTGTAGTCTTCATTTTAGAAAACTTTAGTATTATAACTCTTACCAAAAACCTATAATTTTGTCTCAACAAACGCTAAATGATTAACGTACCTACTTATTTGAAAAGGGACCTTATAGTGTCGGACGTAAAATGATTAGTGACATAGTTAAGAATGAGATTAAAATAATAATTTTAATTTGTAGTTGTTACAATAAATTATTAGTATTATTATAAATCAACCTCTAAAGACATTAATTGGGGCAAATCACCAATAACTGGTTACCAATTTCAACCTATTTCATATTCAACCTCTATCGGGGTTAAAACAAGTTGAAAGTTTGTATAGATTTACAATCATTTTTCGTGACAAAATTCAAAGTTCGTTTGTAAACAAAAAGAATTGATTTTAGCGTTTTTCGAAATTCCACCTCAGAGGAGTTGAAACTGGTTTGAAAAGTTTGTATTAAATCCACGCCAAAAAATTTATAATTTGCAGGTCAGATTTCATTTATAATTTGTGTAAGTAATACAAAAAAAAAATTCTAAAACTTAACCCCCAAGGGGGTAAAAGGGGATGAAAATTTGTTAGTGTAATATTCATAATTTTAAGGTAGAAACTTGAAATTCCGTGTGTTTGTTGCTAATTAAAAATAATTTTTCATCACACCTGCTCGTAAATGGTGTTATTTCCTGCCTGTATACAGAAGGACAATGACCTAAATTGTGCCCGGGGGAGTAATGGCGAGATATTATCCCCAAGGGAGTAATGACTCTCGTTTTAAAATTTGCAACTGATTTCTTACATCATTTCAGAACTAAGGAGGTATGATGTTCAGCCAAAAATTCAAAAATTTTAATTTCATCTTTAAAATTTAGCTATATTCTAAAATTACATCACACACAATCTATACGTTTAAATTTCTTCATTATTTTTAATAATTAAAGTATTTATCATTAATTTTGGTAAATATTGTTATAATAATTTTGCAAAATCTGGTTGTTTAGCCATTCTAGTTCGAAAAATATGTCGTAATAACAAAACGCACGGAATGTTTGTACCGCGTTGCTAAGCAACGGCGCATGCGCGGGGCTGAGCGCTGTCATGTACGTTCTCAACTTTTGTTGCCTAATTAACTTTCTTGAATTTATCTTTGCTTTTTTTCCTCGCAACTGTGATGAAAACCATTGTGTGTAACTCGGGGCGTAAGAATATTACAAACTCGAATCTTTAAATCGCTCCGGCAAGCCGTCGCGATGTAACTAGACTCTCGTTTGTGATATTTATTTTACGCCCCATGTTGCACAATGTACTAAATGATTTCAACGTTTTTTTTATATTCAACTTCTAACGGGTTACAAAGGGATTGAAAGGTTGCATAGTGTTTTAATTTTTTTTTGTGACAGACTAGAAAGAGACAAAGGTCTGCCTGTTAGCTATCTCTATCTCACTCGGCCCGCTTTTTTTGGGCCATTGCGCGATCTTTATTTGGCTCCGACAAGTACCGACACGTCTTCCAAACCTATACCGAGCGCGTAAAAAACATACGAGAGCGACACCGACATTTAGGTCCCTTTCTTACTAAATTTTACGCGATGTTTTAATTCATAAAAAATAGATTTAAAAACTTGTGTCTCTGTCAAATTAGAATTTAGACCCTGCTTATTAATGTTATAAAGTTAAAAAAGAAAAATTTTTTTTTACACCTTTCTCGGAAACTAGAACCGACAATAAGGTCCCTTTTCCCAGATAACGCCGATTTCACACATATCGATGCAGCCAAGGTGGTCACAAATATCTGAACAACGCCTCTATTTTCAAGGCGATAAAGTGCAAGTTCAGATATTTTTGAGCACCTTGGCTGCATCGATATGAATGTGATTGAGTCAATTTACCAATGACTGTCACACATTTCAGTATTTCCTAAATAGTTTAATTCTCAATAATTTCCAGAACAAACCAGTAACGGAGCCAACCATTATAAGAACATTAAATCACCTCACCAGACCTCCCATGACCCCGTGTAAGAGACCACCCCCGGAACCAGGGCAGCGGGGCATGTTCCGCAAAAATGGCACAACGGGAGCATCATGTCCCAGGGCCCCTGGGCCAGGGGGTGATTTTTGAGATTCGACTGCTCGAATCTGACATTTAAAACCCTGAATAAAATGATGTTTTAAAAATAACAGCGATAGTAATTTAAAATCTACATTATTTATACTACTAATTTCATGCGTAAATAATGGCAACAAACATATTCGAGCTTAAATTCTTTGAATTCGACCGCTCGAAAGTCAAAAATCGGCCCCCAGGTCTCGAGAATGCCCTACATGAGGCCCCCGAGACCTATGAAGAGGCCTATGCGAACTTTTTTTGCAGAAATCCCAACGAAGATATGGACCGGATTTTAAAAATATCTAGCCTTCTAAGAAGTAATTAACTCATATAACATAATAATAGTAAGTAAGTTTAATTGTAACTATTAGATAATTAGTGTTTTAAATAGTTGGATCTCCAAAATATATTTTATTAGTAGAAAATAAATGTTTTATGTATATGTGCGAGTAAAACTCGCATTCTTTAGGGATACGAACAATTTAGTAGAAGAGCCCATGACACTGAACCTAGTTCGATAAGTCTCCCGGATGATATATATATAATTAGACGCGTTTTTAATAGGAGAACACGAAATGCTTATGCTGCAATGCAAAAAAATGGGCGGTATAATAAAAAAAAAATTCTGAAAAATTAAAAAAAAATCAATCTCTAGTACGATAAATCTCCCAGGTTTCCTTTGTTCCTCGAAGCAGAGGAGAGTTAGGGCTATACGATAATGCGGTGCTGCAAGCCCCCGTGACAGGCCTTGTCAGTTGCTGCAGCATTATAAGGGATCGGTTTTTTTATTGCTCCTCTACATGATGGCGCTGGGCCAGCGCAATGGCCATGCGCGCAACTACACGGTGGCGACATTCAGTTGTGATCTATACGTTTTCCAGGATGGACGTGGAAGCATTAGCCGCTGCAGCAATCTATTTATGCGCCATGTACCACCATTTTCTTAATGTACTCGTAGTACTCGTACACGATAATAAAGTTATTAATAAGAAATTGCGTAGAAGATGACGGATGTTATTTATCCAATGCTTAAATTTAAATTTATGCAAAAACTTTTAAACACTACTGAAAAAAACATTACTCATCTCTTTCTTAATGAGCCGCTATGTTTTTATTGTGTATGTATGAATGTATATATTTTACTATTGGTATTTAATGTTATAATTATTTATTTATTTATTTAAGTTGTACTGTATGTAAACGTACTGTATGTACTGTCTGCGTAATGTATGTGTAATTTTACTATTCCTCTAATTAATTAAAAATAAATTGAATGCGTGCACTACCCTACCCTAAGGTTGTCTGGAAGAGATCGCTTACAGCGATAAGATCGCCTGTTGCTGTCTTTATTTACATTGTTTTGTTTTCTTTGTGGTGCAATAAAGAATATTTACTTAGGTACTTGAAAAGCTACTTGATTTTCTTTAAATTCTTATTATTAGTTAGGTTCTGATTTTAGTATCTCTATAATCTATACATATAATAAAGGTGAAGGGGGTCAAAAATCTGTACATTGGAGATATTAGCAAAAAAATGAGTTAGTAGCTCTTAGAATCGATAATAGAACACGTTTCGGCGATTTTTAGAATTTTCGTCTGTTTGTCTGTTTGTCTGTTTGGATGGGGAGAGTTGGCGTCAAAACGCCTGAACCGATTTCGATAAAAACTTCACTAGCAGGTTCTACAGACCTCTGGTCAGGACATAGGCTATAAAAGTACCAACTTTTTGGATTTAAGGGGGTTTAAGGGGGGTTTAAACTTTGTATGGGAAATGCCTTTATATGGTAAATAAATACTTATGCATTTGAATTTCAACTATATATTTTTTAAACCACGGCGATGGCAAACAATCATACGACCCGCCTGATGGTAAGCACTTAGGGTAGCCAATGGACGCCTGTAAATCCAGAGGTTTTATGTGCGCGTTGCCTCCCTATAAGAATCTTTCTTTATTTACACTATATTGCACGAAATACAAAACTGTGAGACCAAACGGCGGACATCATACCAAATGGTATTTTCCACCAGTCAACCATTGGGCCTATAACAGGCACAACAGACATGTACAAAAGGTGCAAGAATAAAAGTTAAATTAACTAACTATAAAAAAACAAACGGAACATAGTGAAACACGGAAATCGAAAAGTACCGGCACACCCTACCGAAAAAGAGTTTAGATAGAGTTCACCGCGTGATGGGCGTCAAAGAGAGGGGGGCGCAAAAAGAAAAAAACACACCGTACTATTGCTTATTATACCAAAAATTGTTACGTCAAACATTTGAGATGGGAGAAAAAGAGTTTTGATAGAGTTTGCCGCGTGACGGGCCGCAAAGAAAGGGGGGCTCGGGGGGCGGAGCCCCCCGCATAAAGAAAAAGCATACTGTACTATTGCTTATTATACCAAAAATTGTTACGTCAAACATTTGAGATGGGAGAAACAGAGTTTTGATAGAGTTTGCCGTGTGATGGGCCGCAAAGAAAGGGGGGCTCGGGGGGCGGAGCCCCCCGCATAAAGGGAAAACACACTGTACTATTGCTTATAATACCAAAAATTGTTACGTCGAACATTTAAGATGGGAGAAAAAGAGTTTTGATAGAGTTTGCCGCGTGACGGGCCGCAAAGATAGGGGGGCTCGGGGGGCAGAGCCCCCCGCATAAAGAAGAAGCATACTGTACTATTGCTTATTATACCAAAAATTGTTACGTCAAACATTTGAGATGGGAGAAACAGAGTTTTGATAGAGTTTGCCGTGTGATGGGCCGCAAAGAAAGGGGGGCTCGGGGGGCGGAGCCCCCCGCATAAAGAAAAAACACACCGCACTATTGCTTATTATACCAAAAATTGTTACGTCGAACATTTGAGATGGGGGAAAAAGAGTTTTGATAGAGTTTAGTACGTGACGGGCCGCAAAGAAAGGGGGGCTCGGGGGGCGGAGCCCCCCGCATAAAGAAAAAACACACAGTACTATTGCTTATTATATCAAAAATTGTTACGTCGAACATTTGAGATGGGAGAAAAAGAGTTTGATAGAGTTTACTACGTGATGGGCCTCAAAGAAAGGGGGCTCGGGGGGAGGAGCCCCCCGCATAAAGAAAAAACACACAGTACTATTGCTTATTATACCAAAAATTGTTACGTCAAACATTTGAGATGCGAGAAAAAGAGTTTTGAAAGAGTTTGCCGCGTGACGGGCCGCAAAGGGGGGCTCGGGGGGCGGAGCCCCCCGCATAAAGAAAAAACACACTGTACTATTGCTTATTATACCAAAAATTGTTACGTCAAACATTTGAGATGGGTGAAAAAGAGTTTTGATAGAGTTTGCCGCGTGACGGGCCGCAAAGAAAGGGGGGCTCGGGGGGCGGAGCCCCCCGCATAAAGAAAAAACACACTGTACTATTGCTTATTATACCAAAAATTGTTACGTCAAACATTTGAGATGGGAGAAAAAGAGTTTTGATAGAGTTTGCCGCGTGATGGGCTGCAAAGAAAGGGGGCTCGGGGGGCGGAGCCCCCCGCATAAAGAAAAAACACACTGCACTGTTGCTTATTATACCAAAAATTGTTACGTCGAACATTTGAGATGGGAGAAAAAGAGTTTTGATAGAGTTTGCCGCGTGACGGGCCGCAAAGAAAGGGGGGCTTGGGGGGCGGAGCCCCCCGCATAAAGAAAAAACACACAGTACTATTGCTTATTATACCAAAAATTGTTACGTCGAACATTTGAGATGGGAGAAAAAGAGTTTTGATAGAGTTTAGTACGTGACGGGCCGCAAAGAAAAAGGGGCTCGGGGGGCCGAGCCCCCCGCATAAAGAAAAAACACACAGTACTAATGCTTATTATACCAAAAATTGTTACGTGAAACATTTGAGATGGGAGAAAAAGAGTTTTGATAGAGTTTGCCGCGTGACGGGCCGCAAAGAAAGGGGAGCTCGGGGGGCGGAGCCCCCCGCATAAAGAAAAAACACAACGTACTATTGCTTATTATACCAAAAATTGTTACGTCAAACATTTGAGATGGGAGAAAAAGAGTTTACCGCGTGACGGGCCGCAAAGAAAGGGGGGCTCGGGGGGCGGAGCCCCCGCATAAAGAAAAAATACACTGTACTATTGCTTATTATACCAAAAATTGTTACGTCAAACATTTGAGATGGGAGAAAAAGAGTTTTGATAGAGTTTGCCGCGTGATGGGCCGCAAAGAAAGGGGGCTCGGGGGGCGGGGCCCCCCGCATAAAGAAAAAACACACTGCACTGTTGCTTATTATACCAAAAATTGTTACGTCGAACATTTGAGATGGGAGAAAAAGAGTTTTGATAGAGTCTACTACGTGGAGGGCCGCAAAGAAAGGGGGGTTCGGGGGGCGGAGCCCCCCGCATAAAGAAAAAACACACCGTACTATTGCTTATTATACCAAAAATTGTTACGTCGAACATTTGAGATGGGGGAAAAAGAGTTTGATAGAGTTTACTACGTGATGGGTCGCAAAGAAAGGGGGGCTCGGGGGGCGGAGCCCCCCGCATAAAGAAAAAACACACAGTACTATTGCTTATTATACCAAAAATTGTTACGTCAAACATTTGAGATGGGAGAAAAAGAGTTTTGATAGAGTTTGCCGCGTGACGGGCCGCAAAGAAAGGGGGGCTCGGGGGGCGGGGCCCCCCGCATAAAGAAAAAACACACTGTACTATTGCTTATTATACCAAAAATTATTACGTCAAACATTTGAGATGGGAGAAAAAGAGTTTTGATAGAGTTTGCCGCGTGACGGGCTGCAAAGAAAGGGGGGCTCGGGGGGCGGAGCCCCCCGCATAAAGAAAAAACACACTGTACTATTGCTTATTATACCAAAAATTGTTACGTCAAACATTTGAGATGGGAGAAAAAGAGTTTTGATAGAGTTTGCCGCGTGATGGGCCGCAAAGAAAGGGGGCTCGGGGGGCGGAGCCCCCCGCATAAAGAAAAAACACACTGCACTGTTGCTTATTATACCAAAAATTGTTACGTCGAACATTTGAGATGGGAGAAAAAGAGTTTTGATAGAGTTAACCACGTTATGGGCGGCAAAAAGTAGGGGGCTCAGGGGGCTCCTCCCCCCGCATACAGAAGAAACACACCGTACTGTTGCTTATTATACCAAAAATTGTTAGGTTAGACATTTGAGATGGGAGAAAAAGAGTTTTGATAAAGATTACCATGTGATGGGCGGGATAGAAAGGGGGGCCAAGAAAGAAAAAACACACCGCAATATTGCTTATCATACTAAAAATTTCTAGGTTGGACATTTGAGATGGGAGAAGAAGAGTTTTGAGAGAGTTTACTACGTGATGGGCGGTAAAGAACGGGGGGCAAATAAAATACTGCAAGTTATACCAAAAACTGATACGTTGAACATTTAAGATGGGGAAAAAAGAGTTTTGATAGAGTTTACTACGTGACGGGCCGTAAAGAAAGGGTGGCTCGGGGGGCGGAGCCCCCCGCATAAAGAAAAAACACACCGTACTATTGCTTATTATACCAAAAATTGTTACGTTGAACATTTGAAATGGGAGAAAAAGAGTTTTGATAGAGTTTACTACGTGACGGGCCGTAAAGAAAGGGTGGCTCGGGGGGCGGAGCCCCCCGCATAAAGAAAAAACACACCGCACTATTGCTTATTATACCAAAAATTGTTACGTCGAACATTTGAGATGGGGGAAAAAGAGTTTTGATAGAGTTTAGTACGTGACGGGCCGCACTGAAAGGGGGGCTCGGGGGGCGGAGCCCCCCGCATAAAGAAAAAACACAACGTACTATTGCTTATTATACCAAAAATTGTTACGTCGAACATTTGAGATGGGGGAAAAAGAGTTTTGATAGAGTTTACTACGTGACGGGCCGCAAAGAAAGGGTGGCTCGGGGGGCGGAGCCCCCCGCATAAAGAAAAAACACACCGTACTATTGCTTATTATACCAAAAATTGTTACGTTGAACATTTGAAATGGGAGAAAAAGAGTTTTGATAGAGTTTACTACGTGACGGGCCGTAAAGAAAGGGTGGCTCGGGGGGCGGAGCCCCCCGCATAAAGAAAAAACACACCGCACTATTGCTTGTTATACCAAAAATTGTTACGTCGAACATTTGAGATGGGGGAAAAAGAGTTTTGATAGAGTTTAGTACGTGACGGGCCGCAAAGAAAGGGGGGCTCGGGGGGCGGAGCCCCCCGTATAAAGAAAAAACACAACGTACTATTGCTTATTATACCAAAAATTGTTACGTCGAACATTTGAGATGGGGGAGAAAGAGTTTTCATAGAGTTTACTACGTGACGGGCCGCAAAGAAAGGGGAGCTCGGGCGGCGGAGCCCCCCGTATAAAGAAAAAACACACCGTACTATTGCTTATTATACCAAAAATTGTTACGTTGAACATTTGAAATGGGAGAAAAAGAGTTTTGATAGAGTTAACCACGTTATGGGCGGCAAAAAGTAGGGGGCTCAGGGGGCTCCTCCCTCCGCATACAGAAGAAACACACCGTACTATTGCTTATTATACCAAAAATTGTTAGGTTAGACATTTGAGATGGGAGAAAAAGAGTTTTGATAAAGATTACCATGTGATGGGCGGGATAGAAAGGGGGGCCAAGAAAGAAAAAACACACCGCAATATTGCTTATCATACCAAAAATTTCTAGGTTGGACATTTGAGATGGGAGAAGAAGAGTTTTGAGAGAGTTTACTACGTGATGGGCGGTAAAGAACGGGGGGCAAATAAAATACTGCAAATTATACCTACCAAAAACTGATACGTTGAACATTTGAGATGGGAGAAAAAGAGTTTTGATAGAGTTTACCACGTGATGGGCTGTAAAGAAAGGGGCGCTCGGGGGGCAGAGCTCCCCGCATAAACAAAAAACACACTGTACTATTGCTAATTATACCAAAAATTGTTACGGTGAATATTTGAAATGGGAGAAGAAGAGTTTTGCTAGAGTTAATCACGTGATGGGCGGCAAAACACGGGGGCTCGGGGGGCGGAGCTCCCCGCATAAACAAAAAACACACTGTACTATTGCTAATTTGCCATGGCTGACACAGTCAAATCTCAGACGCTTTCAGTCGATCTTTTGGGATGTCGAAGTTATATGCAAGAAGTCAATTTTAGCTAAACTGCTAAACATACTGTATGAAATATGACATGTAGAAAGCGTTTAGCAATGGACTGTTGAGGGTAACGAAAAGTGACAGAACCTACTGCAACGCACGCGAGCGAAGCCGCGCGGGTACAGCTAGTTCAAAATAAAAGCCATATATAACGCATCCCCGATATAGTTCTATGAACTTCATAATTTCATGATAAGGCCACGTACTCGTCATTTTATTTATTTAAAAAATCGTTAATTAGTTCAGAGATAAAAGAGCGCACGCACGTCCGCACCCAACCGCGTTCGAGCACACACTGAGGAATGGGCCACGTGTGGATGCGCACTGCCATCGCTGGCCCAGTCCCTTTGATGTGTGGTCAAAAAACCGACACCGTGGCCATCCCAGCGCCTTTCGCCACGCCATAAGCCATCCGACGCCACTACCCTCTCTACACGCTGGCCCATCATAGTGGGCCAGCGTGATGGGCCATCATGTAGAGGAGCCATTAGGTATCTAGTACGATCGATCTCCTCTAGAAACCAATGCTCATCTGAAAGATCATTACTTTCTGTGTAAGAAAAACCACTGCTGCATTTCCCAAACATGGGAGAAGGTGGTTGCTGCAGCGATTGAAGGTCGCCCTCTGAGCAGTTCCATACGGCGTTACAATTCAACCCATTTTATTCAATATGGTTTTTATTGAAAGTACTTATCAGGCCTCACTTCCATGACTTTTTTCAATTTTTTTGGACCCACGGTTCCAAAGTTAGATTGGGGGAACGCTCTTTTTTCAACTTTCAGAGCGATTATTTAAGAAACTATTAGTTTTATCTAAAAACTGTTTATGAAAGCCTATATTGATTTTAAAAGACCTATCTAAAGATACCCTACACGATAGGGTTAGAACGAGAAAAAAAAATCACACCCCACTTTATGTGTAAGGGAGGTACCCTAATAAAAAATATTTTTCCAGTTTTTATTATCCCACTTTGTCGGCGTGATTAATATAGGAATTAACTATCTGGAAGTCGAAATGATAAAACCGGAATACTTAATTATGAATGTGTATTACTACGCTCACGACCGGGAGACAACTGGAGAGCGAGCTTAGCGTTGGACCTCCCGTAGGCGCGCGGAATGCTGACAACGCATAAGCTGTCCCTATAATTAATGCACACACTCATACGAAATTTCAGCCTTATAGTGCTAATGGTCACTGAGCTAGACCGCGGACAAACGGACCGACGGACAGACTACGGAACCCTAAAAAGCGCTGGTAGCCTGGCGCTAAGACGTTTAACTGACTTTCAATCTGGAGTTCTTGGGTTGAAACCCCGGCTACCACTACCACTGAGTTTTCCAGAACATAGAGAAATAATAAGCCTTATAGAGTGCTCACTCCATACAACTGGTTATTAGCCCGCAAGCTTGACATTTTGAAGGCTAGACGACTAAGGGGTTGAGGGAGAAGCGGGCAGGAGGTGTGATTAGGGCACCCGTTGTAAACCCTTAGTATTCACGCCCCCAGCCCGCTTCTTCCTCTCTCAGCACTCTATAAGGCTTATTATTTCTCTATGTTCTGGAAAGCTCAGTGGTAGTGGGAGCCGGGGTTTCAACCCAAGAACTCCAGATTGAAAGTCAGCTAGACGTCTTACCGCCAGGCTACCAGCGCTTTTTAGGGTTCCGTAGTCTGTCCGTCGGTCCGTCTGTCCGCGTTCTAGCTCAGTGACCATTAGCACTATAAGGCTGAAATTTCGTATGAGTGTGTGCATTAATCACGCCGACAAAGTGGGATGATAAAAACTGGAAAAATATTTTTTATTAGGGTACCTCCCTTACACATAAAGTGGGGTGTGATTTTTTTTTCTCGTTCTAACCCTATCGTGTAGGGTATCTTTAGATAGATCTTTTAAAATCAATACAGGCTTTCATAAACAGTTTTTAGATAAAACTAATAGTTTCTTAAATAATCGCTCTGAATGTTGAAAAAAGAGCGTTCCCCCCATCTAACTTTGGAACCGTGGGTCCAAAAAAATTGAAAAAAGTCATGGAAGTGAGGCCTGATAAGTACTTTCAATAAAAACCATATTGAATAAAATGGGTTGAATTGTAACGCCGTATGGAACTGCTCAGAGGGCGACCTTCAATCGCTGCAGCAACCACCTTCTCCCATGTTTGGGAAATGCAGCAGTGGTTTTTTTTACACAGAAAGTAATGATCTTTCAGATGAGCATTGGTTTCTAGAGGAGATCGATCGTACTAGATACCTAAAAAAACCGATCCATTATAATGCTGCAGCAACTGACAAGGCCTGTCACGGGGGCTTGCAGCACCGCATTATCGTATAGCCCTAACTCTCCTCTGCTTCGAGGAACAAAGGAAACCTGGTAGATTTATCGTACTAGAGACCGATTTTTTTTTAATTTTTCAAAAAAAATGTTTTATTATGCCGCCCATTTTTTTGCATTGCAGCATAAGCATTTCGTGTTCTCCTATTAAAAACGCGTCTAATTATATATATATCATCCGGGGGACTTATCGAACTAGGTTCAGTGTCATGGGCTCTTCTACAAATTTATGCTACGTGACTTTATATTTGATCTAAGTATGTATATGAAACTTGACTTGCTGGCAAAAATGTAATCTTATTTCTTGATAAAAAAAACATCGTTATTTTAGCATTTGGAAATGTTGAAAGGACATATTATACTCCAGTGAAGATACGTTTTTTTCAAACATTAATTTATAATAGCGATTTTTTTGTTTATATAGTTTTGAAATGTCATTCTAAGATGACTGAACGAAAAATCCTACAAACTTTCCATCGGGTAGTAAATATTCGTCAAAATATATATGACGGGTTTATATTATATTATACTTCATTCATATTATAATAAATTGAGTGAAACAAGTGATATATAAAAAAAATCGTATATTCAGTATATGTATATAAAATAAAACGCATTATAATTACAGTAATTACATACATGTATGATAGCCTCTAGTATATGAGATTTTAACACTACACCAACCAGGGCTTATTGTAACCGGAATTTTTTTTCGTTCTTTTCGTTACTGTTTGTTTTTTCGTTACTGTGAAAACACAAATACAATATTGGGTTTTACATACAATACAAACCATAAAATAATTAAATATATTGGATCATTTCGGGGTTTTTTGCTTTAACCGGTTACAAGCCCTGACACCAACACTGATATTTTTTTATCACGGAGTGCTGGAATGTATACAGAGTTTTAAAAGTCTGCTCATACTTTGCGAGTACTGTACAGTCAGCGTCAAATATATTGTAACAGCCAAAGTGATGAAATAGTTCGTCACACAAGTGTAACAAAAATACTGGTGATCCATTTAACGGCATAATTGGTATCGTATTCTTATTGTGAAAAACTAAGAGAAAAAAAAATTCTCGCGAAAAATATTTTTGGTTTTATATGGAGGGTTGGAGAGCTGGGACGACTCGCCTCAAACAAAAAAAAATCACCTCCAAAAAATGTTTCTTCTACTTTTTCCTACTCACAATACGACACCAATTATGCCCTTAAACGGATCACCAGTATTTTTGTTACACCTTGTATTTTGTATGATGTGACGAACTTTTTGGCTACTCTAGCTGTTACAATATATTTGACGCTGACTGTACAGCTCGTTAAGAAGTCCCCTGGACCACAGAATAAGTAATGCCTGGACTAAGTAACTTGTATGACGCAAGTTGATACGGTCACCTCTGACTATATGGATACAACACAAACGTATCTAACACTTTACATACGCCTTGGTAATAGGCGATTATCACACTGGCGACGGATCCGCATGCGGCGGCGGTGCGCGAGCGAGATAGCGCTATACACATGCAGAGCGCTGTCTCGCTCGCGCACCGGCGCCGCATGCGGATCCGCAGCAGTGTGATAATCGCCGCCTTAGAGTCGTGATCGTGACTACATATTTTTGTCACATTAAATGTATCCATATTTTCGGACGTGACTGTACATGAAGGATTTCAAAGTAAGGTCTAGTACATAGAGAAAAGGACTTTTGAACTTTGCATTTTAACCCTTTTCCAGGCCGCACGAATCCGAAAATCTTTTCAAAATCCTAAATATCTTCAAAATACACTCGTTTTGGTAATTAATATAAAGGCAAGCAAAATTTTTCTTTTAATCTGATTTGAACCTTAACTTCAAAGATAATGGTTTAAATTCAATTGCCACGGTTGTGGTCAATAAACGTAATATGCCTGGAAAAGGGTTAATATATCGACGCAATAAAGCATCGTTTGCTAACATTTATACAGGGTGATTCAGGAGACGTGAGCAAGATCAACCCTACATACTTAGTAAAAGGCAACACACCAGACGTAGCCCTGCACTAATGACAGCTCCATACCGGGTTTTTCCCAGCACTACGCGGCGTCACTTCCGAACTGTCAATTAGACATGGCGCGCTCTCCGCGCCCGCAGATTCTATTAATTATCTAATATTGTGTTTTCCACTGGTTCCAATAATTAAATCATGTATTATAAACGGTGGTTGGTGTTTTTACTCTAACATTAGTTAACGATAATGAACCTGCCGCCGTCATGTGTAAGTGAAATAACGGATTTTTAATTTTTGTTACTTAGAAATATTGTTATCTGTAATCATGGTCACCCTACAAAAACAAAAATAGCGCTAATTACACTAATACCGGTATCAAACAATAGCTTGTTATTGACCGAATCCGCAGTGTTAATCCTGCTTACGTCTACTGAATCAACCTGTATAATGCGTTACGTTGGTCGAACAATAGTTATGTGACGTCCCATGGGTGAAAGTACCTTATGGCGGTTGGTGCTTACGTTGCGAAGCATCCCATTAGTATTGCAGCATCGTTAGAAATAGCGTAAGCCCCAACCGCCATAAGGTACCTTTTCTCGTGGAATGTCACATATTATTGCCCTTTAGTTAGTTTAGTCGAACAATATAATTTGTGATCCAATGCATAAATGAACAAGCATTCTGAATTCAAACTTCACAAATATCAAGTAATTCACATCCTCTTACATAATATAAATAAATCACAACAAACTTTCAAACTCATTGTTAGAAAAAACATAATGAATGGACATTTTAACCCCTCGTATGCGTCTGTCAAATTTGATCATTGAAAAAGTAACCTTGACATTAACAACAATAGATTCAATTCCCACGCACGGATCCGTGTCTAAGCATACGAGGGGTTAAGTACCATGGTACACGATAGTACAGTCACCATCAGATATATCGGAGCGGCCAAGGTGGTCCCAAATATCTGAACAACGCCTCTATAGTCAAGCCGATCAAGTGGATGTTCAGATATTTTTGAGTACCCTGGCCGCTCCGATATATTTGATGGCGACTGTACATACATGCTCGCATCCTTTATTTTAAATTGAACCCTATCACTTTGAAACAAAGTTCAAAATCAAGGTGGGAATACATTCTGAATACAAAGCCTTACAAAGGCTAAAATAACATCCAAGAGCTTATCAAGATATAAACAAGTTGATAATATCTGCCGAGTTTATGTTGAGCAGGATGTTACAACACCAATCGATCGATCTAAGACGCGTCGATCGCGGATCGGTCGATGGGTGTCGATCACGCATCTATCGATGGGTGTCGATCACACATCGATCGATGGGTGTTGTAACACCCTTAACTTATAAGTAGGTACAGGCGCTATCAGATATATCGGAGCGGCCCAGGTGATCACAAATATCTATACGTCTCTATTGTCCAGGCGATAAAGTGCATGCTCAGATATTTTTGAATACCCTGGACGCTCCGATATATTTGATGGCGGCTGTGCAGTATCAATGTTGAATAAGTCAAATATTTAAAAAAAACTAATACTTCCTACATATACAGATCAATTCGTTTCCTGCATTTAAAGCAGCCTCCGATATCGATAATTAATAGATACCTTATTAAGCTTATTTAAAAAAAAGTAAAAAAAAATCAGTTCGTTTGGATGACTTGTACAATTTTGGAATTTACTACAGTCAGCAGCAGAAGTAGCTAAGCGGACGGAGTGTTCAAAATAATCTACACACGCTCTTACTATACAATACAGTTATGTCAGGACTATTTTGAACAATTCTTCCGCTTAACTAAGGCCGTTCATGAATTACGTCTTTGGGTAATTTTTCGGGGATTATTGTACCCCCTTCCCCCAGCCTCAAAACTCGCATAAGGTTTTTAAAGACAAAAAAAATTTTGCTCGACACCCCTAAATACCTCATGTAAATAATGGACGCCCCCTGAGTAATGAAAGAAATAAAAACTAATATTTTAGACATAAGTTTAAAGCAACTAATAATATCCTCCAGTTATGATTAAAATATATAGTTGTGATCAAAAATCGACTTTACGAAACCGACAAAAACGTACTTATTGCCTCAATAGTTTCAATATTGAAGTATATAACCAATAACTGCAATCATCGTAAATTTTACAGCAAAACTGGTGCAATAACATTTTTTTGTGAAATTGTTATTTAATTATCAACCTTATCTTCATTACTACATGGTTCTAAATGGCTTTGATTTTATTAGATAGGTTAAATCGCCAGTAACTGGCCACTCATAATGAAAATGAACTCTATTTACCTACAGACAGAATTAATTTTAGTATAACTTGGCCTGTTGTTGAAAGGTGACAAGTAATTAAAACCTCATGTTAAAATGAATTCTGTTTGTAGGTGAATAGAGCTCATTTTTAGTTTGAGGTGGCCAGTTACTGGCCATTTACCCTACTTGGTTTAACAATAGGGGTGATGACACATGTTGAATTATGCAATGAAATTTAGTTGATAGGATGCAAAATTATCAAAATATCCAAATAAAGTAAACATTAAAAAAATCTATTGAAATGGTTCAAAGATATCGGGCTTCAAAGTTTCAAATTTTTTCGATTTTTGAAAGTACGAAATTTAAAAATCCAATGATACCATTCGATTTCTAACATTTTATTGTGAAATAAATTGTATAGCAACCATATACATAAACGCAACATTTCACTGTAAAAATAGCAATTTCATAATTTTTCCATACTTTAAACAGGGCAAATATGAAGCCGTGACGTCAAGGCTTTATCATTTTGTTAGGAGCGTTTTGAGAAACAAATGCATATCTCAGACTTTAAGTCTTTTTCCTGTCTTTTATGTTGATTTAAGGCAATTGGCCCCATATAGACATTTGATCCTCACAACAAAACGAATCGATTGATACCATGCATGAAAAACATTCTAGCCTATTTAATAGCCTTATAATAATAACAATCTTAGTGCTGCACCAAAAATGCTGGAAAATCTACGATCACTGGCAATAAGGTACACTTTTAAGAGATTCCAGCCCACAGTTACCTAAATATTAAAAAATAGCAGCCTACAATATTGTCATAGCGAAGCGTAGCTCGTATTTTATGTATAAAAAAACTTATTACTACTTATAGCCTTGAAAGCGTAATTTTGGCGTATTTAATACTGGATTATATCATAAGTTTGAAAAATGTTTAAGATTATCTTAACATCAGGCGCATGTTTCTCAAATACATGTAACTTGTTATACTAAAACGAGCGGAGGTCACTTTTTAAGGTGCGAATTACACTCATAAGGCGTAAGGCATAAGGCGCAGCGCAGGCACGATGACGCCTGGAGACTTGTTCATACAAAATATAGGCGACGTGCTCGTAAACTATACACAAGCGACGCAGGCGGCATCGTGCCTGCTCCGCGCCTTATGCCTTTCGCCTTTTGAGTGTAATTCGCGCCTAAAACCTTTTACAAAGACACAAGAGACACAACGTTTCTTTCAATAGTTGCAAACTTTGAGAAAGCCCCAGATTTTAAGCAAAATTCAACACAGCATTTTGGTACATATTCATATTACAATTAGAATATTTAAGACTAATGCCTCGGCTACGAAAAGAACGCTCAGAGCGTTTTCACCCTCCCAGCGTCAAGCGGTATTATGTTGCAGTCGCCATCAAATATATCGGATCGGGCAGGGTACTCAAAAATATCTGAACATGTACTTTATCGTCTTGACAATAGAGGCGTTGTTCAGATATTTGAGACCACCTTGGCCGCTCCTATATATCTGAGGGCGACTGTAGGTTCGACGAAAAACTTCATATAATTTCATTTCCCAAACAGTTGAATTGTTTAGCATACTTTTATTTGAGCTTATTTTCATTCTACATAGGTTAGTATGATAAAAAATAATATGCGAAATGATATTGATTCGCCCAAATTAAAGTATGAGATAAATTGTTTGGGAAGTGGCAATATAAGATATAATTTTCGCCGATAGATGGGGGATGTCCCCCATAAAAATCGCTATCGCTCATGGCAAATATCGCCACAATTTGCAGCGCGGTTTCGTGACCGTGTCGTTTTGTTTCGCACGCTCGACGCTTTTGAATTAGTCTTATATAACAAGAAAATTGATAAATATCAGTCATAGCTCTGTATAATGACATGTTTAATCGTGTAAATTTTGTTTTTCTGGTGCACTCATATTATTATGGAAAGGCTAGCAATAATATGAGCAGTATTCCATCCTTGAGCACCAGCTTTTTTACTTGTTTCCAAAATAACATATTTATAGATTGATTACTAACTTGGCATTGGCTATGACTTTATAATTCCTCGTCACGCTGGGCCGTGTGCAGTGTTGCATCGCCAGGCGTTTACAAACTTTTTTTATTCACAAGCTTTATCCCCATAAAGTAGGAAAGTGTAATATTATATGCTGACACTTTTAATTTACGTTAACTTCCACATTATTCCGTTACCACATGTAAACCAAGGGCCCCAGGATACGGCCCGCGGGCCAGAGAAAAGAACTATATTCCATACAATTTGCCCCAAGATAACTGATAATTCCACGAGACTGTAACGTCAGTTACCAATTCTTTCGTGTATTCTTTGATTGATTAAAATGATTAAGCAAATTTACATATCAATTTATCTACCTGTAGGCATAGGGAACATATATAAAAAATTACATTTGCTGAATTAATCAAAGAACACACGAAAGAATTGGTAACTGACGTTACAGTCTCGTGGAATTACCCAGTAGAGGCCCAGCCGTGGCTAAAGCGTAAAAAAGTTCGGAGACTTTTGAATTAAGCTAATTTAAAAGTACATAGAATAGGTTTCTGGACTGCACACTAAAAAAATAGCCAATATTAGGAATCTTGAATAATCATTGATTTGAAAAATACATGTTATTTTGGCCACAAGCATTCACAAACAGTCAACCTCAGACCTAAATAGCACCAATTGCATAATATGGATACGAAGCTACCTTACATAAGCGGTGGGATATATTGTGCGTATATACTATAGTTATACAGCAAGGCATCAGTGGAAGAGGGCCCGGGGCCGCTTCTTGGCGAGCATGTGCCACGAGTGAGCCACGCCTTTGCGACGCTTGGGCGATAATCTGAAAAATTACAGAAATTGTATTTAAGGGGGCCCACCGACTGACTATCAGTCTGCCTGACGATATCGGCCTGTCCGGCTGTCAGTTAGAACAAAAATTTTACAGCTCCGAACAACTGACAGGCCATCGTCAGGCCCACTGATAGTGGGTGGGCCCCATTAAGGGCTATCGTTTTTAATATACATGGCCGTATTTTATATTTCTCAAATGGTTTCTACTCAGAGAATACATTAAGCCAGAAGCCGCATATGCTCGTACAGTCGCCTTCAAATATATCGGAGCGGCCAGGGTACTCAAAAATATCTGAATGTGCACTTTATCGCCGTTCAGATATTTGTGACCACCTCTCTCACTCTGCATGTGATTTAGTTGACCACGGATCATAACAAATCCAAATGATGAACTTGTGATGTTTCAACTGCCAGGTATTGATCTCTAAAATAGAATATGATCTATTACGCCGAAACAATTGCATCTATTCATCAAAAAATGTAGGCCGATTAAATGAGTGATGTTTCCTTATCATTTCCTTAATGAAATTATCGCAAAATGGATCTTTCTAGTAGAATTCCTTCCTTAATTTAGTATTTTTGTATAAGATATTGATATGATATTATGTAAAAGTATAACATACCCATGGTCTGGTGTATCAGGCATATATGGGGACATCCTGAAGTCTCGGCTATGAGGCGTCTCTATTCCAAACGGACTGTACAGCTTAGCAGGGCTCCGACCTAGTACCTGAAACGTTACAATATTCAGGTAAGTAGGGCCCTAAAATTTTGCTAATATTTATTTGCTACATGAGACTACCAAAAATTTCGCAATGAAAAAAAACTTTCAATAGATATGTTAAATCTATGTCCAACATAAAAATCTGTAAACTGCCATACAGTAAGGTTCCAAATGCACAGGCAGACAGGAATGCCTGCCAATGGCCATTCTGGTTGATTGAATGCTCTAAGTTGAGAGTAGATGCAGTTGAAGACTATTTTACAAGCTTTAGCCTTTTATTTCGTTCATATGTTTTATTTATCATGATTTAAAAGTTAAATTTGACCTACTTTTTTCTAATTGAGCTGAAATTTGCATGCATGTGTAAATCAGACGACAATGTAATAGTATTATGTAGCTGATCTGATGATGGAGCTGGAAGGTGACTGTACAAAACAAGTAGATAGTTAGCAATAAAAAGATCTCATAATTTTTTTTTTAAAAAACATGTTTTATTCATTCTTAAATCCCCTTGGTAAAATAACCCAGCATCTGTTATGAAAGTCCTACGCAGATGCTACGTTATTTTACCAAATACACACAGGGTACGAAATTAAAAAAATATACAGGCCTATAACCACAAACCACTTAGTTCATCGAATCATCTATTTGCATCACTCTCCTCTCCTTCAATATGCAAGAGCGATAGATGGGGCCAACGTTTTGTCGATTTTCAAACTTCGCAGTAGGCCGTCAGGACAGCTGATGTAAAGTAGGAGCAGGCAGTATTTACCCTTAGCTATTGTATACTTACTGTATTTTAATATTTGTAAGTTACCTGTTTTTTCTTGGTAACAGGAGTAGATGGAGTCCTGCACGGAGAACCTGTCTCCGTAAGACGATGCCTGCGTCTTCCGCCAAGCCTGAAATGCTGTAAAACACCATGTTTGAACATCTTTTTTTGCTAGATAAAACTGGACTATAGAGTATGAAACTGCACTAAGCTTCTAATGTTCTACATTGTTTTATAATCTTTGTTAGATTAGAATTACTAGTGAGAGTAGTGAGATATTCATACCTGTGACAAATTACCAAAGGTATTTTTAACACTTCTGAAAGTCCTCGAAATCTTCTCAGCGCCGGACTGTAAGGCACGACGGGAATTAGCGAAGGATTTGTTGTTAAATAAGTTCTTATTATAACATCCATCGACGTTTCTGAGGCTTTCTCTGGCCGGAGAATCGATCGCAGAGTCGGACACAAAGGGATCCTTCATTGTATAAATGTTATGGAACACAAAACACTTATTATCACTTTGTTTTATTAACTAGGTAATTAACTTGCTAATGCAATATAAAAATACCACTAGTTAATACATTTTTCCCGAAAAAACGTAAAAATCAATCGTGTACAGTTTGACGGCTTTGTAACGTTTTTTTCTTTTTTTTTCGCCTTTTTCGGCCGTTACACACTCACACATCCATAGACCACAGACTAAACAACCACAACAATGTGAACATGTGCTAGCTGCGGGGTGTACTGCCAACATAACAAAAATGAAATCGAGTTTGTAAAGCGGTCACCAGACGTAAGCGACTAGTCAAACGACAAGACCATATTGACGACATATCGCGGCTTAACGAATAAAAAGGGATAGCATGTTATTTTGTTTCTTTCACGGTTATCAACTTATCAAACAAATGAAACATGTAGGCGGATTCGAAATTATTATTGCGACGGTTTTCTTAACAATTCTTGGAGAATAAACTCTACTAATTAAATAACATTTGCTACAATAATTTGTGATTTATTCAGGACCCTCGAGAGTGCATGTAGTAATCGATAACTGTTGAAAATGCCGCGAAACCAGCTGCACCCAACACGCCTGCTCTTAGGCCACCTGAAATAGAGGGTAATACACAGATAGTTTTGTGAACTAAGATATGATGCTTAGGTACCTTAGGTTTGATATAATTAATTATAAGTCTTACAATATACATATTGTAATGTAAAATATATGTTTTATAAGCATAATTCGTCAGTACATTAGGTGTTAAATATGCTTAGTATAGTATAATGATTACCCTACTGTCAATGAGACACTATTTTAATTGTAACAGCTTGTTTTTTACCATGGTGCTATAAACAATAATTATGGTTATGATAATAGCGTTAACTAATTCAATCAATCAATAATTTATTTGTCAACATAGGTAATTGGGTAACAGTGATGGTATAAAGTGTAATATAGACTTATCAGTACTACAGTATCAGTACTCCTCTAATTGTTGTTGCTGTAGTGAAATTCCTAAAAAAGATGATTAGTTATTTTCACTGAAAATCATTGGGTAGGTAGTTTAGTAGTAATTTCAGTAATTTGGTAGGTAGGAACTTTCTTGGGTAATACAAACCTATTTTGAAAGGTTTTGTTTTATTATTATTAATTTATTTAAGGTTTGCCATCAGGTTTTCAATATAGTTTACATAATTATTATTATTCAATAATCAATAGGCATCAATCAGGAGCTCAGCTTTGATGGGGCATCCTTACTAGGGATTGCAATCCGGATTATTCGAACTTCGAAAATCCGGATAATCCGCCAATTTTTCAATCCGTTTCTAAATCCGGATTTTTAAACCCAAATCCGAATTTTCGGATTTTTTGTTAAGCTATTATACAATTGCCTTTTGCACCGTTAAAATGTTCTGACTACTGAAAATACGCGTCAAGCGGGTAGAGGGGGGTTGTCTGGCCGTGCTGCCCCGGCTGCCCGTGCGCTCGCTCACTGTCGCTCACTTATAGTCCTAGCAGTACGCCTAAAAACGGTACGCTTAAAAGCATGAAAATCGGAACGATTGGTCTTTGGGCCATATGTATCAATTTGACCCGTAGCCCCAAACACAGTAGAGGCAACACCTTGGATAAAGTCTTAGAGAGATGGAGAACCTACTGCTATGAACTCTATCGGGATGAAGAGGGACTTGACATGGAAAGAAGATGGGATGACCATAAACGAGAACCGGACTTACTGTTTGATGAAGTGCAAGATTCCACCAAAAAGTTGAAGCATAAGGCGGTGGGCCCTGATGGTGTATCAGCGGCTATGCTGCAACACATGGGCAACGAAGGTATGAAGATCATGCACCAAATCTGCAATAAGATCTGGAGAAGTGGTCAATGGCCAAAAGATTGGACGCAATCCGCTGTGGTGCCACTGCACAAAAAGGGTTCGACAAGAAGATGCGAAACATACAGAACATTGTCACTAATGTCACATGCTAGCAACGTGCTTCTGCGCATTATTAATGCTAGACTACCAGATACCCAGTGAACAGGCTGGTTTCGTAGCTAGGAAAAGGTACACGTGAACAGATGTTGAACGTCAGAGTTCTTATTGAGAAATGTCGCGAGTACAAGAAAGCGTTCGACTGCGTGCAATGGAGGGCTATGTTCGATGTACTTGTCGAGATGGGCGTGCCGGAACACCTTGCTTACTTAATACAGAATCTGTACCTTGATGGCTCAAGCTTCATAAAACTGGAAAAGTATAAATCTAGCGATTTCCACACAGAACGAGACATTCGCCAGGGCTGCATTCTGTCGCCAAAGTTATTCAACCTTTATTGCGAATACATTATGAGGAAAGCTCTTGAGGGTTGGAGAAGAGGTGTTTCGGTAGGTGGCCGAATGATTAACAACTTGAGGTATGCAGACGATACTACAGTAGTTGCGTCAAGTGAAGTGGAAATGGCGGCTCTTCTGAAGAAAATTGAAGAAGAAAGCGCTAAGCTAGGTCTCAAGATTAACCATTCTAAGACCAAAGTAATGGTAGTAGACAGGGCAAACAAACTCCCAGTTACTGACGCACTCAGCGAATATGAAAAAGTCACCCAGTTTGTATATCTTGGGTCATTGATAACCAATGTCGGTGGTTGCGCCGACGAGATACGCCGTAGAGCTGGCATGGCTAAGAGTGCAATGGCTAATCTGGACAGGATTTGGAAGAACAGAGGTATTCGTCGCTCAACTAAAGTGCGCATGGTAAAAGCCCTAGTCTTCTCAATATTTCTGTACCGTGCCGGAACTTGGAGCCTGGTAAGCTGCAATAAGGCAAAAATTTACGCTTTTGAGATGTGGTGTTGGCGAAGACTGCAGTGCGTATACCCTGGACAGCCAGAAGAACTAACATCTCAATCTTAAGAGAGCTCAATATTGCCACACGGCTTTCCAAAGTATGCCATGAGCGTGCCCTTAGGTTCTTCGGACATATTATGCGGTCTAGAACGCATGAAGTTGAGAAGCACATCATTCTGGGCCATATGAATGGCAAACGTGCTCGCGGTGGGGCGCGGATGAGATGGTCCAACGCTGCAAAAAGGTCGGCTGGTGGCAGCCTTAACCGTGCAGTTCACATGACCTATAACCGCACGTTATGGAAACGAGCTGATGTTATTCGTTGTGGGTGTCATATGTTTGTAGAAACGTTGATAATAAGACTATCACAGTAAATAAAAAGACTAATTTCTTATTAAAAAGTCGTTTTTTTTATTAAGTTCGGATTTCGGCGCGAAAATTATCCGAAAATCCGGATTTTGTAAAATAGATTCGGATTTGCAATCATTAGGGATTGCAAATCCGGCACTTACTTCAGCAAATAGGTAGGTATGGTATACAAATATGCATACCCACATTATTAATATGGGAGTGCCCACTGAACGAGTTGCCACGCAAGGAAGTTGCCAGGCCAGTGCAACCGAGGCAAACGCACATGCAGCCCCAATGCTTCGGGCGCGGCATGTCTGCACTACACTGGCCGAGCTGAGCTGAGTTGTGCGGCAATTCCCTTGCTTGATGACTCGTTCTATGTGGACCCACCTAATGAATTCATTCATAGATTGGGTACGCAATTCTGCAGTGCAGCTGATAGTATGCATATGCATATGTATACTCTGTCCAAAGCACCAAATCAGTGCCTGTTACTTTGATGAAGATGTTTTCAATACACAGAATTTTGCTCATAATATTCTAATTAGTTGATTATGTCATACATGATGCTACCTCCATACCTCTCAATCCAATAAGTCCACCAGTGACCCCTCCAGCATACGTCCCATTCCTCCAGTCTGATTTACCTCTCGCTGATTCTATACAGCATTCCACTCCAGAAAACACAGCCCCAAGTATGGCGAATGTCTTAGCGTTACTTAACATTGCTGTTTTAAATTCGCTTAATATTTGTCTGGCTGTTTGAGTCTGTGGTGCTGTGGTGTCGGTGACGTTGGGCATGAGGGAGGATGTGAAGAGGCCAACTGCGGCTCCCAAACCATAGCCTAAAAGATAAACAATATACCTATGTAAATCAAATACCACTAAAATATTAAAATGTAGCAAAGTTCAATTTTAAGAAGTTGTTGACTATGTTGACATAGTTCTTAATGGGTACTCAGTTTCGGAGATGCTCAGAATAATTTAAAGCTCACTAAGTACAGAAAATTGGTAATAGTAAGACTTACCAACAATACAGCTGGTGAGTGATTTAAATGGGCAGCTTTCTACAACAGCTTCGATCATCTTTTCTTCATTAGTTTTAATTTCTGCTGGGCCAAGAAACCGCGGAATAAAAATGTTTTCTCGATATCGATAGTTGTTACCAATGAGATATTTGGCGAGCGAATCATAATCATTTTTTTCGTAAAACCTGGCTAATCTGGGGTCAGGTGGCGGTGGCTGAGTATACTCTGTCATTGTTTTTTAGTTTCTATCCACTCTGTAAATGCATATGTAATTTTACAGTTGTTTAAATACGGTATTTACGCGAAAAGAGGGAGCCTACAACATAACCTCAACGAATTTTAACTGTCAGCTGGTAATTGAAGTTTGTGAAGCGTTTTTTGGAATCGATTTAAATCATAAATATTAGAATCTAATTGCAACACTAAAAATCGATTACGATAACCGCGTCATAACCACGCGTGTGGTGTGATCGAACCCGCCTGAAAAAGACGCCTAGTATTACCATCAATGAAAAAAAAATCAAAGAATGAGAAAAAAAATACACGACCTCCGCTTCACTTGTGTTTTTTTCTAATTTTACTGTCAATAAGCTGATAATTCGATGCATATTTTGTATGCAACAGTTATTTTGACTTAATATTGTGCTCTATTATGCACCAAACTATCCCGGGGAAGGCTCGAGGTGCTTCTATTAACTAAAATCAATAACAATCTGAAACCAACAAAGGTACGCTTGTGTTTGCTTTGGCCGAGAGTATAACCTGTGTTTAGCTGGCGTCCGGTTGGCGTCTGTCACGGCGATCGCGAAACTATCCAATTAGTCCTATTTTGTAACGATATCGTGGATAAAATGTGCGCTAGTGTTATCGGGGGATGTGCTATTAAGTGTTGTTTGTTATTTTAGTTACGAAGATGAATTATGAAGCCGAAAGAGCCATGAACCAGAAGCGGTTGCGTATGGACGGTGAGCCGGGCCACGGAGTGGTACAGGGGAATGGATTGCCGCTCAATTACATGGGTAAGTGTTTTGAAACACCTTCGACACTCATTTATTGACCTAAATTATCTATAGCATAGTGAAATCTGACTATATGTATGTTGTTGTAGATAATGGTCATCAAATCCCATACCAACCGTACGCTGGAGCGTACAACACGCACTATCCGCCCCCAGACGCGTTTGCGGCGTACGGGCCACCACCACCTGGAGGCTATGCCCCTCAGAACCTCTCTTATGCTCCCCCGGCCCACCAGAATTACCCGCACCATCAGAGTTTTCCACCGCAGCAGCCACAGGCTCAACTGCACATGCCGCAGTCTCACATGGGTAAGTCATGTAAGTGATCAAATTGTTTATTATTTCTTAGATTAGATTTTTTTTTCCAATATGTATGAACATCGGCATGTATTGATAAAAAAGTTTAATTTACATATTTTCATGTCATGTTATAATAGTGGTAAAGAACCCGTTAAGGTCAGCTGTCACTAGGATGACCAAATGTCCCATATTTTATAGGTTGTCCTTTGTCCTGTATTTCGGGCACGAATTTTTCACTGTCCCGTAATTTGGTGAACACAATACGGTGCAGCCCAGACAGTACATTGCCCCCTGTCCCGTATTTTAACCTCAAATCCTGTAATTTCAATGCAGTTGCCCCATAAAATCGGAAATCAGATTGGGTGACTAGATCTTGACTTGACTTGATTCCGACTTTAATAATGCTGTAACACGTATTGCCAGAAATCAAGATATATTCTTCAATAGTAAGACTGTTTTTTTTACCTTTGTAAATATTCAATTTAATAGTAAATGAAAGAACCATAAGGTCCAGCCAGTTTGACCCAATGGATTCATCTTTGGCCCTTATGAAACTCCGTATGGCACATAACATGGCATAAAATAAATCCTAAAATCAACCACATGACTACATGCTATATTTTCAATTAAGGTCAATGTGGGGAAGTCTGGCATACTTTATTTGAAGTTAGATTTGATGTTTGATCGGATGAAACAAAGTTATAGTTTCAACCAGGATAAAGGGTCTATATATTTTATATTTTACAATTTCGTTAAAATGAATTGGCAAACAAGCAAAAATGTTGATAAACAAAGAGGTTTTTCTAAAACTCGGCGAGTAGACAGATGGTCTTCCCGTGCAGTGTTAGGTAAGCCCGTTCTAGTAGTCATTACCACGTTATTTGATAAGCAACGTTAGTGACCTTGTTGATATCCTTATCCTTACTTTATGCCATTGAAAATTGTACATATTTTCAGTTCAGGTATATAGTTGCAATTCAAATGTATGTATACTTTCTTTTAAGGGGAGGTAATGTGGTTATAAACCCTTGTAAAAGTCCAAAATAAGCCCTGTTCGCGTTTTGATATGTAATTGCTGCGTAAAAAGAAAGTCCATTTTGCGAAACTAGTTGACAATAACCAATTTAATACAGAACTACCATATATGGGACTGGTCTTGTACCATGATAGACGGATTTTCCAACTCGTAAAATTATAAGATTAAATATTTCTGGAGCTTAAATTATATTAATTATAATGTTTTGGGTATTTATCGTGTTCAATGGAACACAATAAATACCCAATTAGTGCTTTACCGACCACGTGCTAAGCAGCATACTTATACAAATACGAGAGATATAGTGGAGTACAACAACGCCTTTTTAACCTATAAAAATGATTTTATATTGTGCCCCGTTAGATTACGTTAAGTACTAATAATGACAAATATTTTCTAACAATTGTGAGCATTGCGCTAGGTATAATACACGTATTTGTTTGCTACATAAAGAAAAGTTTATGCAAGTTTTATTTTTCTCTACCACACTATCGCTTTTTATTATTGCTACATAACTTCACATTTTATAACGGTTTTGTCAATAGCATTCGTCGTCTTAGCCATTTGTCGTTCGTTTAGAATTCAAGGTCACGCATATTTTTAAAAATTGTTTACGAATATGCTCACAAAATCTATTGACCAAACTGTTATAAAATGACAGATGATATTGAAATAGTTGAATGCAATAGTGTGGTAAAGAAAAATGTAATTTGGATAATCTTTTCTTTGTGTTATTAACAAATATCTATATAATACGTAGCGCATCGTCAATAACTGTTAGTAAATATTTTTTACTATGACTAATCATATTATATTCTGTAACTAAAAATGAAAATCGCACTTGTGAATTATAAAAGTTCAAAACTGTTCCTGTACCGTACTAATATGGCATTGCACGTAGACGGACTTGCCTTGTTGATGGTCTTGCCCACATTGACCTTAAGTTATAAAGGCCTTGTCACACATGAGCGTGATGCAAGTTGGACGTGAGCGCGGGGCGAACTCACGTCCGAATCCTTATGTACAACGGTATCGCGCGGCGCTCACGTCTCGCCGGCATTCATTCAGGATGCAAACATGAGTTACCAGAGCGCTTACCTCGAACTTCTAAAATCGGAATTTCTTTACCTGCATCTCTTTCGCTCGTATAGGCAAGTGCGATAGAGAGAGAATCCAAGTGAGATAACGAATTTTCGGTTTTAGACCCACCACATGTCCTAACCACGACCAAGTTAATCCCAATTGTCCCCTCAGTTCAAGGCTACGCCCCCGAGCTGGTGCACAAAGCCGCCTGGGCGCCGCAACCCCACCTCCTGCCGCCGCTGGATGCCCAGAAACCGCTGGACGTGAAGCAGCTCAAGCCAGAGATTAAGCTGGAGCCCCAAGATGTGCATAAGCGACCTCATCCAGAGAGTGAAATGATGGTGAGATACATTTGCCTTTTATTTTCTTACCCTTCCACAGGAGCGCACTTGCCTTTTGCACATCTCCGTCGAGTTGTCCGTAATACGAAACAATGGCGAATCCGACTGCTCTCCTCTAACGCGCAAACCTATATTCGCGTTCACTCTGTCACGCGCAGTTTTGCTTTCAGCCCGCTAGTCCGCGTTCACATCTCCGCGCCGTTTTCGCCATTGTTTCGCGCTCCATATCATATCATATCCATGTTGCCGAATCGTACAGCGTTGCCGCCATGTGTAGTCTATTATTATTCGCCCGTAATTATGGGCCCGTTCGTTTTAGATCCAGGCTGGTGAGGACGATAGTGACTTCAATGACAAATCCAGACCTTTTAGATTTAGAGAGACCATCGTAAGTCGTAACTTAACAAAGGGTGTAATGCCAATTAGTATCCACAAACTTGTATGATTAGCCGTGTCCACTCCAGTCGCACCGCCTCGCGAGGAAATTCCCAGCTCGGTTAGTGTGGACGTGCCTCGGCCGAGACAAACGCGCTGGCGGCCGCAATGCCTAGGCCGAGGCACGTCCACACTAGCCGTGCTGCCGCGCGCGGCAATTCCCTCGCGAGGCGGTGTATCAGATGTAGACACGGCTTTTGAAAAACAAAAACAAATTACGCGTAGCAACGCGGCACGCGGCACATATTTGCGCAGCAGCCGAGCATTTTTTGCTAAATTTAATAATCTTCTGGATTTTAGGGCACACGTTGTTCATTTTAGTTACAACAAATACTTTCAATAACATTTTAACGGCTATATTTTCAAAATAAGTGTATGTTTTCCGCCACGTTGCAATAAATAAAATCCGATCACTGATAATTAGTTTAAACTTTAAGATAAATAAGATAAATGTGTGATAATGATAATGTACCTAAACTGAAGAAAATATCGAATATCTCGCACATGGAATATATATCTACTACTTGGCAGGATGTAACGGTAAACGGTTCATATCCTGATAACTGAGAGAATCATTGTTACTAAGTAGAAACACTACTTAATGTAACATTAATAGGCTTAAGATACCAGCATATAGCCTCACAAGGCCATAACTAGAGGTCTTCGTAACTTCGATATTGTTGCACATCTTAAGTTTAAGACATATCCATCATCATCACCAAAACCAATAAAACTACGTACTTACAATGTTTCTAGGGCGGCGACCTCGAGCAGCCGAAGATTAAAATCAAGACGGATATCTTCAAGCCAGACGACCTCGCGCACAGACCCGATGTCGACAAGCCGCATGGTACGTTTCCAAGACGCATAACACGTTTGAACTGAATTCAGCAATCATAGACAAAATTTAGCCGGGAATTTGCACTTGATTCCATTCGCAACAACTAGATGGAGAGCTGGCTACATCACAATAATGAGAGGAACAAAACCCCTTTAGTTACTTTGCTATGCTCATTTCTAGATCTGGACATCTGGCAGCTTTTAATGGGTGTAAGTGACAAGATTAACAAAATATTTCAGTTTGAAAGAAGTATAAATAAATATCATGGGACAATCTTACACAAATCAACTTAGTCCCACAGTAAGCTCAATGAGGGCTCGTTTTGTGGGTACTAGGCGACGATATTATACAATAGATCAGTGGCGGTGGGTCAAAATGTTACTTAGGCAAGCCGGAGCTTAATTTGGCCTAAGGGTCTTCATGAGCTGCTATAAAACTGGTCAGGTACCTGAAAATTAGGCAAGCCGACGGGAATCATGTTCTAATAATAAAAAAAAACGATTTATCTTACCTTATAATTATAATTTATAAGTATAAGAATTAATATAATAATGTGGGAGGTTGATTCGGCGATCATTGTGCCGATAGTTGTTTCTGCGAACGGTCTCATAGCGAAGAGTCTCGACCAACATCTTGAGAGACTTTCGCTACGGGGTTGTGGTTGGATCAAGGGTCAGATACAGAAGGCGGTAATTCTGGACACGGCGCGCATAGTCCGAAGGTTCCTCACTCTGCGGCCCTAACCACCGGCAGCCTGGGCCTTGCTCCGTTGCCGGCGGCACCCTAGGATAGGTTTTTTATAATGTTTTTATTGTTTTTGTGTGTTTTTGATGTATTTTTGTATTTTACTTTTATAAAAATATTGTAAAAAACCTACACTAAGATAAAAAATGAATAAAGAGTATGATAATATAATAATATATCATTAAGATTTGGTTAACTACTACCTCATAATTTATGGAAGAGCGGAACCTTCTGGCACAAGTATTTATTTTACTTAAAAGAAGGTTCTTGTTTTGTTACTAGTGAAACCACATTTTGTAACCAATAAATTATTTTCATTTCATTTTTCATTTTTTCATGGACGCCACTGCAATAGATAGATATAGATAAATAAATAGAAAATGCCCTATATAAATAACTCGGGAACAAATATCCGTGATAAACACACCTATAAATGCCCTGACCAGGATTCGAACCTCCTGCTTCATAGGCAGGTCACTACCAACTAGGTTAGGAGGCCGTTTAAGTAATACGTAAAGATTGCTGAAGCTGTCTCATTTATAGAAGACAGGGCCTATATATTAATATTAGAGTCCCAGCGTTCCATGAACGCGCTCAGGATTCCGTTGGTGCTCCATATAGTGCTCATTAATGTACTTTTAAACTTTTGTTTCAGATGTGTCTCAAAAATCCTTATCATTGGAAGCCAACATTCCTGTCGAGCAAAAGAAAGGTAAAATCTGTTTTATTGCTATGATGGTGTGGTATCAAGTTGAGAGATAGGATTAGAAACAGCGTGATAAGAGAGAAGTGCGGAGTGGATGTACATGTAGTGACAAAAATTGAGATGGGTATGTTTAAGATGGTTTGGGCATGTAGAGAGGATGGATGAAAGAAGATTAACGAAGAGGGTGTATGACAAAAGAGTGGAAGGATCTGTTGGAAGTGGAAAACCTAGGCGAACTTTCCTCGACCAAATCGGGGAAATATTACAAAAAGGCCAGGTGAGAAGTACCCTAAACCGACGAGCATGTATGAAGAACGTTATGAGAGTGAGTGAAGCGAAAGTGGTCTGTCAGGATCGTAGCAAATGAAAATCCGTAATCTCTGCCTACCCCTCTGGGAAACAGGCGTGATTATATGTATGTATGTATGCTATGATGGATAAAAAGAAGGTTTATGATTTTAGCAGTTTATGTATGTATGTGTGTATTTACGTATATTCCTCCGTAGAGCCTAACTAGACTATTCATCCGATTGTGTTCAATAAGGTGTCATTACCATAGACAGACTGTAAGGATTTTAAGAATGAAATGTTTTTAGCGATTGTGGAGCCATCTACGCGTGTAATTTGTGCGTTTATGATTTAAATAAAATTATACAATTTTCAACAAATACCTTGATATTTCTTTATAGATGATGGCCAGCCCAGCATTGGAATGGACGGTAAATCCGGAGATAAACCCGCAGGTAACTTTATTTCTAACTAGTAGTCCGCTTCGAACTGGAACTCGCGATTTACTTGCAAACGGGTCGACCAATATAACAAGACCCTAAGGAGGATTTCTTTTCTCCTTCTAGCTCCATAACCACTTGATCGATCCTGCTCATATACGAACTTACAAATTTTATGTATCTCTGCTACAGCCCCAAGAAATTTCATAAAAATCAGAAAACTGTTACGTAAGTTATCGTCGGACAAACTATCGAAATCAAAAAGCCATCCAAATGCCGAGACGTCCCAGTAGCCAGGTGACAGTTCGGTCTGGAGTTGTTTGTAAGAACTCACTTCGCTTACGCTCCGAGAGTTCGATTATCATATCTAATATCTATTTTACTATGCTAATCCTCTTCTTGAATTTAGGTATTGAAAGGACCCTTATTTGCATCGTGGCTTAGCACAAAGCTTCGGCATAATTTATTTCCAACCAAGTTCTCGGCAAATGCTGGAACCAAACAATCGTTTGCATTTACAGCATAATAAATTAAAATTATTTGATAAAATAATTCCATTTGTTTTCTAGTTGTTGCGATAGTTATTTATTATACAATTTCAATGTATTTATTAAACAACAACGGCGCAAAGTTATTGTTTATCCTCTCGTGCTTATACCGCGTGTTTATTTGATATTACCTCAAATGGAAGCCAGACGCAAGTTTTGAAATTATAAATCGATATTTTAATAAATATTGAGTTAACTCTTAGTTAACATAGAACAATTAATTTTTTAAATTTACTACCTACCTTTACTATACTAACTACCCTTGGCGTATGAGGTAATATCCAAAATACACGTATTGAGACCGGAGCCGCGAGTGATTCTAAGTTTGAATCTTGAGCGTAGCGAGGGATCTCAAGAACACGAGATGTAAAAAAACTTTCCTCTCGTGTAACACATACAACTTTTCACCTCAGTAGTGAGAACATATAAAAGTAAAAAAAAAACACATTTATTTACATTCCTGAATGAAAGAAATCATCATTATGACGAAAAGCTTCTAGAAACAAAATTTCACTCCCTGGAGTGAGGAAACTCGCAACTTTCGTCGCTCCAGGGAGTGAGGAAAGTAGGCTTGTTCGAACTGCTGAGGTGAAAAAGCTTATTTGTATAGCTACACATATCTAATGAATGTGATGTGAACACAGAAGCTTGCAAACCAGAGGGCTCGGCCGAGGGTGATGCTCAGCGCTGCGAGGCCAAGGCGGCCGACAAGAGGTAAACTTTTCTATAATCTGTACGTCTACAATAGGGAATGCAATGCCGGTTTTTTTTTAATTGGTAATCCTGGTAAACCGGTATTAGGCCATAAATAGTACATTACGTACCTCGGGCGGTAAAATAAAGAACGGCTCAGATTGCGGGTATTTGTGGCCCAAACCGAAGGTAATTGCCATAAACAAGCGATCTGAGGGCTTTTTTTTATTATTCAAATAAGTTACACAGCATTACAGTTATACAACCAAGGCACTGTGCACTACAAACAATTGACATTACAGAAATACTTAAAATACTTAAAACTAGTTGGATTTAGGCGACGTAACTGCGGGGCTCCGTTGCGTCGTCTGATCTGGTGTAGGATTCACCTGAGGTGGTGTTTATTACCGCCCATGGTGCGTACACAATTTTACGTCTTCTCCTGGGTGTGAAGTGTGATTTGCCGCTGCGCCCGTCAGCGGCAAATCTCACTTACCGCACAGAGTGACGTAAAACACATTCCTTACTACTTCTTTAATAAGTTGAATTTTTACTTAAATATAACGTAATTTTTTTTATTAATACTTAAAGACAAATATAATACATACATATTTAAACACTGCGACTGCGGCGAAGACGCTCAAACCATCGAGCGTCTTATACAGCGTTGTCCTCTATATCAATGGCGGCGCGTCTATAAAACTCGATTCCCACCGGCTTGCCTATTTTTCAGACAACAGCGGATTTCGTACAGCTCATGAAGACATTTTAGGGCAAATTCAGGATTTTAATTTCGAAATAATAGTTTTTAATTTCGAAATAATAGTTTTTAATCTTTTCTTAGGTAATATTGTTTACAATTAGTTTTGTTCTTTAAAAGTCATTTGCAAAGGTACTTCTACGTAATACTTGTTTGCAGCGAGGAGGACCGGAAACCGTTCAGTAGTCCGGAGCTGCCAAAGACTCCGGGGAAGGCCTCTACCCCCGGCCTGGAGGTGAGTGTAAGTTTATCGTCTTTTTCCTTTTTGATTTGTCCATTTGTATAGGAATCTGTCTTATTTGTCATTTCTTCTTATTTTGATAAGATTTCTCCTGATTATTGTTGATTTGTAATTTTTTTTAAAAGTTTGACGTCACTTGAATATTTTACTATTTTAGTTTGGTTTTTATGTAACGGCAAATTATCCTTGCGTTATAGCTTAGATAAGGGCTACCAGATAGCTTAAAGTTCGAAAATAGTCGTCGTGTAGTCGCCATCAGATACATCGGAGCGGCCAAGGTGGTCACAAATATCTGAACAACGCCTCTATTGTGAAGGCGATAAAGTGCATGTTCAGATATTTTTGAGTACCCTGGCCGCTCCGATATATTTGATGGCGACTGTAAAGTTTGATTACCTACCTTAATCCTCCAGCCGAAGAAACGCGGGAGACCGAAAGGCTCCACCAACAAGCCAAAGCCGCCCGGCACCCCCGCACCGCGCGCCCCGGGCGCCACGCCCCCCGGCGCCCCCCGCGGCGCGGCGCCCCGCACGCCGCAGATGGCGCCCCGGCCGCGCCCGCAGGGCTACCAGTACGCCGTGCGCCCCTTCCGGAAGGACTTCTCCGGGATACAGTTCAGAAGGTAAGGGCTGGAACAGGCATTTGGGGGTGAATCAACTTTTTAATGTTGTTTACTCTGTGCACTATAGTGCTCTCCCTTATGGGAATATAGTTCAGAGCTGGATACGGTTACCTTGTTTTGGTATGTTGTTGGGTACGACACCAGGACCCCAAAACTGCCGAGAGACGGGGACGTCGATGAATGTCTCCCGAGTAATGACGTCATAAAAATGGCTGCCGCTTCGTTGCGAAAAGTGTAAATTTCATCCAAACTGTGCATTGCACCTATACGTGTGTAGTATCAAACGAAAGAAGATTAAATGTGCTATATTGTTGTAATACATTATATACTACTGTATATTACAGTTTGACAGCTATCAACGAAAACCCAAAATCAGGCTAAAAAATAATTCGGATATTTGCATTTTACAACAAAATTATAAGTCCAACTTTAAAGCCGAGTACTACAATAACAAAACAGGCTATTTAAGCTATATATTGCTATAAAAATTATTAAAATCTGGTAATAATTGTGGCAGCTATGTTAAAAAACATGTCGGCACTGCCGAGCTATTTCCTTAGAGTGAAAAAATAACAATTTTCACAATTTACAGAATATCCGCAGAAGCTTCGAGTATATTTTAGGTCAAATAATTTGGAGCCCTTAAATGTCGGAAAAATATCTCTATAGTGACTGAGGTCCAAATAATGACGTCATGAACGTGACCGCTACCGAAATTTGTAAAACATAAATTAAAGCTATACCATGACACATACACACATGTGTGTAGCATCGATCGAAAGCTTATTGAATTTACTACAACACATACATACATTATTTGTGAAAATAATGTATGGTTTAGGAGTTGTTGACAAAATAAAATATTTTTTTAGGAAAATAAAATGTATATGTTAATTCTGTGGCCAAAGAAAATACAATACACTAATGTTTTGTATAGCCATAAAGTAAAGAATATATCTAGAGAATTTATCCCATGTAAAAAAATGCGACCGCCTAATATACATTCAGCACTAGACGGCGCTACTGAAAATTCACTGATTACATCGACCGACCAGAGATAGCGTTACACGTCTCAGCGAAGTTGTAGTACTCCTAACGACATCTGTTAGTCCTGATTTAAAAGTTTTGTAGCGACGTATATATGTCAACTAACATTACGATTAACTAGTCAATAGATGTCGTCTTACAGTAGGAATATTTTAGTATTTTTTTTATAATATGAAATAAACTTACTTTTTTGAATTTGTGTCTTATATTATTTTTTAAATTAGTTTTTTAATTATTCGTAAATCGATATATTTAAACCATGATAATAAGTTATCGTCATAAAGCTCTATGCCTGTAGGAGCCATCGCCTCATCTTTCCAAACAAAAAGGTCTGCCAAAATCTGAGGGAGGCGAGGTAGCATACGTATGGCGTTTTCAATTTAAAGGTACATCATTGTCTGTTGTTAATAAAGTTTATTTCTAAATGAATTTTTATAGTAGCATCGCCTTATTGATAACGGACAATGGTGTACCTTTCACTTGAAAATATCACGCATATTTGACAGTAAGTCACGACACTAAATGGAGCAACAAATAGTTGATTTTACTTATGTTGAAATATGGTTCATTATCGGATGCAGTCCTTGCAAATGTCAAACAAAAAAGCCAAGGATCATTTTTGCTTGTATTTTCAAACAAAATATAGAAGGCAGCAATCCTTAGGGGCGTTAAATATGCATAAGTGTCAAACGTCAAAATTCAAAATGGTTATTGCCCGTCAGAAAATAAACGATTATCTTTGAATCGTTTCAGTAAACGACGCTGGATTTTCGATATGGATTAATTTTTTAATCATAATAGTAATGATAAAAAAACTAAAACTATAATTACATGTGAAATTATATTTCATATTTTTGTAAACTAGACATAATCCATCCATAATCATGTTGTCCCTTCTTAACGCATGACAAGTTCTCTTTCGCACTTATGCAAACGTATCGGATACGTCGTGTCAAACTCAAATTTTTTGACAGATTTACTTGTACCCCCCCTGACCATAACTAGCTGCAGAGAAAAAGACCCCCCTACCCCCTGCAAAGTTTGTATGCAGCGGGGGCCTTTTTCGTTGCAGCTGACCGTACCGCCGGCTGTACATTCTCGGGCGAGAGCATTCGGGCAGGTACAACTCAAAGTAAATCTGTCAAAAAATTTGAGTTTGACACGACGTATCCGATATGTTTGCATAAGTGCGAAAGAGAACTTGTCATGCGTTAATAAGGGACAACATGATTCGTGACGTTACGTGACATTACAGAGGTCTCACTGTATTACACTATTATTTACTCTGTGACTCGGGGTAGATTTTTCTTTTGGAAGCCAAGCGAGTGCACCCCTGTACACTCTCGCGCTCGGCCTGTCTCGGTTTGTCTCGGCGAGAGTGTACAGCCCGCATACTATTTACGCTCGCTCACTCGGATGGTTAAACATTTCGTGTAAAATGGTGGGTTTTATGTACTTGTTGTACAATCTACTATTATTTACTAGGTACTTAATTTTAGGGAGCGTACTTAGTTTCGAAGACAGTCGCTATGCTGCCAATAAAGCCCGTCACAGACGGAGCTATAATATATATTATAGCTCGATATATTTTGGGTATATTGCCTTCTTTGTCTGGCGTGACGTACAACCGATATATCTGTCTCTCTTTTGATAGCTTTACCGTGTAGGGTGCCGAGCTATACGATTATATATATCTCGGTATCTTACGGTATATTAATATATATTATAGCTCCGTCTGTGCAACAAGAAAATGAAAGGCAATCTATGACTATGAAGGCAATAGACAATACAATCAAAAACATCCATTTCTTTATGTCAATTCCACGTTTTGAAATGTTGCCAGTTCAATTTATATGAACCCCAATAAGGTACACCACACACCTGAGCTGAATTAAGAAAATTCATAAACAAAATGCTTAAATTTGTCTATGGTAGCGGAAATTTGTCTATGGCTTCCAAACAAAAAATCTGCTACCATAGACAAATTTAAGCATTTTGTCTATAAATTGGCTTAATTCCGCTAGGTGTGTTTTGACCCTTAAGCACTTTGTCGTTCCTTTTTATGTAGTTTTTATGCGATGTAGAATCTTATTATTTAGGTGAATGATTAAGGCAGAAAATCAACATACATGAAAAAAAAGCATTCTAATTCAGTAAAAAATATTTATCAATAATTATAATAATGATATAGTACCGTTATACTATTAAGTTTATTCATGTTTATTTGAAAATGTTGGACGAAAACAAAGAAACGAAACGTTATGTAAACCGAACCAAAATCAGGGGGGTACAACTCAAAGTAAATCTGTCAAAAAATTTGAGTTTGACACGACGTATCCGATACGTTTGCTACGTTTGCATAAGTGCGAAAGAGAACTTGTCATGCGTTAAGAAGGGACGACATGATTCGTGACGTTACGTGACATTACAGAGGTCTCTCTGTTATACTATTATTTACTCTGTGCCAAAATCACAGCCAAAATTGCTACAAAATTGTGAAGATAGTTTGTATAGTTTGACTGGTGTTGTTGCCAGCTCGGTAAAAAGCTGGCAACGTCGCAACGTAAAACTGTGGTAAAACTTGTATTGTGTCATAAATAAGTGTATTTTTATACTCGGCGACTGTAATACTCGAATTGAGATTGTGGTGGCGGAACTACTAGCGCATACTTTTTGATAGAGCTTCTATGGTCGCATATTGTAGCATCCATAACAATCACAGAAAGGATTTCCATACAATATTGTGAAACTGTTGTCGGGCCCCGCAATGCGTGTCGGGCGCGCCGCCGGCACAATCCACCGGGAGATCGAACGTTACGAGATTACATAGAAGCAATAGGTTGTGCACGGCTTTCGTCGAACTCAATTCTTACCGGCTTGCTTAAGCACTCGTAGAAAAACTATTGTGTGCAACGGTACATAATAAGGGTTCTTAAAATTCTCGGGTCTGTTTTTACAAAATTTGGCTCCGCCTCATTTTGTAAATTCGACCCTCGAATCTTAAGAACGCTTATTATGTAACTGTTGCACAAAATACTATTACGGCCTTCTAGCCTTGGTAGTGACTCTGCATATGTAGCAGGAGGTCCCGGGTTCGAATCCTGGTCAGAGCATTTATTTGTGTGCTAATCACAGATGTTTGTTCCTGAGTTCTGGATGTTTTCTAAGTATTTAAGTATTTATCTATAAGTACCTATCTATTATATAGATCGTCGCTTACAGTCGCCATCAAATATATCGGAACGGCCACAGTACTCAAAAATATCTGAACATGCACTGTATCGCCTTGACAATAGAGGCGTTGTTCAGATATTTGTGACCACCTTGGCCGCTCCGATATATCTGATGGCAACTGTACCCACAACACTAGCCTTATTGAGCTTACCGTGGGACTAGGTTGATTTGTGTTGGTGTAAGATTGTCGCATGATATTTATAATATTTTAATTATTTTATTTAACTCACAAGTTGCAATTTGATCACAAGTAGTGATAGATGAGTGATAGGATACCTTCATTCAATTATTTGAAGAAAGGTATCCTCCCAATTGGCGTTTACAGATTTTGGAAGAAATAAAAGGTTGCGAGAAAAAGGTCAATTTTTAACCGACTTCAAAAAAGGAGGAGGTTCTCAATTCGACTGAATTTTTTTTAATCATTATTTTTTTACTTTTTTTTTGTATGTATGTTACTCGACATCTCCGGGAATCATGAACCGATTTTCAATTTTTTTTTAATCGAACAGGGATAACCCCTAACGGGTGATAACAAAAAAATTAGAATACTTTTTGCAGCTCTAAAAAAAATACTGTCGGCATTAAAGAAAAAGTTTGTTCTAGAAGTTGTTGGAACCTCTTTTGTCTATCATGTGTGTAATTTGTTTTTTTTACAAATCGTTTTGTTTGTCAAAAATGGCGTCAAAACAAGAAGCTTTGAGACAACACGTTGTAAATTTTTATAATTCTAACGTTTGTTTTGGTAAAAAGTTCACCGTGGACCATTTTGCCAAGGAAAACGTGCCAATTTCTACAATTTATAGAATTTTAGCATCCTTGACACTAGCTCGAAAAGGTGGCAGTGGTCGACCAGCGAAAATTATGACGAAGAGGGCGTTGAAGTCACTGCGTGGTTTAACGACAACGATGCCATAAGCCAAAGAGATGCCGCAAAAAAGTTTAAATGTAGTCAACCATACATTTGTAAATCATTAAAAAAGGTTGGCCTTAAATGCAGAAAGAAAGTGAGGGCACCGGAATACACCGACGAGCAAAAATCGACAGTTATGTCTCAATGTCGTTGGATGACGCGAAATTACAAAGGAAAATCGTTTATTTTGGACGATGAAAGTTATTTTCCTTTGAGTAAAACTCATATTCCTGGAAATGACCGGTACTATACCAGCGACGTCGCTACTACACCAGAGGACATAAAGCATAAGTACAAGCATAAATTGGAACCAAAAGTTATGCTGTATGTCGCCATATCTGAAAAGGGTATTTCAAAACTGTGGTTCAAGCCAAGCGGTTTAGCGGTCAACCAAAATGTGTACGAAAATGAGTGTCTGAAAAAAATACTGGTGCCGTTTATTCGTAAACATCATGCTGATGGGGAATATGTTTTCTGGCCAGATAAGGCACCATCGCACTATGCAAAAAAAACTATACAATTTCTAGAGGCAAATAACATCCCATTTGTACCTAAGACGCGTAACCCTACGAATCTTCCGCAATGTCGTCCGATAGAAGATTTCTTCGGTAATTTGAGCAGTCTGGTATATAAAAACAACTGGAGAGCTGCGAACTGTGCTCAATTAATAAAAAAAATAAGAGCATGTGTGCGAAAGATGGACAAAAATGGCGTCCAACGGTCTTGTACCAACAACATCATGTCCAGGCTCCGACGTACAGCTGACCACGGACCCTATGCCAATGTCCATTAACATTTTTGTACATTTATTCTTGTATATATTTTACAATTATAACTACTTTTTTATATAACCGCAAGAGTTTTCTTTAAATCCGTATAAAATTTATTCTCATTTTTTTGTTATCACCCGTTAGATGGTCCCATTATCACCAAGTCGGGGTCTTTTCGATATTTATTTTAGTGACATCTATGAGCTATTATCATTAAACAAACGAGCTACACAAAGGGTTACTCCGAGATTGAGCTAAACCGTAAAATTATGAGAAACTACAATAGATGGCGCTTAAATTAATAATGCGATATTACCTGGATTTATTTTTTTCTTAGGTTTAATCAGATATTTTTGATTACTCTTGTTGTAATCAGTTTTGGTAATATAATGACGCAGGTTTAGATAAGTAGCGACTAGATTTCAAGTAACATGAAAAATTATTACGAGCCATTAGTACTTTGAGCGACATCTATTGAAGACCATTGGAACAAAACGAAAGAAGTTCCTAACAATCTCTCTAGGTACTTAATTCTCTTTGGTATAGCATTAAAAACACCAACTATTCAGCTTTAAAACACAATTTGAATTTAAAAAATTTGATAAGAACTATAAAAGTTGTGCTTACAACTCTAAAGCACACTAACTATTTTACCTACAATGCACTCATACTATGAGAAGCTTGGGCCTAATTATTGATAAGTTTTTTCTAAATTTTGTAAGGATTTAGGGTTCCTTGCCATTAAAGTAAATAAAAAACCGGCCAAGTGCGAGTTGGACTCGCGCTCCGAGGGTTCCATATACATCACACAATTTTAACAATTTGTATTTTTAAGACCAACTTACGCTTGACCGCAGACTTTTTAGTGTTTTTTTCTGTAATGTACAGGTAAAAAACTATATTAGGTTTTTTTTTCTAAAATGTAGTTTCTTCGGTTTCCGAGAGACGGAGGGGAATGGTCAATTTTCGCCTTTATTCTTGAATAACTTTAAAACTATTATAAAAATTATATATTTGTAGTTTTCACATCAAACCCTTTCATTTGATATATAACATGGTATAGTTTGTAAGTAATTTAAGAAATAAGGCGAAAATTTTCCATTGCTCTCCGTCCCTCGGAAACCGACGAACCTACATTTTAGAAAAAAATACGTAATATAGTTCTTTAGCTGTACATTACAGAAAAAAACACTAAAAGGCTGCGGTCAAGCGTAAGTTGGTCTTAAAAATACAAATTGTTAAAATTGTGTGATGTATATGGAACCCTCGGAGCGCGAGTCAACTCGCACTTGGCCGATTTTTTTATTTACTTTAATGACAAGGAACCCTAAATCCTTACAAAATTTATAAAAAACTTGTCAACAATTAGGCCCAAGCTTCTCATAGTATGAGTGCATTGTAGGTAAAATAGTTAGTGTGCTTTAGATTTGTAAGCACAACTTTTATAGTTCTTATCAATTTTTTTAAATTCAAACTGTGTTTTAAAGCTGAATAGTTGGTGTTTTTAATGCTATACAAAACATTAGTGTATTGTGTTTTCTTTGGCCACAGAATTAATATATACATTTTATTTTCCTAAAAAAATATTTTATTATGTCAACAACTCCTATACTATACATTATTTTCACAAATAATGTATGTATATATTGTAGTAAATTCAATAAGCTTTCGATTGATGCTACACACATGTGTGTATGTGTCATGGTATAGCTTTAATTTATGTTTTACAAATTTCGGTAGCGGTCACGTTCATGACGTCATTATTTGGACCTCAGTCACTATAGAGATATTTTTCCGACATTTAAGGGCTCCAAATTATTTGACCTAAAATATACTCGAAGCTTCTGCGGATATTCTGTAAATTGTGAAAATTGTTATTTTTTCACTCTAAGGAAATAGCTCGGCAGTGCCGACATGTTTTTTAACATAGCTGCCACAATTATTACCAGATTTTAATAATTTTTATAGCAATGTATAGCTTAAATGGCCTGTTTTGTTATTGTAGTACTCGGCTTTAAAGTTGGACTTATAATTTTGTTGTAAAATGCAAATATCCGAATTATTTTTTAGGCTGATTTTGGGTTTTCGTTTATAGCTGTCAAACTGTAATATACAGTAGTATATAATGTATTACAACAATATAGCACATTTAATCTTCTTTCGTTTGATACTACACACGTATAGGTGCAATGCACAGTTTGGATGAAATTTACACTTTTCGCAACAAAGCGGCAGCCATTTTGATGGCGTCATTACTCGGGAGACACTGACCTACGTCCCCGTCTGTCGGCAGTTTTGGGGTCCCAGTGTCGTGCCCAACAACATACTAAAAGTTGGTAACCGTATCCAGATCTGAACTATCACTTAGGCCCTCTCCCATAACGGAGGGGACTACTAAAAAGTGAAAGTTAAAAGCAGTGTGCAAAAAATATTATACCTACATCATTGGTGGATTATGACAGCTAGACCTCTCGCGACAGTGTTGCCGCCTGATGGAAAATTGATCGAAGAAACCCTCCTTAACCGCGTTTAAATAACGTCCAGTTTCCGTTGAAGCGCACTAATCAAGTAAAAATGTGTATATCGATGCTCTAGTTCACAATCGTACTAGTTACGGCGAAAATTTTATTGTAATTAGTACTATAGTGCACATATTATTAAAGTCCAATATCAAACAAATTTTTTGTCGCAATTAGTACAATTGTGAACAAGGGAATCGATATTATAACAGAACACTTCATTCAAGCGAGTGCCGCTACTGCCCAAAACAGGTTCATTGATATCTATACAGTGTGTTTTTTTTAAGTGGGCCACTATGGGGAAATCCTAAAGTATAGGAGATACAGGGAATAAAGTGTTCCAAAAACAAATGTCATATTGGAATTTGAAATACTTTTTATAAACCTTGCAAGTGTACCTAGGCAATTTACACATGTTGTAATAATAAAACATTTTTTTTTCTTTGACTAACTTCTACTGTTCCGATTTTTTTCTTTCCATACAATAAAATGATCCTCTCATGAAACTGACTAGATCTGCGTCAAAAAAAAATCATCAAAATTATTTATTTTTAGGGACAACTCACACTTGACCAAAACATTTGACTATCCCAAAAAAAATTTCACAAAAAAATACCTAATGTTTCCTAAGACAGTTTCCCTGTATCTCCTATACTTTAGGATTTCCCCATAGTGGCCCACTTAAAAAAAACACACACTGTATATTTTGATAATGTCGCGCGAACCTGCTGCTCGCGACTAGAAGCAGTCTCCCACACTTGTGAGGAAGAATATAAAAACTCTGCCGAATTACACACTTTCATTGAGTGTTGCCAAGTGTTAGTTTAGTGTAGGTACGGTATCGTGCACGCCCGGCACCGTGAGTGCCCGGCCCGTCGCGATGTAAGAGAGAAATGAAACTTAATTACAACCCTAGGTCGAAATGAAGGATGTACGGCGAATTGCCTACGTGTAACAACAGCTCATACGAGCAAGTGTGAAGAAATAGTACATTACGTACCTAGGGCGGCAAAATAAAGAAGGGCTCAGATCGCTGGCATTTGTGGCCCGAACCGAAGGTTTATTATTACCGCCCGTGGTGTGTACATAATTTTACGTCGTCTCCTGGGTGTGAAGTGAGATTTTCCGCTGCGCCCTAGGGCGGTAAATCTCACTTAGCGCCCAGAGTGACGTAAATGTCATTAAAGGCATAAAGTACAGTTCATGAACTTCTACAGGCGATGGAGCGACGACTGTCTCGACTCCTCCCACATCCCCAACGAGGTGTACTTCGGCGACGTGCCAGTCTCCACCGAAGTCCTCTTCAACTATTACGACGCCAACGCGGAGCGCGAGCGGCTAGCGGCGCAAGCGGCGCAGATAGCGGCGCAGAAGGCCGCTGCCGCTAAACTCGCGGCTGCTAAACTACAGGCTCGAGGATTGATTTCTAATGAGGTCAGTTGGCACAGATCACACTTGAAAGTCTAACTTACGTCATACTCTCAAGTCTCATTTTATAATGTCACACTTGTAAGTTTTATTCCCACATCACACTAGCAAGTCTCACATCACACTGCCATGGCTGAACGTCACAACCGTAATTTGTTATTAAATAAAATACAAACTTTGAAAACATTCAAAAAATAATCATACCCAGCAGGACTTGAACCTGCATCGATACGCTATAATAACAAACTATCGTTTTAGTGGAATGCACCGCTAAAAAAACGTAAAAATAATTATGAGTCACAACCGCAAGTCTAGCAATCCGCTGCCGCTAGACTCGTTGCTGCTATAAACTACAGGCCAGCACCGTTAGCACAAGAGCTAACCGTGTAGGGGTTGATTTCTAATGAGGTCAGTTGGCTTCACACTCACAAATCACACTTGAATGTTTCTCTTACGTCACAATATCAAGTCTCGTTTTAAAATGTCACACTTGCAAGTCTTATTCTTTATTCTCACATCACACCATGGCTGAACGTCACATCCATAAGTATTACAAATGCTGAGCTGTGCCCTACCACACTTAGCGAGATGACATTTGCAGTGCTCATACCTAACTTTTGTATGTAGTTTAAGGACATACCGGGACCAAATTTCACACTATAACTTTAGTCACACAATATCAATTTATTTATCGTATGGCGACATGTCACTGGATATAGATAGGTATTTTACTCTCGGATAGTAGTAGTAGAAAAGCAGATGATGAAGAAAATCCGGTGAGTGTTGCGAGGTCCAGATGGGACAGTGCAGCTGCCAAGTTTGTTACTCTTAGCACCGGCCAGGGATCACGTGAAGGGGTAAGTCTAAGGTATTTCCTACGGACGCAGAGTAACATTGATTCACACACACACAATATCAATAATTTGTAGTTAATAATATAACTTTGTTACAGGTGACCACAGTGGACTCATCGTCATCGGACGATTCTTCGGGTTCGTCGGGCAGCGATAGCGACGACAGCGACGAGGTAAGGGTTAGCATGAGGGAATGTAACCGGTTTTTATGTTCCGTGATAATAACCGGTTAACCAATTAAGAACAGGTTTTCTCATTAAAAAAAGGTTGTATGCCTTAAAATAAAACAACTTTGAACGGATTATATCGCGTATACCGAATTTAAATTACATCCCGACGTTTCGAACACTTTACAGCGTTCGTGGTCACGGGATGACTGAGGAAAACATATTTACCCCCATCTAAAAATACAATGTACAAAAAACTACCCACATGTATAACATTAAATACAAACAATAACATGCCAGAAGGGCCAATAAAGCTAGTTCTACAATAGCTAATTATTGATCTACTACAACTTTACTTAATTAATTTTAAAAGGTAGCAATCAAACTGTTAAATTTAGAAAATTGATAACTCTAAATTATTTTACAAAATAGAACAATATATGTTAACACTATCCAACGCTATGGCCTCACAGTCGTGTGTCCTGCTTGCTCTTTGATCAAATGAATCACTGGATCCCAAGCTGGTGGTAAAGAAAAGCCCGCCTCTCTGTTGAAGTTTGGATATTTCTTTATCTCAATAGCCGCGATATAATCCGTTCAAAGTTGTTTTATTTCATGAATAACTATCGCGGCAACCGTAACAATATTGTTTAAACACGTTGTTACGTTACCGAAATTCTTTTTATTCATGACAATCTCATACTTTACATAGGTTGTACGGTAGACAATCGTTAGCTAGTTTGCCCTATGAACAGAGCCCTCTAGGGTGTCAAAAACATAACATAATAGGTATCGGCTGGAACATACTCCCGCCTAAATGACAGAATGTCATTTCTTAAAAAACAAACACTACTCTGACTATATAAATAATTGAAATCATAACACTAATTTGTCTACCATATAGAATCTCGAACTAGAATGTCTAAAAATTTAAAAGCATGGTTAAATCTCGTCTTCGATAACTCGTTTGTCTCCACTTCCATTTTTCCTTTAGTCTATTTAGGAACTCTGACTGCCAGGATCTCCAAAGCCCGATTCGTAAAATCAGAAGGTTTAATTTAGGGCGAAGAAATAGTCTACATTCTTTGAATCTGATGTTAGACGAACTTCGAATGCCCTGCTCTCTGTTTTTCGAATTATATACTCTCTTCAACAAAACGTTTTGACTAAACTTCCAGCGGTTTGGCGAACTCTCTCCCTGCTTGTCAACGTTTCTGATTTCTCTTTTCTCGTACAACTTTTCTCTTATCTCTTCTGTAATGTGTTTCTCTGTCTCTCGATCTTGGTTAGTTTTATCGTTTAAGTGCTCTTTCTTTCTCTCTTGCTTAATATTATGGTTAAACTCCTTTCTCTCTTCGTTAGACTCGTACTTGGATGTTTCTATAAACTCTTCTCTCTCTTGGTTGGACTCGTGCTTGAATGTCTTTCCTATTTCCGGTTTTCCTTGTGTATTTATACTCAATTCTGACGTGTTATCTATCTCTTGATTAGTATCTCGACTGCTCGGTTCTCTCTTTATCTCATTGGATTGGCATAGTGTGTATTCACTCTGCAACTGTGAGTGATGATGATGACTTACGTCTTGTACAACTCCCTGAAACTCTTGATTCTGCTCGTATGTTTGCGGTATGATTACTGGAACAATGTGAAGTGACTTGGACACGACAGTAAAGATAGGTTTCTGGTTATTCGTATAGATATTTGTCGGCTCGTAAGGTTTAGTCGTCTCTGGTATCGGTGGCAGGTTGAAAATATTCAATGTTCTCTCATTCTCTTCCCACTCTTCGAGTAGATCAATCATGTCGGCTTTGAACTCAATATACATCTCCTCGCACTCAAAATGCATGTTTTTCTTGAAATAGTCGAAAGTGTCTCGATCTTCCGGCTTCACTAGCTTTATTATGGTTCGATTGTTTGCATAAAATTGAATCCAATAATCTTGTAAAGATTCTATTCTCGTTTTGACAAGACCGCTCGTCAGTTTATTTCTTGATGCATTTTTGAAACTCTCTCGAGATTTGAGTATCTTACCGTAAATAAATTCTTGTTCTGCGATTAATTCTTGCATTACCTCCGACATCATGTTGTTTAGTGTTTGAAATAACGAAAATATCAAAGCGAAATCTCTATCTCATTGCTGCTTGACATATCGTACATTCTAGAAAATCTTGAATTGCCAACTCTTACTTTTCTTGAAAATCCATCATACTTTGCTTTAAATTCTTGTATCGTGTCGTTTTAAGCTCATTGTAAACATATTTATTTTATTTTTGTTGAAAATCACGAAATCTCACAGCGAAATCATTCTTTGACGTGAAAAAAATTTGACGTATCTCAATATTCAAATAAATTTTTCCAAGTTCATAAAATTGAATATTGTGAAAAGTATTGGCGAAAAGCGGTGATTTTTCTGATTATCCTGGTAGACTTCAAATATCACGAACGTATTTTATCTTCTTGAAATCTTTAATTATAGTTTTGCAATTTTGATGACATTTTTGATTGTTGACGTTTGGGAAATTTGGAAAGTCGTATGTGCACTGATACTTTATTTACTTTAGACTCTAACTCTATGCTCATAAGATTCACTTTTCTACTTCACTATCTCTGTCGCTTAAGTCACTTTACTACTCAACTCGAAGGACCACTTTGTTTACCGAAATCCTTTTTATTCATGACAATCTCATACTTTACATAGGTTGTACGGTAGACAATCGTTAGCTAGTTTGCCCTATGAACAGAGCCCTCTAGGGTGTCAAAAACATAACATAATAGGTATCGGCTGGAACACCTTAGTTAACATTCACCGGAGGGCGTTGGAAATAACTTTATATAATTTATACATTTTTATTTTCTAGAGCGAGGTTAAACTAGCAAGTTTACTTGCGGCAAGTAGGGACGTAGCTATAGTTCAGAATGTGACATGATTATCACTATTTCATTCTAGCATATAGCTGCGTCCCTATTTGCCGCAAGTAAACTTGCTAGTCTAAATCTCGCTTAATGGTCTCTTTTGTCCGTTTGTCTTTCACCATATAGTATAATATTTATTCTTTTCACATTTTCCCATAGGCTGGCTGGAAGAGATCCCTTTTAAGGATAAGTTCGCTTTTGTGCATGTTTTATTGTTGTTTTAATGTTATACTTGTTTAAATGTTTATGTCCAATAATAAAGTGATTCATACATACATTCGAATTTAAATGTGAAACAACTGTATTCAAATATTTTATTTGTTAAGGACGCGCCCCTAAAGAAAGGTCCAGGACGGCCTAAAGGTTCCCGCAACTCTGCCCCCCGCACCCCCGGCTCCGGGACCCCGGGCTCCGGCCGGCGCGGGCGCCCCCCCGTGCCCCCGGAACTGCGCGAGCCCGGCATCACCGATATGAAGAAGTTCTGCAAAGCTGCCGGGATCAGATTCGACTATAAGAAGCTGGTTGAAGGTTAGTAACATTTTAATCGCTTGTAATACTTTTAAAATAACTAGTAGTCCGCCTCGAACTGAGAACTCGCGATTTACTTGCAAACGAGTTGACCAGTATAACAAGACTCTAAGGAGGATTTTTTTTCTCCTTCTAGCTCCATAACCACTTGATCGATTCTGCTCATATACGAACTTACAAATTTTATGTATCTCTGCTACATCACCAATAAATTTCATAAAGATCAGAAAAACGTTACTAAAGTTATCGTCGGACAAACTATCGAAATCAAAAAGCCATCCAAATGCCGAGACGTCCTAGTAGCCAGGTGACAGTTGGGTCTGGAGTTGTTTGTAAGAACTCACTTCGCTTACGCTCCGTGAGTTCGAAAATGGACCGGTCCGGTCGTTCTTACAAATAATCTATGGGTAGGCTTAATCCCGGCAAGAAGTCTCAACTCTGTCAAGTACTTTCAACTCCGTCAAGCAATCTCAACTCCGTCAAGCAATCACAACTCCGTCAAGCAATCTCAACTTCGTCAAGCAATCTCAACTCCGTCAAGCAATCTCAACTCCGTCAAGCAGTCTCAACTCCGTCAAGCAATCTCAACTCCGTCAAGCAGTCTCAACTCCGTCAAGTAGCCTATACTCCGTTAAACATGCAGTGTAGTTTCACGGAGTTTAAACGCAGGACACTGGCAAAAAAAGCCTAAGGGCTCCCGTTTCTCTTAACGTTACATATATTTAACAGTAACTGATTCCTTCATGTGGTCTAAGACAACTCTACTTTTAGGAAACTATCATATAACCAACTATTTTATTTTAACCGTTAACAATATTCGCAGGATGCACAAAGAACAAGGAACGCGTGGGCAAAATGATGGACCTCCTCACCGCCGCCGGGCTTGAGGGCAAACCCACGCTCGAGAAGTGCAAGGCGCTCAAACAGGCCAAGGTCGACAAGAAGGAACAGGAGAAACAGGCCAAGAAGGAGGCCAAGGTCAAGAGTAAACCGGCGTCGGCGGACGGAGACGGCGAGCAAAGTGAGTTGTTACTGTTGGGTCTAGATGGCGCTCAAACAGGCCAAGGTCGACAAGAAGGAGGGAGAAACAGGCCAAGAAGGAGGCCAAGGTGAAGAGTAAACCGGCGTCGGCGGACGGAGACGGCGAGCAAAGTGAGTTGTTACTGTTGGGTCTAGATGGCGCTCAAACAGGCCAAGGTCGACAAGAAGGGAGAAACAGGCCAAGAAGGAGGCCAGGGTCAGGAGTTAACTTGCGTCGGCGGACCGAGACGGCGAGCAAAGTGAGTTGTTACTGTTGGGTCTAGATGGCGCTTAAACAGGCCAATGTCGACAAGGAGGGAGAAACAGGCCAAGAAGGAGGCCAGGGTCAGGAGTTAACTTGCGTCGGCGGACGGAGACGGCGAGCAAAGTGAGTTGTTACTGTTGGGTCTAGATGGCGCTTAAACAGGCCAATGTCGACAAGAAGGAGGGAGAAACAGGCCAAGAAGGAGGCCAAGGTGAAGAGTAAACCGGCGTCGGCGGACGGAGACGGCGAGCAAAGTGAGTTGTTAGTTTTGGTGTAGATGGCGCTCAAACAGGCCAAGGTGGACAAGAAAGATCAAGAGAAACAGGCCAAGAAGGAGGCCAAGGTCAAGAGTAAACCGGCGTCGGCGGACGGAGACGGCGAGCAAAGTGAGTTGTTCCTGTCGGGTCTAGATGGCGTTCAAACTGGCTAAGGTCGACAAGAAGGAGGGAGAAACAGGCCGAGGAGGCCAAGGTGAAGAGTAAACCGGCGTCGGCGGACGGAGACGGCGAGCAAAGTGAGTTGTTCCTGTCGGGTCTAGATGGCGTTCAAACTGGCTAAGGTCGACAAGAAGGAGGGAGAAACAGGCCGAGGAGGCCAAGGTCAAGAGTAAACCGATGTCGGCGGACGGAGACGGCGAACAAAGTGAGTTTTTACTGTTGGGTCTAGATGGCGCTCAAACAGACCAAGGTAGATAAGGAGCAGGAGAAACAGGCCAAGGAGGCTAAGGTCAAGAGTAAACCGGCGTCAGCGGACGGAGACGGCGAGTAAAGTGACTTGTTACTGTTGGGTTTAGATGGTGCTCAAACAGGCCAAGGTCGACAAGGAGGGAGAAACAGGCCAAGAAGGAGGTCAGGGTCAGGACTTAACTAGCGTCGGCGAACAGAGACGGCGAGCAAAGTGAGTTGTTACTGTTGGGTCTAGATGGTGCTCAAACAGGTCGACAAGACGGAACAGGAAAACAAGCCAAGAAGGAGGCCAAGGTCAAGGGTAAACCGGCGTCGGCGGAAGAGATGGCGAGCAAAGTGAGTTGTTACTCTTGGTGTAGATGGCGCTCAAACAGACCAAGGTCGCCAAGAAGGAGCAGGAGAAACAGGTCAAACAGGCCAAAGGGAAGGCCAATTATTTTGACAAAATTTTGTTTATTTCGCTACGCATTTACGAATATTTTGCCACATGTTTTTTTTTGAAATATTTCAGCACCGGAAGGCACGCGGCGCATGACGCGCGGCGCGACGGGCGTGAAGCCGCGCCAGCGCATCGTGATCTCCTCCGACGAGGAGGACGACACGCCCGCCGCGCGCCGCACGCTCTCCAAGCTGCGCTCCTCCGTCAACGACGACTCCGACTCCGACTAGGTACACACACACACACACACACACACACACACACACACACACACACACGCACACGTCTACATACTCATACATCGTGATCTCCTCCGACGAGGAGGACGACACGCCCGCCGCGCGCCGCACGCTCTCCAAGCTGCGCTCCTCCGTCAACGACGACTCCGACTCCGACTAGGTACACACACACACACACACACACACACACACACACACACACACACGCACACGTCTACATACTCATACATCGTGATCTCCTCCGACGAGGAGGACGACACGCCCGCCGCGCGCCGCACGCTCTCCAAGCTGCGCTCCTCCGTCAACGACGACTCCGACTCCGACTAGGTACACACACACACACACACACACACACACACACACACACACACACACACGCACACGTCTACATACTCATACATCGTGATCTCCTCCGACGAGGAGGACGACACGCCCGCCGCGCGCCGCACGCTCTCCAAGCTGCGCTCCTCCGTCAACGACGACTCCGACTCCGACTAGGTACACACACACACACACACACACACACACACACACACACACACGCACACGTCTACATACTCATACATCGTGATCTCCTCCGACGAGGAGGACGACACGCCCGCCGCGCGCCGCACGCTCTCCAAGCTGCGCTCCTCCGTCAACGACGACTCCGACTCCGACTAGGTACACACACACACACACACACACACACACACACACACACACGCACACGTCTACATACTCATACATCGTGATCTCCTCCGACGAGGAGGACGACACGCCCGCCGCGCGCCGCACGCTCTCCAAGCTGCGCTCCTCCGTCAACGACGACTCCGACTCCGACTAGGTACACACACACACACACACACACACACACACACACACGCACACGTCTACATACTCATACATCGTGATCTCCTCCGACGAGGAGGACGACACGCCCGCCGCGCGCCGCACGCTCTCCAAGCTGCGCTCCTCCGTCAACGACGACTCCGACTCCGACTAGGTACACACACACACACACACACACACACACACACACACGCACACGTCTACATACTCATACATCGTGATCTCCTCCGACGAGGAGGACGACACGCCCGCCGCGCGCCGCACGCTCTCCAAGCTGCGCTCCTCCGTCAACGACGACTCCGACTCCGACTAGGTACACACACACACACACACACACACACACACACACACACACACACACGCACACGTCTACATACTCATACATCGTGATCTCCTCCGACGAGGAGGACGACACGCCCGCCGCGCGCCGCACGCTCTCCAAGCTGCGCTCCTCCGTCAACGACGACTCCGACTCCGACTAGGTACACACACACACACACACACACACACACACACACACACACACACACACGCACACGTCTACATACTCATACATCGTGATCTCCTCCGACGAGGAGGACGACACGCCCGCCGCGCGCCGCACGCTCTCCAAGCTGCGCTCCTCCGTCAACGACGACTCCGACTCCGACTAGGTACACACACACACACACACACACACACACACACACACACACACACGCACACGTCTACATACTCATACATCGTGATCTCCTCCGACGAGGAGGACGACACGCCCGCCGCGCGCCGCACGCTCTCCAAGCTGCGCTCCTCCGTCAACGACGACTCCGACTCCGACTAGGTACACACACACACACACACACACACACACACACACACACACACACACGCACACGTCTACATACTCATACATCGTGATCTCCTCCGACGAGGAGGACGACACGCCCGCCGCGCGCCGCACGCTCTCCAAGCTGCGCTCCTCCGTCAACGACGACTCCGACTCCGACTAGGTACACACACACACACACACACACACACACACACACACACGCACACGTCTACATACTCATACATCGTGATCTCCTCCGACGAGGAGGACGACACGCCCGCCGCGCGCCGCACGCTCTCCAAGCTGCGCTCCTCCGTCAACGACGACTCCGACTCCGACTAGGTACACACACACACACACACACACACACACACACACACACACACGCACACGTCTACATACTCATACATCGTGATCTCCTCCGACGAGGAGGACGACACGCCCGCCGCGCGCCGCACGCTCTCCAAGCTGCGCTCCTCCGTCAACGACGACTCCGACTCCGACTAGGTACACACACACACACACACACACACACACACACACACACACACACACACGCACACGTCTACATACTCATACATCGTGATCTCCTCCGACGAGGAGGACGACACGCCCGCCGCGCGCCGCACGCTCTCCAAGCTGCGCTCCTCCGTCAACGACGACTCCGACTCCGACTAGGTACACACACACACACACACACACACACACACACACACACACGCACACGTCTAACATACATCGTGATCTCCTCCGACGAGGAGGACGACACGCCCGCCGCGCGCCGCACGCTCTCCAAGCTGCGCTCCTCCGTCAACGACGACTCCGACTCCGACTAGGTACACACACACACACACACACACACACACACACGCACGCACACGTCTACATACTCATACATCGTGATCTCCTCCGACGAGGAGGACGACACGCCCGCCGCGCGCCGCACGCTCTCCAAGCTGCGCTCCTCCGTCAACGACGACTCCGACTCCGACTAGGTACACACACACACACACACACACACACGCACACGTCTACATACTCATACATCGTGATCTCCTCCGACGAGGAGGACGACACGCCCGCCGCGCGCCGCACGCTCTCCAAGCTGCGCTCCTCCGTCAACGACGACTCCGACTCCGACTAGGTACACACACACACACACACACACACACACGCACACGTCTACATACTCATACATCGTGATCTCCTCCGACGAGGAGGACGACACGCCCGCCGCGCGCCGCACGCTCTCCAAGCTGCGCTCCTCCGTCAACGACGACTCCGACTCCGACTAGGTACACACACACACGCACACGTCTACATACTCATACATCGTGATCTCCTCCGACGAGGAGGACGACACGCCCGCCGCGCGCCGCACGCTCTCCAAGCTGCGCTCCTCCGTCAACGACGACTCCGACTCCGACTAGGTACACACACACACACACACACACACACGCACACGTCTACATACTCATACATCGTGATCTCCTCCGACGAGGAGGACGACACGCCCGCCGCGCGCCGCACGCTCTCCAAGCTGCGCTCCTCCGTCAACGACGACTCCGACTCCGACTAGGTACACACACACACACACACACACACACACACACACACACACGCACACGTCTACATACTCATACATCGTGATCTCCTCCGACGAGGAGGACGACACGCCCGCCGCGCGCCGCACGCTCTCCAAGCTGCGCTCCTCCGTCAACGGCGACTCCGACTCCGACTAGGTACACACACACACACACACACACACACGCACACGTCTACATACTCATACATCGTGATCTCCTCCGACGAGGAGGACGACACGCCCGCCGCGCGCCGCACGCTCTCCAAGCTGCGCTCCTCCGTCAACGACGACTCCGACTCCGACTAGGTACACACACACACACACACACACACACACACACACACGCACACGTCTACATACTCATACATCGTGATCTCCTCCGACGAGGAGGACGACACGCCCGCCGCGCGCCGCACGCTCTCCAAGCTGCGCTCCTCCGTCAACGACGACTCCGACTCCGACTAGGTACACACACACACACACACACACACACACACACACACGCACACGTCTACATACTCATACATCGTGATCTCCTCCGACGAGGAGGACGACACGCCCGCCGCGCGCCGCACGCTCTCCAAGCTGCGCTCCTCCGTCAACGACGACTCCGACTCCGACTAGGTACACACACACACACACACACACACACACACACACACACACACACACACACACACACACACACACACACACACACACACACACACACAACACAGAGACACAGACACTCGCTAATGAGACAGGACAGCGCATCGTGGTTGCGATTTGTATTCTTTCTCTTAGTTATATAGACGACCACAGCCTAAGAACTTTTTGAAGCTCATGTCGATTGCGCCATCTAACACACAACATTCTAACATTTTTACAATACTACTACAACATTTTACAATATCCTTACTCGATTTAAATTACTTACTTTCAACACTCGCATCACATTGATCACTTGGTTGCCTTTCCAGGGGCAGCGAGTCCTCGACTTCTCAGCCTGGTAGTGGTCCGACGCTACAGAGCCCTAGAAAGTGCTTCGAAAGGTTCCCAGGACTGCGCAAGCGTCGCGTTACATAGGTGATAGTGTTCTATGGAGTGTGACTTCTGACGTGCGTATGTTTGGTTTATGAGACAGTCTAGCCATTTACTTCAGTTATTGACACTCTGGTACATAGCTGGCAAGGTCGCCATGAAGTGTTGGGTGATAAAGAAAGAATTTGGTTTTAGCATAGAGAAATAAGTAAGCCTCCAAAGTATGTGCGAAGTGCATGGTGGTAACGAAAACGATCGCACTGCACAATGTGACAAGAAATGAAACTGCAAAAACTGTTAGCTGTCAAAATAGTGACATTTCATATAAGCAAGAAATACAACCTGCCCAAGAGATGGCGCCACAATCATGCACACAGCGAATAAGAATACCAATACAACGGGCGCCTTATTCACGCCCTTGCCCGTTTCTTCAATCATGCCTTCATTATGTCAAGCTTTCGGACTAATGACCAGTAGTATGGAGTAAGCACTCTACGCTTACTTATTTCTCTATGGTATAAGTATAGATACCGAAAGGTACACACTACGTTGCCACTTGAAAACGTATAATATAAGAGTAATTGTACAAGTTGGTAACACAAGAGCTTTGAATCGTATGACAAATATCTAAAAATGCTTTTCCCCTTGGAAGTATTTTCATATATTTGTCAGCATCTGCCAGCTACCATATTTTGCCGCCCAATGTACAGTCGCCATCAGATATATGTGAGCGGCCAAGTTGGCAGTGGCGGCGCGTCCATACAATACGATTCCCGTCGGTTTGCCTAAGTTCCAGACGTCTGAGCAGTTTTCCTAGAGCTCATGAAGACATTTTAAGCCAAATTCAGCAACGGCTTGCCTAAGAAAAAGTTTGACCCACCGCTACTGCAAGGTGGTCACAAATATATGATGGGTCAATAGCTCCTCGTGGGAAGCCAGTTCTGTCAAGCTGGCCTAATTTGGCAGACATTCAGATGTACTCTTTGAGTAATAACAATGGAAAATGGAAACTCTGTACAAGTCAAGCATGACGCCTCTATTATCAAGGCGATAAAGTGCAAGTGCAGATATTTTTGAGTACCCTGGCCGCTCCGATGTATTTGATGGCGACTGTACCAAGCAAAAGAAGCTGTGTCTATTGTTAAATTAAATTTATTTTTATTTGGTATATGTGCAGAATAAAATTGGCAGCTCTTAGTAATACATTTATGTTTTATAAGTACTAATATTTCGATCTCACGTGAAAATGCTCTGATACAGAGTTTATTAACGAGAATGGCTTAGAATTACCTTGTGGTATACCAAGCCTAAAACTATATCTTACTTCCAAAATAACACTATTTTTATTTATCGGGAATTATTACATAATTTTGCCGCTGAACACTGAAATATATTTAAGCGTAATACTGGTCCAAACGCTTGGTGTTTGAGATCTTTTGAGATTCGCTGAGTACAGTCAGCAACAGAAGTAGCTAAGCGAATGGGGTGTTCAATAGTACATACGCACCAAGGGCGGTAAAATAAGGAACGGCGTTTGTGGCCCGAACCGAAGGTAAGACCTATAAACCATCGATCTGAGGCTTTTATTACCACCCGTGGTGCGTAGACCATTGTACGTCTTATGGGTGTGAAGTGAGTATTGCCGCTGCTCGCGGGCGGTAAATGTCACTTACCACCCGGATAAGTAAATTTTTTTATCATCTTTGCACCACTTCATTGTTAGGAGCATCAGAGCGTATGAAGCTCATTTTGAACATATCTACTGCTAAGCTACTTCTGGTGCTAACTGTACAGTCGCCATCAAATATATCGGAGCGACCAAGGTACTTAAAAATATCTGAACATGCCCTCTATCGTCTTTATATATTTGTGACTACCTTGGCCGCTTCGATATATCTGAATGCGACTGTACGACATATGGTTTCTATAATATGTTTACTAACATGTGGTTTAGTTAAAACGCACAATAACTGGCCGCGTCCAGTCGAAACTAATGGCCAAATTTAAGAATGTTTGCGAGAAAGCTTGATGCAAATGAGATAAGGTTATATTTCGAATGTTAAGAAAAGTGTAGTGGAAGGTACTGTAGGACTACAACCCCTCGCCTACTGTTTAAGTAGTGGTAGTGTAATGAAGCTTTATGTAAGGCACCTGTACTGTTCATTTGTGCCTATATATATGTGGAACTATATACGTGTGTCGTAAATTAACCATTTGTGGCGCTCTTACGTAAAAGGTGCCCTATTTCGGCTTATACCATGTTGAAGAATCTTTGGTGTGAGTGCTGCACTCGGGTCCCTTTTAATTAGGAGTGACACTTTCTTTAATATCAACATAATTTTCCATTTATTTACATAGCAGAATATATGTTGTGTGGAGTCAAATTTTATACTATAGTTTTAAATTAAAAAATATTAGAATTATCACTAAATAGTAACACCAATCTTATTGGTTAGCTCATGTATATACGAAGAGAAATACATTTATTGTGTGTCCCATCTTTATTTTTGTACAGTTTTCAATACGGGAGTTTGACAGCTTTGTATATACGCGTGATTTGACGTCGAAGCGATGGATTTTAACGTTCATATAATGTAGGTCGTTGGCAGTTTGTCGCCAGCGATTTTCAATGTTTTACCATTGACATTTTGCGTAGTCGACAATAACTATTGACTATAGACTTAAATATATAGTAGACGGCCATAGACTAAGAACTTTTTGAGGCTCCGAGTATTTAGCGCCATCTAGTTCAAAGCCACCTAATCAGAGCCAATATGTATGAGATAAAATCAGCACCACCTAGTAACGACTAGTGTAGTAGTACTATTCGATATTACGATTCTTAGGCTATGGCCGTCTACTATATATTTAAGTCTTGACGAAAAATAAAGGTGTCCTAATGGAATAAATAAATATCCTAAATAATCCTAAATTTCCGGTGACAGCAGACATTTAATAATTATTGAACTTATAAAACATATTGCGTACTTTGAATATTTATTCTGAGAACATTGTTTTGTTTATCAACTAGCAAATATATATTAATGTTGGTATTATCGTTCTCATTGGCGATATTTGTCCAATATGAGGTAAAACATTTTGCATTTTTTTATTTTCAATATTCTGGGATACTAAAATACATTGATAAAGGTCGAATTTTTAGGTTTGAAGAAATAAAAGTAACGTTCCAATACATTATTAAATAAAGCTTATTATTTAACGCAAACGCTCAAAATTATCGATTTTTCTCGTCTTTAGGCAGCCGCACATTTTTCTGACAATATTTTTACTTTTATTATTAGATATTGTTTTAAATCTGGCTGTATTTAAATCTTTATATATACACCCTAGGCCAAAAGTATGGAAACGAGCTTAATATGACAGAAAAAATATACATAAAAAACCTATTTATACAGTAAAAGTTTTATTACTTAGTACACAGATATTATTTATACTTTACTTCGGTTTTATAAATGGAAATAATGTAGTTTTTCTTAATTTTACTATACATTCAAAACTTGGCGATAAGTCCGTTTTTTTAATACTTTTTTTCAATACTTACTTTTTTTAATAATTTATAACAATTTCTAAAATTTATAGTGTTGTTTAATTTTTTGGTGAAGCGTGATGTGAATTTGGTCACCTGTTTCACAAAAAAATGTTTGAAATCTTTGAATTTGTATACAATGAAATGTTTGTTTCCATACTTTTAGCCTGGGGTGTATATGTATTCTAAAAATATAATATTAAGTACCTAAATATTAAAGATCCTTTTGAAATCAGTCAAAATAAAATATTTAGAGCGAAGCGTTCTATCTAAATAAAAAATAACAACTTAACTTAAACTTGAAGCTAAATTTGTCACCATTGTGTACGATAAAATCATCAATAAATATGTTTATTTAAGCATATCATAAAATCTTGTAATTATTTTGATGGTGTAATGAATCTCACGAATTTTAATAGCAATATTATATTTATCCGATGACTTCTTGCATTATAATTATAAAATAAATTGTATTTAATTGTGATTAAGAAAATATTTACTAGATAATTTCTCACTTTTACTGCTTTGAAACCATCTGAAAACCAATATAATTCAAATTCCACCGGTCAATTGTTTCCAATGTAATTTATATACGTAAATCTCTCATCCCAGAGTTATCTGGTTGGCTTTTTAGCGGATTTGACAACTTCATTCAATCAGTTTATTGAAACGTAGCAAGTTATTGAGCTTAATATCTAAAGCTGACCGACATTTATTTATGAAATGCAACAATAATAAAAAAAAAGATTGAATAATATTTTCAAGTTTATAATTTTATATGGAGAATTAAGTTTTTTTGACATAACATAATCACCAAAAAATAGGGCTGACTATCTAAGAATTTAAGTAACAGTAATGGCATTGTGATTGAGTAACAGGAGATGACATCCCTAAGACTTTTTTGTCCCAAAAGTTGTAGCGAAAATTACTACAAGTCTATACTGCTCTTTGAATCAGTCATAGCTTTCAACCTCCAAACATGACGGACAAAACTTGTTCTAGATGTCACAATTAGAAGAATACATAGTAAATTAATACGTAAAGAAAACTTTCTCTCTTGACATTATACTACAATTTCTATACTTTACATATTGCTGGCTGTACAGCCAACAGTAGATAGATATTTCTGAAGAAATAATACAAGCTAGAAAGGATTCGTGGCAATAAACTTGTTACTGGCTGTACTAACACAACCGTTTATACCTTGTGCAATCTAAGAAGCGGTTTTTGACACCTGTCATCTCAGTACATTTTATAACCTAAAATCGATTTTAGGTTATAAAATGTACTGAGATGACAGGTGTCAAAAACCGCCTCTTAGGTTGCACAAGGTATAGTGATTGCTATAAGTAGCTCTTTACGTAAACATTGCGTTTATTTTATTCGAATATGCATTTACAATTGAATGACTGACTGGCGATAAGAGAATAACACTAATTGCCCAACCAGACTCTGTTTAAATTATTTGGGAAAATAATGTAATAAAAATTACAGTAATATGCTTGTGGCATCATTTTTTTTACCGTCACTGGTCAAAACTAGTAACTTTTTTTTCCGTAGCCTATACTGTGTCCCACTGCTGGGCAAAGGCCTCCCCTCGCTTCCGCAAACTAGTAACTAATATACTATTTTTTTTATTACTTCCTATAGGAATCTTAATAGCAGTCATTTGATCAGTCGCCTATACCGGTCTTTATATTTTTAAGTTATAACCTAAAAATTTATATTTGTGTCAAAATAATTTCCTTGTATCACGTGTGATAGTGTGGCTCTATAAATAATATCATTTATCATAAATCCTGTACATATTAGCCGTAGTGTAGTAGTAAGTTTCATTATTAAGATCATATCTAGGCGTATGTACGACATTTAGACGTGTTTGATTTACCGTAACAATCGACCACGTTAAGTTGGCCGCCTTGAATACCAGTACCCATGGTGCCTTTTTAAAGTGGTCGAGTAATATAGTCAACTAATATGGATTATTGTAAGGCAATGCTTTTCGCTGACATTCTGATTTTTATTGTTTTATAAAATCGTTATGTTGAATTATGTATACAACTATAGATATAATATGCAATGGTCGGCGGGGGTGAGCTGTTTTCATATTAATTTGACACGACATACGTCAAATTACTATGAAAACAGCTCACCCCCGCCGACCTCTGATAATATGCGATGATACTAATTGGCGTTTACATAGTTATAGTCATTTAAATACAACGGCGAATGACGACGTAAGCGCCACGTTAGGTCCCTTTTATTGAAGATCATCGCGAATATATAGATATGTTTATATCGCTAGGCATACAAGATGTGCGTTATATTATGTCCTTGCCAGTTATCGAGGCGAATTTATTTACTCAAAAGTGCTATTTCTTTTACGTTTTACGATAAGGGTTACATAATAATGATGAGGGCCTAGTTTTATAATGACCCGTTAGTTTAATATCTAACAGATCTTTATAAAATCAAGCCAAAATAAAAAAAGTATTGTGACTACTGAGTTCGGGATGAAAGCATTTTATCTAGGTCTCCCGATCGACCTTTAATTTGGTACTCAGCTCTAAATGTTTCAGTTTTAAGGCTGTGTTCTAAACTTCGCGAAATTTTATTTTATATATACGTTGTTTTAACGTAGAATAATTGTCAATGCAAAAGTTACTAGGAATAACTAGTAATGTACTTGTACTGTCCTACCCGAAAAAAAAATACCACGGTTTTGTTTTTGTAATGTGGTATTTAATACGATGGCATAAAGTCGAAGGTTCATAGTATGTGTAAGTAATCATTCTGTAGCACATTCTATTTAAGTACAATGCAATACGTTATATTTTTAACTCGAGTTACAGTGTGACAAAATTCAGAGGTGATCTTATATTGAAGTAAATTTTATGTGTATTAAAGAAAGATAATTATCTTATGTCCTTTGAATAGGACCACAGCTACTTTGATTCAAATAAATAAACGCGAAATTTCTGGGAAAGTTTCACATGAAATTAAGGAGATTTATTTAAATGAGATTGTTTATTTCCCATATAAAACATGATAAGTGATAAGTTAAAGAAATTTTTCCATGCAGAAAAAGTTGAAAAAAAATACTTTTCGTCAGCACATAGTACTCTATTTATCAAAAGTTTTTCGACTATAAAAAACAAACGAACTGGGATCTTCTCCGTTTTCTGAAGCCGGTTAAAAAGATCTTCAAATTTCAACTCTTCGTGCATTTTGCTTTTAATGGTTAGATTACTAATAAAACAATATTGTTACCTTTAGTTTTGTCACACTGTAGACTTCTTTTATTATGATTATGAGAGAAATAATTGTAGAACTCATACATCACTGTTATACTGTGAGGGAGAACACCAGAATTGAGCAATAGTTAGTAATTAATTATGTGTAACTGACAGTAAAGTTGTTGTATTCGGATGTTTTGTGTTTATTATACTGGATTGCTATATTATATTTATATATTCGGCCAATAATAATATGATTCCTATGGATTTCAATTTAAGATTTATGAAAATGGAATATATTCTCAGCTCTAGGAGGCCGTTTCACAAAAAAACAAGACTTAGGCGAAATTAAAAGGTTTAAAACTTACAAATGCCGAAAATGTATGTATGTATGTATACAATTTATGAAAGAAAAAGGTGAAGCCATTTACTCACTCTCTTATTAGGGTTATGTTTATTAGAAACTCGATTAAGGCATTAACATCTGGGGTACAGTTTATGTGAATTCAACCACCTATTAAATACGTTATTAATGTATTCCAATTATGTAGTTTAAATGCTCATTGTGCAACACAAGAAAACAAGCATGACTGACGGACTTATTATCGTAAGAAATTCTCTAGCAGGTAACCATCGGCTAAACAAATTATGGTGCAAGATCATAGAATATTTTTGTGGGATTTATGGTATAGCAATCCAGATTAATAGTAAGGCTTATTAAGAGATGGATTATTCTTACCATTGTATATATTTGGCTTGATTGTTTGAAGACGATAAATTCTAAATTGAAGGTGTATATACGTAGTCGTGTGCGCGGGTAGGTTCGGTGATCTAAGCTGCTATATTTATTTGCAATAAGTGATTTTTTTGTAAAAATACAGTCTTTGGGATGTAGAATGCCATATGTGATTAGTTTAGCTACACGAAGTATTTTTCAAATAAAAGTATCTATGTATACATGATATAAATTTGTGTTGTTTTATTCCTTTTTTTAGTAGGCCCCTCTTAAATAGTGAAATTACACTTTAGCACCTTACTACTACTACTACTACTACACCACTACTACTACCCACCTACACACCACTACTACACCTACTACTACACCTTACTATTACACGAAGTATTTTTCAAATAAAAGTATCTATGTATACATGATATAATTTGTGTTGTTTTATTCCTTTTTTTAGTAGGCTCCATTTAAATAGTGAAATTACACTTTAGCACCTTACTACTACTACTACTACTACACCACTACTATTACCCACCTACACACCACTACTACACCTACTACTACACCTTATTGCACCTTATTAATTATAGTTGATTGTCAAAGTTTTATTTCAAATTAATATAACAGCACAAAAAGGTACCTATTTGCTGCTGTAATTTAACTCTAACGTAGTAACTCGTAAGACTCAAGGGAAAATTTAGCATTTTTGAATTAAGGCCCTTTTATTTCTACAGTGCGTGAATCCAATACAGGCGAATCTTTAAACTGGTTAGCTAGCATAGTACGAAATACATATATTTTTGAGTGGTGAAACATATTTCGCCTTTTCCAGTTTTCCATTATCAAATTTACATAAGGAAATTTTGCTGATACTATAAATAGCGAAAATCTCATAACTTTCTAACTAATTGAAGTAACGTAGGTATAAGTGCACTTCAGTTTAAGTGCTTACTAATTTAAACGATGATTCATGCAAGTAGACTCTTGTCTTTAAATCTTACTTTACAATGACGTAGGTACTAAACTGGAAATTCCGTGGTGCGAATATCACGATCATGGATAGAATTAGTTACTTCATTTTAGTATGGTTTCTTCTAAGTACTGAATTTGTTTCACGTTACAACGCATTTTGATTATGAATTTCAAAGTACTGTCTGTACTCAATAAAAAATTACTTTATCATTAGAATGCTCACTCCATACAAGGTTTTTAAGCCGAAAGCTTGAGTTTAAGAGTCGCCAGGACGCTCGCGTTCCCATACAAATGTATTTCAGCTCTCATTTTAAAACGACATGCTTTATAACCATGAAATTTGGCATGGGCATTCTAGTAGTACAGATCTAGGTCGGACAATCGTTTTCGTTACTAAAAATTTTAATTAAAAGAAAATACAGCCAGTTACAGATTTACATACAAAACATTTACATACAAAACTTATTTTTGCTGTATTTTCTTTTTATTACAATTTTCAGCAACGAAAACGAATGTCCGACCTAGATCCTGTACTACTAGAATGCCCATGCCAAATTTCGTGGTTCAAAACTTAGAGCTTTAAACCAAGCGGAGTAGCCATTGACAGGCGTTCCCCTCTGCCGAATGAGTATGACCAGTGGTCATACTCATTGTATGGACTGACGTTTATTTGACGTGGCTATTTTGACGTTTCGCATACATTTGACTTTCCCCTCCCCCGCAAAAAACGGCAGACTTTTTCCGATGTAGAAATGAGAGCGCGTCTCGCATCCGGTTGATTTAATAATCAAAGGTTCAAAAGCATGTTGTTTTAAAATGAGAGTTGAACTACGTTTGTATGGGGACGCGAGTTCACGCGAGCGTCCTGGCGACTCTTACAGACGTATGAGTCATGACGACTGGCTGCGTTTCCACCAGAGATGTGAGGATGTGTTGTGTTGTGAGGAATGGAATGTGTTTGTTAAGAACCAATCCTAGAGCTGCGCTGGGAGAGGATAAACAAATGAAGTGATTCTATTGGTTTTCAATAAGACGCAGGCGAGCTAGTAAGCTATGAGCTATCGGCTATAAACACGAACAAAAGATAAGCACTCCCGTGTAAATAAAAGAGACACGGCGATATTTATAGTTACTCGCCCAGCGGTGAGATTATCTTTTTTCGTGTTTATAGCCGATAGCTCATAGCTTACTAGCTCGCGGTGGGACCAGTGCCTAAGGGTCCCTTCAGTCTTTCTATAATAACCTTGCATGAAGTGAGCACTCTAAGCTTAACTACTTATTTTTCTATGGCTTAAGTATCGTATCGTAAGCAAGTCTACTATTTAACAATAAAGTGCATTTACAATGAGTCAACGGTTGTGTGGATCTCCACGTGGGCCGTTATCTTATCAATTATCATTCATTCACCAGAGTAGTACAATAATAAAACTTATCAGTGACCACACTGGGTTTTTGCACTTGAAATATTATTCCAATGCACTTCAGGTAATCGTCACTAGCCTATTTTCCCGAAGAAACATAATAGACGGAGATATGACACAACACAATAATGAGAGCAATAAAAACAGCCTCGTTAGATTGCTATACAATCCTTATTTATAGTAGCCCTCAACCAAAGTGACGACCGGGGCCATAAAACCCTTGAGCTCGCGTTATCAGTTATCCATTGTGTTGCATTGTGGACTTTTATGGCCCCGGTCGTCACATTGGTTGAGGGCTACTATAGCAATAAGGGGCATCCGGGCATCTGGCAACTTTTAATGGGTGGAGGTGAGATTGACAAACTAGCAAAATGTTTAAGTTGGAAAAACGCTCTTAGTCCATAATGTCATGTTTTCAAAATACATCAAAAACGTTGATTGGGTAGAGTAATATTTATTTATATAAATATAATGCACAAAATACAAAAAAATATGCACAAATGGCGGACTTAATGCCAAATGGCATTCTCTACCAGTCAACCATTGCCACACAACAAACATTGTAATAATATGCAATGCAAGCTCAATGCACAATTAGAGTAGAATTGAATTTATAGGTTTATATTGATTATTAAATTTTCGTTTCTGAATACTCCGTAGAAAAGGACATATACATACCTATAGCAGAGACTATAGAGATATAGACGACCACAGCCTAAGAACTTTTTGAAGCTCATGTCGATTGCGCCATCTATGTCAAAGCCACCTAAAGATACTACTAGTACGCTATTTGTTACTAGGTGGAGTAGCAGTGCAGGTGACATTTCTCTTACATACTTATTCGGTATCTTTAGGTGGCTTTGACATAGATGGCGCAATCGACATAAGCTTCAAAAAGTTCTTAGGCTGTGGTCGTGTAGCCTAGAGGCATATATATTTTATTAAGTTCATTCGTACGTACCTAATAGGTACTTAACATTATGACTTTATGACTCCATGTAGGTATGATCTCATTGAAAAGAAACGTTAAAAATCTTTAACTAAGTAAATGATTTAAGTATGCAGGAACGGAGGAAAACATGAACGACATTTTACACGAGGACTGCCTTTCTACATTCATATGATCATGCTGTTTTTATTTAACGAGCGAACGCAGCGAAGTTCTTACAGACAACTTGGGACATAACGGAACTGTCAGCTGGCTATCGAGACGTCCTTGCATTACGATGACTTTTTAATTAGGAATGGTTTGTTCCACGATAAATTTAGTAGGGTGCGTTGGGGTATGATAGAAAGGTATTTTTTTAGGGGTAAGATAAAAAGTAGTCTGTAGTGCTCCGGAATATGGACGATTTTTTGTCTTATCCCTAAAAAAATACCTTTCTATCTTACCCCAACGCACCCTAACGTTTTTCTAATGTTTGGAGTATTCAGTAACCGATGGTTCCACTGCTATGACCTACGTGGGTCCACGAGGTCTCATTTTTGAACCCACTACTCCAATTCGGCAGTTTCCGTGGGCCTAGGGGCTCACATAATTTTCCCGCAGAAGGTAGGTAGGTTTTGGTAACTTTTGTTGTTTTGCCTTTAGGTAGTAGGTACTCGTGGACTCACGATGGGTCATAACTCATAACAGTGGCACCGCAGTTAATACTTCTATAAAATTAGTAGGGCTATAGCAGGGATAAATATAATTTGAGAGTTGTTACATAGCAGAATCGACCTAAGGTAAAATCCACAATTCCACGGACTGATTTGACAGCTCCTGGCATACAAAGCGATTGTCAAATGTATGAAAAGAGCTGTCAAATCAGTCCGCGGATTTATGAATTCTACCTTAGTGGTCATGCTAGACGCAAAAAATCTTCATAAGGGTCTTGTTATATTGGTCTACTCGTTTGCAAGTCAATCGCGACTTCTCAATTGGAGGCGGACTACTAGTATTGTAATCTTAGTAATTCCCTGTTTAAAAAGCTCTTTTTACTCCTTTGATGGTACGGAACCCTTGGGGCGAATCTGAATTCGCACTTGGCCGGTTTTTGTCGCAGTATGTAAATGGTGGTCCATGTGTTTTAATGATTTATTACTATCGTGGCAAACGAGCATACTGCCCGCATTGTGGTGAGCAGTTACCGTAGTCTATGAACGCCTGCAACTTCAGAGGATACATACACTCCTTTTTACGAACCCACAACGAATCCCATATTGTATACTGTAGCTCCCTGGAAAAACCCTATATGGCTTATAAGCCTTATATTTACGCAAAAGCACAGAAGATCACAGGAAACCTACAGAATCAGGATAATAATTTTAAACTAAAAATAACCGATTTCATTACTTAGCCTTTCCAAGAGCAAATGGCCGATCTACTGTAAAAAAATGGTCAAATCAGAATCACTATAGGTGTGCTTATAAAATTTGTAGAGTTCCCTCGATTTCACCAGGATCTTCTTCAGGTCCTGATCTGAAGGGACCGGGACCAACTGAACATAATCAAATCGGTTGGGATTGGGAGTTCATTCCACAGCGGGAGGAAGTTTAAATATGGATTTATATTCTAAACAACTCGCCGAGAAAGACAAGTAATTAGAGCATCATTGAATGGCTCATGGCATTATTATTTACTGGCGTCCTCAGTGGTAATGTGTATTCATCAGCTTATCACGCAGGAAAATCGTAACGTTTTCCTTCCTTGCAAAACACTCGCTTGAAACTAACCTGCATTACAGTTCAATTATTTGTACTGAAATAGATTATTTGGTAAGTACAGTCAGCAGCAGAAGTAGCTAAGCGGGTAGGGTGTTCAAAATGACACACGCTCTTATTCTCTTAACAATAAAGTAGTGTCCAGTTCATTTTGAACACCCTACCCGCTTAATCTAATCTAATTGAAGTAAATCTAATGCCGATGCGGAGATCGATCGGTCTAGACAACTATTGTAATTCGATTTATTCGCACAAGCCATTCCAGACATCGCGGGCAGTTCCTGTCTGGTGCGACCGGTTACATGAACCCGTACAACCCGTTTATGTAATCCCCAAAAAGATTGAGGTTATGGGCACGTTATGTAATATTTTTTTAGGTTAGAGTTCATACTGATATGGGAAAATCATGGGAAAAATTTGGTTTATTTAACAGCATAGGAACTCCATGGTGTTATAACAGTTTCTTTCGCGATACAGGCCAGACGGCCAATGGCACGGCTCGACGTTGACACACCTCCGTGGGATTTATAATTGGAACGAACTGCGCGCGCAGCCGACACGGTATCGAGCGCACGTCAGTGTCAGTTGTCAGGTGTCGGCCGCAGAGTACGCGCGTGTGTTTCAGTGAAGTGCGCGGGGCTCCACCATGGCTCTGCTCAGACGATTAGCCGTAAACGCGCCCCGGGGCGCTCGCGCTCTCGCCTCGGCGCCGCCGCCGCCGGCCCGGGACGAACTCGACCTCTCTTTCAGCAGCCCTAAAGATGCTTTCAAGAGTAAGAAGACGAGCGAGCTCGTGCGAGCGTACCTCGTCTATCAGATTTGCTCGGTCAACTGGCTGGTTGAAAACAACGACATGGTAAGTTACGTAAGCGAAGCCGGTTTACGTATTAGGTCTGTGGAGTACAATTGGGAGAAATGAATGGATTTTTTGCATCCAGTTCAATGACATGCAGCTTGAGGTTTTGCGGTAATTGTGCCGATCGATTAGAATCGGGTATTACCAGGATTGCTAGCCAGTGATGGTACGGGAATGAATGGATTTTTGATCGGTAGAAAAGCGCATGCGTCCTCAGGCCGGACATGGGGACCAGGTTTACGTAAGACGTTGAATTACAAAGTTAACGGTAACTGTTAAAAGGTCTGACGTATGCAGTATTCGCGGAGTCCATTGAGACTTCCGATCCGGTGTTATACCTACCGAACAACTCCACGTGGCCGCCTATTGTTATGTAAAGCCATTGTCAATGGCACTCCGACTGAGACTGCTGAGCGTATATATTTGCCTTTGCCGGCTTCACAGATCTCATAAGTACTGCCGAACAATCTAAATGATCAGATGCCAGATATACAAGTTTAAATAAACTGCCCTATTCAGAAGGTTTTACCCACCTTTCGTGTCAATCATTTGGGTCAAATATTCATGCGAATTGTTGATCTTGTAGATTTCAGGCCGTGGTAATACAATGTTACTTTGACGATGAAATAGTTTTTATGGTAAAATGCAATGGTTATCCATCTACTTATAGTTGAAATTGTAATAAGTACTACCTATATTTAATAATGTTTATATTTTAACAGTAAACTTTTCTCCTAGCGCAAAATACTAGCGATTTATTTGTCATATTTTATAAACATTGATTTATAAGTTCAATTGATCATAATAGTGCTCTCCCTTATGGGAATGTAGTTCAGAGCTGGATACGGTTACCTTCTTTTAGTATGTTGTTGGGTACGACACCAGGACCCCAAAACTGCCGAGAGACGGGGACGTCGATGAATGTCTCCCGAGTAATGACGTCATAAAAATGGCTGCCGCTTCGTTGCGAAAAGTGTTAATTTCATCCTAACTGTGCATTGCACCTATACGTGTGTAGTATCAAACGAAAGAAGATTAAATGTGCTATATTGTTGTAATACATTTTATACTACTGTATATTACAGTTTGACAGCTATAAACGAAAACCCAAAATCAGGCTAAAAAACAATTCGGATATTTGCATTTTACAACAAAATTATAAGTCCAACTTTAAAGCCGAGTACTACAATAACAAAACAGTCTAGTTAAGCTATACATTGCTATAAAAATTATTAAAATCTGGTAATAATTGTGGCAGCTATGTTAAAAAACATGTCGGCACTGCCGAGCTATTTCCTTAGAGTGAAAAAATAACAATTTTCACAATTTACAGAATATCCGCAGAAGCTTCGAGTATATTGTTGGTCAAATAATTTGGAGCCCCTAAATGTCGGAAAAATATCTCTATAGTGATTGAGGTCCAAATAATGACGTCATGAACGTGACCGCTACCGAAATTTGTAAAACATAAATTAAAGCTATACCATGACACATACACACATGTGTGTAGCATCGATCGAAAGCTTATTGAATTTCCTACAACACATACATACATTATGTTTGAAAATAATGTATAGTTTAGGAGTTGTTGACAAAATAAAATATTTTTTTAGGAAAATAAAATGTATATGTTAATTCTGTGGCCAAAGAAAATACAATACACTAATGTTTTGTATAGCATTAAAAACACCAACTATTCAGCTTTAAAACACAGTTTGAATTTATAAAATTTGATAAGAACTATAAAAGTTGTGCTTACAACTCTAAAGGACACTAACTATTTTACCTACAATGCACTCATACTATGAGAAGCTTGGGCCTAATTATTGACTAGTTTTTTCTAAATTTTGTAAGGATTTAGGGTTCCTTGCCATTCAAGTAAATAAAAAAACCGGCGAAGTGCGAGTTGGACTCGCGCTCCGAGGGTTCCATATACATCACACAATTTTAACAATTTGTATTTTTAAGACCAACTTACGCTTGACCGCAGACTTTTTAGTGTTTTTTTCTTTAATGTACAGGTAAAAAACTATATTAGGTTTTTTTTCTAAAATGTAGTTTCTTCGGTTTCTGAGAGACGGAGGGGAATGGTCAATTTTCGCCTTTATTCTTGAATAACTTCAAAACTATTAAAATTAAAATTATAAAAGTTATATATTTGTAGTTTTCACATCAAACCCTTTCATTTGATATATAACAAGGTATAGTTTGTAAGTAATTTAAGAAATAAGGCGAAAATTTATCATTGCTCTCCGTCCCCCGGAAACCGACGAACCTACATTTTAGAAAAAAATACGTAATATAGTTCTTTACCTGTACATTACAGAAAAAAACACTAATAAGTCTGCGGTCAAGCGTAAGTTGGTCTTAAAAATACAAATTGTTAAAATTGTGTGATGTATATGGAACCCTCGGAGCGCGAGTCAACTCGCACTTGGCCGATTTTTTTATTTACTTGAATGGCAAGGAACCCTAAATCCTTACAAAATTTATAAAAAACTAGTCAATAATTAGGCCCAAGCTTCTCATAGTATGAGTGCATTGTAGGTAAAATAGTTAGTGTCCTTTAGATTTGTAAGCACAACTTTTATAGTTCTTATCATATTTTATAAATTCAAACTGTGTTTTAAAGCTGAATAGTTGGTGTTTTTAATGCTATACAAAACATTAGTGTTTTGTATTTTCTTTGGCCACAGAATTAATATATACATTTTATTTTCCTAAAAAATTATTTTATTTAGTCAACAACTCCTAAACTATACATTATTTTCACAAATAATGTATGTATGTATTGTAGTAAATTCAATAAGCTTTCGATCGATGCTACACACATGTGTGTATGTGTCATGGTATAGCTTTAATTTATGTTTTACAAATTTCGGTAGCGGTCACGTTCATGACGTCATTATTTGGACCTCAGTCACTATAGAGATATTTTTCCGACATTTAGGGGCTCCAAATTATTTGACCAACAATATACTCGAAGCTTCTGCGGATATTCTGTAAATTGTGAAAATTGTTATTTTTTCACTCTAAGGAAATAGTTCGGCAGTGCCGACATGTTTTTTAACATAGCTTCCACAATTATTACCAGATTTTAATATTTTTTATAGCAATGTATAGCTTAACTAGACTGTTTTGTTATTGTAGTACACTGCTTTAAAGTTTAACTTATAATTTTGTTGTAAAATGCAAATATCTGAATTATTTTTTAGCCTGATTTTGGGTTTTCGTTTATAGCTGTCAAACTGTAACATACAGTAGTATATAATGTATTACAACAATATAGCACATTTAATCTTCTTTCGTTTGATACTACACACGTATAGGTGCAATGCACAGTTTGGATGAAATTTACACTTTTCGCAACAAGGCGGCAGCCATTTTGATGACGTCATTACACGGGAGACATTCATCGACGTCCCCGTCTCTCGGCAGTTTTGGGGTCCTAGTGTCATACCCAACAACATACTAAAAGTTGGTAACCGTATCCAGATCTGAACTATCACTTAGGCCCTCTCCCATAACGGAGGGGACTATAAGTTATATTCTAGCGCTGACAATTAAATTTCTCTCACCCAAAAAAAATCATTGACTCACGTTAATACCGTAGTAGGTATATTTTTGAGGGTAGCTTGTTATGTTATCATTATCACTCACTATACAGGGTGGATTTTCTTTTTGGGTCAGTGAGGGCAGCTACCAGATCCCGTGCTGCTACGTGAAAATGGTCTTAGAAGACCTTCCCTCTATTTCAAATTAATGAAAGATCGCATTTACAGATTTTGGAAAAAACACATTACCGTAAGTTAACCCCATGGAAACTATTGATACTTAATAGGATTAGAATCGACTGGTATAAAAAAATTGCATGTGAAAAATAAAAGTTTTCATTTTCATACAAAATGTATGGGAAAATGTTTTCTCGATTTGTGGCTTTTCTAGCCGGAAATTATTTTTTGGTCCTATACAAGCTTTTGGTCCTGGATAGGAATGGGATCAAATGGCATCATAAAAAAAGTTCGCCAAAAATGACCTTTTTCTAGCAACCTGTATGTTTTTTCCAAAATCTGTAAATGTGATCCTTCATTAATTTGATATAGAGGGAAGGTCTTCTAAGACCATTTTCACGTAGCAGCACGGGATCTGGTAGCTGCCCTCACTGACCCAAAAAGAAAATCCACCCTGTAGATATTCCGTACATTCGCTAAAATTTCCAATAACTTATATCATGAAATCTACGTTGAATAGCCACTCACTTTTATAACGTCACTACCTACTAAACTATTGTTAAATCGGTTGACAACAATCACATAATCGTAATCTGAAGTGATTGTTCATGAATGAGGTAACCATAAGTCCAGGTGTTTTGAAGTCAACAATGTCTTTGGGAGACAGAGACTTTAGGTAGGCAAAAAGTTTTTACAGACAACTTTGGAGACAATACAGTCAGCTGGCTACTGGGACATCCGTACATTTCAATGGCGTTTTGATTTTGAATGTTTGTTCCGCGATATATCCAGCAAATTTCATGAAGATCAGAAATACGTAAGTTACATTTTTCTGATCTTCATGAAACTTGCTGGGGTTGTAGCAAAGATTAATATAATAAAATAATTTTTATATGAGCTGGATTGGCCAGGGGGTTGTGCAATCAGAACGCTTAAAAGCGTTTTGCTAAGTGTCCTTTTATACTGGTCAACGTGTTTGCAAGAATCGCGAATTCTTAGTTCGAGGCGGACTACTAGTATTCTATAAATGCGGTAGTTACGTGAATTAGGTCATAGGCTAGTTTTTATAACGGAAATAGCCCCTTGATGATTAAAGGTTTGAAAAGGGAGAAGGAGAACTAATTTAATGTCTGCCATTACTTTTTAATTAAGAGCGTACGAAGACACGAGCAAAAGTTAGCCTAATAACATGGGCTACCGAAATATGAATGTGTAGATTATGTAGTACCTATGTAATTTAAGTTTTTTATAATGCTATTATATTTTTTGTTCTGCCAATTGCATTCAAGTTTTTCCTTAACAATATTTCAGTTTTCCTTAATCGTCGTCCAGTCTAATCTTTATACCTACTTAACACGTATATTTCTGTATTTCTTATACATTGGATCTTTCCCGAATTATTCAAATGTTGACGGAAAATCTATAAGTAGTTACTGTACCAAAAATAACTCCAATAGTTCATCCATTGTGGGACTCATTCATAGTTTGAAATTCATTCGACCTTCAATTCGCGTTTAAATAAAAACGTCTGACTGAATTCATTCACGATTTTGAATATATGTGCCGACCACGATCAAGTACAATCGCAATAAGCACTATTTGTATTACAGGTAAAAAGTATATAAGTCGATAGAACATGCACTCTTGGCTACCGACAAACAAGGTTAACTCCTTGACATTGGAGCATCGTTTTAGGAGCTAAAACAAACCGAAGAAAACTTCTAAAGTACATAACAATGACTTAAAACCTATCTGTTCGTAATTTAACCTTATATGGCTTATAAGCCTTATATTTACGCACAAGCACAGAAGATCACAGGAAACCTACAGAATCAGGATAATAATTTTAAACTAAAAATAACCGATTTCATTACTTAGCCTTTCTAAGAGCAAATGGACGATCTACTGTAAAAAAATTGTCAAATCAGAATCACTATAGGTGTGCTTATATAGAGTTCCCTCGATTTCACCAGGATCTTCTTCAGGTCCTGATCTGAAGGGACCGGGACTAACTGAACATAATCAAACAAAGAAAGAATTTTCCAAATCGGTGCAACCGGTGAACATCATAAAGAAAATGAAAAAAACATAGATCCCGACGAATTGATAACCTCCGCTGAAATCTTGAAGTCGGTTGAAAAATAAAATAACCCACAGATTATATGTAGTATATATACCGCGTGGAACAGAACGAAGAGCTTTTACAAAAACGGGAAATTCTTCACCCTAAGAGCTCTATTTTTAACCAATAAACTATGTTAATATTCTTTACCGTTTACGAGATAAAGCTTGTTAAACTTTTGTGCAAAAATCCGTCTGCTTCAACCCTAGCAAGTTGATCGGGCAGTGACGTCATGAAAATTTAATTTTAAATTTTTATTGGCTTTTTGTTTTACTTAACCTACCTTTAAAATTATAATAAATTGATAAAAAATTAATTAGATAACACTACACTTTCAGCAAATATCGTAGTAAAGTGCCACCCTGTATATGGTGCACACGGATAAAATATGGATATATCATTTTACTCAATTTTATACATTAGGAATAAATAGTCAATGGAATGTTGCGCTAACTATCCTTTCGAATCGAATTATTTGCTAATATTATTGAATTACATAATAAGAGAAAATTTTACACAATCATTTCGTTCTTCAAGTGATAGCACACACTCACCACTAATGGAACCAATCGAACGAGCTTCTGCCCGCATTTTTTCTGTGTAGCATTAGTATTCTGGCTGGCTTATTTTTTATAAAACTATAATTAAAATGTAATGCAGCACCCGGTCATAGCAACATGACTAAAACTGTCCCTTCAATTCAATAAAATAACACAATACCATTAGCGTATTCTGTTCGTGTATCGTGACTGCCAAATTCTCGGAGTGCCGAGTATTTGGCACATGCGATGTGATAATTTAAGACACGAGAACTGGTAAAAATCCGATTTTTTCCAGTTTAAAGAAAAAGTCCGAATTTTTTACGAGACTAGCGTGATCTTCCAATTTGTGAAACCACCGGTTAACATGTATCATGTCTAGTAATAGAGAAAGAACCACCTATATCAAGATTATTCAAGTATTTAATAGGAGTTGAAGGTTATTCAGAATTGAAAAAACTATACTTAACTAACACTTCCATATTTAGATTGAATTTTTGTAAATAGCGATGAAACAACCTTTCTAAGACGTTTTAAGGGGCCGCTTTATCGCTTTTGAACCTCTGTCCATCAAAGATCAAAACTTCAAAACAAAACCACGGGCCATCAAACAAATTACTTATACCGCGCAGTGACTATACAACGAAAATAAAACTAAAAAAAATGTAACGTCTTCGTCGGCGTCGAATTAGTAATCCCAAGATTCCTGGGTGGATAAGGCCCTTAAGTTATTATTTCGGGGATAAAAAATATTCTATATCCTACCCCAGAATTCAAACTATCTCCTCAGTCCAAACCAAATTTTATCTAAATCTGTTAATCTGTTATTGATTCTCCATACAAACTTCCACTTCTTTTTTCACCCCCTTAAGGGTTGATTTTTGGGAGGAAAACTATCCTATTAGGTAACTATATATTTCCCAGGATTGAGTTCCTACCCCAATTGAGTGACTATCTCTATGCCAAATTGCCCCTGTTGCCCCCCTCCTGTATCCGTGCCTAAAAGTATGACGTTTGTTTAATACATTGTTGACGATATGAAAATAGGGCAATGTAATCGCTTTCACATTATCATGCTATCTTGATGGATTAAAGGAACCTTAATGGCTCGTCTAATAATAACTTTGTTTTTGTTGTCATGCCGTTCATAACAATGTGCTGAGTAATTTGGGTATTTTTATGTAAAATGTACCTATCTTTTTTACGATAATTGCTTTCTATGTTTTCTAGAAATAACCAATCTACAGTTATTAAGCTTAACTGATAGTCCGTCTGACAGCTAATATGTATGAAATAAAACAACTTTAAACGGATTATATCGCGTATACTGAATTTCATTACATCCCGATGTTTCGAACACTTTACAGCGTTCGTGGTCATGGGTTGTCTGAGAAAAAAATACTTAAGTATATTTACCCCCATCTACGTGTAAAATATTAAACACAAACAATAAAGGTGAGTGTATATGCCAGGACGCAGGAGGGCCGATAAAGCTAGTTCTCTTATCTAACTTTTTGGCTATAATTTCGATACTATATCTTACTGAACGTACGTCTGAACATAATTTTAAACAAAAAAGAACCGGCTTCACTTAGGATCCGCTATTCCAAGAGGAAGTGGCCGAGTTCCTGTAAAAAATAGTGAAATCACTATAGGTGTGCCTATAATAGTTGAAGAGTTCCCTCGATTTCTCCAGGATCCCATCATCAGATCCCGACTTGGTGACAATGGGACCATCTAGAGGTTATACCCGTTCGATTGAAAAAAAAAATTGAAAATCGGTTCACGATTCACGGAGATATCGAGTAACATAGGTACATAAAAAAAAACAGTCGAATTGAGAACCTCCTCCTTTTTTGAAGTCGGTTAAAAAGACTGAAATGGATATTTTCGCTAATTTTCCTCCAGTAAGGTCGCAATGCCCGCCAGCGACAAGTTTACTAATTACGCAAACAGAGGAATGTCTCATTCTGCCCAATGCCAGCGTAGGCAGGTGTACGTCAGACACGTGTCTTTGTCGTCCGACTTCATATGGAAAAGCTTGCCAAATAATGTTTCTTGGGCAAGCCGCTTATAGATTTCAAAATTGTTGAGTTGGCTAGTAACAAATTTTGTAGATGCTTTTGCGAATTCAGAAAATTTCACTACCAGTGTAACTTTCTTTTTATCCTGCTGATTTTAGTTTGGAATTTGATAGGGAATATTGGTTTCGAAGCTCCGTGAAAATAGTACCAGTCCAATATTCCAACCAATCTCAATATTCTAATAAATTTAAACAAAAAAACTGGCTTCAAAGGTGAAGTCTGCCCGAGCTACTGTATTTTTTTTTAAATAACTAATATTTGCACTAGGTGTGCTTATAATATTTGAAAAGTTCCCTTGATTGCTCCAGGATCCTGGCCTGGTTACAATGGGATCACCTATGAAGTCTTTCAAACAAAAAAAACAAATTCCAAATCGGTCCAGCCATCTTCGAATAATCGGTGAACATACAAAAAAAATTATAGCAAAAACAGAGATCCTAACGAATTGAGAACCTGCTCTTTCAAAATCTAGAAGTCGGTTGAAAACATAAGCGAATCATATCAATTCATATCTTGCCTTGTACAACATTCTCAAGACAGACACACATTTCTTTTTACATTTTTGTGTCTACCAACATCTATAGACATTTCAGTACATAGTAGGGGTTTTTTTTTTTTTTTTTTATTGGTTTATTTAAGGTCGCTTTTTAACATCAAGGTCATTAGCGACCACAGGAGAATTACAGTTTATTGTACAAATTAATCAATTTTATAAATCTTAGTACACATTCATATCCATTATTTAAACAATCTTTGAGAGTGTTAGGTAACTTACAAATAGCTTTTTCTCTATGATATGCTAAACATTCAATCAGAATATGGTTCACAGTCAACTCCAAACCGCATTTCTCACATTTATTTTTTTCGTCCTTAGTAATAAGATAACAATGAGTTAAGTTTGTGTGTCCTATTCTTAACCTGGTAAGAGCAACTTGGTCTCTTCTACACGTAAAGGGTATCGGTGGGGTTTCAAAAATTGATTCTCTTACACATGACAATTTACTTATGTAACTACTTTTCCAATCATTATTCCAGAATGATTTCACAACCGACTTGAAATGTTTTTTAACTTCTGGATGGCTAGAATTAATTGAGTAATCTATCTGTTGATTGTAAGTAGCATTTTTAGCCTCGATATCAGCTTTTTCATTCCCAATAATACCTTGATGTCCTGGGATCCAGATAAGTTCAATTGTAAAGTTATTTTCTAAAAGGTTAATGATTTTTTGAGTAACATGCAAAATGAGTGGATGGAAGTTTTTGATATTTCGCAAGGCCATCAAGCACGATTTGGCATCAGTGTAAATTATGTGTTTTACTAAATTTGAGTCTTTTTCAATTAGCTCTAAAGTTTTTAGAATTGCTATCGCTTCACAGGTAAAAATCGAGCTAAAATCATGGAGTCTATAATTGTAGTGACTATCACCAGATACAACTGCACTTCCAGCTTTGATAGTAGGGTTTTGTTTCAGTACAAATGCGAAAAAAATTGTGCGCATCGAGAAAAAGTTGTGAATTTTTGACCATAGATAGAGTGAGCAAAGATGAATATTTTTTAGTATTGGCGGTCTGTAAAATGTATGGACCTTCACGTCAAAATCAGGGGTCCCGTGCAATATGTTATTACTCTCTGGTTAAGACTGCTATGGGTTGTTTGGTATCGTTTCCGTGTAAAACAGACATGCAGAATTCATTTCTGATATTAAAAATGTAAAATTTTCGTATTAAAAAAAAAGTTGTGCCGCGAGGAAAAACACAATTTTATTTTTATTTTTTTAGAACGTCATATCACTAATATATATCCTTTATTTCAAATAATAAAAAATATTGTAAAGAAGCATATTTAATATAGATTATAGAAACATATACATTTTATACACCTTTAATACAAAAAACTTCTGGTTTTTTTTTTACTTAAGTTGAGTAACGGAAAACAGACGTCGCGTCGTTTGAATTGTGACGGTTTATGTTAAAGTTAAGGAGGAAAAATATGTTTTTATTTATTGTATTTTTTTATTTCTACATTTTGTGAAGTTTTTTTTTTTCTTCTTATGGACTTTAGGCGGTATTGCCTGTAGCCAATGTCAAGTATAAAAAGGCGGGAAATAAGAGCTTGTAAGATTCAATCTTTAGGTACAATGCATGGTACAATGTCTTCAATCGATAAGTATTTTGTTTAATCAAATAAGTTTTAGGCAACGTTGTTCGGTAGAAGTGGCATAAGCCTTGTTAGCTGCTATTTGTAGAGTGATAGCTCCCTACAAAAGGCTCGAGGAGGCTACAGGTTGTTCTGAACCAATCAATGGTTACACGTCTTTTAAGACTAATTCTTCATTATCCACACACTTGTTCGTTAGATCACCGCACAATAAGCTATCTATATTACACTTTGAACCACGAAAATGAACAAAAGACAAATAATTAATCCCAACGAGCTGCGACCATGATGAGCTCAACCCATAGACTCCATTTTGTGAAGTTATTATGAATAAAATTTACTAATAACAAGCAATACATGCATTTTAAGGTCAATACGCTACGGATGTTCACGTTCACATTGATTATCGATACTTACTATGGAGAAAACATATACACCACGAAGCAAACATTTTTTTTCGCGTAGTTTTTGTATACTATAAGCCTAAAAATTGTATATATTTAGAAACTACATTAAATATGCTCCTTTAGAATATTTTTTATTATTAGAAAAAAAAATGATATATATTAGTTATATGACGTTCTAAAAAAAAAAAATTGTGTTTTTCCTCGCCACACAACTTTTTTTTTAATAAGAAATTTTACATTTTTAATATCACAAATGAATTCCGCATGTCTGTTTTACACGGAAATGATACCACACAACCCCTAGCAGCCTTAACCATAGAGTAATAACGTATTTCACAGGACCCCTGATTTTGACGTGAAGGTCCAAAAATTTTACGGACCTCCAATACAAAAAAATATTTATCGTGGGCCATTCTATCCATGGTCAAAAATTCACAACTTTTTCTCGATGCGCACAATTTTTACAAATTCGAGCTCTGACAACAGTATTCATTGTCAAATACTGAATGCACAGCATGACAGCCCGCGAGACTACAACACGCCGATTCCAGTGTCAATGAACTTAGACTGTAAAAAAACGAATAAACCGGTTTTACGCAACTGGGGGAAACTCGCAAAATGTCCTGTTTTATCACGCATTTGTGTATCTTTTAATTTATAAATAATAAAGACTAACATCACAAGTCCATGAAAAAAACTGGTTTAAGTACTTCCTATACCTAGATTGCATGCTGCTAGTGACTTGTTATAAATAAATAAAAAAAAACTTTTATTTCAGGTTCATGTAGAAAATTACATGTTTAATTACAATTAACATGAAAACAAATTGAGGAAGTAAAAATTTAAATTAAAGGTTCTATATAAAAAATATCACCTGATCGCCTGAAATTCGGCTAGGTTTTGCAATTTTTTATCGATAACTTTACACTTAAATCATTCTAAAATGTGGACGAGTTTAGTAAAGGGACTTTGTCGATTAACAAGGACATTGCATTCTTTCACAGCTTTTACTAATGGATAGCTTAGACTTCGAAAAAGTGGGCCCTTTTTTGCTTGGTCTGACACAAATAATTCTTGTTCTAAAACCAGAAAGATTCTATAGCGGTCCAAACACTGTCAGTAATAATGTCATTATTTCTATACATACCCTCGTCCTTTTCTATGTATATGAAGAATGAAAAGGATGAGTAGAGAATTAATGTCATTATTACTGACAGTGTCTGGTCAGCTATTAAGCCACAGCTGAAACTTGTTCGTTGTTACACGAATCCCATCGCTAATTTCTAAATTGGTAACGAGATTGCGCATCGAATTCCGTAGCCGGAAAAAAAGCGACACGCGTCTCCGAATCTTAGTTAGGTATACATAGCTGGCTGACAAGAGTTGATTAACAATTTTGTCCGCTTTTAGAAGAGCAATGTACGTCGTGAGGTCGTGACGTGGTTGCGCGGATGCCCGCGTAATGCCGGGTGCGGGCAACGTAGTAATAATAGTAACGTAATACCTACAAGGAACGCGGCATCTCAAAGTCTCAATACAGTTGCCGACTTTGTCTGTTGGGCCAATCTTCTGTATTATTTCTATAATGACTAAGAGGTTTAGCTATTTTCTTAAAATATTCACAATTCATGTAATCAGATTGTCATTTATCTAAATTAGGGACTTACTTATATAATCAGGGTTAAGGAAACCGATATTTGCACCATAAATAGGTACTAAGTTATTTTTACGCTCTTTCATTTCCAATCTCATATCATATTTAACCAGACAATGTCGGTTTTTTTCGCAAAAACCGATTACGATCCCTGACAGGAATAAAATCAGATCCAATACTGTTCCCCGCTGCACTGCTTTTATACTGTAACCTACTTATTCTGAAAGGTTAGAAATGGTAGTGGTACCTACTACCTACAATCTACATTTGTGGATATGGAGTTACAGTACTTTCCAAAACTACGCAAGATACACTATCTAAGTGAAAGAATAAAATGTCCTTGTAAATCGACAAAGTGGTCCCTTGCACTAAACTCGTCCACATTTACTTACTCGACCCAGATTTCGCCTCCTACGCCTTTTCTCACCCCCTCGACGGTGATTGACCTAAATCCTTGCAAAGACATTACGTCTCAATTTTTGTAGGGTGTCCCAACCGCAAAGTTAACGGTTTTCGACCTTATATATATCAGATTAGGTCGCAGACCTATTAACTTATTCAGATAGGGTTAAGAGGAGCAATGTACCTTGACTTGTGTCATAAAAGTCGGTATGAATAGAATGGAGCGGAGAATTAATTAAAACATTCGAATGCCGTAAAAATCTACAGTTTATAAGAGAAATTTATAGTGCAGATGATTATAATCAATCATTTAACGACTTCACTTAAATACCATACAATTCACCACATAAAAATCTGCTGTTTATCAGCTAGCCGCAATCTACGTACCCTACATACCGTTTTACTTGTAACAAATAGAAATAGCTACTAGTACTACTAGTACGCTATTTGTTACTAGGTGGAGTCGCAGTGCAGGTGACATTTCCGCTTACATTTTGGGTATCTTTAGGGGGCTTTCGGACAGAGGGCGCAATTGACTTGAGCTTCAAAAAATTCTTAGGCTGTGCTGCATGCTCTACTATATAATACAAGTTACTCTATGACACCTAAGACCATTTAACCGACGTCAATGTTTACCATTTGCACCTTATTACAAACGAGTAAGGTTCAAAAACGTAAATACATTATTGACTGGACTATAGTAAACGCAAATCAAACTGGCCACCGCCACCTGGCCGTAAAAACTTCCAATCGTACTTGAAAGCACGTAGCGAGAGTAAAAGAGATGAGTATTAATGACCCTCGTCATAAATTCGGTTTGCGGATACTATAATATAAGGTGCGTTGGGGTAAAATATAAAGGTATTTTTTTTGGGGTAAGACAAAAAATCGTCCATATTCCGGAGCATTACAGACTACTTTTTATCTTACCCCTAAAAAAATACCTTTCTATCTTACCCCAACGCACCTTAGCTATAACTGCAACAATCTGATTGACCATCAATCTAATGTCTATCAAAATGGTTTACGGATGTACCGAATTCATCCTTACATGTAAAAAAATAGTCCTCAAAAAATTATCACACTTTTTTCTTGGATTATCACTTTAAATGCTGTTGTATACTTACTTAAATAAACTAGCAAGGTATTGAATTTCAACCAAATAACCACGTGAAGTAATAGAGTCGAGATCAAAGATATACACGTTTGCGGGTATCCTGCCTGTATTGCCGAATTTCATTTGCCAACCAACTTTTCGCAGAAGTTTCATTTGGCCGAATAACTTTTACCAAATAATTATTTCGCAACCATTTCATTTCCCAACCCCATAGTTGGGAAATGAAAATTGCCTACTAGGTTGGGTTAGGTTAGGTAGGATTATGTAAAGTTGGGAAATGAAATTCGGCCAAATGAAACTTCTGCGAAAAGTTGGTTGGCAAGTGAAATTTGGCAATATGATTTTCGGCGAAAAGGCAGAGAACCACGTTTGCGCCTTACTCCTTTGTAATAAGGCACACAACTGTAAACATATCTTTGACGTAGACTACGAGTACAGTCAGCAGCAAAAGTAGCTAAGCGGTTAGGGTGTTCAAAATTAGCTGGTGTCCTTTATTGTTCAGAGTATAAGAACGCGTGTAGGAAATTCAGAACACCCTACCCGCTTAGCTACTTTTGCTGCAGACTGTACGATGACTCTATGTAGTTCAATCTCCCTTGGCCTTGTCGAAATTGATGAATCAAATCAGCCGACCGTCACGTGGCCCTGACATTGTTTTTGCGAATACCGTACGGTCTTAATATGACGTATTGGTGTTGATGCCTTGAGTCCGAATATGGACTTTGCTGAATACGAATATTCGGCCGAATGTTTGATGCAGAACTTAGCGAACCGAATATTCGGGCGTACTTATAAAATTCGATCCATTTAAAAATTGCTTTAAATTAAAGCCATCAGTTGTAAAAGCATAACATTAACAGCAAGATAAACCGCTCAATATGTAATTCACACGAAGCAAAAAAAAAGTAAAAACGCTAAAAAAATACACGAGTGACCCAAAAACATTACATAAGGGGGCTTGAGACACTTTTCGATAGATCTCGCGATTTTGAGTAGAAAGCACATAGGTGCATGAATAACTTAAAAAAATTGTGCATACTCAGACAAACTGAGAAACCCCTTCTTTTTTTGAACTCGTTTAATGAGAACCCTCTCTTTTTGAAGGCGCAAAAAAATCCCACTTTCCACGTGCCGCACGGCGAGGCCAGTGCAATCGTCTGGCTGACGAGCGTTAAAATGTTACGTTACGTGTATGTTGTGTTGCTATGCACTGCGCTGTCTGTCGGCGTCACGAGACCGGCTACAAATGAGTTGCTATTGTTGGAAAATACTCGGAAAATCTGCGCTAATACTGCCTTGAGAGATGCGGGCATTTTTAATACGAGAGTTTAAGTAGGTAACGGAAATATGACTTCTTCTTTCTCGTTCCCTCACTGCTGAGGATAGCGACCACATGTAGCTCGTTTCCATAACGTGCGTCATAGGCCATGTGAACTGCACGGTTAAGGCTGCCACCAGCCGACTTTTTTGCAGCGTTGGACCATCTCATCCGTGCCCCACCGCGAGCACGTTTGCCATTCATATTACGGCCCAGAATGATGTGCTTCTCAACTTCATGCGTTCTAGACCGCATAATATGTCCGAAGAACCTAAGGGCCCGCTCATGGCGTACTTTGGAAAGCCGTGTGGCAATATTGAGCTCTCTTAATTAAGATTGAGATGTTAGTTCTTCTAGCTGTCCAGGGTATACGCAGTAAAGAAATATGACTAAGTAGGTAGGTACATATAATAATACGTGGAGCAATCATACGGGTCTAACGGGTCAGTTTGAAACGTATTCAAAATCTTCCATCCGCAAGGTCAGCGAGTATCATAACCGGATAGAATCCTTTAACAGATTACGATTAGATAATACTTTAAAAGTACTCTAGTCTAGTATAAGGACATTTGGAGGACGTTCACTGGCATTAGCCTTGACTTTGCGACGGCGAACGCAACGCCGGTTGGTAACACGTGTTACCTACAGCGGTGAATCGGTATCACTCCCGAGTGGCGAGCAACGAGCATGCAAGCAGTACCTAAGATCAACTCGGCGAAGATATCCGATCTTCGCCGACTGGCGATCTTCTTTTTTTGTGCAGGCTAATTGTCTTTTGTTTTTGTGCAGGCTTCTGATTGTTATTAACCTTGCGTCCCTGTTTGTGCAGCTGATGAAACGGATGCGGCAGTTGGTCGGCAAGAAGCTCTTCGAAATGTTCATGAAGGCCACGTTCTACGGCCAGTTCGTCGCTGGAGAAGACCAGAACACGATCCGACCCACGCTCGACAGGTAACAGTACTGCCTTATAGTTCTACCGTATCTGGTTGCGAGCTTTGAGACATGGGACACACTAATGTTCTGTACTTTGAGATGAAATTGATGACAATGAAGACAGAATACCTACGGCCAGTTTGGAAGAGACCAGAATAAGATTCGACCGACACTTGACAGGTTCAATACTGCCTCAGAGTTCTAGCATATCTAGCTTCTGGCTGCTAGCAGTTTAATGCTAGCTCTACACATAGACGGACGCATCCGCAGATGGTATCTGCGTCTCGTTCTCTCGTTAACGAGTAAAAACGAGAGGCAGATCGATGTGTAGAGCTAGCATAAGACATTGAAGTAGGTCTGCGGAATTTACAGTTAGTTCGTCACTGATGGCGTATACCCTAAAAAAGATCCGATCAGCACGCGGCAGGTAAAACACTAATTCGTAGAGATTTTGCATAACTAATACAATGAGGGTCACGATTTGATATACAATTAGGTGTTGTGCTGGTGAAGATCAGACCAAGATTCGACCTACGATACATGGTAACACCTAAGCTGCACGGCTAGCACATCTCACGTCGTTGTTGCGCGACTCTCCATACTTCAAGCGCGACTCGAAGTATGAAGTGACAGGCGACGACGTTAGATATGCTAGCCTGCCTGATGTTCTGAATGAAAACGGGCCGAAAACCCGGTGGTTAGAGGTTAGAGCTAGGTCCGTGCAGGTCAACATTGTGATTATCATGACAGCAGGAGTCTCGCATCGCCCGCATCCAACAGTTTCTTAGATTTGGAAAATGATTTATTTTTTATTGAAAGGTATACTTTGACCGTTTGTCCCATTGTCATCAGATCAGGATCTGATGATGACCTGGAGAAATCTAGGAACACCTATAGTGATTTAAGTATTTATTACAGTAGCTCGGGCATTTGCTCTTGGGTAGTTGGAGCAGCCTAAGTGAAGTCGGTTCCTTTTTGTTTAAAACTATTCCTATTATTTTCAGACTGCGATCATTCGGCGTCAAGTCGATCCTCGACTACTCCGTCGAGGAGGACCTCTCCCAGGAGGAGGCAGAGAAGCGAGAAGTCAGGTAAACTAGTTTCCTTTATTACTATTAGTATTCTACAATCGCCATCAAATATATCGGAGTGGTCAAGGTGGTCACAAATATCTGAACAACGCCTCTGTTGTCAAGGCGATAAAATCCATGTTCAGATATTGTTAAGTACCTTAGCCGCTCCGATATATTTGATGGCGACTGTACTAGATGGGCTATCTAGAACAAATTTGACGGTTGACAGCTGTCACTGATTCAAAGAGTAGCTTAAGCTTTTAGTGAATTTTACTATAACTTTTGGCGCAAAGAATTTCTTAGGGATTTCATCTCCTGCCTGTTATGCAATTTCTGATGCCTTGCTAGTTGCTTGTGTTAAATGATTTGTATGCATGCTGCTCTTACGTATACATTGATTTATAATTAGATCTTAATATTATTTATTTGCTTTAAAGAGCGTTAAAAGTTTTTCATAACATAGTAAGTCCCTAAAATACTTGTCAATTCCATAGGGCATTGACCTAATCGGAAGCAGGGTGTAGGTACAGTATTATTTTCCTTGTAATGTTTATCAGACCACTATACTTCTATACCTATGGAATAACGAAAGCCACATTGTGGGTATTATAGACAATATAGGCGTGTTGCTTAAATGAGCTTCTATAAAGTTAGGGTGCGTTGGGTTAAGATAGAAAGGTATTTTTTTAGGGATAAGACAAAAAATCGTTCATATTCCGGAGCACTACAGACTACTTTTTATCTTACCCCTAAAAAAATACCTTTCTATCTTACCCCAACGCACCTTACAGTGCAATGTTTTTGCTGAAAATTTCATGGGTTTGTCCAGTACAAACTGTACAAACAAGTTGTTTTTCGACAGTTGTACTGAGAAAATAAGCGGTGAATAGGTACCTCTAACCATTATCGTCTACTGCTTTAAACAGTTCAATGGGAGCATAACGATCAATGCAGTAAATTTTACTGTTCCGAAAACATTCAAGAATGACAGTAAATTTTGTTGTTTTGAGTAGCTTAAGCTATTTTTCAATAATTAGTAATGTTCAATCAGTCATTTTGACTTTTACTGTTTTTCAAACATTTGTTGATATTGTACAAAACTAACTCTACTATGTGACAGTTAGAAATCATTTTTTTGCAGTGTTCCGAGTTACAAATTATTATTACATTCATACACATTATTATACACATACCATGTATATAAACAATTGAAAACAAGGATTACCTACAAACATTTCAGCAAAATTCTTCCCCTTTTATAACTCCCGAACTCATCTCATAACTCTTCATCCGCGTCACAAGTAGCGTCCGACCGTCACTCGCTCGCAATTTTCTCATTATTTTTGCTTGTCAAAGACACCGGTTAACACACACGTATAATGTATGTATGTGTATTATGTATGCGTATGTAGTTCGCCACAATGGGATCGTGATTCTAAAATAGTTGAGCGACGCCCGGTGTTTGAACGACCTTCGGCTGACAATCAGCGCTGTGAACAGTTGCAGCGGCCATCTTTCTCGTTTTCTTTTGTTTTTTATGGCCAGTTTGTTATTCCAATCGATTATCGAGTCGAACGGTCGTAAAAATCTTAAGTTTTTACGGATCTTGAGGCAGAGTGGTTTGTCAAGCGATTTATTTAGCTACGGCAAGCATTGGGAATATACGTTGCGATTTTACATCGTAGTGGAAAAACATTTATCACGTTCGTCCTGAAATTATGTCTGTAGCTTACTTAAGGTACAAAGTGTATATACATTATACCTACTCTGTATAATTCTTTCTCGCCCATTCTGTTGTCGATATACCTAAACAAAGGAACTGGTTACAGTTTTTACAAAATTATCCTTATGTACGGAGGTATAATATTTTGAACATAATTTAGTAACTGGTATTAATTAGGTGCGTGGTACGTAATATAGTAGTGGGATTTGATTTACCGGAATCCATGTCCAGAAGTTTAGCACAGTAAAAAAAACTTACAAAGAAACTAAGGCTACCCGCTTGTTCATAAAGGTGTTTGAAACTTCACTTGGTTAAATGAGGTTTGATACACGTCTATGAATAAGCGGGCTAGTAGGCAGCATTTAACCACTCATTTACTACTAAATAAAATATATAACTTTTATTACAAATGCGTGCCTACACTAACTACGTTAGATTTTAGGGATATGGATACTTAGTTGTTGCGTGTAAGTTACTTAATAGTTAAAAAAAAATGTGGGTTGAAACTGGCGTAGTATCTGCAATGGAAATCCTAGGCCTAATTACTGGGGTTATGAAACTATAGACTATAAGTTCCACGGATGTGTGATATGCCCCCAAAACACAAGGGTGCGCCACTGTAGGTATCTACCCTTAGTATAACCGTTTCACTAACGTAAAGTAACGATTGCGTTGGAGTTAGGTCTTAATTTGTATGGGATTTTTAATACAGCACACCAAGCGGAACGTATTGAAACTAAACCACCGAGTATCTATAGAAGTATCTCATGGTTCGCTTGGTTTGCCGCGGAAAACCACACCGTCACCCAGACCCGCCGTTGCAGTCCCTTACGGACTACGGTGCCCGCCAAGTGTCCATAATAATAATATAGAAGTATCTATACTCGGTGATTTACTTTTCGATGCGTTCCGCTTGGTGTGCTGTGTTAAAAATCCCATACAAATTAAGACTTAACGCAAACGCAATCGTTACGTTAGTCAAACGATTATACTAAGGGTTCTGAACCTTGCAAACCTTGATGGCTCCTCCACATGATGGGCCATCATAGGGACGCAGCTATGCGTTAGAGGGAGCTAACGATATTGCGATCTCGTTCTGTTGTATAGCTGCGTCCCTATGATGGCCCATCATGGAGAGGGAGCCTGAAAGTAAATCATAAGCGTCCTCTTACATTATTTCAGAAGCAGTACGACAAGTTTACGTTTACAAGACTTGCTAAAAAACGGCCCCCGGAGCCTCCAAGACATAGCCGTTGCCGGGTTTATTTTGTTTCTTTCCTTTTTAGCCGCCATCTTGAATCTCATATAGTTTGGGTAGACCGTTTAAAAAGTAATTGTCTCATTCTTAACGCCTTTCAGTCTGTAGTGTTGGTAATTAGTTTGAGCTTATTAGCGAGTATACGTTTGTAATTATTGTAATGAGATTTAGCGGTGTTAGCGAATGCTAGCTACTGTGTAGTTTGCCTTTATATTTTCAGTACCTATTAAATTCCCGATTTTGGCACGAGGATAACAGATAATTAGCAGGGGTTTTCTTTCGGCTGCCTTTTAAAAATGATTCTGTCTTTTTATAACCTAATTTTATCAGGGTTTTTGGGAAGGTAAATTTCAATTAAATTGAAAAAATCCGTGTTTTATATCATTAATTAATACAGTGCAATTTATATCGGGATAGCGGAAAAGTGCTTTTCCTTCATTGCCACTCTAGCCAATGATTGATCGGCCGGCGGTAGCATTTTATATCATTTTGACTTCCAACGTAGTAACTAATATGGATAAGCCTATGTTGTTCAAAATAAAATCACATGTTTTTATGGATTCACTGAATTTAATTTGGTATACTAAATTATCAGTCTCATCTCTTTTCAGCCAATCCCACGGAATATTACATAGAATCAAAAAATGTTATATATCAAAATTAAATTGTTCTTGGTCTATTTTTCTACGTTTTTCACCCAGATGGTGTTTTTGAGTATTTGTTTTGCGTTTAGTAAACAAATTTTTTTCACATTTTGTACAACATCTTAAACCTTTAGTTTTGTCGTATTTAAGATCCGGTTGATCTTGTAACCATTTACGAATGGTAAATTCGTTAGGCATATTTTACGTTACACCAAACATTATACCGATATGTACCTAATGAAATAAACAATTCAGTTATTCCGTTTTACGTGTTCAATTGATGGATAAAATAATGATGGGAACGTCAATGAGACAAGTGCAAGACAAGAGTTGACGCAGACACATTTGTTCGATAGATAATTTATAAGTGGCCTATACTTTATTCATAACAATAATAGAAATGTTAAAACCTCGATAATAAAACTGGATAAAAAAATTAATAGGGATATAAATTCAGTACAAAATTAAATAAAATCATATCCATGTAATACTTTCGTCGGAAAAATGCTACCGGTGTCCGATCATTGTCAATGATACAATGTAAAACACGGAAGATATTTCGATTTAGTTGACGTTTCCCGCAATCGAGATTGCCCCTCTGTACCTTATTTCCTATCCTACATATATTTAGAGATTAAATATCGACTATTCCCTTAAATATCGATAAATTTAACGGCTTAGGGTTTGTATTTTCCTATCAAAACAAAAAAGTAATTTTGATTTTGATTGTATTGCTGTGGCACGACATATTTTTCATAGGTGTATGTATTAGTACATTACGCACCTAGGGCGGTAAAATAAAGAACGGCTCAGATCGCGGATATTTGTGGCCGGAACCGAAGGTAAGGGCCATAGACAAGCGATCTGCCTTCCCTATGATAAGCCTTCTTTATTACCGCCCGTGGTGCGTACACAATTTTACGTCTTCTCCTGGGTGTGAAGTGAGATTTTCCGCTGCGCCCGTGGGCGTAAAATCTCACTTACCGCCCAGGGTGACGTAAATGTATATACATACTACATATCTACATATATTGGACCTTATTGGATAAGGTATTACGGTTACACATGTTCAATATTGTTTTCGTACAATAAAAGCGTCAGCTCCGGCCTTGAAATGGTACCTTCTGAACTAAGCTATCACATTTTTATCGATTGCAACGTCATGATCATGGTTCATTCACGATCATTGCCATAGTACGGCTTCGTGTAAATGAGAATCGGACGTCATCTCTCGTGCCGTACTGATTGGTCATGAAATTGACTGTCATTGACTATTGATATTTGGCTTCTGTGTTGATCATTTATATATAGAAATATAATTTTCACCTCACTAGCTCGGAAAGCCCTTTTTGTTTGTTTAATATCTATTGTGAAAATCGCTTTTTATCCACATGTGTTGAAAGAGTTTTGACATAAGTGACAAGTGGCTTAAGTGACATTTGACAGCTAACAAAAAGTTTAACGTTAAAAGTGCAGAATTTTTAACATCGCAATTAATGAATTGCATCGAGTAAAAACACTTAATACAGTCTTACAACTTTATTTTAATTCATAAATATCAGCATTCAACATTAATCTTCATTCTTTTTGTAAAAACGGATAAATTGTTCTGACAGCCGAATAAGTCTACGTACGAACAAAACGCATCTGACATTTAATAAAACCTTTTACGTCAAAACTTTTCAATTCATCCATCATATCAACGTTAAATATTCGCATGTTTTTCTAGGTTGTTTTGTTAAAAATTAGTGATTCGAGTGATGAAGAAGTATTAAACACCTGAGGAATTACGGGAAACCGAGCAAAATGCACCCTTTTTCTTATTTTCCTCGCTGTAGTGAGGTGAAAAGTTTTGTGTTATACACGGGTGAAAGTTATTTTACGTCTCGTGTATTAAAGCACTCGCTACGCTCAGGATTCTATTTTTGAACCACTCGCTTCGCTCGTGGTCAATAATAGAATCCTTTCGCTAGCTCGTGTTTCAAATAACACTCGCACGTAAAATACAACTTTCACCCCTTGTATAACAAATAACTATTTAATCGTGACGCGAGTAACTAAATAAAAAACTAATATGCTGCAGGACTGTGGGTTAGCTACGACGGGCGGCTGTAGGCCACATTTGACAGTTTACATATGTTAATAAATAGGTAAAGGATTAACCGGCCAGTTTTATATCGCAACTAGCGACACGCCCCGGCTTCGCACGGGTGCAATTATATAGTTGAATTATCGAGAGCGTGGAATTGCATATGTAGTGGTTGTACCGTGTTGTGCCTCTTTGTGTGCGGATTCAAATATAGAATGCCTGTACACAAACAATACTACTACATATACAATTCCACGCTCTCGATAATTCATCTATACATATAAACCTTCCTCTTTAATTGCTCTACCTATTAAAAAAACCGCATCAATATCCGTTGCGTAGTTTTAAAGATTTAGCATACATAGGGACAGATAGCAGGAAGCGACTTTGTTTTATACTATGTAGTGATACGAGATACGACTCAGAGAAAGTGCTGTAAGTACTATAGTTGATCTTACAGCACTATAATATTGTGGGGCCATTTTCGGGCTGATTGTGTATCCCGTTCTTTATAACATACCGGTGGTACCTACTTTTATGGTCACGTCTGAAAATATGGATACATTTAATGTGACAAAAACAGACTTTAGACTTTACGCCTTGGTAATAGAGTCGTGGCTACATATTTTTGTCACATAAAATGTACCCATATTTTCAGATGTGACTTAATTTTTTCAACGCTATACAGGGTGTAATCTAAAACGTGATACAAGATTAATCAAACCTGAATCTATTCATGATATTGAACAACTTTTACTATGGGAGCAACTTTGTAAAAAAATAAAAAAATTGAGCTGCTCCATAGAAAAAGTCAACGAAAATGTATGAGAAGTTTAATTATTTTTGTAAATTTACAAAGTTGAGCCCATAGTAAAAGTTGTTCAATATCATGAATAGATTCAGGTTTGATTATCTTGTATCACGTTTTAGATTACACCCTGTATAATTCCCATGTATATTGTACCCCTTAATAAAATAATATTTTAGAAGAATGCATTTGCACTGAGTTCTCAAAGTCCTACTAGTTATGTAACAAACAGTTATAGCCTGAAATGAATTATTTCGTAAGAAGTCGTGAAATATTTTATCAATAAATATTTTGGCTTCGAATCATGTAGATATCAGAACTATGCTATATTACAAGTTACAACAATCGATCATATCAATATCTAAGACTACCACAATGATTTGATTGCTACAATTAGTATAGGATCATAAAGTAGCTAAACTTGAGCAGAGGAGAGGAGAAAAATTTAAGAAAATTTCACGAGTCGTACTTATTTCTAATACGAGTTACATTTGTGTATGATGTCCTTATCCCATTATAATTGTTAAATCTAAGCGCCTATATACTGGGTGGCCAAAAAATTACTAAATTCCCGTTGGCTGTAAGGTTTTAGGACGCTACCAAATCCTCCCTAGATGGTTTTGGAACCTCTCAGATCGATTTGATTTTTGGATTTTTGTATGGCCATTGAGCGGCGTCGGTGAGTAATGGCCAATTGGCCATATAAAAGTCCAAAAATCAAATCGATCTGAGAGGGTCCAAAACCATCTAGGGAGGATTTGGTAGCGTCCCAATTGTCCCAAAACCTTACAGCCAACCGGAATTCAGTTCTTTTTCGGTCACTCTGTATACATTTTGTGGACACTGATGCGGCTATACTTAGTAGCCATATTATATGAAGGGATGTTTACAAAAACAATATAACTGACTACACTGGTTGACACCTGAAACAATTAACAATGTTCTTAAAAAAGTGTCAACCGCTCTAAGCAGTTATGTTGTTTTTGTAAACATCCCTTCATATAGTTAATGTTGCTATCTAACCTACCTACGTGTAAGTAAGTACCTATCAAAGCTTTGCGTTGAGCTACGAGCAAAAAATATCTACGGATGAACGAAGTTGAAAGTAACCGTGGTATAACGGGTCATGAGCTACCACGACCATAACTACCTAACCATTTTACTGGAACCATTTTTTGCACACAGCTTCACCGGTTATCAATGTTATCATAGCTCGTCGTCAATCCCTCCCTGTTACATTGCTCTTGTTAGAAAGAGAACTTTTCTCATTTATAATTAGTCTATAGAGGCTATTGACATTATATTAATAGGCACAATTACAATGTCTCAGAGAAAGTGATCTAGTTGTTACACGTGCCAAAAGAGAAGATTAAGGTGACCCACTTGCGCTGATTCTTTCTAGACTAAGGTACACTAATCAATCTAAAATACGCCTTAAAACCTATTCAGCAGATTACGAATTGCTATGACAGGAAACTGGCTAGAGCGTGCTAGACTATCGCGTTGTTCACAACCTAAATTACACCTTATAACTGGTTAGTACGAGTTTTTGGTTTATCACGATATGTCCTGGCATTTTGCCAAATTTGATGCCTCGTATGGTCGTATGTAGGTATAAAAAAGCAGATTGATTTGATTGCTTCTTATTTCTATAGCGATATAGCAGTGGTGTATTTATTGATGCTCATCTTAAAGACAAGGCATATAATTGTACAATTTTGTAACCCAAATTGTAGTGGGATGTTCAATATAATTCGCATAGTTTTGTGGCATACACCCGTTTATTGCTCGTCTATTTTAACAAAGTACATGGATTGAAGAAGGATATGAATTTCAGAATAATCAGAATGCGATAAGAAACTTCGAATTTACGAAAATAAAAGGTATTTCACGTAACGTAGTTCTAGATACATTTGTTGACCATTATTACCTATAGATATTATTGTAGATTGTATGTCGATTTTTGTCTTAGTAATTGACTACAAACACTTAATTTTTTTGTCAGTAAAACTTTGCCAGATTTAGGTTTATAGATATTGAATTGTAAAAATTCTGACCCAAAAATATGCCCAAACCTAAGATCCAAATCAAAGTATCCTGTTAGGTCTTTTCACACATCCATTTCTAGCCGGAGACTATAAGACTATTCTACACTAAGGGTAGAAACTCATAGGGACTTTTAAAAGGTTATTGGTAAAAACGTCAACCTATTTTTTTTTCAAATTCTGTAGATATCGCCATCGTCTGTTTTAGGAAAATAACTAAGCATTGTCAGAGGCAACGCTCTTTTACCTTAGCCTCGTTTGTCCACTTTCAACTAATGCCTCCTCTCTTCTCCAGCGCTTCGATCTCCCAGAGCGGGGAGAAAGAGGAAGAGGGCCAGCTGAAGCAGTACCATGTGGAGCAGCGCTTCGCCGATCGCCGGTACAAAGTTCACAGCGCGCGGACGTACTTCTACCTCAACGAAGCGGCGTGCGAGCGCAACATGGAGGCGTTCCTCAAGAGTATTGAAGCTGTGGCCGGTGAGTGCCCTCTCTTTCTTACTGCTTCCATCTGACGGAGAAGGGAGAGCTGAAGCAGTATCAGGAGCTAACTAATCATCAGTACGAGATGCACAGCGCGCGGACGTACTTCTACCTCAACGAGGTGGCGTGCGAGCGCAACATGGAGGCGTTCCTCAAGAGTATTGAAGCTGTGGCCGGTGAGTGTCCTCTGTTTCTTACTGCTTCCATCTGACAGAGAAGGGAGAGCTGAAGCAGTATCAGGAGCTAACTAACCATCAGTACGAGATGCACAGCGCGCGGACGTACTTCTACCTCAACGAGGCGGCGTGCGAGCGCAACATGGAGGTGTTCCTCAAGAGTATTGAAGCTGTGGCCGGTGAGTGTCCTCTGTTTCTTACTGCTTCCATCTGACAGAGAAGGGAGAGCTGAAGCAGTATCAGGAGCTAACTAACCATCAGTACGAGATGCACAGCGCGCGGACGTACTTCTACCTCAACGAGGCGGCGTGCGAGCGCAACATGGAGGCGTTCCTCACGAGTATTGAAGCTGTGTCCGGTGAGTGTCATCTCTATCTCACTGCTTCCATCTGACAGAGAAGGGAGAGCTGGAGCAGTATCAGGAGCTAACTAACCGCCAGTACGAGACGCACGGACGTAGGTACTCCTACCTCAACAAGGCGGCGTGCGAGCGCAACATGGAGGCGTTCCTCAAGAGTATTTAAGAGTCACCAGGACGCTCGCGTTCCCATACAAACGTAGTTTAGCTCTCATTTTAAAACGACATGCTTTAAAACCACGAAATTTGGCATGGGCATTCTAGTAGTACAGATCTATGTCGGTAATTCGTTTTCGTTGCTAAAAAATGTAATACAAAGAAAATACAGCCAGATACAGATTTACATACAAAATTTATTTTTGCTATATTTTCTTTGTATTACAATTTTTAGCAACGAAAACGAATTACCGACATAGATCTGTACTGCTAGAATGCCCATGCCAAATTTCGTGGTTCTAAACAACGTCGTTTTAAAATGAGAGCTGAACTACGTTTATATGGGGACGCGAGTTCACGCGAGCGTCCTGGCGACTCTTAAGCTATGGCCGGTGAGTGTCCTCTCTCTCTCTTTCTCACTGCTTGCATCTGGTAAGATTAAGGGTAAACGATTAGGATAAATATAGATATACTCAACTATTAAAAACTAAAATTATTAATTAATCTTCTTCTTCCGGCCTTGTCCCATTTCTAATAGAGGTCGGCTTCCTAATCCTCCTCTTCTAGAGATATTGTTTCTGGATCGTCGTTGGTTCTATGTTAGGTCGTTTTGAATAACTGATATTCATGTAAGTACAACGAAGTCGGCATTAAAAGTTTGTATAAAAAAAGTTTTTGACAATAATGTTGGCCAATAACAAGACATAAATATTACAAAAAGATTGGCAAACCCTGATATCTTTTTTTAATGAGATGGCTTTCTTTTGTATAGAGCAATGGGAATTTTGCCAATGTCTAGTTGACGACGTTAATCACACTTTGTAAGTACATGGTATCATATTGTGACATTTCTGACTAAGATAGGAGAAAAAAATTTTAGACAAGAATTTTTTTTTCTACGGGAGATGTGGTCTCAGCCGGCCGACCCTCCCCTCCATCATACTAAACCAAAAATTTTTTCGCGTGAAAATATTTTTTTCATAGTTTTTCATAATTAGAATACCATACCAATTATGCCCTTAAAAGGACACCCACGTTTTTGTTACACCTTGTGTCTGATGGCGACTGTACACTGAGAAAAAAGACAACCAGAATTCACGTTCGTTTAACCAAACTCTCATTTTAAAATAGCGCCTACAAGCTCTTTGGTGAAAACTACAAGTTCGATTTTGTTAAGTTTGATTAGTTCATTCTACAAGTTTCTTGTCATTTTAGTCTAAGTGGTATTTAAATCAACAACTCGATTATATAAAACCAACATGGCACATATTGTTTTAAACATATATTTGGCTGATTCAATCCAATATCTTTTAACAAGTGTTACCTTGTTCTTCGTACAAGTTCGACTTGTATTATCAATATTGTGATCGATTCCGTTTACTAAAATAATTTAGTTTCAAACTGATAAACACGCAACAAGTCGAATTTGTTAGATTCACAAAGCAAATTTCTCTCAGTGTAGGTAGGTACATACGCCATGCGCAACTTACATAATAATATTAAAAAAAACCGATTAATTGTTTTTTATTTAGATTTCGAAGACCGTTTCAACGACGAACCTGTCCAAGCTCTCGGATGTGACGTAAATTGTACCGTATTTTATTCACTCGTTCTTGTAATGTACTTGTACAGTCAATTACAATAATATCTTGCTCGATAAGTTCGATAATACATTTAATATAGCGCCTTGTATTAACAGAGCCATAGGAATTTCTAATAGAAATAATTTTCCTTCGTTGTTGATATTTTTGTAAGTGACTTTAATAGGTTACTAATTATCATATGGTATTCAAATGTAGATTATTCAATCACGTATTACATGCCCCACTACCTAAGGCCAGTTTTATAAAGCTACAAGTTACAATTTACAAGCGGAAGTCTCTTTCTAACGCATAGGGTTAGAAAGAGAGTTCCGCTTGTAAATTGTAACTTGTAGCTTTATAAAACTGGCCTCTAAAGTAGGTACATGCAGTCGCTATCAAATATATCGGAGCGGCAACGTTACTCAAAAATATTTGAACTTGCACTTTATCGCCTTGACAATAGAGGCGTTGTTCAGATATTTGTGACCACCTTGGCCGCTCCGATATATTTGATGGTGACTGTACTAAGTACTCACACAATCGTTATTTGAAATTTAATTGTCATGTTTTATTTCGACGTATTATGAGTCTAGTAATTAGTCGTCGACAACGTAATGGTATACAGAAATATTGGTGTATTATTCAGTAGAGTGCAGTAGCAGAATATGTATATTCCTGGATAGGGGTCGAGGAAGGCACAACACACACTTAGTGGAAATCAATAATCAAATAGTGTTAGTAATGTACTTACCTTAATTACTTAGAAACCTGCAATTCCGACATCTTAAAAAAAGCTTACTAGGTATTATGTCTCATGTAAGTTTAAGTTTATATCCTATAGTTGGTTGAATTCCACTAAATGTATATTGCGCTGAAGAGTAAGGGTACGTGCGCAATAGCGCAATATGCTTTGAGTGCAGGTTCGAGTACGATAATTTCGCTTCCTCGGGCCCCGCGCGCGATTTGTAGTGAATGTAGTTTGTATATTTAGTCATTTTCAAGTCAAGGGTTTTCACGGAAGACCAGCGTCGTGGTCCTGAAAAGGCACCATTGACATTAAGCTGAGTGGAAACCACTTCAGTGACGCTTAACAATAATAATATATCTATGTTTTTTCTTAAAATAATAATATGGTTAAAACTATGTTTAAATAGTGGTTAAGTGTTTCTGAATAAAATTTCTTCTATTCTATTCATTTGTAAAGAATACTGATGTTTGTTTTTGTTTTCAGACACCACGAAAAGCACCGGCCTGATGGCGGTCAAGTTGACCGCGCTGGGAAGACCTCAGTTGCTGGTGAGTTGTTCCTGATTAATTTTAGACTACGATGCCATTAATTTACCCGCATACAAATAATCAGCTTCATTCATGGTATTGCTCGTCGATGTTTCTGGTGCCCCTTGTATTTTTTCAATAAATCCCGCTAAACTTCATGATCATCACCATCATTAGTTTAACAACTTCCTAGTCTCAGTAGTGACACTAGTGACCCTGCCAATGAAACAGGAGATCCCAGGTTTTCTTCCTGGCAAGGGCATGGTTTAAGCCAGAAAACAAAATAGATTAAATATACAAAATAATTTACTTACTTATTTAGCGCAACGACCCAAAATGAGTCTTATCCTTCGACACAAGAGCAGGCCATTAATTGCCAGGTTTCACCGGCATCGAGCTCATGAAGATTAGCTCCTAAACTGTCAGCCCAGCGATACTTAGGATGATCGATAGGACGGCGTCCAGTCTGTCAACCCAAATATGCTCTTTTTACTGAGCAATCTCCTCCCATCCTCTCGATGTGGCCGAGTCAGCGGCCGAGTGGCAGTGTCTCGATGTGCTTTTGTCTCACCAATTATATTAGGTTCGGCCACCAGTTCTTGGATTTTGGCATTTGTGCGGATCCTCCAGCTACCATCGTCTCCTTTAATAGATTTTTTTATAATGTTAAGTTTTCTGTCCAATGTTCCAGTTGCAACTGTCCGAAGTGATCATGCGCGCACGCAACTACATGCAGCAGATAGTCGGCGGCACCGGCAACGTGCTCACCCACCACAAGACCATCGAGGACCTGCAGCGGTACTTCGGAGACCACAGCGCCAAGCCGGAGGTGCAGGAGTTCATGAAGCAGATCACCTCGGACAAGGAGGGGTAGGTCTTTGTCAAGCAATGTGTTATTACAGCAGAAGACCAGCGCTGCAGCAGTGCTACGGGGACCAGAGCTTCAAGCCAGAGGTCCAGTTCATGAAGCAGATGACCTCGGACAAGGAGGGATAGGTGTTTGTCAGGCAACGTATTTTTACAGCAGAAGATTTGCAGCGGTACTTTGAAGACCACAGCTGTAAGCCAGAGATCCAGGAGTTTTTGAAGCAGATCACCTCGGACAAGAGAGGTAGGTGTTTGTATAGTAACAACAGAAGACCATCGAAGACCTGCTGGCACTTTGGAGACCACAGCTTCAAGCCAGAGGACCAGGAGTTCATGAAACAAATCACCTCGGATATCGATGAGGGTAGGTTCTACTTAAACACACAAAACCATCGCATACCTGCAGCCGTACTTTAAATACCATAATTCCAAGCGGGAGGTTCACTTTCAGGATTATAAAGCAGAATACCGCTGGCTATAGGGAGGGATAGATAGAGGGAGGGGTACTAGGTACTCGTAGGTAAACTCCTGGGATTGTTTCCATATAAAGCCTTCCTGGCCTATAACCGCGAAGCACTTCGTTCTTCGAATCGTCTATTGACATCATTCTCTTTCGTATATGCAAAAGCGATAGAGACGGGACCATCGTTTTGTCGATTTTCGAACATCGCGGTAGGCCTTCTGGTTTCTGAATATTGGGTACATAGGTATAGTGCCTACTTGAAACCTCTCACAAGTAATTATTTGTTATAAAAGGTAATGTGTATGCTTTTGTAGGCATCAATATGATAAAACGCCCCATAAATAATCATATTTTTGGTTGGTACAGTTTCAGAAAGTTACAACAAAACAAAATAATAGAGATACATTCTAAATAGACACCATTCAATCTGCATAACGTTATATGCATACTCGTAAAAGCCAAATGTAAAGAGTCTTCCATAAATAGCTTTGCGTCGGATATCCCCGACCTCAGCCAAAAAGAGTCGCATAACCATTGCATAACTGCCGTGGCATATGTCTGCCAAAAACGATGGAAACTATTTCAGTTGTTCACAGTACACTGAATCACCGCTGGCTGGCTTCCAATGTTTCTTTTTGTTAGTAACATGGCCAAAAATTACTAATTGACTGTTTTTGCTAGTTCGGCTCTCAGCTAAAACAAACTTCAAAACTGCCGGCCCTGGCACAAAAGGATGAAATTTTGCATGCATGAAGCTTATATATAAGTATTAGTAAGAAAAATAGTAGTAGAAACAGGTCGTACCCCCTTCCCCCCCCCCCCCTTTTTGTGTCCCGATTTGTAGTTTTTCACATGTTTTTTTTTATGAAAACAGTCAATGGAAGACGTTGACATTTTGCAAAATCATCTAATTTTAAAATTCGAATGCCATTAATCATTAGTAAATGTGTATGTTTTTTGTGGTACAAAGTTCAAATAAATACCAAAGGCAATGGCAGTTTTCTACAAACTAGGGTTGTTTTCAACAGACCGAGTGAAAGTTCTTAGCTTGCAAAACACTATTAGGTATGTATCCTCGAAAATGTTACTTTTTTTGCTTTGTGAATGGGAACTTTGCCAATGTCTAGTTGTCGACGTTAATCACATTTTATTTGTTTAAATAAATATAGGCAACGTTGTTCAGTATATGCCTTGCTGATTATAAGGTGATAGCCTCCCTACATATATCTATGGTTTATCTTGATAATGGATGTGATACACATGTTAAATAATTAATCGCAAGCAATATCGATTAATCCCTTGTCATTTTTGGTGACAAATTGGAACGGACTGCCAACGAAGTCAGCCGTTGTTAGATTTGGCTACAAGTAAAACATCAAACGGGTCATGTCCGAATTGTCCGATCATGTAAGGTTGGAGGTCGGATACCACACACGATAGGTTTTTGAAATAAAAAAGTTTTTTTCCCATACAAAAAAAATTATGAATGAGATTTGTTTTGACCTCTAGTATGCGTATGCCAAATGGCTAAACTGTACATCGATTTGCGGTATTTCTGTAAAATTAGGCTCGTACTCCGTCACTGTAGGGACACCACACACCTGATCTGAATTCAGCAAATTCATAGACAAAATGCTTAAATATGTCTATGGTTGCTCTATTTGTATGGAAGTCATAGACAAATTTAAGCATTTTGTTTATTAATTAGCTGTATTCAAATCAGGTGTGTGGTGAATGAATGTAATTATCGATCGAGCATTCGAAAAATAGCATAGGCACATTTATTTGATCTTTATAACTGTATTCAGATACCTATCATATTTTTTGCTAATTTATTCCAAATAGATCGATTGCTTCTCTCTAGGCTTCATACTCCTGCGTAATAAATTTCGTTCGTTTTGTCGTTACTTCACGACACCCACACTGTTCACAAGTACGTAGTACCTAATGTTCGTTTGACTATTTGCGACATTGGCACGGCTAATGAGCTTCTCGGTAAACTATTCTCGGCCCATTGTGAGTTTGCGATCGTTCAGGCGAATAATGATGTTTTTCTGAAAGCGAAATGTTAGCGTTATGGATGTGATTTTGAATTGTGGTACGAGGCAAGAATAAAGAATCTTTTTCTGTATTGTTTGTAATATTACAAAGTAATTTTATGATAATTGTTCTTTTTTACGGTGAAATTCATGGCCTTCCGCAATAATTTACAGAGATACATAACTTTATTAATCATAAATATGACATTTTAAATTTTTCATGCCTTTAATTTGCTTATATAGACTAGTAGTTACCAGTCTACTAAGTTTAGTAATATAAACTTTTCAAGATTTTTTTTCTTTCAAATATTACAAATACTTAAATAAAAAGATTTGTAGTGTCAGTGGTTTGCTTGTTAATTTTTATTTATTTATTTATACGAGCCAAGAGTGTCCCACTGCTGGGCAAAGGCCTCCCTCCTTCCCTTCCACGTGTCCCGGTCTTGAGCCGTCTCCCACCAGTTTCTATCGAAGGCGTCAAGGTCGTCTCGCCATCGCCGTCGAGGTTTGCCGCGGCCCCGGGTTCGGTTTTGTGGGACCCATTTGGTAGTTACTTTGGCCCACAAATCGCATGCTTGTTAATAGTTATTAATATTTCTAGATAAGGATTTTGTGATGGTTTTTAGTCGTGTTAACTATTCAATCCAAATAATTTTGAAACACATGGAAATGGAATAGTAAAAATGGATTTAGAGAGTTTTAAGAAGCTTTGCAACAAATTTGAAGCGACACCTATCGGTCAGCAAGTAAATGAAAGTGTGTTATTCCAGCGTGCTGCACATTTTCCCGTGGGACCGGTCAGTGGCGCCACCTATTGTCGTAACTCGTAAGCGTTGTCGCTAAACTATCGTTTACTGCCTGGTACTAATAGATGGCGCTAGCTGTTTTCGTATAAATCATTGTTCATCTGTAAACTTACGAGAATTGAATACCGATTTTGTTTGCAAATTACGAAATCGTAGTCCATCAACGACCTTTTCACACGTAGATTATGTTTTTACCTATGTCCTGGCCATTACGAGTTAAATTACTTTAATAACTAAAGCTAAAACCATTGTCAAATGTCAAAAATAGTTTTGCCATATTCAATCAATATTTACACACAATTCACTGTATCAGCTCGTGCTCCCTTATTATTACCGTAGTCCCTTTACTCTATGTTATCCTATAGCTGTTTCTATACGACTTGTGTTTATTTGCAGTATCGTGCATCTGTTCCCATGGTCGGGCATCCTCGACAAGGACATGGGTCTGTCGGACTCGTTCCGCGTGCCAGACCCCAAGACTGGTCAGATGCGGCGGCTCATCTCACAGATCCTGCCTAAGGTACGGTGTCTTGGTGCTTTGAACGCCATACGTCACTTACACGGCAAGACCACAGACGCAAGCGCGCCAATATACACCTTACTTTAAAGGCTTATGGTTATTTTGACAGCGTATGCTAATAACCAACCATAACATTTATGCCACGACTAGGCACATTTGGGGTCTAGAAGTTTAAACTGTTATACCACTGATCTATTTACGAGACACGTAATCCTTCTAGCCTTTGTCCCGGCGTTTTACCACAGGTCATATGAGCCTGTGGCCTGCTCGTCAATAAGGGTCACCACACACCTAGCGGTTTTCCTCGCGGAATTAGCGGAAGTAGCGGAAATTCATAGACAAAATGTTTAATTTGTCTATGGTAGCGGAAATTTGTCTATGGCTTCCATACAAAAAATCTGCTACCATAGACAAATTTCCGCTACCATAGACAAATTTCCGCTACTTCCGCTAATTCCGCGAGGAAAACCGCTAGGTGTGTGGAGACCCTAAAACCGTGAAACCAGCAGCACTAATTCTTATGATCGCCTGCCATCTGACCTTCCATCCCAGATGGGAGACTAGGCCTTATAATTATTATATGCTGTTTTATTTCGAATACAAATTCAATATAACTTATCCGTAAATAAATATTGGCCAGTAAATCTTGCTGTTTTTGCCTTTCTTTGTTCATAGAATTGAATGCGGTGACTCTAGGAAATATTACACAATCTGCACCAACTCACATTTTTTTTTTGTCATTCCAGGAGGAGGAAATGTTCCGAAACATGCTCCGGCGGCTCAACCACATCATCCAGACCGCCAACGAGGCCGACGTGCGCATCATGATCGACGCCGAGCAGACTTACTTCCAGCCCGCCATCAGCCGCATCTGTCTCGAGATGATGCGCCGGTATAACAAGGTAACAGTAACTAACTCATCTTCTATTTATACAGTCAGCAGCAGTAGCTGAGCGGGTGAAGTGTCAAAATTAGCTTGACACGACTTTATTGTTCAGAGAATAAGAGCGTGTACAAGTCATTTTAAACACCCTATCCGCTTAGCTACTTCTGCTGCTGACTGTACATACTGGCAAGCAATGTGGCGGCAAGCGGTGCAGCAACTGGGGGGTGATTTTTGAGATTCGAGCACTCGAAAGTGACATTTAAAACGCTGAATAAAAACAATGAAGTTACGTTTTAAAAATAACTTAATTTAAACTATTAATTTCATGCAAAAAAATTGGTGACAAACTTTTGTGTGCGATTATTTTCGAGCGTAATTTTTTGGGATTCTAGTGCTCGGCTGCCAGAAATCGCCCCCGCGCTTAGTTCCTGGTAAATAAATGTCAAAAATATGGGAGTGACCGCTGCACTGGTCATTGAGGGCGTATACTAATGCATTGCCTGGTTCTTCTCTAGACATTTTAATAGCAGTACATCAATAGATTATGGGACCTCTTACACAAACCTATCCCTACCTACCTATGTTAGGCTACCTTTATTGTCTTGCAGGACAAGTTCCTCGTGTTCAACACGTACCAGACCTACCTGAAGAACACCTACAACGAGATCCTCACGGACCTGGAGCAGGCTGAGCGTCAGAACTTCTACTGGGGCGCCAAGCTCGTTCGCGGCGCTTACATTGAGCAGGTTAGATTGTTAAATGTGCTACCAATTTCGTAATTTTTTCCTATATGTAGATGTCAGAGAAACCTATAAACACTACCGCTAGATTTCTTGTAAGGACTTTTTGTTTTTAATCTCATATTAGTAAGGTCATGCATCTTTATCATCAGGTTAATACGAGTACAGTATCGTCATCAACATTTTCATTGATTAAGTTTCAGAAAGCATAAGTCTGATTCCAACAATACCGGTTATATTAAATGGCCAAATTATCTGTACACTGAACTATTGACCTGCCTAGTATTTCGTGTTGATGAGATCAGGGACCGGAAAATCCCTTAATTTGGATTTGATTAATCTTTTCGATAGGGTAACCCAATGATAGGGTACCTTATCATTGGGGTTACCCTAACGTTACGGTAACCTTTTCAATAAAGATAGCCATATTCAATGTGGTTTCCCTATCGAACTTCTTAACGATAGAGTTTACAATAGCTTGATGGCATTCTAAAAACACTAGATAGGGTAACCTCATTGGGTGTTTTCGATTCGCGAAACGCTTACCTTTGGGTCAGCCAATTATGTGCTTACCGATTCGGTAAGCGCTTACCTTTGGGTAAGCCAATGATGTGCTTACCAAATTGATAGGGTTTGTAAAATCCACCGTATCAAATACCCGATCTAATACCCCTTCATTGTTGACCGGTTCCGGTCCTTGGTTCGGATTGCCCTTGAAAATTGTATTACTGATGTTGGGTTTTAAGTTTAACCATGGCTGATTTGTTCGTGAACAGGAGCGCGCGCGAGCGGCGGCGATGGGCTACGAGGACCCCACGTGCGAGAGCGTGGAGGCCACCACGGTGTCCTTCCACAAGTGTCTCAAGGAGATCCTCTCCAGGGTCAAGGTGGGTTCCGAAACTAGATAAATAAGTTCTTCATTTCGTTTTCTTTTTCTGCAGAATGTAATAGCTTCTCCCGTTTTGGTATAGGTACCCTAACATTACAGTTTTTTAATCTTAGTAATTTGAGAGTGGTAGCTCTCTTCACACACAGAACTATCTCTATCTTAAACAACAGTTACATTGAATTAAAATATGGTTTCATAAATATAAATATGGTTACAAGCGTTGGTAGCCTGACGGTAACGACGTCTGACTTTCAATCCGAAGGTCCCGAGTTCAAACCCCGGCTCGTACCAATGAGTTTTTTCGGAACTTATGTACGAAATATAATTTGATATTTACCAATCGCTATACGGTGAAGGAAAACATCGTGAGGAAACCTGCATACATTCGCGGAGAAATTCAAAGGTGTATGTGAAGTTCCCAACCCGCTTTGGGCCAGCGTGGGGACTATAGCCTGATCCCTCTCGTGCATGAGAGGAGGCCTGTGCCCAGCAGTGGGACGTATAGAGGCTAAACATATGTACATATGTATGGTTTCATATTATCAGCAGCTATATCACCAGTCTTTCAACTTTTTGAGAAGAGCGCTCTAGTCTTAGGCTTTCTCGCTTCCTTTTCGAGGGTCATAGTTTAAAGACCCTTCGACTACCAAATACACGAACAGTATAAACTTAGTTGTTTCTATCATCAATAATCACCTTACTTAATGTTTTGTTCAGGGTCGCGAAGGCAAGGCCTCCCAGCTGGGCATCATGGTGGCGAGCCACAACGAGGACACGGTGCGCTACGCCATCGAGCTGATGCAGCAGCACGGCATCCGCCCCGGCGACAAGGTGGTCTGCTTCGGCCAGCTCTTCGGCATGTGCGACCACGTCACCTTCCCGCTGGGTGAGTACTCATGTCTACTCATGGTTCACTTAAGACTGATGTGCCGACGGAAACTGTCCAAAATTGCGGAATTCTTCATACAGGTAAATTTCGAAAACTTCTCATAATTCTATTTGGGGATCGAAACTTTCCGTTTCTTAATATAAATTACCTATATTTGTTGTCTAAGTTTCTGTTCGTTTTGAAGTTTTCTGCAATACTTAGGGCGTATTATGTAAGTCCGTTGAATACTCTTCTTGAATTCATATTCACAATTATTGATTCCTCTACCAGGTCAAGCGGGCTACTCCGCCTACAAGTACGTGCCGTACGGGCCCGTGATGGAGGTGCTGCCATACTTGTCGCGGCGCGCCAACGAGAACCGCGGCTTCCTCTCCAAGATCAAGAAGGAGAAGAGTCTGCTGCTCAAGGAGATTGCGCGCCGCGTGGTCACCGGACAAATGTTCTACAAACCTGTCGGCAACTACACGCCCGTGTAAATTGAACCGAGTACTGTAGTCTAATTTCCTTTGCGGAGTGTTTCGCGGCGAGTTGAATGTAGTGAGACTTGAGCAGATTGTGATATGAATCATCGGGTTTGTGGAGGATACTGGCCGGTTGGAATGTCTATGAGAGTTAAGGTAAGCTTGAAACGTCTGTTATTTACTGTAATATGGTTAAAAAGAAATAAATCCTGGGTACTACCAAGGAGTGTAGCAGTAGCGACTTCTGTATGGGAAAATAGTTCCTTGCGGATGACAAAACTACTAACGCCATCTATATGGCAATAGTGGTAAGCTTTTATCAATCCAATAAAAATGTCACAGTGAATCTGTGATTTGGCGTTTTATGCTTACCGAGTACTGTGCATCTCACTCACTGTAACAGTAACTTTACACGTAAGAATGAGACGTAAACAAAAATGGCGGCTGACACCGGCGTATTTTCGAACCTTGTTTTACTAGTCAATGGAAACGGTCAGTATTTTCGAATGTCACTTAATGTCGATATGTGTGTGAACGGGTCAATTCAACAGTACACGAGAATCTGTATAATATCAATGTCAAAATGGATCAAATGTTACAAACGTGAATGTATCCCGCTTGTCATTAGGAAATTAATTGTATTTATTTTAATGCTTAATTTATTGTAAAGGGTTATCGACTTTACGTAGTTGAAACAAGTCCAAATTAACTTAAACAGTTAAACATGTCTTATTTACAGGCATGGAGCAGTTGTAATTACAAAATCATTGCTTCTATGCTATATTTATAGGAGTTTTACAAATGCAATCAATTATGTGTCCTATTATCTGACCGTAGGGTCTTTATTACTGTGTTTATTTATTAAAAAAATCGTTTCATCTATAGTATCCGCAGAATTAAGTGGCGACAGAGGTCATAAAACACCTCTTTCACTGTTGACCAGCCATCATTTCATTGCAAGAGAGAAGGAGACAGCATTATGAACTCAGTCGCCAATTAGTCTTGCGACTACTATAAATATATGTATTTCAACTAGCTTTGTTCTGTGATTTGTCAAATGATATTAGACCTTATGACTCGTTCTCAAGGAAGGTTTTACATGAACACTCGCGAGTCTGGTGCATGAAAGGACGACTTTGGTGAAATATTAAGGCCTGTAACGATTTTTGTTATAAAAAAAAACAAAATATAATTTTGTGAGTTCAAACTGTTGTTATACATATCTATTATGTGTATGATAAAATTGATAAATATTAATTAGTGTATCTTTTATATTGACTTAGTCATTATATAATGTGTATTAATATTAAATTATAAATGTTATAAGATTGTTATATCTATCTATATATTATACGATTTAAATACGTAATTATACATTTTTATATTGTATATTATATATATTTATAAATGTATGCTGTGTATAGTGTTACTTGCCTTAAAATATCACCTAAAATCGTGTCTGTATGTAACTAGTTACGAGAGATGTTAAATGTTTCTTTTAGACAATAACGAATATGTAGAAATTGATGGTTCTAGAATATAAATAAACATAATGAGAAATGACTTTCTAAATAGCTTATTTCTTTTGGTATTGGAGATTGAACTCAAGTTTAAATGAGTTCGATTTTACTAATGGACTAAAACAGAAATAAGCGATTTTGAAAAAAAAATACATAAGTTTAGAAATGTCTCTGGTCTGCGTCCATTATTATTATTTTTGATTCAGCTTTATTAAAACTCCAGTTTTCATCGAAAATACCAGTATAATGCAGTTTTAATAAAGTTGAGTAACAATTTAATTTATTTTTATTATAATTTATTTTACCGAATAACTACAAAACCTCGTATTGTAAATGTAGTTTTTTGTTTACTGTTGGCGCCGTTTGTCGTGTTTTACTACTTACTAGACTAAGTTGTGCTACTTTGATATTGATATACCATTGCAATGTATACCGGGCAATTCACTTCGTGTTTTTTTTATCGGGTTTCGCTATTTGCATACCTTTCCCCAATAAGACCAACAAAGGTTTAAAAAAACATGAATTGTGTCACCAGTTTTATATTAATTCATTTTCACGGAGTTTTGTCTATTGTAAGACAAAACTCTCAGAGAAATATGAAGTTTACAAATAACAGTCGGTAAGTAGCGCCATCTGTTAAAGTAGTACGCAGTCATGAGTTTGTTTTGCAATATTAGGTTATTCAATGTCACGTTTGAACAACTATTTACTTAAACCGAATACGAATGCATTTCGTTGTGTTCCAGTTATGAATTAAGTTAGAAATCTGAATTTTCATGTTATTTATTATGTAATATAGATAGCTGGCCCAATGAATTGTCCTAGCTACTGATAATATGGGTTATACACGCGGTGGAACAGTTCTTTAAATTGTTATAATAGTGTGTTACAAATGTTAATGTATATGAGCTGGCTATTTAACATTTAAAACTATTTCAGCATTACCATTGCATAACTTTTCGAAAAAATACAATGCTAGGAAAAATTGTGCGCTGTGAGTTTTATTATATGAAAGATTCATCGCTGTTATTATAACCCATATTTAAATGATATCTAAGGAATAAATGGCTTGCAAATTTTATTATTTTGTAAAGCACACAGCAATCTCCCGTTGCCACCTCGGATCAGTTCCTAATTCATTGTTTTAGGTTCAATTTATTTAAAAATATTTGTTTTTATTTTGCTTTGTAAACTATTATTAAGTTACAAAGCCATATAATTTAGATCGTATTAACCTCGACGTGAATGATGACATATTTAGCACAAGTGTTCATACCCAAATAAGATAACCATACTAACATTTAATGAAAGCTCTAAAAAGCGATGGGCTGCGAATCATATAGGTATTGCATATGTAAAGTCTAGGGCCTATGTTAAATCCTTGCGAAACACCTTCAATGTTTTACGTGCAGACTAATGGGAAACCATTTAAAACTAGTTTTTTTAACACAATAAAGTGAAAGGGGGTTAAATAATTTGGTGAAAATATATAAAATTTGATATATCTTGGATTTTATGTGATTTACAGTGTCAAATGCCTCGAGTAAGTCCAAACTATTTAAGGTTAAAAAACTTGTGCGAAATATATGAAATTAACGAATCTCATTGCATTTTCAGTATTAATGTTTACGTCGGGGTTTTCTGATAATTGTTAATTTGGTATTATGTTGTTTAATTCAATTTATTTGTAAGCGGTTTTTCGTTATTTACCGTCGCTTATCATAATTGTGATGCTATTTTTAGATTATTTTACGAATAGACATTTAATAAAGACATAAGCTCGTTTTGATAATTTATTTTTATTTCAATCCTTTCTATTATTTTATAACATTACATTCAACAGACTAAACATACCTTACATTATATTATAAACTATCATTTAATTACCTATCAATTGATTGTAAAACGTGTGCTCATTTTACAAAGACTCTTTTAAAGATCTCTATTGTTATAGCTGTAAATTACATAATAAATAATAATATGATACTCACAGTTTTGCCGATACTTTCTCAGAATGTCAAAACCAGTTTATCAATAAAGGTTCTGAATAATCAACAAATCCGATGTCCTAATACTGAATCAAATTAACTACGATGTTGCACTTGAAATTTACCTTAAATGGAATAATTATTGAAATATCAGGGTCGGTTGGGACTATAGTACAGTATATTTTGCTTTTTAGTAGGATCTACATCAAGGGCAAAGCGGGAAAATTTTCAGGTATCTTTTCCACAGTCTAAATAGGTTTTTTTTACTGGATTTAGGTGTATGACAAAGTCTAGGAGTTATAAGTTATAAGTAAAAGTAAGCATACTCAATCTTGCAGTATAAAAGGGTAAAAACGCCCATTCAAAACAGGAATAACTTTTCTTAAAGTGTTTATGAAACTGTTATCAAGGTTAAAATTGCTAACAAGTGTCAACAACTTACCGGCTTACCCTATAATACAGGATATATCCGAATATTTATGAAAAATATAGACTTGTAGCATTGGGACAACGCCTAATTTTTGTGTAATATAAGATAATATAAATAGTGCTTTTCTGAAATAAGAATAAAATTGAATTCGAAGACCGACCCTGCATAGTATAGCAATGAGTAATTATTGCAGACAATAATAGTAATATTTACTTGTATGTTATTGTCATTATCGGTCCGTGTTGATTGGTATTATATATTTGCGCCCTTTTTCAAAACCGACTTTAAAATATACTATGTACAGTCGCCATCTAATATTTCGGAGTAATGTTTATAAGGTTAAAAAAAAAGCTAATTGAAAAGGTTTAAACTTACGACACGAACGCCATTGATATGTCGGCGGCCGATCGCAAAATCAGGCAGATCGTGAAATTCCTAGGCATATCGGGAAACGTGAAAATCTTTGACTCGTTCCATGGGTTGACGGAGCCCCGCTAAGCGGGGCTCCTATTTCTGGGCAGTTTGCCCTTCGCAACCTAGCGAACCTAACCTAGCTATACATTGGTTTAATGAATTAATTAATTTTTTTTTTTTTTTTTAATCTCATTTATTTATTTAATCTTTATTGCACAATAAAAGAAAGTACAAATGGCGGACTCACGTAATGCCTTAAGGCATTCTCTACCAGTCAACCATTGGGCCAAACAGAAACAGATTGGTGCAGGATTATAAGAGCAGAGATGACGTGAAAAAAAAAACAAATCACATTAATATACCTAATAATGATGATTAATACACGTACATAAATACTCAATACTATAAACATACATATATAAGTACATGCTATAATAAATACATAATATTATTGTACCCATGCGACTATCGTTAAAACATTACGCAGGAACATTACGATCTGCCTGATTTTACGATCGGCCGCCGACAGATACAATACAAACTATGATACAATATAACAATGCAAACGCCTTCGTATTTTCGGCACCTAAGTAAGTATTAAATATATATCTTAAGTTTGAATGGTATACAATGGATGATGTCCTATTTAATGTGGTATTATGGGTACCTACGTAAATCGTAACACTTTTTTGGCATTATTTTTTACCAAGAGAGGGTTTGTTGAAAAGGAAAAGCCACCTTCGGCTATATCGAAACGCTTGCATAAATAAAATATAGAGCTAGGTCCTAAGTGACGGTAGGCTTCAGTAGCTTTATGTTAAGTTATCGGGTTTGAAAAAGGGCCTTTAGGTATTTGAGAAATAAAGACGTTTAATGTTGATGTTTTGGTATTATTTATATTTCCCTGATGCTAAAAACCTTAATCCTATGGAGTCTGCATGTAAGCACATGTAAAATCGCCATCAAATGTATCCAGCCAAGGTACTCAAAAATATCTGAACATGGACTTTAACACATTAACAATACAGGCGTTGTTCAGATATTTGTGACCACCTTGGCCGCTACGATTTAATCTGATGGCGGCTGTAAGTCAGGTTTGAGTTCATAGTTATTCATACAAATAATTATTTTCTTTGCATGTGTTTAATGTGTTTGTAATTATACGCTACTTTAATAGCCCCGCCTTTTAAAGGCCAGCCTGATGGTAAGCAGCTAGCGCAGAATATGGACGTCTGTAACTCCGGAGGTATCACATATATGCGCTCTTTTGAAACCTGTACAATTTTTTGAAGAACCCCATACTGTATACCCTTGGAAAAACAATGGCAGGGAGCTTTTTGATCAGCCGGAGTGATAGCAGAAGGAAATTCCTCATAAATCTCTCGCTGCGCAACCATTTAGGTTCCAGCGTGTGAAGATGAACGCCGGGCGTTGACGATGAAACAATATTTTCTGGCTTTATAACATTGTGAGTACATACCATGGTATCCCGAATTAATTAATTAAAGCTGTTACGTACTTTAGTACCTGTACCTACCTACATTGGTATTGGTTTTACGAAACCTCTGAATTTCTTCGTATAGTCGCCATCAAATATATCGGAGCGACCATCGTATTCAGAAATATCTGAACATGCGCCTTATCGCCTTGACAATAGAGGCGTTGTTCAGATATATATGACTTCCTTGGCCGCTCCGATTGGACCGGCCAAGGTACTCAAAAATATCTGACGATGAACTTTATCGCCTTGACAATAGAGGCATCGTTCAGATATTTGTGACCACCTTGGCCGCTCCTATATATCTGATGGCGACTGTACATGTGTGCGAGTACCTTCTAGACGTTTCTTTCTCCACCGCAAAACACATTACTCTACACACGAAACACTTACTGGTAAATAAATAGGTACAGTCGCCATCAAATATATTGGAGCGGCCAAGGTACTCAAAAATATCTGACCATGGACTTTATCGCCTTGACAATAGAGGCATCGTAAGATAGCGTTCAGATATTTGTGACCACCTTGGCCGCTCCTATATATCTGATGGCGACTGTACACGTGTGTTGTGCGAGGTGCGAGTACAGTCGCCATCAAATATATCAGAGCGGCCAGGGTACTCAAAAATATCTGAGCATGGGCTTTATCGCCTTGAATGACAATAGATGCGTTGTTCAGATATTTGTGACCACCTTGGCCGCTCCGATATATCTGATGGCGACTGTACCTTCAAGACGTGTCTTCCTTCATCACAAAACACAATACTTTATAAAATATAATATTTCTGGTAAATAAATAGGTACCACGTAGGTAGGTACAGTGGCCAACAGATATATCGGAGCGGTCAAGGTGGTCACAAATATCGGAACAACGCCTCTATTGTCAAGGAGATAAAGTGCATGTTCAGATACTTTTGAGTACCTTGTCCGCTCCGATATATCTGATGGCAACTGTACGTATAAAATTTGTTATTTCATGTTTCTCAAAATACTATCACACTTACCATATATTTTTATTATTGCACCAAACAATAGCTTCAATTTCAGTCAAATATAATGGAACAAGAAATAAACAACCCTGAAATGAAAACAAATAGGGTTGCAGGAATTTATTCCCGCGGGATCACCCCCGACCCGAGCCCAACACAGAAGACAGAACTGAACAGAGGAACAATTTCATATTTTCTCTTTTATCTTACAGCCTATTGGCGCCTTTCTGTAACGCCCTTCACTGTAATGGGCATTTTAGAATAAAATAAAGTTGACTAGATTCACTATTTTTCATTTTATAATTAATCGGCAATCGCCCTTAGGCCCATTACCTCTAAGTACAGTCGCCATTCGTTATATCAGAGCGGCCAAGGTGGTCACAAATATCTGAACAACGCATAGTTAAGGCAATAAAGTGCATGTTCAGATATTTTTGAGTACCCTGGCCGCTGCGATATATTTGATGGCGACTGTACATTACATCTAAGATGTGACATTTCTTATACGAGTAGTGATAACCCAACAAAAAGAGTGAAAATAATTGTTCAATGTCATGTTCTCATTTACGCGCATGCCAAAACGAATTACCATGATGTGAATATGGTACTTAGCTGTAGCGTAGCCCATATTTTTACTCAGGAATCCTGTACGGCTAGATTCAGTCTCGTTTTTGTCAAAATTATGATTGAAAATCGTGTGAGTTTAAATTTGTGCATGTGCTTACTTATTTATCTATGCCGTACTCCCAAAAATGAGTGTTTATCACTTTAAACTTGTTACTCTGCTCAGTTCAATCCTCGGTGCCTCTGCTGCAGGACATTAATAATACAACAGGTTGCACTGTCAACAATAAATAACAATATTTATTTATCTCCCTGACATAAAACTTTAATTCTATTATTATTAATACATATTACCTATGCTTAGTAAACTAATGCAGTGACAATATTTGTGCTATTTTCTAATATAATGTATTTATTTCGGTTGTCAATAAGGTACAGTCAGCAGCAAAAGTAGCTAAGCGGCTAGGGTGTTCAAAATAAGCTGGACAAGACTTTATTTTTAAGAGAATAAGTGCATGTGTAGGTCATTTTGTAAACCCTACCCGCTTAGCTACTTCTGCTGCTGACTGTACTGCTATAAAAATTATTTTAAAATGAACTTTATGATCAACAAAAAATTGGGTGTCTTTAGCCTCAAAAGAGCTAGTTCAGAGTACAGATAAAATCTTTCGATCATGTATTATAAAATGTTACATAATATTTTAAACTGTACCAAGGTAAAATTCTTAATTCAGTGGAATGATTGGACAGCTTTATACATTTTTGCCAGTAGCTGCCGTTTTGTAACCCACTCAAAAATGTAATTTTAACGTAACAGAAAATATACAATAGTAGGTAATAGTAGGTATATTCAGAGCAATGACGCGTAGTTTCAGTGTCCGCGAAGCAATCGGAAAACAACCCTGTGGGGTGGGCCCGTGCAAACCGAACTGACCCACTTTGGGTTCGGTTTTTCATCCTTCTCCCCCCCCTCAATTTCCAGTATATGTATGTGGACAAGAACGAGCATGTACATTGCCATTCACACCGGCTAGTAGTCGGTTATCGATCCGTCACAGTTGGAAGCCGTCAGCAAAATGAGGGGGAGATGAAAAACCAAATACAACGTGGGTCAATTCGGGTTACACAGGGCGGTTCCACAACACGTAAGGAGCTTAAATACCGCGAGCCATCCGATTGCCTCTCGGTCACTGTAACTACGCGCCATCGCTTTAACTAGTAGTCCTAATGGTATCATTCCTATGGAATGGCAGATAATGTTACAAAAAATCATTGCTCACTGAAATATTTTCTTACATATTCAACCGAACATGTGAATTTGTGTCAGGCTGAACACACACCACACTCGACCTACCTTCAGGCGCGACGTTTTCGAATAAATTGTTGACTATGTGAGCAGCAAATCCATTACTCGGTTGACTGAATCTAAAACATACTCTTCACTGAATCCACCGTCATGCTTTCATGGCCTCACCGGCTTAAAAAAATGCCGGCTTGTTGCCTCCACAATTGAGCCTGGAGTACGCTCGGCAACCCAATCCCATGTAAGGTATTTAGTTTATATTTATACGAAAGCGACTGCTATCCGATCTTCGAACTCATAGAGGGAACTAGGTCATATTGGGTTCAGGTACGATTTCCTCACGACGTTTTTCTTTTGGGCTGGACTGGTAAAAATGGTAAATAGATATCAAATCTCCTGGACCGGTAAACTGATATTTCGTACTTAAGTTCCGAAAAACTCAGTGCAAAAACTAGTCAAGCGGTTGAGGTGTTTAAAATGAGCTGGACACGACTTTATTGTTAAGAGAATAAGAGCGCGTGTAGGTCATTTTGAACACCTCACCCTCATAGCTACTTCTACTACTCGGGGTTTGAACTTGAACCCGAGACCTCCGGATTGAAATTGAAAGTCGGACATTTTCAATAACAAAATACTCAATCAGACTTTTAAAACCAGTTTAAAGAACAATGTCCAGCCAGATAGGGCACGGCTTTAATTGGAAACTTTAAATGGGTCGGTCGTTATGCGTGCCCCAGTTGCCAAGGTCGGCGCGACATTTTAAACATAGGCCTCTATGAGTCTGCAGTCTACCTGATAATCTTGATGACGCATGGAACTACAAGATATGCCCGTGACTTTGCGTAGAAGTCATTTTAACTGTCAATTCCCTTTTCAACCCCTTAAAAGATGAATTTTAAAATATATTTCACGACATTTGAAGAACAAAAACCAAATCCGGACAAAACATGGAATTAAACTCACACGATTTTCACTCATTATTTTGACAAAACACGGGACCCCCATTAAGTCCCGTGTTTTGTCAAAATAATAAAACATGGAATTTTCGGCCGAGTTTTTTTGGTAATAAGAGACTTGTTCATTCCATTTTGAGTTGAGTTGTTTTTAGCATTTCTCAAGAATACTCTTCTCCCAATAGCTAGCGATACACGCACAGATGTGGGCACATCTGATCGTGTTTCGACGGATGTGCCCGGCGGACAAATCCGTGCGTGTATGGCGCGAATTGGACACGGATATGTCTGCGGACACATCTGAATAGCGCCATACACGAACGGATCTGTGATCTGTCCGCCGGGCATATCCGTCGGACAAATCCGGCGGGCACATCTGTGCGTGTATCCCTAGCTATTCTCCCAATCTCGCGGAAGAAATTTCTTATTAGGTATATCGGGAAATAGAAGATTATAAGAGCAAAGGTGAACTACATAGGAAACTTTTGGCAGAAAGTTTTTTTTTTTGGTAGATAGGACACACTGATTTTGACCCTACCTGCTCTAGTCCTGATAAGACGAGGAATATAAATAATATCCTCTTCTCTTGGGAAGCTTTGCGAGTGGATTTAAGTTGGCTATCCGACCGAGAGGGATGTATCGGGAATCCTGCGGACTTCGGCGAGCGCCTCGTTTCAAACGCATTACGACATGGACTCCTATTCGACATGTCAAACTGCGGCACGTGGATATCCATGCGAGATTACTATTGTTATATTTAAAATAAATGTGTACCTATACATGTTTATGTTGCCACACCCTATAAGGGTCCATGTATATTTCTAATATGTATTTTGGTTTGCAACAAAGATCTCTTATCTCTTAAGTCCTCAGAGTTTCTTGCCATTATACTTCTCGGGTCAGAGATGTAGCAGGGTTAGAACCGGTCCATAATTGCAAGGTCGGCATTGTAAGGAATTAAATTGAAGAATAATATCTTACATCTTTGACACATGTACTGAATGATCAAAAGTGTTTTCGGTTGTCGAGTTGAGCCCCTGGACGAAAAGTAGAAATCGTCTCCCTTTCCTCGGCAAGCTTTGTGAGTTTTAGTGTTGAGATTTAAGTTGGATATTCGACCGACAGTGACGTATCGGAAAATATGGCCTACATTAAATGCTTAATGTGTAGCACAAAAAAACAGTATAACTAGGTACATCCACAGACTTTAATTAAGGGTTTACTTTATATTGGATATTTCATAAAGTCTGTGACTGTAGGTATCTTAGTGTCTGTGTATGAGTGTCGTACACATACATGGTGTAACAAAAATACTGGTGATCCTTTTAAGGGCATAATTGGTATCGCATTCTAGTTATGAAAAAGTGAGAAAATATTTTTTTCTTGCGAAAAAAAATGTTGCTTTTGTATGGAGGGTTGGACCGGCTGGGATGGGACGACGTGTCCCATACAAAAAAAAAAAGTTCGCGTCAAAACATTTCTTTCCTACTTTTCTTACTCGCAATACGATACCAAATATGCCCTTAAACGGATCACCAGTAATTTTGTTACACCCTGTATGTACCTACCTAGTAAAAACAGAGTTTTGACTGATCCAGACGAACTCACCTAGGGAATGCAACCTTTCTCATACAAAATAAAAATAAGTTACATTCTTTAAGACTTACCCTCATTGACCATAATTATTCTGTCTTTTTCCCCACTTTCCCCAGTAAGATTTGCGAGGAGATTTAAGCGACTATCCGATCGACAGTGACGTATCGGTAATCCTACGGACTTAGCTGAACGAAAGTTTTATTTCAAACACATTATAGGGTCGGGAATCGGGAACAACTTTATATGGGAAACTTCTTATATTTAGGTGCGGTTTCTTAGGGAGAATAGCTAGGGATACACGCACAGATCGGCCCGGATATACCCGGCGGACAGATCTGTCCATGTATGGTGCTATTCAGATATGTCCGCAGTGAAATCCGTGTCTAATTCGTGCCATACATGGATGGATCTGTCCGCCGGGCATATCCGCCAGACAAATCCGGCTAGATCTGTGCATATATCCCTAGCTAATAATCAGTGATCGGCGAAAAGGATTCCACACCGCGGGAATTCAACTAGACATAGTATTATGGATGCGCCGTTTCGCCCGCCATACCAATTAAACTGCTCGAAAATATACGTGTTTGTATTATGTTTAATACAATGAATCAGTGTCGGTTACGACTTGTAACTAGTAGTCCGCCCCGAACTAAGAACTCGCTCGTTGACCAGTAAAATAATGGTTTGTTATTTTAATTTTATAGAGACGAAGAAAATAACAAGAAATACTATGCGAAATAAATAATTTCATTAAAATACTTAATTACAAATGTTTGTGAAAATTACTGTAATTTTATTTTTCTATCCCGCAAATGCCGCGGCATATCCATACTGGCATAATGATTGACGTCATTCACCCCGTGTGGAATCCTTTTCGCCGATCACTGCTAATAATCCTAGAGCGGTTGGCACTTATGTTAAATTAAATTGACCGACTTATAGATAGATTAATGCCATTGTGGTTTGTCAATAAACAGTTATCTCTTGGCAATAAAAATTCAATACAATTTAATATTCATTTATTTCGTAACACAACAGCTTCATACAATAGGCGTTACAATAATTTACAATTAAAGATAATAACTAAAATTAAAATAAATGACGTAAGGGATGCTGAATTAATTGTCGCAAAATGTATAATTTATATATTGCAATCGTAGGTATTTTTGCATTCATTATATTTTAAAGTGTTTGTGCAAAAAGCAAGCATTTGCAACGTTTTAAATTTATTTCTAAAAGAGTGAAGAAAAAATGTTAAATTTATTTCGTATTTTTTTTACGAAAGATAGGTTTTTTATGCATAGGTTGAGCCAACGCATATAAATAGTTGTTATTAATGAATTTCTATTCACAATACAGGCTATAATAAAAATAGTGGCGACTCGGGATAAAATAAGTTAACCCCTATAGGTCTATTTCGAGAAAAAAACTTACGTTCCTCTAAACAGAATAGCCAGGGATACACATAGAGATGTGACCGCCGCATTTGTCCGGCGGATATGCCCAGCGGACAGATCCGTCCATGTATGGCGCTATTCAGATGTATCCGCAGACAAATCCGTGTCCAATTCGCGCCATACATGGACGGATCTGTCCGGCGGATATGCCCGGCGGGCACATCTGTGCGTGTATTCCTAGCTAATATGGTACTTACCGATTATGCTCGAGTTGACGGGTACCTACTGTTTTTATTACACTGTGATGGTTACATCCTGTATTAATGGAAGTAAGTTTTTAAGGACCCATATACACTTGTTTTTTATTCGATTACAAGAAAAATTGATTACAATAGAGTCGAATAGAATAGAGATATGTGTATAGTTTTATAGGTAAAATGCGGGAAGTTGTATATGAATAATTCTGAATATCAGATGAATCCGAAATTTACTGAAAAATCTATCAACAAAATAAGTCCATTTTCGGAATTTCACGCATTTTTATCTTACTCGGAATTACTCGAATACATCTTATTGAAAGCTTTGAAAATACTTTTTTTAATCAAGTATCAAAATATGGGAAACTAAAAAAAGGTTACTGAGTTTTTTTATTTAATTGAATATGTTTAATAGTCTGTCAAATGGTTTGATTGAAATGACTAAATTCTCGTAAAGGTACTTATTCAAAATACTTTGTATAGTTTAGCCTCATTGACAATTAACATTTATTATAATTTGGTTAACAACAAACACTAACTAAACTTATATATAATTAGTTATATACAAACATTTTTTATGTACAAACATCTTGATCAACAATTTTATAGGTATATACAGAGTGTAACAAAAATACTGGTGATCCGTTTAAGAGCATAATTAGTATCGTATTCATCATCATCATCATCATCATCTCAGCCGTAAGACGTCCACTGCTGAACGGTCGGTCGGCGGTCGTCGGTGGTCGGAAGCGACTTGCATCCAGCGTCTTCCGAGCTATGGAGAGGGCTATGCTCGGAGTTTCTACGTGATCGAATCAGAAATGAGGAGATCCGTAGACGAACTAAAGTTACCGACTATCCACAGGATTAGTATCGTATTGCGGGTAAGAAAATGTAGGAGAATATTTTCTTGGCAGCGAAAACATTTTTTTTGTACGGGAGACGTCGTCCTAGCCGGCCAACCCTCCATACAAAACTATTTTTTATAAGAAATTTTTTTTCTTAGATTTTCATAATTATAATACGATACCAATTATGCCCTTAAAAGGATCACCAGTATTTTTGTTACACCTTGTATTATGTGCAGTCATATGATGCCGTTTTTTTTATTTTACAGTTTATTTAAATATCGTCAACGTGACGTGTCAGTTCTTAAAAGTTGGAGGCATCGCAGGTGCTTTACGAACAAAAATTAAATAAAAAGTAAAATTTGCAGATATGCAAGTATCGGAAAGTTAATTTTCTTGAATTACATATTACAAATAGTTTTATGAGAGCGAGAGACAGTGATTTAGAAATGTATATAAGTTTGAGAATTTCCTATTATAAATCTTTTAATGGGGTTAAAATCCACATATTATCATTGGTTCCAACTCCAAAAGAGTTTCTTATCTCATAAATCAATATTAAATATTACGGGGCTATAACACAAATCGACTTAGTCCCACAATAAGCTCAACAAGGCTTTGGTTGTGGGTCTTCGTCGATCGGTATAAGGGTTTAGAATTGATATATCAAAAAATCCAGTCACTATAATATAATCCGATAGTTCAGAAGGTCTACCGCGAACCGAAAATCCAAACTTCGTCGTTATCGTCCTCTCTATCGCACTTGGTAATTCGAACAAACGAGACGCATACTCGTATAACGAAATTTCGACTTATCACTGCAGGCGCTTACTCACGGCCTCTCTGCTTGCTTGCTTGTAAATATACAGAGTGGGCCCATGTCATGTCAAAAACTTATATGTACAGTGAATTATTAATGCGGCTACACGAACTCACGAAGGCTGATTTGAGACAGGAATAGACCCGGCCTCCGATAACAACGGTCCATTGCTCATGCAGTCACCGTCTCGCTGCCTTAGTAAATATACAGAATGGACAAAGTGAGAAAAGTAAGAAGCCTAATAAGTCGTTTTTCTTATTGATTGTGTAAGACTCTAAAATAAAGTAAAAATAAAAAATGTTTTTTTAAGCCGCAATGAGACGAAAGAAATAATCTAAAGCCGCAACAGCCTTTAAGTTCTACGGAAACAAAAATGAAAGTGTATATTTTATTTTTCTTGACATTGTATTGTAGCATATTACAAAAAAAAATGCACTAGTTAGAGTAATATTTTTTAAACGTCTAAATATTAACAAGAGCTTTTTAGTATCATCCGGATATCATTAAAAAAACAACACTATACCTACAATCTCTTAGAAATAGTCACATTTTTCAGATTGCCGCGTGTCTTAACTTTCTGAGCCCCATATATCAGCGTAAGCCATGTGTCGCGCCGGTACAGGGAAAATAAACCTTATACAAACGTGTGTACGTTGACATTGCATTGAAAGCTATACACTGGTCGCTGGCTGGGAATGATAGCGATTTGATGAGTCCTTGGTGTAGTTGTAGTATGTATGTAGTTGACGTCTTCGTATGCGTACAGGGTCACCTTGTGTAAAAATACTGACGGAATATATTATTTATTTATTTATTTATTTATTCAAATTATTCGTTACACAGCATTACAGTAAAAACCAAGGCACTGCGAACTACAAAACAAAACATATAAAATAATTTAAGACTAGTTTGATCTAGGCGATGCAACTTCGTGGCTCCGTTGCGTCGTCTGATCTGGTGCAGGATTCGGCAGAGTGCCCCGGAACCGCCGAAACACAACACCCTTCGGCCAGATAGAGGCTTATATGAACTGAAATAGATGTCATATACTTCAGAAAAAGTGACCAACCAAGTCCTCCGGTGTCCGAGGCCAGATTCGAACTGTATCTTCAGCTATCGCGGCTGACGCGCTGACACTACACCACCCGGAATAAATGAAGTTCAAAACTAAACTTGATTTTATTATTATCATGGTATGAATTTGCCGAACTGTTAATATCTTTATTACGTCCGGCGGACAGATCCGTCAATGTATAACGATTCAGATCTGTCCGCCGATATATCTGTTCTCATTTTCTTGTATACATTGACGGATATGCTCGGCAGATCCGGCGGGCAGATCTATGCGTGTTTGTGTGTATACTAATAAGGATAATACAGAAAACTAACATTTATAAGTAAATATTAAAAAGCATGAAGAACTTCGTTTAAAATTGTCATAAATTTTTTGGGGCTACCTCTCTGTTTTTATTGCACGTACTGCATTTGAAATTCATCGCTATGCTACACACTGTAACCTTAATATAATAACTTGGGTTTCCCGGTATGTTGCCAAAATGCTTCGTAGAGGCGTGACGACAACGTGCGCGAATGGGTTAAGTGCTACGGCGTAGACATACTGCGACGTAGAGGCGGTACGAAAAGCTAGGGATACACGCACAGATGTGCCCGCCGGATTTGTCCGACGGATATGCCCGGCCGACAGATCCGTTCGTGTATGGCGCTATTCCATGGAGGGCCATGGAGAGAAGTCTACTCAATGTTTAAAAAAAAGACAAAATTAAAAATAAGGACATTCGTGAAAGAACTAAGGTAATCGACGCATTACAATATGTCAAAAAAATGAAGTGGAGATGAGCAGGACACATCGCACGCTACGATAGCTCGAGATGGGCAAAAAGAGTGACAGAGTGGAGAGGCCCAGGCAGCGGGGACAGAAGCGCGGGGCGCCCGCTCAAGCGGTGGGCCGACGATATTCGCACAATCGCCGGCAGGGGCTGGCTCTCTTTAGCTCAAGACCGAGATATATGGCAAAAACTGGAGGAGGCCTTTACCCAGAAGGGGATCCTAAAACGAAAATAAATATATATATAAAATTATATGTAATAAATATTACAAACTAGCAGTTGCCCGCGGCTTCGCCCGCGTACATTATGATTAATGCAGATTTCTACTCTTGAATAAAAGTTTTTCCCCGCGACTTCCTTTGCGTAGAATTAGTAATTGACCTCCTTTTTACCCTCTTAGGAAATGACTTCTGGGATAACTATTATGTATCCATCCCCAGAACTCAAACTATCTCTATACCAAATCATCTAAATAGGTTCAGCGGTTATCAATTCCCCATATAAACTTTCAACCCCCTTTTCACCTCTTAAAGGGTTGATTTTCGGGATAAAACTATCCTACATATGTCGTTTTCCGAGGCTCAAACTATCTCTATACCAAGTTTCATCTAAATCGGTTCAACTGAAAATACTTCTCTATAAAACTTCCAACCCCTTTGCTATGCACCCCCGTAAGCTTTGTTTTCCGGGATAAATACAATTTTGCCCCTTCCCGGGACCCAAACTATCTCCATACCAAGTTTCATCTAAATCGGTTCAACATTTAAAAATGCCCCATACAAACTTTTAACCCCCATTTCACAACTTTAAGTAACGATTTTAGGAAATTAAAAAAAAAACACGCAAGTACGGGTCTTACTTGCGCCTCAAAGGTTTCGTACGAACAACTTTTTTATTACATTTTTGAAAAAAGACGCTTTCAGCATGATTTCATGAGAATTAATAGGGCGGCTGAGTGCGAATCGGACACGTACCCCGATTTTTTTTTGTCTTAAGTCGGACTGGTGCTTGACTGCACTCTTATTAGTTTTCCTGTAATTTATACGTAAATAACTATTATATCTGTAATTTTTGCAAATTTTTCTGTCGAACAGTTTCCGATATTGATTAATTTACACCTTTTTTTTAATAACTTCAAAGTTATGTATGTTAAAATTATACTAATTAGAGATCCTCACATTAAGCTCTTTTATTTGATACGCCACACAATAAAGTTATTTGTTTTTTGATTTCTCATTTACCTACCCACAAATCCCCCCCCCCCCCCCTTAATGTTTAAAATTTCATAACTTGGCGTTACATGCCTGCCTTTGGGTCACTGACTTACAAACAAAGTCGCACCATAAGGGTTCCTTTTCTACCATTTTGGTACGAAACCCTAAAAACATCCTTTTCGCTTCCCGGGACTCTCTATACTAAGTTTTATCAAAATCGGTTCAGCTGTTAAAAATTCCCCATTCAAACCTCCAACGCCATTTCATCCCCTTAACCTTAGGGTTAATTTTCGAAATAAAAACTATTTATATGTCCGTTCTCGGGACTTAAATTATCTCTATACAAAGTTTCATCTAAATCGTTCACGTTTAAAAATTCCCCATGCAAACTTGCAACCCCCGTTTCACCCTTAACCTTTAGGGCTGATTTTCGAGGTAAAAACAATTTTATGTTCCTTCTCGGGACTCAAACTATCTGTATGCTAATTAGCATTAAGTTTCATCTAAATCGGTCCAGGTGTTAAAAATTTCCTGATCAAAATTCCAATCCCTTTTTCCTTCAAGGGATGATTTTCGGAACGAAAACAACCCTTAGTCATTTGCAGGGATTCACACTTACTATATACCAAGTTACGTCTAAATCGGTTCAACGGTTTAAAATTCCCTATAAAAACCTGCAACCCCCGTTTCACCCTTAACTTTTTTACCTTTAAGGGTAGTTTTCGTGAAAAAAAACTATTTTTTTCCTCCCCGGGCCTCAAACTATCTGTATACCAAGTTTCATCTAAATCGGTTCAGCTGTGAAAAAATCCTATATAAACTACCAACCCTCTTTTCACCCCTTTACGGGTTAATTTGTTCAATGAAAATAACCCTTAGTCGTTTCCCGGGATTCTAACTATCTATTATATCAAGTTTCATTTAGAATCGGTTCAACGGTTAAAAATTCTCTATACAATCTTCCAATCCCCTTTTCACCCCCTTAAGGGCTGATTTTCGGTATATAAACTACCCTATGTCCTTTCCCGGAGGTAACATTATTTCTTTAACAAAAATTTCGAAATTGATGCCATTTTCGTACTTAATTAACGTCCCAAAATACCATAAATCGACTCCCATATTGATATTTAGTAATTTCAACCCTATTGCACCCCAACAGGGGGATGATATTTCACGCCCGCCACGTTGTATCATAAAATCATTGGTGTTTTCGTAATCAGCGACCCGATAAACCATAGAAAAGATACCCATGTTGATTTTCAGACTTTGTCACCCCCATTTCCCCCTTTATGGGGTTGATATTTCAAAAAACCTGAAACACGTGTTTACATATTTATTGTTAGGAATACTCCCGTGAAGTTTCAAATAAAACAGTCTAACTAATCTTGTTTCCCTATACAAACTTTGGACCCCCATTTCACCCCCTGGGGGATGATATTTTACACCTGCCACGTTGTATAATAAAATGGTTGTTGTTTTCGTAATCAGCGACCCGATAAACCATAGAAACGATACCCGTATTGATTTTCAGACTTTTTCACCCCCATTCCTTTAAGGAGTTGAAGTTTCAAAAAACCTGAAACACGTGTTTACATATGTATTGTTAGGATTACTCCTGTGAAGTTTCAAATAAAACAGTCTAACTAATCTTGTTTCCCTATACAAACTTTGGACCCCCATTTCATCCCCCAGGGGATGATATTTTACACCTGCCACGTTGTATAATAAAATGGTTGTTGTTTTCGTAATCAGCGACCCGATAAAACATAGAAACGATACCCATATTGATTTTCAGACTTTTTCACCCCCATTTCCCCCTTTAAGGAGTTGAATTTTCAAAAAAGCTGAAACACGTGCTTACTCATTTATTGTTAGAAATACTCCGGTGAAGTTTCAAATAAAATAGTCTAACTAATCTTGTTTCCCTATACAAACTTTGGACCCCCATTTCACCCCCTGGGGGATGATATTTTACACCTGCCACGTTGTATGATAATATGGTTGTTGTTTTCGTAATCAGCGACCCGATAAACCATAGGAACGATACCCATATTGATTTTCAGACTTTTTCACCCCCATTTCCCCCTTTAAGGAGTTAAATTTTCAAAAAAGCTGAAACACGTGTTTACTCATTTATTGTTAGAAATACTCCGGTGAAGTTTCAAATAAAATAGTCTAACAAATCTTGTTTCCCCATACAAACTTTGGACCCCCATTTCACCCCCTTACGGGGTGAATTTTGAAAAATCCTTTCTTAGTGCACCCCTAGACCTTATAAGGGACCTACATGCCAAATTTGGAAACTCTAGACCCAGCGGTTTAGGCTGTGCGTTGATATGTCAGTCAGTCAGTCAGTCAGTCAGTCAGTCAGTCAGTTTCTTCTTTTATATATTTAGATGTTACTAATATAATAGTTCGTTAGTTTGTAAGTGTTCAGCATGTAACACAAGGTGTAGGGATCAGTAAATAAAGGCTTTTTATTTTATTTATTTTATTTGTTTATTTTATTTGTTTACTAGCTGTACCCGCGCGGCTTCGCTCGCGTGCGTTGCAGTAGGTTCTGTCACTTTTCGTTACCCTCAACAGTCCATTGCTAAACGCTTTCTACATGTCATATTTCATACAGTATGTTTAGCAGTTTAGCTAAAATTGACTTCTTGCATATAACTTCGACATCCCAAAAGATCGACTGAAAGCGTCTGAGATTTGACTGTGTCAGCCATGGCAAATTAGCAATAGTACAGTGTGTTTTTTGTTTATGCGGGGAGCTCCGCCCCCGAGCCCCCGTTTTTTGCCGCCCATCACGTGATTACCTCTAGCAAAACTCTTCTTCTCCCATTTCAAATATTCACTGTAACAATTTTTGGTATAATTAGCAATAGTACAGTGTGTTTTTTCTTTATGCGGGGGGCTCTGCCGAGCGCCCCTTTCTTTACAGCCCATCACGTGGTAAACTCTATCAAAACTCTTTTTCTCCCATCTCAAATGTTCAACGTATCAGTTTTTGGTATAATTTGCAGTATTTTATTTGCCCCCCGTTCTTTACCGCCCATCACGTAGTAAACTCTCTCAAAACTCTTCTTCTCCCATCTCAAATGTCCAACCTAGAAATTTTTGGTATGATAAGCAATATTGCGGTGTGTTTTTTCTTTCTTGGCCCCCCTTTCTATCCTGCCCATCACATGGTAATCTTTATCAAAACTCTTTTTCTCCCATCTCAAATGTCTAACCTAACAATTTTTGGTATAATAAGCAATAGTAAGGTGTGTTACTTCTGTATGCGGGGGGAGGAGCCCCCTGAGCCCCCTACTTTTTGCCGCCCATAACGTGGTTAACTCTATCAAAACTCTTTTTCTCCCATTTCAAATGTTCAACGTAACAATTTTTGGTATAATAAGCAATAGTACGGTGTGTTTCTTCTTTATGCGGGGGGCTCCGCCCCCCGAGCCCCCCTTTCTTTGCAGCCCGTCACGTAGTAAACTCTATCAAAACACTTTTTCCCCCATCTCAAATGTTCGACGTAACAATTTTTGGTATAATAAGCAATAGTACGGTGTGTTTTTTCTTTATGCGGGGGGCTCCGCCCCCTAAACCCCCTTTCTTTGCGGCCCATCACGTAGTAAACTCTATCAAACTCTTTTTCTCCCATCTCAAATGTTCGACGTAACAATTTTTGGTATAATAAGCAATAGTACGGTGTGTTTTTTCTTTATGCGGGGGGCTCCGCCCCCCCGAGCCCCCCGTTCTTTACCGCCCGTCACGTAGTGTACTCTATCAAAACTCTTCTTCCCCAATCTCAAATGTTCAACGTAGCAATAGTACGATGTGTTTTTTCTTTATGCGGGGGGCTCCGCCCCCCGGAACCCCTCTTACTTTGCGGCCCATCACGTAGTAAACTCTATCAAAACTCTTTTTCTCCCATCTCAAATGTTCGACTTAACAATTTTTGGTATAATAAGCAACAGTGCGGTGTGTTTTTTCTTTATGCGGGGGGCTCCGCCCCCCGAGCCCCCCTTTCTTTGACGCCCATCACGAAGTAAACTCTATCAAACTCTTTTTCTCCCATTTCAAATGTTCGACGTAACAATTTTTGGTATAGTAAGCAATAGTACAGTGTGTTTTTTCTTTATGCGGGGGGCTCTGCCCCCCGAGCCCCCCTTTCTTTGCGGCCCATCACGTAGTAAACTCTATCAAACTCTTTTTCTCCCATCTCAAATGTTCGACGTAACAATTTTTGGTATAATAAGCAACAGTGCGGTGTGTTTTTTCTTTATGCGGGGGGCTCCGCCCCCCGAGCCCCCCCATTCTTTGCGGCCCATCACGTAGTAAACTCTATCAAACTCTTTTTCTCCCATCTCAAATGTTCGACGTAACAATTTTTGGTATAATAAGCAACAGTGCGGTGTGTTTTTTCTTTATGCGGGGGGCTCCGCCCCCCGAGCCCCCCTTTCTTTGCCGCCCATCACGTAGTAAACTCTATCAAACTCTTTTTCTCCCATCTCAAATGTTCGACGTAACAATTTTTGGTATAATAAGCAATAGTACGGTGTGTTTTTTCTTTATGCGGGGGGCTCTGCCCCCCGAGCCCCCCTTTCTTTGCGGCCCATCACGTAGTAAACTCTATCAAACTCTTTTTCTCCTATCTCAAATGTTCGACGTAACAATTTTTGGTATAATAAGCAACAGTGCGGTGTGTTTTTTCTTTATGCGGGGGGCTCCGCCCCCCGAGCCCCCCTTTCTTTGCGGCCCATCACGTAGTAAACTCTATCAAACTCTTTTTCTCCCTTTTTTTTATTTTTTTTTTTATTTTTTTTTATTTTTTATTTTTTTTCTCCCATCTCAAATGTTCGACGTAACAATTTTTGGTATAATAAGCAATAGTACAGTGTGTTTGATCTTTATGCGGGGGGCTCCGCCCCCCGAGCCCCCCCTTTCTTTGCGGCCCATCACACGGCAAACTCTATCAAACTCTTTTTCTCCCATCTCAAATGTTCGACGTAACAATTTTTGGTATAATAAGCAACAGTGCGGTGTGTTTTTTCTTTATGCGGGGGGCCCCGCCCCCCGAGCCCCCCTTTCTTTGCGGCCCATCACGTAGTAAACTCTATCAAACTCTTTTTCTCCCTTTTTTTTTTTTTTTTATTATTTTTTTTTCTCCCATCTCAAATGTTCGACGTAACAATTTTTGGTATAATAAGCAACAGTACAGTGTGTTTTTTCTTTATGCGGGGGGCTCCGCCCCCCGAGCCCCCCTTTCTTTGCGGCCCATCACGTAGTAAACTCTATCAAAACTCTTTTTCTCCCATGTCAAATGTTTGACGTAACAATTTTTGGTATAATAAGCAATAGTACGGTGTGTTTTTTCTTTATGCGGGGGGCTCCGCCCCCCGAGCCCCCCTTTCTTTGCCGCCCATCACGTAGTAAACTCTATCAAACTCTTTTTCTCCCATCTCAAATGTTCGACGTAACAATTTTTGGTATAATAAGCAATAGGACAGTGTGTTTTTTCTTTATGCGGGGGGCTCCGCCCCCCGAGCCCCCCTTTCTTTGCGGCCCATCACGCGGCAAACTCTATCAAAACTCTTTTTCTCCCATCTCAAATGTTTGACGTAACAATTTTTGGTATATTAAGCAATAGTACAGTGTGTTTTTTCTTTCTTTGCGGCCCATCACGTAGTAAACTCTATCAAAACTCTTTTTCTCCCATCTCAAATGTTCAACGTAGCAGTTTTTGGTATAATTTGCAATATTACAGTTTTTTTATTGCGGGGGGCTCCGCCCCCCGAGCCCCCCGTTCTTTACCGCCCGTCACGTAGTGAACTCTATCAAAACTCTTCTTCTCCCATCTCAAATGTTCAAATTAACAATTTTCGGTATATTTAGCTATAGTGTGGTGTCTTTTTTTCTTTTTGCGCCCCCCTCTCTTTGACGCCCCTCACGCGGTGAACTCTATCTACTCTTTTTCGGTAGGGTGTGCCGGTACTTTTCGATTTCCGTGTTTCACTATGTTCCGTTTGTTTTTTTATAGTTAGTTAATTTAACTTTTATTCTTGCAACTTTTGTACATGTCTGTTGTATAGACCCAATGGTTGACTGGTGGAAAATACCATTTGGTATGATGTCCGCCGTTTGGTCTCACAGTTTTGTATTTCGTGCAATATAGTGTAAATAAAAAAAGATTCTTATAGGGAGGCAACGCGCACATAAAACCTCTGGATTTACAGGCGTCCATTGGCTACCCTAAGTGCTTACCATCAGGCGGGTCGTATGATTGTTTGCCATCACCGTGGTTTAAAAAATATGTAGTTGAAATACAAATGCATAAGTATTTATTTACCATATAAAGGCATTTCCCATACAAAGTTTAAACCCCTCTTAAACCCCCTTAAATCCAAAAAGTTGGTTTTTTTTATAGCCTATGTCCTGACCAGAGGTCTGTTGAACCTGCTAGTGAAGTTTTTATCGAAATCGGTTCAGGCGTTTTGACGCCAACTCTCCCCATCCAAACAGACAAACAGACAAACAGACAAACAGACAAAAATTCTAAAAATCGCCGAAACGTGTTCTGTTATCGATTCTAAGAGCTACTAACTCATTTTTTTGCTAATATCTCCAATGTACAGATTTTTGACCCTCTTCACCTTTATTATATGTATAGAAAGAATAGATATAGATAGATGGCGCTATTCACACATCGCACAGGATCGGAACGAATGGCGGAATCTGGTGTCGAATCGTTTACGGATTGATCTGTCACTAAATAATTTTCTGTATGTCGCTATCTGGTAGCCTTGCGGTAAGACGTCCGACTTTCAATCCGGAGGTCTCGGGTTCAAACCCCGGCTCGTACCACTGAGTTTTTCGGAACTTATGTACGAAATATCATTTGATATTTACCAGTCGCTTTTCGATGAAGGAAAACATCGTAAGGAAACCGGACCTAATCCCAAAAAAGGCCTAGTTTCCCCTCTGGGTTGGAAGGTCTGATGGCAGTCGCTTTTGTAAAAACTAATAATAATTGGCATAGGCCAATTCATGGGATTAGGTTGTCAAGCGGACCCCAAGCCGGGATAAACGCTAGGAAGAAGAACTTGTCGAACGAGCGGGAGCGTAAGCGAAGCGGGTTCATACAAACAACTTCTGGCTACTGGGACGATTCGATCACGGAGAGAAATTTTTACTAGAAACAAGTAAAAAATAGTAATTCCCAGGACAAGTAAATAATTTACTAAAAACAAGTAAACTTTACTAAAAACAGGGAAGCGTCTACTTGTTTTTAGTAAACGTTTACTTGTTTTTAGTAAATTATTTACTTGTCCTGGGAATTACTATTTTTTACTTGTTTCTAGTAAAAATTTCTCTCCGTGATCGAATCGTCCCAGTAGCCAGAAGTTGTTTGTATGAACCCGCTTCGCTTACGCTCCCGCTCGTTCGACAAGTTCTTCTTCCTAGCGTTTATCCCGGCTTGGGGTCCGCTTGACAACCTAATCCCATGAATTGGCCTATGCCAATTATTATTAGTTTTTACAAAAGCGACTGCCATCAGACCTTCCAACCCAGAGGGGAAACTAGGCCTTTTTTGGGATTAGGTCCGGTTTCCTTACGATGTTTTCCTTCATCGAAAAGCGACTGGTAAATATCAAATGATATTTCGTACATAAGTTCCGAAAAACTCAGTGGTACGAGCCGGGGTTTGAACCCGAGACCTCCGGATTGAAAGTCGGACGTCTTACCGCAAGGCTACCAGATAGCGACATACAGAAAATTATTTAGTGACAGATCAATCCGTAAAATTACATATTTCCCTTCACAGCTTATATAAGAATCGAACTTAACTTTGAAATGTCAAATATGATTATCTAAAGAGAAGTTCAGTACGTCTTGTCTCGAGGCTTAAAACATTTCAACTTCGCCCCCAATGTCACAAGTCATTCAGCAGTCAGCACTGATAATGTTAAACAAACTCAATTTGACACGCGACCGAGGACGACGCTCTTACTTGACATCTTACAAAGTGATCTTTAGAAATGTCCAATTCGATACAAAACGCCTAACAACATTAACTGACAACGACTCGATCAAAACTTTTCATGAAAGCCCTATTAGGATCTTTGATTATTCAACCAACCGGATGCGACACGCGCTCTCATTTCTATCGGAAAAAGTCTACCGTTTTTTGCGGGGGAGCGGAACGTCAAATGTATGCGTAACGTCAAAATAGCCACGTCAAATAAACGTCAGTCCATACAATGAGTATGACCAATGGTCATACATTTTCGGCAGAGGGGAACGCCTGTCAATGGCCACTCCGCTTGGTTTAAAGCTCTAAGATTAGGATTAACACTCGACTTTCCGAACTTTGTTGATTCGAAATTAGACTGCGAACGAATAAGGTTTCTTTTTAAAAACATTTTAAATAAAATACGACACGAGCAGTTTATAAATATCACACCAAAATGGTAGTTATTTGTTTGAAAAAAAGAAACATTATGTTCGAGGGAGCACAGTTGTACAACAATTTGCCTAATGAAGTAAAACAGTGCACATCATTGAAAATGTTTAAAACCAAATTGAAAGAATTTGTTAATGATAAAATATCTTAAGTGATATCGACAAGCTGGACTTAATCATACATATGTAATTTTCTTAATTTATGCTCATTGTAAGTGAATTTTTGTTCTTTATGAGTAATAAAGTTCTTTAAACCTAAACCTAAAATCGCGGATTCGTAAGAACACTTTGCCTTGAGCTTGTTATTTGAAGTCTTGTTTCTGAAGCCCTCGTAAGAGCTCTTGGCTTAGCGACAACAAGGGCCATGCTGATGATACTGACGATATGAAGAGCACGTGTTTTTTTTTCTTTTAAGGATGTTGGCGACTGACTGGTTTTCTGCCTTTTTACACAGTTTTATTTAGCCACCCCGTGTATTTATTTATGTATGTGCATCAATTATTTGTTTATTTATTAATTAATGTGCATCAAATCTTGTAAGTTAAATTTCAACCACTTCCCGGTGTGTGATTGTGCTGAAATTTGGTATACTTCCGTAGTTTACATGACAATGCTACTAGGTATAGTCAGCAATAATAATGTGTACCATAATAAAATTGGTAGTTACTTGTTATAAGATTTCCATAGAAGAAATATTCAACTAGACGAAGCAATCACCCTAAATAAGTAGAATGAAATTCCGCGTGCGCCTGGCACAGGTCCTGTCGCCATCAAATATATCGGATTGGCCATGGGTAGGTACTCAAAAATATCTGAACATGCAATTATCGCTTTGACAATAGAGGCGTTGTTCAGATATTTGTAACCACCTTGGCCGCTCTGATATATCTGATGGCGACTGCACTTACTTGATACGTATTTTTATTTATAACATAATGTTAAGGAAACACCACTTAGCTAACATTTTTGCAATTTCTTCGGCGTATTAGCATATTTTATTTTAGTGATCAATGCCTGACAGTTGGAACATACTGAGTTCTTCATTGGATATTTCATTCGGAATTTTAAAACACGCGCGTTTAGCTACGATCCAACTTCAATACAACTCTAAGGCTGGCTCTACATGATGGGCCATCATAGGGACGCAGCTATACAACGGAACGAGATGGCTATATCGGTAGCTCCCTCTAACGCATAGCTGCGTCCCTATGATGGCCCATCATGTAGAGGAGCCATAATGCATTAACTACGCAATACAGCTAGCATCCAAATGTCTGAATCAGAGATATCAGAATTTGTTTGAAAATTATTCCGATGCAACTTCAATACAACTTCAATGTTGGTTGATTACTTGTTGTGTGTTGGATAACTCCTTTGAGATACATTGTGTTTTTAACGATTGTGTGTATATTTAAAGTAAGATTACGGCACAGGGTTTAATAACTACACGAAAAAAAAGCTTCCGGGATATTCTCAATCTGAGACATTAGTATATTGTGTTGAAAATATTTCCTTGTGACAAGTATTTACTTCCTTTAACGAAAATAAACTATAGCTTTAAATATAACGAAGCGAATATATTCTTACACATTTTCTAGTTTTCTTTTACCTAAGATAGGTAATACTTGTTTGGTTAAAGTGCAATCTCTCTTATTTACTCAATATACTCTTGAAACAATACATTTTTGTATTTATATTTTAAGAAAACGTGGTTTTATTAAGCGAAGAATCATATTTTTGGTAAAGGAAATAAATACTTGTCACGAGGAAATATTTTCAAGATAGTAATAATGTCTTGGATTGAGAATATCCCGGAAGCTTTTTTTTCCGTGTACCATATTTACGCGATGATGCGGGCGGCAGCTAGTATGTAGGTAATAAAAATATAGGTACTGTAACATTAACTTTAAAACATTCTTCAATACAATTTTCAGCTTTTCCATTTATATCGCAATTAATGTTAATAAGGATAATACTGGCAAAACCCTTGGGCATGTTGTGTCTAATTATAATTTTCCTTCATTTACTTTGATGCCTTCATTAAGAACTTTTCCAAGTAATATCATATGGTTAGAAATTAGGAAAGTTAGGTAATAAGCAAGATTAATAATATTTCATACAGACCGCGGTATTTTGGTTTTAAAATCTTAATAAGATATCTGAAGTTGAGGCGATCGCTCTTTGGATCTCGCGGCCTCGCCCTTTGTATCAAACCCAACCTAACTGTAATTAACCTAAAAAATATCAAAATAATTGGGCCCCTTCGGCATGGTGCCGAGGATGCCCTGCTGTATCGCAATACGAATACGTTGAGCGAGGAAACTGCCAGCTCTTCGGTCACCAGTTGAGTCGACGAGCCTTTTGTACAGGTATTTGTATAGGCATTGCGAGTATTGCGACCCCACGTTCCAAGTCTCGATTCCTAACGGCATATTAATTGCTTTTTTTTCGGCTGCTTTAGACACGGCACTAGCCTTATCACTGGTTCCGGTGAGATGGGAAGGAGCCAGTGTGTCTACGCAGGTAGCGTCCCACACCAGCACCCTTCCCATACTGAACCATGGACATGCCGTCCGGCTAGCTAGCTAAGCAATTTTACGGTGACGGTACGTCATTTAGGGTGGGTTGCACCACGCACAATTAACAGACTCATCAACGTTAAATATGGCGACGGAGCTGTCATCCCATAGAAAACTGTCAAACTTTTCATATACAAGATTTTTTTACGATTAGTCGTAAATAAATCATTTGTTATTTAGCAGGCAATAAATATGTGAGTGCGAGAGGGACGAATTCTACGTGGAACATAAATCACGCTGTCCCTTACCAAGGCGTTGTGTTGGAAAGTGAAGGTAGACCTTTCGGTTATCGCGGCGACAAAAGCGGCCATTATAAAGTTTGCAAATGTCTTTATTAGAAAACTTAATGTCAGAGCTGTCGAGAACTAATTACTAATATAATCTTTACAGTTACTTAATATTTAGGAGCAGTTTACCCTGATTTTAATAAATTTACACTCTTTATACTAACTAATGTGGTTAACTAATTTAGTCAGTCGGTTCAAGTACCCATGTTGGGTAATTACGTCTATCCTAGATATCGGCGTAAATAAAAGGTTCGAGACCCATCTTCTGTGACCAACCTTTGCCTTTCTTTGGTGTAAATTTTTTATCACGGTATCTATAGTAGGCGCACTTGCCCCGACTGACGTTATTACTCCTACATAATATAAGTAAACCCAAACTTGTAGTTTTCAATAAATCAATACAATTCCTTTTTACAAATTCAGTAGTGCTGTTAAGGTATTATTTGTTCGATAGTTTGTCCATAGTATAAATATACATAAATATGTTAATAAATAGAACAACGAGAAGCAAGGAGTATTGGAATAAATTCGGAAACGGGGTAATTTCAGAGAACAATAAAAGTTTGGTAACACTTGTTTTGTCTTTGTAATCTAGTAATAAAATATTGGGACAAGTAAAGTTTTTAATGGTGTTTACTCTGTCCCAATTGTCCGTGGGACATCTTTATACTGTTTCATAGAAATAATTATGTGACTCATTTGTTATTTTTGAAATTACCCTCGTGTTCGAAGTTACCCCAATGCTACAGCTAATTAATACAACTTGCAAGTTTAAACTTAACCTATTGTTTCGAATGTCCTAACTGCCTGTGCCACATTGAAAACTTAACTCACAACTTTCTTCACAGATGCCTTGCCACAGTTGCCACTGTCCGCACTAGGGTTGACGTCGACGACGTCACGCGTCCGCGGCTAACTGATGACGTGCACGTCGACGTCGTCAGACGGCGCGATGAAGGACGTCGTGTTCGTCGTCATGGTGGCCCTTCGCTAGGACCTGCAGAGACTTGGTGTTAATGACGTCATTTTGGCTATGGACCTCTTACGTTTAATGAATAAAGGGAAAATGTATGGTAGTTAGCAAAAGGATTGCTTTATTTTTAACACATCACAGTGTCCAATGAGTGACGCACAAAACTGGGTAATGTTTTTTGCAGCGAATATCCCTCTTATATGGTTGATTATAAGAAGGACACCTTATTACTAGTAGTCCGCCTCGAACTGAGAACTCGCGATTTACTTGCAAACGAGTTGACCAATATAACAAGGCCCCAAGGAGGATTTTTTTCTCCTTCTAGCTCCATAACCACTTGATCGATCCTGCTCATATACGAACTTACAAATTTTATGTATCTCTGCTACAGCCCCAAGAATAAAGATCAGAAAAACGTAACTAAAGTTATCGTCAGACAAACTATCGAAATCAAAAAGCCATCCAAATGCCGAGACGTCCCAGTGCAGTAGCCAGGTGACAGTTCGGTCTGGAGTTGTTTGTAAGAACTCACTTCGCTTACGCTCCGCGAGTTCGATTATAAAACCACTTATACTATGTTCTTGCAATAAAATATTTAATATTTACAATTTCGCTGGTTTCCTCCTTTTCTAACAACCATATTCGTTTGAAAGAAAGCCAAAAAGCGAAATTGTAGTTTTATAAAATGCAATCCTGGTGTAGAGGGAGAATTTGGCTCTGACGGACGACCTACTTTAACCTTGTCGCACGACCAAAATCCGAAACGTCAGTCAGCTTGATAATGCTTGCGCTGCCAGTCCAAAACAGACCGTAAGCACGTTTGGAGTTGAATATTTTTTGGCCAAAAAACTACTAAAGATGTTGCTACCTGTGCCTCTGCGCCTCAGTAGGTCGCAGTCGCAGCTCCAGCGCAACCTGGCTGACCAGCGCGGCCACCAGCGCGCTAGCCAGCGCGACAATCTGGAAGCGTGCACACAGCAGCTGCCGCGCTGCGCACGCTAACGCCAGCCCAACGTGTCGCGCGGCCAGCGTGAGCGACCAGGGGCCGCGCCAGCCGGGTCCGCCGATGCAGATGCCAGACTGTTGAAATAAGATAAGGTTATTTATGCTAGCGTGATGGATCTCAACTCCAGATGCCGATGGCAGGCCCTTCACCAAGCAGAAGACCGCAACAATGGAGGGGTTTATTGTAACGTTTCCGTCGAAGCACAGTTCAGCAGTGAGGGACCGACTCAAGGAGGAGGAGGAGGGGGAAGGATCTCAAACTTAAGTTGAGAACTCGAACAGAGGAGGGTGGAAGTAGTGGGTACCTATAGCAAAGAGTGTAGCAAGGCTTTAACCATGGTTTATCTTATGAGAAATAGAGGGAGTTCTCGTTAATAATAATCCCTATTGGGCTCACCTGAAGAACGTCCCATAACGCTGGACAAGCGCCCCACGCAGCCGCGGCTACAGCAGGCAGCGCCAGATCCGTCCGCGCAGCTCTCCATCTCAACAACGCCAGCATCAACGACGCATGTACCGCGGCTCCACCGGCAACTAACGCCCCGCGCCTGCCTCACTAGGACTGACCTGCAAAACGTCCCATAACGCTGCACAAGCGCCCCACGCGGCCGCAGCAACAGCAGGAAGCGCCAGATCCGTCCGCGCAGCTCTCCATCTCAACAGCGCTAACATCAACGACGCATGCGCCGCAGCACCTCCAGCAGCTAGCGCGCCTCGCCGGCCTCGCGCGGCGGCCATGCTGAGCGTGGCGGCGGCGAGGGCTTGGAGGCAGCCCGCGCCGCAGAGCGCACGCCAAGCGCACGTCCAGCCGCCGACGCAGACGCCGTACCACTGTGCAAGTAGATTTTTATTAGGATTCTCGAAGACACATTTTATTGTATACCGAAAGTTGAAGGGCTATATGTATGCCTTAATGGTAGGTTATGTATGACACATATGTAAATCACATAAAAGGTCTAAGAAAAAACATAAAATTTTATGGGGACAGTTAGCTAACACCCACTACGGCTATAGCTAGGGATACACGCACAGATGTGCCCGCCGGATTTGTCCGACGGATATGCCCGGCGGACAGATCCGTTCGTGTAATCCGTGTCCAATTCGAGCCATACACGCACGGATTTGTCCGCCGGGCATATCCGTCGGACAAATCCGGCGGGCACATCGTTGCGTGTATCCCTAGCTAATGTGCAATATTAAAACTTGGAACAGGTTAATAACTACCAACAGCAAAGTTACCCCAAGACTTCATATTGAAATCTTAGCAATCTTTCTCGAAAATGACCCGAACCTGTCAATAATGCCATTTCTGAAATTCTTTTACTTTTGAATATTATGTACCTACTTTAAGCTCCAGGAAACATATAAGTATTTTAGCTTACTCGTCCTTACGTTAATTTCCATAGGTATCTCACCTTAATGTAAGACGTATAAATAAAACCCTGCTGCAACCCTATAAACAGGCCCATTGGGAAGCTCAGAAGCGCCCTCGGATCCCGTACAATAGATCTCGCATCGGGCGGCGGCGCGGGCGCAGACGTAGCGCCATAGACTCCCAGTCCTATCGCCACTAGAGAGAGCAGTGCCCAGACAGCTACTAGGGCTCGGCGCCCGTCTGACGTCAGTGTTGTGCCGGAGAGAGACTGGACGTTAGGGCAGCCCGCTGCTCCGCAGGTTTGCTCCTAAAGAAGGGATGAATACGTATAACTAAATCAGTACGGTAAAAATAAGGTCATCATGATTAGCAAAAGTATTATTTTGTATATCTGCTTCCACTTTGGTCTTTAACTAAAAGGATTTTACTATACCAGACGAGTTTAAGAGCTTAAATTTTAAGCATCTTTTTTCTCTAGACTGAAATCACAATGGATAGGATACATAAATCGGCTATGGATTGAAGAGATTTCAAATATTGACTATTTGCGAAGATCATCAAGAAAGAGCTACGTCACTATACTTTGTGCCCTCGTTGAAAACTGGGAGCTACTGTGCGCTGTTTCCAAACTCTTCCAAAGACAAAATACTTAAGTTCAATTTTCATTAAACATTACAGGGGCATTAAGGTTATTCAATTATTCTCACCTCATATTCTTCATCCGGAAAATAAGAGTCATCAGGCGGCGGCCACCCCGGCACCGTTGCGTTTGTAGGCACAGCCGTGAACAAAGCCGGCGACATGTCTTCAGGCCAAATGAGGAGCGCTCCGCCGAGCAGCAGGGACCCACAAACCAGCCCCAAGTCCTGTGCTGCCCGGAGTGCCCGTAGAGCTCTTCTTAAAGCAATCTTTCTTCTACACTCATCACCCGCTGCCTGGGCTAACGTAGTCGCTGACGCACATAACGCTAGCGACATGGGAGACAAAGCAAACCCACAAGCACCATACAAAGGAAGCAACACAGAAAGTGGCGTGGCAGCGATATGCGCTGCCAGTAAAATACAGATTAGAACATGAGCCACGGTCACAACCACTCTAGTCCCAGTCTTTTGGAGAATTAACGGAGAAAACGGTGCTACTAACGCCGCGACTGTATGCATGAGGGCTAAAGGCATAGCACCAGCTTCGGCGCCTGCGAAGGCCGTGAAAGGTAGTAGGGCTGTAGCGCAAAGACCACTAGCGACACAAAGGAGGGTGAATCTTTGGACTACGGGTTTGGGGATCTTCGGGGGTTGCCGGGCGATGAGACGGCGGACTGATGCGGCGCCGACGGAGGAGGCCGCGGAGTCCCGGCGGCGGGACGATGTGGTGGGGATTGCGGGCGCTCGGGCTGAGGATTTCGGTTTCCTCCAGAGCCATTCTTTCTTGTATATTGTGTTTACTGGAATCTGTTGGAAGAAAGAAGTCAGTTGAGGTATAATAATATAGATTTCAAATGAAGATTCAGGGAAAATATTTGGTATTAGTAAATACCTATTAGATACATACCTATAGAAAATCTGGCCCAGACTGTGATAATCATAACCAGATTTTAATATTACAAAATAATAATAATTAAAAATACGTAGAGTTTTAACTAATAGTAGTACCATATGGTGATACATAAGTGTGTACCAATTACAAAAATTCTGACGTCTAAGTGATTTCTCATAGTACTTGTTTGATAGCATGATGGCGGTGAGGGTCGGAGACGGTGCGCGCGGCGGTGCGCACGGATGCTGGTCGCGACCGCTCCGTCAGGTCCGGCAGGCTGCCCATGCGACTGTGTGCACTACCTCATCTGAAACAAGAGATCTACTTAGTGCGAACATTTTTATCGACACGGATTTGTCTGCGGACACATCTGAATAGCGCCATACACGAACGGATCTGTCCGCCGGGCATATCCGTCGGACAAATCCGGCGGGCACATCTGTGCATGTATCCCTAGCTAATGACGGGATAAGTTGAAGGCACGAGACTTAGAGGCCCTCGCCCTGCAAGATGGTGTACCCAAATTACTGCACCCATGCAATTCAAACTGCACGAAGCCATGTGCGTAGCAAGGGATAGAAGCCTGTAGAGGAACCTGGTCTTCAACAGAAGGACATGATGTCACGATCCTTGACTTTGGGGGAACGACTGATGATGAATTAAACACATTTATTCTGTTCCTGGTCTTGGATAGTGTACATAACTGGCGCAGTCAGTAGGATCTCATTCAAATTTTTTTTACAGCATTACATTCTTTATTAACTAGTAGTTCGCCCCGAACTGTGAACTCGCGAATCTTGTGTTTCGCCATAAATGTGCAATTACTACAAATACCAAAAATAGGTATCGGGTATTTTTTTCTCAACTAACCATCACGGTGAAACTAAACGTCCATATTAAATTGTGCGGTTGATGCGCAAAATTTTACCGCGACGAAATTGCTTCAGATTTGACAGTTTTTGTCTCATCTAAATTTAAATCCACCTCTCAAATGCCTCTCACTCTGTTGCTTTGACATGTCGTTCTCATCTGTGGACCACCTATATAGGTTTCGGTTACCATCATTGTGCGTCTATGGTAACTCTCTCTAACTAATGTGTTAATGTCAGTATGCTGATGGCCCTAGCAGCCAAAGCTCTAATAAATTTAAAAAAAAAGTCAGTTGTCAAAATATTTACACCAAAATCAAAATAATATTGAAAATATTTTTGAAATCAATTTTATGTTGCTAATTGTTATGAAACAGTAAGCAGTTAATAAGGATTTGACGAGAGTGTTAATCAATACCTTTCGTTTGATACCAAACTCAACCATACTTGCTCGTAAAAGTAGCAAATAAGATGACCAATGTAACAGGACCCCTTTACAAAACCTTTTTAGGCCTTCTAATTTCAAAACCCCCGTCTCAATCCAGCTCATATACGAACTCGCAAATTTTGTTGATCTCTGCTACAACCCCAACAAATTTCATAAAGATCGGAAAATCGTTACTAAAGTTATCGTCGGACAAACTATCTAAATCAAAAAGCCATCCAAATGCCGAGACGTCCCAGTAGCCAGGTGACAGTTGTTGTTTGTAAGAACGATCTTCGCTTACGCTCCGCTCGTTCGAATATAATATTTTCACACCTATTTAAACATGCTTATCCCATATAAGAAACGCTTTTGCCGATCCAAATCCAATTATCTTCATGACTTTTGCTAGCACGCCTTTGATATGAAAAACGTTGACCTTAAAACGTTACGCACAATTAAATCTCCTTTACGAAAACGTGACCCTAACGAGTACGTTCAAAGAGATGATATCAGCCAAGCAAATAGCTCACCCGTGAAAGATAGGATTATATGGTATCGGTCGCCACAGACCACTTCAACAGACGGTGCATGCATATAACACCACTCACGGACGCCATATAGGGAAAACGAAAACGTGGCCCTAACGAGTACGTTCAAAGGGATGATAACAGCTAACCAAATAACTCACCCGTGAAAGATAGGATTATGTTGGTATCGCTCGCCACAGACCACTTCAACAGACGGCGCATATAAGACATACAACAGACTCACGGACGCCATATAGGGACCGTGCGCGTTAGAGTCTGCCATCTTTTGGTCTTACTCGAAAATGAAAACTACTTATTTTCGAGTAAGACTGTCTATTGACAGTGCTGTCTCCAACATTTGACTCACGTACCCTTGCACGTTGTAGGTACTGCAATCTAATCAACTAATTAGGCAACTTTAACGTGACGTTTGGGCTTTGCGCCATTATACACAGGCGTCCTGTGCTGCCCTCTTCAGTTTATGCACGTTCCCTATATAGCCGCTCCCGATTATTTTTAAATATAGACTCTGCAGGCTTATGATGGCAGTAGTTGTCCGCCGGTAACTTGATAAAAAGCTGACAACTTGACACATTGTCATGTTTTGATGTGTGAATGTGTCAAGTTGTCAGCTTTTTATCAAGTTATCGGCGGACAACTACTGCCATCATAAGCCTGCTGATATAGATAATCACTAACATCAAGGTGGGCAACGCGCAGTCGCGCATGTTACACTTCTAGCGTTTCAGGTACAAGCTACGGTAACTGCTTACTATCAGGGAGACCGTATGCTTGTTTGCCGTTGTATAAAAAAGAAATACGAATCTTTTTAACACGCAACTGACACACACCGACTGTAAACCAGGGCTCAGAAACCGTTATTTGCTCCATGCTAAAATACCGCTATTTTCGCCGTTCTTTTCGTTATTTCGCTTACTCTGTCATATTTAATCGAACCAAGTCATACGTAGTCATTACTTAGATTGAGTTCTACAAAAACACCATAAAATAATATTGGGTTATTTCGAGGTTTTTGAAAAACCCGGTTTCGATCCCTGCTGTAAACGCTCTAAAATGCGGTGTCTAGTAGAGTGCTCGCTTTAAGTACATTTATTTATGTATATTTCGGTTTACGCTCAAAGAGCAAACAAGTCTTGGTTACATAATAGGACGCGAGCATATATCGCGGGCAAAGCTCAGGGTCGATAGAGCTTATCTACGTTTACGAGATTTTACACGGAAAACAGGGATATCTTCAGGCAAGAATACCAATGCGAAAATATTATTGTTTAAACACTTTAAACTTAAGTAAATATTTTCTTGGACTGAAGAAATCGACAAAGAAAATCTTGGAGTTCAATAAAGACATTTTACTTGAATAAAGATCACTTTCTCTGCAAATTGTTTTCGTTATATAGAAAACGATATTGTTTTGACGAAGAGGATTTGTTTTCGATGAAGTTCAACTGATTTCAAAATTTCGAAGGAGGTTTTCAATTTATCGGGATGTTTGTTCTTTCTGCTATTTTTATGTATTTATTCACCAATTACTCGAAGATGGCTAGAGTAGACTGAGCGCTCGTCCCTTGTTTAATTTAGGTAAATACAACAATTGTTTACAGAACAAGACCTGAGGTGCGATTTTTGATTCTCATCGGGCGACTTATTTCATACTAAATAGTCATCGGCTGCGTACAAAAAAAGGCACCGGTGAGATTCAAAAATCGAACTCCTGTTAGAAGCTTGGATCGATATTTTTTTTTGCAAAACTTGAGTTTGGTAACATCAATCACGCAGTCATCGTTCGATAAAAAAAAAAAACAATATCTTATTGGCCTAAATTTTATTGGTACAGTTGTATTTCTTTTTCAAAAACGTGGCTTCACTTAGAGAGCCCGTTGGATACACTAAATATATAAATTGTTTAATAATAACATGCGACAGTTTATGAAATAAAAAGCAATCAGGAAAATATTTGGAAATAAAAAGTAAAGGGAAGTATGGACATCCATGTTTTTAACAAACGTCAAACAAGAAAGATAAAAAAGCAACAATTTTCAACTAAAAAAAATGCTTCCGTTTCATGCAATCATGAACGTGCCTTGGCATAATTCAACTAAAAAAAATCTCTTCCCATTTACAATTCATAGTTTTGAAACAAAACTTTTATCGCAGCGTAGTTACAATTCCGATAAACGCTCCACGTTTCCGCAACTTTGAACATTCAGAGTTCGCAGTGGAGTTAGAAGTGGAACAAACATGGAACAAACAGCGGTGCAAATATGGAACAGTTACCCTGTTCGTGTACTACACATAGAACTTATTTTATGTTCGAATTCCAAATTCATCGGTTAGAATTTGCTGACAAGTTGGAATAGCAATTCACTACAGCTTTATCAACCTACTTCAATACTTAGTAGGGTTTTGTCTCAGTACAAATGCGAAAAAAATTGTGCGCATCGAGAAAAAGTTGTGAATTTTTGACAAAAATGACACAAAAAGTTGTGATAGAGTGAGCAAAGATGAATATTTTTTTGTATTGGCGGTCTGTAAAGTTTTTGGACCTTCACGTCAAAATCAGGGGTCCCGTGCAATATGTTATTACTCTCTGGTTAAGACTGCTAGGGGTTGTTTGGTATCGTATCCGTGTAAAACAGACATGCAGAATTCATTTCTGATATTAAAAATGTAAAATTTCGTATTAAAGTAAAGTTGTGCCGCGAGGAAAAACACAATTTTATTTTTATTTTTTTAGGACGTCATATAACTAATATATATCCTATATTTCAAATAATAAAAAATATTATAAAGAAGCATATTTAATATAAATTATAGAAACATATACATTTTATACACCTTTAATACAAAAAACTTCTGGGTTTTTTTTTTACTTAAGTTGAGTAACAGAAAACAGACGTCGCGTCGTTTGAATTGTGACGGTTTATGTTAAAGTTAAGGAGGAAAAATATGTTTTTATTTATTGTATTTTTTTATTTCTGCATTTTGTGAAGTTATTATGAATAAAATTTACTAATAACAAGCAATGCATTTTAAGGTCAATACGCTACGGATGTTCACGTTCACATTGAATATCGATACTTACTATGGAGAAAACATATACACCACGAAACAAACATTTTTTTTCGCGTAGTTTTTGTATACTATAAGCCAAAAAATTGTATATATTTAAAAACTACATTAAATATGCTCCTTTATAATATTTTTTTATTATTAGAAAAAAAAATTATATATATTAGTAATATGACGTTCTAAAAAAAAATAAAAAATTGTGTTTTTCCTCGCCACACAACTTTTTTTTTAATAATAATGAATTCCGCATGTCTATTTTACACGGAAATGATACCACACAACCCCTAGCAGCCTTAACCATAGAGTAATAACGTATTTCACAGGACCCCTAATTTTGACGTGAAGGTCCAAAAATTTTACGGACCTCCAATACTAAAAAATATTTATCGCGGGCCATTCTATCCATGGTCAAAAATTCACAACTTTTTCTCGATGCGCACAATTTTTACAAATTCGAGCTCTGCTAACTAAAAAACAACACTTCAATACTTCTTCAATGTATTTGTAGTGTAGTGAGCTTCACAAATAAATGATTTTACTTACTTACTTACTTCAAGATTTCGAAAGAGGAGTTTCTCAATTCGTCGGGATCTTTGTTTTTTGCTAGTTTTTTTTTATTTATGTTCATCGATTATTGGAAGACGGCTGGACCGATTTTGAAATTTTTTTTTTTAGTTTCAAATACTTCACTTTTGGTCCTATTGTTGTGACAATGAGATCAGTATCTGATGATGGGATCCTGGAGGAATGTTTACATATTTTTGATGCTGACTATACCTACAATAAAACCACTACAGTACTGAGAGCACTTACAGGATATACGTCCGTGTTTGCCGTCACGTCTCATTTGTTCTACGTGACGGGGATCCAAATGTTGTTGTATATGAATTTGTGAAATGACACGGAAACTGTATATATCTCTAGTTATGCAGCACATGTCTATAGAAATTAGTTTGGTATAGTCAGCAGCAGAAGTAGCTAAGCGGGTGGGGTGTTCAAAATTAGGTCATTTTGAACACCACACGCTCTTATTCTCTTGTCGCGTGTAGTGTCAAGCTCATTTTGAACACTCTACCCGCTTAGCTACTTGTGCTGCTGACTGTACATCTCATCCAAACAATCATAAAAACATGCTTTAATTTGTTTAATAGCTAATAATTCCAAGAAAATGTTTTAAATGGCCTGATTAGTTCATGTAGGTTAGGTTAGGTCGCCTGACCTTATTTAGGCAAGGTCATCGCCCGAAACCCTTTATCCCCTTGTTGGGCGAACCCGACACCCGAGGTTTCTTCGGATTATCCAATTTTACCTTCAATATAGGCATTTTCAGCATTTTTAGCATACTAAGGCTTTTTCAAAACTGTTGGCAGAAAATCATAATTTAGATGAGCGTTGCAAGATGCTTCTTAATAGTAAAGTTTGTAGTTGTGAACAAACACCACCAACAGTGTCTGATGAACCAAGTGTGGCCCTCAACGCCTCTAAGCTTGCTGTGCCAGCAGTTCATAAACCTGTCAAGAAGGCGGTTATTTACTCTGATGAGATTGGGTTAGGAATGGGCCCATTATTGAACTTTAGACTACAACAACAAGTGTCAAATTACTGTTACCACAACATAACTTTGTCCCATTTATGTGACCTTATTTCAAAGGGATGTTATGATAACAGCACTACATTGGTAATTTTAATGGGAAATAGTCTCAATGTTGATAAGCAAAGCATAGATAAGCTGATGTCAACTTTAAATGATATTGAGAGATCTGGAGTGGGCAAAATTATTTTATGTGCATTGCCATATTCAGAGAATATGCCTTATGAATACAATAGTAAAATATCACGCTACAACTCATTAATGTGCAACTCCATATCTCTCAATAATAAGTATCATTTCTTTGATTTAAATAAATTCATTGAGCGCTTTTGGCTAATCCCCGGGAAGATATTTTTGCCGAAGAAATATACTACGACTCTTATTGATTTGTTGGCCTTTAATATTGAGCCAAATAGAAATAATAGTGTTATAAATAGATCTCGGCAAGCGAACAGCGCCACAATGACTTTTTCACATTTAAACTAGATTGTCGGACAGCGGGAAAACATCTGAATATGAATGTTGTGCATCAGAATATTCAGGGTTTTTCCAGCAAAGAGTTAGAGATAGGTTTATTCTTAGATAATAATGATGTACAAATTATGTGTATTACAGAACATTGGCTAAAAGAAGAACATTTAATTTTTGATTTTATTAACTTTAAATTAATCAGTTTCTATGCTAGAAAATCTGCCATTCATGGTGGTTCCCTTATAATTGTTAAAAATGGCCTGAGATGTAAAGAACGGAAGGATGTTGTAAAATATTCCATAGAGAGAATTGTAGAAATTTCTTGTGTAGAATTAGAAAGTTATATTGTTATTTGTGTATATAGACCACCAACAGCGGCCGCAGCTGATTTCAACACATTTGAAAATACCATGGAAAATGTGCTGAAATTAGTGACTAATAACCGAAACTGCCGAAAGCATGTTATAGTCTGTGGAGATTTTAATGTTAATTTGCTTGAATCTTCTATTAATTCTATTAAATTGCTATGTTTATTTAAGTCGTTTAATATGTTTAATTTGTTCTTTGAACCTACCCGGGTGGGTGTCACTAGTGCAACATGCCTTGATAATATTTATTGTAACTGTGAATGTCTGGATAAGGAAATATTTAACTGTTTTAATTCTGATCACAGCGGTCAAAGGGCATCTTTTATAAAGCCAATTCAGGAAATTCCACAAACTATAACATATAGACCCATTACTGGTTATCGTTTGGAATTATTCAAAAAAGAAATTCAAAATCATCTCTCCACACTGCCTTATTCACATTTTTATGAGTGAAATAATTTGTATGAAGATTTGTTTAGTATGATTCTTTGTCAATTTAATAAACATTTCAAACTGAGAACTATTAGTGGGTCAAAAACTAAAGCTAAAGCAAAGTTTAGTGAATGGGCTACTGTAGGTATTCATAAAAGTAGAAAGAGGCTTTATGAACTTTATGGAGAGAGAGAAGTGAACAAAACTTCAGATTTTCTGGACTATGTAAAAAACTATTCAAAAATTTTCAAGAAGGTGTGTTTAACTGCTAAGGCGAACTATACTAGTGCAAAAATAAAAATGTCGGACAACAAGGTGAAAACAGTGTGGAATATTATTAATAAGGAAGCTGGTAAATGTAAATCACGCGATTGTCAAGTCAACATTGTCTCGGAGGAACAACAGGTCATGTCAAATGACGATGTTGCCTCGGCATTCGAAGATTATTTTTCTAACATAGCATTAAATACCACAAAATGCCTACAATCATCTTCGTCTCAAGCTCATTCCTTACTTTGCGCTAATATTAAGAAATGTAATACGATCTTTGAATTTGACCTAGTGGATTCCGAAAAAATTGTAAAGTCATTCAAATCACTCAATTTAAAGAAAACTGAGGACTTATGGGGAATATCAGTTGTAGTCATCAGCAATATCATAGACATAGCGCCTTACTTAGCCATCATTTATAACAATTCAGTTTCACAAGGTGTTTTTCCAGATCTAATGAAATGTAGTAAAGTCATACCTCTATTTAAATCGGGTGATTCTAGTGATCTAAATAATTTCCGACCGATATCGATACTTCCTGTACTAAGTAAAGTCTTTGAAAAGATAATGTTAAATGATCTACTGGGGCACTTCAACAGACATGGACTGCTTACAAGCAATCAGTTTGGTTTCACAAAGGGACGTTCCACAACCGACGCTGCTGCAGAACTCATTAAACATATTTTCAATGCTTGGCGAGACAAACGTTATGATGCAATTGGTATATTCTGTGACCTTTCAAAAGCTTTTGATTGTGTAGATCATAGAACGCTCATTCTTAAATTAGAACACTATGGTCTTTCAGAAAATGCCCTGAGTCTCATGTCTTCTTACCTTAGCAATAGAACACAAACAGTTGTTGTAAATAAAACCCAGTCTAAAGGGACTTTAGTAAAATTAGGAGTGCCACAGGGTTCCATTCTGGGCCCATTCCTGTTTTTGGTTTATATAAATGATTTACCTTGTGTAGTACAAAACCTTTGTGGTATGATTTTGTTTGCCGATGATACATCTTTAATTTTCAAAGTTGAACGGCAATCCAATGATTTATCTGTAATTAACAATACACTAGCTGGCGTACTAAACTGGTTTACTACTAACAATCTGTTACTTAATGCTAAGAAAACTAAATGTATTCGATTTGTTTTGCCAAACGTGGCACCAATGGACACTAATATAGTTATAAATGGTGAATGTTTAGATATAGTAGATAAAACTGTGTTCCTTGGTTCAACGTTGGACAAAAATTTACAATGGAGTCCTCATATAAAAAAACTCGCTCTTAGACTAAGTTCAGCCGCTCATGCCGTTAGAAAAATTAGACAACTGACTAATATTGAGACAGCTCGCTTAGTTTATTATAGTTATTTTCATAGTGTAATGTCATATGGAATTCTGGTTTGGGGCAAAGCAGCTGACATACAGACTATTTTTGTTTTACAGAAAAGAGCCATTCGCTTTATGTATAACTTAAAGGCAGGTACATCAATTAGAGAATTATTTAAAAAAATTAATATTTTAACTCTTGCGTCCCAATATATCTATGATAATATTATTTTTGTTGTAAAGAATATACACACATTCAAGAAGAATTCTGACATCCACAGCTATAACACTAGAAATAAAAACAAGCTTGCTACCAGACGATGTCGTGTCCGCAAAGCATATAAGTCATTTTTTGGCCAGGGTATTCATATTTATAACAAGTTACCCGTCGATGTTTTGAATCTATCATTTCCCGCTCTTAAGAAATACTTGAAAAAAACTTTAATGTCAAAGGGTTATTACAGGGTCGAGGACTATATGACAGACATATATGCATGGCCCAAACCAGAATCTATAAAATCATCTAACATTTAGAGGACACAGTTCAAGTAAGAAAGAATATCAAACGTATTGCGAAGCAGTCAGATTTGGATTTTATTTTTATTTTTCATTTTAATTACACAATAGGCAGGTACATGTCTGTCTCTCAAGCTGTTTTGATATGCCTTCTTGAAGAACTACGCATTATTGTATATAGTATCTTTAATGTATTTGTAGTACTGTTTTGAAAAAATAAGTCCCGCCGAGTTTCTTGCCGGTAATAAGTAATACTTCTCGGGTCAGAGGTGTAGGGTTAGAACCGGTGGTAGTTTCTTTTCTCTCTGACGTTCATAAGTGCATTGTAATGTGCCTAAATTGAAGAATAAATATCTTTTATCTTTTTTATCTTTTATCTTAAATACAAATGCCAAATGTAGGGTCACGGACTTCTTGTTAATTATTGAGCCATTAGGCTTCGTTCACAAGGCATTGTCCTGCACGTTTTTTTGCAGTATACGTCTTAACGGATAAATAGTGGCACATACTTTGTTCATAGAACCATTCACACGGCATTTGTACTGCAAAAAAACGTACATTATTTATACGTTTAAACGGATACTCACCGGACTTGCCAAGCAAATCGAATAAACGAATGTGCTCATGCTTGCTTGGAACGCATGAAAATCTACCGTGGGAACACCCGACTGGTTGTACGTTTAAAATCAAATATGTGGAAAAACGTGCAGGACGTTGCCGTGTGAACCTAGCCTTAGTGTTCACTTTACATTGGACATTTCATAGAGAGTTTCAAAGATGAAATAGCTTGAACAGTAAATGCTTCAAAATTTAAATCCTTGACTATACAAACCGACAATGCAGTCGGCTACAAAGTGTACAAGGTATAGCATAAGTTCTAAAACTTAAGTTTCTTGCCGGTCATAATACTTGTCGGGTTAGAACCGGTGGTCGTTTCTTTTTTTTCTCTGACGTTCATAAGTGCATTGTAATGTGACTAAATTGAAGAATAAATATATTTTATCTTTTAAGCAATGAAGCAGTATTCTAACTATTTATATATGTGCGGTGGTGGTATAATGAATGTACGTGTACGGTGTGGCAAGATCATTTATCATCGCGCTCGCACTTCTTGGCAAAGAATACATAATCGTATTATATAGTGTACTGTATACTATAAATAACAGCAGCAAGTGCCAGACATAATACCCTATTTATCCTAATATCCACGAGCCGCTATTCATATTTATTAATATAAGACAAGACTAGGCCCAACGCCGAACACATTGTGCTCGGCGTCCCATTTATTGCAAGACCACTCATCACAATACGTGAGCTTGATTGCTGCACATTTCTAGACCCTTAAAGCACCAAACTATAGTCGAGTAGGTACAGTCGCCATGAGATATATCGGAGAGGCCAAGGTCACAAATATCTGAACAACGCCTCTATTGTCAAGGCGATAAAGTGCATGCTCAGCAATTTTTGAGAGCGTTAGATGCTCCGACATATTTGATGGCGACTGTACTGTAACTATGGTCCAATATAGTATCAATCCCAATTATACATAATATCAAATTAAATTCGGCTACCGTAGGATCAAAGGGCGTGACGGATAAAATGCGATTTTTCAGGAAAGCCAAAACGCGTCGGAAACTTGAGTAGCATAGCTTTTTTGTGGGCCGTAATCGTACGAGACATTTTTTAAGGATATCGAAACGAAACGATATATGATTCGACGCAGATACATTCGATTGATATTTTATTTAGTACCATTTTGCTTATTTTATTACGTCCTTTGAGCTTACAGTATTTAGTCGATTTGATCTTCAAAATTTGTTCATATGGTTACAGTACATGTAGTTTGATTGCATAACGTGATCACTTTGATAAGAAATCAGTAACATGTCATTATTTAAAAGTAAGAATACCGCTTTAATCTTTCATAGTTGTAGACTTAGGTTATCTATGCAGCGTAAATAGCCTTCGTTCATTAGCGTTCATCTTCAGGCGCACCGCTCGAGGCCCGCAATTTGGCAAGTTGAGCGGAAAATAGTGATGACGCTGCTATGGCAAATGGCGACGAAATTAATGAATAATTGTTTATCTGGTGTAAAACAGAGATAATGCTAGGGCAAATTGGTGACTTAATAAAAAGTTTACTTCGTTTCATTTTATAGAGCACTAAGCACTTTCAGGATGTCCCGAAAACCAATGTCAAGACTGATGAGCTGATGAACAGCTATCAGATTAAGAAAATTTGGGTCTATAAAAACGGGTATCCTGCCTTTTCGCCGAAAATTGTATTGCCGAATTTCGTTTGCCAACCAACTTTTCGCAGAAGTTTTATTTGGCCGAATAACTTTTACCAAATAATTATTTCGCAACCATTTCATTTCCCAACCCCATAGTTGGGAAATGAAAATTGCCTACTAGGTTGGGTTAGGTTAGGTTGGATTATGTAAAGTTGGGAAATGAAATTCGGCCAAATGAAACTTCTGCGAAAAGTTGGTTGGCAAGTGAAATTTGGCAATATGATTTTAGGCGAAAAGGCAGAGACCCATAAAAACGCCATATTTAAAAACCCGAGCATAATATTAGGCTAGCAGTAGTAGCACTCAAGCAGCAGTGATCTTCAAATTTTGTTCATATAGTTACACTACATGTAGTTTGATTGCATAACGTGATCGCTTTGATAAGAAATCAGTAACATGTCATGATTTGAAAGTAAGAATACCGCTTTAATCTTTCATAGGTGTAGACTTAGGTTATCTATGCAGCGTATTTAGCCTTCGTTCATTAGTGTTCATCTTCAGGCGCACCGCTCGAGGCGAACCGCAATTTGGCAAGTTGAGCGGAAAATAGTGATGACGCTGCTATGGCAAATGGCGACGATATTAATGAATAATTGATTATCTGGTGTAAAACAGAGATAATGCTTGGGCAAATTGGTGACTTAATAAAAAGTTTACTTCGTTTCATTTTATAGAACACTAAGCATTTTCAGGATGTCCCGAAAACCAATGTCAAGACTGATGAGCTGATGAACAGTTCATGGGCTATCAGATTATGAAAAATTGGGTCTATAAAAACGCCATATTTAAAAACCATATATAATATTAGGCTAGCAGTAGTAGCACTCAAGCAGCAGTGATCTTAAAATTTTGTTCATATAGTTACACTACATGTAGTTTGATTACATAACGTGATCGCTTTGATAAGAAATCAGTAACATGTAATGATTTTAAAGTAAGAATACCGCTTTAATCTTTCATAGGTGTAGACTTATGTTATCTAGGCAGCGTGAATAGCCTTCGTTCATTACCGTTCATCTTCAGGAGCACCGCTCGAGGAGTTGAGGCGAACCGCAATTTGGCAAGTTGAGCGGAAAATAGTGATGACGCTGCTATGGCAAATGGCAACGAAATTAACGAAGAATTGTTTATTTGGTGTAAAACAGAGATAATGCTTGGGCAAATTGGCGACTTAATAAAAAGTTGATTTCACTTTATAGAGCACTAAGCACTTTCTGGATGTCCCGAAATCCAACGTCAAGACTGCGCTGATGGGCTGATGTACAGCTCATGAGCTATCAGATTAAGTAAATTTAAGTCAGCAAGGATCAAGCAAGTTTGGGTCAGAAACGGCATATTTTTTAAAAATATTGGCACTTTTATAATAAAGCTTAAAGTTATTTTGCTAATAGTATATATCTCGAAGTAAGCAGGTACTATTTATTTCGTAAAGCAATAGAGATAAGTAGCTCCACTAGCTCCTAAAATAGTTTTTGTGGTACGGTAATTTGAAGACATCGTTTTATTGCAAACGGTTTTTACGGAGCCTTTTATAACCAGTGTATGAGGAAAAAGTGTAACTATTCGGTGGGCAATATAGAGGAAAAAAGCCAGTTTTATAAAAAAAGAAAATCAATAGTGCGTGGGAGATAATCGTGTTTAATCCTTTGACACGTGGAGCGGAGAGAAAAATAATAAAGGATTCTTCAATTTAGGCTACGTCAGAGAGAAAGAGAGAGAGGGAAAAAACCCGGCTAAGTGCGAGTCGGACTCGCGCACGAAGGGTTCCGTACCATTATCTATAAATACAGCAAGAAAATCATGTCTGTTGTATGGGAGCCAGCTTAAAATTTTGTTTTATTCTTTTTTAGTATTTGTTTTTATAGCGAGAATAGAAATAAATTATCTGTGAAAATTTCAGCTGTCTAACTATGACGGTTCATGAGATACAGCCTGGTGACAGACGGACAGACCAGACAGACAAACAGACGGACGGACGGACAGCAGAGTCTTAGTAATAGGGTTCCGTTTTTACCCTTTGGGTCTGACCCGAGAAGTATTATGACCGGCGAGAAACTCGGTGGGACTTATTTTTTCAAAATAACAATACATTAAATCTTAGGGCACAATAATGCGTAGTTCTTCAAGACGATATATCAAAACAGCTTAAGAGACTGCTTATGCACCTTTTGTGTAATAAATAATTTTAAATAAATATAAAATGACAAATCTTAATTATATAGTCTAACGCGCGTTAATCCTGAGCTTTGTTTATATTTTTTAACCCCCGACGAAATCCACACCCACTGGCCTCCGAGAAAACTTTATACACTCTTTTAACCCCAACGTCGTCCCACAATCACCTCTTGACCCTTTAATTAGAATAAAATATTACAGGATTATATTAGTAGGTAAAGCCTTACCAGAAATATATGAGCACGCGCCATATTGCGGAACTTCATTGGAACTAAATTTTTCATACTAAACTGAACTGTCACCATATACATTGAGAAAAAAGCGCCCTCCTGACAATACTCATATATTTCTGGTAGGGCTTTACAGTTGACTTAAAGAGATATAGGTATCCATTTTTGGACCTTATTACAATGCAATATGGCAAAACCCGGCCAAGAGCATGTCGGGCCATGCTCAGTGTAGGGTTCCGTAGTTATCGACCTGTTACAATTCATTAATTCAAAAGGTCGTTCCTTACGGGAAATTTGGCGGCGCTAATTTTACTTACGTCCTTTCACTATGGGTTTTTGAGTGATAACTCAAAAACGGCTCAACCAATTTAATTCGATATAGTTTTTATTGAAGGTTTAGGCCTCACTTTCATGAATTTTTCAAAAAAATTTGGGCCCATGGTTCAAACTTTCCTGTTTTAAACTTTCGGAGCTATTATTTACGAAAATATTAGTTTAAAAACTGTTTTAGAAGACCCTAATTTTTTTTAAAGACCTATCCAACGATACCCCACACAACTGGGTTGGAACGAAAAAAAATTTCGCCCCCCACTTCACGGGTACCTTAACCAAATATATTTTTCCAGTTTTTGTTCGACCATTTTGTCGGCTTGATTACGAGTAATACACATATTTAAACCAAATTTCAGCTTTCTAGTGCTAACAGTCACTGAGCTAGACCGCGGACGGACGGACGGATGGACGGACGGACGGACGGATGGACGAACGGACTGACGGACAGACAGACATGGCGAAACTATAAGGGTTCCTAGTTGACTACGGAACCCCTTAAGGGGCTACTTTGACAAATTATAGGTTTTTTCGAACGCTGTAGTGACTAAACGGGAAAAGGGACTGAATTTATTTTCGAATACATATTATTTTGACTATATACTCTTGTTTTTGGCACAAGCCGAAACACGATTGCTGAAAGTTGCCTCGATAGAAAAAAAATCCGAAATTGAGTCCTTTTCCCCCTTATTTTTCTTAGCTTACGTAAACTATAAGAGATTAATCAATATAACTAAGTAAACAATATGGTATTCTGGTTTATCTAAAAAGTCACAGAAGCAAAATTAGACAAAACTTTATAGATTTGCTTATTTATCGTAGTTTGGTCAAAAAGTCTGATCCTTAAGGGCGCTGCATCTCTTTCTTTCATGCACGGGAGCCATAAACGTGTCTCTAACGGATGGGCGTGGCTTGTCCGAATCGAGGAATGGGCTTAAGCTAGACAACGTTTGTTCAGCGACTTTTAAAAATAACTTGGGGTCTTATTTTTAGTACACTTTCAAGTTCAATCGAACACGGAATATATTGCGAAATTGCTTACGTCTGTAGGGTGACAAGACTCACAAACGATGTCAATTAGATGGATTATAATTTCCGCGTCCTACACGACAATTCCGACACTTCTTCGTTTTGTATACGTATAAAGTGATACGTGATCCTCGGAGGTCACGTAATGTTCTCTATATAAAATGAAGTGTAGAACGCAGAACTACAGTGTGAATCATCCTTTACTTTGCAAGTTTACTTTTATTACCTACAGCTCCGTCTGCGTTTAGGCATAACTATTTCACGGCATGGAATTAATTAATTAAAAAGTTTTAGCGTAGCTCTACGCCGCGTGAGGTGGGCATTTTAGCAACATTTCGTTTCTAACTTTTAGGACATGGGTCCCTCGGGAGCCAAGAGAGGTTACACGAGGTGCGAAAGTACGTCTAAACTTTGTAAAAACCAAACTTTGCCTCACCTTAATAGATTAGACATAGGTATAGTAGGTATTTTATTTGCTTTACCGATTTTAAAATGTACCGGCGAAAACTTTTACCTGGAATAGTGTTGGAATGTGTGTATACGCCATGTATGGCAACCCCTAGTCAGTTATCCATAATCAAAGTCTATCTTGTCTATTCCGCTTTCTTTTTCTACCGAACAGACCAGTCGCTATGTGAGTTAGAAAATTGTAATTTAATTTAATACGTAATGTGAGTGGTGCACCTCTCCAATAAATATGTGACTCTGAAGAACTACCACTCCCAACCCAACCAACCAGCACTCATGTTAATTCTGATTCAATATAATAAAGCCCAGTGACAATCCGTCACAAATAGAAGCCAAGCTTCCAAGCGTCGCAGAAGGGGCGACTTTAAAAAAACATTTTATACAACAAAGCAGTGATTTTATCCTCCAGACTTTTAGTAATACGCGTTTACCGTCCATGCCAAAAGAGTTGCGATTGAACTAAAAATAGTGCTGATTTTATGACCAATAATAATCTATCAAAGTAGCCCCAAATGTTTTCTAAAGTCACCACGTTTTACCTTAGGTTTCGTGAAGGCTTTTATCTCAGAGTAAATTGCTATTGTAATGTAAATGAGGCATCATGATTAAATGTGACACTTTTTTGGAAAAGGTGCCATTCGGCGGAGGCGCTTACGCTGTAGAGATTCAATATTGTATTCCAGCAATAAAATTAAGCGTAAGCCAAATGCCTTTGATGTGAATTGCCTCAAATATTTTTTGAAGCTTTTTTTATATTTATAATAAAACTTGTAGATACTCCTACCATGCTAACTCTTCAAGGCCTTTGCTATAACACAATTTTTTTTTATACAACGGCGGCAGCAAACAAGCATACGGCCCGCCTGATGGTAAGCAGTTACCGTAGCCTATGGACGCCTGCAACTCCAGAGGATTCACATGCGCGTTGCCTACCCTTGAAGAACCTATATACTCCTTTTTTGAATAACCTCATACTGTTGCCCTTATGTGGAACTACCGTTATAAATATCATGTTTTTATCTGAAATTGATACATATGTACATAAATTGAAAGCAATGTCTATTAGCTTGGTCCGGTGGCTGAAAGCCATGTGACGCGATAGGAATTAATGTGAAGGGATGTAAGAGAAGAAATAAACCACAGAAAAGATGTATGCTCTATCAGAGACCACATGTGGGTGGATGTGGGGTGAATAGAGATGACGGGTGACAGGGAGGCATGTAAGAGAAACACATGCTACGCCGACCCCAAATAAAAAGGATAAGCGCAAGCTAATGATGATGGTTTATGTTGACTCACTACACGTTTCGTTTCCAAAGTCGATGCAGAGTGGTCGTGTTCGGACTCTAGAAAAAAACCAATGCAAACCTTGATTGAACTGTCATTTTAATATTGAAACGCAATTCTCTCACCGTTCAAAAATATCAATCCGATCCAGTGCACATCACTAACACTAGCACTAAATCTCAAATGATATGGTACGATATGTTGTGTATGTTTGTCAGTCTGTTTGTACAAGTGGCGTCCAGGGAAGGCGGCGCAGTACTGGAGTCTGGACGCTGGGGTGAGGAGTAGGGTGGCCATGGGTTTAGGACAAGGTTGGATTTGTATAGGACTTGATGGGATTTGTCAGATTCGTAACGTGTTGTTTTGGTGTGAACTTTGTTTAAATTATGTATAGGTAGCGTAAAATATATCTTTTTTATACAAAATTTGACACTCTTTTAGCATCCGTACTAGGATCTAAAATATATGAGAAAATCCAGAACACACACAATTTCTAAATAAACACGGTTACATTCACGGCACTTTAGTCTCGTCTCGCGACATGTTTCGGAGAGCCTAGGTCTCCATCTTCAAGCACTAGGAGTGCTAGGGGCCGGTTCAAGTAGCACTCCTAGTGCTTGAAGATGGAGACCTAGGGTCTCCGAAACATGTCGCGAGACGTGACTAAAGTGCCGTGAGTGTAACCGTGTTATTTTATAATGTTAATATGTCCCACTAAAGTTTAAATTTAATACACACAATTTCTATAAATCATCATCATCATCATCATCATAAATGAATTATTATGGCAGTAATGCCTCACTGACAACCGACAATGATGACGCTTTTACTTGAAAACGGCACATTTAGTCCAAACACGTCCCAAAACACCTATATTTACAATATCAGTAAAATTTGTATTTATTCCCGAAACCCTCACAAATTCGAAAACGTAATTATCGGAAACCGTAAACATTCCCGGACACACTTGACCTGATCACATTCCGAACTGAATCGGATTAATCCGGCTACTGAACTAAACCTCAGTCTCACCGTTCACGTGATCGGAGACACCCTACGAATCAGGGAGACTTGGCTAAGGGAGACTGAGGCTGAAACGCGCATGCGCTCTACCAGCATCATCACCACAATACCAAAACCGCATATGTCCTTCTACGCCATCTATACAATTTTCTTCTTTACTACAAAGATAATTGGGTGTAAAATAATAAACACATATTCGTCGTAGCCAATGCCTTTAAGCCTTTTCAGATTTAAAGTCGCCCCGTGTGTTAGTGCGTGCAAATACAACATTATTAGAATGTATCCCCATTTTATGCGACAGGTGGATGTCACGAGCGTTCCTTAAGTCGCAAGCTATATGGGCTATATTGCGATGTCATGGGTCTGTGGCCGTTTTGTACCGTTTGATTGATTGGTTCGGTTCTAGTATACTAGTAGGTAATATCAGTTAATTTGATCTGCTGTTAAGACCTTTGCTGGTCAAGTCATTTAAAATAGATTAGGGAGTGTTGGTTCGGGATAGATTGTTAATTAAATATTCTCAAAGATAATGAAACAGAACACTTCATACATACAACTAGGTGTCCTATTTTAATTGTTCAGAATAATGAAACCATTTATACTGATTTCAAAACGATTCAGTCTAATTGTAGATTTACTGACAATGAACAGTCAACCGGAGCCAGCTATGTAGGCGTGAGGATGTGTCGTCGGACGTCGCGACGTCCTTCGGCAGCCGAACGGAGCCGGTGACACGCGACGACAGCTGAAAGTCCAATATGGGACGCCACGCTGCGTTAGTCTCATTTTAAATGTAAAATCTACCAATTTTATAGACATACCTATTTTCCTGTCTCGCCTGACCTGGCTACCTAGCTTAACCTTTTGACCACCAATCGGCCGACATCGGAAAGTCGTGCCTGGATGCCAACGACGGGCGACAGACCACAGCTTTGCTATTAGAATCAGGGATCGTTACCGGTATTCTTACTACCGGTTTAAAATAAGGTATAACCGGTTATAGTTGCAATTCGCTATTTATACCGCTAAAGTTCTGATTAGCGGTATTACCAAAACAGGTATTCAAATGTATAAGCGGTTTTGTCAATTGACAATAATACCTCTAAAGGGCACTTTACCTCTTAAAACTAATACCGGTAATTGCTGTCAGTGTCAATATTGATGTAGTGAAAAGTAATTAGTTGTAATGTTCAATTGACATCCTATCTTTCAAGTGCTATGATTACCGCTATTGAATACAGGTATTTTATATCGTAAATAGTGTAACCATAGTGATTTAAATAAAAGCGAAATTACAGCAATACCTGTAATTAGAATACAGGTATTATTTTATTACCGGTAATAGTTTGTCAATTTCTATACAGGTATTTAATAAAACCTGTTTTACAATCCCTGATTAGAATAGGGGCCTACGCTGGATTCCACAGAGTTCAATTTCGCTTATTGTAACAATTTGTTGAACGCTTCACGTTCACAAGTTTAACTACCTCAAAGATGTGCCCTGATTGATTGTCCTTCTACTAAGCGCTTTTCGACTAAAAATAACTAAATAAATAAAAACTATCACAATAAGCACATCAATATAAGATGATTAATTGAGTCAATCAACTTTTTATAGCGCCTGGTTGCTATGGTTACGTCCCTTGGACAACCAAAGATTTTCTATGAAATAGTATGAGGATGTCCCTCGGACAACGGGGACAGAGTAAACAACATTAAAAAGTTGATTCGCCCAATTACTTATATTCTTCTATAGCCGCAATAACTTCTATTGGGGAGGCCTTTGCCAAGCAGTGGGGCACAACATAGGCTAGGTATTAAAAAAAAACTTCTATACGATAGTATTATACAGTATTATATACGTTTAGTAAAGCAAGCTCTGACTCCGCGTGTCCCGATTCGGTCGATTTGAGTCGTACATAATCGTAAGAGTTCCACTTTCGCTACGCAACCCTAAAAAACTGGGACAATATGAGGATAATATAATTTTGTACTGCATACTTATACACGTCTCTTCCGAGATTCCGGGATTATTCGATACGAAGGCGAAATATGTATTCACAAATAAAATTCAATACATAACATATTTAATCAAATTGGTCCTTGGTCTGTAAAAGGTTGGAAATTGCGTTAGTAAAGGTATTTTAATAACAAGGGTAGGTACCTAGCTCGTTTTATTATATTCATGACACTCACACAGTGCGGCATTTTACGCAGTTGTACCGGGAGTTATAGTTAAAATATCCTATATTTTCCAGAGATTTACAGATCTTTGTTACCTTATGGTACATTGATTTGTTTTAAAACTTTATATTTCTCCGCAAGTGTGACAGAGTAGTTGTGTAGTAGTGAAGTCTGTAGTTGACAAATGGTATATTTGCCAAAATAATTTTAAACAAAAAAGAACCGACTTCACTTAGGTTAGGATCCGCTATTCCAAGAGGAGTGGCCGAGTTGCTGTAAAAAATAGTGAAATCACTATAGGTGTGCCTATAATAGTTGAAGAGTTCCCTCGATTTCTCCAGGATTCCATCATCAGACCCCTACTGGGTGACAATGGGACCATCAAGGGATTCTACCCTCGATTAAAAAAATGTTGAAAATCGGTTCACGATTCACGGAGATATCGAGTAACATACATACAAAAAAAAAAAAAAAAAATTATAAAAAAAATTTAAAAAAAATTCAGTCGAATTGAGAACCTCCTCCTTTTTTGAAGTCGGTTCATAAAAACACATATAAAGATGACTGTACCCATAGTCGGGTAATATTAATAAATCAGAGGGCACACTCTAGAGGCAAACTAATGATAATTTAATGAAATCACCAAACTTTCTCGAAGCTCTAAAATTGTTTAACTCTTGACAAACTTACATTTGCAGTTAACAAAGTCGCCCCAATCAAAGGTTATCATCAACATAGTTTGCAGTTTATTAGTTATGAAATTTGTCCGTATGTCGTAGTAAGCTGGTTGCAATTTTGTGGTTTACGAGGCAGCCGTATAGTGAGGTTTTGATGAACAGTTTCGTAGTGATACGATACGGGTATTGTTTCGGCAAAGTTCAATAGCAGATAATGTAAGATAAAGTTTATTTTTATTGAACATCAGGTAATTCGGTCTTAATTATACCTACTAATAAGGTTTTCCTCAGGGAGATGGGGCGCCGCCTAAGAGATAGGGGCCTTGACCCCCGCTCCGGGTCCGTTCGACGCGGCAACGCAGCGAGCGTGATGGGTACCTTTGCGCCGGGGACGACACGGGGTGGGCTTTTTGATTAAGCCTTTATAGTTGTTATACCTTCATATTTAGTTTTAGAAAAGTTTGTGCGCGACATAGGTCATCGGCTTAGGCAAAAGGGAGAGGACCCCCGTTCCGAGTCGTTTCTGGTGCTGAGGCTGTCCATAGCTATCCAGCGCGGTAATGCCGCGAGCGTTATGGGCACTTTTGCACCGGGGATGGCAAGGAACGGTAGCAATGAATGACTGTTTAGTTAGATTTAGTACTTGACTGTATTTTTATTTCAATAAACTTTTGGGGGATTTTAGATTTATTTAGATTTAAAATACTTTATTTTTAAGTTAGTTTACATAAGTTTATTTTTGCAATAAATTGGTATTTGACTAATAGTATGTTTATATTAATATGCTTAACCTAATTTGGTACCATGTAAAAAGTATTTTTAGCACATCTGTTTTTAAACAAACATGACGGGAACTCGATTTCATATAAGTATACATACATATATATTGTTATAGTCCAGGTATTTGAAATTTGCCCATGCACACTTACAGTCGCCATCAAATGTATCGGAGCGCCCAAGGTTGTCAAAAATATCTCAACATGCACTTTACCGCCTTATATATTTGTGACCACCTTACGTGTAACCGCCTCAGATATTTGTGACCACCTTGGGGGCTCCGATATATCAGATATCGACTGTACAAGGCATCTTTTCTCGGTAAAATAACAAGTTTTCACAACAGATTAGCAACCGTTCATTTAATCGCAGTACCGCCCAACTCTGAACAGTAGATGTTTATTGTCACAATAACCCCACGGTCTGTTTATATTCACCCCGAGTGAATATCGATTTCGCTTATACTTTAAAACACTTTAAACAGTTTTTAATCATTCTGATTATTTTGATTATTTTAGGCCTATGTTCAGCAGTGGACGTCTTATGGCTGAGATGATGATAATGAGATTCTACTCTCGTAGGTGTCACAGCGCTTTGCCGACCCTATAGAAAACGGTACTTAACCTCGGCACGTCCATGTAGAGTTAGCGTGGAATGACTGTCTGTAGTTGAAATAGACCCTGAGACTAAACTCGTTCAAGGTAAATAATAATAATCGGTAACGAATATTGACAACACAATTTTTAAATGTAATTTTTAACCGACTTCAAAAAAGGAGGAGGTTCTCAATTCGACTGATTTTTTTTTGTATATATGTTACTCAAAATCTCCGTGAATCGTGAACCGATTTTCAATTTTTTTTTAATCGAACGGGTATAACCCATAGATGGTCCCGTTGGCACCAAGTCGGGGTCGATGGGATCTTGGAGAAATCGAGGGAACTCTTCAACTATTATAGGCACACCTATAGTGATTTCATGATTTCACTATTTTTTACAGCAACTCGGCCACTTCCTCTTGGAATAGCGGATCCTACGTGAAGTCGGTTCTTTTTTGTTTAAAATTATCCTACTCAAACAGAGATGGCCGAACGATTTGGATGCTTTCCTCAGCACTTGGCCGGAAAAGCTTGGGACAGACAGTTGTGGAAAACACCAGGAGAGCACTGATTTAGACTTTCACGGTTTCTACTCATAATTATTTGTAATAAACGGGACTTAACCGCGTATATAGCATAGAAAGAAAAGTCTTTCTTCGCGACCACGGGGACAATGTCGTCCTCGAAACGTCGAAGGTAATTTAAAAAATATATACGCGGTTAAGTCCCGTTTATAACAAATAATTTATGAACAGCAGGAGAGGCCTTGACCCAGCAGTGGGACACTACTTTAGGCTAACAAATTTTTTAAAAATCCTACTATCTAGTAGGTATCTACAACCATTCACTTTGTCTTAAGTCGGGGCCCAGTCGACGGTCAGAACACCGCCCTGGGGGGTGATTTTTGAGATTCGAGCACTCGAAAGTGACATTTAAAACTCCGAATAAAACGATGAAATTATGTTTTAAAAATAAAAGCGATAGAAATTTAAAATGATGATTATTTAAACTATTAATTCCATGCGAAAAAATTGGCGACAAGCTTTTGTGTGCGATTATTGTCGAGCTTGAATTTTTTGAATTCGAGCGTCCGGCTGTCAAATATCGGCCCCCTGAGCTTTCGCGGTCACCCAGGTTTAAATACGCGGAGGAAGCCACGGGCGGAGGTTAGTTTCATTACGAACAGAGAAAAAAGACACAAAATAGAACAAAAAGAATTGGAGCGGAAACTAATGGCCGCCTTTTGTTTCGGAGTATAATGGAGTCGTATCGTTTTTAAATAACGGCTATTGTGAAAAATAGTGGAAACTAGTATTAAGCTGCGATAAAACAAAGGGATTATTTTCCAGCTTGCTTTTACCTTAGTGGCGATATATTATATTACAGCAGAGGCCGGGAAAACAGGGATTACCGGCCAAGAGGATATAGACGGCCGAACGTAGCCAAGCTGTATAGGAAATACGTGGCCGGGAATGCGTTTTCACACCGAGCTATGTATGTATAAAAATCAGTACATACCTATGCAATGAAATAAATAATGAAAAATCAAAGAATGTTCATAAGGCATTCGTCTACTTGTAAACCTCAATTATTACACTTTAGGAAACTATTTTGTGACTACAAAACAAAACATTATCATGTACAGATTTAAACTCACACGATTTTCACTCATTATTTTGACAAACACGTACACTTACTTTAGTAATTTTCTTGACGTTTCGAGCGTGTCGTAACCCACCCTGCCTGCTGTCTGCCTGTGACCACGAGTGGTAGGACTCGCTCAAAACGTCAGAAAAAATACAAAAGTAAGTATACGCGATTAAGTCCCGTGTTTGTCAAAATAATAAAACATTATCAGCTGTTCATAAAATCTTTGACTCCAATTAGGGTTACCAGGCCGAAAACAGTAAACACAATATGATAGCCGGACTTTGTGCTTAATTTAACCGGACATTTCACTCTAAAAGCGGGACATAACTTTTTAATAGCTTTGTCGCGGCTTTGCTTGTGCTCGACTTTCGACTCGCGCCGTCAGATTGCGTCAGTCAGATGAAAAGCCTAACAAAGCCGGACAGGCCAGACAAGACTATTTGGCCGGACACGTCTGTAAAAAGCCAAACATGTCCTGTTCGGACACCTGGCATCAACACTAACTCCAAGGTCGTAGTTCTTACAAAAAAAGAAAATGGCAGTTATAGGGATTGCCGATAGAAGTATACTTTTAGTATTAAAACTTGATATTTTATAATGTTTGAATTATAATTATTATTATCAACATCAATCTACAGGCTTATGATGGCAGTAAGTAGTTGTCCGCCGATAACTTGATAAAAAGCTGACAACTTGACACATTCACACAGAAAAACATGACAATGTGTCAAGTTGTCAGCTTTTTATCAAGTTATCGGCGGACAACTACTGCCATCATAAGCCTGCTGGTCTTCTCCGAGCACCATATAAATATTAAAAGCATAAGAGAAAAATACTACTTACAAAATTAATCTTTATTTGAACGGCTATAAGTTTAAATATCGAACGTGCCTTCCAACACAAGGAAAATCTTGTGATGCGTTTTTGTTTTCGTGACGGTGTCGGTGACTCGAACTCATAAGATTTCCCTCTAACAAAAACTGCCCAACGCGGCTAAAGAAGTTTTCACTTCAAAAAAACTTTGCAGGCCTAAATCTATACATATACCTTTATTGGTTAACGGGGGCGTATACCATGGCAGTATAATAACCAACAACTCCAAGTGTACACCGGATATCATCGCAAGGATAGCCGTGGCCAAGAAAGCGTTCAACGAAAATAAATATCTATTCAAAGCTAGAATATCTGGTCTTGTTAAGAAAAAGCTGATAAAAGGGTACATTTGGAGCATAGCCTTATACGGTTGCGAAACGTGGACAATGCTTCTACAGGACAGAAAGCGTCTTGAAGCGTTTGAAATGTGGTGGTGGCGGCGTATGGAAAGAATAATCTGGACGGAAAGAGTAACAAACAACGAGGTTTTAAATAGAATTAAAGAAAAAAGATGCCTACTAACCATTGAAAATAGAAGAGGGAACATGTTGGGACACTTGTTACGACACGATGAATTCATCAAGACAATCATAGAAGGGAAAGTGGAAGGAAGAAGGAAGAGAGGGAAGCCAAGAAGCCCGCATACATGGATCAAGTGAAAGAGAAAGTGAACGTCGTGTCGTATCAGGCTGTCAAGGAGAAAGCTGGAGAAAGGAGTACATGGAGATTGCTTCACCGACAAGAGCTCAGCTCTTAAGTTCATGATGATGATGATGGGGGCGAGAAGCGGTTCACGGAGAGCCGTTTTGCTGCATTGATCGTAGCAAATGGAAATCCGTGATTTCTGCCTACCCCTTTTGGGATATAGGCGTGATTGTATGTATACCTATAGGTACTTTTGTCGTTCTCCGGGTCTGAGTTAAATCATCAAATAGTTTATAATAAATGGAACAATACAGTTTAAATTCGTTTCAAATAGCACTAGACTAGACGCACACATGCACATGCCCGCCCCCGCACCCTAAAGGTTAATGAAAGCAATCTCGATGACCCTCCTTTACGCCTGATCGATTATTTAGAGCAAATTTCACTAACGTGTTTAGTCAGGCGCTTTCGAATGGAGCGCGTTTCATTGGTTTAAAATAGAAAACGGCATAAAATAATTATAGTCCGGAAAACGCATCTTTAACAACTAACAAGTAAAGTTAACGCTATGTAAAGCATTCTGTCAAACTTTTTACACGTGCAGTCTGTGGGCAACATTTACGCAGAGACTCTATAACACATTAAGGGTTCAGTACAATAACGTCCTAAGGATGCTGTTGAAGCTGCCGAAGCACTGTAGTGCATCCGGTATGTTCGCGGAGGCGCGAACGGATGACTTTTACGCCATTAGGCGTAAAAGAATTGCGTCGCTGCCGACACGTGTGCGAAGCAGTAGCAACAGCCTCCTAAGGACGTTGGCTGAACGTCTTGATTGCCGTCTCACTAGCTACTGGGTAGATGTGCTGATAGGCAGAGCTAAGTAGATGCAAAAGTAGTATAATTTAAGTTAATTTTAAGTCATATGTAAGTACTAACAGTAATATAAGAATATTGTAACTAACAAAATTATGGATCCTAACGGTCTGAAATAAACGAATTTTATTTTTATTTAGTTTAATTAATTAAGAAGAAATCTTATTTTTGTACAGCCCGTGAGCTTTAAGAAGAACCTTCGGGAATCGGCGATGACACACGAAGGAAATATTGCTGTTCTGCTTTTTCATGTGTCACTGTTGATTGATACCTGACGTCTCTTTCTAAAACCCGAAAGTTCTTTTTAGAGCTCACGGACTGTAGGTTGATTCATTTCTCATTGAAAGTAGAGTAAGTAGTAAGTGATAGTACCAGTTAAAAGTCAGGTAAACTTTTTTTCGATTCTCTCAACTTTTTGATACTATTTTGCAGTAACTAACGAAACTTCCATTAGTTTGTATATATGAATATTTTGAAAACAAATTTTATTTTTTAATTCTACAATGTGTAAATCTAATACGGGCGAACCTTTAAACGGTAGTTTATATAGGTCATACTGAACAACTTTTACTATGGAGCCTACCCCGAAATCGCGGTTTTTTTTGCCAGACTCATACATTTTGTCGCATGGGTGTCGACATTTTGTATTACTTCCATAGTGAGACTTGTTCAGTATGACCTATGTAAACCACCGTTAAAAGGTTCGCCCGTATTAAATTTACACACTGTATAAGTGAAACGCTTTTTTTAAACGACGACTTCATCTAATCGCGGGCCTCAGCCATGAGGAAACGAGGAAGAAGAAGAAAAAGAACGAAGAAGGTGAAGAATGTAGATGTGTTGCTATTCAACCTATAACACACACGAGCTTGTCGTGATAATGATACCATTATCTAATGTAATCAAGTCATCGTGACTAAGCACATTTTTTCACAACCAAAAACAAAATCACTTTGTGTACACTGTACAGTCAACCGCAATAGTATACACAGGTCTACACGAAGGCCGCTAAACGCTCTTACGGTCTACAAATAAGAGCGTTGCGTTGTTTAAGAGTCGCCAGGACGCTCGCGTCCCCATACAAACGTAGTTCAGATCTCATTTTAAAACGACATGCTTTATAACCATGAAATTTGGCATGGGCATTCTAGTAGTACAGATCTATGTCGGTAATTCATTTTCGTTGCTAAGAATTGTAATACAAAGAAAATACAGCCAGATACAGATTTCCATACAAAACTTATTTTTGCTATATTTTCTTTTTATTACAATTTTTTGGACCGAAAACTAATTAGCGACATAGCTCTATACTACTAAAATGTCCATGCCAAATTTCGGGATTCTAAAGCATGTCGTTTTAAAATGAGAGCTGAACTACGTTTGTATGGGGACGCGAGTTCACGCGAGCGTCCTGGCGACTCTTAAGGGCATAATCATCTGATGCGAGTAAGAAAGTAGGAGAAAAATTATGGGCACAATTTTTTTTGTATAGGATATGTCGTCCCACGCGACCAATCCTCCACACAAAAGTATTTTTAGTGAGCAAAAATATTTGTTCTTAGTTTTGCATGATTAAAATACGATTTGCACCTTGTATTCTCTCTGTCTATGCTTGAAGTAAAACCCAGGCCGGACTATACAGTGTGTTTTTTTTTAAGTGGGCCACTATGGGGAAATCCTAAAGTATAGGAGATACAGGGAAACTGTCTTAGGAAACATTAGGTATTTTTTTGAGAATTTTTTTTGGTATACTCAAATTTTTGGTCAAGTGTGAGTTGTCCTTAAAAATTAATAATTTTGATGATTTTTTTTTGACGCAGATCTAGTCAGTTTCATGAGAGGATCATTTTATTGTATGGAAAGAAAAAAATCGGAACAGTAGAAGTAAGTCAAATAAAAAAAAAATGTTTTTATTATGACAAAATGTGTAAATTGCCTAGGTACACTTGCAAGGTTTATAAAAAGTATTTCAAATCCCAATATGACATTTGTTTTTGGAACACTTTATTTGATTTAAAAACCAAGTAAGAATACTGTTTGGTCTAAAATTTTTTTTTGTTTTTTTTTTCAATTGAATTTAAGGACTCGCGTAAGAATGGAGGTCCTAATTAAATGATTTTGGACCTCCATTCTTACGCGAGCACCTTCAGCTCAATTAAAAAAAATAACATTTTTTTTATTTGGTCCGAACAGTATTCTTACTTCCTTTAATAAAGTGTTCCAAAAACAAATGTCATATTGGAATTTGAAATACTTTTTATGAACCTTGCAAGTGTACCTAGGCAATTTACACATGTTGTAATAATAAAAAAAAATATTTTTATTTGACTAACTTCTACTGTTCCGATTTTTTTCTTTCCATACAATAAAATGATCCTCTCATGAAACTGACTAGATCTGCGTCAAAAAAAAATCATCAAAATTATTAATTTTTAGGGACAACTCACACTAGACCAAAAATTTGACTATATCAAAAAAAAATTCTCAAAAAAATACCTAATGTTTCCTAAGACAGTTTCCCTGTATCTCCTATACTTTAGGATTTCCCCATAGTGGCCCACTTAAAAAAAACACACTGTATGTATAAGGTACTTATCAAAAAATCGTTATACAAATAATAGTTTATTTTAAAAAATCAGACATATTATTTTTATTTATCACGGTTCTTATTTTGAACCTACTTATTTACTAGCTTAAAACATTGTAACTATTCTTAAATAGTATTGTCATTTTAAGTTAAATATAGACTTAGTATCTATTGGGAGATACTAAACTAATAATGATTATTGTACAGTCGAGTTCGTTAATATCGACGCGTCAAACTGAAAAAAAAATGTGAACACAACCTTATTTGGATGAGTGTAAGGTCGTGTTCACATATTTTTGTTCTGTTGGACGATTGTACATGTTGCTGTTATTTTTATATTTTTAACGCAATATCTACTGCTTGTTGATGTAACCTTATAATCTTTCGTTAAATAAAACAAATATAATCTAACCTATCTTAAACAATAATAATCATAAAACTCAATGTATTTAATACAGAACGTAACAATGAGGTCAAGTGACACTGAAGACAGCATTTGATTGTAAATTCTCGGTTTTATATAAGTTCAGAGACCATACTAAAGATACAGTCACCGGCAATAGTATCTTCCTACACGAAGGCCGCAAAAATATGTGACAGGCTCTTACGACCCTACAAATAAGAGCGTGTCACATATTTTTGCGGCCTTCGTGTAGGAAGGTACTATTGCTGGGGACTGTACCATCACGAACGGGGATTGTTCAGCCACTTGCCATTGTTCCGAATTTCCTTTAAAATGCCATTGACCCCTTTTCGATTTGGCAAAACTGACAGTCGCTAGTGAGACAACTATGATATCACACTTTTGTGACAGCTGAAATCATACAACAAACATACATACATACAAACAAAAAAACATACGGGTCGAACTGAGAACCTCCTTTTTTTGAAGTCGAGTCGGTTAAAAAGAGTGATATCCACTTACGTCAAAATCAATACAAAACTCTAGCGAGACCTACTTACTGTAAATTTGACAGTTAAAAGGTGTGGACACGTGTGGACAGATGGATATCACTCTATCCAGTAGCGATTCAAGTGTGATATCCACACGTGTTACAGTTTGGCATGTCGAATCGGGGCCCTGTACACACGTCCCCTCCACGTAGAGCTGTGTAGCGGTATTGGAGAAAACTCGTCCATGACCGACTTCAACTAGAGACCTTGGTTCTCGGCAAGAAGTTCAGCTCGACCTTATGCTTGGCCTGCAACGTGAAGGCCAAAGGTTCAAACTCGACCTTGCGTGGAACGTGTGGAGGCAGCTCCACGGTGTAGTTCCGGAGCAGGGTTACCAGCCCGGCCATCATCTGCATCTTCGCGAAACGCATACCTGGAGAAAATAGTAAAGTTAGGTCTGGTAAACTAAAGTGTCCTAACTAAACTTTCCTGTACTGGGTTCCTTATTATTTATCACTTACTTATAGCTATTATGTGTGGTGTGTGGTAGGACAGTACCTACTCGTAGTTTGTTTTTCTACTCCTGCATTCTAATTTGCCAATAAAATGACTGACATGTATATTCAAAGCATATACTTTGTGAACGTTGTTATAAGATGACTCAAAAGTCGATTCTTAGGGATATAATGGGTCTGTTGAGCCCCGCACCGGCGCCGCCCGCCGCTGTAGACAAGGAGGGCGCCGGCACAAGCCGCCAGGAGATTGAAGACAATTGTATAGAGGCAGCAGGTCATTCGTCGAACTCAATGCTTACCGGCTTGCCTAGCACTCGTAGAAAAACTATTGTGTGCAACGGTACATAATTAGGTCTTAAAATTCTCGGGTCTGTTTTTACAAAATTCGGCTTCGCCTCATTTTGTAACTTCGACCCTCGAATCTTAAGAACCCTTATTATGTAACTGTTGCACAAAATACTATTACATGCATAAAATTCTTTCTATGTGATAAAAACAATAATTCGAGCAAAAACTTCAACATTGTGATATACCTACTACAATCAACATCTTTTGGCAACTACGTACAGTGGGCAAATATTTTTATTATTATAGTCTGTATCTTTAGGTATTTAAATAAAAGTAAACAAACAATTTGTACATTCTCGGGTAGTTATAACATTTATTGGTTAACCAACCAAAAAGAGTATGACATAACCAAATAGAAAAGCGCCTAGATCTGTCACTGAACGAACGACCTGACTTTAACCTACATTATTTGATCATGTAATGTTTTCATCTACCCTCAAGTGGCTTAAGGAGCCATTTCAGCCATTGGAGGGTAGATTTTGTTTACTTTTATTTAAATACCTAAAAATACAGACTATAATCATATTTTATTATTCAAATAATTTAGACAGCATTACAATAATAAAACCAAGGTACTGTGAACTATATCGCAACGAATGTTTATTTCATATATTTTTGGCTGCTTTGGCTGTTACTAATTTTTTGTTGCTATCTGTGTTAAATGATTAACTGATTTTAACACGCTTTTTGATTTCGCTTTATCTGGAGAACGTTGTATTTATTAATATTTATTAACTAGCTGACGCGGCGAACTTCGTACTGCCAAGTACATTTTTTAATTTTTCCAATATTTCAATTTTTATTTTGCTATTAGAGGTGAAGATAAATCCAAAAATTCAATTAACATCATTAAAATCGGTTAGACGTTCTTAAGTTATATATGGTGTAACCAACACGACTTTGTTTTCTATACTTGTATAGATAAATCATTGCTACCGCAATTGATAAACGTTTTCGGACTACTATCTTTTGTTAAAATGTTTTTATTATCTTATCAAAATTAATACGTGTGTCATGCGCTTCTAACGATTTATAACAAAATGTTTCAAGAAATCAAGAGAAGAGAAAAAGCTTGCTAGCTGCGCTCTAAGGCTGGCTCTACGTGATGGGCCATCATAGGGACGCAGCTATACGAAGGAACGAGATCGCAATATCGTTAGCTCCCTCTAACGCATAGCTGCGTCCCTATGATGGCCCATCATGTAGAGGAGCCATAAAATGTTATTTCAGATAAAAAAGAACCGACTTCTATTAGGATCCGCTATTTCAAGAGGAAGTGGCCGAGTTGTAAAAAATGGTTCCCTAATAAATAAAAAGTTCTCTCGATTTCTCCAGAATCCCATCATCAGACCCCGACTTGGTGACTATGGGACCATCTAGGGGTTATACCCGTTTCTTTTAAAAAGAAAATTGAAAATCGGTTCACGATATACACACACGATAAAAATTCAGTCGAATTGAGAACCTCCTCTTTTTTTGAAGTCGGTTAAAAAGGACAATTGTTTACTCACCAATACAGATTCTAGGGCCATCTCCGAAGGGGTAGTATGTGTATGGCTTGATGTTATCTTTGTTGGCTCCCAAGAACCGCTCAGGCTGGAACTGCTCGGGCTCCGGGAAGTAGTCTGCGTGCTTGTGCAGGTAATGCACTGGTATGTGCACGCGCATGCCCTTCTCCAGCAGCAGGCCTGATGGGAAACGGTAGTCCTCCACCACCTCGCGAGTCAGGACCCCTAGTACCGGGTATAGGCGGAGAGTTTCGTCCACACAAGCTTCCAAGTATGGTAGGTCACTGACGCATTCATAGGTGATCTGCCCTCCTGTCTTCGCTAAATACTCGTCCACTTCGTCCAGGACGCGCTTTTGAGCTTCAGGCTTTTTGGACAGCTCAAACAAAGCGAAGCTCATAGTCGCTGCTGATGTCTCAAATCCAGCTGCGAAGAAAATCACAGTTTGTGCTACTAACAATTCGTCATCTACCAGGAGTTTCACTTTTTCCCTCGATTCACCTCCGCTTTTCAGTGATTTTATATCGTCCCCAATAATATACTCATTTTTCTTGAAACCAAGGATAAAATCGATAAAGTCGTTCCTCAAACTTGGAGTATTGTTACGATCAGCAAAGACACCCCCGATTAGCTTGTTGAAGAATGTGGTGACATCTGGATCAAAAACCTGCAAGCCTAATGCATAGAAAATGTTGGGGCAAATAGTTCTCACGATGACCTTAAATACATTACGAGGGCGGAAGTCAAAAATTTTATCACTGATGGCTACGAAAGGACTGTCGCTCTCTGTCATGACTTTAGTTTCGAGACCAAAGACGCATGAACCGATGCAGTCCATGGTATATCTTCCCATGAAGGTCCTGACTTCGTGTGTAGGCTTGGAGGCAATCTCTCTGGCCAAGTATTTCTCAAAGTCCTCATTTCGTGCTTGGATTAAGTAGAACATCTTCTTCATCTTAGCAGACGTAAAAATCGGGGTGAGATTTTGCCGCATGACACGCCAGGTGTCCCCGTGCTCAGCGAATACATTCTTGAATGCGATTTCCCTTCCTGTGTGTGCTGACAGATCTCGGCTGCTGAAGTAATAGAAGTCCTTGGTGATGACGAACTTCAAGAGCTCTGGGTCCTTGATTACGGCGACCGGCTCCGTTCCATAGTACGCACCGACGATAGGCTCCTTAGGGAACTGTTCGCAAATTTCCTTGACGGTGTCAGGAAGATTTTTCTTCAGTAAGATGAAGTTTTTGTAGTTTCCGAGTAGCGGCAGAGGCTTGGGGGTAAGGAGCCCTCTGGATGTCCAATACTCATTCTTTTTCTTGAAAAATAGATAGAGTAGGCCCAAGGCGGAGCCAAGAACTACGAGCGTTGTAACGAGCATGTCTACTGATTGACTGATGTTTACTAACCGGTAGGACCGTGTTTTATACTCGCGCGATAACATCAATGTAACATTATCAACAATGATGTGCGATTTTATCTATATTTAAAACTTCTATGTATTTGATGTTTTTTTACCATTAAACCTAATAATGAGTATAATGACACAGTAGTTTGTACACAGAATTGACGTGAATTAGGGCTACATATTTGCGCCGTTTGGCGTAGAAACCCTGGGACCGTGGGGACCCAGCGCAAAGACGCTTTTCAAAGAAATCTCCAAGCGCCTTGTCGATGCCTCAGGTAACCAGAAGGCTGGCAGCTATTTCGGCCAAAAGATAAGCCTGGCCATCCAAAGAGGTAACGCTGCCAGCCTTCTGGGTACCATAACCCACGAAGGCGACTTGGGGAGCATCTTTTATTTTACTTAAGTTTATTTTAGTTTTATATATAGGTTTATTGTTTCTGTAGTTTTATTGTGTACGTGAATTTTGATCTTAAATATCTAATAGGTATTTATGTATAATATACAGAAAATAAAAATACGATATAAACTCACACAAATTACAGTCAACACCTAAAATATGTATACACTTTTGAACCTTATTACAATGGAGTACGGTGCAAAAGTGTACGTACACATATTTATGGCATTGACATCATACTAGGTACTTACAAATTAAATCGGTTTATTTTAAACTTACATTACGTTATACAAACAAAAGTACGAGCGTCTACTTTCCTCATACCTACACCGAATAGCTGATGGTAAATATTTAATAAACGATTCATTGATTGATTGATGATGATTTATTATTTTAATAAGATAGGTATAAGTATTAGATAAGAACCTACTTTTTAGCTAGCTTCTGTAATTTATTTTTCTACTCGTCAACATAAAACTTCGTAGGCCGAACTACAAGCGCAATTAAAATAAATATTTACATTTTGATGGACGAAATGACGGGCCTAACCGACATTTAGTATGAAAAGTATAATATATAATATACTAAAGGGTTTTTGGCACTCGACTTTTTTTATTACGGAAATTCTCGAGTTTCTCGACACACGGACACAGTGACAAAACACCCATTCAAAAGGTTATTTTTTGTACGATATTTTACGGTACTTACCTATGCCATTTTACTATGCGGCACTTACGACCTTTTTACTAGGCGTTTTTGAGTTATAACTCAAAAACGACTCAACCAATTTTATTTAATAAGTAATTGAAAGTTACTTGTGATGCCTAACTTTTGTAATATCGATTTTTTTTGGACCCACGGTTCAAAAGTAGTACCTTTCGGAGCTATTATTTACGAAACTATTAGTTTTATCCAAAAACTGTTTTAAAACAGTTTTCATGTTTGTTTTACTCTTTTTGAAAGACCTATCCTATGATTCCCTACACGATAGAGTTAGAGTGAAAAAAATCATCCCCCACTACATGTGTACGGGAGGTACCCTAATAAAAAATATTTTTTTAGTTTTTATTCGAACACTTTGTCGGCGTAATTAATGCACATATTCATGCCAAATTTCAGCTTTCTAGTGCTAACGATCACTGAGCTAAGCCGCGGACAGACAGACGGACATTGCGAAACTATAACCTAGTTACCGATGTGTGATATGTGGTGAGCTCACACTTATTTTTAAGGTTCCATCCATCCGTCCCAAAAGAGTAAAAGGAAGCGTCACGTGATGTTTTGTGTACAAAGTGAAACGTCAGGAGTGTCGTGTCGGAGACGGTCCGGAACACCGTGCATCATCCTTAATGGAGCGTCTATCTGTCTGTGGGTCTGTCTGTGACTTCACTAAATATTTTAAGAACCACTTACACTATCCATTTAAAGAACTTATTTTTATTTCGACTCTAGAGATTAAATGATAATTCTAAATCCATTGACGCTGCGTCATCGTGACTCGAATTAACACGGATCATCGTGACTTTTTACTATTTTCTTAGAGTAAACTAATATTAACTAAAACTTGTTTACGATATCTGGAGTTCGATTTTTGAATCTCACCGGTGCCTTTTTTTGTATGCAGCCGATGACTATTTAGTACGAAATAAGTCACCCGGTGAGATTCAAAAATCGAACTCCTGGCTCTCATATAATCAATATGCTTAGTCATAATGACTGTTATCTTTAATTATTAATAACTACTAAAATTACTTTATTCATAATAAGATTTGTTATACGTAAATTAAACTTAAATATAACTGGGGCTGCCGCAGATACGGCTGAAAACCTCAAGCGGCGCAAATATGCAGCCATAGATACTGGTTGCATGTTTGAGCCGTTTGGGGTGGAAACACTGGGACCGTGGGGACCAGGAGCTCATGGTATCTACAAAGACCTAGCCAAGCGCCTAATTGACGCAACGGGTGACCAGAAGGCTGGGGCATACTTTGTCCAACGCATCGGCATTGCTGTCCAGCGCGGTAATGCCGCTAGCCTTCTGGGCACCCTTCCGTTTGGCACTGATTTGGAGCCCATTTTTTATTTGTAACTTTTATTTTGTAGGTTTTAGTTTAGTTTTGTATTAGTTTATTTTTAAGATTTGTTAGTTGTAATTTACTTTTAGGTTTAATATTAGTTTTTATTTTATGTAAATGGTTGTAATATTCAATATGTATCTTATGCTTTTCAATATAAAACAATACTAAATTTAAATACCTATATAAAATAAACTACCTACTCAAAGAGCCCCCCTCGAGCTGTACCGGGCGCAAAGGTGCGCATCACACTGGTGGCGTTACCACGTTGGATGGCGATGGACAACCTTTGCGCCAGGTAAGAACCCGCGCGTACATCAGACCCCCTCTCGGCAATACGTCGCCCTAGTTCCTTAACAAAGGCTATAAAGACCCCCAACACCCTGTCGTCTCGAAAGCAAGGGGTACAAATAACTACTTATAACTACAATGTAACACTGTAACTCTAATCTTAGTTATTTGAGGTTAAAAACCCACATTAGAATATTTAGAATGCTAAACACGCAAAACGCAGATGGCGTCGCAATAGAAAAATAGTTATCTCTTGGTTATACTTTGGAAATAATAAATCCATACTTACTATGCTATAAAGATCACAAGTAAATGGTGCTAAAATTAACCATTTATAATCTGTGGTCTGTGGGTGTTTAAATATTGGAACTAAAAGCCTGTTTTGGTGGTCTATGCATCTATGGAAAATTAATTAGATGTACCTAACCTAGATATATGCCTTGGAAATCGTGCCATACTTTATCCAAAGAGTGTTATTTTAACGCGTAGCGGTGAGCCGTTTTACCCGAATGCCGAAAGAAACGAGGTTTATATATTTGTCGGTTTTCTTATACCCTGTCCGTGGCCAACAAGCGCACGGGGTTCCGCTTTTTTATCCTGATTTGGGGTTTAAGATTTTGATGCGTAAGCTGCACGCACGAAAACATGCGACCGCCGCCGCTGCTATTATCCGCGGGCGGCGGTGGCTGCACGCGCGACTTGCCGCTGTTTTTGGAAACGGTTTGATACAATTTCATACATTGCTGGACATTTTGATCTCGCCGCTCGTGCCGCCGCTCGTCTCGCCGCTAGCAGCGGCGGCCGGTTGCATGTTTTCGTGCGTGCAGCCTTCGGGTTCTGTGAAGGGAAAATATCCCGGGGGACGGACGGAGCCGGTACCATAACTTGACTACACTAGAATGCTCCTAAAAGCACAAGTACAATCTCATCCAACTAGGTAAAAGGACATCAAACTAAGGGGGCCCACCGACTATCAGTCCGCCTGACGATATCGACCTGTCAGTTAGAACAAAAATTTGACACCTTCGAACAACTGACAGGCCAATATCGTCAGGCCGACTGATAGTGGGTGGGCCCCATAAGGCCCACGCCACACTACGCGATACCTTACCTTTAGCAACAAAAAAAACTGGTTGTGATTTTATTTACCATTCTTGTTGTGACTAAGCGATAAGACAGTGCGTATTATAATAATTAATAATTATGATGATAAGAGACGAGCGTTTGTGTAAAATATTAAAATTTTGTCAAATAATCATTACATTGCAATTTTTTTGTCTGTCATGCTTAATAGGTAATAATTAAGCATTGTGATTTTGCTTGTGAGGAAAGCAAACAACAAAAGAACGGTTCCCTGTATGCTGAAGCTAGAAGTCTGAAACAACACGCCATATTTTAAGTAACACAAGAAGATAAGTTTTTTTGAAACATTTATTTTCAACTTATATTAAACAACACACAACAACACCACAACAACACAACAACAACTATAACAACAACTTATATTTAAAACATATTTGTTCTTTGTTTTGTCACTGCTTCTCTGATCTAGGATCATCATTTACCTAAGCTTCAAATTTTGAACATATCTAGTGTAATGTAATAAGCTATATAACCACCAAAATATTATCGATTAAGGATGGGTTAACGGACGCAGTAACTGCAGCTCACCCGACTTACCCGCTAAATATGGCGACGGAGCTGTCATCCCATGTCCAACATTTCATACAAGATTTTTTAACGATGACATTAGATAGGCCGTTAGCGCACAGCATTAGCGTTACCCTATCTCAAGAATTCAGCTTATGCACGGTAAAATGTTATGTATTTTAGTAACTGGTAGCCTGATGAGCGAAAGTTGGAGCATTTTGTACAGTTAGCAAATATGACCCTATTTTTTTTGACAAAAACTACGTCATTTACTAGTAAGTGGTCACGTGGACCATTCGGTCAAACTTTTCCTAATTCAGACGGATAGCGAAGTATTAGTTTCCAAGATATTTAGGGAAATAAGCAATGATCTATGCGTCAGTGTTTAACGTACGCGTTTTCCGCAAAAAAATAAGTCGTGTTTTCGAAACGTAGATGCGGCAAATGAATGTCGTTGATCTCATGCGTTTAACGTATTTAGATGATTCACTTCGTGACGTGTTTCGAGACAAGCGTTTTTTGACACTCACTAGCATTTACATTTTAGAGCTATGTCTGCTTGTAAAAAACCAACCTAAGTATTTTAAAAAGCGATCTTGCAAAGTAAATGTTCGATCACAATACAAGTATGATATGGAGCTTCCGAGAGTTCACACCTCCATATTTGAAAATAGTGCATTCGTATCAGCCATAAATATTTTTAATAATCTTCCTACCGAAATTAAATGCCTAGAAGGAAACGCTTTTAAAAGATCCCTAAAAAATTTTTTGTTAAATAAAGCCTTCTACAGTGTAACAGAATTTAATACTTATGCAAATATTCAAAAATTAAAATAATTAAATAAATGGTTCTCAATATGTATACTCTAGGTTAAGATATAAATTGTATGCCCGAAAAGGGTGAAACTGTTGATACTTCCTACATGTACCTAGTTATATCTCCTTGTACTTACACAGTTTATGCAATAAATATTTCTGATTTCTGATTTCTGATTTCTGATAACGCTGCGATTTCCGATTTGCGATTTGTAAAATGTCGTAGAATGTATGAACTCCCGTATAAACAACGAACCGCGACACTTCTCTTTCCGAACAAACTCTAAAAGAAAATTCCTCTTTATGGCACACCTCAGTATTAAAATTAAAACAAAAAACCCATTACATGTGAAAATAAACAAGAGGCAGTTTTGTCGAAAATAAGCGATCCCGGGGAAAAAAGAAAATTACACATTACACAAGGAGGTCCGAAATCTAATAAAGACAAGAAAAACTAAACAGAGGTTGCCTGCTTATTCTTAAAAGCAAATAACAAATATTCGAGTTGCTTATAGCTCATTATCAGGCGAATATAGTGTGGCAAACCTTTGTCCAGTAGAAGAATAAACGTGACCCATACAAAAAAAAATCTCCTATTATTTCTTAATCGCATTACGATACCAATTATGCCCTTAAACGGATCACCAGTATTATTGTTACACGTATACCACGACACTTCTCTTTCCAAACAAACTATAAGTTTTAATTACCAGAGGTCGAAAGGGGTGAGCTATTTTGTCCAATATACTAAATATAAATACATAAATATCTTAGGAGCGTATTATTACGGAAGATTACGGTTTCATTAAAATGGCAAGAGCTCAACAGTAACATTTAGTCAGGCGATTAGGTAAAATAGGTCACCCTTTCCAACGTTTGATAATTACAATACTTATAGTTTCGCATTTAGTCGCCTACAGTAAGGCTTTTCTTCAATGCTGCAATGCATACTATGCTAGAGATAGCTCAATTGTTAATTAAATTAAATTAAATTAAATAACGTTTATTTCAAGCCTGTGGCTCATAAAATAATGACAGGCGCCTGATAGCCTAACATGGTCGGCTTTTTATCGCCTGTCAGTGTCACCATAGCTGTCACGTTCTAAAGCCGGCCACCGACTATCAGTCTTGCGGACTGGACTTGCGGCCATCTTGTCGAGCAAGGTGGTTTGGTTTCGGGAAAAACTTCTTATTTTATGTTCATTTTCGTGATTCAATGTGTAATATATAGCTTATTCTGCAGTGATTTAACGAACTAGTGAGCAACTAATGAAGAATTAGTCTCGAAACATGTGTAACCCCTGTTTGAGTTAGATATCCGTTAGCCCACGTGCTGTTTGTAGGGAGTAGCTATCTCCTTATAAAAAGCCTAACCTCACCGTACAACGTCCAGCTCTTGGAGCGACTTCGACATTGGCAAAATTGTCCCAATATTGTGGACAGAATGCCATATTTTAAAAATTGAATTGAATTGACTATCAGTCCGCCTGCAGTCCGCCTGACGATCTCGGCCTGCAGTTAGAAAAAAAATTGCCGGCTCCGAACAACTGACAGGCCGATATCGTCAGGCGGACTGCAGGCGGACTGCGGACGGACTGATAGTCGATGGCCGCCCTAACAAATATGTAAGTGCGAAAGTGACCGTAAATACTTCTAACGAGATTTTCTACGAAATACATTAGGCTTACAATTGTTTTAATACTTTTTTTACTTGCTAATCAATATCAAATGAGCGCCATGACCGAAGGCTATCGATCCGCGACCATAAGGGTTTTTATCGCATTGTTAATTTGAGGTTAATTTTCCACAAATGACACGTCAAATTGCCAAGACAAAAACACAAGGAAGTCGGTTAGTGAAAGTGTGGTTGATTGCGACCTTCGGATATCGTCACTAATTACAACTTGTATAGTTTTGATTTACACAGGCATTCGACCATAAACTAACTATAACATAAGTAAAGTCCTGATTTAAACTCATACGATTTTCACTCATTATTTTGACATAAACGGGACTTAGGGTAGGTTGCACCACGCACAATTAACGGACTCATCAACGTTAAATATGGCGACGGGGACGGAGCTGTCATCCCATAGAAAACTTGTAAACTTTTCTTACAAGATTTTTTTAACTATGACGTTCACGTTAATAGACGATTTTGGTGCAATCGGTCCTTAATCGCGTACACTTACATTTACACGAAACGTCAGGAAAATAATAAAAGTGAGTCACGTCAGTGGTAGCCCACTTCGGTAGCCCATAGGGTTAGGCCTTGGGTTTTCTGACCACCCGTCGCCGGCGGCCGGCGACCGACGCCATACAAAACATCGGATTCGATCGGATGTTTGTATGGCGTCGGTCGCCGGCCGCCGGCGACGGGTGGTCAGAAAACCCAAGGCCTTAGGGAATGCAGTAACCGGTCAAAATTCATAACCCGTTATGCAATCAGTTACGACGGATGACGGAAAAATAACCGATAAGCATTTTTCTAACTTTCCCCAGTTGTTTGGGTATGATCAACCTAATCGCGTAATCACCTCACACAATATGGCTACGGATAAACTCCCTATAGGTACTAAAGATGCGTGGTTAAGTCACTATTTTTAATTATTAATTTTAATATAATTAAGGCAGGTAATTATTATTATTCTATATAAAAATAATCCTGAATTATCTGTTATTATCTATCTACTATCTTGCCTATTATAATCTAAACAAACGTGTGTCAATCTAGATAGACAATTAGAAATCATACCTAATGTCATTTGTTTTTCAGGTTTTCGCTCATTACTTCGATTATTAAAGAACATTTATAGACTTGTAGTGATTTTCACTACCTACAAGTTTTGTGACAAAAAATTTCTTAGGGATGTCACTAGCGATTATTTGTCAATTTTCCGTTGATAAGTCCCTGAACCGCTTGTCACTGCACCGTCATCTGAGCCGACATGAGCACGATATTAACTTGTATAAGTAAACCACGAGACGGGTAAAAAGGCAAGAAAATGACAGCTCGGGTCCCTTCGGGGTTGTGGCGGGACGAGGCCGCGGACCTGTCATAAGAGAATGGAGTAAAGAGAACATTCGCACACTGCACGCTTTACTATTATCATAGAGTAACTTATATAGTAGAACAGCACAGCCTAAGAACTTTTTGAAGCTCAAGTCAATTGCGCCCTCTGTCCGGAAGCCTCCCTTATGATACCCAAAATGTAAGAGGAAATGTTACCTGCCCTGCTACTCCATCTAATTACAAATAGCGTACTAGTAGTACACTAGTTGCTACTAGGTGGCGTAGCAGTTCCTCTTACATTTTGGGTATCTTTAGGGGGCTTTCGGACAGCGGGCGCAATTGGCTTGAGCTTAAAAAAGTTCTTATTAGGCTGTGCTGCTCTACTATATAAGTTGCTCTATGCTATTATAAGCTAGCAAGTATAGAAAGCGGCACGTGATACTCGGAGGTCACGTGACGGTTTCTGGTACCTTTTGATGTAGATTACCACATATGTCTATCGCTTAGCTGTCTCGTTACTGGGAATCCGACTCAAAAAGGAAGTGCCGTCAAGTCCGGAGTGACACGAATTGTTAGATTGTCGGATAGGCCCGGTTTCCGGCCCTGAACTAACTGCGCCAGCGGCACCACCCGGTAAAAGGTCCTTTTGAACACGATTTTGAAATAGCTATTAAGTCTTAGGTTTTAAATAAATAGACAATTGACTTGATATTTTTAAATGCAAATAGTTTTAGGCGTCGTATAGACGTGGAATTTCGAATCAGAGGTCGTTGGTTAGAGTTGCAGCTTTCGCAGCAAGACGGTGGCAACCAAAGTATACGGCCCACCGGATGGTAAGCAGCTACAGTAGCCTATGGATGCCTGCAACTCGAGAGGTATCACATGCCCTTCACCGACCTTATTTCAGTTTAATTCACCATCGGTGGTACCAGTGGCGGCAGGTCAAAATTTTTCTTAGGTAAGCTGGTGCTGCATTTGGCTTCATATTTCTTAATGAGTTGTAGGAAAACTGCTCAGCTGTCTGAAACTTAGGCAAGCCGACGGGAATCGTGTTCTATGGACGCGCTGCCACTGGGTGGTACCTACATACAGGGTGTCCCAGAAATCGACGTCAAGCCGTGAATGGATGATAGACCAAGTTATAACAGTTATCAGAAAAATACAAAAAAAAATCTATCACATGTTCTTCAAAAATTATGGTCACTTTAAAAATTTACTAGAAGTTAAGAGATCAGGGGTTGATTTTTGAGAATCGAGCACTCGAAAGTGACATTTGAAACTCTGAATAAAACGATGAAATTATGTTTTAAAAATAACAGCGATAGAAATTTAAAATCATAATTATTTAAACTATTAATTCCATGAGAAAAAATTGGCAACAAACTTTTGTGTGCGATTATTTTCGAGCTTGAATTTTTTGAATTCGAGCGTCCGGCTGTCAAAAATCGGCCCCAGGGCGTGAATATTCTAGTAAATTTTTAAAGTGACCATAATTTTTGAAGAACATGTGATAGTTTTTTTTTGTATTTTTCTGATAACTGTTATAACTTTGTCTATCATCCATTCACGGCTTGACGTCGATTTCTGGGACATCCTGTATAGCCGTGTCAGAAAATAAAGATATACCTAAAAAGCTTTTTTTCTCCTTTTATATCAAGAATTATGAAATTGAATTATTTATGAAGAGGTTCACACCAACACAAGGTCCGACGTGGTCCATAATTCAATTTATCTGACCGTACCCACGTCAAATAAGAGGAATGCTCTTTACTCGGGACACATACAACGTGTTTTTGTTGATTTGCTTTAATTTCAGCATATGCTTATGTACTATTAGAGAAATGAACTGGCATAATTCAGCGCTGGCTTTCGGGTCAGCATTATGCTGAGGCGGGTCCATTTCGTTGTAAACTCTATTTTTATGTTTAAATTCTTTTTTCTGTATATGTAATTTTTTACTTTTGTATGCACTAAGTTTACTTCGAATAAATTTTTTTGATTTGATTTGATTTGATAATTAGTTTTTTTTTTTTTTTATTATTGTCATGTCACTGATGTAGCGAGACTATTAGGTTATTATGACATGTTAATGTAATTTCTAACATTAATACTTCGTGATACAAAGGAGGCATATTTTATTGACGTATTATTACACACAGGTGCATCTGCATCATTTATTGCGGTGCCTATCTCAGAATACAAAAATAATTTAATGGAGGCTTACACAATTATAAAGATAAAATTATCTATCGATTATCTCAGAACTGGAGCTAATTAGGACACTGGCGTCTTGGAGAAATTTAATTTAATTTAAGTTCAGGAATGTACCATTGCAATTAAAGCAAATAAAAAAAAACACGCTGTATAGTCTGTTAGGAAAGAGAAGTGTCGTAGAATGTATAGGCTCCCATATAAACCACGACACTTCTGTGTCCAAACAGACTCTAATCAGAGTCGGAAAAATAATGAAAGCATCGTGATTACAAAAATGGCGTTCAAAAACCATCCTGACATTCCCTGACATTAATTGCTTCATTTCCCGGCTTTGAACTTAAAAAGTTGGCGAAAATATTTGCCCCATCGTATGTTTGTTATTCTGTTATTTTCTGTATATGGGTAGTTTTTTCGTCTCGTCATTCAAGTTCTTCTTTTAAATTATTATAGAATAAAGTTATAATTAGTACATAATTTATTTATTTGCCGTGGGGTGCCCGGCCTTAGAATTGTCCCTTACCATATCGTCCCGTGGTTGCAGTAGGAGTCTGCTAAGGGAATGTACCGGGAGATGGGCAGCAGCATCTTTAGAAAGCCTACAAACAAAAAGAAAAAACTGCGCGCGCCAACCCGCCTGCCAAGCGTGGCGCGTATGGCAAACCAAAGGGGAGGCCTAATGTTTAGCAGTGGACGTCTTATGGCTGAGATGTTCTTACTGTTGTATTGTATACCTTTATTTTCTAGTTTTTGTCATCAGTTTTGGGTTATCTGCCGTGGCATCACCAAGTGGGCCCTACAGAAGACCCAGCCCTAGCTTAATAGTACTAGCATAGACTTAGATATAGTAGACGGCCATAGTCTAAGAACTTTTTGAGGCTCCAAGTATTTAGCGCCATTTAGTTCAGAGCGACCTAAACAGAGCCAAAATGCATGAGGTAAAATCAGCGCCACCTAGTAACGACTAGTGTACTACTAGTACGTTATTCGTCTGTTTAGGTCGCCTGAACTAGATGGCGCTAACTACTTGGAGCCTCAAAAAGTTCTTAGACTATGACCGTCTACTACGAGTATATATTTAAGTGTATGGTACTAGCTAGCATTTTGCTGAGCAGGGTCCATTTCGTGGTGCTACAATAATACGTTATTGAATTGTAAAGTTTGTAATATTGTATATTATGTACGTCATTAATGAATTATCTTAAATCTTCAATCTTGAATCAAGCATAAACAAACTTAGTATTTTACGACTCATATTCGAATAACTTTAATAAGTACTTTACAGCGAGGTCAGTTGAGAATAATTTCGATATTCACATGCTAATTTATTTTTGTTTAGGCAAATCGAAAACCAATATAGCGCGTAGTTAGGCTGCGGTTCCACCAGAGATGAGAATCCTAGAGCTGCGTTGTGCGAGGATAAACAAATGAAGTGATTCTATTGGTTTTCAAAAACACATTACTCGCAACATATCTTCGCTTCTCTGGTGGAAACGCGGCCTTACCGTGACCGAGAACCGAGAGGCAATCGAATGGCTCGGCTGGGCCATCGGGCCCGCCGCGGCCACAACCGACGTTAGGTCATCCCCAAAAAGACAACATCGACCATCCCACCGCAGTGGGACAGCGACCCGATACAGGAGTCATAGCTGAAAAGCGGAAACTCCTACCCCTGCTCCCATCACCGAATGGCTCTCAATATTTAAGCTCCCTACGTGCTGTGGAACCATCATCTGCAACAAAGAACTGTGCATTTGAAACTTGTAGTTTTATAAAATGGGATCCTGGAGAAGATTAAAGGATTTTGTATATAAAGCGTCATGTGATCCTCGGAGGTCACGTGATGTTCTCTATACAAAGTGAAGTGTCGTGACGGATACGATTTGGAACACCGTGCATCATCATTAAAACCAGTTAGTACGAGTATCATGAACGACGTAAGTCGATGGTATGTAGGAGTCGGTAATATACTATTCATAAGAAAAACGGATCCGGCAGGCATTCTTGCAAGGCCGAAATTTGCATTGTAAAATTCTTTAGAATATATTTGTAACTTGATCAATTAACAATTAAACGTTTATATAACAGGGCCATCTAGTTCCATCAATGTAAGATCTTGTTTTAATTTGAAATGGGTATAAATTTTATATTACCGTCTCGCTAATACAATCTTAGTGTTGCATCGTTTTGATGCTCCGATAGAATAAATAACAGTAATTAATTAAATATCCATTGGTTTCAGGTGTTGTGTGTGTGTGTGTGTGTGTGTGTGTGTGTGTGTGTGTGTGTGTGTGTGTGTGTGTGTGTGTGTGTGTGTGTGTGTGTGTGTGTGTGTGTGTGTGATGTATATATGTGTGTGCTATAGTTAAGCTTGATGGGATTAGAGTTTGATAGAATTAGAAGTGCTAATTGTGGTTTGCTTCGAATATTATCACCTCCCAAACAATGTAATGTACTTTCTTTTGGGAAAATTTTAAATGGCATAATATAATTTCTCATCCCTTTTTTCACTTATTTGTACTTATTATTATTTAGCATACTAACTGACACTAATTTGTGCTAACCTTAATATAATCCAAATAAAATAATAAGAAGTCGGTTAAAAATACGCCCAAGTTTACTGTGTAACTGTGTAAATTTTAACTATACTTAGTCAAAATACATTCAAATTCCTTCACTCCAATTAAAATTCTAAATACATACATACCTACTGCATCAAAATAACATCTGAATACAAAGTACGTTATTTGACATAATTAGATACTGATCACAGTGATCACTTAATCCGGGAATACATCATGATCAAAATATAACAGCTAAGTATTCGCAATCATTTTGAGTCAATTTTTTTATTAAAATAGTAAGTATTTTTTAAAGATGAATCTTACTAAAGAAATCTACCTCAAAATCCGGCACCTTAAAAAATCTTACTATAAAAGTACCGTAATAGATTAAAGTGGCTACATCATTCTCTCTTCGCCGTATCCAGGATTATGGAAGGCTCGGGTCGGGTAATATGACTTGCAAAGGCAAATTTCGTCTTGAGAAGCGAGCGGTCACACGAAGTGCAGTGTAGTTGTATATGTATCCGCTGTGTGCATGATTGTGGCGCCATCTCTTGGGCAGGAGCTCAATCTCTTTTTTTTCTTTTTTATAAATAGGTTGTGTACCTTGCTTATATGAAAAGCCACTGGCTGATTCACTATTTTGACAGCTGACAGGGGATTTTGCAGTTTCATTTCTTGTCACATTGTGCACTGCGATCGTTCTCGTTACCCCCACCATGCACTTCGCACATAGCGATATGGCGAGTCTTTTTTGTATGCCGTCTAGCATCCAGGTCTCTTAAACGCTGATGTTCATATTGGTCCACTTTTACGAGTAGATAGCCAGGGTGTAACAAAAATACTGGTGAACTGCTTAAGAGCATAATTAGTATCGTATTGCGAGTAAGAAAAAGTAGGAGAAATTTTTTTTGGACTCAAAAAAACTTTTATGGAACACGTCGTCCTGGCTGGCCAACCCTCCATACAAAACCAATTTTTTTTTTCGCGAGAATAACTTTTTTTTAGTTTTTCACAATAACAATACGATAATTATGGCCTTAAAAGGATCACCAGTATTTTTGTTACACCTTGTAGAAACTTGAAAAGCCTACGCCTGACGTTAAAACCACAAATTCATGCAGCTGACAGATGTCACTGCCCGAGTGTCAACACGGCACGATGGGTCCGTTGGTGTAAATCCTGTTCAGATGCTGCGGTTACATATCTGTCGCTGACGACTGACAGTTATAGGCCTACTGTTTTTTTATAATATGAAATATTCTTTTTTTATAATATGGGTGTATTACAATAGAGTGGAAGGATCAGTTGGAAGTGGAAGACCTAGGCGAACTTTACTCGACCAAATCGGGGAAATATTACAAAAGGCCAGGTCAGAAGGTACCCTAAACCGACGAGCATGTATGAAGAACGTTATGAGAGTGAGTGAAGCGAAAGTGGCCTGTCAGGATCGTAGCAAATGAAAATCCGTGATCTCTGCCTACCCCTCTGGGAAACAGGCGTGATTATATGTATGTATGAAATATTTCAGTTTATCCTTGAGTTCGCTCTATAAGTAATATCGTATCGAACAAATCTGCCTATCTCACCTTCACTTGAGACATTTCTCTTCATATTTATACAATTATGTTGAGACCTGATCCATAACAATCATCCCATATTAAGTTAACCGTTCAATCAATCTATTTAGGTCAATAATTCGCTCGGAAGTGTCGTTTCCTCTATTGTAAAGAATGACAATCATTCCTGGCTATATATAGTTAAATGAATGTAAGGTTTGCTAGTTATTGCGCCAATTAATATCAATAATAACTGAGATACATTGGAGATATGAATGTTGTGCCGATTAGAACAGAAGTTGCGAGGAGTCGACAATTATAATTTTATCTTTTAGAAATTGATACTGAAACTAAGCACACAGAAATAATAAGAAAAACAGGTGTAACTAGACAGTCGCCATCCAAAACATGTGCTCACAAAATATAGCTCGCCATTAGCCGTCCTCGAGAATGTTCTCCGTTTTGATCGAGAATATTCCTCACACAAACGGAGAACGTTCTCGAGAAAATACAACTTGACTTACCTACGTCTTACAAACATAATGTCACCAGCAATGTGGATTAACACTGCACGTTAAACCCACGTATTCCTAAAAAATCGACATATCATGTTGTTTCTTTCTAATATTCAAAAACGTCGTAAAGAAGGAAAATGCACAAAAAAATTAACAGATGATAAAAATTACCGTCATAAAGAAACCCTAATATACTTGTAATCAAACTACAGTTGATTACAAACTTTTTACAAACTTATAATCTTTGTGTGTTTATTGTAAGTATGTATAAAAGTCTAATTGTCAGTTTTGTGCTTAAAAGTGCTCACGAGACGCGTTAGATTTTCCCCCTTCGAGTCCATCCTCAAGTCAAGCAAACTGCAAGTCTTCGTCAATAAGTACCTGAGGTGTCCTCCGCGTGTTCTGGCCGAGGTCCATTCGTAACGACGAGGACCTGTGGACTTGGAGTATATGCCAGCAAACACCCATTGACGTTGAGATCGCGACACGGAAATGGACATGGATGGAGAAGCGAATATGGCGAACATCGCTTTCGGTTGGAAACGCCAAATGGAAAGCGCGGCTCTGGGCGCACAGTAAGTAATAAAAAAAATAAGAATAGAGACTCCACTGCTCCTGTTCCGATACCCAATCAATTCCGGTAGTGATAACATGACAACGGCGGGTCGAGCGGCATGCCTGCCGTTTATTGCTAATACCTATACCGGTTCTATAGGTAAACTTCTCTTCACGGTGACCTTGCTCCTTATTGTCCTTAACCTTGTATATTTTATTATTATAATCGTCATCAGATATATCGCAGCGGCTAAGGTGGACACAAATATCTGAACGCCTCTATTGTTAAGGCGATAAAGCGCATGTTCAGTTATTTTTGGGTACCTTGGCCGCTCCGATATATTTGATGGCAACTGTACAAAATAACCTTCATCGTACATTTTTAGTTTGGCACTATTTTATGACTAGTAAAAGCCATCACTATTAGTCCGTTATTCGCACTTTTAATTACCTTGGTTTAAGTATAAAAACAGGTAATAATTAAATATAATTTGAGCTTTTTTATTTTATGCTGAGTTAACAATAATCTAATCTAATCTTCAGCGCAGGAAGCTGTTTTAATAGGTTTTGGGAAGGAGTCACGCAAATTTCACCCTGATAAAAAAAATTTTTTTTTGAGATATTTTGCTATTTTCATTAGGGCCAAATTCGCTTAATATGATAGCCCATCAGCTTTTCTATTAGTCTTAACGATGGTTTTAGTTATATCATATCATATACTATCATAATTATAGATTACTGATATAGCCACATTAATTTACAGGATATTAAAATTAAAAGATAGGTACTCTAATTTACTTTATGCCACACCTGGCCATAAAGTGGCTTTTTCCGCAAGCTGCGCGTACGGATAAAGACGCTTTCTGGCCAAGTGTAGACATAAAACGATGTACACAACACGGGAGGTAATAAAGAAAGCCCTCGATCGCATATTTACGTCCCTCGCTTGCAGCTCGGGCCGCAAACTTCTGCGATCTCGGCCTTTCTTTGTTTTACCACCCTAGTTGTGTAATGTACTATTGTAATGTAATGAAAGCCCTTAAACAACTATATATTACTCGGAATTAATTACTAACAGTACTGTATAAAGGGGGTTAGTCTTCAGTATGCGAGACAGGTCTTTAGCTGAAATTATTTTAGCCCCAATTATAACCAGATTAACCTCAAGCCCAATCAGAGAGATTCGAATGAAGTACAGTCGACGTCAATAATATGTTTACACTTTTGGACCCTATTACTTGAAAGGAGTAATGTGCAAAAATGTAAACATATTTTTGACGTTGACCGTACGTGAAATGGTTCATATTGGCTCGTATAAAATCAGCTATTATATAAATATTACTCGTATTTTCATGGTTCATTCAAAATAAAAGGAGATATTTTTAGGCAGAGTAATTAAATATTTATATTCCAAGTTAGAAACGTGCCTTCTGGGCACCCTTCCGTCGGGCTCCGAACTTGAGCTGATGTACAGATTTTTAAGTCATTTATTAAGTTATATTATGTGTTATTAAGTGTGTTTTTTTTAAGAATAATTAGAAACTGTTTCTGAACAGAACCATAATAATAACTTACAAGGCGTAGGGATGTGATATGACGAAAGTTCTATACGAAGTTTCATAGCCCATAAGTGGTGTATTCTCTTGTTAAATAGCATAGTATTGTAGCCTACGTAAAAACAACATAACATTGCAATCTTTTTACAAATAAGCACGCGCTGATTTAGGTTTAAAGATCTTAAAGGTTTAAGTTAAATTACGTATATAAAATAATAAGTAAGCGGTGCAAGCACGTTCATACAAAAATATAACAACACGCTATTATAATTTAAAAAAAAAAGTTAGACACATTTTAGACGTATGGTTGTAGACATGCATTTCTAACCGTAACATCAAAAAAAAAAAAATACACGCTATAATATCCTTTTTAAGGCTAACAATACTCTTTTCTACGCAATGCGTATAGAAACTTCTTAAAAGGTAAATAATAATATTTTAAAGACACTCAAACTATTAAAATTATTTGTTACATTCGAGGTCGTTTGTTAACTGTATATATTTCAAAATAAGATAGGCAAATAATAAAGGCGACATAAACAGTAACAAAACAGTGGGTAGGGATCAATTAGTTGTTATCACAACAAAATAAAGTTTTTACAGGTTGTACTATTTCTTCCTAGATCTCTAAGTTATTAATGTTATTATCCTTTTAGTAAACAGACTGAAAGGCAATCAAAATCATCACGTTCCATATTACCTCAAACGTAACGTAACACAATAGAATAGTTGCAATGCAAAGAAGGCATTTAAAGTTTTTATTAAACGCTTCAGTAAAAAGTTTTTCTGCGTTCAGATAACTACAATAAATATTGTACAGAGCAAAGCAAACAAATTAATATCTGTTCCTGAAAATGTGTTTTTCTGATTAGGCCCCCGGAAATGTATTTTGATTTATGTATTTTTATTTTTATTTTACTTATGACATTACTAGCGACCCGCCCCGGCTTTGCACGTGTGCAATTATACATATAAACCTTCCTCTTGAATCACTCTATCTATTAAAATACATAGGGACAGACAGCAGATAGATAGATAGATAGATAAAGAGTTTATTTGATTACTGCAATAACACACAATACAAAAACAGTGAAAATATAACAATAAAACATAAGAGAATAAGTTGAAAAAATAAACAACAGATGAGGTACACAGTTAGAAAGGTTGTGTGCGTTGCAGCAAAACAAATAACAAGCAGGAAGCGACTTTGTTTTATACTATGTGTTGTGATGAGATGGCGGGGCAAGAACTAAGTAACGGGACTAATGTCAGTAATGTCTTACTTAATGCTCACATTGCATTTGACACCAACACCCGTCCTATCAATCCTATCATACTCAACGGAATCAAAGGCATGCCGCCGTCTCTTGCCATCAAAAAAGATGCCAGTCAGCTCTCAAAGAGCCAGCACATTAACTGATGCGAGATTAGCAGTTGTAGCGTAGTGAGAAGCGGCACTTCTCTGGCAGGAGAGGGTGTGGTGTGTCCTTGGAGGTTCCGCAGGGGCATCGACCTCGGGGTAAGAAGGAAATATAATATATGGGGAGGGGTATTGCAGACAGTACCCGACATCTCTGTTAGTGACTACTAGAAGTCTGGCCGGTTCCTCAGGGCAGCATTAGGGCAATATTATTATTCAACTGCTTTGCGATCTTGGATCTTTGCGAAAAAATTTACCAGGGCAGTCATTGTCTCACAATTCGAACGTCGGATTTATCCCATAAGACTATAGTCTGCATCTTTAGGTATTTAAATAAAAGTAAACAAACAATTTGTGCATTCTCGGGTAGTTATAGCATTTATTGGTTAACCAACCAAAAAGAGTATTATATAACCATATACAAAAGCGCCTAGATCTATCACTGAACGAACGACCTGACTTTAACCTACATTATTTGATCATGTAATGTTTTCATCTACCCTCAACTGGCTTAAGGAGCCATTGGAGGGTAGATTTTGTTTACTTTTATTTAAATACCTAAAAATACAGACTATAGAACAGCTACTGAACACAAAAATGCCGGTAACGCGACGTCGAAATAAGAAAGTTTGCGGGTACCTACCTTATGGGTAGGGGTCCTTGGGTCCAGGACCTGCTCATGCCAGGACTCGCTGAATAGAGCTGAACATTGAAAACAGTTTCTAATAAATTACTCTGTAAGATTTACGCGATAGGTATAATTTACAACAAATAACTATTTTAGCTTTTCTGTAATTAATAATAATGCTCATCAGTCATTTTGTTAAAGATTCAAATGCGCTAATGGGAATCAATTCAATACCGAAGTAATTATCTCTTTATTACTTAATTAACATTTATATTACTGGGTAAAATGCATTTACCTGCAGGCCCTACGCAGGGGAATCCCTACTCAATAGCCTTCAACTGTCAACGCATTTGCCTTCATTCAGACGCAAGTAATATAATTCTAGTATTATCTGGTGTCTTTCCATCAGAAGCAGGTTCTTATGTTCATAGCGTAGATTTAAGAGACATGCTTAATTCGATATCGAGCTTAAAAGGACCCTTTAGCTATGAACGGCCACACATGTTCTTGGTCTCTACTAAATAAGTTGTTTTATATAAATAATTTACAAAAAAAGAACCGACTGCACTTAGGATCAGCTATTCCAACAGGAAGTGGCCGAGTTGCTGTCACTATAGGTATGCCTGTAATAGTTGAAGAGTTCCCTCGATCTCCAGGATCCCATCATCAGATCTGGACCCGGTGACAATAGGACCAACTGTGAAAAATACTCTTTCAAACAAATAAAAGAATTTTTCAAATCGGTCCAGCCGTTTTCGAATAATCGATGAAAATAAATTTTAAAAAAAGCAAAAAAAAAACAAAGATCCTGACGAATTGAGAACCTTCTCTTTCGAAATCTTGAAGTCGGTTGAAAAAGCCTTTTATTGCTTGCAGATTCAAAAGGAAGTAAATGACAATAAATCAGCATTTTAAATATTAGAAAATGTACATTTGTCAGTCGGTGCTTACCTCAGAGGGTCAATATTGTAGTGGAACAATAAAAGTGCAAGCCCCGACCGTCAAATGGTACCTCTGCAAATATAATGTCACAAATATGTTTTCGCTTTAGTAAAAAGAACTTAAAACAAACCAATATAATTCCAATTTAATTTCAATACTTCAAATAAAACCCCAGAACTGACTGCAAGATCTTAGGAATGGAAACATTCGATTAACAAATGACATTCTGTCCTCGGATTTAAACGGCGTAATTAGATGACACTTCCTTCTATTTTAAGTCCTTTTGAAATCAAGGAAGTGTCTTTCTGATAATTTTCCGTAGAACTTGTAATTGTGAGTCAGTTTGTGGTTTTTGTGACGTCTGTACTAAATTCAAGGTTTGTTATTGGGTATTTAGTTTCAATGCCCTTTTACCCTTTATTGCAAGCCTGCTACCCACTTGCTAGCCAATAATGAAACGAGGTATTTACCCGACTTATCAACAAATGAGTTTAGTGTACAGTCGACGTCAAATACATGTTTACACTTTCGCATCTTACTCCATTGTAATAAGGTGCAAAAGTGTAAACATATTTTTGAAGTCAACTGTCCATTTGCATGGATAATATTTCTTTAGTTAACCCAGTGTTTTTTAAATTATCCACCTCCTGCTGACTTTCAGTTTTCCTTGCTTAATCAATCTAAGCTTATAAACTTACCTAGTTATACATCAATCATTCATTCTCCTAACGTTTGTCCCGGTCTTGCCTCGGCTCAATTGAGCCTGGGATCCGCTCAGCAACCTAATCCCAGGAATAGACGTAGGTACTAGTTTTTACGAAAGCGACCGCCATCTGACCTTTCAACTCAGAGGGGAAACTAGGACTTGTTGGGATTAGTTTCGGTTTCCTTACGATGTTTTCCTTCACCGAAAAGCGAGAGGTAAATATCAGATGATGTTTCGTACGTAAGTTTCCAAAAACTCAGTGGTCCAAGCCGGGGTTTGAACCAGAGACCTACAGATCGAAAATCTAACGTTCTACCGCCCCTATTAGCCCTATTTAGTTATACGTTTTAGATAAAGTTTAGATAGAGTTCAACGCACATGGTCGGTTTTTTTTAACTTAAATCATTCGCAATATATAGAGGTGTCAACTATTGGCACATTAGTGTATCACTAGCACGTCTAGCAACTATATAATAAACTGGAACAGGAAATATCTAATGATATAACTACAACATCCTGCTTGAAGTAATTATCGACATATCTTACTTAATTAAGAATATAAATAACGCATGAAATTAAACGTATCAACACCTGGTATTTAATATACACCGCGGACCCTAATGACTAATAATTTTAAACAAAAAAATAACAGAATTCACTTATGCTCCACATTTATTTACATTTAATCGGTGAAAATACATTTAAAAAAAACAAAGACACCAATTGAGAACCTCCTCCTTTAAAATCTTGAAGTCGGTTGAAAAGATTTTAACAGTGTATTCCTGATCATATTTAGAGACTAAAATATCTTATAAACTTTTCTGGAATACCCTTATAGTTTTAGAGTTGATAACAATATTTTTTTATTATTATAACACGGCGCAAAACGCTATTTGATGGCATAGTTTACACATCCTTATCCTTATTGATAGATAGATATCAAAGTGACGAGGAAAACCTTGCATAAAAAAATTTTTACAAAAAAAAGTCTGACTCGTTTTAGGCAATCATTTTATTAATAATATTTACCTTTCATGTGCAAACCTTCAAAAAGTTGAAAAAAAAAGAAAATAAGAGTCATATAATGTTTTTTCCTTCTTTTGGTCACGGATACGCTTGGTTAAGATTTTTGGGGTTACTCGAGCCCACGCTGTATGTATTTATTATAATTGCTTACTGACATCATGGACGATTGTACCCGCTCATACTTGGTTGAATAGTGCTGATAATTAACATTATTAAAGTAATAAATACCTGTGCTTCTAAGAAATAAATGAATATTTACATAATTTATTTTTTATTTTATACTAAAAATTATAAAGTCGTATTATATTAAAATACGTACTTATCAATAAACCAATTTTACTTATCAAAAAAAAATTATTTTTAAGTATATTATTATAGTTACGAGTAGATAGAAGAAACTTAAGAATATAGAGTGAGTTGTTTTTTACTGAATATTAATACTCAGACAGTCATTATTTAGACAAAACACGTGACTTAATCGCGTACACTTACTTTTGTAATTTTCCTGACGTTTCGAGCGTGTCGTAACGCCCGTGGTCGCAGGTAGACCCACAGGCAGGCAGGGTAGGTTTAAATCAGTACCTCCAGACAGATTTTTGGTGGATTTTTGTGTTTCTTATTATCAGATTTTTCTTTACTAACCCGTTTAGGGTGGTTAGATAAGCATACGCTAAATAAGGTATCTACATAATGACTTTACTCTTTGATACGAGTATCTACCAACTATGATATAATCGCAAAAACCTTTACACTGTGTCGATCTTTATATGGAGAACCACACAAAAATCAAATCAGTTAAGTTTCTGCTTTTTTCCTCTCTGACTCGTTTAGAATAGAAGTAAAGAACGCTAAGTAGCTTACAACAAGATTTACAGGTTGTAACAAAAATACTGGTGATCCGTGATGGTGATCAGTAAGAAAAAGTGGGAGAAAAAATGTTTCACGTCGTCCCAGCTGGCCAATCCTCCATACAAAACCAATTGTTTTTTTCACGTCAAATTTTTTTTTACTTTTTCATAATTAATTAGAATACGAACTAATTATGCCCTCAAAAGGATCACCAGTATTTTTATAAACCCAACAACAAACCACATGGCGCCAAGTCCTAACAAAATTCACAAATTCCTCCGTAGCTAAGCGGGCTGAAAGCTCCGAAGAGCGGTATTCTGTACAATCAATGCCAATAGCAACCACCACTAGCACTCAGCAGTCACCGCCGTACCACTAAGAATTTTTGTTACACCTTTTTTAAACCCTACAACAAACCGCATGACGCCAAGTCCTAACAAAATTCACAAATTCCACCGTAACTAGGCGGGCGAGCCTGAAAGCTCCAAAGAGGGGTATTCTGTACAATCAATGCCAATGGTAGCAACCACCAACACTCAGCAGTCACCGCCGTACCACCACCCGCGGCGCACGCGCCTGTTGCAACCTATGAACGCGTTTTAGAGGTTGACAGCAGACAACGGCGAGTTCGGGAACGAAGCGACCGTTAAACTTCCAGTTCGAAATTCAAATATTTTATCGAATTGCGTGCGGTGTTGCTTTGTGTTTTGGTGAATTTGATTAAAAGGTAAGGTATTGTTTGAATATTTTTTAACCGACATCAAAAAAGGAGGAGGTTCTCAATTCGACTGATTTTTTATTATTATTTTTTTATCATTATTATTTATTTGTTAAGGTAATTACAACAATTGTTGCATTCTTATACAAGCGTATCGTTACGAGACTTACGACTGTGATTTTGAATTTAGATTTTTAGAGATGAAAATAAATATATTCAGCTTTGTTATTTAGAAATATTCTGTAGAAATTAAAATTGAGCCAATTAAGTTCCGATTAACAACTTTAGTTAATTAACGCTCTACAATATAACCCACACTAATTAAATGTAAAACCTAAATATCCCTTAATTATTACATTCAATTAAAACTCATAATTATTATTTTACACTTGCAAAATGTTTCTACATACATAATAAACTGTTAACCAATCTTATTTTATGAATATTTCCTTCTAGAGTCTGTCCGGAAAGAATAGTGTCGTAGAATGTATGAGCTCCCATATAAACCACGACACTTTTCTTTCCGGACAAACTTCAATGACTCAAACGTCAGAAAGTGGACATGACAAAGTTTGACAAACATTCATTTATAGAAATGTAAATAGGTTTCAAGTAGGGTGTGATGGGGTAAGAAGTTAACACTGACATATTCAACAACTAGCTTTCTTCTGCGATTCCGTCTGCGTAAAAGGTTTTAAAAAAATTTAAACTCCTTTACATTCCAGTAGGGGTGGAACGTCCAAAAATATTTGTTAAAGGAGCTTTATGAAGTAAGACAATTATTTCTTATATTTATAGATATAAAGCAGGTATGCCGTTTTAGTAACTGATGCCACTAATGGTACCTGTAACCAGTATATACCAAATACAAATAATTTATTGAGAAAAGTATAAGTACAGTGGTACCTTGCCAAAGTAATCGCTGTTGAGTAAACTTTTTATTGTGGTTGTCTAATTTGTTTTAAAAATTATTTTAGCTCCAAGTTTATTAGTTAATAAGTTAATAATGTTAATGGTTTTTAACTAACAAATTAACTAAATTAAGCATATTAGATACCTACTTCTTCTTTTCTACCTAATAATTATACAGTTATTTCTTATAAAAAAAATACAAAAATGCCTGCTTTCCAAATATTTCTAGGAAGTACATGCCTACAGAGACTATTAAAAAAACAGTCTTGAAAATTTACTTTACGACATCCACTACCCTTTTAAAGCTACGTCAGAGACCATGATCATTTTCAGGTATACCTACTTATTCAAAAATGAGGCGATACAAAAGATATTTTTTTTCTTGTACCTAATCATCAAAAGTTATATCAAGAATTCTCGAGGGTAATCTTACTGAGCCATAAAGTTTCCAACATTTATTGTACAAGTTTAATAATAGCGATAAATATTTAATTGGACCTAGAATACATTGTTAATGGTTTGAATAATCCATGAAGACGTAATTTTCCGATGGCGGTAGACTACTGACCCATTTTCTGTGGAAGCACCTGCGTTATTGTGTCTTATAACAAAGACAGGCAAAGACAGGCAATAATAAAGATTGACAATATTTGTACAAAGTTAACGGCCTTCTAGTCTAGTCGGTAGTGACTCTGTCTATAAAGCAGGAGGTCCCTGGTCAGGGCATTTATTTGTTGTCACAGATATTTGTTCCTGAGTTATGGATCTATCTGTTATACATATATATCGTCGCCTAGTACCCACAATACAAGCTTTATTGAGCTTACTATTATTCAAAGTAAATTATTTTTGTATTAAGCAGAACGTCTGCTAACGATAACACAATGTTTAGATATAAAGGAAAAGTAGAAAAATCCACTGCCTCAGGCGAGATGGACATGGAGATGGAGATGGGCATGTTTCCCAGAGTCGCGATCTCGCCTGAGGCAGTGGATTTTTCTACTTTTCCTTTATATCTAAACATTCAAAGTAAAATCACGTGAGCTCACAATTGTATATGTAATTCCTTAATCATTTCCCTAGTGCTTCCCCGTCTCGGCTCAATTAAGCCTGGGGACCACTTGGAAACTTAATGCCATAAATTGGTGTAGGTGCTAGACATTACAATGACTGAATTCGCTGGGATAGAGTGATGTCCATGGTGGAAGGCCTGATGTAATTGGAAGCTCGTTTCCTTCCAAAAAAAGTGGTTTTGAATCCCATGGTCTTCCAAATCTTACACAGCTATTTCTTTATTGTAAAGGACATCTGTATCCAATTTGTAGTATGTCCAATTATAAGAAGAACAGCGACTATTTATATGGAATTGAGAGTCCTTACTATTAACTGGTTCGTGAATCATAGTTTGTCTTGTACAATGTACAGAACGCTATTTATTAATTGTTTTAAAGTGGTTGTAATTAACGACAAACGAGCTTGCGACAATCACCGCAAAAACTGTAGGGCAACTAATAATTAGTGGCAAATCTTTCGCAGTCTTGTGACGTAAGTATAGGATATTTAGTATAGTTTGTAGAAGCACTCAACCTTATGGGAGGGTACTAGATGGTAATGTGGGAATCTAGAAAACATTAGCTATACTAGGGATACACGCACAGATGTGCCCGCCGGATTTGTCCGACGGATGTGCCCGACGGACAAATCCGTACGTGAATGGCGCGAATTGGACACGGATTTGTCTACGGACACATCTGAATAGCGCCATACACGAACGGATTTGCCCGCCGGGCATATCCGTCGGACAAATCCAATGGGCACATCTGTGCGTGTATTCTTAGGTATTGTGGATGCAACGCACGACATCATTATCATCATTAGTCGTTCCTTCAGAGCTGAGGATCGTAAAATCATGTCCTTCTGTTGAAGACCAGGTTTCTCCGCAGGCGTCTATCCCTCGATAAGCGCATGGCTTCTTCCAGTTTTAATTGCGTGGGTGCAGCGATATCGGAGCGGCCAAGGTGGTCACAAATATCTAAACAACGCCTCTATTGTTAAGGCGATAAAGTACATGTTCAGATATTTTTGAGTACCGTGGCCACTCCGATATATTTGATGGCGACTGTAAGAAAAGGAGAGAGCATTGTAACTTTTGGTCATGGTTTCATCAAAAACCTAATAATCAAAACTAGAATTAGTAAAAAAAAGCGAAATGTTTTTGTTCAATAGGTGGCTCTTTAGGACCTCTACGATTGGTGCAAAAGCAACATTCTATGTATATAATATTCACAGTATACCGGGTGTACAATCCAAATGGGTCAGTATGGAGAAGTCCGAAACTATGAGAGATAGCGAGATCTGTTCTTAGGAACCATGACGTCGATTTTAGATTTAATAATAATTACATTCAAACTTTTTTATTAACTCTCATACATAACCGAGAATCGAACCTGGTCAAAATCAATGTGTATAAATTCTGCGAGTCGCAAGAAGCACAACACTAATGGAATCTTGTTTAAAAAATAATGGAAAGAAAAACCCACCAATAAGATAATTATTTTATTTCAGTAAATGTTCAAAATAGCCATTTGACTTGCAGAATTTATACACATTGATTTTGACCCAGTTCGATTCCCGGTTATGTATGAGAGTTAATAAAAAAGTTTGAATGTAATTATTATTAAATCTAAAATCGACGTCATGGTTCCTAAGAACAGATCTCGCTATCTCTCATAGTTTCCGACTTCTCCATACTAACCCATTTGGATTGTACACCCGGTATACTGTGCGTATATTCACCATCCAGGTGGCAATCGTGATACGCCCTAGTCTTTACGCTAAGTATCTATACTATATCTAACTATAATGTAATGTCTATAAAGGCAATTAATTAATCATCATCATTAGCGTTAGGTAATCGATGGCAGCGGCATTCTTTACATCATTCATCACCTGTGAAGTTTTCCTCGTATTTACTAACAGACGTAGGGAATTTATTTTGTAATTGTTATAGGAAACGGCCGATAAATTAACTATATCCGGCTTTGTGTTGGTGTATCTACAGCGCATGCGCGCATGTGACACCTTTCGAGTTGCAGGCGTGCATAGGCTACGGTAGATGCTTACCATCAGGTGGGTCTTAGACTTCTTTATCCCAACTACGAAATCTAAAACTTTTGTTCATTTCGTGATAGCAGACGATCAGATTTCGATGTTTCTCTGTCAATCTATAAATTTGTAAATATGTGATAGTCTGCATTAAAAGGCACCATTAGGCGGCCGGCCCTTACCACGCTATACTAGTTACGCTTTTATAGTTCGAATCTGTACAAAGGAAGACATTAGCGCCTTCCACAAAATGGAACCTTTTAATGAAGAATATCACACAATGTTAATTCATTCCCTATTAGGCGATTATCACACTGACGACGGATCCGCATGCGGCGCCGGTGCGCGAGAGAGATAGCGCTCTGCATGTGTATAGCGCTGTCTCGTTCGCACACCGGCGCCGCATGCGGATCCGCACCAGTGTGATAACCGCCTAACTAGTGTCCCCAACCCTATACCTTACAGTACAGACCCTAGTCCTTGAGGGCGCCCGTCTGGCAGCCTGCGTACACGCTTACGGGTCAATATCCGTAACAATATTCCGTGGACGGCTTTATGCAATACTACGGGTTAGGTTACGGGATAGTTAGGTACCTTAATCTAACTCCACTATACCTTGTGCAATCTCAAAAGCGATTTTTGACACCTGCCATCTCAGTACATTTTATAACCTAAAATCGATTTTAGGTTATAAAATGTACTGAGATGACAGGTGTCAAAAACCGCTTCTTAGATTGCACAAGGTATAGTCCCATTTTCCTTACTAGTTTAGAAATTATGGTCTCATTCGCAATTAACAATATTGTACTAATGTCAAAAATAATAAATGATTTTAAAATAATATTCAATAAGCGCTGGTGGCCTGGCGGTAAGACGTCAGACTTTCAATCCGAAGGTCTCGGGTTCAAACCCCGGCTCGTACCACTCAGTTTTTCGGAACTTATGTGCGAAATATCACTTGATATTTGCCAGTCGCTTTTGCGTGAAGGAAAACATCGTAAAGAAACCGGACGAACGCCGATTCTCGGAATTAGATTGCTGAGCCCAGGCTAAATAGAACAAAAAGCTGGGACAAACGCTAGCAGGAAGAAGAAGAAGATTTTAAAATAATATTCATACATCGCTATTGTTCAAGTCATAACAAATAAAATAAGAGAATTAAAATGATTATTTTATTCTTTTTTATCTGTGACACATTTAAACCCCAGTTTCAATACATTTAATAAACACGTTTAGCGATGGGTTTAACCTTCTATTGACTTATTCTAAGTACGAATACTTTATGGTAATAATCTGCTTCAAAGAATCTAGGTTTATTACAAGCTCTTAAAAATGTATTTATTCCATGCACTTGAACAATTAAGCCAATACTCCTTTCTGACTGATCAGTATGACATTCGAAGAAAATATTTTTTCGCTATTTACTTTCGACCTTCGTTCCTCTGAATCACATTGTTTATTCATGGCATGTTATTTACTATAATCAGTTTTTACCAGAAACCACACCGCAAATTAGGATAATTTTCTAATCAGCATCAAATCTGCATCGCGTGGCAATTGCTTTGCTTTAAAAATAAATTCCTGTAATTACTTAACTACGAGGCTTTAATTTAATGTAAACAGGCGTTAAATTACAATACAATCATGACTTGAATTACTTGATTATAAGTAAATGAAAAAACTTATTTCTGTAGGTACACTAGGTACAGTTGACTTAAAAATTAAACACATTATTTCTGTTACATTTTTATGTCAACTGTCTTACAGTACTTATTTCATAACAATAGGTACAAAATAGGAACACGAGAAAACTTATATGAACTATGTAAATAACCTGAAATCAACTTTCTGAAAAATACTAAAATCTATAAATCTATCTCTGAAATTGGCTCCTGCGGCATAGTGTCGAGGATATTTATATATATTTAGATCGCATCAGCATTGCCATTCAGCGAGGGAATGCTGCCAGCATCTTTGGCACGATGCCGCGGGGGCCTTATTTAGATGTATTTTAGTTTAGATTAGTTTTAATTTATTTTTAAGTTGTTTTTAATTTTGTTAACCATTTAATAATAAACGATTATACTTGCTAACTAATTATCATTGTTTAACTACATATGTAGCTTTAGTTTTAATGTTAAATATTGCCCTGCAAATAAATGCATGTATCAGTCAAAAAAGATAAATGACTCATACAAACGTAAAGTTTTTCTTAAAATTACGCATGATAGTTAAAAATATTGGCCCACGCGTGCATAAAGCGGTCCTCTCCTTTCACTGGCTGAACCAGTTCGCGTGAAGTTCAGGGTCGCACGCGCATTCATTGTTCTTGCTGTTTTACACCAGCAACTAGAATGGTTTCTTATTTTGAACCTTAGTAATGGGACACAAGGTATGTTTTTCTGTAGTTGCTACCACGTTGCGACCAACCAGTCTAATGACTATTTTAAAACTTGTTAATGATATAAAAACTTTTCGTACGTTGCTTTTTTGTGCGAATTATTGGGATATCATAGTTCTAATTAATATGAGACTAACTTTGTTTTATGTACAATGCCTACATGACCAGGAAATAAACAAGAGTAGACTTTTGATTTTAAAAAACTAGCCTGAAAACGGTGTATTAATTCAGAATTTAACCGCCATAGATAGACGCACTGATATACACATACATTATGTATATTTATGTACACCTCTATATTATTGTCAGATAGTTCAAATGCTATAACTTGTACAAGGGTACAACACTTAGGTAGGTACAGTAAATTCATGGTCTATTCACGAGAGTTGGCGCGAGATTTGACAGAATTTCTATGAAAATGGCTGTCACTCAGTAGAAATCTCGCGCCAACTTTCGTGAATATACCTGAAGGTTAGGACTATGACTCAGATTTTGCTCAAAGCCCTTCTAAGCACGTGGCTTAATAGCCATAGCACCGATTCAATGGGTATATACTGACCCAATAAATACTTATCAATAAAGATTGATACCTATTATGCATTTAGTCCACAGATCAGCTATGCGCATGCGCGAAGGCTGCGCTAACGCACTAAAGAGTTCGGTACTCTATGCATTTAGTCTTTACGGCTAGTCCCGCGATTATGTACAGACAGAGGTTTATGCAAATTATAGGGCTATTTAGTAAAGTGTATGAATAATACATGAACCTCCTGTTCAAAGTATTTTTTAATGGCAATTTTTTTTTAAGTTTACATTGTAACATGTAAATTTTATTATTGTAAATCTCTGAGCAGTTGATGTCGTAGTCACAAAAAAAACATATTTTGGTTATAGTTTATGGCCTCTATAATCGGGGAAAAAACACAAAACTCGCGCGCGATTTCCAGACATTACCGTCCAGGTAGGTGCAACAAAATCAATCAATAGATCAAAAACCACAATGTATTAAAAATTGTAGGTGACTAGTCGCTTACGTTATATTAGTTAGAGGCCTTTATATATTATGTCAATATTATCCGTAGATACAATCTTCGCGTCCTCGATCGTTAAATCTCAAGTAAAGTTCCGGAAAGAGAAGTGTGTCATATGCAGACCTAGGAATCAATGGGGCAAAATTTTATGACAGGTAGGGAGTTCCCATATCGATAAACTCAATTATCGATGCTTTTTCCATATACTAGTGATCGCCGCCAGCATTGTATATATTTTTTGTGAGTATTGTTCTGAAGACGAGTATAATGTTCTAACAAAGCATATTTTAAATGATCGCTAGATAATAAATAACATCGTACTATGAAATAGTTAATATTATGTCTTTATCAAACCTTTTTTACATAATTAGATAAAGATAAGTTACCCTTATTATTTTGTTTAATTTATAATCTATACATATAATAAAGGTGAAGAGGGTCAAAAATCTGTACATTGGAGATATTAGCAAAAAAATGAGTTAGTAGCTCTTAGAATCGATAACAGAACACGTTTCGGCGATTTTTAGAATTTTTGTCTGTTTGTCTGTTTGTCTGTTTGTCTGTTTGGATGGGGAGAGTTGGCGTCAAAACGCCTGAACCGATTTCGATAAAAACTTCACTAGCAGGTTCTACAGACCTCTGGTCAGGACATAGGCTATAAAAAATACGAACTTTTTGGATTTAAGGGGGTTTAAGGGGGGTTTAAACTTTGTATGGGAAATGCCTTTATATGGTAAATAAATACTTATGCATTTGTATTTCAACTATATATTTTTTAAACCACGGCTATGGCAAACAATCATACGACCCGCCTGATGGTAAGCACTTAGGGTAGCCAATGGACGCCTGTAAATCCAGAGGTTTTATGTGCGCGTTGCCTCCCTATAAGAATCTTTTTTTATTTACACTATATTGCACGAAATACAAAACTGTGCATCATACCAAATGGTATTTTCCACCAGTCAACCATTGGTTCTATACAACAGACATGTACAAAAGGTGCAAGAATAAAAGTTAAATTAACTAACTATAAAAAAACAAACGGAACATAGTGAAACACGGAAATCGAAAAGTACCGGCACACCCTACCGAAAAAGAGTTTAGATAGAGTTCACCGCGTAATGGGCGTCAAAGAGAGGGGGGCGCAAAAAGAAAAAAAGACACCACACTATAGCTAAATATACCGAAAATTGTTACGTTGAACATTTGAGATGGGAGAAGAAGAGCTTTGATAGAGTTCACTACGTGACGGGCGGTAAAGAACGGGGGGCTCGGGGGGCGGAGCCCCCCGCAATCAAAAAAAAACGGTAAATTGCAAATTATAACAAAAACTGCTACGTTGAACATTTGAGATGGGAGAAAAAGAGTTTTGATAGAGTTTACTACGTGATGGGCCGCAAAGAAAGGGGGGCTCGGGGGCGGAGCCCCCCGCATAAAGAAAAAACACACCGTACTATTGCTTATTATACCAAAAATTGTTACGTCAAACATTTGAGATGGGAGAAAAAGAGTTTTGATAGAGTTTGCCGCGTGACGGGCCGCAAAGAAAGGGGGGCTCGGGGGGCGGAGCCCCCCGCATAAAGAAAAAACATACTGTACTATTGCTTATTATACCAAAAATTGTTACGTCAAACATTTGAGATGGGAGAAAAGGAGTTTGATACATTTACTACTTGATGGGCCGCTAAGAAAGGGGGGCTCGGGGGGCGGAGCCCCCCGCATAAAGAAAAAACACACTGTACTATTGCTTATTATACCAAAAATTGTTACGTCAAACATTTGAGATGGGAGAAAAAGAGTTTTGATAGAGTTTGCCGCGTGACGGGCCGCAAAGAAAGAGGAGCTCGGGGGGTGGAGCCCCCCACATAAAGAAAAAACACACTGTACTATTGCTTATTATACCAAAAATTGTTACGTCAAACATTTGAGATGAGAGAAAAAGAGTTTTGATAGAGTTTGCCGCGTGACGGGCCGCAAAGAAAGAGGGGCTCGGGGGGCGGAGCCCCCCGCATAAAGAAAAAACACACTGTACTATTGCTTATTATACCAAAAATTGTTACGTCGAACATTTGAGATGAGAGAAAAAGAGTTTTGATAGAGTTTGCCGCGTGACGGGCCGCAAAGAAAGAGGGGCTCGATGGGCGGAGCCCCCCGCATAAAGAAAAAACACACCGTACTATTGCTTATTATACCAAAAATTGTTACGTCGAACATTTGAGATGGGGGAAAAAGAGTTTTGATAGAGTTTACTACGTGACGGGCCGTAAAGAAAGGGGGGCTCGGGGGGCGGAGCCCCCCGCATAAAGAAAAAACACACAGTACTATTGCTTATTATACCAAAAATTGTTACGTCAAACATTTGAGATGAGAGAAAAAGAGTTTTGATAGTGTTTGCCGCGTGACGGGCCGCAAAGAAAGAGGGGCTCGGGGGGCGGAGCCCCCCACATAAAGAAAAAACACACTGTACTATTGCTTATTATACCAAAAATTGTTACGTCGAACATTTGAGATGGGAGAAAAAGAGTTTGATAGAGTTTACCACTTGATGGGCCGCAAAGAAAGAGGGCTCGGGGGGCGGAGCCCCCCGCATAAAGAAGAAACACACTGTACTATTGCTTATTATACCAAAAATTGTTACGTCGAACATTTGAGATGGGGGAAAAAGAGTTTTGATAGAGTTTACTACGTGACGGGCCGTAAAGAAAGGGGGGCTCGGGGGGCGGAGCCCGCCGCATAAAGAAAAAACACACCGTACTATTGCTTATTATACCAAAAATTGTTACGTCGAACATTTGAGATGGGGGAAAAAGAGTTTTGATAGAGTTTACTACGTGATGGGCCGCAAAGAAAGGGGGGTTCGGGGGGTGGAGCCCCCCGCATAAAGAAAAAACACACCGTACTATTGCTTATTATACCAAAAATTGTTACGTCAAACATTTGAGATGGGAGAAAAGGAGTTTGATACATTTACTACTTGATGGGCCGCTAAGAAAGGGGGGCTCGGGGGGCGGAGCCCCCCGCATAAAGAAAAAACACACTGTACTATTGCTTATTATACCAAAAATTGTTACGTCAAACATTTGAGATGGGAGAAAAAGAGTTTTGATAGAGTTTGCCGCGTGACGGGCCGCAAAGAAAGAGGAGCTCGGGGGGTGGAGCCCCCCACATAAAGAAAAAACACACTGTACTATTGCTTATTATACCAAAAATTGTTACGTCAAACATTTGAGATGAGAGAAAAAGAGTTTTGATAGAGTTTGCCGCGTGACGGGCCGCAAAGAAAGAGGGGCTCGGGGGGCGGAGCCCCCCGCATAAAGAAAAAACACACTGTACTATTGCTTATTATACCAAAAATTGTTACGTCGAACATTTGAGATGAGAGAAAAAGAGTTTTGATAGAGTTTGCCGCGTGACGGGCCGCAAAGAAAGAGGGGCTCGATGGGCGGAGCCCCCCGCATAAAGAAAAAACACACCGTACTATTGCTTATTATACCAAAAATTGTTACGTCGAACATTTGAGATGGGGGAAAAAGAGTTTTGATAGAGTTTACTACGTGACGGGCCGTAAAGAAAGGGGGGCTCGGGGGGCGGAGCCCCCCGCATAAAGAAAAAACACACAGTACTATTGCTTATTATACCAAAAATTGTTACGTCAAACATTTGAGATGAGAGAAAAAGAGTTTTGATAGTGTTTGCCGCGTGACGGGCCGCAAAGAAAGAGGGGCTCGGGGGGCGGAGCCCCCCACATAAAGAAAAAACACACTGTACTATTGCTTATTATACCAAAAATTGTTACGTCGAACATTTGAGATGGGAGAAAAAGAGTTTGATAGAGTTTACCACTTGATGGGCCGCAAAGAAAGAGGGCTCGGGGGGCGGAGCCCCCCGCATAAAGAAGAAACACACTGTACTATTGCTTATTATACCAAAAATTGTTACGTCGAACATTTGAGATGGGAGAAAAAGAGTTTGATAGAGTTTGCCGCGTGACGGGCCGCAAAGACAGGGGGGCTCGGAGGGCTGAGCCCCCCGCATAAAGAAAAAACACACCGCACTGTTGCTTATTATACCAAAAATTGTTACGTCGAACATTTGAGATGGGAGAAAAAGAGTTTTAATAGAGTTTACTACGTGATGGGCCGCAAAGAAAGGGGGGTTCGGGGGGCGGAGCCCCCGCATAAAGAAAAAACACACCGTACTATTGCTTATTATACCAAAAATTGTTACGTCGAACATTTGAGATGGGGGAAAAAGAGTTTTGATAGAGTTTACTACGTGACGGGCCGTAAAGAAAGGGGGGCTCGGGGGGCGGAGCCCGCCGCATAAAGAAAAAACACACCGTACTATTGCTTATTATACCAAAAATTGTTACGTCGAACATTTGAGATGGGGGAAAAAGAGTTTTGATAGAGTTTACTACGTGATGGGCCGCAAAGAAAGGGGGGTTCGGGGGGTGGAGCCCCCCGCATAAAGAAAAAACACACCGTACTATTGCTTATTATACCAAAAATTGTTACGTCGAACATTTGAGATGGGGGAAAAAGAGTTTTGACAGAGTTTACTACGTGACGGGCCGTAAAGAAAGGGGGGCTCGGGGGGCGGAGCCCGCCGCATAAAGAAAAAACACACCGTACTATTGCTTATTATACCAAAAATTGTTACGTCGAACATTTGAGATGGGGGAAAAAGAGTTTTGATAGAGTTTACTACGTGACGGGTCGCAAAGAAAGGGGAGCTCGGGCGGCGGAGCCCCCCGTATAAAGTAAAAACACACCGCACTATTGCTTATTATACCAAAAATTGTTACGTCGAACATTTGAGTTGGGGGAAAAAGAGTTTTGATAGAGTTTACTACGTGACGGGCCGCAAAGAAAGGGGGGCTAAAGTAAAAGCACACTGTACTATTGCTTATTATACCAAAAATTGTTACGTTGAACATTTGAAATGGGAGAAAAAGAGTTTTGATAGAGTTAACCACGTTATGGGCGGCAAAAAGTAGGGGGCTCAGGGGGCTCCTCCCCCCGTATACAGAAGAAACACACCTTACGATTGCTTATTATACCAAAAATTGTTAGGTTAGACATTTGAGATGGGAGAAAAAGAGTTTTGATAAAGATTACCATGTGATGGGCGGGATAGAAAGGGGGGCCAAGAAAGAAAAAACACACCACAATATTGCTTATCATACCAAAAATTTCTAGGGTGGACATTTGAGATGGGAGAAGAAGAGTTTTGAGAGAGTTTACTACGTGATGGGCTGTAAAGAACGGGGGGCAAATAAAATACTGCAAATTATACCAAAAACTGATACGTTGAACATTTGAGATGGGAGAAAAAGAGTTTTGATAGAGTTTACCACGTGATGGGCTGTAAAGAAAGGGGCGCTCGGGGGGCAGAGCCCCCCGCATAAACAAAAAACACACTGTACTATTGCTAATTATACCAAAAATTGTTACGGTGAATATTTGAAATGGGAGAAGAAGAGTTTTGCTAGAGTTAATCACGTGATGGGCGGCAAAAAACGGGGGCTCGGGGGGCGGAGCTCCCCGCATAAACAAAAAACACACTGTACTATTGCTAATTTGCCATGGCTGACACAGTCAAATCTCAGACGCTTTCAGTCGATCTTTTGGGATGTCCAATTTATATGCAAGAAGTCAATTTTAGCTAAACTGCTAAACATACTGTATGAAATATGACATGTAGAAAGCGTTTATCAATGGACTGTTGAGGGTAACGAAAAGTGACAGAACCTACTGCAACGCACGCGAGCGAAGCTGCGCGGGTACAGCTAGTTTTTAATAAAATCATATTTTGACGAACAAAACTTGGAGTGGTCACTAGTATATGGAACAAGTATCGATACTTGAGTTTATCGATATGGGAACTCCCTACCTGTCATGAAATTTTGCCCCATCGATTCCTAGGTCTGGACTCATATGTATGGGAGTTGATACATTCTACGAAACTTCTCTTTCCGGGCAGACTCTAAATGATTGTTAATAAAAAAAAGAAAAAGGACCATGTAATCTGTGGGTTTTATCCTTTTGCTTTCGTGATTGTGTCATGTTTACCGGGGTTAGCTTTTAATCGAGTAATTCCGAGAAGAAAAAATGCAGGAAATTCCCAAAAAGAACTCTAATAAAATATGACTTATGATTGATTTTCGGAATCGTCTGAATTTCGAAACTACGCGAAAACAACTTACTGTTTTAGTCATATAAGTTTAGTGGAACAATTTATTCGTAGGTATTTGAAAATACGATTTTAATTGACATGCATTGCATAGGGAGTGCTATTATTAAAATCTATACACACCTTCAAGTAATGCGTTTAAATATGCATATGTTTACGCGATATCTTGTTATATTACTTTAATTGCGAAGGAAGGCTGCTTATAAATTACAATAATTAATTAAATACGACAATTCATGATCATGACATAGTATGGTAAGGAAGTAAAGATTATTTTAATCGATCACGCACCTAGGTTATGGTCTAAGAGCTGGCCACGTCAGATGTGACACAATAATGAGAGTTTTGTAACCAGTCCAGTTATATTGCATAACCATCCCTATTGCTAGATCCGGGCATCTGGCAGCTTTAAATGGGTGGAGCACAGAGTGACAGACCAACAAAGTTTTTAAGTTGGAAAATAATACCGAAATAAGTAAAAACTGCTGAAGTTGTGTCATTTATAGAGAACAGGGCCTATATTTCAACATTAGAACAAAAAACATTGTGTATTATTGCGGAAACAAAAATGGTAGGCGAGTAACCAAAAATTACATTATACATCATTTGGCACTACTTCCCCCAACCGAAACTTTTGGATATTATATAATCTAATTAATGACATAATTTTTCATAATATTGGATCGAAGCTAATACTCTAGAATTAGTTTTCTTCTAGTTATTTGCATTCTTTGACCTCCACCACTTTACAGCTGCCAGATGTCCGGATCTAGAAATAAGCATAGTATAGCAAACTAACTAGAGGGGTTTCGTTGCTCTCATTGTTGTTTCATATCTGACGTGGCCAGCTCTCCGTCTATTATGGCGCCTCTACATGATGGCCCATCATAGGGACGCAGCTACGCGTTAGAGGGAGCTAACGATATTGCGATCTCGTTCCGTCGTATAGCTGCGTCCCTATGATGGCCCATCATGTAGAGCCAGCCTTAGGTTACTGGGCGGTAGGTTTATAATCTACCGTTTACTGTACTTAGTGATTATTGCAAGTTGATTCCGGGTTATGTAACTATACGTACTTGCAAGCTTAATTGTTAATTTATAGGATTAACTTACTACGTAATCTTGTTTGTACCTACGTATTATACGCACAAAGGAGTAAGGTACGCAAGTGTAAACATATCTTATTAACGGCCTCCTAGCCTAGTCGGTAGTGACCCTGCTTATGAAGCAGTAGGTCCCGGGTTCGAATCCTGGTCAGGGCATTTATTTGTGTGCTTATCACGGATATTTGTTCCTGAGTTATGGATATTTTCTATGTATTTAAGTATTTATATCTAATATATATATATATCGTCGCTTAGTACCCACAACACAAGCCTTATTGAGCTTACTGTGGGACTAGGTTGATTTGTGTAAGATTGTCCCATAATATTTATTTATTTATTTTTTATTATTTATTTATCTTTGACGTCGACTGTATTGACATTACGCTTAAGGCTTTGGTCTCCTATTTTATGCTATACGCGACGTCTGACGTCAGCGTCAACGTTCCCATACAAAAAAGACGCCAACGTCGACGTCTGAAACAGACCACAACAGTACTTCTCTATAGTAAGCATTGTGACGCAGACGCTGTAAGCGGCCGATGGCGTTTATAGGAGACCAAAGCCTAACCAAATGTATTTTCTAGACCTATTATGCTTTAACAACGCAAATTCAATTAGTCACGGCGTATCAATTTATTTCATAGGAATTAGAATCATGACGAATAGAGGCCATTTATTGTATGATACGTCCTGTTCTAAATGTAGGGCGGATCTGACCGCAGCCTACGCTGTGTCTCTTTCGGATATTATAATTCTATTTTACATTGTACAGTCAGCATCAGAAGTCGCTAAACAGGCTGTGAAATTATCTGTACACGCTATTTTTCTTAACAATCTAATTTGAACACATTGTCCGAAACACTTCTGCTACTGACTGTACATGTATCTTTTTCGAACGAGCGGAGCGAAAGCAAAGCGAGTTCTTACAAACATCTTCTGGCTACTGGGACGTCTCGGAATTTCAATGGCTTTTTAGAGTTTTTTCGACGATAACTTGTGTAGCGTTTTATTGATCTTTATGAAATTTGTTGATATTGTAGTAGAGACACATATAATTTGAGATTACGTTTTTGAGCCGGATCGATCAACGGGTTATGGCGCTAGAAGGCGCGAAAAAATCATCACGTGGGTCTTGTTATATTGGTCAGTTTGTTTGCAAGTAAATAGCGAGTTCTCAGTTCGAGACGGACTACTAGTAATTTCAAATTAGGCAAACATAGAAGCTAGTTGCCAACCCGCCATTAGAATGTTTGATTTAAACACCGTACCTACACAAATCACCAAACCATAGTCAAGGGCTCCTCTACACGATGCGCCATCATAGGGACGCAGCTATGTGTTAGAGCGAGCTAACGATATTGCGATCTCGTTCTGTCGTATAGCTGCGTCCCTATGATGGCCCACCATTTAGAGCAGCTACATAATATGGTTCTATGCGGTCGTGTACCCAAATGGTAATGAGAAAACCTTGTTTCAATGAATTTAAATTATTTGACTACTTACTTTTTTCTGTATTATAAGTACGCCTTCTCAACCATATTTTTACACTAGCTTTTGCCCGCGACTTCGTCTGCGTGGAATTAGTAATCCCCCGTTAAGTAATGAATCAATAAATCAATAAATCAATTTCATTGCATTTTTCATTTCATTTTCAATGAATTCTGGATATCAACTATTCTATATCCTTCCCCAGAGCTCAAACTATCTCCAGCGTTCAACGGTTATTGATTCCCCCTACAAACTTTCAACCCCGTTTTTATCACAGAGGGTTGATTTTCGGGATACCTATAAACTATAGTATATTATTTCCGGGACTCAAACTATCTGTGTACCAAGTTTCATCTTAATCGTCGGTCCAGCGGTTAATAATTCGCCATACAAACTTCCAACCCCCTTTTCACCCCCTCTAGGGTTGATTTTTGGAATGAAAACTATCCTATGTCATTTCCCGGGACTAAAATTATCTCCATACTAATTTTCATCTAAATTGATTCAGCGGTTAAAAATTCTCCATACAAACTTTCAACCCCCTTTTCACCCCCTCCAGGGTTGATTTTCGGGATGAAAACTATCCTATGTCCTTTCCCGTGACTCAAGCTATCTCTATACAAAATTTCATCAAAATCCGTTCAGCCGTTTTCACGTGATGCGCGGTCAAATAAACAGATAAACAGACAAACAGACAAAAATTCTAAAAACTGTTGGAACGTGTTCTGTTACCGATTCTTAGTATCCCCAGCCAATTTTTTTTCGAATATTTTCCATGTACAGACTTTCGACCCTCTTCAGCTTTATTATATGTATAGATAATAAAATACAGAGTTAGAGAGATAGTTTTTGCTTTTTGGTTTGCATAAATAAGTAATTTAGATAATATACAATAGCAATGCACCAAGGAGAAGTTTCCAAAATTGCGAAATTTTCCGTACGGAAAGTTCTCGGAACTTAAATTTTACAAACAATCAAAATTATTCAGGAAGTCGCTGGACACCGCCGTTACCAATTATTTCAACTGACTGTCTTATTTTTATAAATTATACTAATAATAAATTTTTTGATAATTCCTAAAGGAAATGTTCTCATTGGAAATTAAATTTAAATTCTCGTGTAAATTCCCAAAAATTTCCGAGAATGTTACTGAATTTTTGAGAATGTTCTGCAACTTGCACAATGCTATACCTACTTACGTTCACGTGTATGTATTTTATAGAAGAGAATGTACTTTACGTCACTCTGGGCGGTAAGTAAGATTTGCCGCCCACGGGCGCAGCAGCAAATCACACTTTACACCCAGAAGAAGACGTAATATTGTATACGCACCACGGGCGGTAAAAAAGAAGGCCTCAGCACGCCTAGCACATGACTGATGCGACAGTCATGTGCTAGACTACCCGTCTCTTTTTAATTGTCACAGTCAGAAAAGGACGGATAGACTATCTCGCGCGCGAGATACTGACGTGTCAATTATGTGCTAATACTGATCGCTTGTTTATGGCCCTTACCTTCGGTTCGGGCCACAAATACCCGCGATCTGAGCCGTTCTTTATTTTACCGCCCTAGGTGTGTAATGTACTATTTTTTCCATGTTTAAAAGCAATACAATTCACACTATCTCTTTAATGACAAAATATGGAACTATCGCTTCGTCATACTTGCGTATTGTCGTTTATGCTGAGTTGCTGAATCGTCCCCAAAATCGGCCCAAGACAGACAATTCCTTCAGTTTATGAAAGCTCTATCACATTGCGTATAATAATATAGGTACAAATTCTACAACTTAAAACTGCATATGTTTAAAAACTTTCACACGTACATTTCCGCAGTTAGGTAACTATTGAAAAAAAAACTAGTCTTAAGTAAGTATAACACTATACAAAAAATCTCCTACTTTTTCTTACTCGAAATACGATATCAATTATACCCTTAAAAGGATCGCCAGTAGTTTTGTTACACTTTGTTTAAACATATGTACCTATGTAAAATACCAACAAAATACAAAACAAAAATACAGTAATAAAAAATACACTATATGTATATTTAAGTAGTTATTATACTTTACACTTGTTTATAGTCGTTCCTAGATTAATTATTATTATGTATTGTCGAGACTAAGTGTGAAGTGTCAAGCTTAAGGCCCTAACGTGTAGGAACTAGGCATAGTATTTTATCATATAATCAGTAATGCCAACACACAATGTTGACCTCATGAATCAAAGCTAAGCGATAATTTGTCTGTGCGTCGGTTTGCCTTCACACCCGCTCAGCATTCGCACAAGCTACCATTGCTGGCGCGGATGCGAAAGCGTCTAACGCTAGTCCAAACCACTGTAATGTGACTTTTAGATATGAAATAAATAATACCGAGAGGTCCACTGACACCGTGAATTTAGAGAAATGAAAATCTCCATGTCACTTTAATTAGATATGACGGATGACGAAAAACATTTGGTATTATGTTCTTATAATAGTAGCCCGCGGGGATGATTGGGTCGCTTATAGATTTGTTTGATTTATATTTTTTTCCGATTTTTAAGCGTGTATTCGTCCACGTTGGGAATGGGAAATTTTCCAGGATCTGGCATGATTTCTTTTGAATTAATAACCATTCCTTTTTTATGTATTTAATCTTTTCCTATATATTTCGTAATTTCTTGATATTTGTCACTTTTTTCTTGCAATGTTGCAAAACCCTTCAACTGTAAGCAGTGTCAAGTTCTTCAAAAGACTTGGAGGACTTGATGTGATAAACTTTGTCCGACAGTCAAGTGATCGGAATGCTGGTTGGACACTAACGACCTCGGTTCGATATTCAATCTTGTCTGAGTAGGAAATAATGTCTTTTGTTTCCACGTAATTGACGTTTGCTACCTATGCTTGATTGACAGAGACGTGATTAGAATGACTTTGTCATTTAATTTGACATGAAAAGAGAGAATCAACGTCTGTTTTATCAACGGACTTCGGCGGAGGAGGCTATCAATTCGTCGGGATCTTTGTTTTTTTGCAATTTTTTTATGTAGGTTGTTCACCGATTATTTGAAGTCATCTGGACCGATTTGGAAAATTCTTTTTTTGTTTTGAAGAGTGCGTTTTCTAGGAAGAACTACCCTAAATACACCTTCTCCTGGTTATAAAGTTGCTATTAGGTATCAGTGACGGCGGGTCAAAATAAATCTTCCTTTTCTCCATGAGCCGTTGTAAAAGTGCTCAACCGGCTGAAAATAAGGGAAGGAATACAGGTAGGAATTGAGTTCTATGAACGTTCCGCCACTAGGTATACCATGAAATTTTGGGCAGTATATTTGCCTAGCTAGACTTTTCCTTACTCGTTAATTTTATGTATATATAACCGGATTGAACCTCCATTACATTGTCAGTAATAAAGCTCCACTAGCCGTCCATACATAATTTATTGTATGATCAGTATAATCACACAAGTCCTCGCCGCCCACTGCTGTCGTGACAAGATCGCGCGATAGCCGATCGTATGATGTTGTCAAGACACGACTTATGTCGCGACATTGACGCAACGACATGAGCTTCAACAGACAGTTAGTTTTTTGATTTTTCAAAGTTTTTTTTAAATATCTACAAACTTCTTCTTCTTAGGGACACCACACACCTGAGCTGAAGTAAGAAAATTCATAGACAAAATGCTTAAATTTGTCTGTGGTTGCTTAAATTTCTGTACGGCCTCCATACAGATTTAAGCAACCAAATTTAAGCATTTTGTCTATGGATTTTCTTAATTAAATAAGCTCAGGTGAGTGGTGTCTCTTAGTCGTCGCTCATGGCTGAAGATCGTGACCATATGCAATTGTCCTCCGTGCAGTCTCGTTTTTGGCTAATTTTACTGCCTTGTAGAGGCTTCCATTAGCAGCCCTCTTAATAGCGTTGCTCCAGCGCACTGAAATGAGACTTTTGCTACGCTCGCCCTCCACGTATCCAAGAAATATGTTCGGAGAAACAATAGAGTCCTCTCTTGACAGATATCCACAACTCGCTTTGTGATGCCGAGTTCTTCAATATGGATATTTGTCCTTCTAGATTTGATGTATGAACTGAAGGAAAGAAAATTTTCCTCCCGCGAACGTTCCGGCTTTGGAATGTACTCCTTCCTACAATATGAGGTTTTTCAAAAATGGACTGTAAGTATATCAGGTTTTAAAGAGTCGGAAACGCGCATGTGGATCCTCTGTAGTTACAGGAATCCTTAGGCTACGGTAGCTGCTTTGAAGTACCTATAAGCATTTACATGACATCTTTGTAACTGAAAAGTAGGTGTGGTGAGTACCTTTCGATGGAGGACCCTGGGGAGGGTTGATCAACCCATTTAATATATTATATTTTTTGCATTATAATATTGTGATGCAATTGAACTATTTGAAAATTCCATACCTACCATTATTTCCACCGCGTTTTCATAGTTATTGTACCAACTATGAAAACGCGGCATCACGTACTACCGCCAATTAGCGAACAATGCCAGTTATATCATCTTTGCATTCTGGGCTATCCGATAACCGTGTCAAGGCCGACTGGTGACCGTGCGTTGTGAATCAGCTAATTAGACAGCTGTCAAAAGCCTGGAACTTGTAAATATTGTCAGAATTACCAGTTTACAACGAATAGTCTAACTTGTAAAATGAGCTGACCCCTACCAAAGACAACTGATACATGGTGAAATAACGTGTGGCGTGCCATCGTTGCGCAAACAAGATCACATATTGATTAAAAAAATACAGAATAACTTTAAAATAGTGTCAACTCATCTGGGCCATGATTGACCACTTTTTGTTAGGTAGTTGCCGACGTTATCCTCTACATTATTTAACGCAAACAAATGTTTTGATTCCAGCGACTTATCTTGGATGTTACACTATCGGCATCAAATATGTGAAACGTACATAATTTATTAATGAATTAATTCATAATGTGTCCATACAATTTTGAATCTCACTGTACATGGACCCGGGCGGCAAATTGAACCATTTTTCGTGAACGAGACATAAAAAGGGGGCGTTTTTTTCGTTGGTTAGCAAATTAAGCTTTCGTGGCAGAATCAATGTATAGCCGTGTCATTCAAGTAAAACTCGGCGGCCAACTTAGCGTGTTCGGACTCTACGAAGCAGAATAATCGTAAGGTCAGTGACATTCATACTCGTAACATAAGGGACCATGTCGGATGGACGTCAAATGCGACATAGCTGCATAATGTGATCGAGTCAGCCTTGATGAACCCACGCTCCTGCGGTCAGCGGTCGGCACCACGGCACTGATCTGTTTCATACGGCTTACTTGTTAATAATATTATGTTATTAAGCATAAATAGCAATACACCAAGAATAAGTTTCCGAAATTGCGAAATTTTCCATAATGTTCTCAGAACTTAAAATTTACGAACAATAAAAATTATTCAGAAAGTAGCTGGACACCGCCGTTATCAATTATTTTTTTACTTCTCATGCTCGTAAAGTTTCACTTTATGCTGGGTATAGGCGGACTAAAACTCAATTTTATGCACAAGTGCATAAAAAATTGCCATTGTCAAAATAGCCTTAAAAGAAGTCAATTTTTTATGCACTTGTGCATAAAATTGAGTTTTAGTCCGCCTATACCCAGCATAAAGTGAAACTTCTTATGAAATAAATTCCTATTCTTTTTATTTCCTCACAATCGAAGTAAAAAGTAGAGTGTATAACTCGTCCATAAAACCCATTTTACGCTCGTACTTTATATCCATCCTCGCTCGCAAGCTCGCTCGTATGGATAAACGCCTCGCGTAAAATGGTGCGTTTTATGCACTTGTTGTACAATCTACTATTAACTGTGTCATTTACGAGTTTATAAAAATAACACTAATAATAATTTTTTTGATAATTCCCATAGGGAATTTTCTCATTGGAAATTTAATTTAAATTCTAGTGCAAGTTACCGGTAATTTCCGAAAATTTTACTGAATTTTTGAGAACGTTCTGCAACGTGTACATTGTTAAGCATAAATATATAAATGCGTTGGTACCCTGGCGATAAAAAGAAGGTCTTTGGTTCATACCCCGGCAAACTTCTTGGTGGATTTCGAAACTTATGCAGGAAATATCCTTTGATATCTACCAGTCGCTTTTTAGTAAAGGACAACATCGTGAGGAAATCGGACCCTAGTCCCAACAACCCCTAGTTGCCTCTCATAATGGGGAAGGCAAGTAAGGCAACTGTCAAAGTGACATCTCCAATATTGGGCCTTAGAAAAGCTAAATTTGTATGGCGCGAAGTAGTTTTTATTTATTTTCGCGAAAATGTTTCAATGTTTTGTCATGAATTGCTTCGAAATTGAAATCCACCTATTTTTGGTATACATTAAAATTAAAATGCTGTAGATTAACGCCATAGGGAATTTTTTTGCCTATGAAAAGCTTTTTGAGTGCATACTGATTAGGGACCATTCGTCTTCTGTTTCTCTCATTGTATGTATCTCTTTCTCCTATTGTATGGAATCTGGAACAGCGCCCTCTACAATAAGTTTCCACCGGCCTTCCCCATTGGAAGGTTGGATGGCCACTATTAATCAGATCACTACAATAAAGCACGAAATTCAACATACCGTATAGAGTCCGAAAAGAGAGGTGTATAGTCTGGCAAACCAAAAAGCGCAGTAAAAGTCAGAGTAACATGCTATACCCATCCCTTTTTTAGTAGTGAAAGTACTAGCATTAGACAAAGACAGTATGATTCTCCCTGTCTATGCTTGAAGTGGGAGAAACTGGCCAAACTATAGTAGAATTGTATAAGCTCCCATATAAACCTCGACACTTCTCTTTCCGGACTAAACTTTCGTGAGACATATTAACACTATTACCACTGAATGCGGCTGTACTCACGGGTCGTGAATCGGTTCGCCTAGCACTCTATGGCTCGTCTACATAATGGGCCACCATAGGGACGCAGCTATGCGTTAGAGGGAGCTAACGATATTGCGATCTCGTTCTGTTGTATAGCTGCGTCCCTAATGTCCCTATGATGGCCCATCATGTAGAGGCAGCCTTAGTTAGTGCTTGAGGATGGAGACCTAAGCTCTCCGAAACATGTCGCGCGTAGTAACTAAACACAAGTGGATACAGCCGCATGCAGTGATAACAACTCTACATATATATATGTAGGTAGGTACTAACTAGGTGCAAAGATAATCAAGGTTTTTTTTTAATTTCAAGGATTATGATATTAGATTTCAGGTCGTACCTAGCACGGACTCGTTCAAAGAATAGTTATTTAATCAGTTCAATTACACGCTTCAATACCAATCATAGAGTAAACGACCAGAACAGAGCGTACGCTTTTTGCCTTTTTTCTAGCTCCAGTTAAACCAGCCCGTAACCGTCACACAGAGTAACTTCAGACAATCTGGACATATTTAACCTTAAAAAATAATATAGAAATTATAATAACAGGCAAAAAAGTTGATGTTTGAGCTTCATCGCTTTTGGAGAAGGACGGATGTCTTTTATATTTGTAGGTTATGTGTCGTATTCGGTCAGTTGTTATTTTATAGTTCAGAGAGTGCAGTTGGTGATAAAAGGTTATTCTGTGCTGATGTGCTCATTATTACGTGCTATTAACTGGGACTTAGGTTAAATAATTGTTGTAGGTAAGGGTTAGGTCAAGTTTCCAAGAAAGAGGTAAGAATTATTCTAAGAAAAAGTTTTATTTATTATTTTTTATTGAATACATAATAGATGCGTAAGCGTGTGTTGGTTCAATGCGGCGTGATTTAGCTTTTAATATGTACCATTGACGGTGGCAAACAAGCATACTGCCCGCAGGATAGTAAACAGCTACCGTAGCATACCGTATAGTTCTGCAAGTCCAGAACTGTCACATGCGCGTTGCCCTTCCGACCCTTTAATGTAAAGGATTCACTGTGTTTGTGTTGACGGTTAATGAGACAAGAGGGACCCCTCTTTCACTATAATCCATCCTCTTTGAGCTCTCCAGCAACCTCACTTACCGGCAAGGACACAATATGATAACACTATGAGTAGCTAATTAGTGCTATTTGGAACTTGTTTTACATATTTAAACGATTATAAACGCCTCTTCCTAAGGGCCATCCATGGTTGTCATTTTATCGCCTATCGTGTCATGCGTCACTTTCGCACTTAAATACTTGTTAGAAGATAGATAAAAACTTATAATATTAATAAATCTGTAAAGTCATGTGAATTTCCTGTTGCTTAGGAACATAATTATTTGTGTGACAAACTTATATTTGCAGTAGGTGGCCTAGGATTTGTATGGGAACAACGGCAAAGATAAGTTTGTAATCACTATTCGTATTCGCAAAATAGTAAAATTGATATTCGTATTCGTAAAATGACAAAAGTGGTATTCGTATTCGTATTCGTAAAAGTGGTATTCGATGCATCACTACATTAGCCTAGCTGGTGTTATCACATTTATCACCATCAATTTGCATAGGTATCCTGCTAACTATATGTAGTTAAGAATAAAATGCCATTAATTATTTACAAACAGTAATTATTGCAGAGCCAAGTCACGACACCGATCAGCATAAAAACCGTGAAATTCAACTAGGAAGTGATATTTATAGCTTTAATCGTCGCAGTCGTGGTAGCTCAGCCGAGACACCATCGTGCAGGTTCAAGGATTAACCCTATAATAAGAATGGTGTAAACAAACAAATAGCTAGTTATCCCGAGACATGTGACGTGAGTCGAGAGCAACTAAACTCAATTTGCTATGCGTTACACGCTGTAATGTTTAGTTTCATAGTTGTTGAATATGCTAGTAGATGGCGCTGAACTACCGGCTACAACGCGCTATTGAGATTTTTGTGCGCTACATTAGGTTCAATAGAACATTAAATAAATTAGTACTAAGTTGTCTAGTGAAGTGCTTAGAAGCATAGACTAAGTAAGTTATTGTTACTAACAAAATATGGACAGCTTTAGTCTGAAATAAATGCATTTTTTTTCTTTTTTTTTATAGACTTAAATAGACTATGGCCGTCTACTATATATTTAAGTCTATGTTAGAAGTAAGCGTAGAGCAGTGTCATGAGTGAACATTATGCTATTTATGCTATATGTTTATTACTAGACTTGGGCTGGTAGCAGAGAAGCTCAGTTCGGCAGGTTTTTCGTTTAGGTATTCCTTTTTCAACTAAAACGTTTTGCTACCCTGTCACTCTGACCCCTACCTATGAATAGCTGTCAGATGCCCAGATCTGGTAATGAGGCTTGTATAGCCAACTAACTGGACGGGTTTTACTCTCGTCATTGTGTCACATCATAGTGCATTCATAAATAGTATATTTTATACAATAGTGACATAATCAAGAGCTTTTCAGTCGAGTACCGCGTTTAGGCCACGAAGCTTGCTGAGTGACCTAATTAAGGTACGAGATTGAAAAGCTTAATTATGTCACTATTGTATACAATACTTTTTCTACGAGTACCTATTAAGTAAGAATTGATTTAATTCATTCTTTCAAAATTTTTCCCAATCAAACGTCAAACACTATTTTTGAAACCTACCTATTCGGTGGTACAGACACCACCGAAAAGAGATATACATATCTCCAACACACACACACACACACACACACACACACACACACACACACACACACACACACACACACACACACACACACACACACACTTACCTCCAAGATGTCGGTGTAGTTGTGATTGGTCTTTTTATAATCCAATCACAACGTAGAAGCAAGTTTAAGTTGAAGAAAATTTGACAGATTAAGTACGTTCGGAAATTATAAAGTTGAGTCTGTCCGAAAAGAAAAGTGTGGTACAATGTATGAGCTCCCATATAAACCATGACACTTTTCTTTCCGGACAAACTCTACACATTTTACCGAGATGTGAATGACATTCTCTTTTCAAAATTATTTTAGTTTAGGGGCGGGTTGTTTAATAAATCTATTTAATGATCCCGGAAGTGCCATAGACTATCCAACATTTAAATGTGTAAGGTTTAAGTCTGGTCTATAAAATCCTAATACACAGATTAAAGTCGACGAGGAGAAAAAGGCTGATTTGATATGTTGACAGATGATATAAGAATTATGTAAGATATCCTCCGGAAACAATCCACGGTCGAATCACCTACGTTACACTATTTCACATCATCGGACGTTTGATAACCTTCATGACTATTCACAAAACACTCTGTTCCGAAGTAGTGACTTTTATAACTTGACCGTTCAACTCATAAGAACGCATAAACACACTTGCAATGTACAAGTTGCAGAACATTCTCAAAAATTCAGTAATATTCTCTGATATTTCCGGAAACTTACACGAGAATTTAAATTAAATTTCTAATGAGAACATTTCCTATGGGAATTATCAAAAAATGTATTATTAGTATAATTTGTATAAACTCATAAATGAGACAGTCAGCTGAAATAATTGACAACGGCGATGTCCAGCGACTTCCTGAAATTTTTTAATTGTTCGTAAAATTTAAGTTCTAAGAACATTCCGTATGGGAAATTTCGCAACTTTGGAAACTTCTCCTTGGTGCATTGTTAGAACACACTCACTGACGACTATTGATTGTATTTAGTTGACAACTTAAATTCAATAGATGGCGCAGAGACACCTGATACCAGAGACTATAGAGAGAAACTCCACCTAGTAACAAATAGAAATAGAAAACATTTATTCGCGACAACAACATGTAAACAAATAAGTACATAGTCTAAGGATAGCACTACTTATAATTAAATAGATAATTATATTAAATAAATAGCGTACTAGTAGTACACTAGTAGCTACTAGGTGGAGTAGCAGTGCAGGTGACATTTCTCTTACATATGAAGGGTACACGGAAAGAACATGTCTAGTCACTTTGACAACATTTTGAGTTATAGCGGTTTTAAAGTTTGTAACGATTCAATTAATTATACTATTTTCGTTACTATATGGTTTTTATGAATTAAAACGTGGATTTATGTTAAAAATTCCAGCTGTTACAGAAGTTGTTGGTAGTTCATTGCAAGCTCTACATTTTGATACAAAAATCTCATTTTACGAAAAAAGGGACTAGAATGTTCTTTCCGTGTACCCTTCATATTCGGTATCTTTAGGGGGCTTTGACATGGTGTCACCCTCTTTCATAGACAGAAATTTCATAGAATTTCGTTTCCCAGAAATTATTTCATAGATTATTTGGTTCATGTACTTTCTGTTCCAATATTATTGTTTCATAGACTATTCAATTGGTAAAAACATATTTCACAGACATTCATTTCCATGTATATTGCTAGCAAACTTTTTTAATTTACAGAGTGATCAAACACTAGAATTATAGATTAGATTTAGATTTATTTATTTCATAATAATAAATTATAGTACAAATGGTCTTAGCCTAATTTATACAAATTTATATTATGATCGTCAAAGTAGTGTAAATGAACATATATTGTAGATTGATTACATTTAAATTTTGCAATATTTCATGTATTTTTGTTTCGTAGACACAGATTTCATAGATTGTTGTTTCATAGTTGTTGTTTTATATAATATTTAGTTCCACTCTTTTCTTTTCCGATATTATTATTTTAGGGGTCGTATCTGGATGGAATACAAACTATTGTCATATTTTCGATTCACATAACACTTTTCGCATACCCTTTTTGATGACCCTAAAAACGAAACTTCTCCCAGAGATAGGTAGGTTAGGGTTTTTTTTTGATGACCCTAAAAACGAAACTTCTCCCAGAGATAGGTAGGTTAGGGTTATTTTTTTTTTGATGACCCTAAAAACGAAACTTCTTCCAGAGATAGGTAGGTTAGGGTTATTTTTTTTTTGATGACCCTAAAAACGTAACTGCTCCCAGAGATAGGTAGGTTAGGGTTATTTTTTTTTGATGACCCTAAAAACGAAACTTCTCCCAGAGATAGGTAGGTTAGGGTTATTTTTTTTTGATGACCCTAAAAACGTAACTGCTCCCAGAGATAGGTAGGTTAGGGTTATTTTTTTTGATGACCCTAAAAACGAAACTTCTCCCAGAGATAGGTAGGTTAGGGTTATTTTTTTTGATGACCCTAAAAACGAAACTTCTCCCAGAAATAGGTAGGTTAGGGTTATTTTTTTTTTGATGACCCTAAAAACGAAACTTCTCCCAGAGATAGGTAGGTTAGGGTTATTTTTTTAAAACGAAACTGCTCCCAGAAAAAGGAAGAATAGGGTTATTATGGCTATTTATCATTAGGCTCTAAAATGATCTGCATGAAAATTATATGATAGGTGCTAGTTCAATTATCTTTGAACAAAAACATAGGATTTAATGTATATTACAATAAGTAGTGAGTTACTGAGTCTTCTATGAAACAAAAATATTAAGTTTGATAAAATGAGAAACAACATGCTATGAACATGCAGGCTTTGAAACAAGTGTTATACAAACTAAATACTATACGGATTATGATGAAATTCGAAAAAGTAATTATCTGAACAATAAAAAATATACAAAACCAGATTCTACAATCTAAGAGATCTGAAAAATGATCAATCTATGAAATGAAAATATGAGAAACATTTTCTATGAACCAATATTCTGAGAAAATGTAGTCTATGAAACAACGTACAACCCTTTGACATAGATGGCGCAATCGACATGAGCTTCAAAAAGTTCTTAGGCTGTGATCGTCTATAACTCTATAGTCTCTGCTGATACCAAAGCAGGTAGCTATGATGCTCTATTTTAATAAATATTTTAAATAGACACACTTGAGGCCTTGGTTAATAACTTTTCCTTTGTATAAGTATGACTTTTTGATTGATGTAAACAGACGCTATATTTTACAGTAAACCTCGCCAAACTGTGACGTTTGATGGCGAGGCGAGGCGAGGAGCTACTTACTTACTTCTTCATGACTTAATTACTTATGTTCGCGCTACAACCCGCGAGCGTATTGACCTCCTCCAGTTATCTCGTTGCCTTATATTGCGACTTTCTTCCAGTTGGTAAACTTCCCCATCTTCCTAGAACTGATCGATTGATGGCATTATCTAAGTTTAAAGTTGACCCTATTTTTTATTTGGTTTTCGTAAGCATTATTTGTGACTGTTGGTGAATCGCAGGTGTTTGTCCTCTAATACACAGGTTGACAACACAAAGGCGGCACGCAACGACAAATGCATTTAATTATGTCATTATAGTTTCACATTTGGGTCATTAATGTCGCTGGAATTGTTATGGTTTGACCATTTTTTTAGCCCGAATTTAGATGCGCGATAATTTAAAATGTTATAAAGAAATATTTAAACAAATGAAGGGTACAAGGGAAGATCATGCCTTTTTTTGTAAAATGAGATGTTTGTGTCAAAATGTAGATCTTGCAATGAAGTATTAGCAACAACTTCTGTAACAGCTGGAATTTTTAACATAAATCCACTTTTTAATTCATAAAAACCATATAGTTACGAAAATAGTATAATTAATTGAATCGTTACAAACTTTAAAACCGCTATAACTCAAAATGTTGTCAGCTGGAATTTTTAACTTAATGCCACTTTTTAATTCATAAAAACCATCTAGTTACGAAAATATGGTTAATAACCAATAATGGAAAAATATAGTCTCATTTAATTTTTTTTTTGATATTCCATAAAAAATATAGATACATTGGCGAAATCGACCGTTATTTTTCTAATCTGAAAAAAACGAGGTATAAGTAGGTATCGCTCTTGTATATTCGAATTAGGTACCCCACAATGTCCCCCCTAGGTCGGCCCTAGCGGCCCTGTTCACACTAGAATTGAATTCAATGTGAATTCGATAATTTGTCACAAAATAAGGCCTGTTAGCTGCACGCATTAAATCGCTACTTTAAAGTATACTTCAAGCTCGCCTTGCTCACATGTAATTAAGAGTAATTTTATTATTTACAAACCATGTCACGAACAAGCTAGTTGTAAAAATGTCAAGTTGGTGGCCGGCCTAGGCATTATGAGTCGAATTATGTTAAGCTGTTGCCTGTAGTGGGTTTGATTGATTTTTATAGTTTGTTAATTATCGATTTGATAATACATAACAATCAAATACAAAAAAATCGTGCGGCGGGTTTCCTGAAATCCAGGTGTTGGCACTGACGAGAGGTCTTTTGACAGCGGCTGTCGAAATACACCAATATAATTTTAAACAAAAAAAGAACCGACTTCACTTAGGATCCGCTATTCCAAGAGGAAGTGGCCGAGTTGCTGTAAAAAATAGTGAAATCACTATAGGTGTGCCTATAATAGTTGAAGAGTTCCCTCGATTTCTCCAGGATCCCATCATCAGATCCCGACTTGGTGACAATGGGACCATCTAGGGGTTATACCTGTTCGATTCAAAAAAAAATTTTGAAAATCGGTTCACGATTCACGGAGATATGGAGTAACATACATACAAAAAAAAAATTATGATAAAAAAAAAAAAAAATCAGTCGAATTGAGAACCTCCTCCTTTTTTGAAGTCGGTTAAAAAATATGTTTAAACATGATAGGTGGATTATGACAGCTGGACCTCTCGTCACGGTGCTGTCATCTGGTGAAGAAATCGATTCAGGAAAGCAGTTCCGTTTAAGCCAATAAGATGTATCTAAAATGATGAATTTTAAAATCGTTTTCCGAAAAATCGCACCATGTCAATCGCACGATTTTTCTAATCTAAAAAAAAACGAAGTTTAGAGAGGGAGATAATTTGCGGTAACCCCTGTTATATTTTATTTACCCTCAATCAGCGTGGTCAGCTACTCGGCTCTAGGGAATGCAAACCGGTTATTTTTTGTATGAAAATAACCGGTTAACCGGTTAATAACCGGTTATTTTCATACAAAAAATAACCGGTTTGCATTCCCTACTCGGCTCTACCTACACGGAAAAAAAGCTTTCGGGATATTCTCAATCTAAGACATTATTTTATTATGTTGAAAATATTTCCTCGTGACAAGTATTTATTCCCTTTAACGAAAATAAGATAAAGTTTTAAATATAACGAAGCGAATATATTCTTACAGATTTTCTAGTTTTCTTTTACCTAAGATAATACTTGTTTGATTAAAGTACAATCTCTCTTATTTACTCAATATACTCTTGAAACAATACATTTTTGTATTTCTATTTTAAGAAAACGTGGTTTTATTAATCGAAGAATCATACTTTTGGTAAAGGAAATAAATACTTGTCACGAGGAAATATTTCCAAGATAATAATAATGTCTTGGATTGAAAATATCCCGGAAGCTTTTTTTTTCCGTGTATAGTCTAAAACTCCAATTGGATTGACTGTGCCAAAATTAACTTCTAATTAATAATTTTCTTTGCCAACACCATACCAAATCACTGCAGTTTAAAAACTGCGATGCAAATCTTGGACTTGTCAAGTGGTCAGGCAGGTTCCATAATGAAGTGAACAATAGACCATCAATCGTCAGTCCTCTATCTGCACGCAACGAGCAGTTATTAATAGACATTTTACACTGTCCTACATCCGTTTATTATTTCAAAGTTGAATTTTTGCATGTTATAAACGTCAAACGTGGCATTTACCATACCATTAACTACCAACTTAACCATAACTTACCATACTTAACCATAGTCGTAAAAACGTTCGTAGTAAAAACTATGGTAGTCTGTCCGGAAATGTGTTATTCAATATATGTTACCAGCTCTCATACCACGTGGGACAGTTGTGAAAGGGCTCTTAAATATCAACAGTAAAAATAGCAAGAATGCAAGAAATATGAACATGTCATTCGACTTTTAATAACTTCATTATACTTGTCTTGTTATTACGCGATACCGATTGAAATAACAATCTGTCACGAGGAATTTTATTAGGGAAACTGTTCTACCTTAGACATAGTTTTACCTAGGTCTGTCGACCTTTCTCAAAACCTACTGATTCTTTTAAAATATTGTGAACTCTTTTTTGTGAACAATCAATGAAGTTAGTAATACAATATTTGATCAATTTATAATAATAATATGTACGCTATTTTTGTCTAAATAAACTACTAAATGGTAGTTATAGCTAATCCTTATGTTAACCTTAAGTTTAGTTACGAAGCTTGTAAAAAAATAATGACTCTACCTTTGGCCTAAAATTGACAATTTACAAGCGGAAGTCTCCTTCTAACCCCATGTAATAGAAAGAGACTACCGCTTGTAAATTGTCAATTGTAGCTTTATTAAATAGGCCGCGTGTATTTGTTGTGCCTAGAACATAGTCTAAAGGTATATAGGTGGGTATTACAGCATGAAATACTAGCAATTTCGTGCTACATCAAAGGACCGGAATTCTTCATAGCAAAAATCAAACTGTCAGAAGGATTGACCATGATGTTTTGTCGACTTATCGATGTTACGGAATAATATCGCATTAGGTATCCATTACCATCTTAAAAGATTATTCTGTAACATTTGACCTCTTTGATAAGCAATTTGCATCTCCATATTAAAATCAATTATGTTAACGTCACATAAATATGTCACTTGAGTTTTCATAATTGATTCCCTTGCCGTGTTACTAAAATGAATGTAATTTTGAATAGATAGTTATCTAACCTTCATTCAAAAGTAGAGTAAGTAGAGTAAGTAAGTAAAGTAGTTACTCTAAGCTGTTTTTAATTTTTCATGTTAAGTTTCATATTGAAAATTTAAAATAAAAGTATGTTCTGTTTTAGTTTTTACTATTATACTAACTTTTGTTTGTGTGTATATCCAAAAGCCTGATTTCATTACTATAGCTTTGTTTCGTTAAGTGACAAATATTTATCGCTAAGTCGATAACAATCATGGTCAATCCCTCTGACAGTTTGATTTTTGCTATGAAGAATTCCGGTCCTTGCATCATAAATAATCATAATTTTAAACTACAAAAAATAAACTAACCTCCACTAGACAATGCTTGTTATCAATAATTACAACAAACCACAAATTATTAGTACAATTTAAACATGTCTTACATATTTTATTTTCTTGTTGTTACAGTCAAACATGTTTCACGGCGGCATTTGGGCGAAGCTCCGCCCATACTACAAGTGGTACGTGCTGGGGCTGGTATCCGTAGGCTACATCCTCGGCGAGCTAGGGCACTACCTTATTGGTGAGTACCAAACATAACGGCAATAACTTTCTTATTGAACACATGTAGTTTAAGAAAGAGACCTAACACTACTGTATTAGTTGTAAACTGCTAATATGTGACACGAAAATTTTAATTCGATAATTAAGAGTCTCTAGATTTTAGTTTTGCTCCAAGGTCATATTTTAGTACTCAATTAAATCTCATATACGGTCATGCATATGTATCATACTTATAGTCATTATCTCATTATTAACTAGTGTTCAAAAGCTAATTCACTTCCCACAGTGCCTTAGATTAATTATTTTAGAATAAAATTGCGAATTTAAGTCAATTGACACTTCCTTATGTTCAATTAATTGCTTTTATATAGCTTATAAATTGGCACATTACTTTTATGAGCCTAGTTTATGGCAACCTTGTAAAACTAAAATATACTTTGTTTACTTAACTTCAGAGCGACACTCAAAACATTAATAATACAAATAATTTTCTGCCTTAAAAAAACACCTGAAGAGGATGGCAACAGCTAAATTCCATCCCTATCTTTTTCATCGCGAGTGAAAGAGAAACACTGCGTTACGATTTACGATTATGGGAGCTCATTGCAAATTTTGCAAAATGGTGAATTAAAAAAGCTTCGTATTAGGTAATTTAGAAAAAAAAGACATGTAAGTTTTATATAATTTATTAATTACATAACGAATGTTATTTACAAAATATACACTTTACAAAAAAAATAATTAAGTTTTTAGTAAGTAATACTTTGGAGAAATTTTGTTTACAATTTTAATTACAAACGTATAAGCCACGCACGAAACTTAAGACGTTCAACTGTTTAAAGCTAATTTTAAGATGTAACTTTGGAATTATTTTCTGTCGAGCAGATTTAGCCCAATCGTGTATCGTAAAGTTTTACTTTCCCAAAACAAGTAGATAAAAGTGACTGTTTAAGTAAAGTCAATTTGAAGGTCATCGGGTGTTGACATCCTCTTAAATTAATGTAGGTGTAGTTTCTTGGGGGTCCTTAGAACCGTATTTGAAACACACCTACTTAATGTCATAATGTCCTAAACAAAATGAAATTTCCAGTGTCGAATAAGAGGCATGGCAACCAAAAATGCACGACGCATCTCATCACTGTCTCAATACCTATAGATGAATTATCGAGAGCGTGGAATTGCATATGTAGTAGTATTGTTTGTGTACAGGCATTCTATATTTGAATCCGCACACAAAGAGGCACAACACGGTACAACCACTACATATGCAATTCCACGCTCTCGATAATCCAACTATACCTACCTATATGAAATGCCCGTAACAAGTGAAAGTTCTCGGCCAACACACGTTACGTCACTCTCCGGTCACACGTATGTTTGTTTACAATCGGAACAGCACGTGACTCATATGACTGCGCCTTAAATTTTACGAGTTTATTTTATAACATATGTATATAACTAGTTTTGTACCGAAACGACTTGTGTACCTTTGATGGTCATCAGGGGCCGTATTCTAACTTTAAAACACGCACAGACACGATCCAACCTCAATGCAAATCCAATACAATAACAACACAATACAGCTTACGACTACACGTCTGAATCAAAAATGACGGAATTTACTTGAAAATTACTGCGTTGCAACTACAATACTACTTCAATATTGGTTGATTATTGGTTGAGTGTTGGAGTTATGTTTAAGACAGATTGTGTTGTTAATGTATTGTTTATACATTTTAAAATTAGAATATGGCACCAGGATTAATTAAGGGTTAGGTTAGGTTAGGTACTTTCGTGATTGATATAAATACTATTCGTACAACCACACTAACCTACCACTTCAATGGATTTGCTCGTAAAAAACATACCTACCAACTTTTAGCGAAAACATATAGGGGGCTGATTTTTGATATTCGTCATATTCGAGCTCTCGAATTCAAAGAAATTAAACTCGAAAATAATCGCAAACATAAGTTTAAATACTCACTCTAAACTATAATTTCATCATTATAAAATAACACGGTTACACTCACGGCACTTTAGTCACGTCTTGCGACATGTTTCGGAGAGCCTAGGTCTCCATCTTCAAGCACTAGGAGTGCTACTTGAGAGACGTGACTAAAGTGCCGTGAGTGTAACCGTTATTTTATAATGTTAATATGTCTCACGAAAGTTTAAATTTTATAATTTCATCGTTTTATTCAGAGTTTTAAATGTCTCAAAAATATCCTCCCATTTGAGCACTCGAAAGTGACATTTAGAACTCTGAATAAAACGATGTAATTATGTTTTAAAAATAACAGCGATGGAAGTTTAAAATCTTGATTAATTAAATTATTAATTTCATGCGAAAAAATTGGCGACAAACTTTTTTGTGCGATTATTTTCATGCTTAATTTTTTTGAATTCGAGCGTTTGGATGTCAAAAATCGGCCCCCAGGCACGAAAATTCATTTCTACAAAATGAAACCTAGCTAAATCGGTTTCTTGGTTTTATAAGCCGCTTGTATTTAATTTCTGAGTATTTGATGACCAATAAACGTAATTGCTTGTTTTATAGTACTTAATGACTAAGTGATTCATTGAACTGCAAATAAAAACCATTTACGCTATTTAGTGTCATTGAGTAGAGTACATGATAAATCAATGTTTAGTGCTAATCAAATTGAAACTTAGTTAAAAAAAATTCGATGTCGATTTTATAAATGGTTGCGAGTTCAAATATTGTTAAAAATAACATTTATTTACATAATTAAATACACAGAAATCCATGGGGTCCCAGCGCACACAATTTTTTGCAGAAATCGCGAAGCGTCTGGTTGACCTGGTGACGGAAGAGCTGGCGGTTTCCTCGCACAACGTATCAGCATTGCGATACAACGAGGAAATGCCGACAGCATCCTTGGTACAATGCCGCAAGGGCCTAGTTTAGATTTGATTTGAGCTAGTTATTAATTTAGTTAAATTTTTATTTAGTTTAGTATTTGTACTGTAGTACCTCTGTATATTTAGTTATTTTTGTACCTATTTTTTGTACCACATATAAACTAACTATATTTTATTTAGTTAAATATAATAAACAAAAAAACTGTGCGAGCCAACCCGCCTGCCAAGCGTGGCGCGTATGGCAAACCCCCCCTTAAAGAGGGGGCCTATGTTCAGCAGTGGACGTCTTATGGCTGAGATGATGATGATGATTAATTTAGTTTAATATTGTTTAGATTTAGAGTTTTAGAGATTATTCTTGCACGCTTGTTCGCCACCGTCATGATGTGAAGAAAGATTACTAGTTATACCGATCAATATTGATTATCGTTTGATGCGTTTGACAGTTGCTATGAAGAATTACGACATGCATGTTCAAATTGATTAACATTAGTCAAGAATATTCATGTACCTTTGAAACTGTGTAGGCTTGCGGATATGTTTTTACTATTCACAAAAAATGACAGACACTCACAAATAATAATTGAACAGGTTTACTTAAGTATTAGTTAAGGGCCGTACCTATCAGTCAAGCCGCTTCGGAAATATTTGTATTAAAATATTAGTTGATATGGCCTTTTCTTATTACTTTTGGCTTTTTTTGCCGGGCTCCTTTATGAAAGCTATAAATCGGTCAAGATGGAAAGCACTACAACATAAAGCGACGCACTTGGTAGTCATGATCACGACATGACCCTCAGACATGAGAATTTAACTTGGGATACCTAAGTTAGGCTAGTTGGAACTTCGGAACAAAACACACCACGAACTCCATTAGCTTTTGATTTGAGGATAGAGGATGGGCTTTAAATACCAAGTTTTGAGGGCGGAAGAAGCGTTCACAAATATATATAATAATAAATCATGGTCTTACTATTATATGATAAACACTGTATGGAAAACGACAAGACGTCACATTCAATTCAATTCAATATTTTTATAGATGCTTAATCCTAAACACTAATTAAAAGCGGCGTGGCGCCGCAACAGGCGGCGCGTGCAGCTGCACCCAGCACGCGAATAGTGGCGAGTCCCAGCGCTCCGCCTGCAGCACGTTGAGAATGCTGTTTGGACTACGGTGAAGTCGGCTCAGCAATGATGCGCAGCGCTTTTGTCATTGCATCGAAGCCATCGGTGTGCGCCTTGGAAAACATAGCTATCGCGCTGCATTGGCGTTACATTGAATAGTGACATTAAGTAGACTCGTCCCACGATAACTCTGCATTAGAATTTGACAAAGACAATCATACTATCTTTTTCTAATGCTAGTACTCTCACCACTAAGAAAGGGATGGGTATAGCAAGTTACTCTGACTGTTGATGCAGAGTTATCGTGGGACGAGTCTAGAATGACCAAATTGTGTGCGCCAAAATTTATTTTACTTATCATCTGAAAAACAGTAAACAAAGTCCATGACAAAAAAATTACGATTATCATCTAGGTTAATTTTACAATTCTGTATAACACCTTAACCTCTTGCTACACCATCCCGATTTCATCCTGTAGATAAATATCTGAAGGTCGATTTTTGACATCCGAACACTCGAATTTAAAAAAATCAGCTCGAGAATAATCGGCATAATCGCACACAAAAGTTTGTCGATAATTTTTTCGCAGGAAATTAATACTTAGTTTAAATAATCAAGATTTTAAACTTCCATCGCTGTTATTTTTAAAACATAATTTCATCGTTTTATTCAGAGTTCTAAATGTCACTTTCGAGTGCTCAAATCTGACATTTAAAACTCTGAAAACGATGAAATTATAGTTTAGAAATAACACAATGAGTATTTACACTTTTGATTTCACGCGAAAATAATTGCGACAAACTTTTGTGTGCGATTATTTTCGAGCTTAATTTCTTTGAATTCGAGAGCTCGAATATCAGAAATCAAGGAGAAAGAAAGGTATAATTTCATCGTTTTATTCAGAGTTCTAAATGTCACTTTCGAGTGCTCTAAACTAAAAAATCAACCCCCTGTCCGCCGGGCAGATCGCTACAACTATTATAATAACATTTCTAACGCAACACAGAAGCTCGGCCGGCCTATTAATCAACGCCACACGCACGCCATGATGTAACGTTTTTGCGACACAACCTCGACATTGAACGACCTCGAACTCAGTAATTAAACAAAAACTAAGTGTTCCGCTTTTTGCCCGATTTAATGATCGCCTACTTATTTCGGTAATCATTAACACTAGCAAAAAGTTGCGACTGAAAAGTTCAGTCATTGTTGACGTAAATATAGTAAGTTACCGTGAAGTTGAAAAGGTTTTTGTAAAGAGGTCACATTGAAATGACAGAGTGGCAATAAAATTAATTACAATCGATTCTGCCTAATTTTCAGCTAGTTGTATATTATTTCCTATTACATGCTACAATTTCAGAAGAAAAATTAAGCTAATTTAGTTCTTTCTTACCAACGAAAACTTTTGACGCGCTGATCTTGTTAGGTAGATAGTTATAATAACTTCAATCACCAGGTTTTAAACAAGTGTTAAATCGCTAAAAAAGTTAAGTTAGTTAAATAATAGTACTCACAAATGGCATTTCTTCGGACCTTTAGGAACAGAAAATAAATAGATATGTTATATTTGAGTAATTCAGAATCAAAATTTCATCAGAATAGCAGTCTGTTTCCGAAATTATCTAATACTTTTTTTTTCATTCGGAATTATGCAAATACACCATTAATCAAAGTTTGAACTTAAAATATTTTTACAGCATTATCACAATATCTCTCAACACAACCATTATAATTGAGGTTACTTCAAAAATTAAAAACTATCTCCTTCCAACAGGAACAACATCAAAAGTGACGGCAGACGATCTCCACTACGGCGACAAGGCGTGCATGCTCAACACCACGCACACACATCTGACATACGCTCAACTGCCCGTCATATGCGAGAAGGTCAACTCTAGTGAGATGTAAGTACTAAGGCGTACAAGCTCAACAAAATGCACTCCCATCTGACATACGCTCAACTACCCATCATATGCGAGAGGTCAACTCTAATGAGATGTAAATATCAAGAAAGATTCTCACCGAGGCAGAGACAAGACGTGCAAGCTCAACACAATGCACTAGCATCTGACATACGCTCAACTGGCCGTCATCTGCGAGAAGGTCAACTGTAGTGAGATGTAAGCATTATGTAAGTAATCAATAAAGACCCTCAAAAAGTTAAGATATAAGGTCATAAAGTATGCACGCAGCCGCATCTGACATACGCTCAGCTATATACCTGTCATCTCCGAGAAATGTGTCCTATTTTACGACATAAAAAACATTAAACACCTCGCGTTTTTGTGCTAATAAAAACTTACATAAATTGTTTAGTAAATAATAACATATTGCAAATTCCACAAAAACTCGCCAATAAGGAAACCTTTACATGGTTCATTTAGCCATTACAAAATTAATTTAATAAAGAACTGGTTTCCTGCAGTTATGCCGATTTACGGTTTTTAGACGAGTTTTTGTCCAGGTTTGACAAAAAGTAAAGTGCAACTAGTATTCTATTGTAATATTGTGCATGCTTTTGGTTTTTTATAGTCAAGTTATAGTCAAGTTATCTACAATAATATTAATATACACTACTAGTAAAATACCTACAGGCGATTTAAATAATCACTTGTTTTTTATTTGAAATCGACTACAACTTCATAAACGAAGTGTAGATTTTTAGAAGAGTTAGGGGTCGCTACCGCACTTAAAACACTTGGGTGCCCGAATCAAAATGTATACTAGCTTTTGCCCGCGACTTCGTCTGCGTGGAATTAGTAATCCCTCCTTAAGAAATGACGTTCAGCCGTTTTCCCGTAATGCGCAGTCCAAATAAACAGACAATCCAATATTCAGACAAACAGGCAAACATTCTAGAAACCGTTGGAAAGTGTTCTCTTATTGATTCTAAGTATCCCAGCTAATTTTTATTTAAATATCTTCCACGCCCTGACTTTCGACCCTCTTCAGATTTAGTATACGTATAGATTTACAAAAATTAAACAAGTGCTTTGTTCTGCAAGGTTTTCTCTGAAATTGTAAGTATCCCAACCAATAACTGAATAAGCCTCAATTAATATAAATTGATGATGTCCATACATTGGACATAAAACACCGCTGAGATGTTATGTAGGATATGACATTCTGCAGATTACGATCAATTGGGCCAATGCCGCAGCCTTTATTAATCGACTATGAAGTCTGAAGATAACCTATTGTCATTCCCCGAGAAAAACAAACATATATGTGCAGTCAACACCAAATATATGTATACAAATAGGAACCTTATTACATTGGAGTTAGTTGCAAACATGTATACATATTTTTGTCGTTGACTGTACTTGTCAACTTTCTGGCTTACAAAGTTGTACTTGAATGGAGCGGCCTCTGTCAAGTTTGGTACCCTCCGGGTAATTTAAGAATTCCACAAAAATAACTTACTGTTTGATTAACTGCCATATACCTAGCTTAAAATTAAGATAGCGATAGGTAGTTCCAGTAAAATACTATGCTCTTCAAGATGTCGAGAAAATATTTCTCATTGTTTTTTTAATAGCATAAAATGAATACCCAACGAGAATGCATAGCCTTTAAAAATGCCATAAATTAGTTTTAACTTAAACTTAGAATTGATCCTGATGATGACCTCATCTACCTAATTAAATTTTAAGCTCAAATTTCTTCAAGTTTCCATCGTGACTTGTTAACTTATATCAAAGTATTTTCTTATTACTAAGAAGCTTTTGAAGTTTTGAAGCTTGTGAAGTAGGTACTGGTTCCTAGGGATGATAAAAAACACGACAAAACATGGCGACAAGGACATATGGTCTAAGAGCTGGCCACGTCAGATGTGACACAATAATGAGAGGTTTGTCATCAGTCCAGTTAGATTGCATAACTATCCTCATTGCTAGATCCGGGCATCTGGCAGCTTTTAATGGGTGGAGATCAGAGTGACAGACCAACAAAGTTTTTAAGTTGAAAAAAAGTAATACCGAAATAGGTAAAAACTGCTGAAATTGTATCATTTATAGAGAACAGGGCCTATATTTTATCATTAGAACAAAAAACATTGTGTTTTATTGCGCAAACAAAAACAGTAGGCGAGTAACCAAAAATTACATTATACATCATTTGGCAGTACTTCCCCTAATCGAAACTTTTGGATATTATGTAATCTAATTAGTTACATAATTTTTCATAATATTTGATCAAAACCAGAGCTCTAGAATTTGTTTTCTTCAAGTTATTTGCATTCTTTGACCTCCACCACTTTATAGCTGCCAGATGTCCGGATCTAGAAATAAGCATAGTATAGCAAACTAACTAAAGGGGTTTCGTTGCTCTCATTATTGTGTCATATCTGACGTGGCCAGCTCTCCGTCTAATAGGTACTGTCACAGTTATTATTTAATCCGGTTTAGGAACTGCAAAAAACTAGGAACTTGTGCACTACACGCTGTTACATAATTAGTGTAATTTTATTTAAACATAGCTTCTGGACACATTTTTGGTATATTTATTCTAGGATTCTGACATAATATATTGGGTTTTTAACCCACGTTATGGGTTTATTCAAATAAATATAATGTTGAAGAGATACACCGTGTTTTTAATAAAAAAACACGGGTTATATTTAATAAATTTGAAATATTTATTTTTTGCACAGCAGCAAGCGAGATGGGCACCTTTGTGCCGGGAGCAGCTCGGAATGGTTTCCTTAGTTTAGAGTTATTTTTAACCGACTTAAAAAAAGGAGGAGGTTCTCAATTCGACTGATTTTTTTTTTTATCATTTTTTTTTGTATGTATGTTACTCCATATCTCCGTGAATCGTGAACCGATTTTCAATTTTTTTTTAATCGAACAGGTATAACCCCTAGATGGTCCCATTGTCACCAAGTCGGGATCTGATGATGGGATCCTGGAGAAATCGAGGGAACTCTTCAACTATTATAGGCACACCTATAGTGATTTCACTATTTTTTACAGCAACTCGGCCACTTCCTCTTGGAATAGCGGATCCTAAGTGTAGTCGGTTCTTTTTTTGTTTAAAATTATTATATAAGTTTAGAAATATGTTGTCTTTATGTTATTTTGAAATTAGATCATTCAATTAATAGTCTGGTTTTTTTTTTCAAGAAATCGTTGTCGAGAAGCAAACGATATTACTTTTGGGCAACCGGGCTTTTTACCTGGTTTAGACCCTGCTGTATCTGAATTGCCGGTTGCCATCAAAGAAACTACAACCAGAAGTGAGATACGGCCAAAAAAAGGACCCGTTTTTTAGCTTTTCTAAAATAACTCGAAAACAGTAGCACCTACCAAAAAATGTTCTTCCACTTAAGTAATCTACATAAAATTCTCTATAAAAAAGGTTCTATACAGTTTTTTGCTGGGATCAATGTTTAATGAGATATTAAGGGACTAAGATAGACAATAAACATATATACTAATTAGCTTTTTCCCGCGAGTTTGTCTACGTGGGATTAACATTCGCTATAATAAATTAATGAAATGCCGTAGTTTAATCTGACAGCAAAAATAAATTTAACGTATAAGCTTTTTTACGTCTACAGTAAGCAACAATTCCATACTAACTTCAACCCCCCGTTTCATCCCTTTAAAAGATGATTACTGGGATAAAAACTATCTTATATCCTTCCCCACAACTCAAACTATCATCACACCAAATTTCATCTAAATTGGTTCAGCGATTTAAGCGTGAAGAGGTAAGAGACCCACTGACTAGTCCAAAATTATTAAACTCTCTCTCCTTCTCGATGCGACAGGCAAAGCATATTACTTTTTGTTTACACGGATTTTTACCTTATTTGGACCCTTCTGAGTTCGAAATTTAAATAATTTTTTTACCGGAAGTGGAATATTTAAGATGGCGGCCAGTATAAACCTAAGCGACGAAAAATCTAAGTTCCTCGTATGGATATTGTATTAACGTATTAACGTAACCATTGATTATACTTTATTTTTAACGATTGTTATTTTTGGGAATAACAGTTGTAATGACACGTATTTTAAAAAAAAAGATTACCTATTTGCAATGGTTCCAAATATACTGGTCTTTAAAGTTAGAAATCGCCGTCAACACTGTATTCCACCACGCGCTTTGTGGACGGGGTTTTGGGAACACGTCTGCAGACCTCCGGTACCCCGTCGTCGTTGCTCTTACGGGCCCATTGTAATTCTGCTCGTGCAATCTCCTCCGCTGACGGCACCTCGGAATACTTGAGGGCCTTCTAGCTCGGAACCTTTAATAATATGTTAAGAACGTTTTCTAACACTAACGATTTTGAATTTCAAGTGCTCATAACACAAATAGGTCGCTTTGACACCGGTTATACTGTAAGATCAGTGTAGCACCCATCTGATTTACCTTTGAAGGACTGAGTATTGTAATCTAAGACTCCCTAAGTCGAAACTTCCATATAAGATGTGTATTATTACTACTACCCTTTCAACTAATTTTGCTCACTACAATAATATAAAAAAAACGAGAGATTTCCGTCCAAAAAAAGAATAGTACATTTTTGAAGCCTTGCTGGACCTGTACACCATCTTCTATATCTTACTTCCGGTCTAACATTATTTGATGGCAATTGCAAAATATTATAATTACAACTGTTATTCCCAAAAATAACAATCGTTAAAAATAAAGCATAATAAATGGGGGTATCCATACGAGGAACATAGATTTTTCGACGCTTAGGTTTATACTGGCCGCCACCTTAAATATTTCACTTCCGGTAAAAAAATACTTTAAATTTCGAACTCAGAAGGGTCCAAATAGATTTTTACCCTATTTGGACCCTTCTGTAAACAAAAAGTAATATGCTTTGCCTGTCGCATCGAGAAGGAGAGAGAGTTTAATAATTTTGGACTAGTCAGTGGGTCTCTTACCTCTTCACGCTTAAACCGCTGAACCAATTTAGATGAAATTTGGTGTGATGATAGTTTGAGTTGTGGGGAAGGATATAAGATAGTTTTTATCCCAGTAATCATCTTTTAAAGGGATGAAACGGGGGGTTGAAGTTAGTATGGAATTGTTGCTTACTGTAGACGTAAAAAAGCTTATACGTTAAATTTATTTTTGCTGTAAGATTATACTACGGCATTTCATTAATTTATTATAGCGAATGTTAATCCCACGCAGACAAACTCGCGGGAAAAAGCTAATTAGTATATATGTTTATTGTCTATCTTAGTCCCTTAATATCTCATTAAACATTGATCCCAGCAAAAAACTGTATAGAACCTTTTTTATAGAGAATTTTATGTAGATTACTTAAGTGGAAGAACATTTTTTGAAAGGTGCTACTGTTTTCGAGTTATTTAAGAAAAGCTAAAAAACGGGTCCTTTTTTTGGCCGTATCTCACTTCTGGTTGTAGTTTCTTTGATGGCAACCGGCGATTCGGATACAGCAGGGTCTAAACCACGTAAAAAGCCCGGTTGCCCAAAAGTAATATCATTTGCCTGTCGCATGGAGAAGGAGAGCGAATTTGAGATTTTGCTCCCAGTCTATAATAGTATCCACGCAAGCTACACCAATTAACAATTTATCGTTTTTTTAGAATAAAATATGGATACATTTATGTCAAATACAATAATTACAAATACAAAACAATACAAACAAGTCAAATTAACACTAAACTTCAGTTTTAAACTTACAAAAATTGATTAACAGATAACAAAAATATGCCAATTCTAATAATGTCCGTTTTGTTATACCTATTACGTAAATGCATTTGTTGTTCAAATTGTTATATAAATGTGCCTAAATATTGTAAAAACCCACAAAACAAACACTATTAAAATGATAATAAATGCAATTAATTCTCGGAACCATAATCTTAATTGATATCTGCATTAATTAATTAATAAATCAATTTGATGTCAGACAATACCGTGTCATAGCATGTCCAATCACTGAAGAAATCTATTGTCATGCATGGAATCAACGTCTTTGCCTAACCTATTTTTTCCAGTACTAGGAAACTCGTAGTAAACCAGTAATTTAATATTGTATTGTTTATTCACTATATCTCATTAAAACATCGTAAATGAACATCACGCAAAATATTACGTCTAAGAGTTTTTTTAATCAAACATACAAGGAAATTTATCGTTACAGTCCTTATAACAGGTTCGGAAGTAGGTAATGTAGGTACCTATTCCTGTTTGAGCGCATCAATTCCAATGGACAGTAATGGAATGTCATTCAACTTTTCAGGTCTAATCTTGGCATCAAAGCTTGGCAAGTTTTTCGAACAGCTAATTTGATTCTTCTCGTGACAGAATGGTTATCGTGAAGTGAGAACTTGTAGAAGTTTACGAGTATGTACTGTTGTGCCTTATGAACCTTATAATTTGTTGTACAGTCACCATCAGATATATCGGAGAGGCCAGAAACATCTGAACAACACCTCTATTGAAATATTATAAAGTGTACGAGTATGCTGTGATCATTTTGAGTACTTTGGCCCCTCCAATATTTGATCGCGTCTGAACATATGTTTCATTATTTCATTGCATATTTGAGACGCCTATAACTACTTAGCCGGTAATACCTGTTTTCCCGGCCTCTGATGAAATTTTCACGTACTCATGTAATATTTATTTGCAGATGCGAGTCCCTAACCCTGAACGGTACGAGGTACTGCGAATGGGGCTACAACGGCCTGGGCATAGACTACCAGGTGCTCGCAGGGCCGGCGTTCATGGCCGTCTTCACTGTGGTCGGCGTCATCATTGGAGTCGTGGCCGACAAGTAAGCTTAGACCTTAGTAAAACTGAATGGGGCTACAATGTCCTGGGCATAGACTACGAAATCCTCGCCGGGCTGCAGCTGCCTGGGCATAGATTACCAAGTCCTCGTTCCTTCCTGGCTATGGCCGTCTTCACTGTGGTCGGCGTTTTCATTGGAGTCGTGGCCAACAAGTAAGTTTAGATCTTAGTAAAACTGAATGGGGCTGCAGCGTGCAGCGGCCAGGGCACAGACTACCAAATCCGGCCATGGCCGTCTTCACCATGTTCGAGTTCTTCAAAGCGAATCAGGGCTCTCAAAGTTCTGCAAAATTGTTGTTGTTTAATGTTCTAGGGCGGAGATGACCGCTTCTCAGCAGGCGACTAGTCTGCTTATTTGCGACTTATTTGCTATATAAGTGTATACTATAACATAAAAACACTCTTAGTTGCCATTAGGTATGTCACGAAAAGTAAGCCTGTTTTTTCTGGAGGCTCCGCTCTTATTCCCGTCCCAGTCTACTAACACAAACTTAATAAGAGACTACTAAAGTAAATTGGCTGTGACATATGGAAAGACAGACACGTGAGTCATCCTATAAGGGTTACGTTTATCCTGTTAAGGTACCTAGTCTAGAGCTCCCGCTACTGGTGTAACACGCGGAAACGAATACCCGTGTACTTAAGACCGGCGGTGCTAAGGAACCGGTTTACACGAACCCGCCAGGATTCGGAAACGTGTCCGGGAAACGTTTCCAGGAGACGTATCTCAGACACGTTTCCCCGGCTACACGGGTACTTAATACCGGCCCGAACGGTTCCGAAGCTCCGAAGCAGTTAGAGCTGATTCAAATAAGGTTTACTATTGAATGCTCTAATTGTGAACTGCATTATTATGCACCACACACTTGAGCGAAATTCAGAGCGGAATTCAGGCAAATTTTCGGTATCATAAACAATTTTATTGTCATCAAAAGCTGAATTCCGCTCAAATGTGTGGCTCCCCTTATTATATGAGGTTGAATGGATTCGTATCATATAGATTTACTTTAAAATAAAAATTCTTTACCTTGGATTCTTTTGAATTCTTTATTTTGGAGTCCTTTATTACAGTCAAGTTCATTAATATCGACGCATCCAACTGGGCATAAAATGGGAAATCCTTTATTTTTACTTGAGTGAGTTTCACGCTAACGTCCCGGCGATCCAGGTAATAAAATTAAATGTATAATTTTATGACATCTTTTTGTGCGCTATTTTGCCCATAACGTGTTTGTTTTCAAATTTTAATCTACCTATTTTAAGCTTTATGTCGATGTAATAAAGCCAACACGTCTGTAAAAAAAACGTTAAAAACATTAAAATATCCGCAAATGTAATAGTTTTAACAACAACAACAACAACAACACAACAAGGTGTAACAAGGTGGACTGATGACCTGGTGAAGGTCGCTGGAGTCCGCTGGATGCGGGTGGCACAGGACCGGTCATTGTGGCGTTCAGTGGGGGAGGCCTATGTCCAGCAGTGGACGTCTTTCGGCTGAAATGATGATGATGATGATGTAATAGTTTTGCTGTGGTAATTTAAGACGCACCCTCTACAATACAATAAGAATGAATAAAAAATTAATATTCCTAAGCATTTTTCGGATACCTATCTTGTTGTTTTGAAACCCGCAATCAAAGAGGTAGGCCCGGGCTTAAAAATAGGTACTTAATCATCATAGAATTAAAAATAATAGAAGACGGAAATAACCAAAATATCACCATATTTAGATATGATATGAGGATTCTGGTTATTAAAAAAGCCTAAGTATAGATTGTGTCGCGAGTAAATGACTTTATCTTATTTGACCTCCAAATCCGTAGTATTCACGCTGATTTACTAATCTTGCTTACGCTGGCCTCTTGTTAACAAAGCGCCTTATCAGTCCTTTGTGACTTAGGAGGTGATCGGCTGCCTTCGGTCGTCCTTCGGACGTCCTACCTACCTACGGATTGTGTTTTTCGATATTATTATTGTTAATCATTCATATTTACTTAAAATATCTTATTCGTTGAAATGTTTCTTTTACGACGCCCTTTTGTCTGATTACAACGAAAACATGTAGGGTTTTAAAAGAGTACCTACCTGAAGTTCTATTTTTGTTTAATAAGTTCAACACGTCTAATAAATGTTACTACATAATACATATCAAACTAATACAATATTAATTTGATAGTTAAGTTTTATTGACGATGTTAAACTTCAATGTTTTTGCTCTAGTTAGTGATCTATTGGTGCAAAATTTACCTGCTATTCTATTACCATCATAAAAAGGGCACACCCACAGTAACCATTTATTAAATTTCTACTCTACTACAGACCTCGCAATAAGATTCATAATGACCAAACTCCCCAAATGTTTCATATATTCATTCGTACCGTTTGAACGACTCGACCCGTTCGACTCTTAAGGCCTGGTTACACCTAACGAGTACAGTGGCGAGACAGCAAAATGCCACTCGGCCGAGAGAGTAAAATGGCCCGGCCCAGTACTCGGCGATGTGTTTACACCTTGCGAGTACTCGGTCGAGAGTACTGACTCGCCACTATACTCGGTAGGTGTAACCAGGGCATTACCGCCAAGGACGTTTCCAGATCCGCGTGTATTTAAGACACGGTTTTTTCGACTACCCGTTTAACCGTGGACACGGATCTTAATTACACGTTTCTTAATTACACGTGCGAAACGGGCCAGAAAACCGTGTAGCGTGTTATTCGGAAACGGGTATTCGAAACGGTTACACGAGACCCGGAAACGACCGCGAGCCCTAGTACCTACGGGTTAGCTGTAATAAAAATTGTTCTTATATTACTAACCATGTAATTTTTTCTCCACTATCACGCAAAAAACGCAATTATCCCATTTATTCATGTGACTAATCGTTTTTTACGGTTCCGTACCAAAATGGTAAACAAATGGTGCGACTCTGTCTGTCTGTCACAAAGCGAATTTTCTCAGAAACGACTGGACCTGCTTCACTCAGTCTTAAGAAAGAAAAATCGGGGCGCGAGTCCAACTCGCACTCAGCCACCGTATACATTCTCAAGAAATCATGCTGAAAGCGTCTTTAAAAAAAAAAGTTCGTACGGAACCCTCGGTGCGCGATTCACACTCGCACTTACCCGATTTTTATTTATCTTGCCACTTATCTCTTGGCAGGTACGACCGCGCCAAGATCCTCTCCTACTGCACCCTTGTCTTCGTCATCGCTATAATCCTGATGGGTGCCGTCAAGGAATACTGGCACCTCGTACTCCTCCGCATGATTATGGCTGCCGGAGAGTCAGGGTGCAATCCGCTGGCTACTGGGATCCTGACGGACATGTTCCCTGAACACCAGAGAGCGTTGGTGCTGTCGATCTTCAACTGGGGCATTTATGGGGGGTACGGTATTGCGTTTCCTGTTGGGAGGTATATACCTGATTTGAATGCTTGGGGATTGGTGAGTTGACTTATTTAGTTTTAGACTTGCTTATTTTAGATTTTTCGTTTAGTAACACTCGATAACACTATGGCATTCAGTCCGCGTTAGTGCTTTCTTTTGAGCACTTGACATTTGGTATTTTAAACAAAAATACTTACCTATACACCGTGTTTTTTTTCTCCCCTTTAATTGCAGCATATGGTTAGGTACGATTAGGGAAACGAGTTGGCATAATCCGTTTTTAAAAATTGAAAAAAAAATTACATAATGTAACTAGGTTATTAGTGTGTTATGATTAACTAAACCAGATAATTGAAAATTATGACATGGCAATATAATTTTGAACATACTCCGAGATACAAACTTACAAAGGAAGCAGGCATCATTTATTGCAGTGTCTCGGAGTACAAAATACCTAATCAGAAAGATAAAAGTTAACTATAGATCAGGGATGTCACGAATGTCGTCTTTCTCACATTCGCGAATGCGAATGCGAATTCGAATATTCAGGATGCGAATGTCCGAATGCGAATGCGAATACGAATGTTACGGAGTAGATTAAAAAAAAAGTTAATCTTGCTTATCACTTTTATGCTTCCTTAGTTAAAAAATACAGAACATGGCATGTGATGGAGTGCTATATTATTGATCAAAAGGAGTCAAGTGATACCATCGTTTTCACTTCCTGTGTATGAGCAAGCATATGACCATCAGCCGGGTCAGTGCGGTCAAAACAAGATGCGTTATGCCAACATTCGCATTCCGAAAATATTCGTATCATTTGAGGCGAATGCGAATGTTGATACGAATGTCAAAAATGATGCGAATATTCGCATTATACGAATGCGAATGCGGATAGTCGTGACATCCCTACTACAGATTATCTCAGAACTGGAGCTAATTAGGACACTAGTGTCTTTGAGAAATAAACTTAATTTAAGCCCAGGAATGCCTGCAATTAGAAGTAAAAAAAAAACACAGTGTATAGAAAATCACAAAATTTATATTCGCCTTTTTTGGACATCCTATATCGGATTGGATAACGTGAAAGCACTTAATCTGTGTTAAACCTAGCAATATACAAGTTGCAGAACATTCTCAAAAATTTTGTAATATTCTCGGAAACTTCCGGAAACTTACACGAGAATTTAAATTAAATTACCACTGAGAACTATCAAAAAAGAATGATTAGCATTATTTTTATAAACTCGTTAATGAGCAAGCGACCTCCTGAATAATTTTTATTGTTCGTAAAATTTAATTTCTGAAAACATTCTTCTTAGTGCATTGCTAGTATAACCTCATTATAATCCAACAGAGCTGGCGCGTATGCTACTACGGCGCCGGCATAGTCGGCATAGTGATCACACTCCTCACGTTCCTGACTCTTCGGGAGCCGGAGCGCACCACCATCGGAGAGGAGGGGGGGAAGGCGGACAACATGGAGGCCGGGAAGAAGCAGCCGCAGATTACTATATGGCATGTTATTGTTCAGCCCAGGATTATACTGCTGTGTATCGCCGCTTCCATCAGACATTGCGGTACGTTCATAAATTTATTATCATAAATAAATAAATATTGTGGGACAACCTTACGCAAACCTGGTGCCGTATTCTACTTTTAAAACGTATAAACAATACGTTAACAACACAATCTGTCTTAAACATAACTCCAACACTCAACCAATAATCAACCAATAATGAAGTCGTATTGTAGTTGCATCGCAGTAATTTTCAAGCAAATTCCGTCATTTTTGATTCAGACGTGTAGTCGTAAGCTGTATTGTGTTGTTATTGCATTGGATTTGCATTGAAGTTGGATCGTGTCTGTGCGTGTTTTAAAGTTAGAATACGGCCCCTGGCGAAACAAGATTTTCTTTGAATACCTATTTTAAGGAAATAACAATTTGTCTACCATAAAATGAATTTCTGGTGCGCTTCTTTGACCTAATAATGCCTCTCAGGGCACTTATTAAGATTAAGGGAAGCATAATTACTTATTTTTATTATTGTACTTATTAAATTGTGGAAGCTTGTAATTTGCTTGTAGTTGATGCGTTTATTAACCTATGTATATTAGGCAGTAAGCATCCCAAATAAAATAAAATAAAATAAAATTGTAGAGCCATGGCTTGAAATGTAAATTTTAACAACATATGCACTAGGTTTTTATGTAGTTACTATAAGTTCTGATCGCGCTATCGAAGGTTTCTTGAATTTTTCGATGAGTTATAGGTATGTACCTACCTACATAGATCTCTAGGTACAGTACAACACCCGTCAGGGCAGGGACAACATAAAACAAGTTAATAATAATGTTTTAACCGTCGCTTTTGTTTAGTCAGAAAGCTAAAAAGATATACTAACAATACCTACTATTAGACTGGTAGCAATTTCCTATCAATAATTCGATCGAAGTAGTCCACAAAACTACAATCGAACATGACAAGCAAGAAAAACAATATATAGGTACCTAGGAGACGTAATTTAAACCCGATACAGCCACCCCTCAAAAATCACTTGAAATCAAACTCAAATCAAACTAGTTAAAGTTCAAAATCGTGTAGCGTATTCAAAAAGAATCATACACAAATTCATCCTAAAATCTACATAAAACTAAACGCTATAAGGTCGATTTATGAAAAGCTAACTTAGACAGAATAGTTCAGCCTGTCACCCGTATCCTGCCAGTCACGGCACTGACGTCTTGTCACGAAATGCAAGGCCAAATTAGTGAACCCAAGCCTTGCAAAAATAGTTCCTATTCGGTTCTAATAAATTACAAGACTATGGTGTTTGATAAGCTGGCTTCCGTAAAAGAAAATGAGTTGTAATTAATTTGGTGGACAAAAAGACGGAAATTGATACGAGTAGGTACACGTGTATTTTTGGCACAATGGGTGGGTTAATGTAAACATTCGGTCAATTAAAGGGTAAAATAGTGTAATAATAGGAAACTACGGCCCTGATTCTTATTTTTAAAGGTTAGGTGACGTCAAATATATATGTTTGCACTTTTTCATTTTACCTTTGTAATAGGTGCAAAAGTATAAGCATATCTTTGAAGTCGACTGTCTTATAGGACATGATTTGTTTTTTTTTTTATTTGACCCTTTTATGTGTGTCATAGATGTGTATAGTTGTGTACAAAATGTAGCCCTCCGACTTTGGCACATGTGTTACATACAGATGATGGAGGAGCATCATTAAAGACAAACTGATCTCCCATCGGGGTTAATCGCGACCCTCAGTTATGACTAATAATGAGGAACACAAAGCAAGGAGAACCCACATTTGACTTATTAGGATAGAAACTCAATGGCGCGAGCGGCTGAATTGACACTGCTCCAATGATTTTATGCACTGCTCAAATGAGGGTTTCCTGAATCGTTTTTCCACCAGGTGGCAGCACCGTGGGGAGAGGTCCAGCTGTGAAATTTTTGGCGTGCCCACAGAAAACATCGACGTCTGATCGGCCGAAATCGATGAAACAGCCAAAAAAAATTGTGATTTCGTAGTTGGTCCCATAGAAAAAGTTGTTCAGTATGGCCTAACAAATCACCTCGCACAATATGGCTAGTTATTGAAAAAACACCTGTATAGTATTTTTCTATTGATTGAGGGATTTCGCTTAAAAGACTAGCATCCAGGTCAAAAACATCAGGAAAAAAAACAAGAATTTGACACTTACCAATGTAGAAATGACAGATACTCGCATGCTGGCGCCATCTACGAATACTTTCGACTATTAGCCAATTTCTGATTTATCATGAGTTTCCTTTTCAACAGGAGGCATGTGCTTCGCCTACAACGCAGACCTGTACTACCGCGACTACTTCCCCGACGTGGACCTAGGCTGGTGGCTGTTCGCCGTCACCGTCGGCATTGGTTCCGTCGGAGTTGTCGTCGGTGGAGTCGTCTCCGACAAGTAAGTGAGCTGGTGGCTGTTCGCCGTCACTGTCGGCATCGGTTCCGTCGGAGTTGTCGTCGGTGGAGTCGTCTCCGACAAGTAAGTGAGCTGGTGGCTGTTCGCCGTCACCGTCGGCATCGGTTCCGTCGGTGTTGTCGTCGGTGGAGTCGTCTCCAACAAGTAAGTGAGCTGGTGGTTGTTCGCCGTCACCGTCGGCATCGGTTCTGTCGGCGTCGTCGTCGGTGGAGTCGTCTCCGACAAGTAAGTGAGCTGGTGGCTGTTCGCCGTCACCGTCGGCATCGGTTCCGTCGTGTTGTCGTCGGTGGAGTCGTCTCCGACAAGTAAGTGAGCTGGTGGCTGTTCGCCGTCACCGTCGGCATTGGTTCCGTCGGTGTTGTCGTCGGTGGAGTCGACTCCGACAAGTAAGTGAGCTGGTGGCTGTTCGCCGTCACCGTCGGCATCGGTTCCGTCGGCGTTGTCGTCGGTGGAGTCGTCTCCGACAGGTATAATCCGCTATTCCGCTATAATCAAAGACACTATTATCTCTGAAATAGACTCAGGAATGGAAATAACAACTCCATTCCAACCCCTGGAAGAAGCATCACCTGAAGAAATTAAAAGGGCTATCTTTAGTTTCAAAAATAAAAAAGCACCAGGTCCAGATAGGTAATATTAAAGTGGAAACCATTAAATTAGCCGGACCAGCATTCTGGAGAGGACTAGGAAAAGCCATTAACTATGTACTGGTCACCGGGTACTATCCAAAACAATGGAAACTTGGGGAGTGTATTTTTTTACATAAGCCAGGCAAAAACTACAAAGATCGTAAGTCATACAGACCTATTACATTATTAAATATAATGGGTAAGATCTGCGAGAGAATCATTCAAAAGAATAATGAGCGCATGTCACAATCTAATTCCTAATTTCCAACACGGGTTCATGAGTGGTAAAGGAACCAGCAGCCAGATCCTAAGAACTTCGAAGTTCATTTGTGACGCATTATCCGAAGGCCACAGTGTTGCCATGATATCAACCGATCTAAGTAAAGCTTTTGATTCAATAAATCATAAAGGCCTTACAAGAAAACTCCAAGATGCTGACGTACCAAATAATGTGATTAAGCTCATCGAAAATTATCTCACAAACAGAAAAATACGAGGCAGATACAGAACGGTTACAGGAGAAGAAAAATCAGTCCCCAACGGAGTACCCCAAGGATCTATTCTGGGACCAATGATATTTAACCTTTATATACACGACCTCCCGAATACCAAGATTGCGGGACAAATGCTTTCACAATATGCGGATGATCTCTGCATACTAAACGCATCTGAAAAACCTGACCATGCAACGACTAGGGCTACATGGGCGGCAGAAGAAATTATGGACTACTATGAACGATGGGGTTTACATTGCAATTGCAAAACAATCTAGGAGTACTTCAAGAAAAGGCTATAAACCGTTTGTAAAGCTGAAGGGAACAGTGTTAGAATATAAAGAAAGTGTAGGATATTTAGGTGTCATACTCGACAGAAGACTCAGTATGAATGAACATGTAAAAAAAAGTAATCGCTAGAGCTAAATGTGTGAGAGGAATGCTGTCCCCAATAATTGGATGGTATTCGAAAGTCAATATAGAAACAAAATTAGCCGTGATTCAAGCATGTCTGTTACCTATTATCGATTACCGTACAGTACAACTACTTCCTAGAATTAGCAAAACGAACCTGCAGTCGATTGAGCGTCAGTACAGAATGGCGCTAAAGTCGGCTGGTGGATTCCCTAGGTCACTTCCAACCTCCGCTCTATGGGAAATGCTCGATGAGGACCCATGGCACATAAGAATACATGACCTACACCATGATATGATACAGAAACTGGACAAACTGTGCATTCAAGGGCTCGATACCCCGGGACCAATAGCAGATATGGCCAGTTTAACCCAATGCTTCTCAGCACAAGAATTGGTGAAGTGCAATATATAAATAAGCTAGAGAGGGGTAAAAGCGGTATTACACATTGCAACCTGCAGGGCCCAATCTGTCAGGTTGGAAGGTGTAATTGAAGGTAGGGCCCGTAGGGAGCTGAAGGAGGAAGAGGCAGGGTACACAACAGATTGGGCCCTGCAGGTTGCAATGTGTAATACCGCTTTAAACATGTTAGCAAGCGTAAAGTCCCTCCTAGAGTTTCCTTGCTATGAATAAATTATAATTTGTTCATAGCTTACAAATGCAAATTTACACATAAATTAAATTACTAGATTTTTCAGACATATGTAATGTAATTACCATCCACACCCGCTCAGCGGACAAAATTTGTAACAAAAATGATATACAATAAATATGTTTCTATTCTATTCTATTCCGACAAGTAGGTAAGTGAGCGCGCTCTAACCACTTCATTCCCCGAATCGTCTGTTTGCATCACTCTCTTTCGAATATGCAAGAGCCAGCAGACAGGGCCAATATAATGCCGATTTTCGAAGTTCGCGGTAGGCCCTCTCAAGACCTAACCGCGAACTTCGAAAATCGATATTACGTGGCCTATAACCGCTATAACCGCCAACCACTTCGTTCATCCAATCGTCAGGCCTATAACCGCGAAGCACTTCGTTCATCGAATCGAATATTTCCATCACTCTCTTTCGTATATGCAAGAGCGATAGAGACGCGACCATCGTTTTGTTGATTTTCGAACTTCGCAGTAGGCAATCTGTTTTCATCACTCTCTTTAGAATATGCAAGAGCGCTACAGACAGGGACAACATGCTGTCGATTTTCGAAGTTCGCGAGAGGGCCTCTGAAGACCTAATCGCGAACTTCGAAAATCGTAATTACGGTGTCTGCGTCTCTGTCGCTCATATTAACAAGTGTGATATGTGCGATAGAGAGGGATATAACGAAATTTCTATTTTCGACTTCCGCGTAGGGCCCGCAGTTCTCTATCTCAATGAGAGTTCTCCCTATGCGCAACCCGACTCCGCAGCACCGGTATGAAAATCTCGGAGTTCATTAACGTTAGGGACGTGATAGATTACTAGGCTAGGGCAACCGCTGCTTGTATCATGGGCTCCGTAGGTTGGCTCGAATGAGTCGAATCTGACTTGCATATCCAACTTTTGCAGTGAATATATGTCCGCATTTGGCACTTGTAAGGATCCTACTCGTATTACAGTGTGTGAGCTTTAAGAACCTTCGGGAATCGACGATGACACATGACGGTAATATTGCTGTTCTGCCTTTTCATGTGATGAGTCAATGTTGATTGATAACCCGACGTCTTTTTCTAAAACCCGAAGGTTCTTTTTAGAGCTTACGGTCTGTACCTAATGTAATTATAGTTGATTGATATATAACTGAAGGGTAAACTTTACAGATTCGTGGCGAAGCTGGGCGTCCGCTCGCGCGTGCTCGTGCTTGCCCTGTCACAGCTGATCGCCACGCTGCCCGCCTTCGGTTCGGTCGTCTTCGGCCCGCTCTGGGCCATGATCACTCTAGCTCTTTCCTACTTCTTTGGTAAGTTATGATTACACTATTGTCATTTACCCCCTTAAATATTTAAAACGTCTCTCAGGCCTCAATTAGTTAATTTATGGTTGGTCCTCATCTGTCACTTTGACAGTTGTGTTTTTTAGAAACGGACAAAAAAAAGCTAACTAATTAAAGCCTGAGAGACGTTTATGAAAAAGGGGGTAAGTCATTATTATTCTGACTTGTTGTTCATAGAAATAACTAACCGCTAATTTTGAAACATTTCGGGGGACGTCGTGGCAGAATGTTCGCGATCCCATGCCGTCCCCCATACGACAATGCGGGAAACGCCGGTGTGAAGTGGGTAGGCTTCTTTTCTTATTACGAAAGAGGGAATGAAGTTGACAGTCCCACCACAACCCCCGCCGCCTCCTCGGGTTCAGGGGCTATGCGTAACAGCACACAAACCACACAAAAAGTTTTGAAACATTTAACGGTTTTGTTCACTTATTTATTTCTACCTTATTCAAAGTGCTATTAACAGTAAAATCAAGCAACATGCTTGACAGGGTTTCCAAACCATTAACTATAATATAACAAGATTCTTGTTTTTGCGATTGCAACGCCATCTGCATAGTTCTGTGTGCGTTTACCTTCAATTTAATAACAAATCTAATCTCTAATACATATTATATATGTAAATAAATACAAGAACAATAAAATTAAGGTAAAAAGCTTTTAAATAACTCTATTTCAAACATCCTTTTTCCAGCTGAGATGTGGTTCGGCATAGTCTTCGCGATCCTCGTGGAGATCGTGCCGCTCTCAGTCCGCTCCACCACCGTGGGGGTGTTCCTGTTCGTTATGAACAACATCGGAGGGAACCTGCCTATCTTGGTGGACCCCGTGGCTAAGGCTATTGGGTACAGAGAAGCTATTATGATCTTCTACGCCGGATTCTACGGCATCAGTGAGTATACGCATCATTTGTCATTTCCTGAGGCCAGTTTTATAAAGCTACAAGTTACAATTTACAAGCGGAACTCTCTTTCTAACACATAGGGTTAGAAAGAGAGTTCCGCTTGTAAATTGTAACTTGTAGCTTTATAAAACTGGCCTCTGGTTGTTTTACATGCCCACGCTTCAGTCACACGCAGTATACCGTGGCGTTGGAACAAACCGGCGTGGCGTCTTTATGCCGTGTCGTCAAAATGGTTGCAACGGAAGACCAGCGCTGGCCTTGCCAGCATTAACGCTGAGTTGCAACCATTTCGTGACAAAGTGTGTGTATTTTTCTGTTTGTTTCCTTTGTATATGTTTGTCATGAATAAATGTTTCTTTCTTTCTTTCTTTCTTTCTTTCTAAACGGTAACGATAACTATGAATAATTTAAAAAAAAAGAACCTACTTCACTTAGACTCCCATTTTTCCAAAACGAAATGCCCGCGAGCTACTTACTGTAAAAAATATTGAAATCACTATATAGGTGTGGTGTGCCTACAATATTTAAATGGTTCTTTCGGGCCTCGAATTCTTCAGGATCCCATCATCAGATCCTGACCTGGTTACAACAGTTGGTCCTGTGAAGTATACTCTTTCAAACAAAAAAATAATTTTCCAAATCGGTCCAGCCGTATTCGAATAATCGGTGAACGTACCTACATAAAAAAATAGCAAAGAAAACAAAGATCCCGACGAATTGAGAATCTCCTTCTTCGAAATCTTGAAGTCGGTTGAAAAACCTTTGTCCATTCGTCTCCGGCGGCTACAAATAGATTCCCTCAGCCCTGGGTATCGTGATACATCCACGTTGAAGACCAAGTCCCTCTGTGAGCTCCATTCTTTCGCTAAGCGCATGGATGGTCTTGTGCAGTCAGCAGCAGAAGTTGCTAAGCGGGTAAGGTGTCCAAAAGACCTATACACGCTCTTATTCTCTTAACAATAAAGTCGTGTCCAGACCATTTTGGACACCCCACCCGCCTAGCTACTTTTGCTGCTGACTGTACTATTGTTTATTCAGCCCCTGCATCACGAAAATTCCGATACTTAATTGCGTTGATCATGGTGGACCTTACCTATTTTCCCGCGCTCATTTCTAGAATCAGCACCTTGAGTTCGATATTCCCAAACTATTGTTGTTTTTTTTCAGGCTGCATACTCTTCTTCCTGACAATGTTCTTCATGGACGGCCCAGTGGAGAGGGCACAGGAGCCCGCACAACTCAGCCCGACAGCCAAACCCACGGGCTTAGACAACAGAGCATACAGCCACGACGAACTACCCGCGCGAAACGGAACGCGCCACTCGCACGACTCTAGCAAATTGTAGTTTATCTGTGGTAAATCGATGGTTATGCCTGACTTGTATTCGAGTAAGAACCTTATTTGTATGTGTTTAAGGTTCTATTTTGTTGACTCTGCTAATTTAAGGCTCAGGCTTATAACCGCGAAGCACTTCGTTCATCGAATCGTCTATTTCCATCACTCTCTTTCCTATATGCAAGAGCGATAGAGACGGGACCATCGTTTTGTCGATTTTCGAACTTCGCGGTAGGCCCTCAGAAATAGATGGTTTTGACAGGACTTGGACAACAGGGCATACAGCCATGGCGGTAATGACGCGAAAAAGGATCCCACCACACACTAGACTAGATCCTAGCGAATTGTTGTTTATCTGTGGTTGCGCCTTGTACAGTCAGCATCAAAAATATGTATACATTTCGGCACATATGTCTGTGGGATAATACTCAAATTCGTATACATATTATTGATGCTGACTGTACAACTAATGGCCTCTACAATCGGCGCAATTTTGCCACACAACTCGCGCGCGATTTCGAGACATTTCCGTCTAGGTAGGTGCAACGACATCAATCGATGGATCAAAAATGCAATGTATTAAAAATCACAGTCGCTTACGTTTGTAGAGGTCTTAAGAACCTTAAAGATATTGTGAACTTAAAGTTCGATTTCACCGTGTTAATTTAGGAGAGACAGTTTAGAAAATAATTTCATTAGAACCGTGTACCTAACAACAGGGAATAATACTACGAAATGCATTTGTTTGTCCTCTGTAGAAATTATGGTTATGCCTGAAGGGGTTTATATGAGAAAAGAGCTTTGAATGCATGTTGTTAAGGTATAATAATTCTGTTTCCCGTGTTAATTTAGGGTTGATATCAAGTTGATGATGATCAATGTCAAATAGTTTGGTTTGTTGAAGAATGAAGAAGACAGAAAGGTTTCTGAATCTCGTACAATTATTGTGTAGTGTAGCGACCAGGTTAGCGTAAAAGAGGATATGAATCTCAGGAATCGTGTCATCTATCTCACTTTACAAGTACATATAATATAGAAATTTAGTTTTCCTTTCTATGGCTCGAATATGAGAGACCGATATCTAAATCAAAGAGTTCGTATAAATAGAGGAACATAGTCTAAGAAACTTTTGTACTTCCAAGTTAGATAGCTTTACTAAACGGCCATAAATTATGCGGGAACTCTGATGCGCCATCAGAACCAGAGCAAACCAGAGCTACCCCCACAGGAAGCCGCCATTTTAGCTTTGTAGTTACCGCACAATGTATAAGGCCGTACAGTGCCATCTAGCAATGATATCAAACTTAGAGCACACACATTTCTTAGACTATTTCCCTCTATACATTATCTTATTATAAATATAGCGAAATTTCGATATTCTAGTTATGCCCCTGATCGTACCATCGCCCACACTGTTTACTGCCTATCGGTGGACCTTATGCCTTTCGTAATAAGGTCCACCGATGTACAGTTAAGGGTTTTGTTGATTGTATAACCAAAATGTTACCAAACTCTTGCCTAAAACCGTACGCCATAGATGAAGTTGTTGGAGATTGTGTAGATTATGATGCTAAAGTCCTTTTTGGTTTGACATATTGTCAAGTGCCACGAATACTTAGTTTGGAACAGATGTGTGGTTTTTCATACGATTTTCTACTTTAATATAATAGTCGTAAAGTTTGCATTTTAATCATTAAACTTAGGACTTTATATTATTGTGGGAAAGGTCGAAAAATAAGGCCTAAACCCATTTCTTTGTTCCATAGAAGTAATCCTGGCGTGGCGCAAGACCAAGGCCCTATTTTATAAAGCTACAACTTACAAATTTTACACTGTACATGTCTAAATTGGTATCATTTTACCACTGACACACCTATCTCACTTTACTGAAGCTTTGCGTCACTCAAAAGTGAGATATCGCGGAGATATCGTGATGCTATTGCATGACACTGTCATTTATGCAGTTAAGAGGTATTTAAAACTGTTTAGATTTCTGAAAGTGTAAGAAGTAACTTTATAGAAAAGGACCCAGACAAGACAGTAACATAGTCTTAATTTATTTTACATAAAACTACTCAGAACATTAATTATTGTAATGTAAAAAAAGAAGCAGTTAATATTGTGATACTGACTTTTGTACATATTTATTTTGTTATTAAGTATTGTAAATAGAAATAAAACATGAATAGATTCTTTTGTTTTATTTTGGGAGCGTTATTCGATAGCAGTTAAAACTTTGCAATTTTTTTGGGACTTGTATTTAAATAGTTTTTCTTTTCTCCTTGATTTCCAGCATTTTGTTTCTTCTTTGGATAAAACATACTCGCCTGTTATTGCTGCTGCTGCTATTTTGTCTGCAAAAATAATAAATAATTATCAGAAATTGATAGTAAACTTATTTACCTCAAGATTACTCATAATCGTGAGGAAACCGGACGGACGTAATCCTAATAAGGCCTAGTTTCCCCTCTGGGTAGGAAGGTCAAATGGCAGTCGCTTTCGTAAAAACTAGTTCGTGGGATTAGGGAGCCAAGCGGACCCCAGGCTAAAAGCCGGGACATACGCTAGGGGGATGATCACCGCCGTGGGGTGCCCGGCCTTAGAATTGTCCCCCACCATATCGTCCCGTGGTTGCAGTAGGAGTCTGCTAAGGGAATATACCGGGAGATGGGCAGCAGCATCTTCCGAAAGCCTACAAACAATAAACAAAAAAAAACTGCGCGCGCCAACCCGCCTGCCAAGCGTGGCGCGTATGGCAAACCCCCCCTTTATAAAGGGGAGGTCTATGTTCAGCAGTGGACGTCTTGTGGCTGAGATGATGATGATGATCACCTCAAGAATGGCTGACGCTCAAAAATAAGCACACCACTGTGGTTTCTCGGGTCTCAATTCAATTTTTAAAATAAATGGCATTCTGTCCACAATATTGGGACAATTTTGCCAATGTCGAAGTAGAGACGACAAGTGTACGGTTAATTAGTTAAAATTTCGCTCCAAGAGCTGGACGTTGTACGGTGAGGTTAGGCTTTTTATAAGGAGAAAGCTACTCCCTACAAACAGCACGTGGACTAACGGATATCTAACTCAAACAGGGGTTACACTTGTTTTGAGATTAATTCTTCATTAGTTGCACACTAGTTCGTTAAATCACTGCAGAATAAGCTATATATTACACACTGAATCACGAAAATGAACAAAAAATAAGAAGTTAATCACAAAACCAAACCACCTTGCTCGCCAAGATCGCGGGTCTCAGGTCCCAATGGGGAAGGCAACTGTCAAAGTTTGGCCAGATGGCGCTAGCATAGGTTGTAGCTGTCACTAGTATTGTTCTATGGGATTTGGCCTTAAAGACTAGAATGCAGTATACACGCCAAAAAAAAGAATTCGACACTTTTGGACTGACAGGTACAAATTATGCTAAGTACCGCCATCTGCGAAAACCTGCGACCGGCCCACAATTTTGAATTTAACATGTTTTATTTTTAATGTTTTATACTAATTTTTAGATACACTTAGCTAAAGTTTAAATTTCGATTACTAGCTTCATCTGTTCACCATCAGTAATTACTTTATGCTGAAATTTGTGTTTTCGTGCATAATCATCATCAGAAAAAACTAAATGCAGATATTTTTTGCTGCATGTTTGTTGATAACAAAATGCCTTATCTGATTTTGCTAGGGTTTTTGGTAAACGTCACATGATGCGGCGCCGGTGCGCGAGCGAGATAGCGCTCTGCATGTGTATAGCGCTGTCTCACTCGCGCACCGGCGCCGCATGCGGATCCGTCGCCAGTGTGATAATCGCCTTAGAGATATAATCTAGCATTTTATAAATTTGCCATGAATTTCATTGCAAATTACTTTACCATTTTCATCTATTTGTTCTTCATCAACCTGCCGCTTCTTCTTCATCATTTTCTTAGACTGAGCGTTGTGTGTTTCGGCGTATGTGTCTACTGCAGCCTCTGGTGAGAGATAATGCATTGAATCGGAGAATAATTTCACTCCACCTTTGATCTTCCGTTTTCTGAAAATGTTACAAAGAATTTATTAATATTAAACTACATATAAATATATCAAGGAGTATGACTGTTTTTAAGACAAGCAACATAAATTACTGATGTCCTTGAACAACACATTGACTAACCAAAGTGGAGATGGACCCACATGATGCATGACAAAAGAGGAAGATGTAGCAAAACTGTTTCAGACTAGTACCCAAAGGATGGCACAAGATGAGGACATGAATTAAAATAAACAGTATGACCAAACTGGAGGATGGTTAGCCAAGGCAGACAAGAGTGGAAATCATTGGAAGGAACCTTTGCCAACCAGCATGTCGAACTTAGAGACATTTTATTAACAGTGTTTCTGAGAACAAAATAAAATGGCTAAAATGAAGGCTACTCATGTCATATCTTGGCATCTTGGTAGTATTTTCCTTGACATGATTTCATCAATTTATGTTAATCATCTTCTGGAGTGTCCACCCACAGCCAAAGGCAGCCACAAGAAATAAAGTGAGCTCACAAGACGTTTATTTAAAAATGTTACTAACCATATTTTAAATTAAAAATATACCTAATAGCATAGACATATAAAGTAGGTAAATAAATGTCGTGCTGTGAGGACGAAATTGTGATTCCAATAGTGAGCCCATTTCCTCGTGTTTACGCCCGACACGCACATACAACTCATGGACCCGTGGACGAGTGGTGATTGACGAGTGTGTGTGCACGAGATCACAGCTTACTATGGAATCACAGTTTTGTCTTCGTGGGATCACGTCTTCTTATTTTATATGTCTATGTCTAATATTAATTAAAAAAACATATCAATATGGATTAACTATAGACACTTACTTTATCCCATTTGTCTCCATGTCAACAAATTCAACATTTTTCTCAATAATTTTGGAGATCTTCATGCCTATTTGTTTTTGCATTTTCTCAGGAACTTTCACATCGTTGTAGTGGCTGGCTGTTTCCAAATACCGCTCAGAATGTTGCTTTTTCTCTTCTAGATAAATTAGACAAAGAGGGTAAATGGCCAGTAACTGGCCACCCTCTAGTAACTGGCCACCTCATGATAAAAATGAACTCTATTTACCATCAAATAGAATTCATTTTAGTATAACGCGGCCAGTTATTGAAGGGTGGCCAGTAATTAGAACCTCATGCTAAAATGAATTCTGTTTGTAGGTAAATAGAGCTCATTTCTAGTTTGAGGTGGCCAGTTACTGGCCATTTACCCTATATCTTTAGTATACTTTTGCCTGCTTCAATGTGATTTGAAGTATTCAAAGTCAAAAACGAAATGTTCAAAACAATGGCTGCTGTCATAAAAAAGTCTGCGATTACAAATGATGTCACACATTCTTAAAGATTTTTTAAGTCAAGATAATAAAAATAAAATTATTAAAAAAAACTATTGTGTGTAAGTGACATTCGTAAGAAAATAAATATGCTGAAATAGTAAAGACTGTACTGAAAACATTCCAAAGCCATACCATAAGTGAAATGAATTAATTACACTTGACTAAATTAAGTGACTAAATAATTTAGGAAGTTAACGAGGATGAGTGTAATGCGGCTTTTATACAGATGAAGTCTTATGAGACCTGTTATGCTTGTCCTATTCTAAAGATTTACCCGCATATTCATAAACGTCTCTCAGGCCTCAATTAGTCAAATTATCTTTTGTCCTTATCTGTAACTTTCACAGTTGTGTTTGTTAGAAAACATAAATTAACTATAAATTTATAATTGAGGCCTGAGAGAGGTTTATGAATAAGGTGGTTATAATATTATAGTATTTATAGTCACTTGACTTAAAGCCCTAGTTATTCCACTTGTCCTAAATCAGCTTGCTGAATGATTCAGTTAAATGTAACCGCATTTAGTAAGTTTAAAGCGGTATTAGACATTGCAACCTGCAGGGCCCAATCTGTCAGGTTGGAAGGTGTAATTAAAGGTAGGGCCTGTAGGGAGCTGAAGGAGGGGTAGAGAGAGGCAGGGTACACAACAGATTGGGCCCTGCAGGTTGCAATGTCTAATAGCCGTTTTACTTTTAGGACCCTGGCACATCCTAAGATGTGCCTTTTTTGTGTCCTGTATACACAAAAAAAAGTTAAGTGTAAGAAAGTATAATTTACCTTTTTGAGGGATACCACGTGTTTCGTTAATGAGTTTAGTGAAGGAGACGTCAACGGCCTCTTGAAATCTTGTGAGGTCTTCATCCTCAGAAGAGTCGGACATTTATTTGATTTTTTTTTTCTATTTTAAAACGAATTCATTTAAAGCAAACATGCGTGTTGCATGTTTCTTATTTGTTTACTTGGTTATGTTATGTCAATGTCAACCATATGTCAACTTGATTGTGTTTTTTTCGTCCAAATGGACAGGCTAAAGCACTAAGCCATACTGCCTTGTCATAAAAAGTTTTTTCCTTTTAGGCTACCCACACACTAGCGTCTTTCGAGCGTCGACGTCAAACAAGCGCCCATGCAGCGGCGACGCGGCGTTGACATCTTTTCGCTTTACAAATTAGTGACGACGCTCGAGAAACGCCGCAACGACGCTGCACGCCTAGCACATGTGTGACGCGACAGTAACTCGCGCGCGAGATAGTCTATCCGTCCTTTTCTGACTGTGTCAATTAAAAAGAGACGGATAGTCTATCTCGCGCGCGAGATACTGTCGCATCACTCATGTGCTAGGCGTGCTGGTGAGACGCCAACGCCCGACAGACGTCGCGTCGTCGCCGCTGCGTGGGCGCTGTCGACGCTAGTGGGGGTAGCCTAATTACTAGAGATGCAACGGATAGTGGTTTGGCCAAATACCGGATATTTGGCCAGACCCTCCGCCGAATATTCGGTATTCGGCCGACGGTACTATACCTACCTACAATTTGAGTTTAGCAGGTGCGCGTCGTGCAGGTTTCGACCTGTTTCGATAATAACCGGATATTCGGTGCGTCTCTACTAATAACTTAAATTGCAAATAATACAAATGTAACTGAGTAGGTAAGTACGTATTCGTAATAAAGTAAACATAATATCCTTTCATAAAATGATTTAATGGCAAAAAGTACAAAAACTACATATAGGTATTGATTAATAAACATAAAAAGTTTTTACAATTAAAAATAGGCAACTAGCCCCCTATTGTACCTATCTAGCGGTACACCCTGAAATTCAGTAAAATGCTGCAAATGGTGTTAAAAGCATCAAAATCGGAACGATTGATCTTTAGGCCATATCCATATGAATCAATTTGGCCCGTAGCCCCCCCAAAAAAAGTGTGCAGTTATGACGCCATTTTTTTGTATGGAAAAATATCTCTGAAACCTATCGTGTGGTATCAAATGAAAGGGCTTTCTGAGCTGATTCCAAAAATATATCACGTCATTACATTTCAGTCACATGTTTGAAATAAAAATAAAAAACATTTTCAAAACACACCAAGTTTCTCAAGGGCTCCTCCAGACTCCAGATACGATATGGTTGAATTTTTTTGTACAATATATCACAAATGATACTTGATATACTCATATCTAACAACAAGAAAGCAATTTTGAAAATAGTTTTATTAAGTATTTAATTTTTTATTTTTCATATATAGGTATTACAAAGTAACGCAGTACAAAATGTACTGAAGTAGAGACTAGTCCTCTTATTCATAAACGGCCACTAAAGTTAAGAGATCGCTGATCATCGTTTGTCCCTTTCTCTCATATAGGTTGGACGGAATGGGACACACGATTATCAGAGGCCTCTTAACTTTAGTACAGTACATTTTGTCAAAGTTTACACACAATGTCCGAACAAGATTGTTGAAGAATCGCTCAGTTTTTTGTTCGTAGTTGGACTACCTACCTACTTATATTTTTATAAAAATACTTATATAATTATTTAGAGGTAGATTATTGAATCTGCATTTTTTTTTTAAATTAAACTATATAGTAACAAACGAGCAGACAAGGCGCCTATGGGAAAAACGGTCAACGTCGCCATGAACATTATTTAAAGTCATCCTTAATCTCTTGCTGAGCTTGTTATTCTGAGTAGAAAATATATAAACAAATATTTTCTACTCAGAATAACAAGCTTTGCTTTTGCAGCTTTCGATTTTAATCGAGGAAATAAATCTCCCCAAGTTTTGAGTCCGATTGGTTAATACCCACCCGCTTTTAATAATACCTTGTGGAAGTTTTGGGACTAACAAAATGGACTACAAAACTGTGTGAAAATTTATGGTCAATTTTTTTTCATAAATTTATTCTGAGCAGAAATTTATAGTAATAAATGTATACAAATTAAGGGATAAGTCCGCCTTTGTACACATATTATGTATTCTTCCTATTGTATTTTTATTTGTTGTACAATAAAGTGTTATACTACTACTACTAAAATTACGACAGCTTTCAATAGAAAATCCCTTATATTTAGTTTAGTTTGGAATAAAAATTTACAAAGTAAGTAAATATACAGTACACACATCCCACGTAAAAAAATTGATAAGCCACAGTTAAAATATTAGTTTGTCTCAACATTATCATTTGACTTCTTGTAATCGTTATTAATTTTTAAACTGCTCATACTATTTAGAACACTATTCGGTACACTCAGCGCCGGCCCGAGCCCTCGATCAGGGTAGAGCGAAATCGGGTTTTGGCGCCCTTCGCTGAAGCTTTTTACCCAAAGCGTTAGAGAAATTGGGTAAAGTCATAAATGAACTTTTAAGCTATTACCCCCACTTTAATATTTTTTTATGTATGTTATAATTATAACCAATTTTAAACAAGTTTTTAATACGATTTGGCATATAATCTAGTTTAGAATAAGCTATTCCAAACTCTCTAAGAACTGTACACTTGTACAGTATTCTTATAAGAATGTTTGTGCCAAAATAGGTCAATTCGCCCAGAAGATGAACAAAGTGCCCTGATTATGAATGGTTTGATTCAAAAGATGAACTAGTATAAAAGCAAAATCAAGTACCCAAATACGAATGATTTGACGCACAAGCAAAATGAGGAAATCGGGTTGATTTAGCTTTGTGCTATAATTGAAGTAAATAATGGTGTTTCAACTGTTTCAATTTAAAATGGTTTCAACTTTCAACTTTTTCGAATTCAATAAACACTGAATTTAGTTAGATTAAGCTTTCAGCACGATATTCATGATTTTAAGTTAAAAAAAAACCATGCAAAATTCATGTTTTGGAATGCAGCCTAAAAGATGAACTAGTAAATTCTCGTTTTTGTTAGGTGAACAGTCCAGTTTCCATAGTAAAGTAAAGATAATATCACAGTGGTATAAAAAAGTTTTTTTCATCTTTTAGTCATAAAATCAAGGAACAAAACGGGGCCAAGTGCGAGTCGGACTCGCGCATGAAGGGTTCCGTACCATTATTTATGAAAACCAGTCGTAGCTACTATGATATTATCGAATAAATTATTATCGCAAGGTCGTATCTGCCTAAGTACGTAGTTTTTGGAGATAACTCAAAAACACCTAAACCGATAATTTTCAAAATATTTTTTGTTGAATGAATTTTTAAAGGTGCATCTTCTTGATTTTTTCTTAATTTTTGGACTTAGACCTATCGATTTATGTGCGTCATGTTGATATTTGGCAAAATAAAAACTTTTTTGACAATTACTTGCAAATATGGAGTGCCCCCCTAAAATATTTTTTACAGAAAATTCACTACATAACTTAGTAGCGGCACACATAACACACTTTAATATAAAATAATGATACGTCTTATAGTTTCCGAGTAAAATGGCTGTAACATACGGACGGACAGACAGACAGACAGACAGACATGACGAATCTATGAGGGTTCCGTTTTTTGCCATTTAGCTACGGAACCCTAAAAAGCAATTTAAGACATAAATGGTGTATCTTTTTATGAGAATTTATAAAAGTATTTGAAAATACTAACCCAGGCCCAAAAGTTGAACGCCACTCATCTATTGCAAAAATCACACAATATTGGAACCATGACTTGAACAATAAATATGTCATAAAATAAGTTAAAATATGCTATTCAAAATCAAGTAAGTTTCAATTTTATAAATTTATACTCAATTATATCGATTTTGAACCACAATTCTTAATAAGATTTCCATTACAAAGGGCAATTTTGGCGAGAGGTATAGATTTGGCGAGCTCTCACGACCTCAAACTTGGATTTATTATTTTAGAAGTTTAAATAGTACAAGAAAGTGATGCAGTTTTATTAAAAAAAAAAAAACAACATTAAGGCCAAATGTTCATCTTCTAGGAGTCATTCATCTTTATATTTGTTTTGCCTGCTTTACGTTTTCGGCGCCTTTATCAGGCTTGATTTCCCGCCTGTCAAGATCAAAAGCAGCGATTTAAAAAATAGATAATTAATGTAACCCTAATAAACCCAATCGCTTAGAAAATTATAAGGTTTTTGGCGCCTTTATCAGGTTTTAATTCGCGCCTTTCAAGATCAAGACCAATGATCTAAAAAAGAAAGTTAAATAATAGAATGCAATCCTGATAAACCCAATCGCTTAGAAAAATATAAAGAACGTATCTTTTTGGCGCCTTTATTCGCGCCCTTCATGATTAAAAGTAGCAAGTCACGCCTGATAAAACAAGTAGAAATAACAAAAATACCAAAAAAATATATACCAAAAGGTAAAGGTACTATCCGCCGTCACGCCACTCCACTCCAAACGTACATATTTTGCGCCTGCGCCACATTTGCTTTAAAACTTTTTTTCTTTTTGGCCATTTTGGCGCCCCCCTGCCACCCGGCGCCTAGAGCGCCCGCTCCACTCGCTCTACCCTAGGTCCGGCCCTGGGTACACTGAATATAAGACCTCTCACCAATTCAGGTATGTTGAATTCACAAGCCAAAGCAATCAGCCTATCAATATTTTCTAGGTTGACCGATTCCACAAGTTTAGCCGAGCAGTCAGCTTTCAACTTGTCCATGAAATAGTGTGCAGCGACCTGCAGCAGCGGTTCCAGCCCTTCATCAGGCAGAGTACCCAAGTACATGTATGCCTTAAGGTCCCGAAGTGTCTGAACAGTGATGTTGTCCATACTGATACGACCTTCTTTTGATTCCTTCCACTCCCTTGTAAGCATCAGTTTAAACATGTTGCTGTGAAGAAACAGTATTGCTTTGTGCACATCCACTGTCCCATCCTTTGTGTGCAATTGAAAATCAGTAGTTTCTGTGTCTTCAAAGAGTTCTTTATTTGAAAACCCTGTGGGTTTTATGACTTGTATAGTAGCGTTTATTTGTATAGTGAAGCAAATTGCTTTAACCTCATGTTGTGTGGTGTTTGAATAAGATGGGGCGCATGTAAATTTATTAGTTCCCACTGAAGCATGAGCCACAGGGTGTAACTGCACTTCAATCCATTCCGCAGAACAAAAAAAGAGCTGTTTAAATGTGTTACATTGTAATGTAATCGGAACAGCAGAGTTCTGTACACCATCTCTTTTTGTCATTCTCACATATGGTAGATATTTGCTATTTGTGTACTCAAATTTAACAGAAAGTTGCACCACGTTGTCAATGTCAATAATGTTGTTATATGTTGTGAACACAGGGTCTCTTTCCAACCGTACTATTGTAAAGACTAGAGTATTAGTTGGTCCGCGGCATAAGTGGCGCAAAGATCTGTAAAGAAAGAGATCAAGCTGATTAATTCACTGTGCATAATACCGAATCAAATACACGCCTTTTAATTAAATTAGGAAAATAAGTTTTAACAGCCTCTCTAGCCTAGTGGGTGCAAGCTGGAGGCTGGAGGTCCCGGGAACGAGTCCTGGTAAGGGCATTTCTTTATGGTTAGTAAGGGTGTTTATCATAATCAGATAAATATTAAACAGGGTGTTAGGTAGCTAGGCAAAGCTTTAAGGGAATGATCATCATCATCATCATCGCATTACATCGCTTACTAAATGTTTGAGTTAAGGAGATCACAAATTGCTAGTTTTTGTGGCGATACAGTCGCGCGACTCGCGCGTTTCGTCGACGCGCGAATGCGTCTATGGCTGCGGAATATCGCGACCTATGGCTATGGCTCGCTGTCGCGTTTGCAATGCGTGACCGAAGTTTTGCATTAGAGATAGTGTAGAGATATACGGCAAAGCGATACAAACACGCAACTGTCGCGGTACTGCGTCAATACAAACGCGCGAGTGTCGCGCTACTGCATCGATGCAAACACGCGAGGGTCGCGATGCAGTCGCGCTTCTACATCGATGCGAAAGGGGGACCGTATGTCTTGAAACTCTTTATACAGCATATTGCTACGGGTGTGTATAAAAAGTAGAGATGCACCGAATATCCGGTTACTATCCGGTATCCGGCCCTTATTTTAGTATCCGCAAATTGCAATTTCAACTGATCTTAAAATCTTATGCGCCTACAGGATTGGTCCTTAAATGGGTATGTAGATTATTTGAAGTGAGCTAAACCGTATGTCAAAATGTGGAACAGTAGGATTAGAAATAAATTTACGTCATTTATTCAGTCAGTTACATATAGTCTGGCAAACCAAAAGCGCAGTAACATTCAGAGTAACATGCTATACCCATCCCTTTTTTAGTAGTGAGAGTACTAGCATTAGAAAAAGACAGTATGATTCTCCCTGTCTATGCTTGAAGTGGAACAAACTCTGGCCAAACTATATCCTCAGTGAACCGAACTTGACGCTTGTCAGTTGAGGATTATGAGCGTAACTGACTTGACTAAAGTACTGCTATGAAGAATTTCTCCAGTTTTTGACTTATTGCGGTATGCTTTTACGGCATTTTTAGTTACGAGACACTTAAATATGAATATGCAGTTGTGTTTGTGCCAGTTAATTAATTTTTAAAGCGAATTTACAATAATTTGCTATTTTTTCTATGAAATCGACTATTTCTTAAAATGGTCTTAAAATCTTATGCGCCCACCAGAATGATCTTAAAATTGGGATTTGGTTTGTTGACTGGGTCCTTTAACTACTGTCAAAATTTGGAGCGTCCGGCTCGTTGATAAATTTAGGCCAAAATATTGTAACTTTAACTGGTCTTAAAATCTTATGCGCCCACCAGAATGGTCTTAAAATTGGTATGTAGGCTACTTGATGCGGGATAAATCACGTGTTAAAATTTGAAGCGTCCGACTCGTTGATAAATTTAGGCCAAAAAATTGTATTTTCAACTTGACGCCATACATACTTGTGGCCATTTAAGACCTTTAATGCCGCCTGTACATTCTCGCGCGAGAGCACTCGGCGAGTGTCTCGGGCGAGAGGCGATTGTCCGAGTGCCACCATGTACACTCTCGTTCAGTTCAGTCACAGTTGTGAAGGCAGAGAAGATGGACGTAAATGTCTCACTAGCTACTGCCATGTTGCTCTTTGTACCTAGAGCTATTTACTATCCTTGTGATACTGATGTCTCGGGTGCCACAAGACAGGTTCCGATTGATACTTTTCTAGAAAATTTAATTCGTTTTCGTTATTTCACGCCATTTTTGCCGTATACCACATACTACTCAGATGCGCACACGACACAGCACGCTTGTTTTCAAATTTCCCGCGGCGCGAGATACTGCGAGTCGCGAGAGTGTACATGACGCTCTCGCGTTCCTCGCGAGACCCTTTGACTCGGGCGCAAAAAACCGACACGGGAGCGAGAGCAGGCGAGACCCACGAGACAAAGCGAGCGTATCCATGTACACTCTCGCACTCGGCCTGTCTCGGTGTGTCTCGGCGAGAGTGTACAGGCGGCATAAGACTTATGTTTTCGTCACGTTTTCCTGATCTCCGAGACGGGCTCTACAACGCTATATGGAAGAAAACTGGTAATTTTTTTGATAAATTTCTTGTAGGCGCGGCTCCAGCACTAATTCCACATTCCACCACCCACCACGCTTTGTTTATTTCATATACAATTTGACTGCTGTATATGTTAACGCGCATAGCGCATAACTTTGCACATGAATTTTATTACACAATGAAAGACTTACATTTGAGACATCGCGACTCCAACTATGTTACTTGTTGATCTTGAAAATTTGAGTCAATAACAAATACAAGTAGGAAACAAATGAATGATGATACACCACACCCAAACCCAAACCGAAGTTCCGCGAAGTGGTGGGACGGAGTGGAGGGTGGAGGTGTGTGTCATGTTCAAGTTGTCAACATCAAAATCACGTGATGTGAAGTGCGTGCGACAAGTGCGTCGGCGCTACAGAAATGCAAATATCCGTTGTAGGGTCACCACACACACGGTTTTCCTCGCGGAATTAGCGGAAGTAGCGGAAATTTGTCTATGGTAGCGGAAATTTGTCTATGGTAGCAGATTTTTTGTATGGAAGCCATAGACAAATTTCCGCTACCATAGACAAATTAAGCATTTTGTCTATGAATTTCCGCTACTTCCGCTAATTCCGCGAGGAAAACCGCTAGGTATGTGGTGACCCTTATTGTAATGTAAAACGGTTACATTATGATCTTGTGCAGATGCACCTATTGCATTGACTCAAAATGAAGAGGCTACAGATTAATTAATATATATTTTTGGGTATTATTATTATTCAAATCATTTTAAAATGTCTCCAAAATGAATCGTGTAACGACAGTTTAACAAACAGCATTCCACAACAAAACCATTCGTTCTTTGTTCTCCCTTCCCCCCTTGGCCCCCTTCGCTCCGCGCCACTAGGCATTCGCATCTCGCATCGCATCATTCGCATCATTCGTTTTTTTTTGCAATACGATCGCGGTGCCGTGTCGCGGCTTGGTTTTGGCTTGTAATTCATGGTCGTTGAATTGAATTGCCCTTGTGGCCAGTACATGGTGCTTAGCGAAATCAAAATTCATGAAAATTGGCAGTGTTATTCAGTTATTGTTCATTAAATTCACACAAACTTGGTAAGTGAACTTTACGAAGTTAAGACGGAACACGTTTCTTTGACATCTTGGTCTTGAACAACATGAAAAAGTTTACTGTTTTTGTTTGAATTTGTTGTTGTAAATTAAATCCCATGTTGACGTTGATTTTAATTGTATGTTACCCTAATTACAGTAGTACACGCGAGTGGTGTTCTAAGATTAAGTGCAATTTATGAATTATGATATGATTTCATCATAAATTTAGAGTATGTTATTTTGCCTTATTTTCGAAATATTCTGCTGATAAATTGTGTTTCGACTATAATCTAAGGTCTTATGTTATTCACTTAAAGGTTGAGTATACCCCAAAATCGGGGCACACATTTATTGTTATGCTTCTTAACTTGGGCAGTATAGATTTTTTTGTTTACTAAAATTATAATCGCTACAACATTACCAATAAAAAGTATGGCCATAGTTATTAAATCTATAATTGGTGTTCATGAAAATGAGCTCTAAACATTAAAGGACTGAAGTCAATTTGCACGAAAACCCTTAGAAAAATCGTGTTGGTTATAAAGATGTGCAAAAAAACGTCTATAGCCTAAAATAAGTTGCCTATTTGGTATTAAAATATTGCAGAGGGGCTATTTAACAGGATGATAGCCGAAAAAATAAATAAAGAGATATTAAGTAACGGCAAAAAGCGAAGCATGTGGCAGTACAGCTTTCTTATGTAAAATCGAGACCTTTCTCGGTTTATTTTGCAAAAAGATACAAAAATCGCAAACTTACACAAAAAAGTGAAGTCAACTTAAATTAGGAGCTTACAATGCTGTATTTGCTGCCAAGGGAGATGCTAAACCAAATTTATTTTGTTCAAAACGTGGCGCAGAAATGATGTACAATAATTTTGACCAAAGTTTGAGTGCGTTCAATGAATGATGATTGAACCTGCACAAAAACAAATTTAAACTAATACCAAATAAAAAAACTTTGCGTGTAATGACTTAATAATATATTCTTAAAGATTATGAGCTAAAAATAATGCTTAGTGTCCTCATTATTTATAGGTCTAGCTAGGTATTGATAATCATGGCATGAGTAGGCGATAATTTACATACGAGAGGAAGAATGATCAAAGAAATGTAATATAAATAGATCGTTGAGAACGATTAGAACTTATGATCTGAAGCCACAGCTCATTGTTACTGTTTTGGTGGCATTAGTAAGTAGTCACTTCTCTATAGCAGTATCTGAGGGGTAGGATCATAATTGAGTCGCTGACAGTGCCTGTAGGGTACTATTCGCGGATCAGCCTAAACTAAGGGAAATCGAAATGATTTGTCTATACTAAAAGTTATTCCACAAAAAATATCCTGTTAGAGGTATATTACAGCTAATCATCGAATAACAGGGTATTGTGCCACTAAAATATACGATAATAATGTCGTGCAAAGTGTCACGTGTCCTGGTTACCAAAAGTTTGTATGATTCGTTCCATTCTGAAGTTGAACTGAAATTCGAGTATTATTATAAATAAAGAGTAAATTTGCAACTATATTCAATAGGTAATTCGCTACAGTTGACCTTGTAATTTTTTTTATTTGTCCTTTTGTGTGCCCCATTTTTGGGGTACTCAACCTTTAGTAATGAAAATTCGTTTCAAAAAACCCTAGGTTGTATAAGACTTGAATTACTCTACAGCAAGAATTTGCTTTTAGTTTTAAGCAGATACCATGCTGAAGCAAGAAAGCGCGAACATGGCCGAATTCGACGAGTATGTGCTCAACGAAAACATAAACCAAATATGCAGGTATGCCAATTAAACATCATTATTTTAGCCTTAGAGAAACATTGTTTTTGTTGTCTGTCTCGGGTCTTCTTCAGTCTGGTCCTACTGTTAATTTGAATTCATCTTCCCATCTTATTGTATTTGTGTATGTTCTTATTTTAGATACATATGTGTATAAGTATTTTATCAAGGATACGCCGCGCTCGGCAGTGGCTATATATTTGAGGCGTTTGGGGTTGAAACGTTGGGGCCATGGGGGCCGAGCGCACGCCGCATCTACAAAGACTTAGCGGTGCGCTTAATTGAAACTACGGGTGACCAGAGGGCTGGCCAATACGCCCAGCGTATCAGTATCGCTATACAACGTGGCAATGCGGCCAGCCTTCTGGGCACCCTGCCCATTGGCAGTGATTTGGAGTACGTATTTTATTTGTAGGTAGCTTTTAGTTTATAGTTATTAATTTTCTATTGTAATGTTATTTATGCAATAAAATCCTCAAGGATTTATAAATTTATAATATATATTCATATATGGGAATTAGCTGTATTTGGACACACTTTTGGTACATTCATAGTTTGTCTATCTAATTCCCTACATTTTCCGCTCATGTCTAAGATTAGCTGGAAGAGATCTCTTATAGGGATAAGCACACCTTTGTACTTCTCTTAAGAATGTTTTGTATTTTTTTTGTGTACTATATAGTGCTACTACTACTACTACTTATGAGCTGGTTCCCTTGCTTTCTTTTGCTGTATTTTGGGTATTATTCTGAAACAGTTTTGCTCCAATTCAAGGTTAGCTATACAATTAAACTATTCAGTGATGTATGTGTCAGGTAATCTTGATAATTAAAATGAGCTAATAGCCTTAAGCAAGCCCATTTGGCTTTCCCTAATCTTACTCTTAGATATTTTACTAGCAATTTTGAATTTAAATAGAATTAAAAAAATTGTTATCACCATACCTCGGGGTTTTCGGTGCGGGAATGTTATACACTAGCCAAATAACAGGTAAAAACTGTATAAAATGATACTAATTTAACATTTCTAAGCACATTTGGAGCTTACTACCTACTTTTAATTCATAGTTTGGTAATTATAGTCTGGCAAACCAAAAGCGCAGTAACAGTCAGAGTAACATGCTATCTCCATCCCTTTTTTAGTAGTGAGAGTACTAGCATTAGAAAAAGACAGTATGATTCTCCCTGTCTATGCTTGAAGTGGAACAAACTCTGGCCAAACTATACTTTACAATAAACAAAGTTATAAATACACGAAATCATTCCCGCACCGAAAACCCCGGGGTATGGTTATCACCAGTGATCGGTTTTTTGGATTCACCCTCGCGGGATATCAAGTAGAAAAGTTAATATTGATACGACGAAATTATCTCTAAAGAACTTTTTACTCTTACATGGCAACCAGTTGAGACAAAAACTTCTATTCTTTTCTTAATCTCTACACTCTATTAAGCAAAATATATTAGAACCTCCACAAAGTATTACCTTACATCTATCATGATATTCATGATGGAAAAAATATTTCAAAATCTTGACATTGACATTTCATTATTTTCTTTGGATTTCAGTTCTAATTATTTGCTTCTAAGGATTGCATAAATAAATAGTACTAGCTGTATAATTTATACCATAATATTAGGTCACAGGTTATCGTATAAGTGCAAATACATAGATCTTATAGCTCAAAGGCGATCCAATAAATAAGTAGCCACGTTAAGTTCGCTTACTATGGTTCAATTTTCATTTTATCGACTTGTTTCATGGACTTTGAGATTACCTTTTACGACAACTGTGGCTTACTCTAATTTAACTTTTTAGTCGCGTATAAATTCGCGTATGATTGGAATATTTTTGTTGCTTTATATTCTTGGTTGAGCAATTAAACCATTTGGCATTGTGGACATTGTACATATTTTTTTGCCTTTTCTAACAACATTAAGCCCGGATTCCCGGGGCATATCCATACTAACATAATGATTGAGGTCGTTCACCCCATGTCGAATCCAAAAAACCAATCACTGGTTATCACACAAGCTTACAGTACAGATATGAACCAATATTCTTAAGTGGTAACTATTTTATAATTATTTAGACACCACACTGTGAGGTTTAAGAGGAATTTCCTTCCATCAATGCTCCAGCTGTGGAATAAACTGCCTGCCGAGGCTTCCGAAGCGGCTACAGTATTATATTCTGCAAAAAAATTGTGTATACCTACTATTTTAATAGAGTCAGCAACACTCATATGAATCCTCTGGAGTTACAGATGCATAAGCTACGGTAACTGCTGACCATCAAGCGGGCTGATTGCTTGTTTGCCACTGTCATGGTCTAAAAAAGTTACATTATAGGCCTCCTTCACAGATTCTATTTCTCTTCACACTAAAATAAAATAAAAATAAAAAGCCTTTTTGTTCCGTAACTTAAATAACTACAATTTATATGATATTAATTAATTTAAATCTTAAACTAAGTGTTGTGACCCCTTTCGGGTATAGGCCTCCTCCAACTTTTGCCATCTTTCTCTGTCTTGCGCTTTACCCATGCTTTTGACACTTTCTCTATATCTTCCGCCCACTTCTCTTCAAACTATAATGCTCTAAACCTTTACATTTTGTTATTGCAGCATGGACGGTGTTAATTTGGAGGACCTGGGTGCGCTGGGCAGGTTCAACAGCCAGGGCAATCTGGAGATGTTCTCGCCACCAGATGTCTCCGAGGAAACGCTGGACATTGCATTTGTCTTGCCGGCTGTGCCCAGCGCAGAGGACATGATGCCGGTATAGTTTTTAAAAATTATATGAAATTCTCTTGAAAACTTGTGGTCTGCTATGTTTACAATTACATACAGGGTGGGCCATTGATAAATGCACTTTTAAAATTTAAAACAATTAATGATATTCATGTTTTCAAATAAAAGAAATATTTACAGTTTGAGATATTCGAACTCGCGGAGCGTAAGCGCAGTGAGTTCTTATAAACAACTCCAGACCGAACTGTCACCTGGCTACTGGGACGTCTCGGCATTTGGATGGCTTTTTGATTTCGATAGTTTGTCTGACGATAACTTTAGTAACGTTTATCTGATCTTTATGAAATCGTACGAAAATTAAAGTTAACTAGTAGTCCGCCTCGAACTGAGAACTCGCGATTTACTTGCAATTAAGTTCTTTATTTGTATTGTTTCCCACAGGAATAAAAGGCTTTTTTATTATTAATCTATATCTATACTAGTGATCAATGCCTGATATTTGGAACTACACGATCATGATTTGGATAGGTGATCATTGGACACATAAATAACACATGAAGTATGAGCATTTGTTACGTCCAGTTTACTTCGAAAAATAATAGGATTTTTCAAACGCTCTATTGACTAAAAGGGACTGAATTTATTTTCGAATATATTATATTAATAGACTATATACTCTTGTATATGGCACAAGCCGAAACACGATTGCGGAAAGATGCCTCGATAGAAAAAAAAATGAAGTTGGTTCCTTTTTCCCCTTACTTTTCTCAGCTTACGGAAACTATAAGAGATTAAGCAATATACCTTAGTAAAAAATATGGTATTCTGGTTTATCTAAAAAGTCACAGAATTGAGAACGCTTATTGATCGTAGTTGGGGCAAAAAATCTAATCCTTAAGAGTGCTGCATCTCTTTAGCTGCAGAGCCATAAACGTGTCTCTTACGGATGGGCGTGGCTTGTCCGAATCGAGGAATCTGTGGTTTGTGTTCTAATACTTTGTTGTACTGTTGTTACTTGTTTATTTTAGTTCTTGTACCCAGGTGACGCCGCGAGGGCCACCGGGACGCACCTCCTTCCCCGGCGGACTCAACTTTGCTGTGGAAATCAATGCTGCGGATACCAACCGGAAGAAATACTTAGTAAGTCTCCAGTCCGAGGATACTTTCCTCCAGTCCTATCATAAAATGGAAAGTTGGAAACCTTTACCATCTAATAACAGATTCCTAAGTACCTTTTGCAAAGTAGGAACACCAGATTCCTAAGTATTGTAAAGTAGCAACAGATTCCTAATTATTAAAAAGAGCGCAATACACAAAAGCAGTTGTATGGGCATATAATTATCAGCGCCATTTGAAATTTTATTTATTTATTTGTACTTTATTGCACAAAATACAAAAAAATATGTACAAATGGTATTCCCTACCAGTCACCATCAGGCCAAACAAAATGTACAGTCAACGTCAAAGATATGTTTACACTTTACTCTTTTGTAATACGGTGAAAAAGTGTAAACATGTTTTTGACGTCGACCTAAAGGTGCAAGGAGGAAAATTTCATAGTACTTAAAACACTCGAAGAAAACTATTATATTATATCTACTTCTTAAAATTTTCTATTTCATCATTCTTGTTCCCATTTTTTTTATTGTCTAGAATTTATAGAAACTAGCGTAAAAATAATGAACTTAACAAAATTTCCATTCTTTCCAGTACTCCCACAAACTGAACCGTATCTACGTAGACATAAAGACCAATTTCCCGATCCAATTCCGCTGGGACTTCGAGCGTGCGGGCAGCCCCATGTTCGTGCGCGCTACCACCGTGTTCTCTGATGAGGCACAGTCCGAGAAGAGGGTGGAAAGATGTCTTCAACACACACATGAGAGTGCAAACGCTGGTATGTAAACTTTTCTTTGCTATAGATATATATAGACAAGATTAGGTGGGGTGGACTGATAGGATTTAGCGAGACCCATGTTTGTGATAGCTACGACTGCTCTCTGATGATGCTCAGTCGGAGAAGAGAGTGGAAAGATGTCTTCAACACACACATGAGAGTGCAAACGCTGGTATGTAAACTATTCTTTGGTATATGCCATATAGAAGAAACTAGGTGGATTAATAGGATTTAGCGAGACCCATGTTTGTGATAGCTACGACTGCTCTCTGATGATGCTCAGTCGGAGAAGAGAGTGGAAAGATGTCTTCAACACACACATGAGAGTGCAAACGCTGGTATGTAAACTATTCTTTGGTATATGCCATATAGAAGAAACTAGGTGGATTAATAGGATTTAGCGAGACCCATGTTTGTGATAGCTACGACTGCTCTCTGATGATGCTCAGTCGGAGAAGAGACAGGAAAGATGTCTTCAACACACACATGAGAGTGCAAACGCTGGTATGTAAACTATTCTTTGGTATATGCCATATAGAAGAAACTAGGTGGATTAATAGGATTTAGTGAGACCCATGTTTGTGATAGCTACGACTGCTCTCTGATGATGCTCAGTCGGAGAAGAGAGTGGAAAGATGCCTTCAACACACACATGAGAGTGCAAACGCTGGTATGTAAACTATTCTTTGGTATATGCCATATAGAAGAAACTAGGTGGATTAATAGGATTTAGCGAGACCCATGTTTGTGATAGCTACGACTGTTCTCTGATGATGCAGTCGGAGAAGAGAGTGGAAAGATGTTTACGACACATTAAAGCGTTAACACTGGTATAAATTCTTTGCTATATGCCATTATAGGCGAGACTATTAGGTGGAGGTCTGATAGGAATTAGAGCAACCCATGCTTGTGATAGCTATGAATGTGTTATCTGATGATGCACAGTTGTAGAAAAGGGCGCAAAGATGTGTTCAACGCACACATATAAATGTCAACTCTGGTATGTAAACTATTTAAGAAAACCATCTCTTTGGATACATTAAATCTATTCCTAATTAGTTGTTGAAAAAAATCTGTGTTCTCTAATTAGTTTCGTGAGTCATGTTAACTTATATAATAGAGCAGCACAGCCTAAGAATTTTTTGAACCTTAAGTCTATCACACCATGTAGTTGAGAGCCACTTAAAAATATCCAAAATGTTAGAGTATCTGAGTATCTAAATACTTGGAGCCTCAAAAAATTCTTGTCCGTATGGCCGTCTATTATAAGCGAAGTGAGTTCTTACAAACAACTCCAGACCGAACTGTCACCTGGCTACTGGGACGTCTGGGCATTTGGATGGCTTTTTGATTTCGATAGTTTGTCCGACGATAACTTTAGTAACGTTTTTCTGATCTTTATGAAATTTCTTGGGGCTGTAGCAGAGATACATACAATTTGTAAGTTCGTATATGAGCAGGATCGATCAAGTGGTTATCGAGCTGAAAGGAGAAAAAAAATCCTCCTTAGGGGCTTGTTATATTACTGTTTTAATCGATACAAGTGCAAAAAAAATGCTCCGTGAAATGAAAAACGCTATGTTCATAGATATATTGGGAACGCACTTGGATTTGAATATTTGTTCAGGCATAGAGCAGAGTATAGTGCAGAACGTGCTGCACTCGTCGGCGGCGGCGGGCACGCAGGGCGTGTACTACTGCGGGGCGCCGGCGCTGCCCGACTCGTGGTACTCCGTGCTGCTGCGCTGCGACGGCCGCCCGCAGGAGCCCTACTCCCACGCCTACCAGTTCGTGTGCAAGAACTCCTGCTCCAGCGGGATCAATAGGCGGTCTATTGAAATTATCTTCACTTTAGAGGATCATGCGTGAGTAATATTGTTTTCACTTCTCTTGCTCTAAAAGTTCGTCTTTAAGCCTTGCGTAGGCGACCTAAAATCGCTTTTTATGCATTTGGACCTAAAGTCAAATCTTCGTCGAATACCAAGGCAGTCTGTCCAACAGCCGCACGCAAACAACTTCCTACAATTTGGTTGGCAACAACTTGTCTACCGAGGTCGCTCTGTCGGAGGGGCTTGTTGTATGCGGTCTGCCACGCGCTTTACATTTACTTGTTTGCATTTTCATCTGACACACAGGGACCCGACCACCCCTTCCCAGGAAAAAGCCGTTGATCGGCTTAGCCGTTCATTGAATAGCCCAAACAACTTGCTTACCTTTCGAAATGATACCCCGTTTAGCTTGCTTAGCCGTATGAAGAGGTTACCGTCACCGCCGTCACCGGGATACCGCTACTTTCGTAAGGGTAACCCTATCCAATATGCAATCCAATCAAGTTAAGCGCTTAAAACAAGCGGTTTTAATACGGCTAAGCAGTTACCTAACGACTATCAGATGCATTTATGAAGCGCTTAAAAAAAGCCGTTCCGAAAGGGTTTTTGAAGGGGTTTTTATAAGACTGCTGAATTTACCCCTTCATTTGATTTTAATACAAGTTTGATTTAAAAGTTTTAAAACTAATGTAATGATTTTGGCCGTTAGTTAATTATTATTATTTACGACCAGTAATGATAAATGTATTGTATTGTATTTGATTAATATAGAAATACACTGTATACGATTTGATTACTGCAGTCTGACTTCTATATTTTTTTAAATATGAAAAAGGAATCTAATCAATTTGAGCAAATACTATTATATGACAGTGTTATCATGTAAAATAATATTGATAACTAACACATGTAAAAAAAGAGTTTTAGTTTGTTACCCAGAAGTCATCCTGTATAAGCTGCAAACTCAACAGTGATGTTACAAAATACCGCTTAAAAGTTACGAAACTCATGCTGTTTGGGCTCATTCGACTTGCACTGATGAGGAGTTGGTACCGGTATCACAAGATGGAGCTAATGCTGAACCCTGGGGGACCCTACTGGATCTCGGGTTTGGCGCAATACAAACTCATGCTGTTTGGGCTCATTCGACTTGTACTGATGAGGAGTTGGTACCGATATCACAAGATGGAGCTAATGCTGAACCCTGAGGGACCCTACTGGATCTCGGGTTTGGCGCAACACAAACTCATGCTGTTTGGGGTCATTCGACTTGTACTGATGAGGAGTTGGTACCGATATCACAAGATGGAGCTAATGCTGAACCCTGGGGGACCCTACTGGATCTCAGGTTTGGCGCAACACAAACTCATGCTGTTTGGGCTCATTCAACTTGTACTGATGAGGAGTTGGTACCGGTATCACAAGATGGAGCTAATGCTGAACCCTGGGGGCCCCTACTGGATCTCGGGTTTGGCGCAACACAAACTCATGCTGTTTGGGCTCATTTGACTTGTACTGATGAGGAGTTGGGACCGGTATCACAAGATGATGGAGCTCATACTAAACCCTGAGGGACCCTACTGGATCTCGGGTTTGGCGCAACACAAACTCATGCTGTTTGGGCTCATTCGACTTGTACTGATGAGGAGTTGGGACCGGTATCACAAGATGATGGAGCTCATACTAAACCCTGAGGAACCCTACTGGATCTCGGGTTTGGTGCAACACAAACTCATGCTGTTTGGGCTCAATCGACTTGTACTGATGAGGAGTTGGTACCGGTATCACAAGATAGAGCTCATGCTGAACCCTGGGAGACCCTACTGGATCTCGGGTTTTTCGCAACACAAACTCATGCTGTTTGGGCTCATTCAACTTGTACTGATGAGGAGTTGGTACCGGTATCACAAGATGGAGCTCATGCTGAACCCTGGGGGACCCTACTGGATCTCTGGTTTAGCGCAACACAAACTCATGCAGTACAAGTCGAATGAACTCAAACAGCATGAGTTTATGTTGCGCCAAACCAGAGATGCAGTAGGGTCCCCCAGGGTTCAGCGTGAGCTCCATCTTGTGATACCGGTCCCAACTTCTCATCAGTACAAGTCCAATGAGCCCAAACAGCATGAGTTTATGTTGCGCCAAAACCGAGATCCAGTAGGGTCCCCCAAGGTTCAGCATGAGCTCCATCTTGTGATACCGGTCCCAACTCTTCATCAATACAAGTCGAATGAGCCCAAACAGCATGAGTTTATATTGCGCCAAACCCGAGATCCAGTAGGGTCCCCCAGGGTTCAGCATGAGCTCCGTCTTGTGATACCGGTCCCAACTTCTCATCAATACAAGTCGAAAGAGCCCAAACAGCATGAGATTATGTTGCGCCAAACCCGAGATCCAGTAGAGTCCCCCAGGGTTCAGCATAAGCTCCATCTTGTGATACCGGTCCCAACTACTCATCAGTACAAGTCGAATGAGCCCAAACAGCATGAGTTTATGTTGCGCCAAACCTGAGATCCCCTAGGGCCCCTAAGGGTTCAGCATGAGCTCCGTCTTGTGATACCGGTCCCAACTCTTCATCAATACAAGTCGAATGAGCCCAAACAGCATGAGTTTATGTTGCGCCAAAACCGAGATCCAGTAGGGTCCCCCAAGGTTCAGCATGAGCTCCATCTTGTGATACCGGTCCCAACTACTCATCAGTACAAGTCGAATGAGCCCAAACAGCATGAGTTTATGTTGCGCCAAACCTGAGATCCCCTAGGGCCCCTTAGGGTTCAGCATGAGATCCATCTTGTGATACCGGTCCCAACTCTTCATCAATACAAGTCGAATGAGCCCAAACAGCATGAGTTTATGTTGCGCCATACCCGAGATCCAGTAGGGTCCCCCAGGGTTCAGCATGAGCTCCATCTTGTGATACCGGTTCCAACTCCTCATCAGGACAAGTCCAATGAGCCCAAACAGCATGAGTTTATGTTGCGCCAAACCTGAGATCCCCTAGGGTCCCCCAGGGTTCAGCATGAGCTCCATCTTGTGATACCGGTCCCAACTCTTCATCATTACAAGTCGAATGAGCCCAAACAGCATGAGTTTATGTTGCGCCAAACCCGAGATCCAGTAGGGTCCCCCAGGGTTCAGCTCCATCTTGTGATACCGGTTCCAACTCCTCATCAGGACAAGTCCAATGAGCCCAAACAGCATGAGTTTATGTTGCGCCAAACCTGAGATCCCCTAGGGTCCCCCAGGGTTCAGCATGAGCTCCATCTTGTGATACCGGTCCCAACTCCTCATCAGTACAAGTCGAATGAGCCCAAACAGCATGAGTTTATGTTGCGCCAAACCCGAGATCCAATAGGGTCTTCCAGGGTTCAGCATGAGCTCCATCTTGTGATACCGGTTCCAACTCCTCATCAGGACAAGTCCAATGAGCCCAAACAGCATGAGTTTATGTTGCGCCAAACCTGAGATCCCCTAGGGTCCCCCAGGGTTCAGCATGAGCTCCATCTTGTGATACCGGTCCCAACTCTTCATCATTACAAGTCGAATGAGCCCAAACAGCATGAGTTTATGTTGCGCCAAACCCGAGATCCAATAGGGTCTTCCAGGGTTCAGCATGAGCTCCATCTTGTGATACCGGTTCCAACTCCTCATCAGGACAAGTCCAATGAGCCCAAACAGCATGAGTTTATGTTGCGCCAAACCTGAGATCCAGTAGGGTCCCCCAGGGTTCAGCATTAGGGTTTGCTCCCGGGAAATACCGGAACCGAAAGTACCGGGAATTCCCGGGATTTCGAGTCGTGTAAAGAACCGGGACTGGAAAATAAAAATCCCGGTACTTTCGGGATTTTCGGGAAAAACATTTTATACCTTTTTTTGGGTTCATTTATTCTTCGAAGTTCAAATATTGCATCGTGTAATGTTTTAAATAAATGCGGGCTGTCCAACGCGGTCGCCCGCCAGGCGTTAAGGCCGTTAAGCTACCTGGCGCTGAGGACAGCTACCGGATCCCGTGCTGCTACGCGAAAGTGGCCTTAGAAGACCTTTCCCTCGATTTCAAATTTATGAAGATTTGCGTTAACAGATTTTGAAAAAACATTCAGGGTGCGAGAAATAGGTCATTTTTGACAAACTTACTTTACTTTACTTACTTACTTTACTTTTATGAAATAAATAAAATAAATAAATAACTTTTTTTTTGTAGCCATTGGATCCCATTCCTATCCAGGATCAAAAGCTTGTATGGCACAAAAAAAATCCGGCTAGAGGAGATACAAATCGAGGAAATTTTTTCTCGGACATTTTGTATCAAAATGAAAACTTTAATTTTTCACGTGTTGTTTTTATGGCAATCTATTCCATTCCTATCCATTATCAATAGTTTCCTAGGAGCCAACTAACGGTAATGTACTAAAAAGCCACAAATTAAAGACATTTTTTTTCATACATTTACTATAGAGAAAAAGTGAATTTATATTTTTTCTATCACGGAGACACACACGTTTAAGGACCATAATACTGTATGACATCATTACAGTAAAAGCATTTAAAATATCAAACGAATTTTAAAGCAGTAAATGTACGTAAAATTGTTCTTCAATTTGTAGCTTTTTGGTACATTACCGTAAGTTGATCCTATATGAACAGAAATGGGATCGATTGACATAAAAAAATCATAATCATCATCATCTATTTAAGAGCTTTGCTCTTGTCGGTGGAGTAACCGCCACTCATCTCGCCTCTCCGCAATTGTTTTAAGCTCCCGATAAGACACTACATTAGCCTTTTCCTTAGCCTGGGTTATAAACGCCCGTCTAGGCCTCCCACGGCGCCTTCTTCCTTTTATTTTCCCTTCTATTTTTTTATTTTATTTTTTATTTTTTTTCTTTTATTTTATGATTTTATTTTATTAGAGTATGTCATAAAAAAATAGCATGTGAAAAATTAAAGTTTTCTTTTTCATACCAAATGTACGGGGAAAGCTTTCCTCGATCTGTGGCTTTTCTAACCGGATTTTTTTTGTTTCCATATACAAGCTTTTGATTCTGGATAGGAATGGGATCAAAAGGCATAAAAAAAAAGTTTGTCAAATTTTTTTTTCTCGCAGCCTGTATGTTTTTTCTAAAATCTGTAAACGCCAATCTTCATAAATTTGAAATCGAGGGAAGGTCTTCTAAGGCCATGATCGCGTAGCTGAGGGCAGACAGGATCCGGTAGCTGCCCTCAGCGCCAGGTAGCTTGACGCCTGGCGGGCGACCGCCGTGACCACGGCCGCCGGTTGGACGGCCCGCGTTTATTTAAAACATTACGCGATGTCATTTTTACTACCTAAATCAGAGTCAGAGGTTTTAGAAGATTTTTCCCGAAAGTACCGAAATTACCGGGAAATCCCGGTTCCATTATTGGCTAGTACCGAAAATCCCGGTTCTACGAAACAGTACCGGTACTGCATTCCCTATTCAGCATGAGCTCCATCTTGTGATACCGGTCCCAACTCCTCATCAGTACAAGTCGAATGAGCCCAAACAGCATGAGTTTATGTTGCGCCAAACCCGAGATCCAATAGGGTCTCCCAGGGTTCAGCATGAGCTCCAACTTGTGATACCGGTCCCAACTCTCCATCGAAATATGAGCAATATATTGAAATCGATCTGGCAGGTTCGCGGCACACTGCTTTGAGTCTTTGAGAAATGCCGCCAAGCCGCCTGCCGCTTGCAGTTGAAATTACTTTATTGCGCCGCAATAAGGTTTATTTTTGAACGGATCAGAACACTCGTGTGAGTGTTGTGACGTTTTGACCCGTATCTCAGTTTGTTTATGTTTTGGTGTAAGTTGACGTATTTTGCCATTTCTTCCGCAACCAGCACGGTGCCCGGATCGGAGTTATCTCTTATCAATTTCAAATCAATAACTGTACCTACGTAATTTTCACGACAACCCACGCCCGCCGACGAATTACGAAATAATTACGTAGGTCTTTCTTTCTTCAAGCGAGTCAGCAACTAAACTAAATTCAAAATCTGCCCTTTAGAGGCCGGCGACGAACCTCATTATACCTACTCATAATACTTAACTAAACATCTTATCGTATAAAATACATAATTTCGAAATATTGCTCATATTTACTTAAGGATAAGGAGAAAAGTCGCTTGATCGTTGAAAAACCCCTTCAATAGCGCTATAATTTTAAGCGCTTAAAAATATACCGGTTAGCCTTTAGTAAACCGAGTACCTGTATTACTATTTGAATGATAGTGTAAATTCAGCAGCCTTACAAAAACCCCTTCAAATACCCTTTCGCAAAGGCTTTTTATAGCGCTTCGAAAACGTATCGGGTAGTGGTAAAGTAATAGTGCTTAGCCTTATTTAAAGCGCTTAAAAACCCAAATGAACGGGTTTTAAGGAGCAACGGCTTTGGTTAGCAAAGCCTTACGAAAAACCCCGCTAAAAACCCTCGAAGGGGATACCGGGCGGGTCCCTGCTGACACATGCCTGACGTTAGGTTTTGGACCGGACAGGAACCGTGCGTGTGCTTAGGCTCAGGTATTTAGTAAGACACAGGGCCTTCGATTGACTTTATTCGGTAACCGTATCCGGCAACCCGACACGAAAACCGAACGTTTACATGGATCCTAAGTAAGTAATCGGACCGTTTGATACACCACTGGTATCCCAAAATGTAAGCAATGTTTTGTTTTTGTACCTCCAGCGGCCAGATATACGGGCGCCAGACCGTGGGAGCCCGCGTGTGCGCGTGCCCGCGCCGCGACAAGCTGAAGGACGAGACCGCGGAGCGCCCCGCGCCCGGCAAGCGGCCCCTGCAGCCCCCGCAGGCGCCCCCCGGCAAGAAGGTCAAGCTGGAGCTCGATGATGATGTACTGGTGATGCCTCCGGTGTGTTGTAGGCATAACCATTTTAAACCAAAAAGAGGAGATTCTCAATTCGTCAGGATATTGATCAGGATCTTTGTTTTTTTGCTATTTTTTTATGGATGTTCACAGATTATTCGAAGATGGCTGGGCCGATTTGAAAAATTCTTTTTTTGTTTGAAAGATTATACTTCACTGTTCTTCCCATTTTCTCCAGGTCCGGATTTGATGATGGGATCCTGGAGAAATCAAGGGAACTCTTGAACTATTATAGGCACACCTGTAGTGATTTCAGTATTGTTTACAGCAACTTGGGCATTTCCTCTTTAAAAGCGAAGCCTAAGAAGTGAAGTCGGTTCTTTTTTTGTTTAAAATTTATGGTCGAAATTTTCTGCTTGTCGAGATTGTTTTACCTACCCAAATTTTTTTTACTATTCTCATAATTATCATTACTGATAGATAAGCCTAAACGGTTCCTAAATCGTATTCCATTTTCCATTGTTATTACTCAAAGACACACATGCACCACATGCACATTGCATTGCATGTATGCACATTGCACCATGCATGTGCCTTAACACTTTCAAAACATCATCTATTGTCCCCAGCTACCAATCGTGGGCCGACGTACCATGATCACTGGTCTAGAAGTAATGCTCAACATGACGGAAGCCGTCGCTGCCAGGACTCCGGAACACGAAGCGGACAGGTACCAGAGCTCCATCCAGGCGCTCCGGGACAAGATTCAGGAGCTCCGGGGCTCGCAGACTGAGTAGGTAGATTATACTGGGAAATATGATTGTGATTATTCATCAGTTAGGACGGTCTTCAAACTTTTTAAACTTCGGGCTACGGGCTATTTGCTTCTATTTGTGGGCCGAATTGTATAAGCTCTGTGACCTATTTCAAATCCAAAAATATAACCTCTGAATAATTACATCAGACGGTTAAAAATATCAGTAGAGTAAATTGTGAAACAACTTTCTAAAGTTTGTATAACTCCCTAGGGACTTTGACTTTTCTTACACTCCGCTACACTTTTTGAGCAAGTGTGATGAAAAATACATATCACAGAAGTTTCTTTAAAAAATACCCGTGAATGAGTGAGTTCATATTTTTTGTATTTGAATTAGGACACAGAGTATAGAATTTAACTCTTCTCCGGTCTGATTATATTATTAGGCTCGCGGGCCGTAGTTAGAAGAGTTTGAGTTAGACGAGAAATGTTGGTCACGCATTTTTTCATGCGTCAAAGTTTGCTCGACTGTGCTGCTCCGGCTTGCAAAAAAGTAGCACTGAATAACGTTACGAGGAAATTTAAACGATTTTTTGGTGAATTAACAAGAAAAAATGCGTGTCTGATACTTTTTGATAGCCTAACTGATGGACTAATTATATTTTTAAACAAGCCTATTAGTGCCAGTGATCGTTAGGAAGCAACCAAAACATTACTTGTAATTAAATCAGGGAGGCAAGCAAGATATGCCCCTAAGTAGGTAACTATAAGTATTACATACATAGTATAAAAAGGTATTTTTATAAATTTTGTCAGTAAAGTCTAGAATACTTTACTGACAAATCTAATGCAGGTACAGTCGCCATAACATAAATCGGAGCGGCCAAAGTACTCTAAAATATCTGAACTTGCACCTTTGCAATAAAGTTGTTGTTCAGATATTTGTGATCTCCTTGGCTGCTCCGATATAACTGATGGCGGCTGTACTTAATGTTTTCATGAGAACATTGATATATAACGAAATTGTGTAAGTAACGTATACCGAGCCTTTTTTTAATGATACCAAATATTGTATCATTAGTAACGTATGCCGAGCGTTTTTTTAATGATGCCAAATATTGAATCATTTAATGAAGAAGAAAATACAACCGAGTGCCTTAGAACCTAATAACAGCATTTTATTGGGAAATATTCCGCATTGCATATCAAAAAATACTGGTTGAAAAATAAGTACAGTGTAATGGTAATGTTTTTTTTTATTGTGTGTTCAAATATTAGCCATTTTGATTGTTTACGTTGCATTTTCTAAAAAAATATCATGTGCTGTAATATTTCTTATACAATTATTAAATTAAAACTCTCGTGAGCCATACTAATACTATAAAATAACACGGTTTTACACTCACGTCATCGGAGAGCCTAGGCCGGGCCGGTTCAAGTAGCACTCCTAGTGCTTGAAGATGGAGACCTAGGCTCTCCGAAACATGTCGCGCGAAGTGACTAAAGTGACGTGAGTGTAACCGTGTTATTTTATAGTAATTTTTAATTAATTGATTGTTCTTGATATAATTATGAGTTGTATTCGTTTTCGTTGTTTTCTAACTAATTACCTAAGATTTTGTTTTAGTGTACCTACTTTTAAAGCATTTTTTATTTTTACGAGCAAGTCTAGAATTATGATAATTATAGAATAATTTTGATAATATGAATGAATACCTACTTCCAGTGCTAAGTATTATTATCCTTTGTAATTCGATTTTATTAGATTTAATATTTCAAATTGTGCTTCCTATCCTATGCAATTTTAGGAACAATATTGATTTAAAAAATTGTATGACATGAATATTGTTAATACTTAACAATTAAGCTTAAAATTATCAAGTTAATTTCCATTTTTTCTTGGTTTTAAAATTCTTTAACTTTGAAATTTTTAACGATATGAATATTATTGTTAACTATTGGCTTTTCGCTCATTCTTATAAGCATGAGCGGGAGGTACATAGATGCATTAGTCTTGGCCCATAAATACCTATAACAATTTTTAATATTTGTCATAAAATCTTTCTACTTGTACTTATAATGATACCCTAATCTCGATCAAAATCGTGTGATACGATTACATCAAGACTCAAGGCTTAAAAGAAAACATGCCCATCAAAAATATCTAAGCGACAAAGGTACTCAAAAATATCTGAACGTGCACTTTATCGCCTCTATTGATGTTCAGATATTTGTAACCACCTTGCCCGCATATATCTGATGCTGACTACAACTTTTGCTTCTTAATCTATTTGAAAGGATCTTAGGGCATACTGCGAAGTTCTAAAATTGATAAAACGATGGTCCCGTCTCTATCGCTCTCGCATATACGAAAGAGAGTGATGCCAATAGACGATTCGATGAACGAAGTGCTTCGCGGTTATAGGCCTGGTCTTAATAAATGCGATCATCTTGACCCCTTGTGGCTCCTCTACATGATGGGCCATCATAGGGACGCAGCTATGCGTTAGAGGGAGCCAGGCGCGGTCCCAGGGGAGAGGAGGGGGTCACATGAGACATGACCCCCCCCCCCCCCCAAATCGCACATTTCAAATGGAAAAAAATTGTTACTGACCCCCCCAAAAATTTTATATTTTTTTTTTGCCTTAGTGTCCCCCCCCCCCAATACCGACCGCGCCTGGAGGGAGCTAACGATATTGCGATCCCTATGATGGCCCATCATGTAGAGCCAGCCTTAGCCATAACTGTAAGTTACAATTGAGATTACGATATCAGAACATTCACCTAAAGTAAAACCGCCGATTAGAAAATATAATAAGGATCTACTTAAAGTACAATTGTATTATCAGTATAATATACTCAATAGTCCATGAGATGTTAACTACTGCCATAGACTTAAAGATATAATAGACGGCCATAGTCTAAGAGCTTTTTGAGGCTCCAAGTCTTTAGCGATTTAGATAGCCAAAATGTAAGAGGAAATGTCACCTGCTCTGCTACTCCATCTAGTAACGACTAGCGTACTAGAGCAGGTGACATTTCCTCTATTTTGGCTATCTTTAGGTCGCTCTGGACTAGATGGCGCTAAAGAACTGGAGCCTCAAAAAGCTCTTAGACTATGACCGTCTATTATATACGTATCTTTATGTTACTGCCTTAGTATAGACTAAAGTTTTCATGGGCTGCAACTAAGACTTCATAGTTTTATTTTTAAACTGTTCTCCAGTTGTTTCATGCATAGTACAGTCGCCATCAGATATATCGGAGCGGCCAAGGTGGTCACAAATATCTGAACAACGCCTCTATTGTCTAGGCAATAAAGTGCATGTTCAGATATTTTCGAGTACCCTGGCCGCTCCGATATGTTTGATGGCGACTGTACATAACTACCTGAAGTAGAATTATTAATTGAGTGAAGCAATTTGACGGCTGTTTTACATAAATTACGGCCTCGTAGCCTGGTTGGTAGTGACCCTGCCTGCGAAGCAAGTAATCCCAGGTTCAAATCCTGGTAAGGGCATGTATTTGTGTGTTTATCACGAATATTTGTTCCTGAGTCATGGTGTTTTCTATGAATCTAAGTATATATTTATCTATATAAGTAAGTATATCTTCGCCTAGTACCCATAGTACAAGCTTTGCTTAGTTTGCGACTAGGTTGATTTGTGTAAGATTGTCCCCAAATATTTATTTTATTTATTTATTTATTTTATTTGCAGTCAGATTACTTCAATCAATTCAACTTTATTAAAATTCTACTTGAATGTATGGTAGTAATTTTTTAAGCTGTCCGGATCTTACTAGAGATTTCGTCCTACAATTCGGACGTCTTTAAAACATCTTATTATAAAATATTGTTACTTATTTAGCTGTAAGTTTCATCATGATTTTTATAATGTGTTTTTTATTCTTATAAAGCAAAGAATAATTGCTTTAGTTTTTTTTATATTAATTACATATTCTGAATCTTGTAATACTTGCAATTGTCCATGATTATGAAACTACGAATACCAACGAAATATTGTGTACCAAATACCATCTTCCGCCTTCAGTGTGAAATTTTGAACCGAGAATGGTTATTAAATTTTTATAATAATTAGAAATATATTTCATTTAATCCTGACTCCTAGAGAAATTATGCTATCGGTTTACTAAATGCTAATACTACAGTACAGGAACAGTTTTGAACTTTTATAATTCACAAGTGCGATTTTCATTTATTGTTAGAGAATATAATATGATTAGTCATAGTAAAATATATTTTCTAACAGTTGACGATGCGCTAGGTATTATATAGATATTTGTTAATAACACCAAGAAAAGATTATCCAAATTATATTTTTCTTTACCACACTATTGCATTCAACTATTTCAATATCATCTGTCATTTTATAACAGTTTGGTCAATAGACTATGTGAGCATATTCGAAAACAATTTGTAAAAAATATGCGTGACCTTGAATTCTAAACGAATGACAAATGGCTAAGACGACGAATGCTATTGACAAAACCGTTATAAAATGTGAAGTTATGTAGCAATAAAAAGCGTCCAAAATATAACCACTTGACCGTCCGACGATAGCATAGTATCCGAAAAAAATATGATCTTAACCGTCCGCGGGAACCTTACTATCCAAAGGGGTGGAAGAAAGAATTGATTTCAGAGCCATTTAACGGAATATTTCGGCATTATTTCCTAATTCTCTTGATGGGACAACGTAGCCTAACAAAATAGCTAGCTCTAAAAAAATTTAGATGGCAGTGTAGTTATAATTTGTGTAGAAAGTTGTGAATGCGCTGCGCGGGGCGTGCGTCGTTAAAAAAACCCGGACGGTTGACAGGAAAACAGTCTCGCGGGCCGGACGGTTGAGTGGTTATGTAACTTAACCGGTTGCGTGCTCGCGCGCGCTGGCACTGTGGGCCCGATTTCTCCTTTCGATGCTTGGCCGTGAAAGGGTTACGGAGGGCCTAGTGTAATGTGGAGCATGTTGGACTGGCTATCCTGAGGCGGCAGGTTCGCATACTGTGGTTAACCAGTCCTTCACAGTTCATTTCTTTATAAATTACTCTTGCTTATTTGTGGTATGTTGCACTATATTATAAAGGAAATTATCATCAATATGCTTAAGTGATTACAAATACTGCATTTTACATTTATAAATGTGATTTATTAACATTAGTACTTAAGGTAAATGCTCAACATCATATGAACTGACTTCTTTCTTTAGCAGTTTTTAATTATTATCAACTTTCACAAAAGTTTCAAATGTCCAGTAATTTCATCAATTACTTCTTTAGGTGCTGGGCCAACTCCTAAAACAGTTATAGAATTGGGAGCAATCTGTGTCCGCCCAGCATCTCTGATCATTGAGGTGACTACTCCCATCTTCTTAGCTTTCTCGGCCAATTTCTTTATTTCATCAACGGAGTCTGTTTTTAAAGCTATTTTGGCTTGACCGGTCATCTGCCATTGTTCTAAGCCTTCCGGGTCCTTCCGTTGAGCTTTTTCAAAAGCTCCTACCGATGCATGGCCACATTGAGCAGCTATTTTTCCTTTGGACATCTGTAGGTCTGTTCGGACGACTAGTACTAGTTTGTATTCAGACCTGGATTTGAACTGCAATAGGATAATACGTTATTAAAAAACAATTTTCGGACAATCTCATACAAGGTCTACGGAGGGTCTTTAAAACATTCATAAAATACAATTTAAAACTAATGTTATTTGTTGAAACATAGGACTGCCAGTGCTTGGATTTTTTTAATTTCTTAGATATTCACTGTATGCAAAACGAAATGACACGAAACGATAACTGTTTTTCGTGGGCCATGTTTTTTCAGAAACGATGTACTGTACGTACAGTTACCATCAAATATATCGGAGCGGTCAGGGTATTCAAACATATCTGAACATGCACTTTATCGCCTTGACAAGAGTCGTTGTTCAGATATTTGTGACCACTGCCCGCTCCGGCATTTTTGATGGCGACTGTACCTCCCTACTAACCAAGATAACCTCCAACAACAACAAGAAACCGTGCATTAAAGAGAAGTGATGACTATAAGTTACCTTTTTAATAGTTTCTACGGCATTACTGGCGCTGGAAAATATTCCAAGATATTTCCTGAGGGCAAACAAGGACAGGCCTATGCAAAGACCGCAACCCAGGCCAGACAGGAAAGATATATTCAGTTCCATTCTTCGTTTGGTAGAAATGGCTGCAGTTTTAAATTTTCTTTAGGTTTAATTTGTTGATTCTGTAATATGTATTATTGTTTATGAAAGAATAATAACATATTCAATTCAATAGATTTACAGCGCAAACCATGCCATGTCAATGTCACAATTGTCACATTCACATCACATCAGTCACATTGACATGACATCATTGACAAAAATGATAGAGACGAAGAGTTAAAAGTGGACTTGCGGCCATCTTGTCGAGCAAGGTGGTTTGGTTTCGGGAAAAACTTCTTATTTTATGTTCATTTTAGTGATTCAATGTGTAATATATAGCTTATTCTGCAGTGATTTAAAGAACTAGTGAGCAACTAATGAAGAATTAGTCTCGAAACATGTGTAACCCCTGTTTGAGTTAGATATCTGTTAGTCCACGTGCTGTTTGTAGGGAGTAGCTATCTCCTTATAAAAAGCCTAACCTCACCGTACAACGTCCAGCTCTTGGAGCGACTTCGACATTGGCAAAATTGTCCCAATATTGTGGACAGAATGCCATATTTTAAAAATTGAATTGAATTGAGTTAAAAGTGCATTCACGATTATCACACGTGCGCTGCAACCGGCAACCGCATGCGGCGGCGGTGTGCATGCGTGACAGTGCTATACACCTGCATGCGGAAACCGCAGTAGTGTGATAGCCGCTTAAAAATAAACATTGAAATTAAACATAATGTGTGATGCGCCTTAAAAACCGATAATGTTAAAATATGAACGCGTCATAATCAAGGTCTGTCACGCGTTTCGTTTCGTTATGCCAAAACATCAACCGCGGTTTTTACTGTTTTTAGTTTAGGTTGTCTTAGCGCTTTTTAAATCAATTAAATTTTAAAATTCTAAGCTTACTTACCAGAGTTTTAGCGACTCTCCTTCTAATATTGAAATGGAACAGAACATTACTTTCTTTACCGGACTCGGCTGCGGACTATGTTTGGGTATATCCTTATTTGCGTTCAGGAAGTACACAGGGATTACGCGAATATTTTCTAAAACGGCTACAACTGCTAAACCTCAAGCGATAGCAACTACAAAAAAGGTATGTCTTTCGTACTTAATCCTAGTTTTACTTATTACTCTTCTTATCATGTAAACAAAAACTTATGAAAATATTTTCTCTAGCATTATCACTTAAAATGTTATTATACTACTAGTGTATACTTAAATAAACTTACAAAGTATCGAACTCAACCAAATAACCACTGAATAAGATCATTTAACATTCTTAAATAATTGAAGTAACAAACAAATAACCACAAAAATAACCAATGTCTACCAATCTCAATTTTTTTTCAGATTAGAAAAATCATGCGTTATTTCCTTTTTTTGTAAATTTTTAATACAACACTCAGAATTTTAACCTCACCTGCTCACATGCCTCAATGTTTTTACCATATTTAATCAATCAATCAATCAATATTTATTTCGTCATCATAGGTACAAAAGAAAGTTGACAGGTTTGTATTTTTAAATGTAACACTTTTTTATCCTATTCTTATTATACAATATTTTTAATTACTTTATAATCTTTATATACAGTTTTTACAAAGGCACACTATTATCCTGTAGGTGCTCTTCGACACTATAGTAGCACTTATCAGACAGAAATTTAAGTAGTATGCCTTTGATTCGGTACCATATTTACGTAAATAAGTCAATTTAAATTACTCCTTTTCACATTGAAATACTATTAAATTAATAATGTACTATATTTTTTCCAGTTCTCATTAAATAATGAATACCGACTGGCCCTTGTGGTCCGATCAGATCTTCAGATGACAAAAGGAAAAGTAGCAACTCAGTGCGGCCATGCCTCCGTCATGGCTTTCGAACAAGCTGCCCAGAAGGACCCGGAAGGCACAGAGTTCTGGAAATCTATCGGCCAAACAAAGATTGCTCTAAAGACGGACTCCATCGTTGAGATTAAACGGTTGGAAGAGAAAGCTAAGCAGCTAGGAGTGATAACTTCAATAGTGTGCGATGAAGGCAGGACGCAGGTGGCTCCAAACACTGTTACAGTGTTAGGAGTAGGGCCGGCTCCACAAGATGTTGTTAACCAGATTACAGGGCATTTAAAGCTGCTATGATGCAAGAACAACAAAGGAATTGGCCAACCCTTTTTGGAATAAACCAACTGCAGTAGATATCTGCAGTTTTTACGAATTACACGGAGCTAAGAGTTTGCAGGCGCGGTCCCAGGGAGGGGGGGGGGTCACAAGGGACATGACCCCCCCCCCAAAATCATACGTGTTTAATTGAAAAAAGACCCACTCAAAAATTGAAAAAAAAATTTTTTGCTTTAGTGACCCCCCCCCCCCCCAAATTTCAGGCTGCGACCGCGCCTGAGAGTTTGGTTTTGATTGTTGTAGCTAGAGAGATATCTGACCACTAATCAGAATCCAGCCTATCTGGCAAGAATTTTAATATTCGGCCGAATACTGGATAGTTGCGTACTATCTGGCTGGATACAGGATAGTAAAATGTCCAGTTTAAAAGCAGTAACTACAAAATAAAATGCTAATAAAATTTGGTTCCTATAAGATGCTTAATGCTGTGAAATAGGAACTAAATTGTGTATTATTAAGGTAGCAGTGGTGGCGCGTCCATAGAACTCGATTCCGGCTGGCTTGCCTAATTTTCAGACACCCGTTTTTCTACAGCTCATCAAGAAAAGGGAAGCCATATTAAGCTCTGGCTTGCCTAAGAAAAATATAGAATCTCCACTGTAAGGTAGATCATATACCTCAATAATCAGTAATCACATAAGTACAAATAACGTAGCTATAAGATACCTAATAAATAAAGCATATTAGCTATCTCAAAAATGTTTCATTTTGGCATACTCCTGAGACCTAGAAGCAGTTGTCCTATTTTTGAATTTGGAACCCTTTGTTACTCAGTAAAAGTTCAAAATAGATTGAGGAACACACAGAGGAACATGTATGTACAAATTGTACCGTTTCTGTACAGTCTATTTATGATTCAAGGTTTCAAAAATCAAAATAATTAAATTCATTCTGTTTTGATTTAATACCTACTAGCTTTGATTATTAAACCAACCGGATGCGAGACGCGCTCTCATTTCTATCGGAAAAAGTCTGCCGTTTTTTGCGGGGGAGGGGAACGTCAAATGTATGCGAAACGTAAAATAGCCACGTCAAATAAACGTCAGTCCATACAATGAGTATGACCACTGGTCATACTCATTCGGCAGAGGGGAACGCCTGTCAATGGTTACTCCCCTTGGTAGCACTCGTAGGAATAATATGTGAAATATGTAAAAATTTGCATACCAAGTTAGGTTAAAGATAGAAACCTACCACTTAAGTATAGTTTGGCCAGAGTTTGTTCCACTTCAAGCATAGACAGGGAGAATCATACTGTCTTTTTCTAATGCTAGTACTCTCACTACTAAAAAAGGGATGGGTATAGCATGTTACTCTGACTGTTACTGCGCTTTTGGTTTGCCAGACTATATAAATTAAGACCTTATACGTAATGTAATGGTAATGTTTAACCCAAATAAAGTATCTTTATCTTTAAAGCTACGCCTACTAATTAGCATATCAATGAATGACATCAATTGTGATCAGTTACAGAGTCAGAAAAAATGGTTCAGAACCACGACCCAGATTTCACCCCGTATTAGAGTTTGTACGGAAAATAAAGTGTCATGGTTTATATGGGAGCTCATACATTCTACGACACTATTCTTTCCAGACAGACTATTGTAAGACCTTTTTTGCGCCGGGGTTAAAAATTTCTTAGAGCTTTAAACCAACCGGAGTAGCCATTGACAGGCTTTCCCCTCTGCCAAAAATGTATGACCAGTGGTCATACTCCTTGTATGGACTGACGTTTATTTGACGTGGCTTTTTTGACGTTTCGCATACATTTGACGTTCCCCTCCCCCGCAAAAACGACAGACTTTTTCTGATAGTAATGAGAGCGCGTGTCGCATCCGGTTGGTTTAATAATCAAAGAAAAATTTGGTTAAACACCAACCAACCAACATCCACGTAACATCTTTCGTTGCCAAGCAACTGTTATCTGTTTATTTACTAAAGTGACGTCTTTCACTCTCTCCATTGCAAAGCACCATTGTCTCACACTGCGCCTCTGCCTAAAACTTTACCACACATTGACAAATATTAACTCCAACAATGAAGAAAATGTCGCTAAAAGATTTGGCCCCTATCGCTATCCCGCACGGGCCCCCGGTGGAGGCCGTGGAAGAGTATTACAACTCGCTCATGCTGACTTCTATGATGGTGAAGTAAGTACTATACCCTTACGCCTTGGCCACGACTTTGGTCTTAGGCGCCTGGCGGCCAGCGGTTTCTGTCTTCATTGCGCGACCCGTCAACTAACCACTATGCAGCGAGCGACTCGACCGCGCAATGAAGACAGAAACCGCTGGCCGCCGGTCGCCTAAGACCAAAGTCGTGGCCAAGGCGTTACCATGAATTAACCACGGCCTTAGTCGCTAGCGACTACGTAAACTCAATAGCAGTGTCTCGCTTGTACCGATAAGAAGGTGCGAGCAAGATGCAATGTGAGTGAGCTTATACGCCGTCGCTAGCGACTAAGGCCGAGATTAACTCATGGTAAGGGTACTTGTTCTTCAAAAGTTACTACGAGTAAGTATATGAAATCAGACGCCTGTATCCTATGCCCCGGAGGACTCTAAGATGGACCTTAAAAGTACCTTAGTTGTAAAATTGCTCTTGGCCGTATTGACGTGAGACTAGCTTGCTCACCTATTGCTGCATTATAGGGTTTTTAATTAAACGTCATGGTTGTTTTCCTCATGATATAATATCGGTACCAGAAACTACATAAATCACATGTTAACATTGACAGTAACCAATCACTTAAATATACGTACAGTCAGCAGCAGAAGTAGCTAAGCGTGTAGGGTGTTCAAAATGACCTAAGACACGCTCTTATTCTCTTAACAATAAAGTCGTGTCCAGCTTATTTTGAACACCCTACCCGCTTAGCTACTTTTGCTGCTGACTGTACGTAATTCTTCATCGGCCGCAAAACCACCTACATATATAGATATATACATAGTCCACAGTATTTTGTCTCAGAACAGTCACATTTTTAGGATGTATTATAATTGAGACCTTTTAGACAATATTCGGGTGGTTTTACTACAGTAGTGTAAGTAATAGTTTGCTTCAGAAAATACCCAGTATGGGATGTGGCGCGCCCCACCCCGCAAGTCCTGATGGAGCAGGCGAGGCGAGACCTCACGGAGGCCGAAGAGAAACTCGCCGAGAAGAGGGAAGAGGAGGCCAAGAACCGCGCAGCCATGGATGTGAAGTGGGAGGAGCTGAGAGCCAAGGAGCTGCTGCTGAAAGAGTCCTTTATCAGCTTTAACAAGGTACAGAGACAGGCGCGGTCCTAGGAGGGGGGGGGGGGGGTCACATGAGATATGACCCCCCCAAAAATCGTACACGTCAAATAGAAAAGTTCGTTACTGACCCCTCGAAATGCATTTCTGTATTAGTGCCCCCCCGCCCCACCCCCCCCCCATTTTAGGCTACGACCGCGCCTCTACAGAGACAGTAGAGTATGCAAGTGCTGATGCAACGACAAGACCTCATGGGGCAGATAGGCTGAAAAGCGAGGAGGCGCGCAACTATGCCGCTGTGTAATAAAAGTATGCCGATAAAGCTAATAAAGAATTCCTTGAGTAACTCCAGTTTCTGCTCAAGGAATCCTTTCTGAGCCTTAACAAGATAAAATTACTAGAACACGAACAGTGCTAAAGTTCATGTCATCCTACCGGACTGCGCCAGTATCACGTAACTGGATGCATACCTACTATTAAGAAAGTAGTTAAGTAGCATTAGCAACAGATTCTCTGTACTTTTGAACGAACGAACAACTGTTATGGGCTAAGCAGATAGGTTATATATTATTTTATGAATAGTGCTGCACTCTTTACAAACATTGAGTCATAAAATACTGTTCAGCATTCGCCCGGCCGCGTATATGGCTTTCCGTATTCAGTACGTCCCCCTATGAGAGACGAGACAGGTACGCTTTCCCAAGGCTCTAAACAACTGAAATAGCGTACCGAGTATGTCACCTCGAGGTGACGAAGAGGATACGCTTTTACAGTTATTACGCTTGATAAAGTTACAGAAATCCGTACTCATTGAGTCTTCATTTAACAAGAATATACACTTAGGTGCAAAACTGTCCTAATAGTAGCATCTTAGTAGAATCTGGAGAAATTAATCCGCCTAACATATGATAACACATAACACATGGTATTTACGGTTATTTTGTAATTTAGGAGCAGAAATGAGAATATGGCAAATCTAAATAGGGAACCATACAAAATTAAGAAATTCAGCCTCTACAAAATAGTCATGATTTTGTTTAAAATGAGGCATATTTTTAAGTTTCTTCTTGGTGACAAATAGTTCGGTGCAAACGCTTATACAAATATAATATATATGTTGGAATTGTTAGTCCTACAATTTTTTTGTATTAAGCAGAACGACTGCTAACGATACCACAATATTAGTCCTATGTTAAAGACAACTAACTGTTACGAGTAGGTACTTTAACATAACCACCAAACTTAAGGAAACCTCGACACGAAAAGAAGAAAAACCATCATAACTATAAAATTGTGTTCATGATTCAAACATTTGATACCTCATTTTATAGACGCTGTATTTCTTAATTTTGTATGGTTCAGTATTTGGATTGGAGTTTCACGAGGGGAACTTAAAAATATTGGGAAGAATAAAAAATATTTTTGTCTACTTTCTGATCCCAAATTACTAAATAATTGTAAATGCCACGTATTATCAATTATCAATTGTTAGGCGGATTTGTAGCGAACATGGAAGAGTACTGTTAAGTAATTAACTAATTATAAAGTGAAATTAATTGTAATATTAAAATAAAGTATGAACTATTAAATTTTAAATTAATTACGAATGTTTATCTAATATTAGTACCTAACACTGACTTTCTAATTTATTTGTTTAGTGTATTTTCTTGTACCGTCAAGTGCTACAACGTTGCCTTTGAACCTCCACATTGCCTGTTTAAAAAAATACGATTTTGTTCCAAAACGCTATATATTTTTCAATTCTAATAATAGTAAAAGTCGTATGATTTATTTGGCAACCCATTTTTATAATTATTTTTGTACCATCACAGTTAATTTTGATTACAATTTATTGTCAAAGCATGCAAACAGACACGTGTTTTCTCGGTGTCTCCAAAACTTTTGTCATTACTTCAAAAAGTAAATAACATAGCTTCTTGCAGTCTATTGAAATGATCAGTAATAATACTCTTTTCTTTATTTTGTCTACTTTTTTTGTAAATATACCATATTAAGGCTTGAATTCCGATGCGTAATATTGTGAAATATTTTTTAGAACACAGGTGCCTAATTTGGCCTATACTAGCGTACCTGCGTTAAAAAAATGATAGGCATCACGCGTGAAGATGTTTATAATTACGTAACGTGCCTATTATACTGTAGTATGCACTACCTATACCTATGTACTGAAATCATTGGATATATTATAGGAACGTGCGGCTTTATAGTAAAAACATATATCTGTTTATTTCAACTTAACTGTAATGTTTAAAAAAAGGTTGCGAAGGCATTTTATTGGAAAACATTTATTTATATTTTATGTTATATGAAAAATGCACAATAACAGCGTAGATTGAGGGAAAGCGACAGCAAGTGCATTTCGTTCAGCAGCTGAATCATCAGTTATGATAACGTTGGGATTTAATTTTACATCACATTTTTTTCGCGAAGTATTTGAAGCGATGAGTCAGATACGCTTTCTTTCGAGTGTTTCGTCAAAAACCGTACCTAGTTCGTCACCTCTCTTGGTAGATGTATCACATACGGGTTTTTAATGGTTTAAGCCTTTACGGTAGTTGTAAAAGCGTATCCAATTCGTCACTTCGAGGTGACATACTCGGTACGCTATTTCAGTTGTTTCGGGCCGTAGAAAAGCGTACCTGTCTCGTCTCTCATAGGGGGACGTATTGAATACGGAAAGCCATATACGCCGCCCGGCCTCTTTGGCAAAAGGCGTCGTGGGTTATATTACGACCGATTTTACTAAGTCACTTGCGTTCTATGTTAGTTAATAATTATTCCTTTATGAGCTTTTTAACTTTAATCTTCTCCAATCTTAGTTCATTCGAGAGAACCAAGAAAAGCGAGATCGCGCTGAACGCAAGATGGCGGCTGATGAAGAAACGCTAGAGCGCAAGACGCGTGAGACTGAGGCCATGCGCAAGCGCGTCGAAGAAATGGAGGAAGTCAAGCTCATGATGGAGAAGCAGGTCAAGGACTACACCATCTATGAGGTGAGTTACAAGTGCCGTCGGATAGTGAGAAGTTTGAGGCCTTCAAGAGATTAACGTCAAGCTTATGTTAGACCACAGACTACACAACACCTCATCATTAAGCTTTTACAGGGAGCACGAGGTCACCACACATAAGCGTAATTTTATTCATAAATTTCTAGGATTCGAATAGTACATCTCAATAGTATTCTACACCAATTTAAAATACAAATTTAAAGTACAATCCAGGTTCACCTCTGTAACTTGAAGTTTGTGGATATATTTAATTCACGTGAGTAATGATCAAAAACGTTAACTCAACTGAAATAAGTGGTCACAATCTCATACAAAATTAGTACGGGACCACCTATGTGTGGCCCAGAGTTGTACTTATGATCTATCTAGTGGTTGAGGTTATCTGTGTGTTTGACCAACAACTCATGGACTACCTACCAACTTTGAGGCGAGTTGCAAGGCTTGCAAGTGGCATTGGTTAGGCGGGTTACAATTGATATCGAAGATAGATCCAGGTCTGAGGCAATTGGTATATAACAGTGGCGACTTCATCATCATCATCATCTCAGCCATAAGACGTCCACTGCTGAACATAGGCCTACCCTTTGGACCTCCGGCCATAAGTATCGGTCGGAAGCGACTTGCATCCAGCGTCTTTCGGCGACCTTTATAAGGTCGTCTGTCCATCTTGTGAATGGACGAATTGTGAGTGGCGACTTACGACTTATAAATTGTTTCTTTCCAGGATTACTTGATGGCAGTAGTAACAAATTACTCAGAGTTCAAACAACCTCTGGATGTTCTTAATCGTTATGAAGCGTTGGGTAAGCTATCAAGCAATTATGACCATAATATTTTTTCCAAAAAAATAATTTTGTAACGAGACGTCCAACATTTATTTATTAGTAACGAGCTTTTGCCCGCGACTTCGTTTGCGTGGTACTTACATACATATGGAATTAAACTAATATATAAAAGGCCTTAGTAAAATTTAGGAGATAATATCTGCCGCGAATACAGAAGACGCTGATTCGATCCAAGCCTTGGGCACCGGAGGCCTAGGTCACTTTTTCCTTTGTATATGACATCTATATAAGTTTATAATAGATTTCTTTTGTTTTAGCCGCCGCAAAAAGCACGCTAGCTGACCGGCAGGAACATGACCTGGAGATGCTGGAAGACGCACGGAAAGAGATAGCCTCGCTCACTGAAGAGAAGAAGCTCTTCATCATGGGGCTCAACAATAAGCTCGCCAACCTGAGGGTAAGAATAACAAGACAGTTGGAGCATAAAGCATTCTAGCTGACCGGCAGGAACACGACCTGGAGATGCTGGAAGACGCGCGGAAAGAGATAGCATCCCTCACTGAAGAGAAGAAGCTCTTCATCATGGGGCTCAACAATAAGCTCGCCAACCTGACGGTAAGAATAACAAGACAGCTGGAGCATAAAGCATGCTAGCTGACCGGCAGGAACACGACCTGGAGATGCTGGAAGACGCGCGGAAAGAGATAGCCTCGCTCACTGAAGAGAAGAAGCTCTTCATCGTGGGGCTTAACAATAGGCTCGCCAACCTGAGGGTAAGAAAGTGTAAAATTGTAGTCGTCTTCGTCATAAACTAAAAGAGATGTCATGCGAAAGAAAAAGAGGCCTGGATTATTTTTAGTATTTGCAATATTTTTAAAAGTTAAAACGCATTTGGCCACCTCTTCTCACCTCAAGGCAGAACACTAGGTACGTGCCCGTATCTCCTATCAGAACCCAGGTGCCAAGTCAAGTCAAAATAACAGAGCCTAGAACATCGCTATCGAGTCGCTTGTCTATCGGATACATTTGGGGAGTACGCACAAGAACTTCACGACCTGATGCCGCCTTCCCCTTTCCATAAACGGACTACTGAGCGCGGGAGCGAATGTACCCGTTCCTTGTTGGCATTTGGCATTCCCTTTGTCCGCACGAATTATTTGCCTCATCTTTTTTGGTGCGGACTGCCAAGGAATGGAGTGGCGCTCCGGCCATCTGTATTCGGTGAGCTCCATCTTTCACTTTCGATCAGGTGGGACTACAGTCAAACGCTGGTCACAGTGGTCAGTCTCATAAAAAAAAACACTTCTGAAATAGCGAGAAAGATGGAACTGCTATTAATGTAGTAGGTAGCACTTATGGTTCAAATTATGGATGGTATAACGAGGATAAGTATCTCTTATAGGAGAACGGTCGAAAAAGTGTCCAGCTGTAAATATTAAATATTAGTGTCTGTGATATTAGTGTGTGTCAAATCTCTCCGAGTGGCGCTAGTATGGCTATAGCAACTACGCAGTTATTGACGCTACCATATGCGGTGGCTATTGTGGCGCCACAAATTTAACGCCTTTTGACGGACACTTTTGTAACAGATGACTTTTGTAGAGATTGTCATCCTTACCTTCTACCATCCATAGTTCTAATGTTCTTTTCTTTCTCGCCTTCCTGTAAAAGTCATCTTTTATCAACACTGTACCTAAGAATTTTTAAGTATCTCTACATTTCTTAACAATAACGTGATCTTACTTTTAGTGGGAGTACGACCAGGTCCGGAACCGCGTGATCAAGTGGGAACTGGCGCTACACCGACTGAAGGAAACCGCGGCACGGCGCCACGTGGAGCTGTGCCACGTCAAGGCTGCCATATACAGCCTTTATGTCAAGATCTGCAAAAATAAGGGCCTGGCGATTGAGGTACCATCAAAATTGTAATGTTGTTGTCGTCTTTAAGCACCCCAGAGGTGCAGGGGGCCTTCACTAACTCGCGCCACGCCTTCCTATCCTAGCCTCCTTCCAGCGCAGTCCCGCCGCTAGCGATTCACTTTCGACTGAATTGTAATGTGATTGACAACAATTCAATAGTCTAAGTGGGGTTCTTAACCGGTGGTCTGCGGGCTACTGGTAGTCTTTGGAAGCAAAAAAAAAGAACAACCTTTTCTTAACTTTGTTCGTCATAACTCATAGGTATTTACTTTGAAATACTTGGTGGACAGAAATTTTATCGATAGATCCCAAAGCAGAGAAAGGTTAAGAACCACTCTATTGTTTCCCTACCAATAAGGAATTAGTAATCTCAGCTGCTATCTACAATTAGCACAATTAACTTATAGACAATTCGTTTTTAAATGAAGGAAGGTATCACCTTTGAAATCCCTAAAAAATTTCTAAAAGCCGTCCTACTAGTCTAGTTCCATTTTTCAAAAAATCCATGTCGAGAAGCAAACGATATTACTTTTGGGCAACCGGGCTTTTTACCTGATTTAGACCCTGCTGTATCCGAATCGCCGGTTGCCTTCAAAGAAAATTTGTCCGGAAGTGAGATATTCAAGATGGCGGCCAAAAAAATTACCCATTTTTTACTTTTTCTTAAATAACTCGTAAACCGTGACCCCTACCAAAAAATGTTCTTTTACTTAAATAATTCACATAAAATTCTCTATAAAAAAGGTTCTATACAGTTTTTTGCTGGGATCAAAGTTTAATGAGATATCGAGGGTATAAGATAGACCTTAAAAATATAGACTAATTACCCTTTTCCCGCGACTTCGTCTGCGTGGGATTAACATTCGCTATAATAAATTTATGAAACACCTTAGTGAAATCTTATAGCAAATATAAATTTAACGTACATACTTTTTTACGTCTACAGTGAGCAACAATTCCATACAAAGTTTCACCCCCCTTTTCACCCTTTCAAAAGATGATTTCTGAGATGAAAACTATTTAATGTCCTATTCCATAACTCAAACTATCATCATGCCAAATTTAATCTAAATCGGTTCAGCGGTTTAAGCGTGAAGAGGTAACAGACACACTAACTGTTTAAAGATAAATTATATTTTAAATACTCTGGTTGAGGCTGCTAGGGGTTGTGTGGTATCATTTCCGTATAAAACAGACATGCACAATTCATTTTTGATAGAAAAAAAATATAAATCTATATTTAAAAAAAGTTCTGCGAAGAGAGAAAACTCTCAAATCACATCAGAGGGGATTTTGACGTGAACGTCCAAAAATTTTACGGACCTCCAACAGTAAAAAATATTCATCGTGGGGCACTCTATCCATGGTCAAAAATTTTAAACTTTTTCTCAATGCGCACAATTTTTTCATACTAATATTATAAATGCGAAAGTGTGTCTGTTACCTCTTCACGCTTAAACCGCTGAACCGATTTAGATGAAATTTGGTATGATGATAGTTTGAGTTATGGAAAAGGACATAAAATAGTTTTTATCCCTGAAATCATCTTTTGAAGGGGTGAAAAGGGGGGTGAAACTTTGTATGCAATTGTTGGTCACTGTAGACGTAAAAAAGTATATACGTTAAATTTATATTCGCTATAAGATTTCACTAAGGTGTTTCATAAATTTATTATGGCGAATGTTAATCCCACGCAGACAAAGTCGCGGGAAAAAGCTAATTAGTCTATATGTTTAATGGCTGTCTTATACCCTCGATATCTCATTAAACTTTGATCCCAGCAAAAAACTGTATAGAACCTTTTTAATAGAAAATTTTATGTGGATTACTTAAGTAGAAGAACATTTTTTGGTAGGCGTCACGGTTTACGATTTATTTAAGAAACAGTAAAAAATGGGTATTTTTTTTGGCCGCCATCTTGAATATCTCACTTCCGGTCAAATTTTCTTTGAAGGCAACCGGCAATTCGGATACAGATAAGTCTAAACCAGGTAAAAAGCCCGGTTGCCCAAAAGTAATATCGTTTGCCTGTCGCATCGAAAAGGAGAGCGATTTTGAAATTTTGTGCCCTGTCTATACCGGACTGCGCCAGTTAATATAAACCTTAAGATTTTAAGATCTATCTACGACGCGGATCTACTTTGAATTATTAATTACTTTAAAGAAATTAGAAGTAAATTAGAAAGTAATTAACAAATAGTAACAAAACCAAGTGATTAGTTGCCACACACAGCACAAGGTCAGGATCCTAAGAGCTTTAAACCAAACGGAGTGGTCATTGACAGGCGTTCCTCTCTGCCGAAAATGTATGACCAGTGGTCATCATTCATCATATTTTGACGTTTCGCATACATTTGACGTTCCCCTCCCCCGCAAAAAACGGCAGACTTTTAAATGAGAGCGCGTAGTCGCATCCAGTTGGTTTAATAATCAAAGTCAAGATCAGTAGAAAAACTGGATGTCTTTGCCCAATATTGGGACCTGAAAGGCTCCATAACAAACCAGTTTTGACGCCTGGTCGTTATTTAATGGTCAGGTTAAGCCGAGCGACTTCGAGCAGCAGCTGGTGGTGATCATGCGAGCTATGCTGGAGCTGAAGAGGATCCACAGGATTGCGGCTAAACGGTCCAAGGAGAAGTAAGTTGTCACGCCATTACCAAAGTGCCACAATCTACCAATATTTCTCAGACACCAGTGTCCTAATTAGCTCCAGTTCTGTGATAATCTAAATATAAAATAAATAAATATATTTTGGGGACACTCTTACACAAATCAACCTAACCCCAAGCTAAGCAAAGCTTGTACTATGGGCGCTAGGCGACGATATACATACTTAGATTAGATATATAAATACATACTTATATACATAGAAAACATCCATATATCAGGAACAAATATTTGAGATTAGCACACAAATAAATGCCCTTACCAGGATTCGAACCAGGGACCTATCAGGGATTCAGGGGAATCTATAGTTAATTTTTATCTTTCTGATTAGGTAAACCTACATTAAATTATTTACTCTGTGTACAGTCAGCAGCAAAAGTAGCTAAGCGGGTAGGGTGTTCAAAATGAGCTCGACACGACTTTATTGTTAAGAGAAAAAGAGCGTGTGTAGGTCATTTTGAACACCCTACCCGCTTAGCTACTTCTGCTGCTGACTGTACTTTTGAGACACCGCAATTAATGCACCTACGTGTTACGTCAGAAAAACATGCTTTGTATCTCGGAGTATTGTAATGTTCAAAATGACATTGACATATATGTCATAATTTTTAATTATTGGATTGATTAGAATGATTAGTGACCGATATAACAATGATCGTAAGAAAAACACAAAAAAAATACGATATTTTAAAAACTAATTATGCTAATTCGTTTTCTTAATCGTACCTAACTATACATATGCGGAAATTAAAGTAAATAAAAAAACACGGTGTAGGGTAAATCGCCAGTAACTGGCCACCGTTCAGTAACTGGCCACCTCATACTAAAAATGAACTCTATTTACCTACAGACAGAATTCATTTTCGTATAACTTGGCCTGTTGTTGAAAGGTTACAAGTTATTAAAACTTATACTAAGATAAATTCTGTTTGTAGGTGAATAGAGCTCATTTTTAGTTTGAGGTGGCTAGTTACTGAACGGTGGCCAGTTACTGGCAATTTACCCTACATCAGACGATGCCGGTTAAAGAGTTAATTGAGCTCGATCACCTCACTCAGTATGGACTTTGTGGAACTGGCCCTATAAACGTCATTTATTTTATGTGTCAAAAATCGTAGTAGGTATCTACTAATATTTTTTTTCTATTATTTTGTAGGAGCGACGCAGAATCTGCGGCACAGTCGTCTACACGACCCTAAGTATATATAATTTATAACAAAGATTATCTTTTTATTGCTAGTGTTTTATCCAGGTAATCCTAGTGTTAATCATGGCCAAATTTTACGTTATGAATCCTAATATTAATACTTGTTAAATTATACTTATTTTATTATTTGTATTTATAATGTTTACGTACTGCCAAAATAGAATATTTCGTCAGGTGACAACCAAAACTCACTAATTGCAAAAAAATTAATAAACGAAAATCAACCTTGTTTTGTGACTGGTACGGTTCCTTATGGCTATTAACTTGTAGAAGTACTTAGCGGGTTTTGGTTGTCACCAGACGATTTAATGGTAAAGTTAGATAATCGTTTTATTCAATCCATCACATATTATCAGTCCCATAACCCGCTATTACGGACCTTTTGAAGAGCTGATCACCCTTAGTGACGAGAACATCAAGTACACTGAAAAAAAGAACAAGCGAACTACTGAAACGGATTACCCCGCACCTCCACCATGTGTAACGCTTGTCGAAATGAAATACCCTTTGCGTCTCGATAATAATTTAATATTCTTTTTTTCTATTAAACACTAACTTACAGCACCACCAGCTCGGATGACTGCCACCATCAGACTGTTCCCCAAATGAACATCGTTCGACTGACATAGAATGCGGGAATTCTTAATTTAAAACTCTAGCTCTGTGCTCGAGAAGAGAGGTTGTAAAGGTAGTGAACCTTTACCTACACTACTTCGGCTATTTCGTTAATAACCAAAATTCGTTAAGGAGTTCATCATCATCATCATCTCAGCCATAAGACGACGTCCACTGCTGAACATAGGCCTCCCCTTTGGACCTCCATAAGTATCGGTCGGAAGCGACTTGCAGCCAGCGTCTTCCGGCGACCTTTATAAGGTCGTCTGTTAAGGAGTTAATAAAGTTTATTTGCTTATAACTCAAAGTTTACTTATAAATATATTTTGGTAAGTAATAAGCCTTAGTTTTGAAGCCCCAAAACTTAAGTTACTACTTAATCGACGAAGTTTGTTTGCTGGTAACATTTTTTTTTTTCAGTGTAGCTGATTGGTCTTTTGGAAATCTTACTATTTAGGTTCCGTAACGTAGTCAACTATAATCCCTTTAACTTTCACCATGTCCGCCTGTCTGTATGACCGTCCGTGGCTTAAAAGATAAAATATTTATTTGTTATACAAGGGTGCAAAGTTGTATTTTAACCGCGAGTGTGGACTTGAAGCATGAGCTAGCGAATGGATTCTAGGGTTGAACTACGAGCTAGCGAAAGCTGAGCGAAGCGAGTAGTTCAAAAATAGAATCCTGAGCGTAGTGAGTGTTGCAACACACGAGACGTAAAAATAACTTTGCAGCCGTGTGTAACACAAATCTTTTCACCTCACTAAAGCGAGGAAAATACTACATGATTGTCTTTTTTTGAGTTTTTTTAAAACTTTTTTCTTTTTTTATTTTTTACTTTTTTGTTTTTTGACTTTTTTCTTAACTTGGGACTTAGGTCGTGGCGGGCGAGCAGGCCGCCACAACACGTTCGAATTTCAAATATTCTTTGCTCCCTTGTGAATAAAATGCAGTTTTGCTATCTGTTTTTAAAGAATAAAAAAGGCCTTTCCGAGCTAGGGAGGTGAAAAAGATATTTATTCTTCAATTTAGGCACATTGCAATGCACTTATGAACGTCAGAGAGAAAAAAACTCAGCTCTTAGCTCAGTGATCGTTATAAGGATTACATTATTTATTTATTATGTGATATTACCTAACACTAGAAAGATGAAATTTGAAATGAGTACGTGTATTCGCTTCTCTGTTCTATTTTCTCTTATAAAATAGTGTGACATTAATAGCAGTTCAAAAATTCACCTTTAAGTAATTAATTGCAACGATTAAAGACAATGTAAAACAATAAGCAGGTAAGTACAGAAACAAGAAAAGTTCCAACTACTTTCTAATTCAAGAATAATTAACAAAATGATTAGCAGAACGTCCGCTACGAACCGATTAAACTTTGACTGGTTTTAATATATTCAAAATGAAACTACGCTAATTAGTTAAAGTTGAAATTATCAAGGGGTTAATTACAAACTTTGTCTAAGGCTTTGGTACACGATTCTAGTTTCCTACATTGCTTAACTTTAGAAATGTTTCATTTTCTTAGGTATCTTTTTGTGTTTTATTTATTCGTATTAGGTACATTATAAATACATAAAAGCAACTATAAGTAAAGTTTAGGACCACTCAGCCATTTTGTGTTAAAATAGGGATGTATTGATTCGTATATTTGGGGCACTGACATTAATTGGATACTTGTCCAACATAGGGAATAGGTACTAAATTTAACTTACAAGATTTGATGCATATAAATAAATAAATATACGGGGTCAAGCTAATTAAAACTGTGTAAAAACAAACAATATTGTGTAAGTAATTAAATGTGTATTTATCTGTAAACGTAATATTAATTGTACCTTCTTAAAAAAAACAATATTTCACCTGCTTGACCTTTGATTATTAAACCAACCGGATGTGACACGCGCTCTCATTTCTATCGGAAAAAGTCTGCCATTTTTTGCGGGGGAGGGGAACGTCAAATGTATGCGAAACGTCAAAATAGCCACGTCAAATAAACGTCAGTCCATGAAATGAGTATGACCACTGGTCATACATTTTCGGCAGAGGGGAACGCCTGTCAATGGCTGCTCCGCTTGGTTTAAAGCTCTAAGTGCTCGACATTCGGTAAGCAACTGGCGAGCTAAGTCGGTTCAACAGCGGTTTAAACGTGAAAAGATAACAAACAGGCCGACAAAGTTACTTTTGAATGTTTAGCAGGTAAGTACCTCTACCTATTAAAGTATTAAGCAGGGATTTCTTTAGGATATGCGCGCATGGATTAAGGAAACAAATGAAAAGTTGTCTATTATTGTACAGAGCTAGAGTCTGTCCGGAAATAAAAGTGTCGTAGCATGTATGAGCTCCCATATAAACCACGACACTTTTCTTTCCGGACAATCTCTAGTGAGGAAACACCTTTAGGTTTGTATACTTGATTTAACACAGTATTTAAAGCCCGTCTACATGAATTGCGTCCATTTCACGACCTGACATCAAAATGGCGGACCCTAAAGATCAAATATCAGACTACACTCATTACATACAGCTGCCGTTGAAATTCGTTGGCTGCTGGGACTGGTTTCCGAATACCGACAACCAATTTAAGATTATGCTAAACTATATTTACTTAGCGTTAGTTTTGTTTGTACTTCTTAATTCTCCAACAACATTAATTGTTAGTTTGTACACAGAATGGGAGAATATTATGGGGAGTCTGGATAAGCTAGCTGACGGTCTGCCTTTGTTAGTATCCGTTGCTGTTGTAATTTACTTTGCTTTGTATAAAGAAGATATGTATGGGTTGGTGGGGTACATGAACGACAATTTCAAGTTTCATTCGGCAAGAGGTTTGACGAATATGACGATGGAGGGTAGTTACAAGTCGGCGAAGAAGTTTGCGTATGTGTATACCGCTTGTTCGATGTTTAGTGTGACAATGTATACCACGCTGCCTATGGTTTTCCACTGTAAGTATCTGTTTTTTACAGAAGAAATTAAAATAGACATATCGTCAGCGAGAAGCTACAGCTACTGTTCAAAATGATCTAGACACGACTTTACTGTTAAGAGAACGAGAACGTATGACGGTCATTTTGAACACTGCTGTTATTTGTAAGTGCAAGGCCTGAGTGGACGCTCGTAGTAGAGCGTTCGGTGGGGCGTCCAGCGTTGCGGCCGAGCGTCCATACACTTTGTGCAGCGTCGACTCAGGACACCAGTATGAGTTTCATTTGTTTAACATGCACGCCGCACGCCCCGCTCTGCTGGACGCCCAACTCGAGCGTCCACTTAGGCATTAGACTAACGCCATGGACTTTAATTGTAGAGTTCACTTTTTTGGACATCTCCTAAAGTATGTATTAAACAAAGAAATAGATTGAACAGTCAATGGTTCAACAATTGAAGTTAGTGACTGTTCCTATGCATTTTCTTTCTTTAAGAATTCATTACCTGCGGTCTCTTGCCAACCATTACTTGGGGACTTAATATATTTTTCGCAGTGTGGACGCACCAGCCTTTGCAGGGTTGGGCATATATGGACACAGAGCGGAATCCTGACGTGCTGATGGCGTTTCTTCGGCAGTGCCTAGCGCAGGCCTTCGTTGGCCTAGCAGTCGGACAGTTAGGTTAGCTATAAGTTCATGTAGAAGAGTACTCTGCGTTAGTGTTTTAAGGGCTTATACTTAAGTCAAATGAGAGATTCTTACAGATCCTCAGTGTCTAACGAAACTACTTCTACTTACCTAAAAGTAGTAAAAATCCTTATCTTAAGATATAAAAATGACGATTTACTCATGAATATTTCGTGACTTTTAGCATAAGTAGTTAATGGATGAAATGAGTTATCCAGTAAGTAGGTAAAAATGTGCCAACAATGAAAAAATGTAACTACAACACACCTTCCCATTTACCCCGTTTTTCACCCATAGCTGTATGATGCCACTCTCCTCGGCCCTGTACCAATCTCATCCAACTCATACCTTCCTGCCGTTTCAGCCGATGAGCACGCAAATAATTACTATTACTTCTGAAGGCATTTCCGTGTAATTATGCCATTTTCCAGGAGTATTCTTCGCCTCAAACTCCATCCTGCTCTGCGGACAACTCGACCTCCTTTGCTGCAGTGTGCGCAACGCGCGCTACACCGGCCTGCTACAGAGCGGCGTGCGACACAAGGCCTTATTGCAACAACATGGCGGACTGTACGCCGGAATAGTGGACGATGAGAGACATAACTATATCTACAGTGAGGCCAACTTGGAGGATTCGGCGTATCATTACGATAAAAAAGTAGTAAGTACCTATTAAAGACCGTAGTGAGGGAGGAGGGAGCGGAGCGAGCGCAGAAAAGGAGCGGCCAAAGTGGTCACAAATATCTGAACAAACACCTCTATTGTCAAGACGATAAACTGCAAGTTTAGATATTTGTGAGTACCCTGGCCGCTCCGATATATTTAATGGCGACTGTACAACAAAGAATATAACCCACATTGTGTTGACGACGAAGGGACCCCTTTATTCCTTTAGCCGGGTCGGCAGTGTCCATATGACACCTTTGGAGTTGCAGGCGTCCATAGGCTACGGTAGCTGCTTACCATCAGGCGGACCGTATGCTTGTTTGCCACCGTCTTGGTGTTAAAAAAACATAATTCAACATGGCGTATTTCATATAATTTTAAAAAACTATACCGGCATCATGTCCTCTGCGCTGGGCACAGCCGGCAAGGCATATGCAATGTCCAACGTTTCCTCAGAGACATCTGGTGGCGAGAAGACCTCCAGATTGCCCTGGCTGTTGAACCTGCCCAGCGGACCCAGGTCCTCCAGATTAACACCGTCCATGCTGCAATAACAAAATGTAAAGCAAAAAAGCAGTGGCCGATGAGAGACATTAACTTTATCTACAGCAAGACAGACTTTTTCCTATAGGACTACGCGTATCATAACATAATAGGCTTTAAGCAAATTGTCTATTGTCGGGGCTTATGTCGGAATATTGACCTGCGTATATCTTTTCGATAAAAAAGTAGCAAGTAAATGTAAGTATAATCTGCTCTTCCCTCGCTGCCAAATCTGAAATGTTAACACACACAGTACACATGCCATGGCCATGGTATGTATACAGACAAGTTATGTGCTCATTTTTTTTTACAGACCTCCCATTTATTGGATCGCCGAAACGAGTTTGGTGAGTTAGAGCCACTAGAATTCTACTAAACTCCTTAATTAAGTGTCGTGGTTTATATGGGAGCTCATACATTCTACCACACTATTCTTTCCGGACAGACTTTTCTAGATAGTCGACGAGAGATTGACTGATATCTTATCGTATTTTTTGTTAGATATCTACGACGCCGAGTTCGACGCCGCCACCGAGGACGCGCTCCGCGAATGCGCGCGCGTCTCCCAAGTGGTCGCCGCGTACAAAGACAAGTTCGAAGCGTTCGCGTCGCCCCTACTGGCTCTGAGAGTGGTTCAGGTCACGCTGTACCTCTGCACTCTTCTGTATGCTGCTAGTGTGGTAAGAGACAAACAGTTTAAAAAGGTTAAAAAATATGTGGACGAGTTTAGTGCAAGGGACCACTTTGTCGATTTACAAGGATACTTTTTTCTTTCACTAATAGATAGTGCATATTGAGTAATTTAAGATAGTAGGTACTTAGTAACTCCATATCGACAAAGTGGTCCCTTTGACACGTATAATTATGCAAACATGTGAGAGTGATGGCCACGCTGGTCAAATTTATGACGCGACGATGTTCGCGCCACTGAATGCGTCGCTGGATATATGCCACTGAGACCGTAGGGCGTAAACCAATCAGAACGTTGCTCAGATCCTTTTGACGCTTGTCGCTACGCTACGCTATATGCCAAACTACTTATACAGAGTGTTTCCTGTAACACGAGCAATAAATTAAACCGTAGATTCTACTCCTCAAACAATAAAACTTTTGTTCAACAACTTTTAAAAAATATGTATTTTTTAGATTGTCTCTTTTTCATACAAACTAAATAGTATTTTCAATGTACGTTAAAATCCGTCCAATTGACATTGCTTGTCAGTCTTGTCACCCTACAGACATAATCAATTTCGGAATACATTGCGTGTTCGAATAAACTTTAAAGTGAAATAAAAATCAAACCATAAGTTATTTTTAAAAGTTGCTGAACAAACGTTGTCTGGTTTGAGGAGTAGAATCTTCGTTTTAATTTATTGCTCCTATTACAGGAAACACCCGGTATACCTACTAACTTAGGGGGCCACCGACTATCTGTCCGCCTGACGATATAGGCCTGTGAGTTAGAACAAAAATTTGACAGCTCCGAACTAGTGATAGGTCAATATCGTCAGGCCGACTGATAGTGGGTGGGCCTCAAGAGATCTGTACTTATTATAAAAAATGGCGGGTAATTTCGAAAGTTCACTCTTATTACAATGGGATAGGAGCTATACTTGAATGATCGTCGGAATTTCACGCTTTGCGAAATTACCTGTATGCATCTTAATGCCTAATTTTTATTTTGTTACAGAAATTTGAACTGATTACTGTGGAGTACCTGGCCGCTGTTGCATTGGACATATTCGTGTATTGCTACTTCGGCAATCAAATTATTTTGCAGGTATACATACCTATATAAATAGTTCCTTTCTTTTATAATGTGGCTATGTATTTTTGCAACCTACCGCACATAACCCCTAGTTTCGTAACTGGACAGAAACGAGGAGCTTATGTAGGCACTCAACACACCTAAGCTGAATTAAGCAAATTCGTAGACAAAATGCTTAAATTCATAGAACAATTTAAGCATTTTGTCTATGAATTTGCTGAATTCAGATCAGGTGTGTTTTGTGCTTTAAACCTCACCAGCTGTTCACCATTACATGACTAAATTCGATGTGATGGATAGAGGATCGTCTGGTGTAATTGGAAGCATGTCGGACCGGCAATCCGAAGGACGCGGGTTCGAATCCCGTAATGTTCCAGAGTTCTTCACAGTTTTTCATTGTAACGGAGATATGTTTCCAATTTGTCTTATTTAAATTGTTTTTTTTTCCTACTTGTAACTACTTCAGGCAAGCCGTGTGTCTACAGCGGCCTACCAAAGCTCCTGGCCGGCCATGGGAGTCCGCGCTCGGCGACTAATATTGAACATACTGCTAGGCAACAAACGGCCAGTCATCATGCGCGCCGGCCGGTTCCTGCCCATGGACTTGCATACATTCGTTGTTGTAAGTTAGTCTGTGTGTTCGTCTGTCTACAGCCGCCTACCAAAGCTCCTGGCCCGCAGACTTTTTTTTTATATACCACGACGGCAGCAAACAAGCATACGGCCCGCAGTAGCAGCATGGTAAGCAGTTACCGTAGCCTATGGACGCCTGCAACTCCAGAAGATTCACATGCGCGTTGCCTACCCTTTAAGAACCTATACTCCTTTTTTGAGGACTAATACCCTATATTAGGGACAGGGCCCTTTCTTTCGTTATTGTAAGTAATCAACGCCAAAAATATGTATACACTTGAACCTTATTATAGTGGAGTAAGGCGCCAAAGTTTATACATATTTTTGGCGTTGACTGTACCAAGGATCGCCTTCCGAGGCAGGTCATGCTTGGCGCAGTGGCGGGTGCAAAGAGGAGTATTGGCCGACCGCTGCTTCGCTTTAAGGATTGCGTTAAGCGTGACCTGATCTCATTTAACATCGGCCATGGAGATTGGGAGAAGCTTGCTGACGACAGGGACCAGTGGCGTAATATCCTCAGGGAAGGCCAGAAACTGCATGATGGGATCTGGTTTGACAAACTAGCCGATAAGAGGGCGAAACGGCAGGGTTGTAACACCAGCACATCAGTTGCAACATTTAACTGTGCAAACTGTGGGCGCGCTTGCCACTCCCGTATTGGTTTGTACAGTCACCAAAGGAAGTGTCTAAGTTGATTTTGGACATTGCGTCTAATCGTCTGCCATAGACGTTACAGGCCAATGATGATGATGATGTACCAAGGATATTAAAACCTATGGAGAAACCGCTGACCTCACTGCCACCCGTACTTTGCAGTAAGTTACCGTCGAATTTGCTCGACAGAAGTCGTTGAGCTATTGTCATGGGAAAGGTATCCTGGTGGAAGATTCGCCAATCCAACGTGACGTCATGAGATTCAAATTTTGCATTTTATACCTTTTTATTTAGTTTTACACGTATTTTGAACATCCACTGGATGATTTAACTTTTTCGGTACTTACCTGGTGTTCTTTTTCAGATAATCAAGACTTCTTTCTCCTACTACACTCTACTAGACAAAATCAACAATCATTAGTCAGAATATTGGTGTATCCTAGCGCCGCTCACTGATTCTAGTCAATGAAATTTTAACCAAACTACTTTTAGAGGACTAAAATTCCATTGACATACAATTTACATGAACCACTCCATTGATTGATAATTTTCGTTGGACTCTATTGCTTAGGTGATAGGGGTAATGGCTGGTAACTATACCTACTACCAGCAGCAAGTGAGTATCATTGTAAAATAAAACGGATACACTTACGGCACTTTAGTCCCCGAAACATCTTGCGCGAAGTGACTAAAGTGCCGTTTTATTCAAGGGACAAAACACACCTGTGCTGAATTCAGCAAATTCATAGACAAAATGCTTAAATTTGTCTATGGCCTCCATACAAGTTTAAGCAACCATAGACAAAATATTTTAAACCATTTAAACTGGATTCTTTAGTTACAAAATTAGGCGCTTCGAGATAAAGACAAAACATAGACAGATTTAAGCATGTTGTCTATGAATTTGCTGAATTCAGCTCAGGTGTGTTTTCTCTCTTACAGTGTTAGTATGTGTCACGAAAGTTTAAATTTAATAGCAAGGGAGTATATTTTTATATCTATTCATCAGGCGGCAAAAGGAAAAAGTATTATGATATGATTAACACAAGGCACAAATAAAACGATAGAAATTCGGAAAGTGTTTTATTTACGAAATTAATATACAATCTTGTTCATACATGAATCGCAGGTGGCCCTGAATTCGCATAAAAGAAAGACATTCAGTTGCTTGTAGCGCGTCTTATACAACCTTTATTAATCCTTTGAACGCCAAGAGCCATTAAAGTGGTCGGTACTGTCGTGCCTGCCACGCCAACGACCACTAAAGTGGCTATGGCATACGCTGTCAGAGCAATTTTACTGTTGACAGATAAGGTTTAAATTCGTGTCTCACTAGTTGAGATGTTGGCGTGTATGCCACATTTTGATGCGAGAGAGAAAGCGTTCAAAAGGTTAAGGCTATCCCCTTCAACGCCAAGGACGCCTATAGTCGTTGTAATGTGCCGAAGAATGGCACTTTTACTGTGGCAATGTGTGAGTGATGTTATAACAAATGGCGGTGAAAGGGCACCTTATACTGTGAACATCATACAATACTAATGGAAACCTAGTTTCTGCTAGATAAATACTAGAGCGATTGAATGGCTAAATACAAACGTGTTTTTAATAACTCTTCAAGTGGCATAAGTAAGTCATTTATAAGTTGTTGGAATTTTGATTTAATTTCAATTAATCAAAAAGCAAATTTAAATGACCAAGGGTTAAAATCCTCATCTAAAACGCTTCAAATGTTAACCTTTTCTTAAGTAATTCAGCTTTCTTAAGTAATTTCAAAGAATTATAAAGGCTTTTTGCATGCCGAGTTTGGCATGCGTCTCTATAAAGGACAAATGACAGTACAAGGGTTTTAAGCATTACTTTCTAAAGGTCTGACAGCATTAAATAAGCCAAATTATTTAAGCCTTGAAGAGGCAGGTTTTTCCTACAAAAACGTTTCTACAGTATTTATAAATTATACAGCTTAAGGTTGTATAAGAGTTGTGTAGCTATAAGCACTATATCAGTTGCTAAGTCCGACCTATACGGGGGACGGTACATTATTACTTTTGTTCTGCCTTACTATGCGTCGTACATTATTTATGCTTACTACTTATTATACTTTATCAATTATTTCCAATATTATCATTACATCTGTCAATCGACTTTTAATTTATACTGATCTCGGGTACTATCGGATAATGGCATGTTTACACGGGTCCAGTCTCCTCGGCTTAATGTTTGTAGTGTTTTAAGATTGGCTTACACTCAAATATCTGAACTTGTAGGGACATCATTGTTTGACATTTATATGGAGATGACGGGTAAGGGACCAGTGTAATCGCGCCATTAGTTACCTAATTTAATCTCCATGTTGTGGGGCCTTACATCCGATTAGTAGAAGAGATCAGAGTGACGCGGTTCAACATTGACACTGGCATTCGTGACGTCATTTCGTCGCTGACGAACTTCTAAATGAAGAGCCACCTACTTGTGTTATTGAAATAGAGGCAATACTCAATTCGCGGCGTATATTTTTAACTGACCATTTAGAATTTTAAGAGAAAGTTTTGGGGTAACTTATGTTTCTAATCTGTGCAGTTAAATGAGGTTTAGCATATAACAAATGCGTTTTTGATACATATCAATAGTGATATAAAATCCTCCTCTAAAATACACCTAATGACATAATGTTAAGATTCACTTCGTAAATATTATCGGCCGATACTGTTAGAGCGGAACTCATTTCATCAGCGCGTTTCCAGTCAGTTCAATAATACAGTGTCAACATAGATCCCGCACTAACTTACATCATAGAGTAATTCTCTATGCTTACATTAACCAGTTGGATATTGAATACACAAGCACACATAATTACGCAGTCATACAGACAATTACATTTTGTAGCATTCACGAGACATCCGTCCACATTTTTAAAATACGCAGAACCCGGGCTGATTACATTACTGTTTTTTTAATAAACTACGCGCGACACTGGCAGAGCTATTATACAGGGTGGCATTTGAGCCGTGATCGAAATTAAGATCGCCGATTTAAAGCGATAATTAACAAGAAGCGATTAACATAGCTTTTATAATATTAACTTGACAAATCGGTTTCACTAGCATTTTGAAATGTCTAGTTAACAATTTAAAAATCAACCAGTCAGTTTCGAGTCCTGATCACGTTAAATGTCACCCTGTATGACTACTGTAAAAAATCTCTTTTAAGAGTTAAGCCTTTAAAGAAAATCGTTACACAAATCGCCATAGACAAGACAAATAAATACGAAAAGGATGGCAACATTGACGATTTGACGCTAGCTCTTATGCTCATGTCTAAAACGCTGAACACAATTTTCCAGCAATTGTTGATCAATGCGAGCAATACAGAACTTTACGTCGACCATAATAGAGAACGATTTACAACGCAACGGTATTGTAAATAAGACTTGATTGTTAAAATTTCATTTGCGAAAAAGATTTAAAACAAAAGACAATGGAAAGTCCATAAGTAAAAAATACAATTAAAGAGTGCACTCTATTGACGATTGCAGGTCGTTTGAACTACGCAACGAGAGACGGTCAATGCTAGAAAGGACTTAGGCCCGAAGGCTAGGCCTAACGCTTACAAACTATCGGATCTTAATCCGAGGTCGTTATATCTAAGAAGAATGCTCTCTAAAGAGACGACGTTAACAAATAAAATAGAATTTTACTGTATTGATAGCCACCCTGTATATACAGGGTGGTAATGATTTTGTGTGCGATTGTCACCATATACAGGATGGTAAGTAAATGAAGATTTAGTTTGTTAACGTCCAGGTAAGTTGACCCTATGGGGCGGTTTGGCACGTCCCGGGTGCCAATAGAGTACACGGAGGGAGCGGGTCCATGCGGGCGGCGTTAGCTGCGGGGAAGGAATGTACCGTGAGTTGGTGCCCATTTTATAAAAACTTGGTCTCACCACTTCTTTTATTTCAACAACTTTATGAAGTACTTACTCAGAATCACAAGTTCCTTTTATCCTCATTTGAGAAAAAGGTACCATTTTTTACGTTACTTCAATGACGTTAAGGGAATGATAGTAAAGAAAAAGTACGAACATTTTAGGATACTTTTTCCTCGATCCACAGACCTTCTGATTCTGTAGAACTCACAAATATTTTTGAAATTAAAAAGAAAAATGGTGGGGACTTTTTATAGAATGGCCCTTGTGATAAACCAAACGTAAAAAACAATGGTTGGATGTTGACATGACATAAAAATATTTACGATGAATTAGAAAATAAAATACTTAACTTTTAGTTTGTAAAGGTAAAGAAACATAGTAGGTAAATCCAACGATTGTTTTCTCAACAAAATGGGAAGAGAATTGAGAAAAGGAGTATTTAATAATAATTGCATTGCCAGATACAATTGGCTGTAACAATGGTTAAGCTAGAAAGGTGTTCAGATTGATATCGACACGGTGTTGTTTCAATCACGAATAATGATATTAATGATATTGTTTGTGTACTAAATGAGTATCATTAGACCGCCAGCATAAAAAAATTGTAGACATATATATATTTTCAGAATTAAAAATATATGATGAAAAGGATAAACCCCGTTAAGGGGCTCCAGGCGTTTCTCATAAAACGTTTTTAGTAGATATTCCTACATCTGTATAAATGATAGAACTATAAAACAAACAGTTATCACTTATCAGTTCTTCAATCTTTTATCTCTATTATGTAAAGTAACAATTTTGAAGAAAAAAGGAAAACATATTTGTCTAAAATCATTTTTTTTTCGATATTTTAATGTCGTTACGTGTAGAGAACACATTTTTTAAGATTTTGTTTGTCTTAAACCATTTTTTTTCGATATTTTAATGCCGTTATGTGTTCTACATCTATAACTGACGGACTAATTATACCCCTTCCCTACTTATACGTATAGTATAGTGTCGCACGTGTTGGTGCTGGTGTATACTCACTTCTTCTTGTTCTTGGGCTGCGCGCGCGGCGGCGTGTTGGGGCGGCCCATGTTGAGGCCGGAGTACAGCTTGCGCTTGTCGGCCGGCTTCAGGATCTGGAACGAGCACATCAGCGTCTCGTCCACCGACATCAGCGCGCCTGGAATGTGTAAAAACAATATTATATTAACAAGTTACATTACAGCAGAGGCTGGGAAAACAGTAGCTACCACTTAGCGAAGAACTCGTAACCGTCCTCGACAACTTGATGCGCGCGGCAGATCAGGTCAAACTAATGCTTCGACAAGAACTTCGTGGTGACAGTCAGTTAGCTTACCCGCGTTGTCGAACTCCCCGCAGTAGTTGGGCGCGGAGAACAGCGTGACCAGCTGCCGCTTGGCGAAGAACTCGTAACCGTCCTCGACAACTTGATGCGCGCGGCAGATCAGGTCGAACTCATGCTTCGACAAGAACTTGCCCACCACCTGCAATGTCAAAATAAGTTTTATTGTATGTACACCCAATGAACCTAAAATAATTATAATTTGACCAAAAAAAAACCGACTTCACTTTGGATCCGCTTTTTCAAGAGGAAATGCCCGAGTTGCTGTAAAAAAAAACCCTGAAATCACTATAGGTGTGACTATAATTGTTGAAGAGTTCCCTCGATTTCTCCAGGATCCCATCATCAGATGCAGACCTGGTGACAATGGGACCAACTGCGAAGACAAACAAAAAAAGAATTTTCCAAATTCGTTTAGCCGTCTTCGAATACATAAAAAAAACAAAGATTCCGACGAATCGATAGCCTCCAACCTCCTCCTTGGAAATCTTGAAGTCGGTTGATAAAAAAGCATCTTTAACCTTTTAAGGCCCTTGCCTTTATTCAAATACTGAGTTTCCAAGTTATATTCACATCCCTGAAGTTTATGTATAGTTATCCTGCAAGCAACAATAAGCATGATTGAGTTGGGTACATCAGTGGCTCGCATGTTTTATCGGATCTATGCTTACTAAAACCGCACAGTCCATCAACCTCCTCTAGTGATTTGCATCCTAACACATAGTGATCCTGACGCAGCAATCGTTCTTGACCCAGCTGATGGTGTCGCTCTACATGCAGCGCAAGCAAGGTCTCTCGAACTCTAGTGACGTACCTCTGTGCCGAAAGTGAAGCTGACACCGCGGTCGTTCTCGCCCCAACCGGTGGTGTCCTTGTCGGGGTCGGACCACAGCAGGTCGCACAGCAGGCCCTGGTCGGGCACGTCGGTGGGTCGCATGATCCGCCGGATCTGCTCCATGGCCTGCAGGTCCGGGGAGAGGCCGCCGTGGCAACAGAAGATCTTCTCGTCAACTGGAATAGAAAGAGAAGGTTGTTTAGTATTGGGGATTTAAGACATACAACAGCAAAGGTGGTATTTAGGTGGAAAGTACACGGATTTACGAGAAAAAACTAATTTTATAAAGTTGATTTTCAAGGCCAGATCGAGGAGAACACAGTAAAAGATAGCAAAAACCGCAATGCTGACTTAGTATCGCCTAGCTAGAAGCTAGAAAGAATCATTATTTACAAAGCAATCAAAGTGCTAATAAGAATGTCAAAGAAAATTTGTTGCCGAGACTCGCAATCAATTCAAACGAAAGCCGTACAAAATTTGAAGCCAGCTAAGGCAGCATACACTGAATCTCTATAATCGAAACATGTCTTAATTAAAGGCCAGAACACTACCGGAAAAGTAGGTCAGTACGTTTACTAGATAGGTTTCAGTTTCCATTTCCTCAATTAATTTAATCCTATTAGCGTTATCTATGCAAAGATAACCTTCCGTTTCCGTAACCACATTAGTATTCACGAGCATGTAATAATAAAGTGTGACCTAAATAAAACCCCCACTGGAAGCATCCAGGGGATTAAGCCGCGTAGGCTCGTTCCGGGCGAAAGGATGGGTGAACATTTAATAATAAGCTGTCGAAAATATACACTAGGTTTTTGTAGCGAAGGTAGACGATAAAAATAGCATCAATTGGAAACTTTTGAAGGTGTAATATGAGAATAGAAATCGAATCGAAGCAATTACTAAATTTAGTCCTTTTAGATGCTTATTCCTCGGAATCAATAACAAACATTCAATTTAATTTAGTCTCAGGCCTTTACAATCCTTGAAATGAATTGTCAGAAAAGTAATTGTCTTTTAATAATTTTAATGCTCGTAGGCTACAAGAACTATTAGTATAATTTGAATGCCCGCCCGAGCAACCTTTTCTTGCTTAAATTGAAATGAAAGTCCAAGATTCCCGAACGACCTCATCTTAATTAATAATTTCGTTAGCATCTACGCTAGACTTGATTGGCTTATGAATAAGTTATAAAACATCTAGTTTCAGCTAGAGCTCGTTAAAGCCGTATTAATATTTCTGTATTGAGTCGACACTCGATATGAGACGCGTGTGAAACTTAGACGGAGATGGTAAGTTATTGATAGCGAAGCCGCAAACATATCAATCTTGCCGGTATGAATCCATCAAGAGTCCGCGGCTTTATTGTTGAGATAGATTAATAGGTGAACACTTTCGAGTGCCTTGATGGGACGTTGTTTGGTTATGCAAATTGTGAGAGCAATCACTTTATTGTGGTTAGACAACCATGAACAGATAGTATCGGCGAGACGTGGTTAGAACTAGTTTCCTTTGACCAGGGCTCGTAGCCAGTTGTCGTAGAAATAAAAACAAATAACCCAATACACGAATCAGTCTCTTAGAGCTTTATGTAGGACTCAATAATGTACCTATTTAGGTAGTTTAATTACCCTAAAGAACGAAAAAATACCGCTTGTAGGACAGGTGTCCTAGACAATTGTAAGATACTTCTTCTCCCAATCTGCGTTAGCTTGCATATGGATTTGTCTTTACGTCATACTATTGGAACAAAAGAAACATTCTTTAAAAATAATACGTCTACGTCACAATTCCCTAAGGCTTCTTTTGTTAATATAAAAGGGGAACTGTGTAGAGGTATAAATTGAAGCAGCACATTTTTCAGTCATTTCCGTCGCAATCCACTAACGAGTTTAAGTTCTCGGCTCGACGTAATCCTATAAGCCGGAGTTTCAGTGTATATTCAGGGCATTCAGGGCCTTTACTTATCTCGTGTTTCAAACACATGTACAGTCACGGCTGAAAAATGGATACATTTAACGTGACAAAATATGTAGCCATAACTCTATTACCAAGGCGTAAATTCTTGGATGTATGTTTTTGAAATGTTAAAGCAACTCTAGGCCATGTCGCGCCAGTCTTGTGCTAACCGTGCCGGCAGTGTAATCATGTACATCGCCTAATATCCGGTATTTGAGTTTACCACTCATATATTAAAACGATAAAATCTACCACGGGCACCACGGCACGGACTCTGCTCTGGCGCGAGTAACGCACGCTTTTATGGGGTACCCTTCAATATCAATACACCTACTCATTTAAAGGTTAAACCTCTTTGATACCTACTAGATGTGCGATCGTTTCAGTTTGAGCTCTTATCTGCTTGAGGCGTGCACGGATTACATAGCAGAGACCCTGCGACCTTTATAGAAATCGAGGGTTCAACGAACGAGTATAAACTCCGAAAGTCGTCATGTAACAGTTAGGTACACAATGATCAAATCACTTTGTTATTATTAGTCTATGAATAACGTTGTTTAACGGCAGTGTTATGTTTAGTTTTCATTCTTGCTTTTGCGATCAAACTTGGGAGCCTGTTTCCAAAATAGATTGGTTATCTACTATTGAATTTCAGTTGTGTATCTTCTAAACTAAACGTGTTTTATAAACACGATCGATAGAACAAGCTCATTAACATATTCTAGTCGAAGGCGAGCATTCATTAATTAACGTATTAATTATTGAAAATTGCTTTTATCTTCCACTTCGTTAGCATTGTTCAGGTTATTAATCGAAGTCGAAATTGTTTTACCTTTAGACCAGATATTGTTCAGTCGCCATCAGACGTATCGGGGCGGCCTAGGTGGTCACAAATATCTGAAAAATGCCTCTAATGTGGCGATGAATGCATGTTGAGATATTTTTGATGGCCGCTTCGATATATTTTATTTATGACGACTGTACCTACTGACTTTATTTTGGCTTCAATCAATAATCCTTTTTTCTTTTGGTAGTTGGGTAAGAAGTAGCATTTTCCCATACACATTTTGCGTGTAGTGTTGAACTAGCATTGAAATTGTCATTATCTTTAGCTTGTGGAAGTTGGGCAGGGCAGGTTCTATCGCCGAGGGTCTTAATCTCTTTTCATTGTCGTCTTTTAGCACCCCAACTAAACCTTACATATAAATATAAAATTATCTTTGATATTGAACGCACATTCTACTGACTAATTCAATTAGAGTGGTAAAATTCCACTAAATTGTGATGAATCACACAACAAGAGTTGATAACCTAAGGGTCCTAAGGTAATCTGCAAGGCGCCATATGTGTCAAGTGTATGATAGCGTTCATTACGATAAAGTAAATATTGTCTATTTATAATATTGTTATCTGTGCTTGGACATCTGCTACGACATGACGAATTCATTAAGAACATCAAAGAAGGTAGAGTTGAAGCAGAAAGGAAGTCAGGAAAGCATACATGGATCAAGTCAAGGAAAGAATAATCATCGTGTCGTATTAGGCTATCAAGGAGAAGGCAAAGGACAGATATACATGGAAATTGCTCCACGACAAGAGCCCAGCTCTAAATAATTGATGATGATGATGTCTATTTCAAATGTAAATACAAAATGTAAAAATGTTATTTTTCTTAAACTACCTTGGTTGTTTATTTATCCCTACCTTATTGGTTACTTTGTTAACATTATGTATAATAATGAACCTCCAGGTCTTTTTGTATTTTTTCTTTTTTTCTGTACACTGTGTACATCATATGTAAAATGTTTATTATGACTGTTTGTGTTCTAAATAAATAAATAAAAAAATAAAAAACACCTATTTGCATTATCAAATACTTTAAAAGAAAGTGTATAGATAACTTTTTATTACGAATTATTGATTGGCAATCATTGCAATCAAGAAATATAGTCAACATACACAGATTAAGAAATGAAGTTGTCACAATTGTATTTGAGAGAATATACCATTTCTAAGCGGATAGTTAAAATAGCATATCAATTTAGCGTTTCCTGCTAAAGAGTGTAAGCGATAAATATCGTAATGCCTTGAACTTGTGTTACATCTCGGACCCGGGTAGTCGATTACGGTAGCGTAGCAATCAATTGTAACTCGATTATCGGCATACCCCGGTGTTTTCGGTGCGGGAATGTTATACACTAGCCAAATAACAGGTAAAAACTGTAAAAAACTATACTAATTTAACATTTCTAAGCACATTTGGACCTTACTACCTACGTTTCATTCATAGTTTGGTAATTACTTTACAATAAACAAAGTTATAAATACACGAAATCATTCCCGCACCGAAAACCCCAGGGTATGATTATCGGAAGCCTGAGCGTTGTTGACAGCGGGAAATCGACTAGGATTGTTCGCCGTAAGTGCTTACTTTATCATTATCACCTACCAAAAATATTAAGAGAACTTTTAAGCTAATCAAATAAAAAAGATGGAAATGGAGATTCCGACTTTCAAGCTGTAGGTCTCCGGTTCAAACTTCGGGTCGAAACAAGGAGTTTTTCGGAATGAATCTATGAAATAACATACTTCATATTTACCATTCGCTTTCGGTGAAGGACAAACTTGTGAGGAAACCAAGACAAAAATTCAAATGCTTTGGCTTCAGAGCATCGTAAGGATTATTTATACTTATTCCAATACCTCTAGGTGGGCGAAGAGGCTTTTACCCAGCAGTTTGACGAATATAGGCTGAATTATTATCGTATTGAAGACGCTGGATGCAAGTCGCTTCCGACCTATACTTATGGAGGTCCAAAGGGGAGGCCTATGTTCAGCAGTGCACGTCTTATGGCTGAGATGATGATGATGATTATTGGATTGGAAATATGATCAAGAAATCAGCACAAAGGAGTATTTATTATTATTAGGTACCTCCTTAATAATAATGGAGTCACTCAGACTCCATATATCAAAGGATTCATATTCAATCTGCTTATAATTTCATGATACTGTTCCATTTTATAGCTTCGGCCGTCATAAAACAAGAACCATGACTCTTTTGGGGCCACTTTATCAAACCTGACCGCAAAAAACATAGCGCCGAATTTTCCTGCGAATTATTTAAACTCACAACTTAGTTGTGGACTCCAGAAATTCTGCAAAGTCAACATCGAAGTAGTGGAAGTTCGGACAACTTTACGAGTCGAAGAATAATATTTTTGCAAGATTGTGGGACGCGAGATAAACAAACAATGCTTACAAAGTTGGAAGCCGAAGGTAGAAGATCAGTGAAAACAATACCAAACGAAGCGGAGGTAAGATCTTACAATAGTTGTACAGAAAGGAAGGATTCATGATTAGACAAATTATCTGTTGTTAAAACGCAGAGAAGTTTAACGAAAACAGACAAAAAACGGTGACTCGGATTAATAACTGGCCCGGAAATAACAAATGTTGATTATGACGATGTCAGAGTTGGGTGTGAGCCAATTGCTCGTGATGATACTGATGATTAAACCATTAAAGCACGGCAAGTTAACGCACGTGTGCCTGTTATGTCTATGTAATTGTTTGCAATAAGTCCAAGCGATTAGATCACAGTGATCGGCTCCACCTACGTTTTCGTTTCCTAATTCGTTTGTAAGCAGGTATATACTTTTCGAAAATGATCCCAAACTTTTGGATTTATCTGTCTTTGAAGTTTGTCTAAATAACAAAGAAGCAAACTTATTTACTTTGAGAACCAGTAAAAAGTGTGGACGGTAGAAACATAACTTAAACACCGTTTTGTCTCTTGAGAAAAATAAATACTAAGAAAGTTTAAGCTAAAGTTACATGGAACCTAAAACAGTTTAGTAAAATATGTTAGTAGATCATTAGTGAAGTATCCCTAGAAGGGAAAGTCTAATAGGGTTTTAGCTTTAGTATCGAGCAAACTCACAACTTAGTTGTGGACTCGAGAAATTCTGCAAAGTCAACATCGAAGTAGTGGAAGTTCGGACAACTTTACGAGTCGAAGAATAATATTTTTGCAAGATTGTGGGACGCGAGATAAACAAACAATGCTTACAAAGTTGGAAGCCGAAGGTAGAAGATCAGTGAAAACAATACCAAACGAAGCGGAGGTAAGATCTTACAATAGTTGTACAGAAAGGAAGGATTCATGATTAGACAAATTATCTGTTGTTAAAACGCAGAGAAGTTTAACGAAAACAGACAAAAAACGGTGACTCGGATTAATAACTGGCCCGGAAATAACAAATGTTGATTATGACGATGTCAGAGTTGGGTGTGAGCCAATTGCTCGTGATGATACTGATGATTAAACCATTAAAGCACGGCAAGTTAACGCACGTGTGCCTGTTATGTCTATGTAATTGTTTGCAATAAGTCCAAGCGATTAGATCACAGTGATCGGCTCCACCTACGTTTTCGTTTCCTAATTCGTTTGTAAGCAGGTATATACTTTTCGAAAATGATCCCAAACTTTTGGATTTATCTGTCTTTGAAGTTTGTCTAAATAACAAAGAAGCAAACTTATTTACTTTGAGAACCAGTAAAAAGTGTGGACGGTAGAAACATAACTTAAACACCGTTTTGTCTCTTGAGAAAAATAAATACTAAGAAAGTTTAAGCTAAAGTTACATGGAACCTAAAACAGTTTAGTAAAATATGTTAGTAGATCATTAGTGAAGTATCCCTAGAAGGGAAAGTCTAATAGGGTTTTAGCTTTAGTATCGAGCAAACTGACTTGTAATGATTTCCCAAGCGGCGCAAATGCCTCGGGATTAGGTACTTTCTCCCCAGCCGAGCAGTAAATATAATTAATTATCTCGAGTAAACTTTGCCCGATGCCGAGTAAATATTATGCATTTTGAATTGGTAAGATAACAGCTATCAGCGGAAATATGCTTTCCTAATTTGTCCATTCATAACAACAGAAAAGTAGTTAACAAACGTGGAAACTACCCCGTGGAATCAGACTGGAGTCAAAACAGTTTTCACAACAACTCCAACGTCATTGTCACTGCCAAGTCGGTGTAATGTTTGCATATAAGTACAGCCTGTAATATTCCAAGTTTTACATAGAAGTGCATCAACTATAGTTACAAAGACAGGCCTTTCAGGCTTTCTGTAGCTGTCATTTGTCTTAGGAAGGGATTTATAAAATCAAGGGAATCTTTCAGAAGGCATCCTCTAGGCAGAGTGAGGATTCTGTTTAGAATACAATAATTTTACGACTTATGAATATAGGTACGTTAAAACCAATATTCCCTTCACGTTTTTCGCGGTCGAATATGAATAGCAGTTGAATAGTCGCAATGAGCCCCCTTGAACAAAGTTAGACTTTTTCTATTCGGAAGAACTTGAGAACTTGACCAAGAACATGTTGCTGAGTTGAGCAGGAGCGTAGTTATCTTATTCCGTACGATTCGAATTTATGACATACCTATCCATATTTAAGATTCACGTTTTTATCATACCATTGTTACTCGCATTGATAACGGGTTTAAGACTTTTCGTAACCATAAAAACTTTTGGGATGGCTAAAATATATCGAGGCTTCAAATAATTTTCTATTTCTTGATTAAGTATATACCGGCATAAAAAAAACTTCGTCTCAAGAGTGCATGCGCGGACGCCACGTCAGCCACGTGAGCAGTACACGTGCGCCGGCGCATTGGCTGCGATTAAACAAGAGGCGGCCTAATGGTCGCCGTAAATGGTGAGAACTGTACTCCGATCCGTCGTAATGACCGCCATGCCGAGATTGATAGTTGTTTTGTTAGCGACAGTTTAAATAGCAGATAATGGTTTTTTCACGCCACCTGCTCGGAAATGTGGCAAAAGAAGATCAAAATCCAAGCTGGAAAGTAAGCAATTGCTGTAGCATCTGAACAACCACTACAAGAATTGCTATTTTGCAGCAATGAAATGTCATAGTAGAAAAGTAAAATCCAGATGTCATTGCATTGGACCCGCCAATGAGAATCATTTAAAAGTGACTTTTAAATGATTCTCATTGGCGGGTCCAATGCAATGACATCTGGATTTTACTTTAAAATAATAAAAAGGTCTTTTTTTGGCACCACTTTTTCATTCTAAAATAAAATAAGGTTGTTTATCGAACCAATTTACTTGTTTAAAAAAAAGAAACGTCAAAATCATTCAGATCACCCTTAAGGCGTTTTTACCTTTTTAACCGTTTGTGGTTTTCTATCAAAAAGTGGGTAAGGAGTGAACCGGCTATTAGACATGGCAACTTGCAGGGCCCAATCTGTTGTGTACCCTGCCTCTCTCTCTCCCTCCTTCAGCTCCCTACGGGCCCTACCTTTAATTATACCTGCCAACCTGACAGATTGGGCCCTGCAGGTTGCAATGTCTAATAGCCGTTTGAGTCGGATTGCAGCAAACATCGTAAAACGCTTCTTAAAAGTGAAAAAAAGTAATAAAGGTGGAGCGAGAAAAATACATATTGAATTGGATAATGTTTGACTGAAAAACAAGAAAGTTGTATTTATGCAGTAAAAATTAGTTCAATAAGTGTAGAAAATGTTATTAATACGCTGGCGCCCACCGAAATTCAAGAAACTGCACAGGCGTAGAAATTTGTTATCAGTGAAATCGCGTCCTAAATAAGAAGGCCCATGAACAGTGATATTTTGTATACAATATAATATCCGACGAACAATTCATATTATGGAAGGATGGCGAAAAGAAGCATTTATTTGCAGAAAGTTACATGCTCGTTTACTTTATCGTGCTTGTGAAAATCATATGAACCGTCAATATACCTATAAATAGTATCTATTAAAGTGTTTGTATTGTTATGCCAATTAATTTTTTATTTTATTTCCTCACAGTAGTCGTGAAAAGCACTATGTAATGTCTCGGCCGAAAGCGCTATAGGTGGACTCGTATCTTCGAGGGCCTCCCCTGGCGGGTCGGCCCTCGAACTAACTCGATCCACCTATAGCTTACTTTCCAGCCTCTACAACAATGTACTATTGCTATGTATTAATAATGCTTCAGTGTCTTAATCGAGACATTGTAACCGTTTTTTTACAAATGGTTGTTTTAACAATTACATGTGCAAATAATACCGTAAACGTCACAGGTGTGCATGTATCCACACCAATCAATCTAATGCTTTGAGTCAGAATTAGTTAAAAACTATACCAACTGCAGTCCGAATCATATTATTATATCGAATAGTGCTACCCGAATGTTTATGGATGATATTATTCTTAGGTTCCCTAGCCAAGGCCCCAAGAAAACCACCGCACCCGCACATTTGACAGGTATTTGAGAAACTGAAGAACTTCACGTAACCTCCATCATATTTTTTGTTATCGGCCATACAAATCCATAGTTCCTTTAATCAATCAGCGTCGACAGGGCATCAAAGATTAAGAAACGAAAATAAACTCACGCGCTTCCAGCTCGTAGAGCGAGAAATTGTACACAAAGAACTGCTGACTGAATACATAAACGAAGACGCACGATGTATTTCCAGACGGATCGATGTAAAAATACAAATACGCAGAGGTGCTGCTAAGAACCTGTAATTTTACCATTTCTCTAGCCATCAATCGCATACTTATCTTGGCAGTCTCAAGTTCTCGTCGCTAAGTAAAAATAAAAATAAATCTACAAGTCTACTTACGTTAGGCAATTATTTGGTTTTCTCTCTGCTCCTCTAAAGGTATTCCATTGAAGTAATATTTAATATTGTATTACAAAGGCATTACACCCAAGAATATTATGATGCTCCGAATATCATCTGAATGCTCGCCTCGTCTTGATTGCTATCCCCACGCCATCGACATTTGTCATTGCGATGACAGCATGCAGCAAATAAGCATTAGAATCTTATTCATAATCAAATAGATACGATATCATTTAGTTATCATAGTAAAATGTACGTAGTTTCTACTGTTACTGACATTTTGGTCTTATCTGTTTACATTTGGCAATATATTTCAGTCTGTTCGGGTAGTCTTAGATTCCATTTTGCCGGCGTACGGAGCTCGGTACTTCCGGGCTCAGCCCAGACATTAATAACTTTCATATCGCGTGACGTCATCCACATATGCTCGGTTAGATACGCAATGGACCGAGAGAAATATTTATTGAAACGCTCTTTGCGAAGATCTGCAATGTTAGAAATGGAAATTTCTACCTTTTTAACTAAGCGAAAAATTTGCTAGTATCATTATAGTGAACGAAAAACATGAAATACCCCTTGTTTTTGAACATGTACGTAAAATAACGCTATACGACGTTACTAATAGTACATTACGCACCTAGGGCGGTAAAATAAAGAACGGCTCAGATCGCGGATATTTGTGGCCCGAACCGAAGGTAAGGGCCATAGACAAGCGATCTGAGGCCTTCTTTATTACCGCCCGTGGTGCGTACACAATTTTACGTCTTCTCCTGGGTGTAAAGTGAGATTTGCCGCTGCGCCCGTGGGCGTAAAACCTCACTTACCGCCCAGAGTGACGTAAATATATTTATTCAGTACACAAAATTACGTTAAAAACAATTTCCAGTGAAATGTTTGTTGTTACTACGGGTTATTCAGCTGTACGATATTTTATCCTAAGGGGCTATTCATAAATTACGTAATTTCAAAACAGGGGGGGGGGGGTCTGGACATCGGATGATGGTAGGATAACGTAGGAGGAAACGGGGCCATTCGAAGCATAAACGTTGGATGATTTTAGGGGGGGGGGGGGGGGGGGTCAAAAATCGATGACGTAATTTATGGACAGCCCCTAAACAGCAGAAGATGTCACTTACAATTATTAACCTCTGAGTATTTTAACAACACTACAATGATACGGACGAATAAATTTGTAAACTAAGAAAACAAATTGACTTCTATCTAAAATACTCACAATGTTTGTAAACGAATTTTCACGGGCCGTCGATTCGTTCGCCAACTTTGACACCAAATACATTTGACCAGAGACAACGAAACCGCAATTGTAAACAAATAACATAAACAAATGCTAATAAAACGTGTTTTCGTTTTTGTTTAACTTTTGAAACTGATGATTTGATTACATTGGTTTTGTTGTCAATCAAACCTGAATCTATTCATGGTTCAGAACAACTTATAGTATGGGGTTAAGTTAACTTTGTAACACTAAAAAAAAGTTTTTCATACATTTTCGTCTACCTCTCTTTAACCTTTTCTATGGAACACCTCGATTTTTTATTTATTTAGAATTGATCCCATAGAGAAAGTTGTTCAAAATCATGAACGGATTTAAGTTGTATTATCTTGTACCACGTTTTAGGTGTCACCACTACCTACAAAACTACTACTAGGTATACCTACAAAATATTATTTATTACATATATAATATACAACTTGTATGTATTTAGGTGGCCCTTATTTGTCCCCAGCACCTAAAATATTTGTTGCAGTCTGCGGAAGCACCCTTGAGTAAAGTGCTTAACTTCATGCGGTATTCAAGGACGTAGCGCCCTTTCCAAGGCAACTTCCTCCCTCATTACATCACCCTGATTTAGAACAATGGCCCTGAATATGTAGATTCGTCACTCAATCCATGGTGACATCATATAGATATCTCGCCTATCATTAAGATGTGACGTCACAATCCACGTAAGGTTCTAGTTGTTGGCACAAAGATTAGCAGTGTTTGCACCTTACGCTCCTTGGGGAAGAGAGAGGCCACAATTTCTGACCATTCGTGAAACTTATTACAACCACTTAAAGTCTACACATGGTTAGGTTGCTGTTATATGTGTCGGGTAGTTATGTCCCCTGGGGTAACGGGCGTTAGTTTGTGTAGGCCCGGAGGGTGTTTCTGAGCCACTTGTCTTGCAACAATGAATGAGTTGCGGGGACACAGGCGGATCTAGGCTAGGCTGCGTTTTGTTTATCCGCTGAGCCGTTTTATCTTTGTTACGTTAACAATGAACACTTATAGAGTAACTATTCTTCTCTTTATTAAGAAAAGGCTCCCTTTGAAATCCTTGATTCTATTCATAATTTTTACATTTATTTGTACTTAGTCAAATGTTTCATAGTATTAAATTCCGCTCTTGTTGGCTTGTTACACTATTCCCGTACTTTCCAACCCATTTAGAAAAACAAAATATTTTAGTAGCGAGGATTTCTTGTGATTTAGGATTCAATTTTATCGGGAAAGAGACTATTATTAAAATACACTCAAGGACAATCAAAATGGGTCACTTTGTATGGAAATATCTATACGAAATGATCAGTTTTATCCAAAAACTTGAAATTTCATTCAAAACTGACATTTTGTACAGAAATACCACAGCCACATTCGTTGTTCAAATTGACCCTATTATAAAGGAATAACTCTCGTTAGTTCTCAAATGTTTCGCTTGCAATAAATTGCGGCTAGGTTAGGTGACTAACATGGCATCATACATTCCAGCCTGGCGGTCTTGGGCGAGGGAAGTGAATGTTTGTGGGCTAGCTAGACATAGGCGGCAGTCCCAATGGCGAGGGCGGGACTAGCTATCGACTATCAAAAGTAGTCACTGTTATATAATTTTCAAATCCAGCTGTATTAAGTATTTTATTGTTTGTAACGAGAATATGTAGTTCTCTTTTAAGACTTATTGAAAATAACTTGGACTAACTTTTCGCCTAGACAGCGGTAGGACACCCGCCTTAGATTCCTTTATAGCTTACATACTATGTGGAAGTAAATTTAATGTTGTGTGATATGAGCCAATATGAGGGTTTTATGGTGATCTTATACGCACTAAAAGTAGTGATGTTCAAGTGAAAATGAACTTTGACGTGGTTTATAATTGTAAAAGGGTCTATAAAAATGAGAAATGACAAAACCCCTGGACGATGAATGAGATAACTGAATACAAAACTGATTTAAATGAAGAAATATCTACAATTAACAAAGTAACCTTACCATTAAATACACTATGGTACACTAGTAAATATACATTAAATTTTAAAGTATATTTACACAAACAAGAGGAAGCGGAGCGTGAAAGTGCTATCCCTTATACAAATAGAAATACTTCCGACGTCGCTATCAGGTCGGCAAAGTTTCAACGGTAAACAGTTGTAAATTACATTGTATTTAAAAACCACCGCGACCTTTTTTTAGCCTTGGAGGAGGAAATTCAAGGGGAGACAATAGATGGCACAAGTGGCATTTAGTTTTATCGGGCCACAGATAACGAAGACAAATATTGTTATCGCGTTGATGCAAACGATTGAGAAACGTCTAATCAAGGCAGATAAAAAATATTTGCATAGGTATCAATAGATAGTGAGGTGAAAACAAATATAATATTCGTTTGTGTAAACATGATGCAATTGTTTCATAAATTGGTGTAATCGTCGAAAAAGGAAAAAGTTTGAAGTTATTTGCCGTTATCGTATTCTGCTAACTGATATTCAAGATTTTGGTCGCGTCTTCTCTTTTTTTCTTTCTCTTTAATGGAAATTTTAGCTATCACTAGAAAAACATCTTGTCAAGGCTCACATAATTTGACTAAAAATCCAGAATCCTGAATTTCGCTGCTATAATATAACATCTCGAAGCTATCCCCATGTACCAAAAAACTAAATATTGGCAAAGGCGATGTCTGTCGCAAAGTAAAATGTAGTTCCTGCTTTCAACCTTGACCTTACTATATTAAATGACTGTCACGACGAAAATACGGTCGCGCCGAAGCGACAGACAGGGAAGTGGCTGCCATTTCCCAGCTTTCGAGAACCGGAGCCACATTCATAATAGGATATTGGAAGGGTATAAATAGTTTTGGAAGTTGTATGAGAATGTTGGGAGAAGGTTTGTTTACTATCTAACGAAGGGTGGTTAATGTTTTTCGATTGTTTTTCTCGGAACGTCCTGCTACTCAAAATGCTTGATAGAATTTTCAATCCAGAGTACATTTTTGTTGTGGTGAATCTTGAAGTGACGAATGTTGTTTGGCTTAACAAGAGGATCAGACCATTGAAAATGGGTATTTTGAAAGTTTTCCATGACCATGATCAACACATGAAAGGAATCAACATGTTATTGGCCAGTTCTGTACTGCGGCAATTCCCAACCCTCGACAGAACATTAAGCCCGCCGAAATAACTTGAGCAAACATCCTTTGACGTCACGTCGCCGTTACGTGTACTTTAGTAGGACAGTGAAATGCTAAATATAGCGTATTCATTTAGGCCCAATGAGGCACGAAAATTTAATTTCCCCAGCCTTCCAATATTTTCAGTGTTTCACCTTCAGAAAGCCTTTCAAAGAAAAATGAGTTTAGGTTTATTAATATTTCTAAATGATGTCTGCTTATCAACGTTTATACCTAGATACTAAGCAACGCTACCACGATCTCAAGCGCAAAAGTGATTGCGCTATCACTATACGGGTTTTGAGTTTACTAACACCTATGTCCTCGAAAGTATACAGATACACTTTACTTTCACTGAAAATCTAGTGACCAACATGAAAAGGATATTTCACGCATAAATTCCGAAAACCTCATTGTTAACATGCAGGATTCGAAACCACGCTACAACGGCCGGTTTGAAAGTCTTACACTTGTTTTACTTGGTATGAATACCCATGTTATGGAAAAAAATGTACAGATGAATTCAATTAATATTAAAACTTACTTGAATAGAGGAACTAGCCTAACGAATGTCCGGTTGCATAACTTTAATGAACGTATTCAGAACGTGGGCGCCGTGGAGGGTGGCTCGGTTTGCGTCAAATGCCCCGTAGTTGACAACGCGTGACCCACTTAGTTGGACTCCAATTTAAGCCTAAGGAGTCTTTGCCGAGAAGGAAGTTTTTTCTGTATGCCTCCTTTCATTTCACCTGCCTTTGCCACTCCTAAGAGGAACTAGGTTTTGTTGGGATTAGGTTTTGATGATACAGGAAACGGGACTAGTATTTTTCAAAGTCATCAAGAACTGTTGTGAAATATTTTAATTAACTTTTTTATAGGTTTCATGAAGGTGCCTTGCAAGCTCGCAGTTACTGTTGACATAATGATATGTACTCGTACATGTGGATCTGGATCTGGACATGAATTTTGCAGACAATTTCGAAGAAATGTGTTTTCGATAACTCAGCACGTATGTTTGGCACAGGTGGTTATGATTTGTGAAGTATTATTTCGCAATAATTTCACAATAATTAGTATCAACTGCCGGTGCTTATCTTTGAAAACTCATATGCACTTGCATATTTATTTCTTATGAAATCAAACCATAAAATAAGTAATAGGTATGATTGAAATTACTGTCATGTCATGTCTCTGATGTGGTTGTACCACTAAGATTTAAGGGTCAACTGAGATAAAAAGGATATTAACAAAAGACGTCTACATCTAAACAAAGTATTTCCCAGCCACTACCCTTGCTATCCTAAAACTGTTCTTATGTTACCAAGTTACCATAACCTTTACCGCGTAGTGTAACTACCGAGAAGCACTAGAGAGAGAGTACGCAGTCGCTAGTTCCTATCTAAACCTTTATACATAAGGTAATGGTAAAAGATCGTGACATCAGAAAAACTTGCGGATAAGGGATCCTCTCAATGTTTTTAATTCCGTAAAGCCGTAAGCGCACAATAAAAGAAATCTATAAATAGCAACAATCTAAATTCGTCCAACAATATTGCTCACGATCAAGATTAAAGCACTCGCACACGAATCATCAAAGGCTAGGAAGTAATTAAGCGTCGCGGACTTTTAAATTGAGCAATTGACTCAATGGCATAGCATCGCCTGGATAGGTTGCAAATGTACTGCAAAATTCTGTTTTGTTAAACTGCCATTTTATTGCGAGTTAAACAAGCAGAGCTCCGCGTGTTGCTTCAGTACATTGGCCAATTATATACTGTACCTTGTGTGAAAGATCGCTTCTGAAATAATAATTTTAATGTTCACCGTGTTATAATAATGTGATATTTCCGATTAAATATTTTGCGTTATCCAGCAATCTAGTACCCAATATATCGCTACTTGAAATTAATTGTTACGTGACATTACAAAATTAGCTGGATGAAAGAGCCACAATCTGAGTGGGCGCATCTGGCTTTACAAAAAACAACAAAGAGATTTAAGTATATTGGCTCGCCAGTACCGTACTGTTCTGGCAGTATAATCAAAGTTGTAGTCTCCTTTGTAGCGAGACCTAAGTAAACACTTAAATGGAGCGAATTGAAAGAAACGGTCTCTCCCCCGCAGGCGAAAAAATCAGAACGCTCTTTCGTCTAACAATCCACTATTTTCGTATCCACGGAGCCTAAAAAGGTAAAAGAGACACAAAGAAGCACTTCGCAAAGTATCCCTGCCACCTGGAAGGTTACAGCGAAAATCGAAATTCTAAGTTCGTCTCCGTTGCTCTTGCATTATTCGTCTGACAAAGACGAAGATAGACAATTTTCGGATTTCGATTTGTGAGGTAGTCACTTTGGCAGATTGATAACAAGCTCTCCTAAGGTTAACGGCGGGCGAGTGTCCGCACTGTCAGCTATTTAGCTATACAGGGGTGACCTTTGCAACCTTGTGGGGTTAAACGCCTTGTTTAAAGTTGGGTGCTTGGTTAGCGACACATGCGACATACAATGTTTGCGTTTATGGGTGTTGTTGGGAGTTGATTACTTAAGTAGGGCGGCACATGCTATCTTTACGCGACACAAGGTAAGCGCCAGTTTTACAACATAAAAGACAAATGACTACCATACTAATAGCTATGAACATCAATCCTGGTATATGTATGCCGTTTTACCACCCAATCATTTTATGCAGACAGGTACAAAATTAACAACGAAATACGAGTAGCGAATAATGCGCGTTTAAACTGAAGAGTCACCGAGCAAAACGTCAAAGTACGTACCTAAAGAGGCTCAGACTTCTGCGAACATTTAGACAGTGATCAGATAACGTGCTAAACTTTCCTACTTTAAGAGTCGGGGTGGTATGCCAGTGAAAAGCTTTGACATTGCCATATTATACGATAAAAATACGATAAGAATGAACGTCGATATGTAAAATGGGACTCTCAAATGGCGCCTTTTATGCTCGCTGTGGTAGTCGCATTTACGCAAATATGGCTCCGCCATTTCATGTGCAATATTAAGAAAAGAAGTACAATAAGAGTATTTAGGCATATACGGCGAATGACCGTATCGCCCGTTATGCTTATGAATATGATATATCAGTACGCTCCTCAATGCAATGGCATATACAATCCCTTTGCCATTGAAATTAGGATTAGACACTTGAGTGAAGAATAACGAAGACTAATCCCGAGAAATATAACATAGAATAAGTCATATCTTGATTTAGATTTCCTAACTTGATATCCTAGTAGGAAATAGAGACGGAAACATCCCGATTCCATCCCGCTATGAATGCGTTCCTAACACCGTTATGTGTTGTTTCGCAAATGTGTAATTTCGCGACGCTTGGACCAGCTGAAAGGAAACACTGACACTTGGCTACTATTACCGGAATCGTTACAATGAATCTCCTTTAATTAATATTTTGCTTACTTCCTTTTCATTGTTCTAGACAATAGTTCTCTCATAACAATTTTACGAATGGTTTTAAATGCTGCAAGATGCGATTGGAGCATCCGACAGATTTGTCAGCCGTTAATGAAATATATGAACAAATTTATTAGAGCTACCTCTTGCACAGAAGATATTCATTAATTTTGTCATACACATACAATGTACCTACACAGTATTCTATGAAATCATTAATATAAATAAAGTCCTAAGACCTCCAGCTTGATTGTGACCTTACAATAAACGGAGGATTAGCCGAATATCAAACGAGCTTATCCTCGCCGTGAGGAAAACGCGAGTAGTCATTTTATCCTTCGCCAAATTACGCCAAATGAAAATGTACGGGCTCCATCAAATTCAATCTTCACTGAAAATGATCTGGATTTTCTTCCACTAAATTGGTTTCTTGAGCGTGTTAAGGCCAAGTAATTCGAACAATTAAAGCGAAAATTTAGAGTTAATTAGCGCGGCTGCTCGCAGAGAGCTTTGTAATATTTGATACAAAAAAAAATCGTTGAAAATATATTCGCCGTGCCCGCGGTGAGTCCTGGTTTCGAGTTCAGAAAATCTGACCATGAACAAATTTTGATTTGTATTATGCTCAATTTCGAATGACTTCATAATCGTCATCATCGTCATCATCATCTCAGCCATAAGACGTCCACTGCTGAACATAGGCCTCCCTTTTAAAGGGGGGCTTTGCCATACGCGCCACGCTTGGGCAGGCGGGTTGGCACGCGCAGTTTTTTTTGTTTTTGTTGTTTAGGCTTTCGGAAGATGCTGCTGCCCATCTCCCGGTATATTCCCTTAGCGGACTCCTACTGCAACCACGGGACGATATGGTGGGGGACAATTCTAAGGCCGGGCACCCCACGGCACAATCCTCAAATCTGCTTAATCTGCTAGGTTACAGTGTAGCCACTAGCCAGTCGACCGATACAGATATAATGATTCAGTAACTCTTGCAGTGCTATTATGTTTATCCGATGAACTGTGTCGATGGCCACTCGCCATTGTGGTCAGCAAGTTACGCCAGACAGTTAACTTCGCCGCTATTCAAATACATACCGATGGTTTGTAGGTCCGGTGCGGATCGATTGTGATATTGATATAGGTCAACTGATACCAAGCTGAACTGATATCAAGAATGAAAAATAAACTGTCACGACCTTCAATGGGGAAGAAGGTGGTCTCAACAGAAGTAGCAATTTAAAAACATATAAGTAGGACCGTAGGTATGTAATCCTTAAAGTTATCGAATTTTTTTATTTTTTCAGCAAAATCACAGAGCTCGGCTCAGTATCGTTATCCATTGGTCAGTCCGTCTACTAATAATGTGCATGGTCTTTACTCGTCTGTTATAAATCGATGACTATCTACTCTGACTTTTAGCTCCATGACGCAGAGAAACTCTTATTAGTATTACTATTCTAGATAACCAATGTTTGTACAGCACAAGGCAGACCTTATCGTGGAATAAACGAATAAGGCGCTCTAAGCATCACAAGTCACTCTTGGTAAGTCTGGGATCCAGTGCTTCATGAGTGCTCTTACATAAAAGTAAACAAATAAGATCATCATCAACTAATAACTCGCAGTAACAAACATAAGAACAAGTAAAACGTGTAATAAACATGGATTCAAGCCAAAAGCCAAACGCTATGGGAAAGGTAGCATAGCATATAAAACGAGTCTTATGGGGGAAGACGTAGGATGATTTTATAACCGGGATCCTACGTTTACCTTTTAAATATCGAATGAAAACAAAAGCTATAAATATAAACGCTCTGTGTAAATGTGAAATCCCTAGACGAAACGAGATATCAAGGTCCCAGACAGATATTAATAGCTCTCTCTAACGAATTTAATAACTAAACTACCAAGTCTGTTGGAAATTTAATAAGCTTCTTTGAACCATTCAACTATTTAGTGCAGTCTGGATAAGAGAATTAGAATCTAAAAGAGGATGGACTCATAAATTATGGACAGTTTTAGACGGAGCACGGACTTGTTTATCGAGGTTAATATACGATATTTAGAAGCACTCCGTGGAAATAACAAAGTTTACGAATTTCCGCTCGGATTTTCTTATCAAACCTTATCTTATTATTGATTATATTCGTATGATTCACGAATTGTCGTGATGTGATAATGTAACGTAGCAGTAAATGAGTTGAACCATTATTTACCCTGAATGCTAAATGGAAAGTTAAGTCAACCTTGGTGTACCATTAAGTTTAGTTGCTAACCGATGAAACTGTGATGGTACTTGACACTTGACAGAACTTATCAGGCTGGTTAAATTTCACACATTGTTCAATGACCTTTAGTAGCCTTTTACATGAAACAACATTCTTCAGCGGTTTCTTAAGAACATGCTAATATTGCGTGACGTGCACTGCCAAAATATCGATTTATATGGTTGCGCTTATCAAGCATGCGTCTTTTATGTAATGTTGTGCGTGATAAGGACCACAATACGCCAGCTGATACCGTTCTTTATAATATGATCGTCCAAATAAAACGTAAACGAAGACATTGAGCGGCACGATGAACCGAATGACGCCCGATAGTGAAAACGCGCACGACACCTGCATAGTAAACTATTATTAAGTAACATGTTTGGCCGACGGCCAGGTTCGTTTGCCCATAGCAAGGGGCTCTTTCTGCATTATTAATTTAGCTAATATATGTCATATCGTAAGAACATTATGCTGATTAATATCGCAAGTAGTAGAGCTGAAGACCTGCGTTCCAGGGAGGACATTTTTATACGAAGACTTGAGCCCTGCAGGTGCAATGGCGCAAGGTCAGGGCTTGGAATCAAGTGTAGTAGAGCTTGCAACTCCGGAATTAGTTTGTATGGCCAATTTCGGAATTCTGGAGTTAGCCTATACAAACAATTCCGGAGTTGCAAGCCCTAATGTATGGTAAGTAGGTAATAGGCTGCGTCTCCGACACAATCTATCCGATTAATATTACAAAATTTGAGGATGGAATTTACTAGTAATTTTCAAATATATCGGACCGGCCAGGGTACTTAGAAATATCTAAACATGCACTTTACCGCCTCGACAATAGAGGCGTTGTTCAGATATTCGTGATCATCATGGTCGCTCCGTTATATCTGATGGCGTCTGTACGTTAAGTTTTCTTATGTGCAATAAAGATTAAATAACTTGAATAAAGAAAGGAAATGTTTCATATGTGAATTAAATTATATCTGATTTCGCCTGTGCAACGTAAAATGAAGATTGCCCATAGAACACAGTATTCGTTTGAAAAGATAAATGAGAAAGTTTATCTTTGTCAAGGAATTTATTACAAGAGAAAGAATAAAATCTTGCCATTCGTTTACGTCGGACGTCACAAGGCTTTTTCTTACAGCCTTGGAAAGAACTTAGGTGAACAAAGGCTAGGTTCGGAAAAGCGTTAAGATCAGGCATTGATTGATAGCTTTCCTGTACAGTTATTTTATATTCTCCGTTAGTGTTTTCCGCTGTATTTCCTTAAAAGACAACATTCGACACACGTGTGTGGCCTGAAGTTGATTTATGGGTGCCTTAAAAGATGCAAGGCATGAACTTTCCTGCACGAACATCCTCGCGAAATCATCACGATTTTTGGACAATGCGAAGTACATCAGTTCCGTGAAACACAGGCAAGAGACAGGTTTGAACTCACGACCTTCCGATTGAAAGTGCACGCCAGTCGACCAACGCCAACGCTTCAAATAAAACGGAGAGTGTGTTTTAATGAAGGTTTCCTGAAATCCAGGTGGCGCCACTGTGACGAGAGGTCTTTTTGACAGCAGCTGTCAAAATCCATCAAGGAAAAAATGTGATTAAACATGATTGGACTGGACCTCTTGCCACGGTGCTACCATCTCGTGAAAAAATCGATTCAGGAAACCCTCGTTAGAAAAAAAAGTGTTAACGTTGACTAACCATTTAATTGAATGTTAGCGTCAAATCTAAGCCTAAATCGTGCGCCGCTAACACCTACGTAGCGAGCGTGAGATGACAGCGCACGTGTTCTCTAGAAATAGAAGCAGCCGCTAACCTTCGCGGGCCTTGAACCGTTTTAGAGATAGACAGCTATAAGTTTCCTTGGCTGGATTAATCGGAGCATTCCACAAGAGCGTATCTACGGGCATCAACAATGAGGGATTCCGCGATCGAGTTTTTTTGATAGCAGCTGTCAAAATCCACCAATCAAAAAACATGATTATGGTCTAAGAGCTGGCCACGTCAGATATGACACAATAATGAGAGTAATGTAACCAGTACAGTTAGATTGCATAACCATCCTTATTGCTAGATCCGGGCATCTGGCAGCTTTTAATGGGTGGAGATCAGAGAGACAGACCAACAAAGTTTTTAAGTTGGAAAAAAGTAATACCGAAATAGGTAAAAACTGCTGAAGTTGTGTCATTTATAGAGAACAGGATCTATATTTTAACATTTGAACAAAAAACATTGTGCATTATTGCGGAAACAAAAACAGTAGGCGAGTAACCAAAAATTACATTATTCATCATTTAGCACTACTTTCCCCAACCGAAACTTTTGGATATTATATAATCTAGTTAATTACATAATTTTTCATAATATTGGATCAAATCCAGAACTCTAGGATTTGTTTTCTTCAAGTTATTTGCATCCTCCACCACTTTACAGCTGCCAGATGTTCAGATCTAGAAATAATCGTAGTATAGCAAACTAACTAGAGGGGTTTCGTTGCTCTCATTATTGTGTCATATCTGACGTGGCCAGCTCTCCGTCTATTAGTAGATTATGACAGCTAGACCTCTCGTCACGGTGCGGCCATTTAGTGAAAATCTCGATCGCGGAAACCTTCATTTTGGAATTGCCAGGAATATGTTTAACTTTCGAATTTATTTCCAAACCAACCAAAATCCGGCTACCTTGACCTAGCAAAATCCTTAGCGTTCATTTCATACATTTTATGGCGCACTTATTCTCGACCCTCATTTTACAAGACCAACGAAGTCATATGAGCCATATGGGTTTGGGCCACAAAACAAATTGGTTCATAGGACATAAGAACTTAAGTACAGTCACCATCAAATATATCGGAGCGCCCAAGGTACCAAACTACCAACTGAAGGTACTCAAAAATATCTGAATATACACTTTATCGCCTTGGTAATAGAGCCGTTACTCAGATATTTGTGACTACCTTGGCCGCTCTGATATATATCTGATCGCGACTGTACAGACGCATGATTTTAACGTTATGACAGCAAGAGGTTACTCCTGCCTCGATTAGTTAGTTTTACCGTTAACTATATCTTTATGCCGGATGATTTGAGGGCCAAACTACCAAATGGGTCCCACGAAGATGGGAGACGGCTCAAGACCGGGACACGTGGAAGGGAAGGAGGCCTTTGCCCAGCAGTGGGACACTCTTGGCTTTATTTCCAAGCACGGATGGTCAAGTAGCATCCTTCAAAGATGGCCGTTATAGTCGCCGAACCCTTACAACATAACTTTCCTTGGCATTAATTCAGCGGACTTGACTCACTTGACGTCTATAGACGTCGTTTGAATGCTGCGCGTTATTAGCCGACCGCCATTTGTTAGGACCGCTTTATGCCCGGATCGTGGTTATTTTTCCCTTTTCATTCGCGACATTAAGTAAGCTGGGCTATTCTGCTTTTATTGCAACAATAACTTTATCTTTATCTTTTATCTTTATCTTTTTACTGATAACAATAAATCGCTATTAAAAAGTATCCTAATTACTTACAGAAAAACCCTTTTAGAACTATTGTAACACAGTTATAAATTGTATGAACAAACACCGAAACTACCAAAGTAGTGGTAGAAAGAGCCTTATTTAAAAAAAAATTCATGACAAAAAAGAGCAGACCATTATGACGCTGGTGTTTTTTTGCATTTTTTTTTGTAAATTGCTAAAAATGGTAGAATGGCCCAGTTTTCTGTTACGCAACCTTTTACTCGGCATGCGTCAGCGTAAAAGGCAACAATAGACCAAGCGATCACGGCCACGGACGTAACTAGGCCCATTTTACGGGCAGGTGCGGTTAACGAAGAACATTAATCGATGGAGTTTGCTACAAGCAAAGGTTGAAGTGCAAATGGCCTCATGACGCCACGTTGGCAATGCCGTACATTTCGATGCTGGGATAAAAATTAGTTAATGCGATCTAATTCCTAATAATGGTAGCTGCGGTGAACTGACGAAATTAACCAATCCAGTTTGCATGTTAACCAGAGATTGAAATGCAAACGGCTTCATGACGCCACGTTGGCATTACAGTGCTCTTCTTCAATGGGCAAGTCAACTGTCAAAGTTTTGTTTTATGGGATTAAGCCAACTTAAAGAGCCAGCAACCGGGCCAAAAACTGACAATATTGGTAGAATTAACAGGTAAAAATACCTATGCTGACGCTATCGGTAAAAAGCTTTGACCGGCCAATTCCATTGATTCTCTTGAAATTAGCTAACAGTTGCAGTCAAGCGAATTCAACATTATACGCTACTTTCAATAAAATCAACCTGCAGAAAGAGACACAATCACGGGTGAATGAACCCTTCTTCAACCGGGTAAAGGAGGCGCACACTCCATTGGTTCTAACCTAGGAACGTCCAGTTATACAATAAAGAGTATCAGAATACCACGTAATAAAGATACAGTTTATGTGCAATTGACCTAATTTAGCGTTGTGGTAACGTTAATTGACCGGGATCTGGGATATTATTGCGTTTGGGGGTATTCATAACGCAAGTCTTATGAAGGTTATAAATGTCTAAGTGACTTTATCTCGGAGGGGTTACAAGATAAAAGGTATTTTTTCTCAAACATGCGCGGAAATGTTGTCGTTACGTTCGTGAAAATAAAATCGGAAGTACTTATCACGTTTCGGGCGCCATAGTGACACTTGATATTAAAAGGATTTTGACGTACAATGTTACATGTGAAAATTTGCAACTTTCAACGTAGATAATAGACATCGTATAGATGTCATGTAGATATATAGATGTCGCTAGTAGTAGTAGTAGCTAGTCTACCATTGCATTGATAAAATTCACTGTGATGGATTGATGAACGTCTGATGTAAACTGGGAGCACGTCGGACCGGTAATCCGAAGGAGGTGGGTTCGAATCCCATGATGTCCAGAGCTTTTTCACAGTTCATTTTTTCTATGTAATGGAATGGACCTCTGTTTCTAATTTGTGGTATTAATAGACATCATTATTGGTAGCAGATTATTGATGTCTTTTCCTTGAATATGCTCAATTTTAAAATGTTCTTCTTAATGTAATTTGAACTTTTAAGGTTACCTTACGGATACCTACTAATATATCGGTACATCGATTTAAGATCGTGGCAGCAGCTAGGTCACTACAAATTCGCACCTTGTTGATAAAACTAGTAGAACCGGTTGAGCATGTATTTCTTGTTAAGACAACTTCTGATATCCTAAACTAAAAGAGCTCATAGCTAATATCTCTTTTAAGCAATTTAGAGGAAGAGAAGCGAGTTCGAATATTACAATAACATCACGATACATTTCAGTAATACGGTAACGTTTTTTGCCAAACTACGTGCCAAAGGATTACGTTAGCATTTCAGAGATTATGGCATATTAGCTTTTTTGAGCATAGATTTAAGGGTGATAGTTGATGAAATTGGTTTCAAATCAGCCGTGACAGTTGCCCTTGAACCTTCGTCGTAAACACGCCTATGGCAACCCAAACCTTTTACACCCACATAAAATGTATGGCGGGCTAAAAGTATTGCACTACATTAGAAATGTGGCACAGACAAGTAAGATTAAAGACTGTCAATCACAACACGTCGCGTGCTCATCAATGGTCGCGTAAGTCGCTTTGATATGTTACCGTAAACGTCGACGACATAGTGATGATAAAGCTTTATGGAGAAATATATGGAAGTGTATTCACTCTTTTAAACCACTGTGGGCGTCCACGATAAACTAAAATAGTGTATGGGGTTGCATCCCATACATTTTGATCACCTGCTAGCCTAATATGGTCGGGTTTTTATCGTCACCATAGCTGTCACTTTCTAACAAGTATGTAAGTGCGAAAGTGACGCGATAGGCAAGAAAATGACAATTGACAACCATGAATGGCTTGCTGGTATATCGTGACGGTATAAACTTTAAACTAATGAAATCGTCGACGTATACGGCATATTAGAGAAATATGTAAGCATAAGTACTTATTTCTGTATGTCTACGGTAAAATTTACGGTTTAGTTGAGATGGTGCCTGTTAAGAGAGAACTTTGACCTAGCACAGCAACACTTTACCCGTTTTTCTGATAGCTGGCGTTGCTCAGTCAGGTTTGAGATTTCTCTAAGTGGTGCCACTTAAAGCTTTGTAAAGCGATTGGTATCTTAATTTACCAGTCTCTGGTACCAAGCGGCACGTGCCGCTAATAGGAGTGCGATAATCGAATATAGATGGAGGAAAATGAGTTTTAAGACATTAACCATGAATTAACACTTCGTGCCAATCGGCTGTCTATAGTCAGAACGTTTGACTATACACTGCAGGTGTATGGTTACATAACAGATATTTTTTTATTGATGGATCGACATTAATCTACCAAAGTGGAAGAGTTAGCAGAGCTGTGGTGGTGCGTAGAACATACCAGCTTGGAGAACTATTGATACTTTTGGTAAGCCGGTAGGCTCTAGTACTATTGATTCTTCGCCAAGCAGAGCGGGGAATGGGACGTTCGGTGTTCAATACTTTAACGACTTTCTGACACTTACCTGAAACAAATAAACAAACATTGTAAATAATAAATCAACATACAACACACTATATTAAATTAACTTTTATTTACTGAAAACAAATCTATAAAAGGTTATTACAAGCTTTCTATTACTTTATTGTGTCGCCACGGCAATAAATAAAAATTACTGCCATCACATAAATTTCAAAGGACATAAAAGTTGTAAGCCTGTGATAAAGTCAACTAATTGGGACATCGGCCAGGCCAATTTACAATACCCTAGACCTTCAACTTTGAAATATTATGCAGAGCGAGTGGCTGTTGATAATTTAGGAGTGCCTAGCCGACTTGAGTGTGGCGGGCCGTCTATTGAGAACGATGTACTTATGAACGACAAAGCCTACTAAGCAAATAATTATCTCCACTACAGAATTCAGTTTCTAAAATTTGCAGGTGATATTCGGTGATGTAACTAAATAGTGGGTAGGTAGCTAAGCCAGTGTTTTTTATTTAGTGAGTGAAATACACGCCACATTTGAGTATACACGAGTTAACTAAATAGGTATGTTATAAAACCTGGTCGTGTTCGCGATATACTCAGATTACGAGGAAATTACTACAATATATGTAGGAGTACGAAAGTTTGCTATGAACAATGTTTCATGTCATGTCATAAACGGGTGGCGGAGGGGGTTAGAAAATTAACATGTCAAGTCAGCTTCACGTGTCCCTTGAGTCTCTTCACAAGTATTCACAGCCATAACTAATAAAGTAGCAATTATTTAGTGCATTGTTCGTAAATATATTTAAATACAATAAAAGCAATGTAATACATAGTTTGTACTATAGATAGACCTGAAAGAGTTTTCATCTTCATATGGACCTAAATCATCGTAAATCGGTAAAAACACACAAATTAATATATAATATTATAAGAGAGTGCGATGGAGTCTCTCGTCTACTCCATTTTCATTAGGGTGACCCTGTTTTATATCTGAACGCGATTTCGTCAGACGGTATCTAGTAACGAGCGTTATTATTCGTTTATCGAAAACGGAAAGAGATTGGTTATTTTCATCTGATATATCGGACGATGACTTAAGGACACCTTGAGATTCTGTTACAAGATCACATCAGTTTCTGTGCGTATTAAAAGAAAAAAATATGGCTTTATTTTACCTATTTTTCATTACGTACAATAACATTGGCGAGTACGATTCTCATAAAGCATAATTAATCGTGCTTAAATATTAGAACCATAAATTTCCTTCGTGCCCATACACGTTCTCTTCAAAGAATACTAAGAATAAGAATATAAACTATTATCATAACATTGCAACATAATTTCCGCAACTCGACAGTCCAGCGTGACTTCAATGTATGTAAAGTACAGCCACCTTACAATAATAACTCAAAGCTTACAGTAGATATTTGCAGAGACAGGCGTGGTTAGATTCTGCCTACTTACATTACAACATAGCTAATAATTTGCTCTGAAATACAATATGCAAAGCCTTCGTTCCACTTTGCTTAAGTCAGCCATTAATCAAGAAATATGGACTTAAGTAAATTTCGTTAGTAATTTATATTTCAAAAGAACTTTGAACGAGGTTATTCAAGAAAAAGGTAAGAGAACGAAAATCAGGCCATCAATTATGTACGAATGAGCGAGTATACGAAATATACGGCAATAATTCTATGATACAAGAACGTTGAGTTTCAGCACCTAACTTTGTTTTTATTTAGGCTTTCTCTAGATGTAGTTTTCGGTTCGTTTATTAAACAAGAGCACTGGAAAATACCACAGATTGGAAACAGATGTCCATTACAATGAAAAAAAAAAAGAACTTTGGAACATCACGGGATTTGAACCCGCGTCCTTCGGATTGCCGGTCCGATTTGCCTCCAATTACACCAGACGATCCTCTATCCATCACAGCGAATTTAGTCATGTCATCTAAGAGTACTGGACTCGTTTAGCTGAAAGACGATATTGTTGTTGTAATGTAACGTCAGTTGACAACTTAAATCACGAAGAGTCTATATCACTCTTTAACTTGATACTTCGTTAATAAAATAACTAGAATACGAGCTTCATTAAGAATTAAAGAGCTCTAAATTATTTTACCAAAAGTGACGAGATAATATTTTATCGAGGAATTTGGTTACATTTTCTACACATTTGTGGACGAGTTTAGTGCAAGGGACCACTTTGTCGATTTACAAGGACACTTTTTTCTTTCACTCATTAACTCCATATCGACAAAGTGGTCCCTTTGTCCGTACACTGCCACATTTTATGTAATTAATTGTCACTTAATGATTTGACAATCCAGAATAAGGGCCGGTTGCAGCAAACTGTCTGTGAACGTAAATGTAATCGTAAAAAAAATCTTGTATGAAAAGTTTGACAGTTTTCTATGGGATGACAGCTCAGTCGCCATATTTAACGTTGATGAGTCTGTTAATTGTGCGTGGTGCAACCCACCCTAAGGGTACCACGCATAACTAACGAACTAATCAACGTTAAATATGGCGACGGAGCTGTCATCCCATAGAAATCTGTCAAACTTTTCATACAAGATTTTTTTAACGTTAACAGACGGTTTGCTGTAACCGGCCCTAAGTCATCGGCACCCAATGAGTTAGTACGCCAGTCAGTATGTCTCAACTCAAGCGTTCCCAATCATTAGAATCTGCTAATTTACAAGCCGTCACATGTTTGTTCAACTGTTAACGTAACAAGACACCAATTATGCGTGTTCTTGACATGAAACGAATTCATTTGGCGTGTTATTTCAGCTGGTGGTACTGGGAAAGGGGGTCGGCGACCGAGAGTAACACGGGCAACACGGCTAAACAAGTACTGCAGTGCTTGCATACATATGGTTGCTGTGGAGTGTGGATACGGTAAAGGTGTGAATATGTTTAAATCTTCAGAAGTGGGATGCTCGGGTTAATCGAATCCAGAAGTGGGATACTTGATGCTGATAACAGCTTTAGAACGGTCGCTGATATTATCGCGTACGTATTGCAATGATTAGGATTATCTATCGTACGTGCATTGCTGTGGAATCTCAAACAGCCCTCTCCAACTAACTGAATTAGGCCTTCGGGCTTTTTAACGTTTATCGTAAACAAAAATAATTCTGGCAGTATATTCTAATATATGCATCTAATATATGGATTATATTATTACAGTTCGTTTTGTTTGACATTGCTCAGGGATTAAGATAGAAATATTTTGCACCGAAAACAATATAAATTTACCTTCTAAATGAACTGTGCGTGTTTGTTCAAAGGGTGTTAAGTTGACAAAGCAAAACAATTCGTCTTATTTTGCAGTAAAAATAAAACATTTAAGCGTGTTTATATTACGGTTTTGTGAAATAATAGGTTACAACTAAGATAATCTAAGTATATAACAGTCACATCATGCTGAAAAAAAAAGCACACCATAAACTAAATTGTTGAAGGTAGAACATTGTCATTTTTTAAATGTTTCCACTAAAAGAAGAGTTTTCTAAAATAGGATTAACAGTTTTACGCGGACGAAGTCGCGGGCTGAGGTTAAGTTAAGACTAGTAGACTATGTAGTTTAATTATAAAAAAGAACTGCCTTGATATTTCAGATTTCGTACAATAGATTGAATTAGCCTGTTTCTTTGAGACTTATTAGATTAACTCGGTTATATAGAGCGTTGACATAAAAACGACTGACAAGGAAAAGGCAATTTCGTTTCTATTTTCCGTGTTACTTATAAAAACTCTCAGCTTATTGGAGACTGAATATTTCCATTACTGTTTTGACAGGATCCAAATCAAGATTCCATTTTCCTTTCAAATACATATTCGAGGCATCAATTGGATTTGCTGAAAGCTATATTTAAGCCATATTATTCGTCATACACGTGTCATATACAGGGTGGTCCAGAAGTCCGTTAACATTTGAATTTGCCGCTGTGTCAGTTTTGGCGGGCGGAGGGGAGTGCGGGATATGTCAAATGAAAGAGCGGCCATTAGGAATTTAGTACGATGGCGTCCTTTACCGGAGCACAACGTGCGTTTTGTGTCCGCGAGTATTACCGAAACCACGATTCTGCAACTGTGGCCAAGAGAAAATTTTGCAATAATTACAATGTACGCAATAATAATTTTGCCCCATCTGTTCAAACCATTAAAAAATGGGTTCAGAAGTTCGAAACGACGGGTTCGACATTAAATATGCCTAGATCCGGCCGGCCAAGAACGTCGCGTGACCCTGAAACCGTAGAGCGTGTTCGAGCGTCAGTTCAAGGTCATCCTGATCTCTCAACTCGGAAGCGTTCTACAGTCTTAGACGTATCCAAATCGACTTTAAACAGAATTTTGCACCATGATCTACACCTGCATCCGTATAAAATACAAATTATACAGGAATTGAAGCCTGATGATTCTGAGAAAAGGCTCGCCTTTGCTGATGAAATGCTTGGGAGGTTTCGGGAGTATAACAACATATTCTTCTCAGATGAGGCACATTTTCACCTTAATGGCCACGTTAACAGGCAAAACTGCAGGTACTGGAGTGACAGTAACCCGCAACTAAAGCATCAAAGGCCATTACACTCGCCCAAGGTCACTGTGTGGGCAGCAATTTCTGCCACGGGAATAATTGGTCCCTATTTTTATGAAGATTGTCGACAACGTCCCATAACTGTAAATACAGTGCGTTATGTTGAAATGCTGCAAAATTTTTTTGCTCCTGCACTGCAAAACTTTAAGGGCTTCAACAAGCGGACTTGGTTTCAGCAAGATGGTGCAACTTGTCACACCTCTAATGATGCTCTTGCCGCCGTCCGGGAATTGTTTGGAGAAAAAGTGATCTCTAAAAGAGGTAACATAAATTGGCCACCACGAAGCCCAGACTTATCCCCAATGGATTTTTAATTTTATCTATGGGGATATCTCAAAAGTAAAGTTTATATCAGCAACCCGAGTACCATAGAAGAATTAAAAGAAAATATTCGCTACGAAATGCAAGCAATTACTCAGAACACTTTGCGGGCAGTGATGAAAAATTTCCAATCTAGATTGATTGAATGCCAGGACAGGAAAGGGTTGCATTTAGATAGCGTTATTTTTAAAAAGTAAAACCCCAATTTGTGTACTTTCATAGTAAATAAACGTTTTTATACTATCCACATGTTTTATTATTCAAAACGACTTCTCAAATGTTAACGGACTTCTGGACCACCCTGTATTTAGGGATTATCTTCAGCCGTAGATAGCGGAAATCACGAGCGGCTTACAACCGCTTCGCGTATCACAAACATCGTAGCAAACCCCAATGCGGCATATCACGTGTATACTTAATGCAGCGGGCGTATAGTGCAAATGAGGAGAAAACATATATGCATATGCATAGGGGTTGGTGATCCGAGCAATGAGACCGATTATCGGCCTGATTATTGAATGCTGAGAGATTGTAAACTAGAGGTTTTAAAACGTGTTTCACCTGTGCTGTGATTTCTTGAAAAATACTTTTGAATAGTGAAGAAAACCACAAGATCATGGCCACTTTCGAGCTCCATACTCTCCATCATCAGAGCTCGATGGCACCAAAATATGGTATGGTCAGCCAACGCAGGTTTGCTAAATTTAAGCTCAATCTGACACCAGCAACTGGTTCAAATCTAACTTCCAAGATTCTACCTAAACAACAAACTAACTATGTTTCTGTTTGTTAAATAAAAGCTAGTAAAAAGGGACACACAATTGTTTTGGGTCATAAAAGGGCCAAAACAAATAACCATTCGTCTGAAAACATTCATCAATGAGTAAATAAAATAACCTTTAAGATAAAGATGCGAATGTGAGATCTCAAACACGGTCCGTCGCGCGTCGATATCGTCAAAGATAAAAGTTTTGTTGGTCGTATAGCGAATGTGTCATGTATTGTGGGTCAACACTCATTGCCAAAAACGTGTTTCCAATGCTGAGCAGCATCAGGTCAGTGGCCTTTGTGACGAAGTGGCTCGACCAATTGATTTTGGCTAAAAGGTTCGTCTAAAAAACTTACTATCCGCAAACCAAAGTACTAATTTCGTATCATAACTATTTCAAACAGTCTTGTTAAGATCATTCTAGGGTCAGTTCGGTTTGCGAATACAGTAATCTCTAATCTCTTTTCAGTTCGGTCCAAATGCCATCCTTTTTTTATTACCAGATGGCAAGGGGAAAAGGGAAGAGGAGCAATTTGATTACTACTACTTTTTAAAGCCTTATTAACATACCCCGGGGTTTTCGGTGCGGGAATGTTATACACTAGCCAAATAACAGGTAAAAACTGTAAAAAACGATACTAATTTAACATTTCTAAGCACATTTGGACCTTACTACCTACGTTTAATTCATAGTTTGGTAATTACTTTACAATAAACAAAGTTATAAATACACGAAATCATTCCCGCTTGCTTATTAAGTTCACAATGCCCAGTTCAAAAATATCTACGATATAATGCTTTGACTTAAAACGAAAACGAATAAGAGATATTCTGGCCACATTATTTACTCTACGTATTTTTATTTAACTTATGTTTAGAATACATCATTTCAGAATAAGCTTAACTCTGATGAAATTGGATATAACGATAATGTATGCCTAGAATAATATTTCTTTATCCCTTTGAATATCAGAAACACATTTATCAATGTAAATTACATGATATATTACACAAATGCGCATGGAATTAATGTATTGTATTATTTATTATGAGTATATGTATATACCTAAAATACCATCAGATATATCGGACCGGCCACGGTGGTCATAAATATCTGAACAACGTCTCTATTGTCAAGGCATGTTCAGATATTTTTCAGTACCTTGGCCGCTCCGATATATTTGACGTTAACTGTACATTACATACATCACATACGAAGTTTGAAATTCCAATAAAAAATGCATAAAACAGACCGATATAAAAACACTTATTTTATATATGCAATAACAGGATCCGAATGCGATAGAGGGGTTTTATTACCTTCTCCATATATGTATATGACATGTATAACCAAAACCGCCCACCACCAGATTGTTACATAATTACTCACTAATGAAATTCTTAAGCCCCACGGTAATTCCACAGTCATTCATAATCATAACAAACCGAATAAAGCTTGTACTGAACAAATTATAACGGCGTTAGCATATGTTAGTCGAGGTGAAAAGTTAATTAAACTTTACAAATTCAACACGCCCGCGCATCGCAACCTAGACGATGGCACGCTATTATTGAAACACGCAAATGACGCTCGTATTACGTTCCCATAAGAGTCATTATAGCTGTTTCCAACGTATGCAGTATTGCAGAAGAGAGCAGATTTAGTTTGTAAGGTCTTGGTTTCTGGATAAGCCACAGGCGGCGTCTAGTGTCACGTTTTATAGAACCGCAGCACTAGCCACTATCCTCCAAATATTCTATCGATGGGAAGTCGGAGCTTATTTAGCTAACGTTATAAAGCCTGACCAGAAATATATGAGATATGACCATGCGCCAGCCATGTTGCGGAATTTTATTGGAATTTAATTTTTCATACCAAACTGAACTGTCGGTCACTGATGAGAAAAAAAACGCCCTCTTGACAATGGTCATGTATTTCTTGTCGCAAAGCGTCAACCAGACCACCCGATTTGTCGAAACAATAAACTCGCACAGTCGCCCGTTTAACTCTTAATGTTAATCGAAAATAACTCTTATATGCATACAAATTGGGTGTAGCATATATATTTGCGGCGAGATGAAAATGGACGCGGACTCTTAACTTTACTACGGACGGGTTATGTAAGAATATGCGGCTTCATTCACTTTCACTGCACAAACACGAATATTTTAGCGGCACGATTAAATAACAGTCTAGAGGTTAAGCCCGGTTTAGGGAGCTAGTACATTTTCGCTTCCGGTACTAACTCTACTCAAGAGCATTGAATCCTACGCAGAATACTCTAACGGCTGCTCTACAATAACTACATGATGGGCCATCATAGGGATAGCGAGATCGCAATATCGTTAGCTCCCTCTAATGCATGGCTGCGTCCCTATGACGGGCATGTAAATAAATAAATAAATATTTGGGGACAATCTTTCACAAATCAACCTAACCCCAAACTAAGCAAAGCTTGTACTATGGGTGCTTGGCGACGATATACATACTTAGATAACTCAGGAACAAATATTTGAGATTAGTACACAAATAAATGCCCTTACCAGGATTCGAACCCGGGACCTCCAGCTTCGTAGGCAGGGTCACTACCAACTAGGCTATGGAGGCCGTTAAAAGTATGTAGATGTAGAGAGCCATTAGTTATGCTACCCACGTCACACTATCCGTAGACTTTATTTCAACTAGTTAACACTTATCATCTGTCCACTGTACTTATAGCTGTCATTTTGCACGGTCTTTATTCTGCTGGCAATCGTTTTCGTTACATAAATGTATTAAACGGTCATGTCATGACACGACACTCCAACAGCATTAAGGATAACCTATAAGGATAAGGTTTCCACCAGTGTTGCAAGTAATGTGTTTTTGAAAACCGACAGAACCACTTCATTTGTTTATCCTCGCACAGCGAAGCTCTAGGATTGGTCCTTAACAAACACATCCCTCACAACACATCCTCGCTCATTTCTGGTCGAAACGCAGCCTTAGGCTGCAGTCTTCAGTAAGGGAACGTACCCAAACTACGTGACCAGTTTAGGGGGGGAGGGGGGTCGTCAAAATACTACTCTAGGTCACAGGGGGGAGGGGGGGGAGTCTTAGATTCTGTCACGTAGTCAATAATTATGCTCAAATATCGCGCTTCTAATTATAGGTTTCCATGCACTTTTGGCGTCACGCGGCCAGTGTCGAGTAAATAAAAGGCAATAAGTAGGCAAAATTGTTTTTTTGCTTGCTATGTCCAAAACATCACTAAACTATATGTGCGAGTTTTACTACGTGACAACTAAGGGGGAGGGGGGGGGGGGGGGGTCTTGGCAATTACTACGGATGGTCACTGAGGGGGGGGGGGGGGGTCAAAAACTGAAAAAAATGGGTCACGTAGTTTGGGTACGTTCCCTAAGACAAAAGAGAGTTAGCTATACTTTTCCATAACCAATTTTTGCTTATTTGTCTATATCACAGGAGACACCAGCGCGAGAAGAGACCTTGATGTGCCTCTTCACTGGCCAATTTTACGTCGACAACAATCTTATGTGACTTAGCTCTTTCTGTACGGTACTTGTGCCCTTATTCGCTGAGCCATTTTGACTTGTACCCTTTTTCACTAGGTCCACGGGTTTTATCTTGAAAACCTACCATTATTTTATTTTTATTTTATTTTATTATTCAAATAAGTTACACAGCATTACAGTAAAACCAAGGCACTGTGAACTACAAACAATGAAAATTACAAAAATCTTAAAACTATTTGGATTTAGGTGACGTAACTGCGTGGCTCCGGTGCGTCGTCTGATCTGGTGTAGGATTCGGCAGAGTGCCCCGGAACCGCCGAAACACGACACCCTTCGGCCAAAAGTCTGCACTCGTGATGGTTTCCTGCAGCGGCCGCGGCACGCGCACCACAAACGAGCTGAAGTGCACGTAGTTCAGTGAGAAGCCAGTCTTTCGGTGGACGTACTCCACCACATCTTCGGCCACGGCGGAGTTATCTAATGCTCCTAACCAGCGTACAAACACATCTACTTTGCTCACTTCACCGACCCCCAGAGGACGTAGAGGTCGAAACTCGAAAGGATTCACTTCAATTTGTGTAAAACGTTCCACGTGCCTTAGTTAACTTAAATGAAGCTCGAAATTAACGTTAGTCATTTGGGAATTTCATTGTGTAAGAATTTAAGTGAGATTTAGCTTCTTGCGTCAAAAGGACATGTGACAGAGTGAGTTCACTGCAGAAATTAAGCTACACCAGTTAACTGCAGAGGTTAAGTTTTAAGTTGAGTGAATTCAAATGATGCCGTTTCTTCACCATTTAGAGTAGTATTTTTAGAGTAGGAGTATACTGACGTTCAATTTGTGTAGGTGTGTCTTTGTTTAGCGTAGAAGACTTATTTATTTATATTATTAAGTGATTAAAATGACACGATCCACTTTTTAGGGTTTCGTAGTCAACTAGGATGTCCATGAGGATATGTCCGTCGGTCTGTCCGCGGTTTAGCTTAGTGATCGTTAGTACTAGACAACTAAAAGGTGATGGGATAAAATAATTTTAAACAACTTTTCCAAAAGGAAATGCCCGAGCTACTGTAAAAAAAAAAACACTATAGGTGTGCACTGTGCCTATAATAGTTGAAGAGTTCCCTCGATTTCTCCAGGATCCCATCATCAGATCCTGACCTGGTTAGAATGGGTCCAAATGGGAAATATACTCTTTCAAATAAAATATTATTTTCCAAATCGGTCCAGCCGTCTTTGAATAATCGGTGAACATACGAAAAAAAAGCAAAAACAAAGATCCCGACGATTTGAGAACTTCCTCATTCGAAATTTTGAAGTCGGTTGACAACCAAATAGGAGTCTAGACCGTTTATTGCGTCAGTTAATGTGGTCTAATTTGCACATACTTTTCACACATTTATAAAATCATTAAGCAAAATAAATTAACCGATATAAATACACGATATTGTGCACCATCTGCCTGTATACGTTTTAATTTAAATATAGTAACATCTGGCCCGACCTTCGCACTGCGGTAAGCGTGAACTTGAAACCCAAACTACTAAAGTACAACATTTATTTATAATATAACGTCTTATATAAAAATTTAATAAAAATGTCTTTGATTGAACATGGGAATTATAAGGAAAAGCCGTTTTAGGACGTCGTGATATAAAATTCGAAATGAAATTCTTCGAAATGGGATCGAAAGGTTTCAATAAGTTAATTTATACGATTCATCCGAAAGGTTATTTCGAATTTTTGTTCGACGAATTTTTCGCTTAGTCTTTGGTATTTACTTATAACGAAAGAGATTTTTTCCATGAATTTGGTTTGAAATTGCATGGTCATTGAGGATTCTATAATTTTTAACAGACTCAAAAATAGTAGATTGTACAACAAGTGCATAAAACGCACCATTTTACGCGAGGCGTTTATGTGATTGATATAAAGTACGAGCGTAAAATGGGTTTTATGGACGAGTTATACACTCTACTTTTTACTTCGATTGTGAGGAAATAAAAAGAATAGGAATTTCTTTCATAAGAAGTTTCACTTTATGCTGGGTATAGGCGGACTAAAACTCAATTTTATGCACAAGTGCATAAAAAATTGACTTCTTCTAAGGCTATTTTGACAATGGCAATTTTTTATGCACTTGTGCATAAAATTGAGTTTTAGTCCGCCTATACCCAGCATAAAGTGAAACTTTACGAGCATGAGAAGTAAAAAAGGAGTTTCTCAGTTTAACCTGTATGTATATATTTTTGTTCGCCATTATATCGCGTTTGGCTAAACCGATTTAGATGCGGATTTCATAAAATATTTGATACATTCTGGAGAAGATTCTGGTATAGGGTCAGGCGGTGAACACTTTCATTGAGTGGCCTAAATTCTTAGTACCTATGTCTGCCTCTGGACGGAAAGCAGCTTCATAAATTCATACTTGGTTATAAATACCCTAATGTTCTAAATTTAACTAATGTACTTACATACATATATCCTATGAATAATGAATATGACACTATGTCGCTCAGATCGTCTGAAATTCTAAGAATCAAATCCAATTTTAGGCAAAGAAATGAGAAGGCACAGCCAAAGCTTACATAGTAAAGTCAAAAATATCTAGGCAGATCAATGTTTTCAAATGGTTTTCATATACACGTGAGAGGATTTAATCAACTGCACGACCTTTTGTCTTTTTGTCCTTCGTGCGTATCATACAATTTGTAGGTACGAGTAAATTGCATATCTAGGATATACGTATGTAATGTATCTTTCAGTAAATCTTTAACGGCCTCCTAGCCTAGTTGGGGATTGGGGACTTTGCCTATGAAGCAGGAGATTCCGGGTTCGATTCCTGGTCAGGGCATTTATTTGTGTGTTTATCACGGATATTTGTTTCTGAGTTATGGATGTTTTCAATGTATTTAAGTATTTATCTATATCTATCTATTGTACATATCGTCGACAGTCAGCAGAAAAAGTAGCTAAGCAAGTAGGGTGTTCAAAATGAACTGAACACGACTTTATTCTTAAGAGAATAAGAGCGTGTGTAGGTAATTTTGAACACCCTACCCGCTTAGCTACTACTGCTGCTGACTGACTCCACAACACAAGTCTTATAGAGCTGAGTCTGGGACTAGGTTGCTATGTGTTAGAATATTATTTATGTATGGGGGATTTTTTGTAACTGATCAAATCCGAGCACACAGTGTGTGATTTTGGCTTAGTTCCGGACATCATTATTTTATTTAATATTATGACGTGTTTGGTTGTAGGTAAGCCTAGAAAGAAACTCCCGTTGCAATATTTTACTTAGTTTCGTAATTATAATTTTTTTTCTGAGAGGTCAACGACCTTCATTAAAAATGTTTCGATCAAAATCTCCTAAAAAAATCCAACTACCGTTTAAAATTAAACACATAATGTTTGTCAGTTTAAAACACATTGGTTGTGACAGTTTCAGGACTCTGATGGCAAAGGATAACGATAAATTAATAAATTTTAAAATAATAAAAAAGTGTTAATAAATAATTAACTACAAAAGGGTCGCATTTTTTTTTACTCGTAAAATTAACTTAATAAATGTACCTTTCAACTTTGAAAATTCTGTTAAATTATCTTGCAGGAACTCGGAGATATTGCGTTTCTAAGTTTTTTTCCGATTTCTATGGAAATAGGGTTGTCACAAAATTTATGTAAAATTGATTCCATTAGTTGTTTGATTTGTACTGAAAGCCCCGTGCCCATAGCTACATTTAATAATAAGCCTAATCTGAGTGTTCGTAAAGATTATCGTTTGAGCTGCCTCAATACCCTATGATGCGGTAACCGAATTGATTGGGTTTTTAAAGCGGTTAGTGATACCTTAGGTTAACTCGATCGATACGGTAACCAGTTTTTAAAACAACCTCAAAAATAATCCTATGAAATTCCCAGGCTATGGTAACCGGTTCCGGTCCCTGGTAAGGTTGTGATAAAGGACTTTCTTGGATGTTCAATTTTGGTACTTCGATATTGAAAATGGTGGATAGCCAGGTTTTGTTTTTATTGCAAAATCGGTTAAACTTTCTTTTACTATTCTTGTATAAGGTTTCATATTTGTCTAAAAACTTAGTAATCCTGTTTTTAAATTCTTTGTTTTCGGTGTCAATAATGCTAGGAATTCTATTTAGATATAAAGCTTTTAATACAGTAAGGTATCGTTCGTCACTATCAAGATTCAATGGTCTCGTCTTAACCCCATGTGAATGTGCCTTATCTAATAGAATTCTGTAAATATCTAGTATTGTGAGCGATTTCTTTTGATCCTTATTCGTGCTTTGGTCGTCGGTTGTTGGAGTTGGCGCCCTCATGCCCCCCTAGCATTAAGTCCTCTGGTCAAGGCCCAGAAGGACATCCCTCAGCAGGACGGGTTAGTGCCTGCTGAGGCAAAGCAGTGCCATGGGTCTTTAACGGCTCCATGACACCTCACCCCCGCTTCTCCAGATATTATGTATAGGAATTGGGTCTCGACCTCTCGACTAGTGTCTAAAGAGGGCGGACCCTTTCCCAATTCCACATAATATCTTTCATCGAGGATTGTTGATGGAAACTATTGATGACGTGATGTTGAGAAAGGCGCGCTGGTAGCCTTGCGGTAAGACGTTCGACTTTCAATCCGGAGGTCTCGGGTTCAAACCCCGGCTCGTACCACTGAGTTTTTCGTAACTTATGTACGGAAATCATTTGATATTTACCAGTCGCTTTTCGGTGAAGGAAAACATCGTAAGGAAACCGGACCTAATCCCAAAAAGGCCTAGTTTCTCCTCTGGGTTGGAAGGTCAGATGGCAGTCGCTTTCTTAAAAACTAGTGTCGACGCTAATTCATGGGATTAGGTTGTCAAGCGGACCCCAAGCCGGGATAAACGCTAGAAGGAAGAGAAGACGATGAGAAAAGAGCACTGTCGCTCTACCATTTTTCCTAAAAACAAAATAATTAGGTTGTAGTACTTAGACCAGAGATGTGACAACCCTAACCTAAAATTTGAAAAAATTGTATATCCCTATTCCTGCATTGGTTGCGTTTGATATTTTTTATGGTAATAGTTATAGCCTTGCTTAACATTTATGCAGTGAAAAAAATGCGACCGTGAAAGGAATAGCCGAGAAAAAAAAGTTGTCATATCATAGAAATTAATTAATTGACGACTACGTGAGCGTATATCTTTATATTTATATGCGTATAATGATGCTATTAAATCATGTCTAGCATACCAGGGAGCATTTATTGATTAATCTGCTTCGACAGAGCATAGAATGCGTTTCTCTGGTTTTTATGGACTTTTCTCGATTTTTTAAATATCTCAAAAACTATGGTACTTATACCCTTTGGAGTTTTAATGCAAGCTTTTTTTGGTTATCATCTATCCAAAAAGCGCAAAAAATAGGGATGGCCGCAACTAAGCCAAAATTACACACTGTGGAGCAGTCCGTTATCTTATATTTAACATTAAGTTTGTAGCCTGTCTGTATAAAACAAAGTTTCCTATTAGGAGATTTCCTAGGCATTACAGTGTACCTAAATGGTCAGCTAAGTAAATTAGTACTCCGCCCCATTTCGGATGGTCGAGTGGCTAATCAGACGAACCACTGAGCATTGTCCTAACAAGGCACAGCCGGCAACAATGTTTGCTAATCGGCTCCGATCAGATCTATACCGGGCCAGTGAGCGGGGAACAAACTTGGGAGTGCTATTGTACCGTTCGAATAAATTAATAAGGATAAGGACATTCGTATCATTGGATGTTACTAAGATATCTAGTGATATTGCTAAGTTCTAAAAGGCGACCATACTGTACAGGTTCACCCTGTTTTCGCATAATAATTGTAGTCATATTTATATTGTGCATAATCGACATGATCATAATTGGCTTTACCCATAAACTGTTTTCGCATACTTATGTTGAGCATAATTGGCTTTGGTATATTTTTATTTGTCCGAATATTACTGGTTCATAAAGTCAATATTCCGAATCGTATTTAGGCATAAAGTGTAAGAGCATAAAATTTATTTGGCGAAAATTATATTGCAGAATTTTGTTTGGCAAATAGTATTAGGGCCAAATTGCATCATTCAAATGTCACTCCCACTTTTTTGTAACAGTGCGTTTCTGATGATATACAGTTCTAACCCAACCTAACCCACTTTTTCGTAGCAGGTTTTTCGTTGAGGTCGCAGTTCTAATCTAACATAACCCAAACGCAGAAGTACATTTGTGTTGAGGTCACAGTTCTAACCTACCCTAACCCACTTTTTCGTAGCAATTCTTTTTGTTGAGGTCGCAGTTCTAACCTAACCTAACCCAAACGCAGAAGTGCATTCCCGTTGAGATCATAGTTTTAACCTGACCTAACCCACTTTTTTCGCAGCGTTTTGGTTGCTTCAGTGTGCGCTAAAACACTTTCGGATAGTAAAAATTATGCCAAATACAATTATGCTTATCAAGTTTATGCGTAATAACATTCGGCTACAACAGTGGTATGCTAAATCATTTTCGGGCAAAAAGATATTCGCCATGTTGTGAATTATACGAAATAAGGTTTCTGCTACATTATCATTCGTCTAAAACCGATTATGCCAGGTCTGTTATGCGAAAAGCGTTTCGGACAAATAAAAGTATGCCAAATAGAGGGAACCCTACTGTACAGTCAGCAGCAAAAGTAGCTAAGCGTCCAAATGACCTGGACACGACTCAGCCAAAATTTGGTACGGAGTTAATAAAGTTTATTTGATTATAACTCAAAGTTTACGTTTAAATAACAAAACATTTTGGTAAGTAATAAGCATTAGTTTTGAAGTCCCAAAACTTAAGTTACTAGTAGACGAAGTCTGGTTGCTGGTAACAAAAATTTTTTTTCAGTGTATGTTTCAAAATTATTTGACAGTAATATTTTGACAGTAATAATTAAGTCAAGTCAATATTTTGCTCCCACGCTCTCAGCAGTCTCAGCAAGCTAGACTGAAATATCTCATAATTATACGAAGTGAGTTATTATAAGTTCATATTATTACTGAACTTTGAAGGGTCATGAAGGTTGTCTGGCCCTCGTGTGTGTTTTGATAACACTGGCTTCGCAGATAAACACAATGATCATTTGAAAGCTACATAACAATAAAACTCTTGACGATATATATCTGAAGCACTCTCTACTTAATAAGCTAAAACCGAAAGTTTTTGTTAGAAAATAACATAGGTACAATCAGCAGCAGAAGTAGCTAACCGGGTACGGTGTTCAAAATGAGGTCATCACACGCTCTTATTCTCTTTTAGTCCTAATTCCGTAATTTGAACGTAAACGTAATTTAATTTATTATCTACAATTTAATCCTTCATACAGGTTTAAACAAAAGGTTTTAAAATGTACAGAATACCATTCTCTACAAGCCTGGTCTGCTCGGAGTTAGGTTTAAGTGTTGTAGCAGAGCCTATAGAGATATAGACCACCACAGTCTAAGAACTTTTTGAAGCTCATGTCGATTGCGCCATCTATGTCAAAGCCCCCTAAAGATACCGAATATGTAAGAGAAATGTCACCTGCACAGCTACTCTACCTAGTGACAAATAGCTACTAGGTGGAGTAGCAGCGCAGGTGACATTTCTCTTACATATTCGGTATCTTTAGGGGGCTTTGACATAGATGGCGCAATCGACATGAGCTTCAAAAAGTTCTTAGGATGAGGTCGTCTATATCTCTATAGTCTCTGGATGTAGCGTTAAAAATGTTTCAAGCTCAGCAACTAGTGTAAGGGCCCTAGACTTTCCCGGAGCCATGTTTAGACTATCTAGGTCTCGCGGATGTGAAATTGTCTTCGTCTAGATATTCTAGATGTCTGCGCGATAACCCGTTCGGTATACTCTTAGTCGTAATCGTGCAGAGAAACTCATTATAACGAAGCTTTATTTTCAAATCCTTTAATCATTTTTTTTATTTTAAGCAATGAGTATCGATTTTTTTATATGTACAAAATTTGCGTTATTTTTAGGGTGACCAGATCTGGTTTTCTGTTTTACGGGACAACTGCATTGAAAATACGGGATTCGAGGTTAAAATACGGGACTGGGTTCACAGGGACAATTTACTGTCCCGTATTGGTTTCACCAAATTACGGGACAGTGAAAAATTCGTGCCTGAAATACGGGACATCTGTTCACCCGTTATTTTTAAATTTTCTATTAGAAATAGCTTTTGTTCGCTTCGATTAACTGATTGACAGTGGAATCTATTTTGGACATTAGGGTGGTCCATAAATGTATGGAGAAGAAAAAAGTATTACAAATCTTATCTCCACCAGGCTCCTTTTGTTCTGTTAAGAAAATGAAGTCTTTATCCAAAACTTGAGCTCATTTGATGATAATTTACTGGTCGCTATGATTTCAATATTTATAATATCCCCATACAAATGGAAAAATCTAAATTACCCTAAAATTCAAAATTTAAGCGCTTTATTAGTTACTCAGTTATAACTTAATATAAATAGTGTATAAACACTATCAAAAACATTTCCAATTAATAATTATTGATTGTATAATTTCTCTTTATACATTTTTGTATTGCAAAATTGTGTAATTCATAGCGACCCCCAAAGTAAAGTTTAATTGTTCTCAAATTAGGTGCAAATATCTTTTAGGAGTATTGAAACTAAAAGAAGCTGGTGGAGATAAAAAATCTAAACTTAATATTTTTGGACCACCCTATTGGACATCTCTAGTTTTTAGTGAAAAATCTATATGTAATCAGTAATTTTTATGCGAAGTGACCCCTTTTCATTAATCTGAAGTTTTAGTGGGGTACTTCAGCTTCACTGGTTCCTATAACTATTTAATACCCGGAGCAAAATTATAAACCGTCCTTTCCCACTTTCTGCTTTCAAAATTCACTCTCAGAATTGCTCATGAGAGGGCCTTACTACCTTGTCACAAGGCTTACATTGGTCAGCATGTACGATGGTAGGCAAGTATAAACCAGAAACTCTTGTTTCGAAAAAAAAACCACAAATAATGTCACTTCCCCTAAGTTTTTTGCCGTCTGACTCATTGGGCAACAGGTCAGGGGCTGACTCACGCAGGATAAATTATTAATACCTAACACTGCAGTTATCCTTATTGAGTATCTGCCTAGCTGTCGCCTTTGCAACAAGCAATATACCAGGCGGGCTAGCATATCTTACGTTGTCGCCTGTCACTTCATACTTCGAATCGCGCTTGAAGTATGGTATGGAGAGTCGCGCAACAACGTAAGATGTGTTAGCCAGGCAGAAGATCACGAAATGTCGATTATCGACGATTGCGGCAGACCCTAGGATCATTATTTCATTACATTAGCCGGGACGTCATCTGGTAGTATTAACTATAATATTTGACCGTCTATTTTCATATTCAAGCTAGCAAATTACCAAATTAGCTGTTTTGACAATGTCCGCGGTAAAATTTACAAGCGTTCTTGGCGATATGAACTCAATTAAGGGTTATTATTGTTCAAAAGGTAAGACTAAAATAACGAAAACTGGTTCAATTCGAGAAGGCAATAGTGCCTTTGATTTGAACCAATAATTTGAAGCAATAACACTTGAAGCAAGGCATTACCTTTTGGTGGGCTAATAAAAGCAGACAAAATAACAGTAAATAAGAAAACAATGATTAAAGTAAATATCCATTTAAAGGAATACACGTAGGTATTTTACCTATATAAACTCATCTCACTCGAATACACAAGATTGACTAGAAAACTCAACTCAAAACAAGACCAAGTAAAACCCATAAACGTTTATAAAGCTTTAACTGTATTTTTAGTTGATGCAATGTTGTTTTTTGAAGTAAATCCGGACTGCCGAGTAATTCATTTCTCAATAAAAATACTCGAAACAGTTTTCGACCTAAATTACGGATTGCAAGCAATGGCTGATGAGAAGCACGTTGTGTTTGTTGATTTTACAATTGAATCGTTTTTAGGGTACCGTACCCAAAGGGTAAAAACGGGACCGTATTTGGGGTTGGCAGGTGTATCCGGCTTTAGCCGGACATGTTTGGCTTTTTACTGACGTGTCCGGCCAAATATTTGCTCGTCCGGCCTGTCCGGCTTTAGTTAAGCTTTTCGTCTGACTGCCACGCGAGTGGTACGAAATAAATAAGTAATCGTTTTTTTATTATAAAAATGTTGTCCGGCTTTTCTATTCAACTGTCCGGCTAAAATTTGCTATTAAAAAAGTGATGTCCGGCTTTCAGGGTAAAATGTCCGGCTAAATAAAGCGCGAAGTCCGGCTCTTGTGTTTTTGGGCCTGGCAACCGTATTACTAAGACTCCGCTGGCCGTACCAGGCTGTCTCATGAACCGTGACAGTTAAGACAATTGAAATTTTTACAGATGATGCATTTCTGTTGCCGCTATAACAACAAATACCTAAAACCAGAATAAAATGGTTCCCATACAATACAACAAACATGTTTTTTTGCCGTATTTATAGATAATGGTACGGAACCTTTCATGCGCGAGTCCGACTCGCCATTGGCCGGTTTTTAATAACTTTGCCGTTGATTTTGAGCTATACGTAAACCCAAAAACAATAAATAAGTATTTGTTGCTAATTTTGGTTAACCTTAAACGTGTAGATAATTTGAAGAACCTCGGTCGCTCCGATATACAGGGTGTAACAAAAATACTGGTGATCCTTTTAAGGGCGTAATTGGTATCGTACTATAACTAAGAATTTTTTTTTTCCTATAGGACAGGTGGTCCGAGCCGGCCGACCCTCCATACTAAACCAATTTTTTTTTCTTGCGAATAAATTTTTTTCTTGCCTTTTTGTAATTAGAATACGATACCAATTATGCCCTTAAAAGGATCACCAGTATTTTTGTTACACTTTGTAGGTATCTGATGTAGCCATCAATCAAGAATGAGTCTAGCGTCTAGCTAGAACCTAAGTCCGTTCAAGCCCCCTCAATCATCCAAATACTGAATTCGCCAAGATTAATTACTAAGATACCTAAGTATTTGTTGCTAATTTTGGTTAACCTTAAACGTGTAGATAATTTGAAGAACCTCGGTCGCTCCGATATACAGGGTGTAACAAAAATACTGGTGATCCTTTTAAGGGCGTAATTGGTATCGTACTATAACTAAGAATTTTTTTTTTCCTATAGGACAGGTGGTCCGAGCCGGCCGACCCTCCATACTAAACCAATTTTTTTTTCTCGCGAAAAAATTTTTTTCTTACCTTTTCGTAATTAGAATACGATACCAATTATGCCCTTAAAAGGATCACCAGTATTTTTGTTACACTTTGTAGGTATCTGATGTAGCCATCAATCAAGAATGAGTCTAGCGTCTAGCTAGAACCTAAGTCCGTTCAAGCCCCCTCAATCATCCAAATACTGAATTCGCCAAGATTAATTACTAAGATACCTACGACACGATGAGTAGACTTAGTTATTAACTAGCTATTCTATCTAGATAAACCAGACACTTTGGTGGCCATATAATACCTGGACTCAATGTCCATACAAATTTGCATTTCTTAGAGATTTAGCCAAAATTACAGAAACGTGATTATTGCAGTGCAGGTATTTATACAGGGTTCTTCAAGCTAGTAGAACAAGGCGTGACACAGAATTTTAAGATGAACTCGATGATGAGATAACTTTTCATCACCAATATTGATAATTATTTTTCAGATAAGTAGCCTTATTGATTAATTTGTATAAAATTGTCTCATAATAATGTTTAATTGAGAAGAAAAATACATCTAGTCATTGTCGAAAGTCATGAGATGACTATGATTTCTTAGTTTAAGACAAACTTTTAATGAAAAAAAAAATTGGTTCTGTTTTAATCAAATACCATTTCCATTCCAGATAATAATGTTGATATATTAGTAAGAAAAATTGTTTCTGGAACACGAGTATGGTCCTTGCCAGCCACGTTCAATCAACGGCAAATATATACAAGTACATAAACTTTTACACTTTACTCCATTGTATAGTAATAAGCTTCAAAAATGTATACATATTTTTGGCGCTGTCTGTACTTCTGAACCAATACTTAACTACGCAAATAACGGTCTCCTTAATTTACATAAACTTTGCTAATCTCGCTATGTAAATTCTACGTTATAGCTTTCAATGATCTTAACTTTTGGGAGCCAAAATTTCGACGCAATACATTTACTAGAGAGGGGAGATCAACGGTTAGTCTGCGTCCGTAGGAAACACCTTAGACAACCCTACACGTGATCCCTGGGTGGTGCTAAAAGAGTGACAAACTTGTCAGCTGCACTGTCCCATCTGGACCTCGCAGCACTCACTGGATTTACTTCATCATTTGCTTTTCCACTAATACTACCCCAGGGAAGAAATGCCTATCTATATCCAGTGACATGTAGCCATACGATAAATAAATAAACTAGAAACACTTACAGTGCGTGAGCTCTCAGAAGAACCTTCCGGGTTTTAGAAGGAGACGTCGGGTATCAATCAACAGTGACACATGAAAAAGCAGAACAGCAATATTACCTTCGTGTGTCATCGCCGATTCCCGAAGGTTCTTCTAAATGCTCACAGACTGTAAATGTATGCATCGAAAATTTGGCTCGCAAAAGTTAAGATTATTGAAATATCTATAACGTAGAATGTACACCTCATGTTTATTTTGTTATACGGCACGTGGGAGTTTGTATGTAAATAATATTAAGATATGCAAAACAGTGAACACGTGACATCAATCTTAAACGAAAACGTTATGTAATTGTGATGATTTCATTGATGATGATCTGTAATCTTTTTTACAAGCTTTGATTTAACTCACAGTGTTTGCCAGTATCAGTATGTTAGATTGATGTTTAGGTAGAATCTAGCAGATTTGAACCAGTTCCTGTTGTCCGATGGAGCTGAAATTAAACAGGGGCAATTGCCCCACCTTGACACGCAAGTTTTGTATACTAAGTATGGGGCCATAGGTGCGGACCGTACCGCCTTTCTTTGTATGAAAGAAATCCTGGATCCGCGCCTGGTGTCACCTGCGCGTTGCCGACCCTAATATAAAGGAGGATTCACTCTCACGCGCTGCCACTCTGTTAAAATCATTTTTTGCTCGATAGTAACTTATACCAGACCTTAAACTTAGACAACGCCATACGGCAGTCCTAAGAGAGACATTGCTAATTGCCGATACCTTCGTTAATCGATACGCGGTGTCTGGCGTGAACTAGTGTTTTCCAAGCTTATTGGACCATCATCATCATCATCTCAGCCATAAGACGTCCACTGCTGAACCTAGGCCCTTTGGACCTTCATAAGTATCGGTCGGAAGCGACTTGCATCCAGCGTCTTCCGGCGACCTTCATAACGTCGTCTGTCCATCTTGTGAGTGGACATCCTACGCTATTGGACCAACAATAGAATTATTTGTTTTGTGAATTCATAATTAATTACATAATCTTATAAAACGGTACCTGGAGAACAGATAAGACAACGTCAGCCTAACTAAACCGTTGAAGGTATACCCGTTGCGTTTGGAATATACGTGATAGTCTAGCTAGATCAAAAGGTACAACCTATCAGTGGCGGCGGCTCAAAATTTTTATTAGGCAAGCCGAAGCTTAATTTGGCTTAAAATTTCTTCATGTGCTGTAGGAAAATAGCTGTGTCTGAAAATTAGGCAAGCCGACGGGAATCATGTTCTATGGACGCGCCGCCACTGGTACTGGTGGTTAAGTTTTTATTGATCAAATACAATATTGAATATGTGCAAGTAAAGTCACTATCAGATATATCGGAGCGGCCAAGGTTACCAATATCCGAACAACGCTTCTATTGTCAAGGCGATAAAGTGCTTTTTCAGATATTTTTGAGTATCCTGGCCGGTCCAGGACCCATTCGTCACTTTCAAAAAACGCAATTATATATTTTTAGTTCACTTTCGGCACCAGTGACGAATCATCATCTCAGCCAAAAGACGTCCACTGCTGAACATAAGCCTCCCCCTTAAGGGGGGGTTTGCCATACGCGCCACGCTTGGCAGGCACTGGCGCGCGCAGTTATTTTGTTTATTGTTGTTTAGGCTTTCGGAAGAAGCTGCTGCCCATCTCCCGGTATATTCCCTTAGCAGACTCCTACTGCAAACTGCAACCACGGGACGATATGGTGGGGGACAATTCTAAGGCCGGGCACCCCACGGCGCAAGTGACGAATGTGTACTTAAATTTATTTTTGTGCGTTTTGGTCACTGATGTAACTAATGTACATACCTATAGCCGCGACGGGAAGGCAGTTAAAGCAGTCTGTGAACGTTTTCCATAGCTTGATGTTATACCTCCGTTTGCACTCATCGTAGAATCTGTGGACAAGCAAATTGAGCTGTTAGGAACTCTGTGAGCTCAGCCAGTAGCTGCAGTGTAGACATCGCTAAAACTGAATAGATAAATATACAATATCCGCGCGATCGACGCGACGGCGACGCGCCGTTAAGAGTCACCAGGACGCTCGCGTTCCCATACAAACGTGAAAAAATACAGCCAGTTACAGATTTACATACAGAACTTATTTTTGCTATATTTATTTTGTATTACATTTTTTAGCAACGAAAACGAATGTTCGACCTAGATCTGTACTACTAGAATGCCCATGCCAAATTTCATGTTTCTAAAGCATCTCGTTTTAAAATGAGAGCTGAACTACGTTTGTATAGGAACGCGAGTTCGCGCGAGCGTCCTGTCGACTCTTAACGGTGACTACAAACGCGCCGTAATAAGACGCGTCTGCTCAGGATGCTCTATTGTTTTGAGCTCCATTACACGAACAAATCGTGCAGCGGTACCGCGGTCACGGTTTCGCGGCGGAGATGTGCTAAAGCCGTAAGGGTCGGTTGCACAAATCCGTCTGTCACCGACGTCAACGTACAAACAGCAACACTCTTAACTGTACATCGGTGGGCCTTATTACAAAAGGCATAAGGTCCACCATTTACCCGCCGGACGGCTGATAAGTCCGTCATAAGCGGTTGCTGCAAAAAAGTCCATCGCTACCTAGGACAGATGCCCCGGTTGTGGCCACTGTGCCGGTTTTGGCCATTTTCAAATGTATCAAGGTATAGACAAATTTACAAGTCTATGGTTTATGGTCAATATAAGAGTAAAAAATGGCAGTACAGATGGCACTGTCATCTGTCATGTATAAGTTGTCATTTAGCTGTCAGGGGCTATGGAAAAAAGTGGCCAAAACTGGCTCCTGGACCCGTTTCTGACATTTCATTAAAGAAAAAAATAGATCTAATGTCAGAATCTTACCAGCGGAGATTCATATAAATAAAGTAATATATTTTCACTGACTTAGTACAAAAAAAAGTGTCATAATTCCTTATTGACAAAAAAAAATGGACGTCTGAATAGACAAACTCTCCTTAAAGTGGCCAAAACCGGGGCATCTGCCCTATATAAAATATGTTATTCATTACTCCCGCTACGACACCACGAAGTGAATGAACTACTTAGACTTAAAGGTAATGTATCTACATTTAACCGATTGCGATGACATACAAGTGGAGGTGGAGCCCTGCGGGTTTTAATTTCTCAGAGAGTTGTGTATTGTGTAGTGTACGGCTTCTTTCATTACGTCGTTAGCTGCCTAAATGTAAGGGCATGATTGCCTCAATTAGGTCCTTTGAAGTTGTTGTAGGATGTAATAACTCTTAATGATATTATAATCTACGATTAAAGAGACTACATATGTAAGGCGTATCACATATTCTGTTCGGAAAGTCGTAGAATGTATGAGCTACCATATAAACCACGACACTTTCCGGACAAACTGTACCTAACTATCAAGGCGGCGGGTCAAAAAACATCTTAAGCATTCTTAAGCTTAATTTGGCTTAAAATTTCTTCATGAGCTGTAAGAAAGCTACTCAAGTGCCTGAAAATTAGGCAAGCCGACGGGAATCGTGTTCTATGGACCCGCGGCCACTGCTAACTATTGATTAAAATGAGGGATTAGATTTGTTTAATTAAATCATACTTATAAATTATGTCATATTTAAAGGAAAAAGTGACCTAGGCCTCCGCCGGTGCCCAGGGCTAGGACCGACATATGCGAAATATTTATTAAAAATAATTTGATTTACGTTAAATCATACTTATTAGATTTTCATGTGAGGGAGAGTTTGTGCCTACACTGTCTACTTATCTCGAGTTCAAATTTTATAAAACTTTTAAAAATACGAGCTGCCGCCAGTAGCTCTCTAGTATGAAACATACATATGATTTTCTAAACCGACGATCGTAAATAGAAGCATGTAAAAATATCGAGAATGTAAACAAAGCCGTAATAAAGACAGTGCACATCACATCGATAACAGATCTTCACAGACCACTAACTAGATTGAGCATGCAGACAACCCACTCTAATTTACGTTTATTTATTTATCGTATGGCTACACGTCACTGGATATAGATAGGCATTTCTTCTCTCAGGTGGTAATAGTAGTGGGAAAGTAGATGGTGAAGAAAATCCGCGCTGCGAGGTCCAGATGGGACAGTGCAGCTGCCAAGTTTGTTACTCTTTTAGCACCACCCAGGGATCACGTGTAGGGTTGTCAAAGGTGTTTCCTACGGACGCAGAGTAACGCCAGTAACGGTGACATTGAATAATAATATCGAGAATGTAAATAGAGGCGTAATAAAGAGTGCACATCACATCGATAACAATCTTCATAGACCACTAACTACATATATTGAGCATACAGACACCACGCTCTAATTTACGTGAAATGAGAATTTTCATCGCACTCTCGTCACTCGGTCGGCAATAAGCTTTTCTGGCGAAGGTCATTTGCTAGTTTCCTACAAATCCTACAATGTAGTAGGATGACAACCAAATTGTTTGAACCACCGACTGAGGTCAGGGTCGCCTTGCACCGTCGAACCACTAGTAATTCCTGGATGCACCTGAAGCACTCCTGGTCGACTTTATTTTGCCATAGGTATTTATTTCTAATTTTCTAAGCAGTTGTTGGTCCCCCGGCAAAAATAAACATTTTTGTTGAGTGGTTCCCTTATCCTTAACCGGTGTATGTTAATGTGTGGTGACGAATTGTCCTACATGGTATATCTAGTAGGCAAGCCTCTGTGCCACAACTGCCACAAGCTGATGGATAGCGTAAACATGGTAGACGTGCAAAAACATGCGAACAGCCGGCTGGCAACTACAAGGACAGGATGAAGGTCTGCTAATTGTTTCAATGTCAAGAGCGATGTAGGTTTAGAATATATCAAATAAGGGGTATTAGTGACGTCCATAGAGACTTCGATCTGCAAAATACACGTGCATTGCCCTTTACAGTTGTAAGATCCTTTTCTGAAGAACGCCATTCTGTATTTATTTTTTAATCCTGAGTTTTATAGTATACCGGAGCGGTAAGTCGAGCACTGTTTGGTGGAATAGTCGGGGAAAAATCCAAGAACCTTCCGCGAATAAGTTTGGTACCGTCAACTACTACAACTTTACCGGCGGCCGCCTTTCTGCCATCACAGAAATAAGATATAAAATAGTTGTTTGGTGGAGACAACAATATTTTTCAAGCCAGGCAAAGTTGTGCTCCGTAGGCAAAGTTGTAGCAGTACCGAGCTGGCGCTTCCAGCAAATTTAACGTGATCTGATTGCCCCTTATTGTCATAGAAGTATGCAATGTTTTACACTTTATATTGCTACTTGTGTTGACAGACGTTCAACTAATTAATTGTCGATCTATATAATAAACTTCCCTTGACCCGTTTCTAAGTAAACAGACTGAATTTCAAACATTCTGGTTAAATACTGATTATGAACTGAGTGATCAAGGCCTTCGAATTTAGCGCGCAAGTGGAAATATTTCAGTGTTATTTCGGTCTCAAAGTAAACGTTTGTCGTTATAATTTGAAAGCTAGCAGATATTGGAAGATGTGCGAGGCTGGGGCGCTGGTTTTCTGAGAATGCAATAAAATAAAATAAATAAACAAAATTAATAAGGATACAATGTGATATGCGATTAAGTACAATTACTGTTTTCTATAAAAGTTTCATGTAGGTAAATACATTTTAGCATAAGTAGTGAATATGATGCTGATAATTTCAGAGTTACACATTTGCCGATTATACGGCGATTTGCTTATAAACATACGTACCGCATCAACCAATGTTTGTAAATAAAACCGACAACAAATCAAAGTAGATATTGTATGAACAAAACGCAGGAAATCATAAATTCGCATGTGCTAACATAATATGAACGTAAAAACAGTGTTTATTATTGTTAATCGTGCGATAATGCATGATAATGATTATATATTGTGCACGTTAAGATAAGAACGTGCATCTTGCTGCGTTTCCGGGTCATTTTAAAGATAATATATCCATCCCTATCTGCCTTATAAAGAGGGAGAAAGACAATGGTGTCGGTTTCAGTTACACCATGATCAAGACAATATCAAGAGGCACCAATAGCAGTTATAGCAGTAGAAGTCAGACCAATGTGTCTCAAACAAACACACATGAAACATGGCGGTCGAAAAGTGATGTGGATTTTAGAAATAGTATTGTGATTTACATCGTCGTATAACATTTGTTCATATTATTATAATGTTTCTATTGTGTCGAAGATCGCGTCCATCATATCAAACCCCTAGACTTTGAACAAGTCAGTTTCCGATTATACCTAATTGCCTCATTTGAACAGTTTATACCTAATAAAAGTAGCAATCGCCTGATGGGAAACGTTCATCGTCGCCCAGTAAGTAACCATAAAAAATCCACTTATGCATTGCCGACTTTTGCGAGTCGTGAACCTAATTATTCAAGAATCTCATGTGCCTTATTATGAGCCTATTGTGCCGTGGGGTGCCCGGCCTTAGAATTGTCCACCACCAATCGTCCCGTGGTTGCAGTAGGAGTCTGCTATGGGAATATACCGGGAGATGAGCAGCAGCATCTTCCGAAAGCCTACAAACAATAAACAAAAAACTGCGCGCGCAAACCCGCCTGCCAAGCGTGGCGCGTATGGCAAACCCCTAAGGGGAGGCCTATGTTCAGCAGTGGACGTCTTATGGCTGAGATGATGATGATGATGATATTGTGTCCCACTGGGCAAAGGCCTCCCCTCTTTTCTTCCATTCGTCACGGTCTAGTGCTACCTCTGGCCAGTCTCGCAAAAAGGAGTCACAAGTTATCCCGCCATCGCCGTTGAGGTCTGCCGTGTGCCATGTGACCTATAGCGATCAAAGTCTTCGACCTCCTATCGCTCAAATTCTTACATTTACTCTACAAATATACTATTAGGCTCGTCAATCATTAAACATGAAACAGTTTGCTCGGCCATTACTGTTATTGCGGGTTACCGTTCCACTCGCTATTTATTGTGGGTCGTTGACATTTTGCTCATTATATAAAAATGGCGTAAACTGTCATCTACTTGGTTAAGTTTTTGTCAGGCTTGGAGTTTTTGAAAGGCGATTGGAATAGCTGTTGTCAATGCAACTGAATGGGCTGAAAGATAGATTTTAACCCTTAAAGTATAGTCTAGATTTCAAGGGCAGCAAGTGTTAAAGAAATTATAAAGATTACAGAGAAAAAAGTTCTCCAGCCTAGTATGTAGTCTTGATTCGAGATATTTTGTGTTTCCTATATTAAGGAAACAATAAAATTCTTGCGTTAATATATAAAATGTTTCAAAGTTTATTATTTAAGCTAAAGAATTTTTACTTTATCCCAGCTAAAAAGTTTTTTTTTAAAGCTTAATCTTCTCACGGCTAAGAAAAAGGTGTTTTAGCCTAAAATGAAGTGGAAATTGTACATAATAATTATGGAAACAATGTTATTACACGCGATCACAAGCATTCACGAGCTTACAATATGTAATTAAACAACAATAACAATTATTATCCTGGCACAGTACAGTCGCCATCAGATATATCGGAGCGGGCAAGGTGGTCACAAATATCTGAACAACGCCTCTATTGTCAAGGCGATAAGGTGCTTGTTCAGATATTTTTGAGTACCGTCGCCGCTCCGATATATTTGAATGCAACTGTACAGTTCAACCGCTAAGCTTCGCGGGGAAAACGATTTAGTCTTGAAATAATGGATGTTTTTTTTCATTTCAAATAGGTAAAGAAGATAGCAAAGAAAGCGTTAGTAAAGTTTAATTTATTACCTACAATAATACATTTATAAATAAAGGTCGAAGGCCGTAATTCATCTTCAAAATAAATATGATCAATCATGAGAATATAATTGCTCTGAAGTAATTTCAAGTGACTACAACAACGAACACTAATAAGTTTAACATTTTGTGAAGGAATACAACCTGCTTACTTGAAATATAATGGACGCACGAGTAACTTTGTACACGAATTGTTATTTTAATCAACTACACATTTAGTGCCCCTTGTATACAAAAAGAAACCGCAAATCGATGTACAGTTTAGCCGTTTGGCACACGCATACTAGAGGTCAAAACAAAATTTTTCATCCGCAGTTCTTAAAAAAATTTCCCTTAGGAGGGGGGTGCTGATTCATAGTTTTTTTTGTATGGGAAAAAAAATTTTTTTTTCAAAAACCTATCGTGTGTGGCATCATATGAAAGGGCTAGTAGAGGCGGTTCTAATAATATACCACATCATTATATTTCAGCCATTTTTTTTAAATTAAAACATAAATAATTTTCAAAACATACCAAGTTTGGGCTCCCCCAGATACGATATGGCTGGTTTTTTTTTGGTACTTTATATCAAAAATGATAATAGATATCCTCATATCTAACCCCAAGAAAGCAATTTTGAAAATAATTTCATTTAGTATTTTTTTTTAATTTTTCAATATTATCAAGTAACGCAGTACAAAATGTACTGGAGTAGGACTATAGTAGAACTCTACTTCAGTACATTTTGTACTGCGTTATTTTGTAATATTGAAAAATCAAAAATAAATACTTAATGAAATTATTTTCAAAATTGCTTTCTTGAGGTCAGATATGAGGATATCTATTATCATTTTTGATATAAAGTACCAAAAAAAAACCAGCCATATCGTATCTGGGGGAGCCCAAACTTGGTATGTTTTGAAAATTATTTTTGTTTTAATAAAAAAAAAATGGCTGAAATATAATGATGTGGTATATTATTAGAACCGCCTCTATTAGCCCTTTCATATGATACCACACATGATAGGTTTTTGAAAAAAAAATATTTTTTCTCCCATACATAAAAAATTATAAATCAGCACCCCCCTCCTAAGGGAAATTTTTTTAAGAACTGCGGATGAAAATTTATGTTTTGACCTCTAGTATGCGTGTGCCAAATGGCTAAACTGTACATCGATTTGCGGTATTACTGTAAAATTAGACTCGTACACCGTGCACTAATTGTCATTAGAACCTTTTAAGAGAGTTAAGGCTCAGTCATACTGCCGCGTTTTGTTAGCGTGGCGGTAGCGGGGCGCGATGACAGCGGCTCGCATCACGCTCGCGGCCCGCCAGCGCCGCGCTCACAACTGGCGCGCATCGCCCTCTCAAGGGGCAGTTATATATGGTTGTCTCTGTCTGCCCGGGCGCGGCGCTCTAGCGCGGCGCTGCGTCCACGCGCGGATCACGCTCGAGTCGCGCTCTCATCGCGCCCCGCTACCGCCACGCTAACAAAACGCGGCATTCTGACCGAGCCTTTAGTACTCTCTTATTACATTTCTCCCTGTTTTTGCACCCTTCCTATGCCTTTCTCCGGAACTCAAACTATCTTCATATCAAGCTAATTTGATCTCAATCAGTTGAGTGGTTTAAGCGTGTAGAGGTAACAGATAGTAACTTTTGCATTAAAAAAAAATACTGTTTTATTGCAAATGTTTAAGTGGTCTAGTCAATCGTACCTACAGGGTGTAACAAAAATACTGGTGATCCGTTTAAGGGCATAATTGGTATCGTAATACGACTAAGAAAAAGTAAGAGAAAAAAAATTTGGACGCGACAAAAAAATTTTTTTTCTATGGGCAGGTGGTCCCAGCCGCCCGCCCCTCCATACTAAACCAAAATTTTATTTCGCGCAAAAAAAAAATTTTCTTCGTATTTCGTAATTAGAATACGATACCAATTATGCCCTTTAAAGGATCACCAGTATTTTTGTTACATAATTATAATTTCTTTGTTGTGTCAAATGTTGCACCATTTGGAGCTAGTGACATCAACATCATTATAAAAGCAATCATATCAAAATGATAAAACCAAAATCTTTATCGCGAGATAGCGGAGTGACGAATCTTATCTTTAGCACGAGCAAATAAGACAAAGATATTTCAAATGTTTTTATACAAAGGTCAGAATTGTCGAAAATTCAACACGGAAATACCTACTTTTGAAAAGATTGTTCTACATTTAAATATGGATAGTTATGTTATGAGGCATTTTGGTACGCAGTTAGGGTTGCCAGGCCCAAAAATACAAAAGCCGGACTTCGCGCTTAATTTAGCCGGACATTTTACCCTAAAAGCCGGACATAATTTTGTTGATAGCTTATTTTAGCCTTTTATAAAGCCGGACTGTTGTTCGAAAAGCCGGACAACAGTTTATAATAAAAGAAACGATTACTTATTTATGTTTAGGGTTATTTGTCAACCAGGAACTAGGAACCCTAATAGTTTCGCCTGGTCCTTCTGTCCGCGGCTTAGTTCAGTGATCGTTAGTACAGTCGACGTCAAATATATGTTTACACTTTTTCATCTTACTCGTTTGTAATAAGGTGCAAAAGTATAAACATAATCTTTGACGTCAACTCTCCCCAGGCGATAAATATCCTTGCGGTGGACTTTCGACTCGTACCACTTGCGCGGCAGACAGGCGAAAAGCCTAACAAAAGCCGGACAGGCCGGACTAGCAAATATTTGGCCGGACACACCCGTAAAAAGCCAAACATGTCCGGCTAAAGCCGGACACCTGGTAACCCTATACGCAGTACCTATCGCTTTAAGTTTGTCTCTTTTTTATGACGGCGGGACGACCTAGACACATCTACGGATTGACGGGAAAACACTACAATCAGGACCGAATGGAAGGACGGGAGGCCTTTGCCCAGAAGCGGGTCACTAAAATAGGCTAATAAAAGAAAAATAAAAATCTAGAATAAACGGTCCGTCCCGGTATCGGAACGTGCCTGGGTTAGATAATCGGAAATCAAAGGACGAAAGAGACATAGGTACAGTTCGTGAGCTTTAAGCAGAACCTTCGGGAATCGGCGATGACACACGAAGGTAATATTGTTGTTCTGCTTTTTCACGTGTCACTGTTGATTGATACCCGACGTCTCTTTCTAAAACCCGAAGGTTCTTCTGAGAGCTCACGGACTGTAAGTCAACAATTTGGATTGACTTTTTACTTCTTAATTTGAAATATTAATTGGTTCTATTCTAAAGTAAGCCACGTCCGCGACCTTGTCTGCGCAGAAATCGTTAAGCAAATAAAATAGAAACTCCGTTTTCACCATCTTTGGAGTGTAATCTTCAAAAATCCTTTCTCAATACATTTTCAGATCATTTGAAGGACATTTATTCCAAAATTCAAGGATTTTTCTTTAACAGTTTCGGCTGTGTGGTGACTGACAGCCTCTGTGCAACGCGACAGTTTTCTACATATAAGCGCGTCACAGAAGGAGCTATAACTATAATATATATTATAGCTCAGTATTTTACGACATATCTCGATATATTTTACGTAAAATATATCGTAATATACCGTAAGATAACGAGCTATAAGATATATTATAGCTCCGTCTGTGACGGGCTTTAGAATTTGTTTTTTTTTGGAAAGACTAAAACAACAAACACGATCTGAACAAATTATCACTCAGTTACCGGAGGTAAGTCAATGATCTAAAGGCCATTGCACACCGAGAGCGCGGGGCGGTAGCGGCGCGCCGCGGAGCGTGCGCGGCGCGCTGTATAGCATTGGATTAAATACGGTGATTCACAGCGCCGGCGGGCCCGCGCGCGCCCCGCGCCGCGCCCGCCCCGCTTTCCTCCCGCCCGATCACAACAGCGCGGTGGCGGGGCGCGCGCGGGAGCAGCGCGTGCGCGGAGCGGGGCGGGGCGGGCCCGCGCGCGCCCCGCGCCGCGCCCGCCCCGCTTTCCTCCCGCCCGATCACAACAGCGCGGTGGCGGGGCGCGCGCGGGAGCAGCGCGTGCGCGGAGCGGGGCGGGGCGGGCCCGCGCGCGCCCCGCGCCGCGCCCGCCCCGCTTTCCTCCCGCCCGATCACAACAGCGCGGTGGCGGGGCGCGCGCGGGAGCAGCGCGTGCGCGGAGCGGGGCGGGGCGGGCCCGCGCGCGCCCCGCGCCGCGCCCGCCCCGCTTTCCTCCCGCCCGATCACAACAGCGCGGTGGCGGGGCGCGCGCGGGAGCAGCGCGTGCGCGGAGCGGGGCGGGGCGGGCCCGCGCGCGCCCCGCGCCGCGCCCGCCCCGCTTTCCTCCCGCCCGATCACAACAGCGCGGTGGCGGGGCGCGCGCGGGAGCAGCGCGTGCGCGGAGCGGGGCGGGGCGGGCCCGCGCGCGCCCCGCGCCGCGCCCGCCCCGCTTTCCTCCCGCCCGATCACAACAGCGCGGTGGCGGGGCGCGCGCGGGAGCAGCGCGTGCGCGGAGCGGGGCGGGGCGGGCCCGCGCGCGCCCCGCGCCGCGCCCGCCCCGCTTTCCTCCCGCCCGATCACAACAGCGCGGTGGCGGGGCGCGCGCGGGAGCAGCGCGTGCGCGGAGCGGGGCGGGGCGGGCCCGCGCGCGCCCCGCGCCGCGCCCGCCCCGCTTTCCTCCCGCCCGATCACAACAGCGCGGTGGCGGGGCGCGCGCGGGAGCAGCGCGTGCGCGGAGCGGGGCGGGGCGGGCCCGCGCGCGCCCCGCGCCGCGCCCGCCCCGCTTTCCTCCCGCCCGATCACAACAGCGCGGTGGCGGGGCGCGCGCGGGAGCAGCGCGTGCGCGGAGCGGGGCGGGGCGGGCCCGCGCGCGCCCCGCGCCGCGCCCGCCCCGCTTTCCTCCCGCCCGATCACAACAGCGCGGTGGCGGGGCGCGCGCGGGAGCAGCGCGTGCGCGGAGCGGGGCGGGGCGGGCCCGCGCGCGCCCCGCGCCGCGCCCGCCCCGCTTTCCTCCCGCCCGATCACAACAGCGCGGTGGCGGGGCGCGCGCGGGAGCAGCGCGTGCGCGGAGCGGGGCGGGGCGGGCCCGCGCGCGCCCCGCGCCGCGCCCGCCCCGCTTTCCTCCCGCCCGATCACAACAGCGCGGTGGCGGGGCGCGCGCGGGAGCAGCGCGTGCGCGGAGCGGGGCGGGGCGGGCCCGCGCGCGCCCCGCGCCGCGCCCGCCCCGCTTTCCTCCCGCCCGATCACAACAGCGCGGTGGCGGGGCGCGCGCGGGAGCAGCGCGTGCGCGGAGCGGAGCGGCGCGGCGCGGAGCGGAGCGGGGCGTGCGCGGAGCGCCGCGTAAGCGGAGTGGCGCAAGGCCCTAGTAAATTTTTTGTGTGAATTGAAATCAATTGTAATTAATGTGTTAGTGCTTTGCGAGTAAATAATTAGAGAATTATTATTTAGCTTTTTCTCAAAAAAAAAATGCATTAATATAATTTTTAGTGCAGATTGAATAGTTAAGTTATGGTTAAGTTTACTAACACATATTATGGATTGCAAAAATCGGAATTAAATGTTTTTTTTTAAATAGATAATTGACATTAATAATTTACCTAACTATTAACTAATCGCGGAACTAGATAAAGCTACGTGGTTTTTGTTTTGATTTTGACTCGACGTTCACGGTAGGTATTTAATGTTAAAACCGAAATATTTTTTTGTATTTGTTGTTATAGCGGCAACAGAAATCATCATCTGTGAAAATTTCAACTGTCTATCACGGTTCATTAGTTACAGCCTGGTAACAGACGGACAGACAGACAATTAAAGACTTTAAATGCGTATTAGGTAGGTATGTGTGATAAACTTCACTTGCTTACACTTTGCTGATCACGACAGAAACGGCAAAAAAATCAAAATAGGTATAAACAAACGCAACACGGAGGCATCGTCCTAACAGAATGCGAGTGGGCGATCATCGTAAGTTTGCGGGAATCGCGCGATTGTCAGTTAGGACACCTGATTCGAGTTCAATATGTTTGACCGTGCGTTCGTACGAGTAAAATTCGCGCGAACTTACGATGATCGCCCATTCGCGTTCTATTAGGACGATGCCGGACACGGGATAAAACGACGTAACACACACACACACACACCACACGCGCGCGCCCTTTGCCATACAAAATCAGACCTTATTACGATGTGATAAGATATTTTCGATCGCAAGTGGCGGCAGCAAGGCGGCATATATCAAAGGTAGGCAAAGCGCCTGCCGCCCTTTGATATATGCCGCCTTGCCGCCGCGAGTAGTTTCATATTTTTCGGGAGTCACTGGTTTTTATCTCTTTCTTCTGAGGTCAAATCAGCTTCCGATATTGTGGCTGACTGTACTTTTCTTTAGAAAATCAAGGAGTACTCATCGGGACGATTCTAATAAACCCAAACTCAATCTGGTTGAGGTACTTTATGGCAGAGTTCTTATGGCCACCTCCTGTCTCCATCATCAGACCAGCTCGATGGTACCAAAATATTGTATTGTCAACCAAGTTACGCATGTGTGCTAAATTTCAGCTCAATCGGACATCAAGAACTGGTTCAAATCTGTCTCGCAAGATTCTACCTAAACATCTAACAAATACACTAAAATACCTATCTACAAACTGACAAACACTGTGAGTTGAATAAAAGCTTGTAATAATAATAATAAATATAATAAAAGCTTGTAATAATAAAAAATATAAAAATAGCGTTTAAAGGTGCGCCGCGGTACCGCGACGGGCCCGCCGCGGTCCCGCGCGGGCCCGTCGCGGGCCCGCGGCGTGCGCGCCGCGGTGGTATGCAGGCGGTGTCGGTGTGTATCAGACCGCGCGTGTCACGCGCGCCGGGCGCGCGCACTCCGCGCTGCTGGCGTCCCGCTACCGCCCCGCGCTTTGGTTTGCAATGGCCTTAATGATAAACCACACATTGTAATAAGATGACGCAACCCAGATATGTCGAACTTGAAACCCTCGACCACGCTCGTGATTCAGACCTGTGACTCACACTTCAATACCTTTCCTAATTTTGCACTTCATAAGAAGTCCGACTTGTGTTTTAAAGGACTATGACCTCTAACAATATTATAACAGCGTTATTTCTCCAACTCCTGAATATTCCAGCCCGTCCCGTCAGGGTGCGGCATCAAATTTGCCCCCAAAAAAATATAGAGTTCCAATCCTTATACGATGTCAGAAGTAAACCATCAAAGTGATTCTCGGGTCAGTCATGGCACTGATTGTTATTTTATCACCACGAATACCACAACCAAATCGGTCCAGCAGTTGTAAAGATATATGAGAAGAGTTTGTATCTATGTACAAATTAGTAATTACACTAATTAAAAGTACAGCCTAATCGTATGACGTCTCCGTAAAGTCGATAAGGAGTAGATTTAGGGCGGGTTGCACCACGCACAATTAATGGACTCATCAACGTTACATGACGGAGCTGTCATCCCGTAGAAAACTGTCAAACTTTGCATACAAGATTTTTTAACGATTACGTTGAAGTTAACAGACCCATACTTTAAACATCAACGTTCAAGGCCACGCATACGTTGGATGGGTTCCGTTTCCGAGGCAGTGACGTGTGACATGTAAAGGATAACTACAGTTTTGTGTTCACTTCCCATGACTTTAAACATTATGTGAATGTTAATGTTTTTCGTTATGTCATTACTTATTTCAATGAAGATAAAGGTGTTTGACGACCACAAGTATTTTGGACACCTAGAAATTTGAAACTGGTATTTCAACAAAATATCACTATTAGAATTTGAAATTTGTTTTTTTTTTTAAATAAAGCATTTCAACAATATGTTCATGTTGGTATTTCAGCAAATATCACTAGGTATTTGATCAACATAATATACAAATTTGTTTTTTTTTTAAATAAAGCACATCAACATTGTTCATGTTTGTTTTTAAAGTGTCATATCATATCATTCAAATTTATTGAGAAAAAGTTAAAAATAGATAGATTTGTTGATGATGTTTATAATTTTCAAGTTTCTACCAAGAATTGTAATTATATTTAACTATAATCTAGATATGATTAGAGAAATGGAAATGTATTATCAATTTAATTTAACGGGATTAACAAGTAAAAGCCATTAGCCAACATATAAACCGTAAACAATTTAAGTATTACTATAAAATTCTATGACTACCAGCCAAATACTCTCGCACTAGCCAAACACTAATTCATGTCCACAATTAGCACAAGAATTAGCTTTCACTTCGTTCACACACTATTTAGTTTACTACTAATTAGTAAAATGTTTTAATTGGTCTCCGTCTGAAGTTTTCACTGGTATTAAGGTGTGGAACCATCAATAACTTCTTATGGTAAATTGCTATTAAATTGGTCATGTTGGTTACATTATTTATAATATAACTCGATTACGGCTGATTTGATTGTAATAATGTTTGATTTTTTGGATTTGTCTCCGCCCTAAATAGCAGGACAACTTAAAATATTTAACAAATGAAAAAAAAATGTAGTTGGCGGTATGAGCTAGTAGGTATGTTTATAAATTACTACTAGGTATCTTTTGATTCATATAAAATGTTAATGAAAAGTGTGAAAAAGTTTGAATAAGTCATTACATTTTTGGCTGCCACTATTAAAATAGAAACAAGTTACTCCCAAAAATGTTTTTTGGTAGTTTTATTGCTTACTGTACCTAGTAGCATTGTCATGTAAACTACGCAAGTATACCAAATTTCAGCTCAATCAGACACCGGGAAGTGGTTGAAATTTAACTTACAATACAAGATTTGATGCGTATAAACAAATAAATAAATAAACAAATACACGGGGTGAAGCTAAATAAAACTGTTTAAAAAGAGGACTTACCCATAAATCCTATTAATGCTAGCACACTCATGGTTCCCCCGTAATAAGAAGAAGTTCTCCGGATATTTGATCTTGTATGCTAGCAGCAAACAGATGGTCTCCAGCGACTGCTTTCCACGGTCCACATAGTCTCCGAGGAACAGGTAGTTGGACTCGGGCGGGAAGCCTCCATATTCGAACAGCCGAAGCAGGTCGTAATACTGACCGTGGATGTCACCTGTTGGGGAGTATTCGGTTTAGAATTGACGGATTTTATTTTAGAAGTCCCAAGCGATTATATTAGTCTGCGAAAGCAAATTGACACATGGTGGTATAAATATGATGATAACATGTCATGACATATTGCAAAGGAATAAAGTGAAAAAGTGTAGATATATTTGACATTGACTGTACAGCCAGCGTCAAATATATTGTAACAGCCAAAGTGATCAAATAGTTATATACCATATATTTTGTATGGTGTGACAAACTATTTGGCTACTCTAGCTGATGCGATATATGTGATGCTGAATGTACCTGCAGTCAAGTTTGTTAATATCTAATGCTATTAAATGGACAAAAATACTTATTTTAGTACAGGACCTTCAACCTTTACAAATAAAAATTAATGCCTAGGTACCACCAAAAATTTAAACAGACATTTTGGCTTTCTGTCTGTGTCTTATAAGAGTGATAAAGAGGCACATATGTAGTCAATTTTTGAATTACAATTCTAAGTAAGCCCTTTGTTTAAAAAGTCCTAGCTAGGTGAAAAATTGTTTTGGTTGGGTGTTCAAAATGAACTGAACATGACTTTATTGTTAAGAGAATCATCATCATCTCTGCTTTGCTACAGCTGAGTGTCGTTGGTGCACTCTCAGGTGACTGACTTAGCCAATCTTTGCAGCAAATGTTGTTAAGAGAATAAGAGCATGCATAGGTCATTTCGAACACCCTACCCGCTTAGCTACTTCTGCTGCTGACTGAATTTTTTATTGTTTTAAACAATCTCATTCATATTTTGAAGAAATAATGACAACATTTTACACAGTATCACATTCTGTGTTTTAAAATGATGGTAAACATATAGGTATATATTTATGTTGTTATTAAATGCACTTGCAAGATAAATATTTAGGGTACTCAAAAAGCACAAATTAATGAGCACCAAATTGTGTATGTTTTTGGACTTTCTTATTACACAATGTTTCCAGATATGTAGATTCATAGGTTATATTATCATATCATATTTTAGACTAAATATACATATTTAAATTTCATTTTGCTACAAGTTACAGAAGTTAGGCGTATAGGTAATTTCAAAAGAAATCTACATCCTGTAACCGATTTCTTGAAATGACTACTAAAAATAAAAGTACCTACAAGTTCCTTGTTGAAGTATGTAAAAGTAAACAATAACGGCATTCAAGCTGTTTTCTCGGTACTTAAGATAAAATCCAAGCAGCTATTGGGAAAGTACTTAGTTTATGAAAGTTGAAACTTTAATGCTATTAATTGCTACCTATGGTATTGTTTATACAAACTTACTCACCGCATATTTTTAGGGGGGCTTCCAATTCAAGTAATATGGGCTGTGATAAGAATATTTCCCGTGATTTTAAGCATAGCCCTTTGATCTCGATTTCCGTTAACTGAACATTCATGCCAGGCTTCTCGCCTCGGACTGAAAACAATAACCAAATATAAACACGGAACCATTTTGACGAAATAAACACGAAATACACTGCACTTTCACACACAATCCGTTAAACAAATAGACATTTGTTTATCACTTTATATTTACGAAAAACACTGACGGTTTCATTTATTTCCTGGTATCAACATTACCTTTTAGTAATTTTTTTATGACATTGTCGATGTTTAACTCATCTGTATCTCTGTCTGCCATCGGATAGAATGTTTGTGCACGGAATATGACTAAATATTACAAGTAAAGAAAGGAAGATTGTAAAGATTTTTGCCGATTTATGAAAGGTACAACCTATTTCAGTTCTCGGCTTAAATGAGTACCAATGGCGGAGACATCACTCACTCACACACGCAAACAAAAGAAACACATCATCGGTGTTCCCAGCACTAAAAATGTATTCTCCCGTATGTTTAAAAAAACTTATTAAGCTCGTCACAGACGGAGCTATAATATATATTAACGCTCGGTATCTTACGATATATTTTGCCTACTATTTGACAGACCCCACACACGAAGCTATAATATATATTTTGGTATATTAACGCAAGGTATCTTAAGATACCGATACCGATATATTACGATATATTTTAGGTATATTGCCTTCCTTCTCTGGCGTGACGTACAACCGATATATCTGTCTCTCTTTTCATATCTTTGCCGTGTGGGGTGCCGAGCTATACGATAATATATATCTCGGTATCTTACGGTATATTAATATATATTATAGCTCCGTCTGTGACGGGCTTTATGCTATTGTTTTCTTAATTAGAAATTTGTTTGTTAAAAACTTACAACATAATATCGCTACCTAAAATTAATTATATATCTTCCAAATCGCTGCCGATAGTGCCAATGGGCAGTGTGCCCAGAAAGAATAATTTAATTTTTAGAGTCATATCATATTAATAGCTTATAATAAATTATAAGCTTATGAACTATCAGCCGAGGTACACTTGCCCTAAATCACATAGAACCAAGACATATGAGAGCCATCTAATTACTTATATTTATTATTTAGCATTATCTTGTCGTGCCATTTATCATCAAATTTAATATCACAAATAAGCGGCACCCATTTTGGTAATAATAAATATTTATTCCTACGTATAACTTGTAAAATGTGCCCAATAAAACGTTTTTATTTTTATCTTTAAATTAACAGTTAGATAATACTAATATTTATAAAGTTATGCTTAAGGCAATAAAAGAAATATTAATTATACGAAATAAAATGAAATTTATTTTGCAGGTAACTAGGGGCCCATAGATAACCTTAAAACTAGCGTATGTACTTGTCGTGCCATTTATCATCAAATTTAATATCACAAATAAGCGGCACCCATTTTGGTAATAATAAATATTTATTCCTACGTATAACTTGTAAAATGTGCCCAATAAAACGTTTTTATTTTTATCTTTAAATTAACAGTTAGATAATACTAATATTTATAAAGTTATGCTTAAGGCAATAAAAGAAATATTAATTATACGAAATAAAATGAAATTTATTTTGCAGGTAACTAGGGGCCCATAGATAACCTTAAAACTAGCGTATGTACATAACATAAAATTAAACTAAAAGCGGTATTAGACATTGCAACCTGCAGGGCCCAATCTGTCATGTTGGAAGGTGTAATTAAAGGTAGGGCCTGTAGGGAGCTGAAGGAGGGGTAGGGAGAGGCAGGGTACACAACAGATTGGGCCCTGCAGGTTGCAATGTGTAATACCGCTTTAAAAACTATAATTTCGGCGACACTACGGTTTGCTGTTGTGCCATACACCTGCTCCGGTGTCGGATTTGGCAGAGTTCCCCGGAACCGCAGTAATACCACACCCTTCGGCCAGAAGTCCTCGCTCACGATAGTCTCCAGTTGCGGCTGCGGCACCTGCACCACAAACAAGCTGAAGTGCGTGTAATGGCGCGATCACAGCAGGAACAGCCTTAGCTGGTAGCTAGTCTTCTTGCTAATATAATCCACCAAATCTGCTGCTGTGGCAGAAACATGCAGGCGCGACACTTACAACGCCTTATTCGACGTGGCAACCCGTTAACCCGTAGTAGCCTTCGGCTCCCCATGTCGGCCAGGTCCACAGTTCCACACTGGCTTTTGCGAGGCGAGGCGCCTTCCGCGCCCTCTTTTCCAACAAAAACAAAAAAACTGTTGACTATAGAGGTCGGCGTTGAGAAGAGTCTGATGACGGAGAAATATGGAATTTTTAGGAGCTCATAGAGCCGCAGGTTTCTGTTTTATGTTTTTCAGTGTAATATTTGATAAAAACTTTTTTGAGGGGATCTTGTAGAGCCACAACTAACCCTCCAAAGAGCCATATGCAGCTCCCGAGCTGCGGTTTGCCGACCCCTGAACTATACTGTTAAGTAAAATCCGTACAGCGGCGGAAAGAAGTTGACAAGTTACGGCGAAAGCTTGATGAAATTTGAACTTAAAAAATATTCATAAGGTTCAAATTTCTTAAATTTTATATCTCGAGTCATCAACTTCTTCCCGCCTGCCTTGCCTTGTACGGAAATAATAGTTGCCCGTTTTTTACATACATATATTTTCCCCCTTAATTAGGGTAACATTTCGCTGTGGTATCACCAATTCTGTTCTGTGTTGCAGCTGTAGAAAATTTTAAGAGTAGGTAGTGTTGCCTTACAAAACCCGAGCAATAGGGAATATTACCACAGAGTAAATAATAGTATAACAGAGAGACCTCTGTAATGTCACGTAACGTCACGAATCATGTTGTCCCTTCTTAACGCATGACAAGTTCTTTTTCGCACTTATGCAAACGTATCGGATACGTCGTGTCAAACTCAAATTTTTTGACAGATTTACTTTGAGTTGTACCCCCCTGATATTACGCAAAACTCTGCGTAGGGGGCGGCACTAGCACATCCAGAGGGCCTACCACGAAACACGAAAATAAGAATTTCGTTACCTGGTTCTCTGTCACTCTTTCATATTCGAGCGATAGAGAGGCACATGTCAAAATTTTGATTCTCTCGTTTCACGATAGGCCCTTTGTAAACAAACCGCCTTGGTGCGCAAATGACATATTTATTCGTTATAAATTATCGATGAAAACTTGTAAAAAATTGTTTAAGGCCTAGTATGTATTAAAAACTCTATGGTTTACCGGTGTGCTAGTGCTGCACTCTGGTGGCAGAATATTGCAGTAATATCCCCTATTAATATTTGTTTTTCTTTTTGCCTTATTTTACTATCCTCTACTCGTAATATGGATTGCATAGTCTGAAAAAAGACTCCTAATTAAATAAATATATTATATATTAAGGTATCATATGGGTATAAAGTAAGTATAATAGTAAAACGGCTATTAGACATTGCAACCTGCAGGGCCCAATCTGTTGTGTACCCTGCCTCTCCCTACTCCTTCAGCTCCCTACGGGCCCTACCTTTAATTACACCTTCCAACCGGACAAATCGGGCCCTGTAGGTTGCAATGTCTAATACCGCTTTAAATAGTGCAGTAAAACGGCTATTAGACATTGCAACCTACAGGGCCCAATCTGTTGTGTACCCTGCCTCACCCTTCCCCTCCTTCAGCTCCCTACGGGCCTTAAAGCGGTATTAGACATTGCAACCTGCAGGGTCCAATCTGTCAGGTTGGAAGGTGTAATTAAAGGTAGTGCCCGTAGGGAGCTGAAGGAGGTAGGGAGGGAGGGAGAGGCAGGGTACACAACAGATTGGGCCCTGCAGGTTGCAATGTCTAATAGCCGTTTTAATTACACCTTCCAACCTGACAGATTGGGCCCTGCAGGTTGCAATGTCTAAAAGCGGTATTACACATTGCCACATGATGATGATGATGAAATAATAGTATAATACAGAGAGACCTCTGTAATGTCACATAACGTCACGAATCATGTTGTCCCTTCTTAACGCATGACAAGTTCTCTTTCGCACTTATGCAAACGTATCGGATACGTCGTGTCAAACTCAAATTTTTTGACAGATTTAGTTTGAGTTGTACTCCCCTGACATTGCAACCTGCAGGGCCCAATCTGTCAGGTTGGAAGGTGTAATTAAAAGCGATATTACATATAGCAACCTGCAGGGCCCAATCTGTCAGGTTGGAAGGTGTAATTGAAGGTAGGGCCCGTAGGGAGCTGAAGGAGGGGTAGGAAGAGGCAGGGTACACAACAGATTGGGCCCTGCAGGTTGCAATGTGTAATACCGCTTTTAAGGTAGGGCCACAGAGTAAATAATAGTATAACAGAGAGACCTCTGTAATGTCACGTAACGTCACGAATCATGTTGTCCCTTCTTAACGCATGACAAGTTCTTTTTCGCACTTATGCAAACGTATCGGATACGTCGTGTCAAACTCAAATTTTTTGACAGATTTACTTTGAGTTGTACCCCCCTGGTAGGGCCCGTAGGGAGCTGAAGGAGGGATAGGGAGAGGCAGGGTACACAACAGATTGGGCCCTGCAGGTTGCAATGTGTAATACCGCTTTAATACAGCTTTAGGGTCACCACACACCTAGCGGTTTTCCTCGCGGAATTAGCGGAAGTAGCGGAAATTCATAGACAAAATGCTTAATTTGTCTATGGTAGCGGAAATTTGTCTATGGCTTCCATACAAAAAATCTGCTACCATAGACAAATTTCCGCTACCATAGACAAATTTCCGCTACTTCCGCTAATTCCGCGAGGAAAACCGCTAGGTGTGTGGTGACCCTAATTAAGACAATTCATAGACAAAATGCTTAAATTTGTCTATGGTAGCTGATTTTTTTGTATGGAGGCCATAGACATTATTAAGCATCCATAGACAAATTTAAGCATTTTGTCTATGAATTGGCTTGTGTGTATGTGATTCCGCTAGGTGTGTTTTGAGCCATAGACATACCTCCCATAGACCTGAGGGCCTACCGCGAAGTTCGAAAATCGACATCACTTTCTTTCGTATATGGGTCACCACACACCTAGCGGTTTTCCTCGCGGAATTAGCGGAAGTAGCGGAAATTCATAGACAAAATGCTTAATTTGTCTATGGTAGCGGAAATTTGTCTATGGCTTCCATACAAAAAATGTGCTACCATAGACAAATTTCCGCTACCATAGACAAATTTCCGCCCAGAAGACCCTAGTTCTTTTTAAAAAACCTATCCAACGATACCCCACACAACTTAGTTTAAACGAAAAAAAAATTCGCCCCCCACTTCACGTGTACGGGAGGTACCCTAACAAAATATATTTTTCGCGTTTTTATTCTACCGTTTTATCGGCTTGGTTAATGCACATATTCAAACCAAATTTCAGCTTTCTAGTGCTAACGGTCACTGAGCTAGACCGCGGACGGACGGACGGACGGACGGACATGGCGAAACTATAAGGGTTCCGTTTTTGCCATTTAGGCTACGGAACCCTAAAAATGACTCCTATATCTATGATCATATTTTATATATGATAGTCTAATAGCGGCCTACGACAACTCTATAGAAAATGACAGACATGGCTGCTCCGCTTGGTTGAATGTTCTAAGATCAGAACAGATCTTTTCAGAACGATCTTCTTATTCAAACAACCAGAACGGCATGAAAAAAATCTCAATTCAAAACTGACAAGATATTATTCTGTCAGTAGTGTATTTACATTTCAGACGAATATTTGTCGCTCTTCGTATAGATTTATTATTATTTGAGATTATATTTTTATCAAAATGCCGCAGCAAGTAGAACAGAAGGTTATAGATCCAGAGGCCGAGCTCAGTAATACACAGCGTATTGTAAGAAATAATAATTTTAAACAAATTAAAACAAAAAAAGAACTGACTTCACTTAGGATCCGCTATTCCAAGAGGAAGTGGCCGAGTTGCTGTAAAAAATAGTAAAATCACTATAGGTGTGCCTATAATAGTTGCAGAGTTCCCTCGATTTCTCCAGGATCCCATCATCAGACCCCGACTTGGTGACAATGGGACCATCTAGGGGTTATACCTGTTCGATAAAAAAAAAATTGAAAATCGGTTCACGATTCACGGAGATATGGAGTAACATATATACAAAAAAAAATTCAGTCGAATTGAGAACCTCCTACTTTTTTGAAGTCGGTTAAAAAAGAACCGACTTCACTTATATTCCGACCAAAAAGTGTAGAAATTAAAAAGTGGCAACATCGTAGTGTCGTCCCTTTCAAATTAATCTAAGAAAAAACGGGACGACACTACGATGTTGCCACTTTTTTATTTCTACACTTTTTGGTCGGAATATAGGATAAGAGCTCAAAGAGGACTCAGTGTGTTGACGACGAGGGCCCTCTCTTGTTCCTTTAGCCGTCAACACAGTGAATCCTACTGTTTTTAAGGCCGTTTCTCGATTCGGACAAGCCACACCCATCCGTTAGAGACACGTTTATGGCTCCCGTGCACGAAAGAAAGAGATGCAGCGCTCTTAAGGATCAGACTTTTTGACTAAAATACGATAAATAAGCGAATCTATAAAGTTTTGTGTAATTTTGTTTCTGTGACTTTTTAGATAATCCAGAATACCATATTATTTACTTAGTTATATTGCATAATCTCTTATAGTTTACGTAAGTTAAGAAAAATAAGGGGAAAAAGGACCCAACTTCGGATTTTTTTTCTACCGAGGCAACTTTCAGCAATCGTGTTTTGGCTTGTGCCAAAAACAAGAGAAAATAAATTCAGTCCCTTTTCCCGTATAGTCAATAGAGCGTTTGAAAAAACCTATAATTTTTCAAAGTAGCCCCTTAAGTTGCAGGCGTCCATAGGCTGCTGTGGGCCGTATGCTTGTTTGCCACCGTCGTTGTATAAAAAAAGGATCCGCTTTTCCAAGAGGAAATGCCTGAGTCGCTGTAAAAAATACTAATATCACCATAGGTGTGGCTATAATAGTTAGAGTTCACTCGAAATCTCCAGGATCCTATCATCAGATCCGGACCGGGTGACAATGAGACCAACTGTGAAGTATACTCTTTCAAACAAAAAAATAATTTTCCAAATCGGTCCAGCCGTCATCGAATAATCGGTGAACATAAATAAAATAAAAATGCACTAAAAACAAAGATCCTGAGCCAGGGCCCGTAATTTTCATGCCGATGACAGCAATTTAACGTCACGCTCCATATAGGCTGATCCAAAATAGTTTTATGGTAAGTTATTACTCATTAGTCATCAATCATTTTAATCATGTACAAAATTACAAATGTCTTCAAAATTACTTTACTTACACGTGGAATAAATAATACCTACTTGATACGTGAATCGTAAAGAAAACTATTTGATTTGTTTTTATATACATACATTTTATTAAATGGTATTGTTAACAACACATTACAATAATTACGTAGAAAACAGAATTCTGCCTAACGTAAAGCACACCATTCTTCTTGCATTAATTCCCATACAAAGAAAATCTAAGACATCTTCGCGTTCATACGTAATGCAATAGGTATTCATAAAAAATCCTTTTGTTTTGTAATTGTATTTTTGTTTGTTGTATCACACATTTGGTTATTTATTCCAACTTCTCTGCTAAAAAGAAAATGTATAATTGATGGACACATTTTTTCTGATTTTAACAACTAATACAATTAGGAAATTAGTATTCTTATTTCTCAGTGGCACGTGTAACAATTTTGAAGTCATTTGTAAATGCATAATTAAAATGATTGACGATTAATGATTAATAATTTACAATAAAACTATTTGGGATCATCGGCATAAAAATTACGGGCCCTGATCCTGACGAATTGATAACCCTCCTCCTTCGAAATCTTGAAGTCGATTGAAAAGTGACCTTCCATACCTAAAGGGCCTTTATGCTCGATTTTCTGTTAATACTACAGTACAGTCAGCAGCAGAAGTAACTAAGCGGTTTGGGTGTTCAAAACGACCTACACACACTCTTATTCCCTTAACAATAAAGTCGTGTCCAGCTCATTTTGAACACCCACCCGCTTAGCTCCTTTTGCTGCTGACTGTACGCGAACAGTTTTGAGCTTTTATAATTCACAAGTGCGATTTATTTTTGACGTCATAGGTTATCATGATCATCATCCTAGCGTTTATCCCGGTTTGGGGTCCGCTTGACAACCTAATCCCATGAATTGGCGTAGACACTGGTTTTTACGAAAGCGACTGCCATCTGACCTTCCAACCCAGAGGGGAAACTAGGCCTTTTTGGGATTAGATCCGGTTTCCTTACTATGTTTTCCTTCACCGAAAAGTGACTGGTATATATCAAATGATATTCCGTACATAAGTTCCGAAAAACTCAGTGGTACGAGCCGGGGTTTGGGTTTAACCCCTAGATGGTCCCATTGTCACCAAGTCGGGGTCTGATGATGGGATCCTGGAGAAATCGAGGGAACTCTCCAACTATTAGGCACACCTATAGTGATTTCAGTATTTTTTACAGCAACTCGGCCACTTCCTCTTGGAATAGCGGATCCTATGTGAGGTCGGTTCTTATTTTGTATAAAATTATAGTTATTGAAAATATAATTTTAGTGACAGTAGACACTATCATTAGATCCTATTAATCTTAACATAACAAAATAGGTTTATTAAGACTAAACATTCTCATCAGACCAGTTTATTAAATAAAGATCCAACGAGAAAAAATTGGCTCGGTAGATCCATTATGGAACTAGTCAGTATTCAATGGCTCTGTTGAGAATAATTGAAAAATGTTTCCCAGTAGATCGAAACTTTCAAAAGTTGGATCAACTGAGCAAAAAATCTCCGTTAGATCCATTATGGATCTGTTCGACGGATCTACTGAGAATGTTTATTTTTTATTTATTAAAGTTCAAAATACTTATTCAAATTAACGCAGAGTTTCATGAGTACTTAACTGCTAAAGCCATTTATGGCTTGTTAACAGTAAGGGTTCGAACTGACTTATCTAATTATAACTATGATTTCTTTTTCCAACAGTGCATTTACAACATCTACAGTACGTATTCTTGATTATTAGAAGACAAGAAAAAATTTCTAACATCCTTATTCATTGATTTTGAGTTGGATAGGTATATAATCTTGTATGTGTTTTGGAAGGCTATTTATGATTTTAGTAAGAATGTAGATATTAGTTCTCATTCCGTAAACATTTTTAATCGATGGTAGTACGAATCTAGGTGCATTAGGTATACTAGGTCGTAGGTACATTAGGTCGGTGGTATTCATTCAAATTGTCTATATGTTTGTACTCTTTTTTAAGAATGGACAATTTCACTATGCTTTGTACGGGAATTACTTTGCAATATTGAAACAGTTGTGAATAATCATTACTGTACTGTATTTTTTTATATTTTTTGATTGAAAAATCATTTCTCAGAGAAGCGCCGTGTATGTAAGGGCAAAGGAACAGTTTAACCTTTTGAACGCTTTCTCTCTCGCATCGCATCAAAATGTGGCTGACACGCCAACAACTCAACTAGTGCGAAACTAATTTAAACCTTATCAAACAACAGTAAAATTGCTTTGACAGCGTCTGCCATAGCCACTTTAGTGGTTGTTGACGTGGTATTAGGCACGACAGTTCTCGACCACTTTAATGGCTCTTGGCGTTCAAAAGGTTAAGCTGGCATTATATGTAACTCGTCAATTTTACACGTTTTCATATTTCCTAACCCACATTTACAACCCGCAGTACAAGAAATTGGCGCCAGCATGCAGCGTGGAGAAGCGCGCCGGCGGCGAGCCCCAGCTAGCTCCTCAAGAGAAGCAGCTTGGCATCCTCACTCATGAGCTCAACGAAACCCTGCTGTGCATCAATGTAAGGAAACCGGTGGCGAAACTATGTAATCTATAGGTTTAAACTTTTCACCGCCAAGCGTTGAACAAAAATGACGTGCCACCGACGCCACGTAATCGCGGTTTGTCAAGCGAAATTGAACTTTGCTTCCGCCCGCGTAGGTCCCTATTGCACTACAAAGCCTGTCGGCTGTTGCCGTCGTTGGCGTCCATGGTACGACTTTTTGATGTCGGCCATGTGGCGGTCAAAGGGTTGAAAAGAAAGAGTAACAAACTTGGCAGCTGCCCTGTGCCATCTGGACCTCGCAGCACTCACTGAATTTTCTTAACCATCTACTTTCCCACTACTTCTATTACCACCTGAGAGAAGAAATGCCTATCTTACCTCTATCCAGTAACGAGTAGCTATATGATAAATAAATAAATAAAAGCTATGACGTTTATCTACTTATCAGCAAATTGCTCCTCCATTTATGGAAGCACAATGCGTTCATGTGCAAACTGCATCCATTTTTTGAAAACTACGCACTCTTCATCAACTAGTAGGTCCATATTAATAGATTGCCGGCAATTTTGGTTCGAGGTCGTCATTTTAGGACTTTTATATGTAAAGCCTGACCAGAAATATGACCATTGTCAAGAGGGCGCTTTTTTCTCAGTTTTTCTCGCAGTTTAGTATGAAAAATTTAGGTCCAATGAAATTCCGCAGCATGGTGCATGGTCATATTCATATATTTCTGGTCAGGGTTTAACTCTGTACAGCTTTTGGTTACATCGTATATACCCCTCGAAAAACCTGCTGCCCAAATATACTAGGATGTTGTAATTTCTCTTGCAGCTAGCTAAGAAAGGCCTGCACGGCCTCCGTGACAGGAATACGAAAAAAGGTACCCGCCACTCGATCTTGGAGTACGAGTACCTGGATCTGGAAGTGAGGGACGAGCGCAACCAGGAGGCCGAGTTGGACTGTCTGAACTACCTCGCCACGAAGAAGAAGCAGGAATTGCTGAAGAGAGTGCCTACTGAAGCTGACGTAAGAACTTCACTTCACTGATATCAGTTCCTCAAAATCAAGGATAATATAGATATGGATTGCAATGTCCATACAAAATAGCGTTCCCGTATTTCAGGCTAACGCACTGGCGCCATCTATCGGTCACCACACACACTAGTCCCATTGTCATATGTACTATATACATGAGGCGTAGTCAGGCGACCGAGAGGCAACCGAATGGTTCGCGGTATTTAAGCGCCTGAAGTGATGAGAAACCACGCGGTGAAACCCGAACTGACCCATTTTGGACTCATGGAATCATTGGAATCGGATGGCATTTGTTTTTAGAGTTTTGTATGATGTGATATGCGATATGTACAAAGATTTTGGTGACAGTCATGTGTCTGCAGGACCTGCTCTCGATTGAGGATGCAGCCGCTCGTCTCCGGCGCATGGAGAACCGACTGGACCTGGCCACCAAGCGGTTCTGCGTTGTCAACTTCAACAACAAGTATGTGCGGGAGCAGATTCAGCTGCTGTTGGTTGAGAGGTACGATATACGAGTATATATAGAATAGAGTTAGTTAGTTACTTAGGCTAACCACACACGAGCGACTTAATTTATTTATGTGTATACAGTTATTTCGGTTACTTTTGTGCATAAGATATCCCCTTTTCATATGGGAATAGTTATTACTAAATTATTTCGGTTGTTATCTATTAACGTAAATGTCAAATTATAAAACTGAATTGATTTTGAAGATAGGTAATGTTGTAATTGTTTAAAATAAACAATTATCACTTTAAAAGTGTAACGATAGGTTGACACAATAAAATTGCCAATGGAATAGTTAACTGCCATTACGTTTAGTATTTAAAAGTACATACTGATTATATAAATTAATATATTTAGTTAAGGGTAATAATAATTATGGTTTCTCAATCAAATTAATAAAACTGTTTCATTTATCTGAGGGCTATTTATTGTTATAAAGTAAACATTCTCTTTTCATTTCAATTTACTTTCAGTGACAATTAAAGTATTGCAATTGACTGTGAACAAACATGATATTGTTTTTATTTAGGATACATAGTTTATTTTTTTAAATGCAATCAAATAATTTTAAAGTTTACACAATATAGTCATGCTCAGATTAAGGTACTTAGCTCTGTTCGTGGCGCTGGTAGCACAACAAGTGCCTGCTCGTCAGTGAGCGGTCCCTTTTATACCTGGCTGGCCAAGTGCCTCAGGTGGCCTGATCGACCTGTTTTATTCGCTTACCCACATTCATAAAATTATTAGCGCTTGAGTCAATTAAATACCTTAAAATGTTACACATATTAGATGTAATAATCTTAAATCCAACACGGCCATACTGACAAGTACTTCGATCTCGAAGTACAAATTTATAAATTAACTTTATAATATATCGTCTTTCAAAAATGTGAACATAAGTACTACTTAAATTTAGACCTTAGTTTACTTATATTAGATAACATTTTTAGCCAATTTCCTCTAATCTAAGCCCCTCCACCTGTTGCCCGTGAAGTTAAGGGCAAAGAACAGACAATCGACTGCAACAGCATTATTACATTATTTTCTTAAATGTATTACAGTTGCCGATTTCCTCAAATCCAAGCCCCCTCACCTGTTACCCGTGAAGTTAAGGGCAAAGAACAGACAATCGACTGCAACAGCATCATTACATTATTCTCTTAAATTTATTACAGCTTTTTCTTGTAGCCGATTTCCTCAAATCCAAGCCCCTTCACCTGTTGCCCGTGAAGTTAATGGCAAAGAACAGACAATCGACCGACCAACAGTATTACATTATTTTCATAGATTCATAGGTTCATAGGATCATAGGATCATAGAATCATAGGATCATAGGTTCATAGGTTCATAGGTTCATTGGTTCATTGGTTCATTGGATCATTGGATCATAGGTTCGTAGGATCGTAGGTTCGTAGGTTCATAGGTTCCATAGACTTATTGCTATTAATCATACACTGCCAAGGGTCAAGAATAACATAGGTACATTAATTAAAGGTTACAATACAATTACTTCGTGTAAACACTAAATTAACAATTCGAACATTGAATTAATAGATAACTGAATAATAGGCCTTCGACAGGAAATGGTTCTTAAATTTATTCATAAAAAAACGCTCAGTGTCAATATTTCTGATTGCTTCAGGAATTTTTAATCTTTATTCATTTTCTTACTTATTATTATCATTGTTTTCAATCTACAATCAAATGTAGCTGTATGGGTTTGATAGGAAGGGTATTTGTTTTATAATTTTTATCATTATACACATTTTTTTGAATGTCAAGTATGTATTTATACTAATCACATACATCATTATATTTTCCCTTTTTTTTTACTTACAATATATATCCAACACGGCTAAGCTACTTAGAAAGATTGAATTTTTTTTTAATTATTGTTCTTGCCATAGCTATAAAAAAAAACAGGAAAGAAATAAATAGGACATGAATTTAAGGAATCACCAGACATCGCCAAATACTTCTTCGAAGGATGTTTTAAGTGTTGTTCATAGAGAATTGACGGCCCAAAAAAAAACTTGTTGCTTTTGTACCTATACATAACTTCAAATAATCAAAGTAAAGAAATGCAATCAAAGTAATCAGAAGACGATTACCTATCTGTGGAGATTTTAACATTGATATTATGAAGGAAAATTATATTTCGTTACAATTTTAATATTTTCTCTTAGGTTTTAAGTTACACTTAGAAATAAGTCAGCCAACAAGACTTTCTAGCAATACGTGTATAGATAATTCTGCTCATAACTTAAAACGGTGTCAAGGTAGTATGTCGGGTCACATCGCGCAAGTCTCCATACATCCAGGAAATAAGATAAATAACATTAAGTCTTGGCACGTTGAAAGGCGCAAATATTCACGTGATTATCTAAAAGTACTTAAAGGCATCTACACTAGCGAAGATCGACAACTTCCAGTTTCTTTTACTTTATTCTGACGCTGATAACCAAAGTAAAGCGGATGTCAAGAGGTATAAAAGCTTGTAGTGAAAAACAACGGCAACTTTTACGGCAATATACCTAGATGTTCGCCTACTGCAGCAAATAAGAGCCTTTAACCCAAAAACCTCAGTATGGCTATAAAATTACATCTGCAGAAAATAAATAGAGTTGTAATAAATTATGCAAATGGCATAATGGTCACAAACTTGAGCTACGTCATTAATATTTGTTTCAGCATGGATATTTACATAAGTAAACAAATTAGAAATCTCTATGATCTTAATTGTTCTTGGGCTTGCCCTTACATAACAAAAAAAAGGATGACAAAGAAAATCCTCAGAACTACCGACCTATATTATACCAGTATCTTCCAAACATCTTGAGAAGTTTATTTAATAACTTATTATGTTCACTTTTCACCGATATGACCAAAGCATTCGATCATGTAGATGATGAAACACTACTCATTTACAGCACCTTTATATGTATGTATTAATCAGAATATATTATTCAGAATAATTATGAAACTGATATTAATATTATACTGTATGACATAATTATTGTGGCTTAGTAAAAATAATCTAGTACCTAATTAATTTAACCAAGGCCAATATAATTCATTTTTATCAACGAATAACAACGAATTATCAACCTTGAAGTATTTATATAATATTAAATACCAAGGAAATAAAACTAAACTCTTAGGATTGCTTATTGATAGCCAGCTAATATGGAACTACCATAGAAAAGACATTTGTTTAAGATTGAGTAAGTCATCACACGCTTTACATAAGCTTTCCAAGATATATGACGGACGCAGTTTTCAAAGCCCATAAAAAAGTTGTTTAAAACTATGTGTAGTCTAAAATTTCACGATAACCGCATTCTGTATTTAAGATCACTAAGAATCCTGACCTTTCCCTGTTTATTTATACATCTAAAAAGTTACTGTTTTTGTGAAATGTAATCCCCAATATTTTAATAAAATTTCCGATACATGTACGAAAGCTACCAGTGCGATCTCAATATATTGGTGATTTACGCCATAAAGTATGTAAAACAGCTTTGATGCGGAAAAGTATATTAGATATATAATAACATTCCAAACGCAAATAAATATCGAACATTTTAAGAAAACATTAACATCATTGCTAATAAAAAGATGTTACCGTCATATACAACAATTTTGAATGATTATGACTATAATTCTGTTTCTATGTCGTATGCTAGAATTGCTAGCTCTAATATATTTCAAGAACTGTTTTAAATTAATAATGCACAAATATATACTCGTAGGCACATACCTACTCGTAGATATAAGAAAATTTCGTAAGATCCTTGCATAAGTACGTAGTATTACTTACTTAAATAATGTGCCTATGTTAAAGGAATAAATAAATTTTGATTCTAAAGAATTCCGACCACCAAACAATATGATTGAAATTTAGTGGAACGATACACAAAGAGCGGATTATGTAATTAAGTAGAGTTATCTATCTGCTTGTCAATATTGCACATACCCCAAATGTCTCATATTCCGTAGTAAGTGTACTGATTTTTTTCGACACTTTAGTGTCTGTTGAACCTTCCATAAAGAGCTCGGCCAGTCTGACCAGCATCCTCAGTGACCATGACAACGCCGTTCTGTGGAAGTTTCTTGCCGAAGGTCTCGACGCTGCTTCACCATGACTCGCTCCGTTGTCGCTAGTAGCAGGGCCGAACGTTGGAAGCGCGACGTCATCCTGTCGATGGTTCCAAGTAAGCGTATCTTGGATGGCGGTCACCAGACTATTTAGCGGATTTCAATCCATGTTTCTGAAATTATAATTTAATCAGTTTAAAACGTTTAGGTAAAACGTATCCCACTTCTGAACTTAATTTATTTATGTGTATACAGTTATTTCGGTTACTTTTGTGCATAAGATATCCCCTTTTCATATGGGAATAGTTATTACTAAATTATTTCGGTTGTTATCTATTAACGTAAATGTCAAATTATAAAACTGAATTGATTTTGAAGATAGGTAATGTTGTAATTGTTTAAAATAAACAATTATCACTTTAAAAGTGTAACGATAGGTTGACACAATAAAATTGCCAATGGAATAGTTAACTGCCATTACGTTTAGTATTTAAAAGTACATACTGATTATATAAATTAATATATTTAGTTAAGGGTAATAATAATTATGGTTTCTCAATCAAATTAATAAAACTGTTTCATTTATCTGAGGGCTATTTATTGTTATAAAGTAAACATTCTCTTTTCATTTCAATTTACTTTCAGTGACAATTAAAGTATTGCAATTGACTGTGAACAAACATGATATTGTTTTTATTTAGGATACATAGTTTATTTTTTTAAATGCAATCAAATAATTTTAAAGTTTACACAATATAGTCATGCTCAGATTAAGGTACTTAGCTCTGTTCGTGGCGCTGGTAGCACAACAAGTGCCTGCTCGTCAGTGAGCGGTCCCTTTTATACCTGGCTGGCCAAGTGCCTCAGGTGGCCTGATCGACCTGTTTTATTCGCTTACCCACATTCATAAAATTATTAGCGCTTGAGTCAATTAAATACCTTAAAATGTTACACATATTAGATGTAATAATCTTAAATCCAACAAGCGCGAGTCTTCCGAGCGTCGACGTCGCCCGAGCGCCCGCGTAGCGGCGACTCGGCGTTGACGCGACGTGGACGCGACGTCGCCCGAGCGTCGGTGTACGGCTGGCGAGCGAAAAGCGACGCGCGAGCTTCCAAGAAATTTGAGCAGCGGTTACTGAGGCCACCGGCATACGTTGCACTTGTTTATTACGGATGCGGCACCATCCCAACAGGCCACAGAATAAGTAATAGCATTTCACATAACGGCCACGCTACGTCGCGCCCCGAATGGGATTATCTCACCCCGCGGCGGCAGATTGGTAGGAAATTAGTTTTCAGAGTGTTTGGCAGCGTCGATAATAGTACATTACGCACCTAGGGTGGTACAATAAAGAACGGCCTAGATCGCGGGTATTTGTGGCCCGAACCGAAGGTAAGGGCCATAAACAAGCGATCTAAGGTCTTCTTCATTACCGCCCGTGGTGCGTATACAATTTTACTTACGTCTTCTCCTGGGTGTGAGTTGAGATTTGCCGCTGCGCCCGTGGTCGGCAAATCTTACTTACCGCCCAGAAAGACGTAAAACAAAATAACCAATTTCATTTACGAGAGCTTGCAAAATAAAATAATCATGAAGTTATTGTTATTATTTTAAACTGGAGTGTAGGTATACTCCGCTACAAAGTGAGGCCAAAAGAGAAGGTTTATCTATGGGCCTGTCTCGTTTTGGCTAAGGAGGTAATGCCGTCAACAGACTAATCAAAATGTCAATATGTGTCAAATGGAGGTCACGTGACAATTTTGTAACGAGTGCGAGTGAGACACCGCTCCTCCGATTATGCTCTCTATCGGATAATTTTACTACTTTTTAATAGTCTCCTAATAAACGACTGTTTTGCTTGGTAATAAATAAGGTTCAACTGTGGTTAGGGTAACAGAGTAAATGTAATGTCAGGCCCTAAGACTCATGCATACTTTGAAGTGTGTACAGACGACATGTCGTGCACACATAGACGCTGAAACGAGTTTTGTATTATGACGTGAACGCCCTGTGCGCTTAGGAAGTGTTGTCTGCGAAGGTAGATCTAATGGCTCCTATACATGATGGGCCATCATAGGGACGCATCTATACGTTAGAGGGAGCTAACAATATTGCGATCTCGTTCCGTTGTATAGCTGCGTCCCTATGATAGCCCATCATGTAGAGCCAGCCTAATAACCACTTGATGGCTGATAGCTCCTTACGGTACCTGCTGCGTACAATATAGCCTAAAAACGTCCGTGAGCTCTAAAAAAAACCTTCGGGTTTTAGAAAGAGACGTCGGGTATCAATCAACAGTGACACATGAAAAAGCAGAACAGCAATCCTTCGTGTGTCATCGCCGATTCCCGAAGGTTCTTCTTAAAGCTGCTCTCGTTTTTTTTCAGGGAAAGCTTCAACATCCAATGGAACCGCACCATTGGTAAACTGATGAAAGGCAAGGAGTACCTCATGGACATCTTCGAGATCGCCGGCCTGGCCTTCAGGGACCGGGACGAATGGATCAGGAAAGTGGAGGCGTTGAAGTGGAAAGGACTGCACCAGCTAAACAAGGATATCGCGGTTTGGATTTTAATCCTGTTTTTATTTCAGATAAACCATTATTAATCCTTTGAACGCTTTCTCTCTCGCATCAAAATGTGGCATACACGCCAAAGTCTCAACTAGTGAGAAACGAATTTAAACCTTAACTGTCAACAGTAAAATTGCTTTTACAGCGACTGCCATGACCACTTTAGAAGTGGTGGTAGTGGCTCTGGGCGTTCAAAGGGTTAAAGAGCACTCCCATCCCTAGCGGGTCTACTTACGTTACACGTTACCTATTTGTTACCATATTTGGGCAGTTTGATATTATTTGGAGTAGTCTGACAGATACTTACTTTAAAAAACAGCTAAATACAGCGTCTATGTCCATTAGTCTTTGAAATTTAAGTTGTATGTTGGTGTACCTAATATACAGAGTTACATACTTCGTTTGCCAAGTTTACCATTTGACACCATGGTGGCTGATCAGAAATCAGGCAATATATGGTACGGATTAATATACAGACTATACAGAGCGGCCAAAAAAGAACTAAATTCCCGTTGGCTGTGGCTGTAAGGCTGGCTCTACATGATGGGCCATCATAGGGACGCAGCTATACAACGGAACGAGATGGCTATATCGTTAGCTCCCTCTAACGCATAGCTGAGTCCCTATGATGGCCCATCATGTAGAGGAGCCATAAAGTTTTGGGACACTACCGATTCTCCCTAGATGGTTGGTCATTGAGCGGCGGCGCTGAGTCTAAAAATCAATTCTATCTGAGAGGTTCCAAAACCAGCTAGGGAGGGTTTTTAGCGTCCTCCCAAAATCTTACGCCAACGAGAAATTAGTTACACTGTTTGTAACATCATTGTGTTTTACGCACAGACTACACAGACACCTCATCATTAAACTTTTACAGGGAGCACGAGGTCACCACACATCAGTGCAATATTATTCGTAAATTTCTACGATCCGAACAGCAAATCTCAATAGTATTATACACCAATTTGTAGTATAACAATCCAGGTTCACCCCTATAACTTGATTTTTGTGGATATTTTTAATCCACATGAGTAATGATCAAAAACGTTACCTCAATTGAAATACGCGGTCGCGCTCTCATACAAAATTAGTACGGGAGCACTGATGCGTGGTGACCCCGAGTTGTACTTATGATCTATCTAGTGTTGAGGTTATCTGTGGTTTTACGCAACAAATATGGAGTTTTTTTAATGAGGTAATACGACTAACTAAAGCAGTACCTAAGTGATGTTATGTTTACAGGAAATGCAATCGTATGAGGGCGAAATCAACCACCTAGCTAAACTGGAGGAGTTTCTCCGTGTAAAAGGCTCACGTAGGATATGCGAAGCTGATGAGATAGAGGAAATGAAGAGACAGGAGGATATTCAGAAGTGCCAGAACGAGATAGCGAGTCACGACGAGATGCTTGAAGAGATATTCGTATGTTTTCTATAACGTTTCTTTTTAAAAGTAACGCATATTTTAGTTTAAAAAATATAACGGTTACAACTCACGTAAGTTAACCAGAGACGTCAGGTGTTTGGTACAGATATCGTTATATTTTATAAAGTTAGTATGCCTCACGATAGTATAAATTTAAGAGTCCGGTAACGATTTGAAAACGAATATCGCTAATAATAACATTATGCATATGAATTACATTTGGTAAGATAGCTTAAAGTTTTGTTATTGCAATAGGTCGCTATATATTAAAATTTAATACCTCAAAAGTCAATTCTTACAGAGCTTGTTTAGTGAGGACGTTGATTCATGCAATTTTGTCGTTTGTTTGTCGTGTATTTTTGTTATGGACCCTATGGTGGAAGTCTGTTAAAGGACAAGAACACTCGAAAGATCTAATCAACGGGTTCAACAGCAAAACTGCTAAGGAGCTTTTAGGGCTCAAAAGCCACAAAACTGAGTGGTGACCAGAATACTGACTGGACACTGTAAGTTGAACAAACATATGTTTCAAATTGGCAAGAAACAAGATGCGACATGCAGGTTCTGTCAGTAGTCAAAGGAAACTGCAATGCACATAATCTGCTCTTGTGGACCACTAATGTCAAAAAGAAGTACCTACCTAGGGCGACACGTAGTGCAACCCTATGAGGTACAGAACATTACGGCCCAAAGAATCTGGAACTCTCTGGAGGCAACGGGCATTAGTAACGAACTTTAAAGGGCTGTCACAATAGATCAATGCTGGTCGACGCGACACTCAAGGCCCACAACAACACAATAATAATATTTAGATTCAGAAGGCGGTAATCCTGGACACGGCGTTTATAGTCCGAAGGTTCCTCTCTCTGCGGCCCTGACCACCGGCAGCCTGGGCCTTACTCCGTTGCCGGCGGCACCCTAGGATAGGTTTTTTATAGTGTTTTTATTGTTTTTGTGTGTTTTTGATGTATTTTTGTATTTAACTTTTATAAAAATATTGTAAAAAACCTATCACTAAGACCAAAAATAGATAAAGAACATAATAATATGGACCCTAACATGTTTTGTACTATTTGAATAAAGCATAAAGTGAAATTTATTTTTGTATTTTTACATTTGTAAAATATTTTAATATCTTCCCAAAAATATCACATACCTTACGTACTTGTATAACTTAATTTTAATCAATAAAAACCTTACTCTTTTTACCTCTCCAAGCAAAAATCGCGAAACAGATGTTTAGATTAGGGTGAATTATTTATAAGAGAAGGATAAAATTAAAAAATCGTTCTATTTATTCCATTCAGAAAGAAACGATCTTTTATAATAATTATGTATACAAAATTATAGAAGTTATGTAAGTTACTGCAAAATAGCATCAAAAATTTGAGCGAAACCAAAAAAAAGTTTACCGGACTCTTAGTTTCAAGCTCGGATAAATCCATCTGTCCGATTATTAGTACGGTACTGGAACAGTTTTGAACTTTTATAATTCACAAGTGCGATTTTAATTTTTTGTTAGAGAATATAATATGATTAGTCATAGTAAAAAATATATTCTAACAGTTATAGACGATGCGCTAGGTATTATATAGATATTTGTTAATAACACAAAGAAAAGATTATCCAAATTACATTTTTCTTTACCACACTATTGCATTCAACTATATCAATATCATCTGTCATTTTATAACAGTTTGGTCAATAGATTATGTGAGCATATTCGTAAACAATTTGTAAAAATATGCGTGGCCTTGAATTCTAAACGAACGACAAATGGCTAAGACGACGAATGCTATTGACAAAACCGTTATAAAATGTGAAGTTATGTAGCAATAATAAAAAGCGATAGTCTTGTAGAGAAAAATAAAACTTGCATAATCTTTTCTTTATGTAGCAAACAAATACGTGTATTATACCTAGCCCAATGCTCACAATTGTTAGAAAATATTTGTCATTATTAGTACTTAACGTATTCTAACGGGGCACAATATAAAATCGGACTTGTGAGTTTTGTCATTTTTATAGGTTAAAAAGGCGTTGTTGTACTCCACTATTTTGGTATCAAGTAAAGGTAATAGAGTTGATATTTGCTAAAAGGATAGAATAGATTTATCCGGGTTTTAAGTTAAGCGCCACATATGACGTGTGGCGTTGAAATGGTTAAAAAACGATTTCCAGAATTATGCGGGGACCGGCCACCTGCTCAGAATCATAGAGCATTTCCGACTGATGGAGATTCAGAACTACCAGTGCTTCGTACTCTTGTGCGAGATGCTGGAGGAATCTATTTTCCTTCGAAGAGAGGTCAACAGGCTGAGGCGACTCATATGTAAGGAATTAAAAGGATCTTTTTGATCAAGTTCATTATCGTCATGGACTGATGAAGATGATAGTTGTGAAACGTAAGATGACTTAGGCACAACACAACTACTGATGTGCCGACGAAAAGTTTCCAAAATTGCCAAATTTTTTGCATATGGAACATTCGAAAAATTCTCTAAAATTTGTTATTGGTTTCCCATAACTTTCCATTTCCAATATCTTATATAAGTAAGTATTACTTGTGAAATGTTCAACAAATTTCCAAGAACATTTCTAATTATTTAGAAACTAGCACATCTGAGGTATGCAACACATATATGCGGAATTCAGCTACTGTCATTGACAAAAATCAGCCAGAAAGCTGAATTTTTGTAACAAAACAAAATCCGGCAGATTTTTGTCTCTGATAAAACTGAATTCCGCTCTCATAAAACGCTCCATTATGTGTCTGTCTCTGGCACTGAAGCGCTAAAACCGTTGAACCAATTAAAATGCGTTTATTATATGCATACCCCGGGGATTTGGGTGCGGGAATAACTTGAGAAAGAGTAGAGATAAACAGATAGGTTATATTGACAAATAATCATATTGTGCCTAATGAATAAATACCTTCCTGCGAATTGTAAACAAACTACAACTTAAGTAGCAGGGACTTTAGCATTTCTACCAAGCCCTTTGAGATAATAATAAAAGTAATGTTAATTAATTACCTGCCGTCAATTAGTAGTTAACACGATTTTCAAAATAAACAATTAATATTTTTTCTACATTTGGAACAGTTAAGCTTCGGCGTCTAGCTGTAAATATCCATTTCAACAAACTAAACGATCTTTCTACGTCGGCAGTCGTAATAGGTGCAAATTTAATTTTTTTGAAGAAGTCAATTGTTGCACGATGTGTTTGCGATTGCAATTCTATTTCTTTGCCTTGTAACAATGCATAGGCATGGTATGTATGACAGACATTGAATGTCAAATATCAATCTTGACGTTAGATATCTCTGAAGTGTTTATTAATTTATAAATACATGAGTAAGAACTGAACTGAAGAGGTTGATAATAAATTATTTATATGATATCATACGAGATGTTATCCGCGGCTTCGTAAGCGTAGTTAATTGAAATATTTTCAAATAAATCAATAATTGAACGTATGTTTTTTTTATTTTTTATTCAATAAATTATTCAGTAGGTAAGTATACATTCTGTTATTTAATTCATACATATTCTTTGGCTTATGTCATTCATTCCCGCACCCAAAACCCCGGGGTATGATTATATGCATATAGGATGTAACAAAAATACTAGTGATCCGTTTAAGGGCATAATTGGTATCGTATTGCGACTTAGAAAATTTGGAGGAAAAAAATTGGATGCAATTTTTTTTATATGGGTAGGTACAGGTGGTCCCAGCTGGCCAAACCTCCATACAAAACCAAAATTTTTTTCACGCGAAAAAATAGTAAGTATATAATACGATACCAATGCCCTTAAAAGGATCACCAGCATTTTTGTTACACCTATACTTAGACAAAGAAGGAAGGTTTTCTATCGAGTGATCTTAGGCTTCGTTCACACGGCATTGTCCTGCACGTTTTTTTGCAGTATACGTCTTAACGGATAAATAGTGGCACATACTTTGTTCATAGAACCATTCACACGGCGCGCGGCGTTTGTACTGCAAAAAACGTACATTCTTTATACGTTTAAACGGATACTCACCGGACTTGTCAAGCAAATCGAGTAAACGAATGTGCTTGAAAATTGAAAATCTACCGTGTGAACACTCGACTGGTTGTACGTTTAAAATCAAATACGTGGAAAAACGTGCAGGATGTTGCCGTGTGAACCTAGACTTAGATATGTTTTATCAAACGGTTCAGCCGTTTCGCGGTTTTTCTAATGTTTAATTCATAACAATGATGACAGTTCCCCATTGCAGTGGACCAACGCGACATAAATGAAGCTCGTGAAGAGAATCAGACCAAACGTCTGGCCATGATGAGGCTGGCTCTTGATGAGCAGAAAGCCAAGGTCCAGGCGAAAGGGGAACTGAACATGGCCGCGAACGCCACTATCACCAAATTACTGAAGGACATAGATGAATTAGTCAGGTACTATTTTTTTTTTTACTTTATTGTACAACAATACTATGTACAAATGGCGTTCTCTGCCAGGTAACCATTGGGCCAAACAGAAGACTTGTAAGTTGGTGCAGGAGAAAATGTAATTGAGTATGAGTAAAGAGTAATTCTAAAGCCAAATTTAACTAATTAATAGTTAGGATAAATCGCCAGTAACTGGCCACCCTCTAGTAATTGGCCATCTCATACAAAAAATGAACTCTATGCACCTACAAACAGAATTCATTTAAGTATAGCGCGGCCAGTTATTGAAGGGCGGCCAGTAATTAAAACCGCATGCTAAAATGAATTCTGTTTGTAGGTGAATAGAGCTCATTCTTAGTTTGAGGTGGCCAGTTACTGGCGATTTACCGTAAGGTGCGTTGGGGTAAGATAGAAAGGTATTTTTTCAGGGCTAAGATAAAAAGTAGTCTGTAATGCTCCGGAATATGGACGAATTTTCGTCTTACCCCTAAAAAATACCTTTCTATCTTACCCCAACGCACCTTACTATAACGTTAAAGTTAGTTTGCCCTAGCCCACCGGTCGATAACCTCTTGGTATTACAAAAACTATTTTTAACACAGTTGCTTAAAAAAGTGCTTATCTGGTAGTGGTTTAGCGTGCGGAAAGTTCTATTTCTCGCACTAGTGCTTTTTACTTTTCCAGGCTATCGAGTCCAACACGAGTTGTTGGTTTCCAACGAAGTTTGAGAGTCTCTGTTTTGGTACCTGAATATCAAACAAATAATTACATAGATTTTAGACACAATAAACATGTTATGAAATAATTATCTTTTGTATTAAATCGGGTTAAATAATATGTTTTCTGCAAAGTTATAAACAAAAATATTGTTATTGATTTTATCTCTTAGTGTAATTAGGACTCATTACAGTCATAAAACGGCTATTAGACATTGCAACCTGCAGGGCCCAATCTGTCAGGTTGGAAGGTGTAATAAAAGGTAGGGCCTGTAGGGAGCTGAAGGAGGGTTAGAGAGAGGCAGGGTACACAACAGATTGGGCCCTGCAGGTTGCAATGTCTAATAGCCGTTTAACCCATGCCCGTTTGTGTATATTTACTCTGTGACGGTATGCCAGCAGTCCGGTGTCCAAACTAATGTTTTAAAAATTTGCTTTGCGGTATTTGTAATTTTTTCCATCAGTTCAATTAAAAATAAAGATATAAAAAGTAAAAAAAGTGTAATATGCTGGTTTTGTATTACTTTCATTTCAAATATTATGAAAATACAATATCATTTATAATTTGAAAAGTATTTTTTATCATACGTAGGTTTTCTTAGAGCCTTAGGGCCGGTTGCACCAAACTGTCTGTAAACGTAAACGTAATCGTAAAAAAATCTTGTATAAAAAGTTTGACAGTTTTTTATGGGATGACAGCTCCCTCGCCATATTTAACGTTGATGAGTCTGTTAATTGTGCGTGGTGCAACCCACCCTTAGTCTAATTCGGACCGTTCAAACCGCGCATTTTTTTTAAATTTTAAAAGTCTAATCTTATGTTATTTATAGTGACTTCAATTCAAATAAAACCTGTGTTTTATACTTGGTTTTGAACTTCAAAAGATTAGTTTAATAGTGGAGAGCGCTATTTTGTGATACATATTTAAATTTAAACAGTAATGCCAATTCTTTGACCCGTGATTTGGCTGATTGATGAAAGGAAATGTTTTCTGTATATGAACTTCGCGTTACGTTGCATGAAATGGAGTGAAATTTGTAAATAAAAAATAACTTGTGTCAAGCTCGATCATGAGATCGCAAGTTTTGGATTCAACGAGTGATAAATTCGAGTTATGTGATGTAAAATACGAACTCTGAGTTTTGAGAAGAACCACAAAAAGCAATAGACTCCCTCTTCCTTACAAGTAAGTAGGTAAATGGCTTTTGTATAAAATGAGCTCTTCTGTATTATTTCTGCTTAGTACAGCTTTTATTTATTTATTTATATTTATCTTATCGCTAAGTGTAGATATAAGTGAATGTTTCTTATGTAATAAGAAACATTTTCGACTTTTTGTCGTTCATGTAAACATTTGTGACTGCACTTTTAAAATAACCTCAAAATTACTCATACTTATACCTATTTTTGAAATTTTTTCGCAACTGTATTAAAAAACGTCGTTCGATACACGGACGGAATGTCATTCTTCTTCCGACCTAGTATCGAAATGTACTATTAAAACGGGATATTTACCATGCGAGTTTTTTTATTGTGAGCTTCCGATATTTCATGTGCAAGCACAGTTGCATGTGCCATTATCACGGAGTAACTGAAGTTGCTGCGAGTGTCAGTTGTGGTCTACCCACACACCATAGCTCTACATATACTCGAAAGAGGGTAGACCGCTTGTCCTTTTTTGGCAGTGTTTGAACTAGAGTTAAGTATTAAGTATGGTAACGTGGGCCATTTTCACAGGCTAGCGAAATGCGACACCACCCCCCTGTTGTGTCTACTGGGCAATCATCGGGAGACAAACAAGTTTAACATTACCAAGTTCCTGCAGATCTTCGAGACAGAAGTCAAGAGCTTAATCCAAGTTTGCTATGGTGCCGTCAAGGTATGTAGTGCTCCCCCTTATGGGAATATAGTTCAGTGCTGGATACGGTTACCAACTTTTAAGTAGAGTATGTTACTTATTAGGCACGACACTAGGACCCCAAAACTGCCGAAAGACGGGGACGTAGGTGAATGTCTCCCGAGTAATGACGTCATCAAAATGGCTGCCGCTTCATTGCGAAAAGTACAAATTTCATCCAAACTATGCACTACACCTACACGTACACGTGTGTGTTATCAAACAAATGAAAATGTGCTATATTGTTGTTATACTGTGTATAATGTATAACAGCTATTAACGAAAACCCAAAAACAGACTAAAAACGAATTCGGATCTTAAGGTTAAATGGACATGCAATAGGTTAGTAGTTTTACCTTTTCAACCAAGCTTCAAGTTTTTGATCGAGCGAGTTGAGCGTAACGAAGTGAAGTTTTTAAAGACTACTTCGGACACAACAGAACTGTTAGCTGGCTCTTATCTTTATCGCGGAACAAGTATTTAAAATAAAAATAAATCATTGAAATGCACAGTCTAGGTAGTCGGTTCACTTCGCTTACGCTCCGCTCGTTGGATTATTCTTTCGGTGATAAGGCGGTGTGCTATTGAGGTTTCAGGAGGTTCCCACGGTTAGGAAAAGTGAAATATTACTGCTAATTATCGTTTTTCAGCCACCAGCTCCTACCCCTAAAGGCCGCAAAGCAGAGTCGCCGGACGTCAAGCTAGTGACAGACCCCTTCGTGGTGGCGCTGCGTCCTAACAAGGTTGAGAAGCTAATCCCGTACCACCCTTGTGCTTAGTAAGTTACCATCACTGTTTTTACTCTCTTTCCTCAGTCAGTGGCGGCGCGTCCATAGAACATGATTCCTGTCGGCTTGCCTAATTTTGAGGCAACTGTGCTTTTCCTACAGCTCATGAAGAAATTTTAAGCCAAATTAAGCTCCGTCTTGGTTAAAAAAAGTTTTGACCTGCACTGCTATTTTATTTGCTTGTTTGGTATCATGGATCCTGGCCCGACCATGATACGATAATGGAATGTAATGATTGCACCAATTCGTGATTTGTAGGTGCTATTTAGTGCACCTAATCCTATGAATTTGTGCATACACAATTTTTAGCTATACGCACCGATGTAGTTTTTAAAATATTTTCCATTCCCCATTTTGTTATATCAACACGATGAAAAACAAGCATACGGCCCACCTAAAACGGTATAGCCTATTTATGCCCTCTGTAACTCTAGAGGATTCACAATTCCACAGATTGCGCATTGCTTGCCCTAAGGGAGCCCACCGACTATCAGTCCGCCTGTCAGTTAGAACAAAAATTTGACAGCTCTGAACCACTGACAGGCCAATATCGTCAGGCCTACTGATAGTGGGTGGACCCCATAAAATGTAATATTGTCAAACTCTTTTGCCCCGCAGCTGCGTCGAGGACTACATGATGAACCTAATCTTTGAGACACTAGCAGTGCCCGCGGACCGGGCTTACGTCGAAACCATCTTCCATCTGGAGGCAATCAACACCAAATTCGGGATATACACGCTAACTAATCCCGCGTAAGTGTACGACGAGTATGAACCTTCTAAGCCGAAGCTAAGTCGTATCCTCTTGTCTGTGGGTCATGACGATAAGTCGCTCTACGCTGTAATACTCTCCATCCTGGCCGATACTTTGGCTTCCTATAGGAATCCTGGAGGCCGACGTGTGTATCCTCTTCAATGGCATTCGACGAGCTGAACGGTATTCCTCCCCGCTTTCGACCGCCTTCGCCTTTGGGCCGAACGAGCTCTCCCAAGACTATCTGGTTCACGCCTGGCCAAGTATCCAATTAAAAAACTGAGCATTCTCCCAGGGCAACGCATTGACACGTTAGTGCGATGCACTGTCCAGGATCTATGAATTGATTACGGCGTAAACTACACTTCAGCTCTTTCAGCTTCAGCTGACTGAATTATATCATAGACAATAATCCGCCGGAAGACGGACAAATCCAACTTCTGACTGATTTTTTTATAAGTGATCTTTAAGATAGCGTTGCCCGTTCGTATTTACTAACTAAACATGTATATGATGCATACATTTTCAAGCAGTACCTAGGACTTATTACTTAAGGGGCTACATTGAAAAATTATAGGTTTTTTCAAACGCTCTAGTGACTAAACGGGACAAGGGGCTGAATTTATTTTCGTATATATATTATTAGACTATATACTCTTGTTTTTGGCACAAGCCGAAACACGATTGCTGAAAGTTGCCTCGATAGAAAAAAAATCCGAAGTTGGGTCCTTTTTCCCCTTATTTTTCTTAGCTTACGTAAACTATAAGAGATTAAGCAATATAACTAAGTTAAAAATATGGTATTTTGGTTTATCTAAAAAGTCACAGAAGCAAAATTTGACAAAATTTTATAGATTCGCTTATTTATCGTAGTTTAGTCAAAAAGTCTGATCCTTAAGAGCGCTGCATCTCTTTCTTTCGTGCACGGGAGCCATAAACGTGTCTCTAACGAATGGGCGTGGCTTGTCCGAATCGAGGAACGGGTGACGAGATACGCAAACAAGTAAACAAGGTGTTTTTGTGCAAGTTTTGTGATGAAATCAAAGCACTTGGGGGCGTGGTCAGTACGTGTAGCATAACTTACGTTGCGGCGCGACTCTCCATACTTCAGGCGCGACTCGAATTATGGAGTCGCGCGCGACAACGCATGTCATGCTAAGGCCCGTTTGATGTGAAGATAATGGTTTTCTCCTGTATATCATAATCATAATTGTATATACAGGGGTATAAAGGGAGGGGATATTTTTAACCAGTTTGTACGGCGCGGAAATGGTGTTGGGAGACCTTTCCTAACTTTTTAATTTATAATTATTACTTTTTTTTTCGAAAATTGTACAGTCAGCGAAAGTTGGTAGATGGTAAATATATGTAAAATATTTTCCTTGATTTCTACCTTTCCTAGTGCCCTGACCGGGTTGATTCCTAAGAGACTTTTAATCTCTGATTGAAAATGGATCGATTGGCAATTTTTTGTTGATAATGTTCCTTCAGATCATGCTACACCCACGCTCCTAAGTGCTTTGATTTCATCATAAAACTTGCACAAATCTTAATTTTACGTGTTTACGTATCCCGTCACCTTAATTACCTAGTTGGAATTCGAAGCGGAGTTGATATTTCGCATTATGAGAAATCGTTGACAATTACATAAATATTATGAAGATATCGAGTTCATCGACCTATTTGATGGTAGCCTTAGGAACCCGTCATAAAACCTCTGAGTTTTGGGTTTTCTAGATCAGATCCGTCTCGACAGTTGAAAGACAATATACAGGAGACGTGAGCAGGATTAACACTACCCTGTATTTGATAAAATAATAGTTTAGCGGAAATTTGTCTATGGTAGCGGAAATTTGTCTATGGTAGCAGATTTTTTGTATGGAAGCCATAGACAAATTTCCGCTACCATAGACAAATTAAGCATTTTGTCTATGAATTTCCGCTACTTCCGGTAATTCCGCGAGGAAAACCGCTAGGTATGTGGTGACCCTTATCTGTTCAAAAGTAATAGCAGAGACTATAGAGATATGGACGACCATAGCCTAAGAACTTTTTGAAGCTCATTTCAATTGCGCCATCTATGTCAAATCCAACTAATGATACCGAAAATGTAAGAGAAATGTCACCTGCACTGCTACTCCACCTAGTAGCTACTAGTGCACTACTAAGTACGCTGTTTGTTCGCTTCAAAGAGTTCTTAGGCTGTGGTCGTTTATATCTCTATAGTCTTTGGTAATAGTATCTTCCTCAACTCATCATGTATTTTTTTGTGTTTGCAGAAAACGTCATCCGTACAAAGGAAAGTAAAAGCAGATGATTTTCCCAATACGAATGGATAAAGTTATATGGGAACTTATTAAAAATGTTAGATTATATAAAGTGTCTTATATTGGTTATAATTATTTATTTTAATAAATATTTAATATGATTAATTCGCTGTTTTACTGTTTTCATTTTTCTATTCAGTTTTCATTAAAGAAAAAAAAATATTGTCTTTACGTAGGGAACGTACCCAAACTACGTGACCCATTTTTTTCAGTTTTTGACCCCCCTCCCTCCCCTCGGTGACCATCCGTAGTAATTGCCAAGACCCCCCCCCCCTCCCCCTAGTTGTCACGTAGTAAAACTCACACATATAGTTTAGAGTGATGTTTTGGACATAGAAATCAAAAAAACATAATTTTGCCTACTTATTGCCTTTTATTTACTCGACACTGGCCGCGTGACGCCAAAAGTGCATGGAAACCTATAATTAGAAGCGCGAGTTTACATGACAATGCAGTATAGTCAGCAATAAAACCGTGTACCAAAAATTTTTTTGGGAGTTACTTCTTAATTATATTATTATATTATCTTACCTTGGCCCCTACTTAGTGGATTTTTTTCGACTTCGAAATTAATCGTTAATATGGGCCCTATTCGAAAATGGGCCCTCATTGTTTTTGTAAACATCCCTTCAATTTATCACTGATAAATAAGTTATCAGTGTAAAATTACAATTGCTAATATTTTCTGTTTAACAAATAGTTTTACTAGGCTAGTAGCTAATAGTAGCGCACTAATAAAAATATATTGGTGTAATTTAGCTAAATACATATACCTAATTTTTGTTATTCGGCAGAAAGTGAAATTTCGTATGAGTATGCGTTTTAATCACGCCGACAGTTTTAAAACAAAAACTGAAGTTTATTATTTTCCAACTAAGTGGGCATTTAAGGGCATTCTAAAACAATTTTTGGATAAAACTAATTCCTTATTTCGTAAGTAATAGCTCAGAAAGTTTAAAAAAGTTTTCACCTCACTAGCTCGGAAAGCCCTTTTTGTTTGTTTAATATCTATTGTGAAAATCGCTTTTTATCCACATGTGGTGAAAGAGTTTTGACATAAGTGACAAGTGGCTTAAGTGACATTTGACAGCTAACAAAACGTAAAACGTTAAAAGTGCAGAATTTTTAACATCGCAATTAATGAATTGCATCGAGTAAAAACACTTAATACAGTCTTACAACTTTATTTTAATTCATAAATATCAGCATTCAACATTAATCTTCATTCTTTTTGTAAAAACGGATAAATTGTTCTGACAGCCGAATAAGTCTACGTACGAACAAAACGCATCTGACATTTAATAAAACCTTTTACGTCAAAACTTTTCATTTCAATTCATCCATCATATCAACGTTAAATATTCGCATGTTTTTCTAGGTTGTTTTGTTAAAAATTTGTGATTCGAGTGATGAAGAAGTATTAAACACCTGAGGAATTACGGGAAACCGAGCAAAATGCACCCTTTTTCTTATTTTCCTCGCTGTAGTGAGGTGAAAAGTTTTGTGTTATACACGGGTAAAAGTTATTTTACGTCTCGTGTATTAAAGCACTCGCTACGCTCAGGATTCTATTTTTGAACCACTCGCTTCGCTCGTGGTCAATAATAGAATCCTTTCGCTAGCTCGTGTTTCAAATAACACTCGCACGTAAAATACAACTTTCACCCCTTGTATAACAAATAACTATTTCCTCTATATCTTATCATTATACGTTGATCCCAGCAAAAAGGTGTAAATTGTAGAAAATTTTATGTAGTTTCAGTAGAACATCTTTTCACATGAGCTACCGTTACTGATTACTGATTTTCGAAAAACCAAAAAGGGACCTTGATTTATAATGATATTTTTGCTCACTGTACAAAATGCTCCAAATGGCTCAGGCTACCAAGTACTAAAATACATAACTTTCCATCGTGCTTTTTTCCCTACATAAGTCGAATTCTGCTACTTGATGAGGTAGGGTTGCCCACCACCTACTCTTGATCTATTAGCTCAAGGGCAATAGGTACTATTAGGCAAATACAGCCTTGGCCAGAAGTGTTGAGCATAGGTGTTTTTTGTTTACAATTTTGATGTTAAGCATTATTTCCCTATCCTAACAATGTACGGTAACGGTAAATGTTATATTTTATTTATAAATATAGCAAACTTCACTTAATAACACTTTCAAGGTACTTAAAAAATATAAAAACAGAAGGTACCAAAAATGAAAATTTAAGTCGGTGCGACATATTGCAAATATTCTATGCAGTGACTACTAACTTCAACAAAACATGCCTACTTATTAGTTTAAATTAATTGACAAAATAACTTAAACAAAGATGGAAACGATGGACTAAACTTTCCAGTTTTGTATGAAAATCGCATTGGTGCTCAACACTTCTGGCCAAGGCTGTAGGTACTATTAGACATAGACATAGAAAATTTAGCCTAATTTATTTATTCATTTTATTCATTTTTATTAGCCTGATAAACATCGAGAAATAGGGCCCAGGGTTTCTACATCACCGTGCAAAGCATCTTGTATCCATTTTCGAATTCAGATTTATTTTTCATAATGTTTGTGACTATAGTTTAGCGAGTTACTATATAGTAGGGTTTTGTCTCAGTACAAATGCGAAAAAAATTGTGCGCATCGAGAAAAAGTTGTGAATTTTTGACCATAGATAGAGTGAGCAAAGATGAATATTTTTTAGTATTGGCGGTCTGTAAAATTTTTGGACCTTCACGTCAAAATCAGGGGTCCCGTGCAATATGTTATTACTCTCTGGTTAAGACTGCTAGGGGTTGTTTGGTATCGTTTCCGTGTAAAACAGACATGCAGAATTCATTTCTGATATTAAAAATGTAAAATTTCGTATTAAAAAAAAATGCGCACAATTTTTACAAATTCGAGCTCTGCTAATAGCTCCGGCTAGCCCGACGCTAAGTTTTGGGAATTTAGCACTAAGTAAACCCTATTTCTTAATTGAGTGGAATCTAACAGCTCCTATCATAGAAAGTGGTATGGCAGGACTTGTCAGATTACTCAGTTTAAGTAAGAATTAGGATTTATATAGCTTTAAGAGGCTGTCAACACCCCATGACCTTCAAATTGGATTTACTTAAACAGTTTCTTAGGTATAACTACTTGTTTTGGGAAAGTTTAAAAAAATGTACAGTCCGTGAGCTTTAAGAAGAACCTTCGGGAATCGGCGATGACACACGAAGGTAATATTGCTGTTCTGCTTTTTCATGTGTCTCTGTTGATTGATACCCGACGTCTCTTTCTAAAACCCGAAAAGGTTCTTCTTAGAGCTCACGGACTGTATGTTAATATTCATTATATTTGCAAGAAATTCGTTAATTCCGATACACAATTTGAGGAAATCGACTCGACAGAAAATAATATCAAAGTTACATCTTAAAATTAGCTTTAAACAGTTGTATGTATTTAGTGTCTTGATTTACATCTGTAATTAAAGACAAAATTCTACCACACTATTAATAAAAACATACGCATTAACGGTAACGCATTACGGTTACCCTAACGATAGGGTTACCCTATCATTGCGGGTTACCTTACTGTATCGTTACGGTAACCGTTTTAATAGGGTTAACCATATTAACCATATGTGGTTTCCCTATCGAACGTCTTAACGATAGAGTTTACAATAGCTTGATCGCATTTTAAAAACACTTGATAGGGTTAACCTCATTGGTAAGCGCTCGGTAAGCGCTTTACCTTTCGGGAAGCTAATAGTGTGCTTCTTACCTTATTGATAGGGTTTGTAAAAACCACTGTATCAGATACCCGATCTAATACACTTCATTGGTAACCGGTTCCAGTCCTTGCAACGGAGTGATGGTGAAAATGATAGGTAACTTATATAGGTAGGATTTGTATTTTGTACCTAAAGCTTGTTGAAGGGGAAAAACTTTAATCCTTAATGGGTAGGTAATTAGGTATTGAGAGTTGTTATAAATATACATTGACACTAAAAACTATTTCATAAATAGCAGAAAAACAAAAATAAATGCAACAAGAAGAGAAGAAGTCGAGTTAAGCAGCGCTACGGAAAAATAAAATAGCAATAAAAGTGTGCTATGAAATATAATTAAACCCAAAAAAATATACATCAAAATAATAAATAGAGCCACGGCAGTCGCCGGATCGCTTCCGAAATAAAATAAAATAAAGACATATTTTTAAACTGAAGAATCCAAAAACACTTATTATTTAAAGATTTAGAGATATGTAAACGTGAAAAGAATACGAACTAGTCCCCTTGACTACTTCTGTACGCATGACGTTTTCTGAAAAAAAAAACACGAATTAGTGAAACGAACTATTTCATATATTCTAATTAGCAAGAATTAAGTAACTTTATAAGTCAATCTAAGCGTTGTTCGTAGTCCTAGGTGAGCGAATTCAACGAGAACGCGAAGCGGCGCGCGAAAGAAACAGTCGACAGTCATTGAAATGGTCTACGTGATTAATAGAGACGCGGCGGGTGGTGTGGCGAGGAGCGAAAGCGAACACTATCCGTTGGTTTGATAATATCGCGCATACTCGACGCGGGGTACATTAGGCATCGTCCTAATAGAACCGCACAATCGCGCGATTGTCAGTTAGGACACCTATTCGAGTTCAACATGTTTGATCGTGCGTTCGTACGAGTAAAATTCGCGCGAACCTGCGATGATCGCCCATTCGCGTTGTATTAGGACGATGCCTTACAGAGACCCTCAACGGCGGTGGTGGTAGTCTTGCGGCGGGGCGATTTGCAAGCACCTCGTTCAAAGCCGCCGCTTCGCGCTGCATCGAACTGAGAACTCGCGATTTACTTGCAAACAAGCTGATCAATATAACAAGACCCATGTGATAATATCTCGCGCCTTCTAGCACCATATATCCTCATATACGATACGAACTCTCAAATTATATGTATCCCTGCTATAACCCTAACAAATTTAATGTAGATCAAGAGCACGTTACTCTAGTTATCGTCGAACAAACTCTCAAAATCAAAAAGCCATCGAAATGCCCACATGTCCCAGTAGCCAGAATTTGTTTGTAAGAACTTCGCTTGCGCTTCGCTCGTTCAATTATTTTACACCAAGGGGCGGCAATTTTTGTGCTAGTCCCAGTTGAGCAAATAAGAAACTCTATCAAGCTGTAAAGGCGTCAAAACACTAGTGGAGTGGAGATAAGCTGCAAAACTAAGCAGTCAGAATCCTCAACAGACTAAGATGAGAGATCTCTTACGAGGGGAGGGTGAGCGTGTAGATCCCGAACTTGGTGTTGGGCTCCTCCAGATGGAAGATGTCCTCGACATATGGGCGGTCCGCTGGCATGACCAGTGTCTCCGAGAGCAAGTTCATGATGTAATCCTCTACGCAGCTGGGGGCCAAAAGATAGTGGTTAGTAGAGATCATCATATTCATCATACCAGAGACCTGAACCGGTTACCATAACAGGGGTTTTTCATAGGGTTATTGAAGTGGTTTTAAAAACTTTATTATATTGGTAGCCTCATGATAAGGTAACCTTATTGATATGGTAACCATATCGATCGAGTTTGCGGACGGTGGTGTGCGTTAAACACTATACCTAAACTAAAGGTATGATGATATAATAGTTTCATAACTTTATTAGTTTGTTTGTCTATCCCATACATTGAAAAATAGCTTGACCGGATCAAATACCACGACCAACCAGGAAGTGCGCAGGTAACAGCGCGGCTCTTCAATTCTTCTCTTGTTTTTAGATACCATTCGGATAATTTTGCACCACGCCACCGTGCGAAGTCTTTTTTTATCTTTATCTTTTGTCGACTAACTATGCAACAACAACAACTCATTCATTCGCTCTACAAATATAAATATTTTATGAAATAATTTTAACAAAAAAAAAGAACCGACTTCACTTAGGATCCGCTATTCCAAAAGGAAGTGGCCGAGTTGCTGTAAAAAATAGCGAAATCACTATAGGTGTTGCCTATAATAGTTGAAGAGTTCCCTCGATTTCTCCAGGATCCCATCATCAGATCTGGACCTGGTGACAATGGGACCAACTGTGAAGTAGGTATATTCTTTCAAACAAAAAAAGATTTTACCAAATCGGTTCAGCCGTCTTCGAATAATCGGTGAACATACATTAAAAAAAACAAGCAAATAAAAACAAAGAATCCGACGAATTGATAACCTCCTCCTTCGAAATCTTGAAGTCGGTTGAAAACTAAATTTTTGCTTTTTTTCTGTTATGTCCGTTTTTAGACAAAAAAGTTTTTATTTCAAACTGCATGTATATAACTGGTGATCCGTTTAAGGCCATAATTGGTATCGTATTGTGAGTAAGAAAAAGTAGGAGAAAAAATGTTTGGACGCGAAAACATTTTCTATGGGACAGTGCTTCCAGCAGGCTGACCCTCGATACTAAACCAAAATAAATTTTCGCGCTAATAATTTTGTTTTTTATTTTTTCATAATTAGAATACGATTCCAATTATGCCCTTAAAAGGATCACCAGCATTTTTGTTACACCTTGTATACGAGTAGCAAACTAGTTTGGATGTACCAAACAACAAACAGCAGATGATAACTATGATAAGATTACCGTAACCTAATGAAAACCCTTAACAAAAACCCTATCGCGAATGGGTTTGAGTTTAACACTATTGAAGGTTATGGTTACCACTTCATTAACGTTACCTTTAGGATTGGGTAACCTTATGATAGGGTTACCATATCATGAGGTTACCGAATTGATTGGGTTACCAAATTGATAGCTGAACAGGTGTTTTCCGGTCCTTGCATCATACACCTCAATATCTTGGCAGATACTTACTAAGGTGGTTACAAATATCTGAACAACACAACGCCTCTATTGTAAAGGCGATAATAGTACAGTCGCCATCAGATATATCGGAGCGGCCAAGGTGGTCACAAATATCTGAACAACGCCTCCATTGTCAAGGCATGAGCATGTTCAGATATTCTTGAGTATCCTGGCCGCTCCGATATATTTGATGGCGACTGTACATTTCAGATATTTTTGTGAACCGTGGCTACTCCAGTATGTTTGATGGCGACACTGTAAATAGATACTTACTAAGCACAAGGCTTATAAGGCACTAGTTTCTCAATCTTGTTCGGGCGCACCTCCTCCACGTAGGGGTCTGCCACTAGTTTCACGGCAGCCCCCGATTCCATACGGCCTTTAGGAGTCGGGGCCGGTGGCTGAAATAGTAATTATCACTAATTTATTACCGGTAAACGGTAACCTCCGGGAAGAAGAAAGTCGATAAGCGATGTTCCTGACATATTCAATGACTATTTTACATCTGTTGCGAAGAAATGTAGTAAAAATCCAGCCGCCACGACGAATCTAGTTTTACCACCCTTTGAACACACAACTATGTTTACAATGCCTGTTAGTGAGGATGAACTATTAAAAATTATTATAAAACTTAAAAACAAGAAGAGTTGTGGTTACGATAGCATTACGACCAAAAACATAAAATGGACAGCTAATGAGATATTGAAACCGCTTTTGTATCTAGTGAACCTTTCCTTATCTAGTGGCATCTTTCCGTCAAAATTGAAAATGGCTAACATAAAACCTCTCCATAAAGAAGGAAGTAGACTTCTTACCAGCAATTATAGGCCCATTGCACTTCTCTCAATATTCTCAAAAATATATGAAAAAGTAATGGCAAATCGTCTTAACAAATATTTAGTTTCGCATAAAATTATAGCACGGGAGCAGTGTGGCTTTCAAAAGGGGGTTTCAACTACAAATGCCATATTCTAGTAGTTGCCATCAGGGTTCTTAACCGATTATCCCAAACATGGCGGCCTTAACCATCGCGAGGCCCCGGGCGGCCCTTGTAAAAATTTGATCCTTGCTATCGTGAGGCCTGTTGGCCATCGACAAAGACTACCACTGTTTTCAAAATCCCAGAAATAATCCAACATATTTAATTACAATTAGTTCATGGGTCACGTAGGACAAAATAATTTGTTTAGGGAATTACTTTGATCTGTTAGATTTGTTCATTAATTCGTGAACGAAACAGAACACGGGTATTTTTGTATGGAGTAAAATACCGGCTTCCAAGCCCTGCTCGGTTAGCGCGGGCGAGATAGACATCTGTCACTTTCTAATGCATATATTCTTTCAGTTCGAAAGTGACAGATATCTTTCTCGCCCGCGAGTTTTGTTGCTGTACACTTTTGATAACCGTGCTGGTTACATTACTACCAACTTATTTAGCCGATATTTTCGTAATTCCCATCGTAGATTTACAGACTCTTTTTTACCTTAACGGCACCATAGCAGACTGCTATGAGACTCTTGACTTGTGTCTCAAAGATGCATACGCTCTTTTCGATGAGGGCCGATATGACTACGACGGTCGAGGGTTCTTTATAGATGCCCAGAAGGGGATCCAACACTGAGAGGTCGCATCTTGCCAGTCTGTAAATATTCTATGTTTATGTGTGTCTTATTAAATTGACTTAAAAGATTTTTAATCAAATCAAATTATACTTAAGAAAAAGCTGAGCTCCAGACCACCTCGACAGACCGTCGATTTTTCTCAAGTACTTCTATGCTAACTCTAAATTTGAAAAGACTACGAGTTGACCTACTAAGGGCATGCAGTATGCGATCAGGTCTGGGCGCCAGCCGGGAAAGTTGAAGAGACCGGTTCAAAAATAGACGCGAGGTCCACAAAAAGATGGCGATGGACTATCCCACCGCAGTGGGACAGCGACCCGACACAAGAGCCACAGCAGAAATGCGGGAGCTCCAGCTCCTGCCCCCATTTCAAGAGGAGCAGCAGCGGACAACTCTACTACTAAGTTGGTTCAAATCCGACCTCGGACACCAGAGGACTTGGTCTACCATCAGTTTTGATAAAAGTTTCTGCGAGATCAAACTATCGCTAAGGTTGACTTTTCTAACGGAGTTTAAAACATGAACGACCTTGTTGTCTCATCACGTTCAAATGAACCTCAACCGTAGGGTGGTAGACCACATTTTTTGCCGACTGTACCTATACTTAATCTATAGTATTTAAGTTTATAAATTGACTTCAAGAATTTTTTTTTTATGTATCTTCCCGCTAATTTCTCAAGCTCGTGTTGGCTTCATAGTTGGTTCTGAAGTTATTGTGTCAGGATTTGATGACAAACCGAGGGAACTTTTCAAATAATTGAAGCATATACATGTGGCTAAAAAAGAGCTTAATTCCCGTTGGTTGTAAGGTTTTGGATTACTCACCGCCGCCGCTCAATGGCCATACAAAAATCCAAAAATCAAATCGATCTGAGAGGTCCCAAAACCATCTAGGGAGGATTGGTAGCGTTCCAAAACCTTACAGCCAACGGGAATTTAATGTAGTTCTTTTTTGGTCACTCTGTATAATGATCTTGCATTTTTATAGTAATTCGTGCAGTTTTGTACCGAATTTCCAGAATTGCGGTATATTTCACATAGGAAAATTTCGGAAATTTCTCATAATGGGGATTGGAACCTTCCGTCTCTTAATTTTTTTTAAATTAATTAATTTAAATTTATGTAGCCACCAAGTGGATGCCGCAAAAAAGGCGCGGACGGGGCAGGCCCAAACAGAGATGGAGGAACGATATGGACGCTTTCCTCAGCACCTGGCCGGAAAAAGCGTGGGGCCGAGAGTTGTGGAAGTCAGCGGGAGAGGCCTTTGCCCAGCAAAGACAATTTAATTCATGATAAGATTTCTAGGGTGTTTTTTATCCAGATTAACTTTTGCCAGTTAGTATGACAAGTATTGTGGATAACCTTACAAAATCGTCCGTTTTTCGGAGCTCATATCAGGACAACCATTAGTGTTAGGTAAAAAGAGAGTTCATAAGAGTTGTAGAGAATTTTATCTGCTTTAATTATGTACTACAACAAAATTGTCTCTGATGCATGGTTTTAAAGATGTAAGCCTAAAACCAAAAAATGGGACCTTCTTTGCCTCCCGCCTCCTCGGGCTAACCTTCGGGGGCTGGGGACTTTTAGTATGTTAGTCTCCTAACTAGTCTTAACAAAGTTCCAAAGTCAAAATTTCTGCTTTCCACGTTTCCAGCTAGAATCACTCGTTTACCACACTATTAACAGTTTTGAGACCACAGACTGACCTAAGGTTTATATAGGACTTAATGTGTACCTACAGTCAATTTACAATGGTGATTTTCTATGATTAATATATTAAAAGCAAAAGAGAAAAATATTACTTACAAAATTAAACCTTATTTGAACGGTTATAAGTTTAAATATCGAACGAGCCTTTCAACCCATCTTGTGATGCGTTTTTGTTTTGGCCTGCCGGTGTCGCGCGGTGACGCGAACTCATAAGATTTCCCTCTACTAAAAAATGCCCAACGCGGCTAAAGAAGTTTTCACTACAAAAACATCTTAATTAATGGTAGATTTACACACTGTATACAATCGAACTCGCGGAGCGTAAGCGAAGTGAGTTCTTACAAACAACTCCAGACCGAACCGAACTGTCACCTGCCTACTGGGACGTCTCGGCATTTGGATGGCTTTTTGATTTCGATAGTTTGTCTGACGATAACTTTAGTAACGTTTTTCCGATCTTTATGAAATTTCTTGGGGCTGTAGCAGAGGTACATAAAATTTGTAAGTAAATATGAGCGGGATCCATCAAGTGGTTATGGAGCTAGAAGGAGAAAAAAAATCCTCCTTGAGGTCTTGTTATATTGGTCAACTTATTTGCTACTTTTACGAGCAAGTATGGTTGAGTTTGGTATCAAACGAAAGATATTGATTAACACTCTCGTCAAATCCTTATTAACTGCTTACTGTTTCATAACAATTAGCAACATAAAATTGATTTCAAAAATATTTTCAATTATATTTTGATTTTGGTGTAAATATTTTGACAACTGACTTTTTTTTAATTTATTACAGCTTTGGCTGCTAGGGCCATCAGCATACTGACATTAACACATTAGTTAGAGAGAGTTACCATAGACGCATTAATGATGGTGACCGAAACCTATACAGGGTGGAAAGATAAGTCGGGCCCTGGAGGGAAACTACCTTAAAACGTTGAGATAGCTCAATACACTGAAAGGAAACATTCCTTTATTTTTCCTAAAAAGTAAAAGTGCTTTCACAGATTTTTTCTAATTTTCCCTTTTTTCGATACTAAAATTGTATTTGTATATTGTATTTTTCTTTTTTCATTATTTATGGCTTCTGTTGTGCCGTAAATTTGGTTGGTATTAAGAAGTTTGTATTCTTGTTGGAAATAGGATCGTTTGTTATGAATTGTCATAAAAATTGTTTTTGACAAAAATTACAAGATGAGTAGTTTTTTTGTGAATTGTACATTTTCTCGAAAATTTGTAAATTCAGATATGTCTCTTTTTAAAAATAAAAGAATGTTTCCTTTCAGTTAATTGAGCTATCTCAACGTTTTAAGGTAGTTTCCCTCCAGGGCCCGACTTATCTTTCCACCCTGTATAGGTGGTCCACAGATGAGAACGACATGTCAAAGCAACAGAGTGAGAGGCATGTGAGAGGTAGATTTAAATTTAGATGAGACAAAAACTGTCAAATCTGAAGCGATTTCGTCGCGGTAAATTTTTGCGCATCAACCGCACAATTTAATATGGACGTTTAGTTTCACCGTGATGGTTAGTTGAGAAAAAATATCCTATACCTATTTTTGGTATTTGTAGTAATTTTACTATTGCACATTTATGGCGAAACACAAGATTCGCGAGTTCACAGTTCGGGGCGAACTACTAGTAGGTAATATTAAATATAATCGAACTCGCGGAGCGTAAGCGAAGTGAGTTCTTGCAAACAACTCCAGACCGAACTGTCACCTGGCTACTGGGACGTCTCGGCATTGGATGGCTTTTTGATTTCGATAGTTTGTCTGACGATAACTTTAGTTACGTTTTTCTGATCTTTATGAAATTTCTTGGGGCTGTAGCAGAGATACATAAAATTTGTAAGTTCGTATATCAGCAGGATCAATCAAGTGGCTATGGAGCTAGGAGAAAAAAAATCCTCCTTGGGGTCTTGTTATATTCGTCAACTCGTTTGCAAGTAAATCGCGAGTTCTCAGTTCGAGGCGGACTACTAGTAGTATTTCAACTAACTCCATCAACTCTTTGATCTCATTGAACACTTTGGCGAGCAACTTCCAGGTGTCGTCATTCTGGTCCCGCATTCGCTGCACCTTGACTCTCTGTTTCTCCAGCGCCAAACTCATTTCGGCCAGACGTTTGGCCCGTTGCTCGTCATGTGCTTCGTTGATGTCTCTTTCATCCACTAAAAATCATTTGCACAAGTTAAACTCATGGTTGATCAGAAAAACATAGTTCACATAGAATTGGCTGCTACCACTGCTAGGCAAAAGCTTAGGTTTTTTCTAGCAGTGGGACACTAAATAAATATAAAAATGGCTTTCTTTATAAAGCACAATAGTCTAGTAAAATTTTGGCGGAATTTGGCTAAATGCTACTACTCGAAATGGGTTTTAGAGTGGTATGCTTCAAATAACATTGATTTTATACACCGTGATATAAATCTTCCAAACTCCACAGTTTCGTCCAATTGAGAACTACTGGGCAACAATGAACGCTAAATGAAGTAAAACTGGCAAAATGTTACATAGTCAGCTGCAATATTTCACAGAGCAGAACAAAGTCGCTTGGAAAAGTTTCGGTGGTGACGACGGAGGACGGGTGGAAAAATGAATCACTAGATAGGTCTTAAAGAAAGTCAGGAATCTCACATATCAACTGCGTCTTCCTGTTTAGATCTTTACGGAGGAAGGTGGTCTCTTGCAATATCTCACTGAGCAGTATGAAGCACTGGAAGTTCTTCGCCTCCGTCGCTTGGAAGCGGTTGACGATAGTAAGCACGCGGCTCGTGCCCGTGTAACTCTGGAAGAAACAGTTTCTTTAGAGTTTTATACTGTCTAAATGACGGACGTGTTGTGATTACACTTGCGTGCAAGTGACGAGCCGAATGGTTTGGTTTTACGCGCATAATCGCGTCGGGGAGTACGGAGAGACGAATATGTGAACGGACATTCGGTTTGGCACTCGTACGCGAATATTAAAACCCTCAATATTGGGAGTTAATAGGGTGGTTCCAAAAAATGGTTTAAGTACATCGTTAGGTTTTTGATGTGTTTTTGGATGAAAAGAGCTAATTTTTTTAAGACAAATACCGCTCCCATTTATATAAATGATACAGGTGGCCTATTCAAAATTACTTTCCTTAACATCTGTCGACGCTACTATTTTTGGATTCAGCCAAAAATATTCAAAGAAACTTACGAAAATATCGTTAAGCAGCTCATCATACTTCGCCAACTCTGCTTCGCATCTCTGAATTTCCTCCTGTCTCTTCATTTCCTCAATCTCATCAGCTTCGCACATCCTACGGGATCCCTTTATGCGCAGGAACTCTTCTAGTTTAGCTAGTTGGTTGATGTCGCCTTCGTAGGATTGCATTTCCTGTGTAATAACTATAATTTCTTAAGAAGAATTGCTTCATATAATCCAATTACAAGGAGGTTTCTGTGTCTGACAAGGCCAGGCACGGGGGCTTGCAGCACCGCATTATCGTTTAGTCCTACCTCTCCTCTGCTTCGAAGAACAAAGGAAACCTGGGAGACTCATCGTACTAGAAACCGGTGGTCACAAAATCGCCTAAAATCTAAAATTAAGACGTAATTTATGAAGTTATTGACATATACGTTCACTTTTAAGGTTAATTAATAGATTCATAATTCGAACCGCAATATCCTTGTTAAGCTGGAACAACCCTTTCCACTTCAAGGCATCCAGCTTCTTGATACACTGGTCCCGGTCGACAAAGACCATGTTGGCGATCTCAAAGATGTCCATGAGGTACTCTTTGCCCCTCACGAGCTTGCCGATGGTGCGGTTCCATTGGACGTTGAAGCTGTTCCTGGTAGAAGAAAAAAAAATTACGAAGGCGTTTAGTATTGAGGTTATTCAAAAAAGGCGTGTATAGGTTCATAGAGGGAAGGCAGCGTGCATGCCACCTGGATTTACGGGCTTACATAGGCTACGGTAACCACTTACCATTAGGCGGGCCGTATGCTTGTTTGCCAGACACAGCGAAGAGGACAAATCGTGAGCAATGCGTTGTTGAAGAGTTCTGTTCTGATCATCATCAGCAGGTCCACCTCATCAAATGTCTCTTTTTTGAATGAAAATGCTTGATTTGTTGATTAAAACACAAAAATCACTATATGTATGGCTTTAAGATTTGAGGAATTCCCTTGATTTTTCATGGATCCCATCATCAAAACTGAGTTTTGGAAAAAACGGGACCTGTTAGTTCTTTTTGGTCACTGTGTATATACTTACAATCTAATGATGGAGTTATGGAGTAACAGTTTAAAAAAAAGATAAGAACATACCTACATACAACCGAATTGAGGACATCCTCTTTTGAAATCTTGAAGTCGGTTAAGAAAGTGAACAGGTCAAATCAAGCAATTCAGCTTATTCCTTTACAAGCTTTTTGGCCAAATCTTCGATTTTCTACAGCATGCTACAGCATAATCATTGCAATCATAAGTTACCTCTTCAATGCTGTTCCACCTGATTGTCGAAGTTGTCGAGGTATACGTTCTAGTTAGCTAGGTATAGATTCTCAATTATTCATCATCATCATCACTCTAGTTCACAGATAACCTAAACCACTAGATAGATCATAACTATCATAAGAACAACTCGAGGTCACCACACATATGTGCTCCCGTACTAATTTTGTATGAGAGCGCGACCGCTTATTTCAGTTGAGTTAACATTTTTGATCATTACTCATGTCATTTAAAAATATCCACAAAAATCAAGTTACGTGGGTGAACCTGGATTATTATGCTACAAATTGGTGTAGAATACTATTGAGATGTGCTGTTCAAATTGTAGAAATTTACGAATAAAATTGCACATATGTGTGGTGACCCCGTGCTCCCTGTAAAAGCTTAATGATGAGGTGTCTGTGTAGTCTGTGCTCTAGTTATTCATATAGCTAATTCTCAACCATGAGTTTACGACGCGGAACCGCTTGGTGGCCAGCTACCATGCTACCATGAAGAATCTCAAAGCTAAATGATAAGTTACCTCTCAACCAGCAGACGGTGGATCGGAGTTGACGGCATAGAACCGCTTGGTGGCCAGCTTTAGCTTCTTCATGGTAGTAGCATACTCAATGCCAGATAAATGATAAGTTACCTCTCAACCAACAGGCGGTGGATCTCTTCCCGCATGAGCTTATTGTCGGTATTGACGACGCAGAACCGTTTGGTGGCCAGGTCCAGCCGGTTCTCCAAACGCCGGAGTCTGGCGGCTGCGTCCTCAATCATAGCCAGCTCCTGCTCCCAATATACACGCATAAAACAACATTTGGATCTATTGTATCCTAAAATGTATAAACAGGAAACTGCTTGAACCATGTGTAAGGTACTCAGCAGCACGCGCACGGCGTTTGGCGAAGAGACAAGGCAATCTATGGTTGTCATTTTATCGCCTATCGCGTCATGCGTCATGCGTCACTATCACACTTACAGACTTGTTAGAACGTGACAGCTATGGTGACAGGCGATAAAAACTCTATCATATTAGGCTAGCAGGGTTGTGATCAGCTTCCATGTTATTTGATTTTTGAACATTGTTCACTGAGGATTCAACGTTCTCATTGATTGCTATGGATGCCGATAGAATAGAATATAATTTACTAACGTCAGCTTCCGTTGGCACTTTACTCATTAACTGCTGGATCTTCTTGGTGGCGAGGTAGTTCAGACAGTCTAGCTCTTCCAGCTGGTTGCGTTGGTCTTTCAGTTCCAGGTCCATGTGCTCGTATTGGTGGATTGATTTCTGGGTGTCATTCTTCACCATCCTGTCGTGGTTGCCGTGTTGGCCTTTCTTAGCCAGCTGTAAGACAAGGTCCATTAAATTAACCATTTTAAGATTATCTTTGCATTCCACAGCCTGAGATTTGAAAGCGTGCTATTTTTCAGAGCAGTGTTAAACAAATCCTAAAATGACGATCATGTCATGAGCTAATTGCAGACGAACAATCTCATATGTACTTAAAGGCTGCTAGGAGGTGGATGCTGTTTGCGAAGATTAAAAGAATTTTCGCAGCGGACTCATGCGAGTGAAAGATGAACAGTCACCGGCAATAGTATCTTCCTACACGAATGCCGCAAAACTATGTGACACGCTCTTTTGGCCCTACAAATAAGAGCGTGTCACATAATTTTGCGGCCTTCATGTAGAAAGATACTATAGCCGGTGACTGAACAAAAGATTTGCGTTGTTCTGTGATATAGTTTTCCAAAATAATTCATTAGCCGTTACAATCTAGTCCGCCAAAGGACGCCGAGCTGTTTCTCCTGTGGCTGCCGGTTTACTTACGTTGATGCAGAGCAGGGTTTCCTTGAGCTCATGAGTGAGGATGCCGAGCTGCTTCTCCTGTGGTGCTAGCTGCGGCTCACCACTAGCACGCTTCTCCACGCTGCACATCGGTGCCAGCTTTTTGAACTGCGGATAACGTGTTGTAGCTATACTTATACTTATTTATAGAATTCTGATCCCAGCAAGCTATGAGTAGAACAAAGACTTGCAACGATAACCGTAAAGCCTGTCGAATCTTTTTAGATTGCTGATTGTTTGTCCTTATCCAAAGAGGCATAATTTAACAGAGGATTGCGAAGTTATATGAATATTAACCTAGCTACCTTAACTTTCGACTAAAGGAACGAACGACAGACTTTGAATAAGCTACTCTTATGGTTATAGTTTACGGAGAACCAGAATCGGAATGAGAGTCGGCAGCAGTCACTAATTCAAAAATAATATTCAGAGCAATGACGCGTAGGTTCATTCAGTGTCTCAACCGGATATTGCATATTCATACTCCCCCCGCTCCATACCGCAAGCCATTCGATTGCCTCTCGGACACTGTAACTACGCGCAATTGCTTTAACTATAAATGTCGATAAGAAAATTAAAAGTGACTCGTCTTGCAGGTAATAATCACTACATAGTATAAAACAAAGTCGCTTCCTGTTGTCTGTCCCTATGTATGCTTAGATCTTTAAAACTACGCAACGGATTTCGATGCGGTTTTTTTTAAATAGAGTGATTCAAGAGGATGGTTTATATGTATTAATTGCACCCGTGCAAAGCCAGGGCACGTCGCTAGTAATATTATTAAAAAAAAAGATAAAAAAGATGCATCGGTGGAGATGTAAGGCGTGAGAGTCGAGAGATTTCTAACCTGGTTGTGGGTGCAAACCTTAGTGAGTACGTACTGATGACTCCTTCAATACTTACTGAACAGAATATCATTTGATGGGTAAAATATATTTTTTCGGTAAAGGAAAACATCGTGAGTAAAGAGTAGCTAATCCGAAGACGGGAATCCCTGTACATTGGAATAAAATGACAATTGCTTTCATATAATTTTGTGCCCACGCGAACTCATAGGATTTGGTTATCGAGCGGACCCTAAGCTCCGATGAACAGTGGCCAAAAGCCGGGATTCCACTTGGAAGACGATAGGGAGACGATGATTAATTTTTCAACCGACTTCAAGATTTCTCAATTCGTCGGGATCTTTGTTATTTTTTTTAATGTATCTTCACCAAATTATTCGAAGACGGCTGGACCGATTTGGAAAATTCTTTTCTTGTTTGAAAGTGTATACCTACTTCACAGTTAGTCCTATTGTCACCAGGTTCAGATCTGATGATGAGATCTTGGAGAAATCGAGGGAACTCTTCAACTATTATAGGCACACCTATAGTGATTTCACTATTTTTTACAGCAACTCGGCCATTTCCTCTTGGAATAGTGGATCCTAAGTGAAATCGGTTCTTTTTTTGTTTAAAATTATAATATGTATAAATTCTTACTGTGCGCTGCGCATTGCTGAGTTCCGCTTCGGGATCGATGGTTTTCTGTTCCACTTGATTTGGCATTTCGATAAAAAATCAATACAAAAATACAATTACAAAATAAATAATTATAAATTAAACGCTAGCAAAATATATTCATCTAATCTTTCACTGACAGAAACTGACAGTACTACATTATATTCTCTTTGACTGACAGCATATTTATTAGTGTACCATAGATATATGTTCACTGCTGGATCCAAAGAGGTTGGAATATGAAGGGTGAGTTTAACAATAATCAAATGATTTGCAAGTACAGTGGCCATCAGATATATCGGAGCAGCCATGGTGGTCTCAAATATCTTAACAACACCTCTATTGTCAAGGCGAAAGAGTGCATGTTCAAATATTTTTGAGTGCCTACCACAGAGTATATTGAATAGTAGGTACCTACCTTGGCCGCTCCGATATATTTGATGACGACGGTACCTACCGATGTGCCAACGACGGATACTTTCTAAAATTGCGGAATATTTCTCATAGGGAAATTTCAGAGACCTCTCATAATTTTGTATATGGATTGAGACATTCCGTTTCTTAAAATTTAATTTCCTATGTTTCTTGTAAAGTTTCTGGAAATGTTGAAGTTTTTAACTTGTTGAAGTTACTTTCCGTAACTTCCAAGATAACCAGATGCGAAGTTGTATGAAAAGAAGTCCTGTCGTGTGTCCTTTTCTTATTATGTACTAGCTTTTGCCCGCGACTTCGTCTGCGCGGGATTAGTAATCCCCGTTAAGGAATGAATTCTGGATATCAACTATTCTATATGGTTCGTTTTGCATAATGATACTCGGCAGAAACACAAGGCTCACTCGGCAGAAGTTGCAGAGTGTGTTTGTATTTTTATAATGTATCGAATCTTATATTGATGAGCATAACTGTCTTCTAAACGAATAGTAGTACTTTATAGTACTTTCGCAGATAGTTTTTTGTATAATATTTAGGCGGCATAAAGTTCCTAATAATTCTTCCTATTTCTTTTTTGATAGCGAGTCGGGTGTGTTGGGAACGCAAGATACCTAACACGGCTCCTCGCTTCGCTCGTCGTCGTACCTAACGGTGACTCTGGGACTGTATTTCCTTTTAGAAAGCGAGTCGGTTGTGTTGGGAACGCAAGATACCTTAACACTCCTCCTCGCTCTCGCTTCGCTCGTTGTCGTACCTAGCGGTGACTCTGGGACTGTATTTCCTTTTAGAGAGCGAGTCGGGTATATCGGGAACGCAAGATACCTAACACTCCTCCTCGCTTCGCTCGTCGTCGTACCTAACGGTGACTCTGGGACTGTATTTCCTTTTAGAAAGCGAGTCGGGTATATCAGGGATGCAAGATACCTAACACTCCTCCTCGCTTCGCTCGTTGTCGTACCTAGCGGTGACTCTGGGACTGTATTTCCTTTTAGAAAGCGAGTCGGGTATATCGGGGATGCAAGATACCTAACACTCCTCCTCGCTTCGCTCGTCGTCATACCTAAAGGTGACTCTGGGACTGTATTTAAATAAATAAATAAATAAATAAATAAATATTAGGACAATCTTACACAAATCAACCTAGTCCCACAGTAAGCTCAATAAGGCTTGTGTTGTGGGTACTAGGCGACGATATATATAATAGATAGATATAGATAAATACTTAAATACATAGAGAACATCCATAACTCAGGAACAAATATCTGTGATAAACACACAAATAAATGCCCTGACCAGGATTCGAACCCAGGACCTCCTGCTTCATAGGCAGGGTCACTACCAACTAGGCTAGGAGGCCGTCCTTTTAGAAAGCGAGTCGGGTGTGTTGGGAACGCAAGATACCTAACACTCCTCCTCGCTTCGCTCGTCGTCGTACCTAACGGTGACTCTGGGACTGTATTTCCTTTTAGAAAGCGAGTCGGTTGTGTTGGGAACGCAAGATACCTAACACTCCTCCTCGCTCTCGCTTCGCTCGTTGTCGTACCTAGCGGTGACTCTGGGACTGTATTTCCTTTTAGAAAGCGAGTCGGGTATATCGGGGATGCAAGATACCTAACACTCCTCCTCGCTTCGCTCGTCGTCGTACCTAACGGTGACTCTGGGACTGTATTTCCTTTTAGAAAGCGAGTCGGGTGTGTTGGGAACGCAAAATACCTAACACTCCTCCTCGCTTCACTCGTCGTCGTACCTAACGGTGACTATGGGACTGTATTTCCTTTTAGAAAGCGAGTCGGATTTGTTGAGGATGCAAGATACCTAACACAGCTCCTCGCTTCGCTCGTCGTCGTAAATACCTAACGGTGACTCTGGGACTGTATTTCCTTTTTGATAGCGAGTCGGGTGTGTTGGGAACGCAAGATACCTAACAATTCTATAATTCCATAGGGTCGGACTTATATTCTACTACGTAAAATTTACCTGACCCACTTTTCTGCTAGCAGAAAATAATTAGGTACGCTATAGTAATTAATAGTATAGATTATTATATGGTACATAAAATGATGCAAACCAAAGTCGGCCAAAAATTCTACAAAACAATGTGCTGCAAAATGTGTTGTATGCGTGGTAGTAGATTATTACTACTATGGTAATTTTGCATACAGGTTTAGTTGGCATCAGCCAACTATAGATTCGAAAGTGCTTGTTGCTATGCCTACTTGAATAAAGACAATATTGACTTTGACTTTGACTATACCTTCAGGCAAAATTACCATTCGACCGAAAGTTTATGTCAAGTGTATTTCTGACCAATATTATTCTGCCACATGAGGGTAACCCATTCTATATCCTTTCCCAGAGCTGAAACTATCTCCAGCGTTCAACGGTTAATGATTCCCCATCCAAACTTTCAACCACGGTTTTACCCCCTCCAGGGTTGATTTTCGGGATGAAAACTATTCTATGTCCTTTCCCGGGACTCAAACTATCTCTGTACAAAATGTCATCAAAATCCGTTCAGCCGTTTTCACGTGATGCGCGGTCAAATAAACAGACAAACGGCTAAACAGACAAACAGACAAAAATTCTAAAAATTGTTGGAACGTGTTCTGTTATCGATTCTAAGTATCCCTAGCCAATTTTTTTTCGAATATCTTCCATGTACAGACTTTCGACCCTCTTCAGCTTTATTATATGTATAGATAAAATACGATTTTTTTTCCACACAAACTTTATTTAGTCTCCAGGAGCAATAAATATTATTTCATAAGTCCAAAAGCTCCCAATTATGGTGCAAAATTAATTTCGAATTTCATTTAAGTGATCAAAATTTAGGCGTGACTATTATTTATATTATAAATGACGTTGTTCTAAGCTTTGTTATATAATAATGACAGATGGGTTATGCACCCTCCAAAAGTGAAGCCCTTAAAATGAGTGAATTCAAACAATTATCACTAGTCGCGCGCGCACCGGCAAGCGAGAGATGCGGACGTGCCAATGAGCTGCCGTCACCAGCGCGAGAAAGAGACAAACTATAATTTTCTAACAATGAGAGTGACAAAGATTTAATAATTGTCAAAATAGATAAATATAACGGAATCATTGCTAGGTTATGAAATAACTTTGGAAGTATTTTTCATGCACATTTTGTTAGGGTATAACCCATCCATAGTAAATATCATTGTTCTAAGTAGTAATTAATAGTTATTTGTTATACAAGGGTGCAAAGTTGTATTTTAACCGCGAGTGTGGACTTGAAGCACGAGCCAGCGAATGGATTCTAGTGTTGAACTACGAGCTAGCTAATGGACTCTAGGGACGAGCGAAGCGAGTGGTTCGAAAATAGAATCCTGAGCGAAGCGAGTAGTTCAAAAATAGAATCCTGAGCGTAGTGAGTGTTGCAACACACGAGACGTAAAAATAACTTTGCAGCCGTGTGTAACACAAATCTTTTCACTAAAGCGAGGAAAATACTACATTTTTGTCCTTTTTGAGATTTTCATCTTTTTTGTATTTTTTGGATTTTTATGACTTTTTTGACTTTTCGACTTTTTTCTACTTTTTGGGTTTTTTGACTTTTTATGACTTTTATGACTTTTTTGACTTTGTTTATTTTTTACTTTTTTTACTTCTCCGCCAACCGTCCGATAAGGATCTTCGTTCCAAAAAACCTAACAAATAACACGTTCGAAATTCAAATATTCTTTGCTCCCTTGTGAATAAAATGCAGTTTTGCTATCTGTTTTTAAAGAATAAAAAAGGCCTTTCCGAGCTAGGGAGGTGAAAAATATTATGTTCTTAAATAAATGAAAAACCTTAGATTTATACAAAAACAAAGACCGGGATTGATACTAGGTACTTAATCATCACTAACTACTCATTGAAATTCTGGACCACAGTTGCACTAGTTTGTTCGGTAAGTGTCGTGGTTTTCAGCGGAGCTCACATTATACAGGTGGTTATTATATTCAATTCAATTCAATTTTTAAAATAAATGGCATTCTGTCCACAATATTGGGACAATTTTGCCAATGTCGAAGTAGAGACGACAAGTGTACGGTTAATTAGTTAAAATTTCGCTCCAAGAGCTGGACGTTGTACGGTGAGGTTAGGCTTTTTATAAGGAGAAAGCTACTCCCTACAAACAGCACGTGGACGTGGACGTCTAACTCAAACAGGGGTTACACTTGTTTTGAGATTAATTCTTCATTAGTTGCCCACTAGTTCGTAAAATCACTGCAGAATAAGCTATATATTACACACTGAATCACGAAAATGAACAAAAAATAAGAAGTTAATCACGAAACCTAACCACCTTGCTCGCCAAGATGGCCGCAAGTGGATTATATTCTTCGTCGTTAATTGAGCCGAAATCACTTGTTTCGTATTACGTTACTTGTAACAACCCGTATTCTGCGACAGTTCAGAGTTGTCGCTTTGAATCTTAGAGCTTTAAACCAAGCGGAGTGGCCATTGACAGGCGTTCCCCTCTGCCGAAAATGTATGACCAGTGGTCATACTCATTGTATGGACTGAGCTTATTTGACGTGGCTATTTTGACGTTTCGCATACATTTGACTTTCCCCTCCCCCGCAAAAAACGGCAGACTTTTTCCGATAGAAATGAGAGCGCGTGTCGCAAATAAAAAATATACGTAAAATTTCATGCTTTATTTAAATTCCACAAAAAATGAAGGTAGATTATGTAAGTACATGATTTAGACCCTAAGTAACGATGCAGATTAAGTACGATTGCACTGATTCAGATGACCTGTAAACACTAATGCTATTTTAAAATTATATCGTTTTGATCACATTTAAGCTTTAGACCGTTCGGGCAAATAGCAATATTATTAATTTCTGGTTATATCCTTCTTATTCTGACAAGTAAATAAATTGAAAAAGCATCTAATTACATTATTATTTACTATCGATTAAATTTCGTTCTTAAAAGCGTTCGTTAGTTCTTTAAAATACATCTGTAAAACAAGATTTCTTTACAAGGTGTACCTCAAGGAAGCATAATAGGACCACAATTAAAATCCAGAAGGTATACAATTAAACCAAGTTAACTAACCAAGATAAATATGAGCCGAAACGATACAATTTCAACGATTTAATAAAATGGAATGACTATGAAGTTATACTCGCCATAGAAATTAGGTTTGTGCTTAAGAAATTAAATATAAAAACTATTGTTAACATTCACGGTAGTTTTGCAAGCATGTAGGTACATAATTATTAAAATCACTTATGGGAGTCCATTGTTACATTCACTATTAAATTATTATTGCTGATTATTATTTATAAACAAATATATATTTGAAAAAGAAAATCGCGGTACTATCGAAAGATGATGTCTTATTATAATACTAAATGCAGTTACTTTTAAAATTTTCTAATAATAGTTTCTAACAAAAAGTAATTAGCTGTACGACTTCAATCGGTGGTACTCCTATAGCTAAAAAGTTTTATTTTTATACAGGGTGTAACAAAAATACTGGTGATCCGTTTAAGGACATAATTGGTATCGTATAGCGAGTAGGAAAAAGTAGGAGAAAAATTTTTTGGACGCGAAAAAAATTATTTTTTTGTATGGGGCGAGTCGTTCCAGCTGGTCAACCCTCCATACAAAACCAAAAATTTTATTCGCGAGAAAATTATTTTATCTTAGTTTTTCACAATAAGAATACGATACCAATTATGCCCTTAAAAGGATCACCAGTATTTTTGTTACACCTTGTAGGTATGCAACGAAAATACCACCTGACTAAAACTAATTGCTTACACCAGTACACCACAACATACATTCTCTGTAAAAGTTGACATTACCTATGTTTTATTTAATTCATCATATTAAGTCAGGTTCACTAAAAATAGCGTTGTGTATTATAACGAAAAGTAAATGATAACTCGCCGTTAAAACAGGCAAATTTTGATATTAAACAATAGACTCCATATAAAGTAAAATGTTAAGAAAAGCGCATTTTATTTTTACATTTCAATTCAGTCTTAACAATAAATTAATACAAATTATATTGCGAAATGTCTTTTTCATTAAAATTAATAAAATGTACTTAATCTAAATATTTTTCAAACTTGACTGTGCCGTTTTGTTTCTTATTGATCTCAAAAAGTTTAAGTTTTTGTTTTGATGACAGTATTTTGTTACCTCATTTTATTATCTTAGCGAAAACGAGTACATATTTTCCCCTGTAACACTTCGAAAAAGGCATTTGATTCATTCGAGTTAGTACCCAAGTAACATTTTAGGCTAAAAAGATGCTTAAATTCGCTAGTAAACAGCTTAGAGCTTAAAAACTGATGAATAACGGAGTAGAAAATCTGTTAAAGCTGAACTAGCGCAGAAAAGGTTTCTCTTATACAGTGAGGCTGATTTACCGCTGTATAATGTCGAAAGTATTACTTATGGCTTTATATTAACATAAAAAAACACCATTATACAGAATTAAGTGCTAAAAAAAGCGAACTGCATTTTTTGAAAACTAAAGCTTTGTAACGGCGGAATAAGAGTATACAATGATGTTATTGTCTGAATAATGGTGTAAACCTACACGGTTATAATGCCATTACATGAAGCTGTATAATACCTGAATAATGGTTCTATAGAAAGCCTTTATAAAGCTGTAACCTTTACAAGAGTTTTATGTAATGTTATAAGCTGTTTAAAAGCGTATTCATACTATTTTATAAAGCCGAAAATTAAATACTATTACACAGCAGCTATTGAACTCGAGGCTGGTAAACAAACTAATTTTTTTCCATAGTTCAGCATATAGCTTCAAAATCGAGTACTTGAAGAGCTAATGCTGTTTAAATTACGAACGCCATTAATACCATAACCTACAAATCTTTAAACACCTAAAATGGGTTTGTTATTATGTTTCCCACTTATAACACTTAAGTAGTTACTAATTACATGTAGTAAAATAACTTTATTGTTAAATAGAGAAGCATAAGTAACACAAAAGAGTCAATCTAAAAAAAAAGATTCGATCCACTAAATCACAATTTACAATAATTATTGAATTATCTCTATAATTTCGAGGGCGCGTGAGTTTTTTGTTTACAATTAGTATATACATTCACATAAAACTAACAGCCGCAAGCAGAATAGGTACAGAATATCGTTTACTACCGCACTTGGTTTAGTTTCCTTTTGTACACTTAATGGATGCGTATATTTTACAAGATGTCTTCGAATTATGACGTTCCAAAGTAGAATAAACACAACTCGGGTGAAAAAATCTCTTATGTAGACTTTTGTCAGTTTACTGCTGTGTATATAGGCATAAAAAGTGTAGCCGAGGAGTATTAGCTGTATAATGGTATTTATTTATGCTGTAAATCAGCCATCACTCAGTAATAATACAGCTGTTAACCAGCTAGATCTACACTTAAAGCTGTAAAATTCGTCGTTATACAGCTGTATCAACACTTAGAGCTGTAAAAATCGTCGTTAAACAGCTATATTAACACTTAGAGCTGTATAATTTGGGGCCCTTTTTGAGGATATAACGGTCTCCAAGCCCGTCAATACAGCCTTTATACAGCAGAAAAAATGGCGGATACAGCTATTATACAGCTCAAAATGTTACTTGGGTAATAGGTAAGTCACACCAAGCTATTGTTGGTATTTTTATTTAGAATATTGTTTACCTTCGTGACGTTTCAAAACAATTATTTGTAGCTAGTCCACTTACCAATAATGGCAAGATTGGAGATCAAAATAATCACCTACGTCCTACTGAAACTTTATATCTGCTCGAAATAATAGGTGGCGCTCGAAGCAAATAATTGCATCCACATGACGTCAATCATCAGAACATATAATGTATTTTCAGTTGCGTCTGATGTTGGCGGAGGGACAACATCCATGGGCCTAAGAGACTAAAAGGTAAAAAATAAAGCTTCCGAAGAATTTTTGCTACTGAAATTTTTTGCTGAGAAATATACTACAGTAAAAAGATCCACTCCTTTTTAAATTATATTAAATCTATACTTTCGACTACAACGTAGCCGGCCGCCAAAGGTATTGCCCTTTCAATATGGGATTGTCACGTATGCTGTCTCCATTAAGTGTACGCCACTGAGAAGTGTTCATTTACTAATTTCATTTTAAAGTTATCAGCTTATTGCAATTGTGTTCACAAATATAAGTATTAGATGTTTTTAAATGAAGTAACTCTTAGTAACACACTAATCCTGACTTATTCATTGTCAATGGTAATAAAATGATATTAGATAACATGGAAATACATTTGTATGATTCCCAACAATCTACATATGTTCTTTGTACGGGTTTTTACTAAAAATGAATCAAAAGGCACATTATAAAGGCCAGGTACATATTAAGGCACAGTACTAAATATAAGTAATTAATTAGGTACATACATTTCTCGTCTGTATTGCAAAACAATTTCACATACCTAAGGGTACAATATTAAATTATTCGTGAAATTATCTAATATTCAAATTATTACATATTCATTTACCATTATGTATACTAGTGATTAATTTATTTTATTCTAAAATTGCAGCAGATCATGTACTTCTTATTCTGTGTTGTTTTTGTAAATAATAATATGGCTATTACAAAAAAGTTGGGATTAATCTGGGCGGCAAAATAATACCGGAAAAGTTCGTTTCATGCTTCAAGAAGAAAATCAATTTATACATAATCAACACGATCGTAAGTATTGTTATTTACTATAAAAAAAAATACATATGCTATATGCAAAAATAAAATATGCGAAAAAATTCTCACACGTTTTTTTCAGAGGTATAATTTCTTATACAGTATTTTAATAGGCCGCCGAGTAAAGTTTAATAGGCCGCCCGTCCCGTTTCACATAATTATGTTATTTTTTGAATTATTTTACTATACTGTGCACCTGTATTCACGTAGAGTGAAATATTAAAACTATACGTAAGTAGCAATAATACGTACAATCTCAAAAAGTAAAATACTACAGATATTTTGGAGACGATCGTCTTTATTGGACCAATGTACCGAATTATTCAATTATAGTTACCAAACACAATGTCAGTAGTATAAAATCGGGTCAGAAAGTAGAAGACTAAAATTTATTTAGTTCCTTCATACTCCAGTTAAAACGACACTTGCATATACATAAGTATTAAAATAAAAAATGTAGGTACATATGTAAAAATATATAGTATATCTACTGTCCTTAAAAGAGATCGCCTGAAAAATATTCATAAATACAATTTGTTAAACCTAGGTATTATAAATTCAGTTATATACAATACACACATTAAAATTTAATGGATATGTTAGTTAAGGAATGGATTGTAAAGGAATTGTGGCCAATTAAGGTATTACTTTTTATTAATTGATAATGTTATGACTTTATGAGTATGATTTTAAAGCGAGGTTTAGACTAGCAAGTTTACTTGTGGCAAGTAGGGACGCAGCTATATGCTAGAATGAAATACCTAGTGATATTCATGTTTCATTCTGAACTATAGCTGCGTCCCTACTTGCCGCAAGTTAACTTGCTAGTCTAATCCTCGCTTAAGTTAATATTGGTACTTTTTAATTGCATTCACTTTAGCGACACGATTATCTTATTTAAAATTGTCATTACGACAATCTTGGAAAGATAAATCACGCTTTTTTTCAAGTGTTAATAAAGCATTTATGTGAAGTAAATTGACTGTTACCGAACTAACCTTAAAAAAAAGAAAATATGCTACTGGTTTTAAATATACGGACGGGACGTAAAGATGTCACTGCTCTCGGTTAAGTCCGTACTCAGTAGAATCTGTTGTACCAAAACCGCCTAAACCATTCCAAAACTCACATCCAATTCACTAAAAAATAATACAGCATGTCGTTTATAAATAAAATAATTGCATTAAAGTGCAAATCTATTCTACACTCAGTAATTTAACAATAGCGTGTACACTTACAATTAAAAATCTAATAAGGACACTAACTATCACTGCCACGGTGTACACATCACACGGTTTAGAAAACAAAACGAGAACGCAACCTAACAGTTGTAAAATTTCGAACGCATCCAAGATGGCGACAAGAATGACAGCTGTCAATCTATCGTATAAAAGTCCTGTTGTGAAATAAAAAGTAAAAGCGTCGTATTGTTTAATGATTAACAATGTGATAGTCGATATGGTAGTTTTGTGTATGGCTGGTGGAGGCCCCGAGAGCGCGCAACAGATCACCGCTGAAAAAATCCCAGCAGCCGCGCCGCGCGCGTCGGCGCCGGCGCCTCCGGCAGCTTGCGCCGCTTCTCTGACGTCAGCTTGTGCTTCATCTGCTCGTCGATCAGCTCTTGCATGTCCATCTGGAATTATTTTTAAGTTTTATTAAATTAGGTACCAAAACAAAGATGAAGTAGCCCAAACAGCGGCAAACTGAAATGGGACTAGGCTGGACACGTCAGCCGTATGCCGGAAGGCTTGTGGGCAAAAATAACCACCTTTTGGGTCCCACAAAATCGAACTCGGTGTCGTGGCAGACCAAGGAAACGTTAGAGAGCCGAACTTGACACCTTTTGTGCTAACCGGTGGAACCAAGACCGGGATACGTGGAAAAGGGAAAGGAACGCCTTTTTCTACAAGTGGGACACTCGTCTCTTAAATAAGCCTAACCCTAACCTAACCTACATATTATTGAACTATGGACCGCTAACACATCTGAATGAACTCAAATCTTATGAGTCACGGAACCTTGTTTGGGCAGATATTCTTGACCGAAGACAATTAAATCTGAGTTTATCAGAGCCGGAGACAATCAGCGTTTAAATAACGATGTCTCCGACGTGACTTGACATTGTTTTCTGCGTTTATTCCCCTTGTTGACCTAAACTTTCAAGTCTTATCTCAGCCGACGCTGGTAGTTCCCTAGGCTGTTCAACTTATGTGGCTACAATAAGGTTTCAGATGGTACGTAAGGTTGTACTGACCTGCCACTGCTCCAGCTGTTGCCCCAGGTCTACCTTTTGCCGCACCGCCTCGTACAGCTGGCTGTTGGCCTGCATCAGCTCCACCCTGGTCTTGGCTAGCGACACCTGGAATGATCCATACGTTTTGATTAATATTTAGGACTTTACTCGCTTTAATATTTCATTCTGATTTCAGAAATTTGATTAGGTTATGATTAAGATTACCCCACACAATGAAAAATAAATAGGTACAGAAATAGATTTGATATGGCAATAATGGTAGGCTCGTAACAGGCGGTCTTAAAGACATCTGATTTGTCTATCTGTTCCTGGATTTTAAGGACATTGAAATAAATAATTGACAGTGTGCTCGTTGCTGAGAATTCTCCGAAGTAGCGTTACCGTGGAGATGGTGTCCCATCGTTTATTGCAGGCTGTGATGTGCTTAGTGTGTCTGGTGGGCTTTGGTCAAGCGCTTGTAACAACAGTGAATATTTGCTTACCTCAGCTGTCTTCTTCCTCTCTACCGCCTCGTCCCTCTCCTTCCTCGCCTGAGTGACCGCCTCGTCGTTCTGTAGGCTGTTGTAGTTGGCGTCGTTGAACAGTTTGTTGTGTTCCCTATATATGAGTTGTTTGCTTACCTCAGCTGTCTTCTTCCTCTCTATCGCCTCGTCCCTCTCCTTCCTGGCCTCAGTGACCGCCTCATCATGCTGTAGGCTGTTGTAGTTGGCGTCGTTGAAAAGTTTGTTGTGTTCCCTATATATATATATGAGTTGTTTGCTTACCTCAGCTGTCTTCTTCCTCTCTATCGCCTCGTCCCTCTCCTTCCTGGCCTGAGTGACCGCCTCGTCATTCTGTAGGCTGTTGTAGTTGGCGTCGTTGAGCATCTTGTCCCTCTCTTCAGCCGCTGCACGTAGCTCGACCTCGGCCACGGACAGCTGGAAATAGAGGGAAATGTCCCGTTAGCTCGATATTATACATATACAAGACACAGATTCAGATATGTTTTTCTTGTTAAAAGTAATATTTTTATCTAACTAAGCATCTAAAGTTAAGAAAATGTGTCATGGAAACTGTATATTTGCAAACTCTTGCTAGATAAACAGTTATACTTTTATCGTAACGTTAATAAGACTAGATAGATTTATTTTCTTTCTAAATAAATATGGGATTAAATTTTCATAATTATGGAACAAAAATCATTTGATTTTTTTACCTATTTGATTAGCTAATAGAAAGCCAGTTTTTGGAAATTAATTTATAACAATAACTAGTTAGACCTGAAGTCAAATCCGTATGCGGTAGGTTTTCTGGCCTCAATCAAACATTGCTACTTTGAGATAGTGTGTAATACTAACTCGTGTCATCACCACTGATGAACAAAGCATGTAACTAACAAGCATTTGCCTACTAAAACTTTTACATTCGGTTCGAGTCTCACGCAACCAATAATAGAAACCAATCGTCGTTCGCAGAAACAATTTCATTCCGCGTATGGTGACCTAATTACTGTAAGCGTATCGGATACTTGCTAATTGTGTAACGATTGTCTTGAGAATAACAGAACTAATGTTCATTCCGAAGGTACACCATAGCCCTTTTCATGACGATGGTTAATCACATGCATCCAGATTGCTAGATAAATATGACATTAGACTTAACTAATCCCTTTCTTCGTCACTGAGTAACGATCTCATCTCATGGCGACCCGGTCAATGCGGCCTTATAATGTGCTAGGTACTAAGAGTTGATACGGTCACCTGCTGAGAAAAATGACCACGCTGCATACAATGTTTGCACTTCAGAGATGCAAAACAGAAATATGAAATTAACCGCTTACGTATCTACTACTTATAAGCCTTTTGGATTCAATTTCTCATGAAATGAAACTACCTTAAATTAAAACACGGTTATCAGTTTAATGTGTATGTTTATTGAACATTGCAAAAACACCCATTTAAAAACAATGAATGCTGGTTATGCGACCTTATTTGAGACGTAAGACAAACATTGTTTATACTTTCCTTTCCTACGGAAGTAAGATCGTGAGAAATAAAAGATATTCTTATTGTCAATTAAGTAGTTTATAGTAGTTATATCTCGTGCGAGATCCGCCTTTTAATATTGTTTTAATTTCAATGTTGCCAGTTACAAATTAACGTTTTTTGTTAGGTACGCCGTAATAATCAATTTTAGTTTAAGTGTTTTACGTTTTTAGAATGTAAGATGCGTCGACAATCTCAAATTATGAATTGAGACTTCATTCTCGATTAAAACAAAAATTATACCATCGTAGTAAGCAAATTATATCCTGACAGCTCGTACATTTGACACCAGGCAATTTTAATTTGGTTTGCCAGACTACGAGTATAAACCATTATTATTAAATTGCGTTCCTATATTTAGTTATCCCCTTATATACATGATGGAATTCAACTGGGATAGAAATGGCAACAACGTGCAAAAAACCTGAAACTAGATTAATGAATAAAACATTACCTACTTCAATTGGATTCAGTCTAGAATGTCTCTGCTGTCTGTGTTCTAATCCTAGGTCAACCGTCACAAATTCTCTAATCAAAAATTTCCATCATTCCAACCTAATGACCTTTCACATGTAGCCATCTTGGATGGCTGCTCAGAGTGGCGGAAAGAAAAAGAAAGTAGAACGTTGCGTGCTCTATGCCCGTTGAGCATTGTAAACTAATGTGAGAACTCGATTAAAATAAAAAGTGAACCTAGTTTTTAGACTATTTTGACGCTCAATTATGATGTCGCGATTTCTAAAAAGTTTTAAAAATATCAAGCATGTTCATCTTATAACAGTAATATGTCAGATATAGGTACCTACTCGATACCCTGCCACTGGACTTTTAGTTCAAGATATTTTTGCTGGTCAGAAGAGAAGGTTGTATTCAGGTAGGTATAGGCTAGGTACCTATGCAATAGCACACTGTGCTTGTATGCGATAATGGATGATATAGCACGTCGACAAAAGTGACCTTTTGTAAACGTAATCTCGACTGGGTAAGGTGTGCCAGTGGTCAGTAAACGTTCCTCCATTAGGCTGCCTCTACACGATGGGCCATCATAGGGACGCAGCTATACAACAGAACGAGATCGCAATATCGTTAGCTCCCTCTAACGCATAGCTGCGTCCCTATGATGGCTCATCATGTAGATGAGCCATTACACAGGGTTGCATGACCCGTCTAACGTGACGCGGCCACTCCGAATAGATTAACGACCTGCACTGTACCTGTGTTTAGTATGCGCTATGTGATTCACTCGCTTCAAATATATGGAACAGGTGATCCTTGTCCTTATATCCCGATATAAGTACACTCGATTAGTCTAAAACTCGTGTGTAGACCACGACGCCCACCTCCCACGATATTTGCATCACTCTCTTTTGAATATGCAGCGATAAAGATGGAGATAACGAAATTCCGATTTTCGACGTTCGCGGTAGGCCCTGGTATCCCCCCTTTATAAAATAGGTAAATACGTAAATCTAGCAGGAAAGATCTATCTACGTTGCAATTCTCAATGTTTATTTTAAATAAAAGATGCAGAAAGTCTGCGTAAAATTTTATAAAACAAATGAAAGTATTAACGAAATGAAGAAACAAAAGCTGTTCCCGATGACATAATCCTGAGGTCACCCGTCTGCTTTCACACCGGATAGCAAGCGACCCGTGAGCTTACCAACCAGAGCGAAGACGTCACTACCGTAGCATCAATAATGGAATCAATCGTTAACTGCAGGACGTCTATCTTATAAACAAACAATAATCGGCGGTCTATGACAAAATTTGTTTGGCTGAACTCGATTCCCTTTGATATTTATTTCCGTACACTAAGTACATAGTGCTTGTTTGTCTATCTTATAGTTTTCTCTTATTTGCTCAAAGGTCAACTGGAAGAGATCCCTTACAGGGATAAGTTCGCCTTTGTACTTAGTTTTCTCTTTTATCATGTTTTATTGTAACTTTTTTATGTACAATAAAGTGTTTACATACATACATACATTATGCCATTGAGTAACAGGAGATGACATCCCTAACAAAAAATTTCAGCCATGAGTTTAAGTGATCGGCACTTAAAGTCCATACATTCGCTCTTGAAACACTGACATGATGCTAAGCAACTGACAGCTGTCAACGGCCAAACATGCAGCACAAAATTTGTTCTAGATGTCACATCTAGTAGGTTCTACCTACATAATAAATCAATGCATTATGCAAACAAAGAAAAATATTGAAACTCAATTTTCATAAAGAAATGTAGGTACATTACTGTATGTAGCACAGAACTGGTTTACTTATATTATAATAATTAATAGATAAATATAGGACGTGTGTGACCAAAAGTTGTTTGAATTTGGTTGCAAAAACCAGATCATTTGTGTAAACAAAGAAAAAAAAACTGGCATTAATACGCATAGGCGAGGCACAGGCAGATCTGATAATTCACTAAATTATGGAGAAAAAACTGTTTCAGAATAAATTAATATTGTATATGAAAGACTTACATTCCGAGTTATATCAGTTATATGATCGTAATTTAAAAAATATATAAAAACATTCCTACTCTATGACTTGAGCGTCAATTTTCCCGCCATTTTTTCTTTTTCTAATCATCTTATAATCGGCCAACATTTGCGTGAAAGCCACAACCTTGTAATGTGGTACTTTAACTTTGTGTCAACCAACCAAGGCTAATCGCCTGAACTCTGCAGTTCGTATCATTCTTACTCAGTTATTCCAAAAACAACCTTGATTTATTCTTGTTAAGATTAAAATTGCAGGTTTAAAATTATACGACATTATAAAGAATATCGGTCTTATTATGGAATTTGAGCGGGTAAATTTAAAAAGGTAACCTCCAAAGAGGCGAGGACGGTTTTTTCACGTTTAAGGCCCTGGGCAGTACAGTTCTAATCTATTTATAGTTAATCCTATAATAGCGCTAGTAGAATTTTAATTAGGATTAGCTTACAGTCGATAAACCAGAGAATACCTACTTTTTATGGAGTCGATCATGCAATTAAAACTGCAAGAAGCCATATGCGTAGCAAGGGATAGAAGCCTGTGGAGGAACCTGATCTTCAACAGAAGGACATGATGTCACGATCCTCAGCTTTGAGGGAACGACTGATGATGATGATGGAGTCGATCAATTTATGTCGGTGTTATTTGTATTTTTCCAGTAAGTAGTTCAATATTACTTAGACAATAAATTATACCAGAGCCCGTAGTTTGAGCTTATATGCAGCTGATGTTCATAAATATATTAATTAATAAATTATAAAAATCAATTTTAGGTTTATGATTCATAACACAGAAACTATTAAGTACCTAATGGTAGTAATGGTAATGAGTTACGTGGTTCATAAGTTTGAGGGAAAATGTTCACCGTAATGACCACTAGATTTTTTCTTGTTAGTAACATTAAAAATAACACGGTATTTATGTTTGATTGAGTTACTGAATATCGTAGGGATATATCAGCCCCAAAAATGGCTACATAATAGTTACTGCCGCAAGGACGACTCGTGCAGCAGTTTCTTTCTTAAGGTGCTTAAGACGTGCTTAAGACTGACTGGTTACAAATTTTCACGAGCCATAATGCCCATATTTTCTCGCTTGAGTCTATACCTCCTTTTGTATAGCCGCTCGAAACTTCATCAAAAGACGTCACATAAATCTTTGACGTCATTGTATCCGCTTCAAATGAAGAAACAACTTGGATAATAAAGGAAGCATTAAAATTTGTTCCCAACCGTTAGCTAAATCCAACGAGGTTTAATAGCGACACTAACTTCCTTACGGTCGTTAAATGTGGTTTCTAGAATAGTACATATAAATTGTTTGCGATACCGACATTTAACAACTATGTATACTAAGTTTAAGTACACGTATTTAGTTAGTGATTAACTAGTTGTGTCAATCATTTATTATTAATCAATGTTGATATGACGCTGACAAGTGACAGCTGTCATCGAAGAGAAACATGGCAAATTGTTCAAACAAATGACCAGACGAACGTAACATTTGTAAGTTGTTTGAAACCGGGCCTTTGAGGTAGTTACAAAATAAGTACATATTGCAACCATCTAAAATAAGACAGAAGTTTGTAAGTATATATAATACTGGATCTTATGAATTGACCTATAATACTGTCAAAAAACTCAAAAACGCCAATCAGGGCCAGAATAGATAGAGAATAGAAGTGAATATGTAGCAGACAACATAATTCACTCCTGATGAACTTCTACTTTAGATATGTTGTGTAATTGCATTTGCAGGTCACGCCGAGCGATTTGTCTGGGTGCCTATTTTTGCAGCTGAATAAATATAATGATAATTTCTACTATTCAACACACCCAACCTACTTTAGTAAGCCTCTTACAAAAAAATTCAAATCTGTCTCGTCCAATCACGTATTCAGGGATCAATGTTACTCTGAGTCCGTAGGAAACACCTTAGACAACCCTACACGTGATCCCTGGGTGGTGCTAAAAGAGTCAAACTTGGCAGCTGTACTGTCCCATTTGGACCTCGCAGCACTCACTGGAATTTATTCACCATCTACTTTCCCACAACTATTACCCCCTGAAAGAAGAAATGCCTCTCTATATCCAGTGACGTGTAGCCATACGATATATAATATAACGTACAGTTAAGAAATAAAGGAAAAGTAGAAAAATCCACTGCCTCAGGCGAGACTCGAACTCGCGACTCTGGGAAACATGCCCATCGCTCTGACCAACTGAGCTACTGAGACTACACCTGAGGCTGCGAATTCATCCACCATATCCGTTATTTAGATGTCGCTAGGCGTCACCCTAAGGCGCATATATAAATAAAGGATATGGTGGATGAATTCGCAGCCTCAGGTGTAGTCTCAGTAGCTCAGTTGGTCAGAGCGATGGGCATGTTTCCCAGAGTCGCGAGTTCGAGTCTCGCCTGAGGCGGTGGATTTTTTTCTACTTTTCCTTTATTTCTAAACATTGTGGTATCGTTAGCAGACGTTCTGCTTAATACAAAAATAACGTACAGTTATTAAAATTAACGCCACTCTCACCGTCCTTTGTTCAGTTCGCTCTATAGTCTACGGTCAAATATGGCGGCCACTCCTGTCCATGATGAGATGACCATCAGGGGGGCGGCGTGGGTGATGCTTAGTCAGCTCCATAACTCGTTTCGCCAAAACAAGGTTTTGTTATAGGACATGTGATACTTTTGTGATATTTTTTGTACCCATTTGACCAAGATATAGCTGCGTTCGTAGGCTGACGCACATTTTACTTGAGTAGATGTACTAAATTAGTAACTTATTAGCGTAGCGGTAAGGCTTCCGACTTTTACCCGGGGGTCCCTAAAGGGGCCACCCACTATCAGTCCGCCGGACGATATCGGTCTGTCAGTTGTTCGGAACTGTCAAATGTTTGTACTATCTGACAGCCCGATAGCGTCCGGCGGTTGCCCCTAATTCAAAATGTTCTAATCCCGGCTCGTGCCACGGAGTTTTAACGTGTATCACAGTAGAGTCTGTCCGGAAATAAAAGCGTCGTGATTTATATGGGAGCTCATACATTCCACGACACTATTCTTTCCGGACAGACTCTATTAGCTAGTTGTTCGGTGAAGAAATTTTTTTCTGGAAACCGGACCTAATCCGAATAAGGCCTCGTTGACCCACTGGGTTGAAATGTTAGATGGCAGTCGCTTTCATAAAACTAGTGCCTAGGTCAATTCTTGGGATTAGGTTGCCGAGCGGAACCCATAGTTCATTGAGCCGTATTGTATGGGGCTTGTGCCTGAAATAAATAATTTTTTCATTTTTTTTCATTTTCATTATCGCGACGTAAATAAGACTAGATAGATTTCTTTTCTTTATAAATAAATATGGGATTTAAAATTTTCATAGTTTCAGAACAAAAATAATTAGATTTTTACCCATAGTTATGATTAGCTAATCGAAAGCCAGTTCTTTGAAATTTATTAATTTATAACAATAGCTAGTTAGACCTGAAGTCAAATCCGTATGCGGTAGGTTTTCTGGCCTCAATCAAACATTGCTACTTTGAGATAGTGTGTAATACTAACTCGTGTCATCGCCACTGACGAACAAAGCATGTAACTAACAAGCATTTGCCTACAAAAACTTTTACATTCGATTCGAGTCTCACGCAACCAATAATGGAAACCAATCGTCGTTCGCAGAAACAATTTCATTCCGCGTATGGTGACCTAATTACTGTAAGCGTATCGCATACTTGCTAATTGTGTAACGATTGAACAGAACTAATGTTCATTCCGAAGGTACACCATGGCCCTTTTCATGACCATGGTTAATCACATGCATCCAGATTGCTAGATAAATATGACATTAGACTTAACTAATCCCTTTCTTCGTCACTGAGTAACGATCTCATCTCATGGCGACCCGGTCAATGCGGCCTTATAATGTGCTAGGTACTAAGAGTTGATACGGTCACCTGCTGAGAAAAATGATCACGCTGCATACAATGTTTGCACTTCAGAGATGCAAAACAGAAATATGAAATTAACCGCTTACGTATCTACTACTTATAAGCCTTTTGGATTCAATTTCTCATGAAATGAAACTACCTTAAAACACGGTTATCAGTTTAATGTGTATGTTTATTGAACATTGCAAAAACATCCATTTAAAAACAATGAATGCTGGTTATGCGACCTTATTTGAGACGTAAGACAAACATTGTTTATACTTTCCTTTCCTACGGAAGTAAGATCGTGAGAAATAAAAGATATTCTTATTGTCAATTAAGTAGTTTATAGTAGTTATATCTCGTGCGAGATCCGCCTTTTAATATTGTTTTAATTTCAATGTTGCCAGTTACAAATTAACGTTTTTTGTTAGGTACGCCGTAATAATCAATTTTAGTTTAAGTGTTTTACGTTTTTAGAATGTTAAGATGCGTTGACAATCTCAAATTATGAATTGAGATTTCATTCTCGATTAAAACAAAAATTATACCATCGTAGTAAGCAAATTATATCCTGAAAACTCGTACATTTGACACCAGGCAATTTTAATTTGGTTTGCCAGACTACGAGTATAAACCATTATTATTAAATTACGTTCCTATATTTAGTTATCCCCTTATATACATGATGGAATTCAACTGGGATAGAAATGGCAACAACGTGCAAAAAACCTGAAACTAGATTAATGAATAAAACATTACCTAGTTCAATTCGATTCAGTCTAGAATGTTTCTGCTGTCTGTGTTCTAATCCTAGGTCAACCGTCACAAATTCTCTAATCAAAAATTTCCATCATTCCAACCTAATGACCTTTCACATGTAGCCATCTTGGATGGTTGCTCAGAGTGGCGGAAAGAAAAAGAAAGTAGAGCGTTGCGTGCTCTATGCCCGTTGAGCATTGTAAAAGGCTAATGTGATGTGAGAACTATGCTCGATTAAAATAAAAAGTGAACCTAGTTTTTAGACTATTTTGACGCTCAAGTATGATGTCGCGATTTCTAAAATATCAAGCATGTCAAATATCATCTTTAACAGTAATTTGTCAGATATAGATACCTACTCGTACTCGTAGAAAGATACTCTGCAGCTAGGCTTTTATTTCAAGATATGTTTGCTGGTCAGAATAGAAGGTTGTATTCAGGTAGGTATAGGTTAGGTACCTATGCAATAGCACCTTTGATTTAATACAGTTATTATTTTCAGTATTCACACTGTGCTTGTATGCGATAATGGATGATATAGCACGTCGACAAAAGTGACCTTTTGTAAACGTAATCTCGACTGGGTAAGGTGTGCCAGTGGTCAGTAAACGTTCCTCCATTAGGCTGCCTCTACACGATGGGCCATCATAGGGACGCAGCTATACAACAGAACGAGATCGCAATATCGTTAGCTCCCTCTAACGCATAGCTGCGTCCCTATGATGGCTCATCATGTAGAGGAGCCATTACACAGGGTTGCATGACCCGTCTAATGTGACGCGGCCACTCCGAATAGATTAACGACCTGCACTGTACCTGTTTAGTATGCGCTATGTGATTCACTCGCTTCAAATATATGGAACAGGTGATCCTTGTCAGGATATAAGTACACTCGATTAGTCTAAAACTAGTGTCTGACCACGACGCCCATCTCCCACGAGATGACCTATAACCGCAAACTACCTACTTCTTTAGTTCGATCGTCTATTTGCATCACTCTCTTTCGAATATGTAGTGATAAAGAAGGAGATAGGTAACGAAATTTCGACGTTCCGGTAGGCCCTGGTATACCCTCTTTATAAAATAGGTAAATACGTAAATCTAGCAGGAAAGATCTGTCTACGTTGCAATTCTCAATGTTTATTTTAAATAAAAGATGCAGAAAGTCTGCGTAAAATTTTATAAAACAAATGAAAGTATTAACGAAATGAAGAAACAAAAGCTGTTCCCGATGACATAATCCTGAGGTCACCCGTCTGCTTTCACACCGGATAGCAAGCGACCCGTGAGCTTACCAACCAGAGCGAAGACGTCACTACCGTAGCATCAATAATGGAATCAATCGTTAACTGCAGGACGTCTATCTTATAAACAAACAATAATCGGCGGTCTATGACCAAATTTGTTAGGCTGAACTCGATTCCCTTTGATTATGCAAACAAAGAAAAATATTGAAACTCAATTTTCATAAAGAAATGTATAGGTACATTACTGTATGTAGCACAGAACTGGTTTACTTATATTAGAATAATTAATAGATAAATATAGGACGTGTGTGACCAAAAAAAGTTGTTTGAATTCGATTACCATTACCAGATCAATTGTGTAAACAAAGAAAAACGTTGCCATTAATACGCATAGTAAAAATACGTATAGGCGTTGCACAGGCAGATCTGATAATTCACTAAATAATGGAGAAAAACTCACTCGTTTCAGAATAAATTAATATTGTATACGAATGACTTACATTCCGAATTACATGATCGTAATTTAAAAAAAAATAAAAACATTCCTGCTCTATGACTTGAGCGTTAATTTTCCCGCCATTTTTTCTTTTTCTAATCATTTTATAATCGGCCAACATTTGCGTGAAAGCCACAACCTTGTAATGTGGTACTTTAACTTTGTGTCAACCAACCAAGGCTAATCGCCTGAACTCTGCAGTTCGTATCATTCTTACTCAGTTATTCCAAAAACAACCTTGATTTATTCTTGTTAAGATTAAAATTGCAGGTTTAAAATTATACGACATTATAAAGAATCTCTTCTTCTTCATCTTAGAAGTCTTATTATGGAATTTGAGCGGGTAAATTTAAAAAGGTAACCTCCAAAGAGGCGAGGACGGTTTTTTCATGTTTAAGGCCCTGGGCAGTACAGTTCTAATCTATTTATAGTTAATCCTATAATAGCGCTAGTAGAATTTTAATTAGGATTAGCTTACAGTCGATAAACCAGAGAATACTTACTTTTTATTTAGTCGATCAATTTATGTCGGTGTTATTTGTATTTTGCCAGTAAGTAGTTCAATATTACATAGACAATAAATTATACCAGAGCCCGTAGTTTGAGCTTATATGCAACTGATGTTCATAAATATATTAATTAATAAATTATAAAAATCAATTTTAGATTTATGATTCATAACACAGAAACTATTAAGTACCTAATGGTAGTAATGGTAATGAGTTACGGTGGTTCATAAGTTTGAGGGAAAATGTTCAACGTAATGACCAATAGATTTTTTCTTGTTAGTAACATTAAAAATAACACGGTATTTATGTTTGATTGAGTTACTTATGGTTATGAATGATTTAATGAATATCGTAGGGATATATCAGCCCCAAAAATGGCTACATAATACTTACTGCCGCAAGAACGACTCGTGCAGCAGTTTCTTTCTTAAGGTGCTTAAGACGTGCTTAAGACTGACTGGTTACAAATTTTCACGAGCCATAATGCCCATATTTTCTAGCTTGAGTCTATACCTCCTTTTGTATAGCCGCTCGAAACTTCATCAAAAGACGTCACATAAATCTTTGACGTCATTGTATCCGCTTCAAATGAAGAAACAACTTGGATAATAAAGGAAGCATTAAAATTTGTTCCCAACCGTTAGCTGAATCCAACGAGGTTTAATAGCGACACTAACTTCCTTACGGCCGTTAAATGTGGTTTCTAGAATAGTATAAATTGTTTGCGATACGGACATTTAGCAACTATGTATACTAAGTTTAAGTACACGTAGTTAGTGATTAACTAGTTGTGTCAATCATTTATTATTAATCAATGTTGATATGACGCTGACAAGTGACAGCTGTCATCGAAGAGAAACATGGCAAATTGTTCAAACAAATGACCAGACGAACGTAACATTTGTAAGTTGTTTGAAACCGGACCTTTGAGGTAGTTACAAAATAAGTACCTACATATTGCAACCATCTAAAATAAGACAGAAGTTTGTAAGTATATATAATACTGGATCTTTGGAATTGACCTATAATACTGTCAAAAAACTCAAAAACTCCAATCAGGACCAGAATAGATAGGGAATAGAAGTGAATATGTAGCAGACAACATAATTCACTCCTGATGAACTTCTACTTTAGATAATTATGTTGTGTAATTGCATTTGCAGGTCACTCCGAGCGATTTGTTTGCGTGCCTATTTTTGCAGCTGAATAAATATACTGATAATTTCTACTATTCAACACACCCAACCTACTTTAGTAAGCCTCTTACAAAAAAATTCAAATCTGTCTCGTCCAATCACGTACATTTATTCAGGGATCAATGTTACTCTGAATCCGTAGGAAACACCTTAGACAACCCTACACGTGATCCCTGGGTGGTGCTAAAAGAGTAACAAACTTGGCAGCTGTACTGTCCCATTTGGACCTCGCAGCACTCACTGGAATTTATTCACCATCTACTTTCCCACAACTATTACCCCCAAGAAGAAATGCCTCTCTATATCTAGTGACGTGCAGCCATACGATAAATAATATAATGTGCAGTTATTAAAATTAACGCCACTCTCACCGTCCTTTGTTCAGTTGGCTCTATAGTCTACGGTCAAATATGGCGGCCATTCGTGTCCATGATGAGATGACCATCACGGGGGCGGCGTGGGTGATGCTTAGTCAGCTCCATAACTCGTTTCGCCAAAACAAGGTTTTGTTATAGGACATGTGTTACTTTTGTGATATTTTTTGTTCCCATTTGACCAAGATATAGCTGCGTTCGTAGGCTGACGCACATTTTACTTGAGTAGATGTAACATACTAAATTAGTAACTTATTAGCCTAGCGGTAAGACGTCCGACTTTTACCCGGAGGTCCCTAAATAGACGGAGAGCTGGCCACGTCAGATATGACACAATAATGAGAGCAACGAAACCCCTCTAGTTAGTTTGCTATACTATGCTTATTTCTAGATCCGGACATCTGGCAGCTGTAAAGTGGTGGAGGTCAAAGAATGCAAATAACTTTAAGAAAACAAATTCTAGAGTTCTGGATTTGATCCAATATTATGAAAAATTATGTCATTAATTAGATTATATAATATCTAACAGTTTCGGTTGAGGGAAGTAGTGCCAAATGATGTATAATGTAATTTTTGGTTACTCGCCTACTGTTTTGGTTTCCGCAATAATACACAATGTTTTTTGTTCTGATGATAAAATATAGGCCCTGTTCTCTATAAATGACACAACTTCAGCAGTTTTTACCTATTTCGGTATTACTTTTTTCCAACTTAAAAACTTTGTTGGTTATTCACTCTGATCTCCACCCATTAAAAGCTGCCAGATGCCCGGATCTAGTAATAGGGATGGTTATGAAATCTAACTGTACTGGTTACAAACCTCTCATTATTGTGTCACATCTGACGTGGCCAGCTCTTAGACCAAAAGGGGCCCACCCAATCACTCCGCCGGACGATATCGGTCTGTCAGTAGTTCTGAACTGTCAAATGTTTGTACTATCTGACAGCCCGATAGCGTCCGGCGGTTGCCCCTAATTCAAAATGTTTTAATCCCGGCTCGTGCCACGGAGTTTTAACGTGTATCACAGTAGAGTCTGTCCAGAAGTAAAAGCGTCGTGATTTATATGGGAGCTCATACATTCCACGACACTATTCTTTCCGGACAGACTCTATTAGCTAGTTGTTCGGTGAAGAATTTTTTTTCTGGAAACCGGACCTAATCCGAATAAGGCCTCGTTGACCCACTGGGTTGAAATGTTAGATGGCAGTCGCTTTCATAAAACTAGTGCCTAGGTCAATTCTTGGGATTAGGTTGCCGAGCGGAACCCATGGTTCATTGAGCCGTAGTAAGAAAGACAGGACAAACGCTAGAGGAATGATGATAACTATAGTCTAATGTAAAATAAATGTAAATTATAAGTTACAAAAGAGATTCCTGAAATTCCTAGCACGCCGCCGCGCATTATGAAAACTTTATAGAGTTAAATTGCTAACTGCGTTTAGTTTCGCCGCAAATATTCGACGTGTTTTGGTGATAACATCGGTACTTTAGTTTACGACCATGAAATTATATTAGTTAACGCACTCTGCGTGTGTGTTACATGTGGTATTGTATAACCTACAGCTTATTCTTTTCTTATGGCTTTACTAAAATCCGGGACTGCTATTGTCATGGGTCAAATTAGATCAATGATAAAAAAATATATTTAAGTCACACCTGGCCATAAAGTGGCTTTTCCGCGTACGGAAAAAAGACGCTTTTATTACCTCCCGTGTTGTGTAAATGTACTAATATATGGAAAGGGGAACTTGGGAAGTGAGTTGACTAAAGGCCTGTACAAACGTAACCGACTAGTCACCTGCTATTTTTAATACATTGCGGTTTTTGATCCATCGATTGATTTCGTTGCACCTACCTAGACGGCAACGTCTCGAAATCACGCGCGAGTTTTGTGTCAAAATTGCGCCGATTGTAGACGCCATAAAATCTTTTAGCGAAGCCAGTGCTCGACAAACTTTTCCCGAAGCAGTAAAAACCTTAACTTTCAGAAATTTCTGTATCACCAAAAGTGCCTAAACTATAATAGTCCAGGTCTCTTGTGTATTTTCTGGGAACTTCAAAAAAGCCGCACACACACGTGGTATTAAGTCCTCGTTGACTGAATTGACTTCACTTTTAGCTAAACTTAATTCCCGTGCCAATGCACGTGTCACAATGTTTCCCTAATACGGATTTACCGGACAGCCAGATTAACAAAGATTGGCTGCGTAATCTGCTTAAGCTGTGGCTCACGTTTTGCGAATTTGCCAGTTCACCTTGCGCGCCAAATTTGAGTGAGACGTTTGGTAGATATTTGTAAAAAAACTTTGTTTTATTGGTAATAGAGTCCATATTCAACTCGATGTATTTCATAGATAAAGTGGGACATTAAGTTGCGTATTGTCGACAGAGATTTATTGAACTTGAGTTGATAGCAAATTATGTACTCTAAGTACTGACTAACATTTGTAGGCCATCACCAGACACTGTCAGTAATAATGTCATTTCTATACCCGTCCTTTTCTATGTATATGGAGAATGACAAAGACGAGTAGAGAAATAATGTCATTATTATTGACAGTGTCTGGTGGCCTATTCTTAACGCCAACTGCATTAAGGGTCGCCAGGACGCTCGCGTGAACTCGCGTCCCCATACAAACGTAGTTACACACAGTTACAAGAAAATATAGCAAAAATAAGCTTTGTATGTAAATCTGTAACTGGCTGTATTTTCTTTGTATTACAATTTTTAGCAACAAAAACGAATTACCGACATAGATCTGTACTACTAGAATGCCCATGCCAAATTTCGTGGTTCTAAAGCATGTCGTTTTAAAATGAGAGCTAAACTACGTTTGTATGGAAACGCGAGCGTCCTGGCGACTCTTAAGCATGAGACTGGCCATTAGTTACCCACGGTATTGTTAATATTGTTACGAGTATTTTCTAACAAAAATATCAATTCATTATAGTTCTTTCTATGTGATTGTAAAGCGTGAACTATTGCTCTGTCAATGTTTACATGCAGAAACATTGTCTGTGCCACGATTGCGTTATGATAACTGTAGGTTGTAGGTCACATAGCTGAATAGTATCACATATTGCATTACACCAACGAAAAAATTAACCATATTTTCTGAAATTTCTGAATTGATAAGTCCAAGAGAATGGTCGCTTTTATACTTTACCTACCGTGGATGTCCAATACGCATGATATTGTCAAGATCCCACGATATTACAGGGCAGCCAAATTTATGAACTTCTATGCAGAGATAAGACGCTTTTTACAGAGTTTTATTTGTTTGTTTGTTTATTTGTGTCATTATGTGTATCAAATTTTGTAAGTTAAATTTCAACCAGTTCCCGATGTCAGATTGAGCTGATATTTAGTATACTTCCGTAGTTTAGGTACATGACAATGCTGGTATGTACAGTCAGCAATAAAACTGCTTACCAAAATTTTTTTTGGGGGTTACTTGTAGTTTATAGACAACGTCGTCGTCGTCGTAGTTAGATACATCTAACGGAACATTGTGGGCTTGCACGTCCACTCCACAGTAAACATTTGTATACAATTTTATACAATATCGTGACGGTAAGATTTGTCGTACACGACAAAGTATAAGACTAATGTCACCACGTAGGCGAAGCAGCGGGCCCAGCTAGTAATAAAAATAGCATTAAATCTAATATCGTAAAGTTAGCGTCGGTTTCCGCACGTTTCAAACACCGTTTGCGTCAATCGAAATCGATTCGACACCGGCTCGATAAGAAAAGTCAGACTCTCGTTAATTTTCACACGGTGCCACGGTCTTGACATCAGATTGATTTGCAACGTGACATTGGTGATGCAATTGTGAGTTACCAATGAAATAATGAGTAAAAATCCATTTGCAAAATTATATACATATGTCGATATATACGTTTGCTAGAAGAACCCAGCAATGCTTCTTTTTTTTCAGGTTTTCTTGGAAATTTTGAAGCATTGTACTCTACTCGAAGGCGTTACATAGTTAGGAGAGCTGATTCCGTCTAAAAGTAGGACGAAGCGAAGAGAATGAAGAGAAGATTGTTCTACTCTACTCCTTTCCAAGAGCAAATGCTCGAGCTACCGTAAATAAATACTCAAATCACTATAGGTGTGCCTATAATATTTGAAGAGTTGTTTCGATTTGTCCAAAATCCCATCATTAGATCCTGACGTGATGACAATGGGATTGGGACTTACTACTCAAGAACCTATCTAAACCTAGCCTTTCAAAAAAAATCCTTATCCCGACGAGAGAACTTGCCCCTTGAAATGTTAAATGTTAAAGTCGATTGAAGACTCACCTTAGACGACAGATCCGCGATAATGTCATTTTTCTCATCGATCTGCCGTTCCCTCTCCAGCGCCCTACGCGCATGCGCGGCGATGGAGTCGCGCACTCTAGATCCTTCTAGCGTGGCGTACGCGGCGACGGCGTCGGCGCAGGCGGCGAGTAGGGCGCCGCGACGGAGCGTGGAGGCCTCGTCGCCGTCGAGGGATGAGATGGAGAGGTCGGAGTGGAGGCCTGGGGAAATTAAAAAATGAAATTAATACATAGCAGATAAGCAGTTAGCTACTTATACAAAACGTTTCAATGCCACGATACGATAATAACTTTTCTATTGTTTATTAACTGGAAATTAAAATCAAAATGTGATGATGTCTCAAGTAAATAACAGACAAGATATTTACTATCATCATTTCCGAACTGTTTTCGGTTACAACATCTGTGTTCTACCGCAGAAAGCGACACTGGTGTGCTCTTAAGTAGTTATGGGCCAGTCTCAGACACGTTCCCCATTCCCCAGCTTTCCCGGGAACGTGCCCGGGAACGTGCCCCATTGTGGGATTACTGGAGAAAGTTGAAAATGCGTATAGCTACATTTTTTTATATGGTATCCATTTTAATAGCCAATTTTTGCAGCAAAGCAGCGGCCACACATGCTGCAAGTCAGCACCCAATCATCCATAACAGTAATTTATGACCACAGTTGGCCTCTAGTTGCGCTTAGCTTTGTGTGTCGTCTGCCTCCATGATATGCTTTCATTTTGGGAGGTAATAACTAGCCTGAGGTAGTTTAAAAATACATTTCTAACCTAATAGACGCAGAACTAGCCACGTCAGATATGACACAATAAGAGGTCTTGCAGGCATACAAAGTAGTTAATCTTCTCATTGGCCATTTCACTTTTGAAAAAAATAGAATAACGCGTAATGAACATCACGTTGTACTTATAGTGAATTTTTTTCCACAGGTCAGGCCAAAATCAATCTTAAATCAATGGCATAAACACTCTATCATGGAAAATCTGTTGTTACTTGTGACTATAGGTACTGATACTAGTAATATTTAACAAAATCAACACTATCCGATCCCATCCAAGCATTAAGATTTCATAAAGAAAACTTATCGACCCAGCTACTTAGCGAGTTCCACTTGATCTCTCCCGATAATTACAACTTCACGTCAGTTCAGTTTCGCCATCGTGATTAACTATAAACATGGGAATGCGAGACAATGAACAATTAGCGCAAGCTTGACCGACTTGCGGCAACGAGGTTATGGTGTTTTACGGGATAACTCACTTGTGTGGAAAGTGATTTAATGCGTGTGCCGTTAATGCTGCATGATTGGGCAACGTGTTTTTTCATGTTTATCCACTAGGTCTATGTGTTTATCGACAAACGAATAAGTAATTGGCTAAATAAGAATCAGTTCTATGTGCCACATTATACTTATTGAACTCAAATATCTCCAATGCATGAAAATATTAAACAGCGATCGATTCTAGCTACATGTTTGTGCCGTTTGGGATGGAAACCCTCGGACCCTGGGGACCCGGAGCTCACGCGATCTTTAAGCAACTGGGGAAACGCCTCAAAGATGCTACGGGTGACCAGAGGGCTGGCGCTTTCCTTGCCCAGCGCATAGGAATCGCCATTCAGCGTGGCAACTCCGCCAGCCTTCTGGGCACCTTTCCGTCGGGCTCCAAACTTGAGCCAGTTTTTTACCTGTAAATATGTACAGATTTTAAAGTCTTTTATGTTTTATAATTATGTGTTATTTTAGTTTTATTTTTAGAATTAACTATTTAGATTTATGTTAGTTTTAGTTACTTTTAATTGTTGTTTAACAAATAAAACAATTCCAACAGAATTTTTATCCAAATCCGCGGCAATCAGCGAATCCCGTTTCAGTGTCAAAACTATATTAGCGAATTATACAAAAGTACTTTCGTTAATAGGTATTAAGCTTTCGGGTAATTTAGCTCTATTGAATACGTGCTAATCTAAAGATATAAATGCTTTGAAACGCTTGCTAAAACAAATATTCGTAAAATGTGCTCCATCTTGTCTCTAGAGTCATGAAACAGCATGAGACAATGCCTAAAAGGCGGGCATGAAGATTCTTAAGCTCAAAAGTGCTTTAAGAAGGAACCTTGTACTCGTATGTACTCTCTAAAGTGTTTCTTTGTTCCTCGATAAAAAAGTTACGATTGTCTCTTACTTTTCGTAACATTTTTAATCAACGTTTGGTAATATCATCAACGCGAATCTGCCAAACGAATCACAGATGGACTCCTATCACCAACACAATGGGTCATAAAGTTGACCACACACGATACTGGCGATACTATTATTCGGTACAATTGCCCAATACCCCATTCCCATTACATAGGGGATATAAGCTTCAAGTGTGGGAATGTTATTTGTATTGCATTGTAACATAATGACGTATTCGTTGATTGCATTGCACATTGTTCAAATAAATGATGACATATTTACAAGTACCAAAGTAGCTGGTTACTGATGAAATCAGAATTAATTTATTGAGTAAAAAGTGTGTCATACTCATATAAGTATAATCATTAATCATATTAAGTTTCGTGTTTTCATTTTGCCATTAAAAGAAAATATTGTAAATAAACCAGATTTATATTTAGTGATTCAATACAACCGAAAAACGCTATTTAACCCTAATTAGCCGCGCGTAGCGTAATTTGCCGTGGGGTACCCAGCCTTAGAATTGTCCGCCACCATATCGTCCTTTGGTTGCAGTAGAAGTCTGCTAAGGGAATATACCGGGAGATGGGCAGCAGCATATTCCGAAAGCCTAAACAACAATAAACAAAAAAAAACTGCGCGCGCCAACCCGCCTGCCAAGCGTGGCGCGTATGGCAAACCCCCCATTTAATCAAAGGGGAGGCCTATGTTCAGCAGTGGACGTCTTATGGCTGAGATGATGATGATGAACCCTAATTAAACCCTCCAGAGCCTAAATTCGCTAAATCCAATCTTTCATAAGGTAAATTCTCGTAGGAGGCGCAATAAATAATCATTTAAACTTAAAAAGTTACAAATAATAAACTTCCAAGGAACAGCAACCGCTAGTTATTCAATAACCTTATGAGGTTATCGAATTATGCTGGAATTGCTGGACACCTAATATGTGACGTAACATATTACAATTCGATACAGGAGAGAAACCGCGTCTCACAACGTGCATCAGACGCCCTTGCGGTAGAGGTTCGGTTTCATCGCGCCGATCAGGATGCGAGGCGGGAGGCTTCTTTTGTAACGCCGAGATACTGGAAATCAATCAAGTTTTCACAATTGACTCGCTGCCTGCGTAAATTAAATCTTGCACAGAGAGATACGGGAGCATTCAGCGTCTGAATAACAGATTTGATAAAAAGGTGGATATATCCCGCACCGTGCACCAGGCAAGGGTAAGCAGGGGCCATTATGATTCCTTGAAGCCAGAGTGTGGGTAAACTAACATATAAATTAGCCACGGATGATTAAACGCGTCCATCATCATCATCATCTCAGTCATAAGACGTCTACTGCTGAACATAGGCCTCCCCTTTGGACCTCCATAAGTATCAGCCGGAAGCGACTTGCATCCAGCGTCTTCCGGCGACCTTTATAAGGTTGTCTGTCCATCTTGTGAGTGGACGTCCTACGCTGCGCTTGGCGATTAAACTTTCAGTGCCAAGAACTCCCCTACGGAGTTCTCAGTAACTTTGCTCACATGCCGCATGACTCCCGAGGGGAGTTCAGTCAATACTAGCTAGAGATGGAGGCCATGCCGACAGACTCCCCTAGCAAGTCCTTTCGGAGCATACAAATGTATGAACTCCCCAGAGGAGTTTTCGGCGTGCAATGTTCTTTACGCATAGAGTGTGCCTTTAGACTACCCGACCTAGTCCTATGTAGCTTTTTGTGCTTACGGCGATAGTCTTGAGTTTCAGCATGGCAATGAAAGTGTTAAAATCATTGGATGCCTCAGAAAGATTAACTTATTACTTACAAAAAATCATGCAATATCTGTATAAATATATTCCGGATTAAATTTGCAGTAAAATAACCATTTCTTCCATTCGGAATTACCCGATACACTTTATCAGTATAAACCACAAAAACTGTACAGGACTAATAAGTGTTATAATATAATATTGTGATTATGCATATATGTTGAGTACCAACTTTCTCGATTCCATTTTCGCGACCGGCCATCGGATGCAGATATCGTCGCAATCGCCCCTTAATCGGGGCGAGATGGACGGCTCAAGTTATAGGATGTGAGCGGGATGAATAGAGATGAGTGTAAATAAGGTTGATTGGTATATTGGTAACATAATGGCGTGCTGGTGACTAATCTATGTTTCAAATCGGTTTAATAACACCAAAGTACTGTCGACTTCAAAGAGATGTTTTACAGTTTTTCACCTTATTGCGTTGTGATAAGGTCCAAAAGTGGATACATATCTTGTAGTCGACTGTACAAATATTTATTTAAGAGTTAAAATAAATATGTATCAGGATTATAGGTATAACACCCATTTGAGAATACGAATATTTCAATACGAGTTGAAATCTATGTTGTGAAGGTGTCGCCACTGTTTCAAATATGTACAGTCAGTAGCTAAACGTTTGTTAAAGTTGCTAAACGGAAAAGGTGTTAAAACAATTAAATTATGTTTTGATAAGATCATATTTTTAAGACAATAATAGTATGTTAAGATCATCTTGAAAAGTTCACCCGCTTAGCTGATAATTTATATCTTTCAGCGGCTACTGTGGTGGCTGCAAGACACACTGAAATATTTTTTTTGTTACCAGCAACTTCGTCTACTGGTAACTTAAGTTTTAGGACTTCAGAACTAAGGCTTATTACTTATTAGGTACTTACCAAACTGTTTTTAACGTAAACTGTGAGTTAAAAACAAATAAACTTTATTAACTCTTTGCCAAATGTTAGTTATTGATAAAACAGATAGCCAAAGTAGTTCGCTTGTCTTTTTTTTCAGTGAATTCTTTACGATATATTATTTAATTAATTTACTTTACAGTATAGTTGCTCAATAATTTCGTTGCATTTACCCGCTCAACTCGCTCCGCGGTTATCACTTGCATCACAGTGCATTATCATTATCAGTTGCAACACTGGACGGCGTTATGCAACGGCGGTAATGCAGTCATTGTGCGGTTATAAGAGCTAGGCCGACTGCTAAATAGGGACGAGTTTAATGCATTTAGTTCCGTGTGTATTAAAGGTTTTGAATGTAAATAATAGTCAAAAAAACGAATAAGTAGGTACAAAGTAAATGTCAGAAAAAAAACCTTAGTAATATTAACTATGCATTCCCAGTTCCCAAATTTTTACATAAGTATTAGGTGTAAAATGTAAGGATGTGTAATTTGAATGTTAAATTAATCATGGTGTATTTTATTACTGTATTACTTTATTTCGTTTAAACTAAGATAACTCAAATGGATTACCATCATTTGATCTTTTTCAAAAGCCATAGATATAATTTTGTTCTTGTTGTTGAAATATACGATATTTTTAGTCACCAAAATGCAGGTGCAGAAAATCCTTTATACTATTGTACAAAAAGGCCTATTACTGAACTTGGCATACCAAATATGTGTGTGCGCATTCTTGTAAACTCACAACACTTACGCATAACCTTTCTCCCCAAACAAGTAGCGATAAAAACAATATAGAATGTAGGACAACGACTAACAGCGAACAACAAACTCCTTATAAGGACACACTTAACATACTTTACCTGTTTGCAAGTAAACATATCGGAATGCTTATCAAGTTATCATACAAAAGTGGTTAAGATAAATATGGATAGTCACAAAAAACTTGAAAAAATTAAAGACCCCTAAAGTTTATAACATTTTAAATGGCCATTACTTTGAAAACAATACATTTCAATATCGATTAGCCTCTGTAACATTTTTTTTATATTTAGTACCATTTTTCTACAAAAAATAGGAACAGGACTGTATTTTGGAGAACTAGTTATTGGATTTATAGGATAAAATCGCTAAAAACTGGCAAGACAGGGATCTTAATTAAATTTAGATAGATTCAAACTTCAACTTCATGGACAAAGACTAAATACATATAATTATAGATACCTTATACATATATGAAATATAAATTCAAATAGTAAAGTAGGTAAATGACGAAGAAAGTTGTGGCCAGTCATTAAATAAACAGGCCCAGTTACTAGCGATTTACCCTACTCGTAAATTAGAGAGTTTCAAAAATATTTTATAGCAAAAAAGTTATCATAACACGACCTTGTAAGGAAAATAACAGGGGCGCGATTCGACAAGACAAAAAACGAGACGTGGACGTCACAATAGAATCGCTAGGTGATAGAGTGATATCCATCTGTCCTCAGATGGACACGCTTAACTGTCAAATTTATAGTAGGTCTCGCTAGAGTGTTTGTCTATGGCTATTAGCCACCATTTTAGATATGTTGACAGGACATTGGGAATCCCATGGCAGAGACTAAAAGGCGGGTTTTTTATACGAATATAGATAACACCATGTTAGTACTGGAACTGGAGCCCACCCTACTGTACATTTATCAAAAAACTTACCGGTTAGCTTCCATAGCGTTCCGTAGCGTTGTAGAACCCATCTCGGAGATCATGTAAACATACTTAAATTGTGGCTTTATGTATGGAGTCTAGTTGAAAAGCGTTGGTAGCCTGGCGGTTAGACGTCTGACTTTCAATTCGAAGGTCTCGGGTAACCCCCGCTCGTACCAATGAGTTTTTCGGAACTTATATACGAAATATACTTTACTATTTGGTGAAGGAAAACTTCGTGAGGAAACCTGCATACATATACGCGGAGAAATCCAAAGTTGTATGTGAAGTCGCCAATCTGCTTTGGACCAGCACAGCATGGGGACTATAGCTCGATCCCTCTTGTGTATGAAACGAGGCCTGTGTCCAGCAGTGGGACATATATAGGCTAACATATTTATTTATTTATTTCGATGGACGCATAAGATGTTAAGATTTTAAATCGTAATTTTTTGCTTTTCTGGTTCTGGGTGGGGCTGCCACGATATTGCAGCGCGTCCGGCATGTTTGCCGAGCGAGGCACGAACTGATGGCTTTGCTGCCATTATGAGAAAAAGAAGTGGGATCCTGTTTCGGCTTTGCGGCAGTCTCATCCGTATCCTCGGCATTGAGATAGCCCTATACTAGCCCGGTCGACGTCAATACGCGTTGTTAAAGATAGGATATAAGGAGCGTAATTTAATACGTGTTAGAGTAGTCTTATTAGCTTGGGTACATACACATATTAGATAACATTAAATTATAGGCAAATTACTATAACTAACATACATCTTGTATGGACTATTTGTCCATAATAAAGTTTTATTTGTTTATTTAATTTATGTTTGAGCTTACCATTCCAAATTTTCACTTCACATTTATACAGGGGTCCCATGCAAGGACCGGTACCGATTACCAATGAAGGGGTATACGGTTATTATTAACCAACTTCAAAAAAGGAGGAAGTTCTCGATTCGACTGATTTTTTTTATCATTATTTTTTTATTATTTTTTTGTATGTATGTTACTCGATATCTCCGTGAATCGTAAACTGATTTTCAAATTTTTTTTTATTGAACAGGCATAACCCCTAGATGGTCCCATTGTCACCATGTCGGGGTCTGATGAAGAACTACGCATTATTGTATATAGTATCTTTAATGTATTTGTAGTATTGTTTTGAAAAAATAAGTCCCGCCGAGTTTCTTGCCGGTAATAAGTAATACTTCTCGGGTCAGAGGTGTAGGGTTAGAACCGGTGGTAGTTTCTTTTCTCTCTGACGTTCATAAGTGCATTGTAATGTGCCTAAATTGAAGAATAAATATCTTTTATCTTTTTATCGAGAGAGAGAAATAGAGGGAACTCTTCAACTATTATAGGCACACCTATAGTGATTTTACTATTTTTTACAGCAACTCGGCCACTTCTTCTTGGAATAGCGGGTCCTAAGTAAAGTCGGTTCTTTTTTGTTTAAAATTACTACAAATCCTATCAATTCGATAAGCACATCATTGGTTTAACCCAAAGGTAAGCGCTTACCGAAATATAGGCTAACCCTAGTGATAGGGTAACCATATCATTATGTAACCATTTAATAGGTTTAATAGGTTTATCCTATCGAAAAGATTAATTAAATGGAGGGGTTTTCTGGGTCTGGTCCCATGCAATATGTTAGTACCCTCTGGTTAAAGCTGCTACGGGTTGTGTGGTGTTATCTTCGTAAAAAAAAAGACTATATAAGTTATACAATTTTCATACAAAAAACTTCTGTATAAATAATAAAGAAAGAATTGTAAAATGTAGCTTACGTTAAGTATCTTAAAACGAAAACGGACAACATATGAATTTCTTGTAAAAATTCATAAATTTTCAGTACATATTCATAATTTTGTACAAGTTCTATAAGTGGAGCGTAGTTATATTGTTTATTGCTATGCTATTGCTACATAATACAAACTGATGATATATATACAGGTAAACAAATTATGTGATATTAATTTTCAATCCATAAGATACAATTCATGTGACGTCGAGAAATTACTAGCTTACGGAAATTCTCACCATAAAGGGAGAATTCTCGGTAACATTTTCCTCAAGTAAATTTGACCACGATTAAAACTGGCTTAACTTGAGGTGCTAAAGGCGATAATAGTAGTTTATGTAACTGTTACGTAATAGGGGTCCTTAAAACACGAGTGTGGTTTTATGAAACTCACTTCGTTCGTTTCATAATAAGATCACACGAGTGTTTTAAGGCCTAATTACGTACATTTGCATACACTGCTTTATCTACACACATATTATAAACCCGAAATGATGATTGGATGACTGCAATTGCACGGATTGCACCGCCATCGCTATGGCCAACTCGATTGTGCCGGCGGTCGGGCGGGCGCGTGCCGGCGGGCGGGGCCCACCCGGATTTTCATAATGAAATCGAATTTTTGATTATTATTTGAAAATAATAACATCGTTACAGATAAGACATTTGTTCTAACTACTAACGAAACAATCTATTTTTATGGTGGTTATAACGTGCGGTTTTTAACGCATCATGGAGGGTTTATGATATGGGTGTAGATAAAGCATTTTATAGCTCGTATTATTAAGCAATAATGTTAATAATTTGCAATTATGTCGATGTGATCGGGTCGGTGGTTATCAGTTAGCGTTACGTTCTTACTTCAGGTACGAAAAAAAAAACAACTTCTTGCAGTATTTTTTCTAAAATGACGAGAATGAAATGGAAGATACATGGGGGCGGGGCTTATCTTTAGAATAGTTTAGAACGATGGCAATTGCGACACAAGCGGATTTTTACAAAGACATAATGCACTTAAATCTTAGTGTCGCCTGATTGGCGTTCACAATATCAGGCAGAAGAGGGGAAAATACAGGGTGTTTGGCACATGACATGACCCAACAAATTTGTTTGGGGTGTGGGTGGTGTCATATCCTTCCTTTCCGTCCTTGGTCGTTCTGGAGATACGATTTTTTAAATATTTTTCTAAATTTCCCAAAATCTGATACTTATTAAAAGCCTCATAACTTATTTTTGTGTGTGGTTTTAAATGCATAATTTATTTTCTTGTCTTACGTTTTGTCTGTCTTCTTCCAAATATTCGTTTTTTGTTATAAATATACCACAAAATGAACACAGGGGCCGGTTTAAATCCGATTATATTTATATCAATAAATAAACAATAATGTTCACTTATCGTGCATACATACCAATATTTTGATTAAGAATTAAAATGATATAATGTTGAAAAAGTAAGAATATTTGGAAATTTAAACTATTTTCTCGATAATTACCGCCTCGGAGAATGTTACCGAGAACTTTCCACTTAAATTCTCTTCGTTTTCGTAAATTTCGGTAACGGCATATCACTTGAGTTGAGTACCCTAAAAGTTCGTAAGCGCAATTTTTTTCCTTGTGATTAAACAACAAATTTTAATCTCTTTCGATTTAAGTCTTTAAGACTTATGTTTTTACGATCTCCGAGATTGGCTGTACATCGCTGTGGAAGCCGACCGATACGATTTTTGATAAATTTACAGTATGGCAGGCTCCAGTACCTATTATGTTTATTTATGTGAAGTATATCAAATGTCAAATAATTATTTTAGGCATTGACATATAATCATGAAGAAACTTTAAACTGGAGCAATATCAGCCAAAAATATCAATAAGTCAAATATACTCTAATGTGATTACTTTAAGGTTAATTTTCGCTCGACATAGGTGAAGGAGGAAAACGAGCCGAGAGAGATGCTAAAACGGGGAGACCTCTGTCCCTCTCTAAACGTTGCCATTCGGAAAAAAATTAATTCTGTGGTAAAAAGTATTTAGCGTGAAATTAATAACAAAAAAAGTTTTTAAATATATTTGATTACAAGAATTACGTATGCTTATCATACTTTTTTATTTTTAACCGACTTCAAAAAAGGAGGAGGTTCTCAATTCGACTGAATTTTTTATATTATTTTTTATCATTTTAATTATTTTATTTTTCTTTATTTGTCATTTCTCTTAAGTCAGGTTTTTTACAATATTTTTATAAAAGTAAAATACAAAATACATCTAAAACATACAAAAACAATAAGAACATTATAAAAAACCTAACCTAGGGTGCCGCCGGCAACGGGGCAATTTTTATTATTATTACTTTTTTTTATGTATGTTACTCGATATCTCCGTGAATCGTGAACCGATTTTAAAAAATTTTTTTAATCGAACGGGTATAACTAGGGTTGCCAACCGTCCCGCTATATGCGGGACGTCCCGTTTCTGGGGCCCTAGAGCATGCGTCCCGCAAGGGGTCCACGCGGGACGCCGATTGTCCCGTTTTCAGACTAGACTAGATCATCAGTACTTCAGCACCAAAACGAGCGTTGATTTGCATGTTAGAATCATTTTAAAGCGTGTAATTTTACTTGAATATACCGCGAGTAACACGCGCTAGCGCCATCAACGCTCACTCGCTCGCTCGACACTCCCTGTCGCTGTGTATGGCGGCTATTATTTAAGGTTGTGATTTGTGAATTTAAGAATATTTCTTCTTGGTGAGGGGGGGGGGGGGGGGGGTGCATTATTGCAGTGAGAGTGAGGCCGCGTGTAGGTGTCCCGCTTCCGCGGTTTTAAGCCTGGTCCCGCAATGTGATCGTAAATGTACCGCGAATCTTTGAATCACAGTTGGCAACCCTAGGTATAACCCCTAGATGGTCCCATTGCCACCAAGTCGGGGTCTGATGATGGGATTCTGGAGAAATCGAGGGAACTCTTCAACTATTATAGGCGCATTTCCTCTTGGAATAGCGGATCCTAAGTGAAGTCGGTTCTATTTTTGTTTAAAATTATCGAACTCGCGAAGCATAAGCGAAGAGAGTTCTTACAAACAACTCCAGACCGAATTGTCAACTGGCTACTGGGACGTCTCGGCATTTGGATGGCTTTTTGATTTCGATAGTTTGTCCGACGATAACTTTAGTAACGTTTTTCTGATCTTTGTGAAATTTCTTGGGGCTGTAGCAGAGATACATAAAATTTGTAAGTTCGTATATGAGCAGGATCCATCAAGTGGTTATGGAGCTAGAAGGAGAAAAACAAATCCTCCTTAGGGTCTTCTTATATTGGCTACTAGTTTTAATAAGTTAATAAACTAGCACGAAAAATCTTTAATAATTATTTTATAACTAGTAGTCCGTCTAGTAGTAAGTAAAAATATCGTTAAAAATCTTAAATCTTGAAATAGGGTGTCCGCTTCATATGACTAATGAGACAAGTTTAAGGTTTGAGTTTTGTTCTTTATGAGAATAATAGACCATCTATCTCCGGTTTTGATGCACAGTTGTATTTTGCTGTGCTGTCAGCATTATTTTGATAATCGACTTAAATATTTCTAGAATACCTACCTATGGTGTGTTTTATTTCCTTATGTTTTATTTTTCCAACGATAATAGATAATAGGAGCCTCCACACATCCAGTCAGTAGCAGAAGTAGCTAACGCACTGTTTTCTAAATTCAAACAACACTAACTGCAGCTTTCCCAATGGGTATGTACTCTACTAGGGCTTGCAATTGTTTAACGGCCTCCTAGCCTAGTTGGTAGTGACCCTGCCTATGAAGCAGGAGATCCCGGGTTCGAATCCTGGTCAGGGCATTTATTTGTGTGCTAATCACAGATTTTTGTTCCTGAGTTATGGATGTTTTCTATGTATTTAAGTATTTATCTATATCTATCTATATCGTCACCTAGTAGCCATAAAACAAGCCTTATTGAGCTTACTGTGGGACTAGGTTGATTTGTGTAAGATTGTCCTAATATTTATTATTATTATTAATTCCATACAAATTACTATTCAAAATATCCGGATTGCAAGTCCTTGTATGTGCAGTCGCCATCAGATATATCGGAGCGGCCAAGGTAGTCACAAGTATTTGAACAACGCCTCTATTTCCAAGGCGATAAAGTGCATGTTCCGATGTTGAGTAACCTGGCCGGTCCGATATATTTGATGACGACTGTACCTATGACGCGCCGCCGCTGAATCTTGCCAATAAGGTGGTTAGTACAGTATTGCAGTATTTGATGGCGACTGTATCTAATAACCGCCTGCTCACTCTACAGCAAGTTGAGATAGTTGCGTCCTTGTCAGTTCTGTTTTGGTTGTGATTTTCGGATGCGAATGCGTAGGTGGACTAATTGCCAAGACTTTACCGAAACCCTCAGCCCAAAAATGGGAAAAATCATTACGTAGACATAGATAAGTAGCAGAGGAATGGTTGTTCGGAAAGATAAGTGTCGTGGCTGATATGAAAGCTCATGCATTCTAACAACACTTCTCTTTCCGAACTTCTACAAAATATCATTATGACTATAGGATTTAAAATGAGTTGAGTACCTACGAATAAAAATTTGTTAGGACTGAATATTATAACACATACTTAGCATTAATTGAACGAGGATTTCCCAAGGAATTCCTAACTTTTGAAATTAACGTGGTCACCCTAATAGAAAGAGGTGAAGATGAAGGTCTCCCCGTGTGCCATCTCACTCGGCTCGTTTTTTCAAGGCCTGTGTATTATCTTGTTTATCTATGGTAAGTATATCTATGAAAATTACTACTCAACTGACAGACGATGACGGCATGGGCGCACAATATGGCGAATTTTTCGGCCGCATTGGGTTTTTACTTAAATACCCGTCTCTCGTTTTGATTATGGATATAGAGGTGAGTTAAAACGAGACGAACATATTTTTATGTGTTTTCATTTTCATATGTCGCGTCCCTTATATACAAATCTCGAATACAGTGCCACCAAAAATAGTAGAAATTAAAAAGTGGCAACATCGTAGTGTCGTCCCGTTTTTTTAGATTGATTTGAAAGGGACGACACTACGATGTAGCCACTTTTTAATTTCTACTCTTATTGGTGGCACTGTACATATAGATGTCGCTTTCAAATGACTTTTCATAAAATGCTTCAAGGGGGCTGGCTCTCTTTACCTACTTTTACTTACTTTACTATTTGCTACGTGGGATTCCCCTAATGTACTGACGTCTACGTCAAAACTAATAAGATGGCGCCCTTGCCCATAGAGGCAATCCTCTAGCGAGACGTGTTGATTTTGACGTAGGTGGATATCACTTTTGAGTGATTCCATGGCGATTGTGGCTGTCACAAAAAAGTGATCTCGCAGTGGTCTCGTCAGCTAATGTCAATTATGCCATGTCGAATATGGCTCCAGGAACTAGTCTAATCATAGTTTTCATTGTACCAAACCTTCTTATGGCCATGAACCATTTTCCACGCATTAATATGTTTACCAACAACCGACTGTGCCACCACGAGCCATCTCCATCGCATGCAGCACCACGAGTACCAGTACCACCCTCTCCCCTCTACCCACAAGTCAGCAGGTGCCGTATTCTAATTGAAAATGTATCAACAATACATTAACAACACAATTTATCTTAAACATAACTCCAACACTAAACGAATAATCAACCAATATTGAAATTGTGTTGTAGTTGCATCGGAATAATTTTGAAGCAAATTCCGTCATTTCTGATTCAGCCGTGTAGACGTTAGCTGTATTGCATTGTTATTGTATTGTATTGGATTTGTATTGAAGTTGGATCGTGTCTGTACGTGTTTTAAAGTTAGAATACGGCCCCAGGCCTATAACCGCGAACCACTTCGTTCATCGAATCGTCTATTGGCATCACTCTCTTTCGTATACGCAAGAGCGATAGAGACGGGACCATCGTTTTGTCGATTTTCGAACTTCGCGGCCCACTGGTTGACATTTCGGCACCACTCGAATACCCACACAAAGGTCACGTCGCAGGGCACATTGGGGTTTAGGTATCCGTAAGCACATCAGTTGAGGGTCTTAAGTTCCAAAAATGTTGTTATAGACGGAAACAGAAGCGGAATTAAAAGTCCAAAGGAAATCGGCGATGACAATTTTCTATTTTCGATTTTATGAAATTAAATTGACATACGTTTTTAACCACGCCGTGCTGAATGTGAATTTAATAATTGTAGAAAATATCATAAGAATTCTAAAAAGATATCCTCCATTTTGGACAGCAAGCTTAAACTTCTCCTATGTATAAAGTTATACGATTTCAGAATATCATCGTAAGGCAGTCAGTATTCTACAGCAACTTTAACCTACAATTAATACAGAACGATAAACGCAACGCAACGGCCATTCAGGCAGAAACGAGGAATCCTACATCTAAATCTTTTCATCACGCGAAGTATTAGAACACTGCCGTGCCTCGCCATACTTTATCTTGTTCTATTAGTCTATTACCTATGAAGGTGTACGGCAAAGGTCGCAAAATTTGGATCACGTCATAACTTTAGTGCCCTACTGACACTCACGGAACTGCGGAAGCCGACAGCCTAGTTATTATTACATTTCCGTGTTGTTTTTTTATTGTTTTCTAGCTATTATTATGTTGATACAATCTCCGATTGCTGTTAAGACATGAGGATCAATACAAAACGATTGGGTTAATTCAATCAACAAAAGACCGAAAAGGAGATGGCGGGACGACTTGGACGCATTTTACACAGAATGGTGGCAAAATTCAAACGACCGGGTCGAGTGGAGACAAAAAGGGGAGGCCTTTGCCCAGCAGTGGGACACTAAATCAGGCTAATAAAAAAAAAACAACTTTAAATAATTGTAAGAAATAAATACATAGTTACATTTACTAAATTGAGTCTATGAAACTTAAACTAGTCCGGGGCATCGATCCCAGCACACTAGCCGCATTCCCCTGCTGGATGGCTAAGCTCAGCCTTTGGGCGAAGTAGGAACCTGCCCGTGGTCGCCAGACGCACCGACCAATTTTTTTGATAAATCTTAGACAATGTTTTTTTCCACTGCTGAAAGTTTCCACTGCAAGTGCCGCAAATGTGTAATTGTTTTTCAAAAAAGCATATTTGGGGCACTTGAACAATTGGGATACTTTAAATAATTGAATACTTTCTCATATCAAAACAACACAGCTAGATTAATACGCAAGCATTCTTCGCTATACAGTTTGCGATAGCAAATTATAACTCCGTGTACATAATCGATTTATCACTCTTACGAGTAGGCTTTACTCTAAGATTTGCAACTTTTTCACTCATACCTATTGTAACAAAAGAATTAACAACATAAGTTTGTAAGTATAGCAAGCTTTACAAGTATGTAGAATGTTTTTATAACACACTTTTATTTAGCTTGACACCGTTTATCTGTGCTTCATATTTAGTACGCTAAATTTCATCCACTTCCCGGTATCCGATTGAATTGGAAGGCATACTAACATGGGTCTTTAAAAAGATCTCGAAGAGCAATTTTTTTGGGATTTCTTATTTATTTATAGTTTCCGTCCCTGTTATTTTTGTAATTTTTTTAGATTTCTTTACTCAATAATGTGGTTATTATTTTAGCATTTTAACCTATTCTAACCTTCTAGGCTAACTTATTTTGACTGTTTAAAAATCCCGCGTTTCCTTATCCTCAATGGAAAAGTACGAAACGATTTAACAACACACCAAGGAAGTAAACTTTATGGTATTTACCCGTAACCTGGCTCTTTCGGTAATCGATCGGATACACAATAGCAGTGGAATGGGTTGCAGTCATGCCACATTTCAACTACTTCAGACGCAACATGAGGTTTCAAATCTAAATAACGCAGCTCTGTCTATGTGTTATTCCTTTTTTGTCTTCAAGGATTAATTAAAGTAAAGAATGTTGGAATATAATTTGTAATAATAAGTGGAATTATACCGCCTTCAAGTGCTCTCAGAGTTATTTAAATCAACATTGTAGAAATACTAGGAATAAAATAGGACATTCAAAAAATAGAGTTTTCACCTCAGCAACAATAACACATATGTGAACGTGTCTTATAAAATACAAAAAAAGATATTAAATAAGTAGTACAGTCGCCATCAAATATATCGGAGCGACCAAGGTGATCACAAATATCTGAACAACGCCTCTATTGTCAAGGCGATAAAGAGCATGTTCAGATATTTTTGAGTACCTTGTCTGCTCCGATACAAAGCATAATAGGCGCTTATCGAACCCCTGAGGTAAAAAGATAAAGATCTAATGTTATATGTATATGATCCGGATTTCCCATATTTCATTAGTATGACTACTATTTAAACGTCGACCTCTATAACATACATTGTACCATTTAACAATACACAGATAAAGTAGCGGTGACAGCAATACCACCGAGCGAAAAAAACGCCAACAATACTACTGCACAATTCTAAAACGTATCATGTGCCACCTGATTTCATAATTAAATGACTTTTTAAATCTTGTAGTGGTTCTTGAAACAATGGAATACGTACTTGAAAGAACTAACAATATGCCAGCTGGTCACACTGTGTCGCTACGTCAGAGTGCATTCAGCAAAACAATAATTTCAATCGATGTAAGGACGAAATGAAAAATTATGTTCTTTGAAGATTTTAGAGCATAATCATTAATATGAAATTAATTAAAGACGTGACGTGGTCTAATTGTTGAAAACCAATATTTAGCCTCAAAAGGCTGTACACAGATAGAAATAATATCTCAATTCAAAACGCAAAACTCTCTTGCACGCGGTTTCTTAAAGAGAGTAATAAATACCTTAGACCAATAAACATGACTTGAGTTAAAAATATCATGATTTTTAAAAGAAGATTTAAAATTATTTAGCTTTAACTTTACCTATTTTTAAAGCGAATAGTAATGATTTGAGTTAAGATAATAATTATTTACGGCAAAAAAGCACCAACATTTTCCTTTAAGAGTTTTATGTGTTTACGTAAGATCGATTAGTTCTTGGTTTGATGTTTTCAATCTACAGCTAAGAGCCAAAGCTAATTTAAAGAAGTAGCACCAAAAGTTAGATTTGAGATTTTTAAGTTTTTAGGCAAGAGAGATTAATTTTTGCTTTGATGTTTTCAACTTACAATCAAGAGCCACAGCTATTCCAAAGAAGAAGCATATAATTTTTGCTTTGAAACATTTAAATCTTGGACGTTAGTTACCCTGCGCATCAATAGATGTCTCTGCGTGTAGGTTAGAACACGCGAACGTTTGTTCAACGTAACTTCATGACCCTCGCCGCTTTACCCGAGCTTATTTGAGATTCACAATAGCAATCTCAGCTCTAGTTAATACGATTATAAATTGTGAGTATATAAATAATCATAATTTATATTTGTATTATCTACTTTTAGTTAAACTTCCTTTCTTGGGATTAGTCCCGAGAAACACAGTTTCTGCTACTAGGTTTTTAAGTAGTGCACTGAGACACTAAGGCGATTATCACACTGACGACGGATCCGCATGCGGCGCCGGTGTGCGAGCGAGATAGCGCTATACACATGCAGAGCGCTATCTCGCTCGCGCACCGGTGCCGCATGCGGATCCGCGCCAGTGTGATAACCGCCTTAGAAAATGTTATTGTTTGTTTCAAGTAATCGATTTCATACGCCAAGAAATTTTAGATCTTGGTGTGAAAATATCAAATTTTACATCAAGTAACACATGCTCTTGAACTAATGCGATTTCTTGTTTCCGTGGAGAAATTCAATTCTCAATTTAAACTATGAGTCTTCATCCAAGAAACAAAGTTTCTTGGCTTAAGTTCTTTATGTATTGCACTAAGACACATAAAGTTCAATTTAAAAAAAAAACAATACAAAAACAAAATTCAAACGCCCTTCGTGAGAATATTAAGCTATTTTAAAAAGAAGATTTTTATATCTCGGATAAAGTATTGAATTTATTAGGTTAAGTAATAAACTTTGAAACATTTTATATCTTAAAATAAAGAATTTTATTTTTTCCTTATATGGGAAACTGGATATCTCTTGATTCAAATAGGTTTCTTTGGTTGAAGAGATTTTTTCTATCTGTGTAGGTAGTAGTTAAAGTTGAAGATACTTAACGACAGAGCATTAGGTATAAAACATAATACAGCTACAAATAGATGACATTATATTTAAGCAGGCAGTTAATTTATTCTATTGAATTTAAACTTTCGTGAGACATACATACTTATTAAAACTATTATCACTACACGCGGCTGAGTACAGCCGCGTGTAGTGATAATAGCTTGTGTTTAGTCACTACGCGCGACATGTTTCGGAGAGCTTAGGTCTCCATCCTCAAGCACTAAGAGTGCTAGGCGAATCGATTCACGACCCGCGCAGCCGCGTCTAGTGATAATAGTGTTAATTTATTCTATGAAATTGCAGTAAATATACTATTTGAACTTATCGCCATTCGTGGTTTATGAGTAATCAGGGTTCCGCGATTTTCGTTGTCCATGGAATCACCGGCTGTTGCTCAATGCTACCGAATTAGCGTTTTGTAAGCTGTGACGAGGATATTGTGTTTGATGCCATTTGGCATTTCGTTTTTTTTTTATAAAGGGTTATACTTTAGTTTAACGCTAGCTGTTGGTAATTAGTAGGTAGCACAAGCTAGATTTTAGCAAGGTGGTATCTTTTTAACAGCTCATTGATTTATAATTTTAGTTTAGTTCGAGAAATAGATTCCAGGTCGGGTTTGTGCTTGCTTTATCAAACTCTATAGACTAGGCGTTAGTTGATCGAAATAAATAAATTCAGTCCAAGGGGGCCTTCAAACAAGACAGGCTGTTAGACGGACATAGTCCTTGTTTTTCCAAAAAGTTAACGGGAAATTAAAAGTGCATTAGTGATTTAGTGCACACTAAGTACAGCCAGATAAAAGGCGGTCTTATTGCTAGCGATATATTCCAGACAGCCCTTGGGTAGTGGAAAACTTGTGATAAACAATGCAACGAGTTATTATGAAATTTTCTTAACAATACATTTCACACTTCAAGTAAGCCTCTACCACCAATACGGATGTATTATCGTACATTAAACTGCGCAATCACTATTACAAAATCCGAACAAATCGTAACGCAGTGGCGTCAGGTGTACGGCGTACCTTGGGTCGATGGGGTGTACAAACATTAACACATAACTGACCATCGGTAGACCTTATGCCGTTGCAATAAGGATTACAAATGAGCAGTAAACAGTGTTGCCGATGGTACCTTCCGTGGGCCGATGCCGTGACGTTATTGGGGCTGAATGTTGACATTGAGGACGATGGCATTTCTTAATTGCTTGCGAACTTTATTAGCTGTATACGAGTATAATTATATTACCAAATTATTTTTCTAACATTCCTTGACTTACTTTTAAGGGCATCGTTACAGCTCCCCCGTCGATGTATATCAGTGGTCTGTATGAGGTTAAATTAGGAATTGAAATCGTATTAATTTCTAGTAGACCTAAAGATGAAACTCCATGAGAGCGATTTTGCTCTAGCCCTTTTGTACCTAATAAAATGATTTCGGAACCTTCACTAACAGAAGGTTATAGCATCATTTATTCCCTCCCTGGAAAGTGATTATTAACTTTATACCAAAATAATCTGAATGTGGAAATCATAAGTAAGTATCCCTACCTGAATCATCATCATGCCCCGTATTCAACTGTAGCGACAGCGCCCTCAACTGCTTGTAGACCTGCACAGCCTCCTTCCTCAGCCACCCATCATCGTCATCGTCCTCCGGCTCCGTCTCCATCTCGGCATGGAGAGACCTGGCCGGGTCGGCTACATCCGTAGCATCTGGGGTGCCGATACGCTCGGCCAGCGTGTCGTGTGAGCGTTGGAGCCGCTCGAGTTCTTTCAGGGTGTTGTGGTAGAGGTGTTCCTGGGAGAAAATGTTGGGTTAGTGGGAAATTAAAATGAAGGCTTCCTTAATCGTTTTTTTTTGGAATATGGCAGCACTGTGGCGAGAGTTCTTTTTGACAGCAGCTGTCAAAATCCATCAATCAAAAAAATACGATTAAACAGGATTAGTGGATTATGACAGCTAGACTTTTCGCTGTGGTGCTACCACTTGGTGAAAAAATCAATCGATAAAACCCCTATTTAAACATTTCAAATAACACTTCAATCTAAAAAAAGTTATCACTTAAAAAAAGATTTACATATAAAAGTTTCGATAAGATATTGGCCATTAATAGTGAATTAAGCTATACAATGACAAGGTCTGGTTATATCGTTGTTTTCAACTTAACGCTGAATGCAACATAAATCAGAAATATTTTTACTAGTTACCTACTTATTTCATATTAATTAGTTATTCAAAACCAAATCCCAAATCCAGAAGGCTAATTAAGACTGCGCCAGAACAGTATAAACAACTTCAAGATTTCGAAGGCGTTTCTCGGCTCATGTTTGTTTTTATTTTATCTAAGTACCCGTAATAAGAGTAACAAGGCATGATTATTGTGCCAGTAGAAATCAAACTTTCAAAATAAAAGATGTTTCCATTAGTGAAAATCAATCAAGGTAAAACAAAGATTGCAGTTACAATTTGAAGAATGATAAACCAAAATGCGGCCAAGGCAACGCTGCTAAAGTTTCAGCTGCCGACCAATCAGATAACGAACTGCATAACAGCTATTAAACTACGAATTAACAGATTGAAACTTAAAAAGAACCTTATTATGATGAGAATAAAATTGTTTTTATAATGCCAAGATCACGGGAGTTATGATGAGATTGAGAAAGCAAGCAGATTTTAGAGCATAATGACGTCATTGCTTAATGTACTGTAATATTGTTAATGAGGTTTTAATTGTTAAAAGATGGTTCTAGCACTTTTATAATACCTATATGTTTTTCATACATTAGAAAATCTAAACAACTAACATAGGAAGAGAAGATGAATAAACAAAGAAACGATGATCCAATAGTTTACTTTTAAGTAAATTTAAAACAGTGATTTCAAAAAAGATGTAATGGCCTTGTTCGAGCCAGTATGGAGCTCGTACATACGATTTTAAATTATTGAAATAAATGAGTTTTCACCTCAGATAAACGTTTTATTATAGCATTACTTTGCATTATTAAATTCATACAAAATTAACAAGATTTCTTCTAGTTTAACAAAAAGATTATTTTCGACATGTCTGTCAAGAGAGGGAAAATTAGAAATTGTCATATATAACAGGCCTAATAGAGAGAATATTTTCTTCACGATAATACAAATATAATTTCGCAAAGACAAACAAAAGAATGCAAGTGAATTAGAAGACTAAGTACATGTTTTCGAGGAGCAAGAGATAAAAGAGTAGGTAATCAAGTGATTTTAACTCTACAATATTATAAATAGTAATATGTAACAAATACTGTTCTCTATTGATTTCGTAATACCCTCACTAAGTCAACAGTATCTTATCAGATCACGCTGACATTTAGAACGTGGCTTGATCTTAAGATATAAATGATATAATGCTATCAGATCATATCACACGCTATACAAAATGTCGATAATTTGCAACGTTTACTCTCGTATTTCAATCGATAGAATGTTGCGACGAAATTATTAACACTAATAACAAACTTCTTTGTATAAGAACTTCCAAACTGACTTCTAAAAGATAGTAGTAGAAATTTAAAAATATGACACCACATTCGCTTACAATTCGTGTCCAGACAAAGGTTAATAGCAAAACTTGTTAGAAGGATGACGAGAGGAATCATTTTGAAACCACACTTGCCGCTAACTAAGATGCTAGAAACTTGTCTACTAATAATAAATTAGTAATGACATTAGTGATAAATAAATCTAAATCTTTTAGTGATTTACTTATTGTGTACATTAATCATCTACGAGTTTGCCAAACTGAGGTTGTGGTTATCCTTGTATTGTCCAGCTGCGTCAGTCTCCACTCAAGCTCTGTCTTCTAACCAACCCACCTTTGATGAACGACTGGCTGTGAACGTGATAAGAGATAATTGTAAAGTCAAGTCTCACCTGCTCTTTGAGCTGCCGTTCAAGAGCAACGATCCTGTCGTTGGCTTCCTCCAACTGCTGCATGAGGTTATCCTTATCCTGCAAGGACCCCGTCAGTCTCCGCTCCAACTCTGCCTTCTTGTCGCTCACCAGAGCCAGCTCTGCTTTGAGGGATGATAGGCTGTGTACGTGGTCCTGTTGAGAAAGACAAAAAATATCTAATGCTCAAAATGGCTAAACTAAAAACATAATTGTAATAGAAGACGTAATCATATTAAAGCGTCAAAAACAAACAGAAAAGTACAATCAGCAGGTAAATCGATTAAATTAGCTAGTGTCCGATAAGCTCTCAACAACAAAGTTGTGCTTGTATATACTCCTGCTCCTCACTCTGTACATTTTGATACTGAGAAGACGCTGTGATCAAGTCTTATTACAGGAACCAGATACTTCTGCTTCAGATCTTCATCAGAGGATGCATCAAGGCCCTTAAATTGCTCCATTTAGGTTCAATTATTAAATGGAAAAGACTAGAAGATGACCTACATTATCGTCAAGGACTATTACAGTTTTGTTATATCTCTTAGCGTCACTAGTTTCTTAAACAGTTTCTGGCTCACCTGCAGACTCGTCTTCCTCATGGAACACTGATCCCTAAGTCCCTCAAGCTGTGCCATCAACTGCGCCTCTGTTGCTGACGATTCCTTTAGCTGTGCGGTCAGCCGCGAATTCTGTGCCGTCAGCTCGGCGATGAGGCTGGCTTTCTCTTCATCCCGCTGTTGGAAAAAGATAAAGTCAGGATTAGTATTTCATCATAATACTCATCAACATCATCACCAGTCTGTTTATGTCCTACAAAAATAATAATAGGTTTCATTAAAAAAAGTGCCTAATTTTCTCTTTACATTACGTTTATCTATATGTGTAAGTGTGGCCACATAACTGGTAGGGAACGTAATTAAGCCTGCCATTACTTTGTACTTTTTGTTTAGTGAAATGAAGTTTCAATACACAGTTGTGTAACCTTGAACCTTCTATAATTTGTTCATGTTAGTAGATTAGAAAATGCAAATGACATAAATATGCAAACATTTGAATAACTAATCAATATTAGGTTTAAATCATAGAGTTCATAGACAAATGTTCAAAGTCAAGGTTAGTTTAAAATAAAAGTTGGCAGCGTTTCGTAATCATTAACTTTTTTACGCTTCAAGTCTTAAAAAACACACCATATGCCACCAAGGCATCTTGATACTTCACTACATAGTATAAAACAAAGTCGCTTCCACTGTCTGTCTGTATGTATGCTTATATCTTTAAAACCACACAACGGATTTTGGTGCGGTTTTTTAATAGATAGAGTGATTCAAGAGAAGGTTTATATGTATAATAATTGCACCCGTGCGTAGCCGAGGCAGGCCGCTAGTATATTATACAACAGATATGCTAACGACGTTATTCATAAGTGTAGATAATAAATTACTTGATTGTTGGTTGGGTCTAGTTAATGGAACAGTTAGTGAAACATTGAACGCACGGGTTAACTTTAAAGAAGGTGCTGACGGTGATTATATCATATACTTCCTATAAGATGAAATATCAGCGGTATAATTTTAACAGAACTAGCCTATTATTCGATAAAATATTGTCACCTTACATATAGGTACCATAAAATATATGCAAATCGCATGCGTAATTTAAGGAATATGTTTTTTTTCTAATTTAACTCATAACATTAAATTAGACGTGTGCTCCAAGGTAGCATCATCGGTCCTTGCAAATAGAACTTTTACAAATTATAACATACTAGCGAGCGACCCGCCCCAGCTTTCGCACAAGTGCAATTATACATATAAACCTTCCTCTTGAATCACTCTATCTATTAAAAAAACCGCATCAAAATCCGTTGCATAGTTTTAAAGATCTAAGCATACATACAGACAGACGGCAAGAAGCGACTTTCTTTTATACTAAGATAATGTAACATAAATAGGTAATCTTTATTGCACACCTCAAATTAAAGATACAAAGTATACACAACTACAAACAGGAAAGTAGAGGTAAAACAATCTGCGGTCTAATCGCTAAAAAGCGATCTCTTCCAGACAACCTTTTGGAAGCGGAAACAACAAAAATTATAAATATTGTATAATATGCGAACTGCAAAAGTATCCCATTAAACTTCCATAAACGCTTCTAATTACCCAATTTGAGGTAGCAGTCGTAACGCAGGCTGTTAAGATTTCTAATAATAGCCCTTGGTTTCAAAACGTGGTTTATGCAAGTCCATCCCAGATCCGAACCTTAAAATCTTGATCTAAACATCAAGCGTGGTTAATCGTATTAATGGGTGTAACTAATTTAACATGATTCGTTGGAGGAAAGTAGCCTTTATGTTGAAGTTGATAAAGTTGATCTTGCTATGGGTTTGTTTTGCGAAAGAGTTTTTTAACAAGACGGTCTGGAGGACGTCGCGGGGCGTGACGGTTTGCGACATGGTCGGCACAAGATATAGACGAGTTGCATAATGAAGTAAACAAACATTGTCAACATGATAGGTTTTATTCGGATCATGTATCTGGTCTTGGCAAATACTAGTAGAATAAGTACTTAATTGTCGCTGTATGTGCCATCGGTGTCAGAATTGCATACCCAATAATGAATTCATTGATAAATTGGGTGATGAAATTATGAAAATGAATGTATGGGAATTATAAAATGATCTAACGACATCTGATTCTGATGCAACGGAATCATAACCCAACAATATATAAATAGGTATCACTGTGAATGGCACATACATTTCGATAGCTCAAAACAAATAGCCGGTAGCTCTAATGATTAAGGATGTATTAACAGACGGAAAACAAATGTTCCTACATCCTTTGTTGATTGTCGACAGGGACAGGTTGTTTCGACATCTAATTTGATAACTCAATAATGTCCATGCTACTTACCCAGCAATCATTGTTAGCAGAATTAAAAAGGAAGGTCGTTGAAGTTTGTCACAGAAAAATTAACAATAGGTACCTTTCTTAGTACCTACTGCTGCAATTCAAAAGTGATTACTGATTATAGACATTGTAAAAGACGTGAATTGATAGAAGGAATTTGAAATAATTGTATGTATGATCTTAGTCACTCCTATTTAATACTTAGAAGAACTGTACACATACTCGTTTTCATAATAAAATTGGTAAAGAAGTTCAGGCTGCAGGGGTGTGCCAATAAGATATGAGTAGAGATAATATGCATATATTTCATAAAACCTTACCTTCTGATAAACATCCATCTTCTTATTTAAATACTAGCCCATTCAAAAGATTCAATTTTAGCCCAATCAAATGAATTGGCATTTGTTAGTTAATCTAATCGAAACAAACAAAATATCCATCACGAATTTAATTACCATTCCCAATAGAGCTGTTAGATGCACAGTCTATTGTGAGCTAATTTATGGGCGTGTAACACTAACATTGACCGTGGGTTGGGGGAATACGTGGAAATTAGGCAATTTGAATTATGAAGCGTGCCCTTGACTGAAACTGTATGTCACCTTGCGTGGGCAATGTGGAAATGGGTATGTCATAAATATTAGGTCATAATCATAGATGCTTTCTACCATTTCGGTTTGCAAATTTACCTACATTGTGTCCTTAACCTTAAACGGATTGACAGCATGTTTGTTAGCATAGTTAATTGTTGTTGTTCCTCTCAGCAATATGTATTTACAGATCTTTTTGAGTTTTAGTTAGCCATTTTCTCTGAATGTCTCGAAATTAGTTCTGGGATAAGAAAATTTCTTAATGCGTGGCAATAGTATACAAACTATAAGTCTTGAGATTTATCTTTTATTATTGTATTGGTATCTATTAAATCTTTTTTCTTCTTTTAAATTTCCAGAACTCTTAGAGATTAACGTCTTTAGTTCAATCTAATTTACGAATCCACTAACACAAAATATTTTTTACAATTTTTACTACAAAAAACAATACTTTCTTTCATCGAATCCAAACCCATTGTCCGAAACGTGTAGCGTTTGGCTTCAGCAAATCCCCTCAACTGCTACAAACGGGATTAGAGTTGGTACCAAAATGCTAATTACCTGGAAAAGTGGACATTTCAAGGGTTTCTTCAAGTTATTGACTTTATTAGTATAATCCTTATTGATTTCTTGCTTTTTTGTTCAGACTGTACTTGCCTTTGAGTGTCTAATAAGATCCAATCGGCTTCATTTTAGGGTTGACGACATTCGAACGATTGTCAAATCTTTTTCCCTGCGACAAAACCGAGAAGGTAGAACAGAGAAGGAAAATAAACTCTTCATAAATATTATTTCTTTTAGTACTATCTTCATAGTAAAGCCACCGAAATACATAACCTCGTTTTAATATCCGAAACAGCCTAACAATGCCCCGGCCTTGGCTCGGTTCGCGCGATATGGTCGAAGCACGATGTTAATCACATTCAGCTTTTTGTCGATCCAAGGGCCAAGGATACAACATTGTTTTAGTTTGATATAGTGGATAGTGGGGTTAATTGTAGTCTGGTCTTTGTTAGAGTCTGTCCGGAAAGAGAAGTGTCGTAGAATGTATGAGCCCCATATAAACCACGATATTGTCTTTCCGGACAAACTGTAAACCCTAAAGCTTGAACGACCTGATTCTTAAGTTGGTCACTCAAAATTGTCAAGCGATATTTTTAGGGGAGAGGCGCCGATAAAATGCCGGAAGAGTGATAAAATAGCCACAAAGCTAAGGCTGGCTCTACATGATGGGCCATCATAGGGACGCAGCTATACAACAGAACGAGATGGCAATATCGTTAGCTCCCTCTAACGCATAGCTGCGTCCCTATGATGGCCCATCATGTAGAGGCGCCATAAGAATCGGTTTGTAGATAGATAAGTACGGGGCTCAGATTTGGAAAAAGCTTGTACAGTTCGTGCGATATGATAAGGCTTTTCGTCGATTTAAGGGTCAAGAATAGATCATTGTTTTAGTGTCGTTGGTCAAAGTGCCTAATTGGTGGGTTATTGTTGTCTGGTATTTGTTTCTGGTTTTTTCTAGGACGCTCATAAAGGCCATAAGTAAAACGAGTATTTGAACTTTGCTCGACATTGGTTTATGATCCGACTTAAAGGCAAAACCTTCCTATTGTACTTGCGCGCTCAAGAATATTAAGATTATTAAGCGTAGTATTATCTTTATCTTACCACTATACTTTATAATAACAAGCTTTACCTGTACAAAGATTATATTTTTTTATTAGTCGTTAATATTCTTACATCATTATACTTCCCAATTAGTATAATTAATTATATAAGACGATTTAATCTTAGTACGCTACACAATGAATACAGTCAGCATCAGCAGCAGAAGTAGGTAAACGGGTGAAGTATTCACAATGATCTTAGCACGACCTTAATTCTAAGACAATATGAAGGAGGAGGAGCATGTGAAGGACAATGTGAACACCTTGCTCGTTAAGCTACTACATATTGCACTGGTAGTCAATTAATTACCTAATACGATTAATATAAAAGTAAACAAAGCATATGAAAATCGCGTGTATATTATCAATCTGGATCTAAACAATACTAAACAGCATAACTGGTTTACTGTCTAGAGTAGACTGAGTGAATCATGCATCACAGAATTTGCACGGAATCATCTTGCAATCGAGAATTGTGGTTTATATTGCAAAAGCCGACGCAAAAAAGGAGAGAAGGGAAGTATATGAAAATCGAGGCATCATAAATGTAATTTAACTAACCTTGGTTTATTGTGTTATTGACACATAGCAAGACGATACTGACAACGTTAATGTTTGCGAATTCTTATAAGATTACGAAAATATAAACAATATTATTAAGGAATTTGTTTTGACAAGTATTCGGGGGCGAGAAGTGGCTCACGGAAAGCCGTTTTGCTGCATTGATCGTAGCAAATGGAAATCCGTGATCTTTGCCTACCCATTTTGGGATATAGGCGTGATGGTATGTATGTATGTTGTGTTGACATTATGAATTAATGCAAGAATGTCAAATGCGTCAAGTATTTCAAAATGAATTAATTAAAAAAAGTATGAGCTCCATGACTGTCTTTACCATTGAAAAACAACGCGATTGAATCAAAGATTTGAAATGTACAATGGAAATTATAAACGCTACCTACCATTGATATTATAAAGAAAAAATATTACCTTTACTAATTTAATAACCGCGAAATATTTTCATCATGCCAGAAGTTTCATACTTATATTAAATAACCACTAGATTTCTATAGCAATTCATTTCAATTTAAGTTTAAAATAAGTAGAGACAAGACTGAATTTACATTGTACATCTTTAGTTCCAGACAATTTTTGTCTATGAAAGTATGAAGAGTCTCCGTCGAATCAATTTCGTTGAACTATGATCTACGAAATAGCCGCAAGCAATGTTTCTGCAAAAAAGTGTAAGAAATGTAAGAAATCGTTTCTTAAGACGGCTTGTGCCAAACATCGCTTTTGAACGGAAAAGCTATAAAAAATGGGCGGTGCTGTTCAGATTCCGCACTTTATTTCTTTTTTGCATTTGGTTCTTGTTATGAACGAGGCGAAGTAAGATTTCTGTATTTTCCGAATAAAAACATCATCGCTGCTTGATCGAGCAGAAAATCTCCTAATCCATGGTGAAACCAAATGCACAGTCGGTTATTAGATACACAACAGTGACCAGATGTTAGGTAATGGTAAGTACATCGTTAGAAACGGGAGACATATTATCTAAAGATGGTAGAAGAGGGATTTCTCGAATCAGGCATAAGGTAGGATTTATAATTGAGTACAGTAATTTGAAAGAATTTTGCATTCATTTGCAAGCCGCTTTGTATGACAAGAGCTGCCAGACAGTAACCAACTGGAGTGGAGTACTACTCCATAGAAAATTCTAATTAGGTACCTAACCACAGAGTGTAGACTCTGTAGTTCGCATTCTGTACTTGAGTTGTAGGTGGTTAGGTACTTCTGGCTCCTAACAGCTTCGGATTATACTCTCAAATATCCTCGAGCATTGTCACTAGTCCTTTTAATACTTTTAACTAAAAAGGCTCGAAATGGTTTGGGTTGGGTAGTTAATGTAATCCACAGGTGTTCTTCTCTTTTGCTGTGCGATTTTGTGTCTACATGGATTACCATCTTAGTGTTTGAATCATTTACTTATTTTAAAATGTTTATATAATGTTTATAAGTAACATGTTTGTTCAATATATTTACCTGTTTGACGGATGTGTCCCTGGAGCCAATCTTGGTGGTGAGTTCCCGTATGTCATTCTGAAGCTCGATGATGCGAGCCTCGTACTCGCCCTGTGTCGTGTCGAGCCGCCGCCGCAGCAAGTGCTTCTCTTGCTCCAATCCCTGCGAAACAAGAAAATGGTTTAAACAAATTTGTGTATAAAAGAAAACTACCTATACAGTGTGTAACAAAAATACTGGTGATCCGTTTAAGAGCATAATAATTGGTATCGTATTGCGACATAAAAAAGTAGGAGAAAATTTTTTTGGAAGCAAAATGTATATTTTTTTGTATGGGACAGGTGGTCCCTGCCGGCCAACCCTCTATACAAACTAATTTTTCTTTCGCGCACACAATTAGAATAGGTACGATACCGGTCATAAACAGATCACCAGCAGTTTTGTTATACCTTGTATAGAGGCATTTTCTCTATTCTAGTAAACATATCAAGATTAATCTAAGAAGCCCTTTAAATGAATTATTTTTCCGGAAATAACATTCAAGGGAACATAATAGCTTTTTTAAAATGCGAGTTAATTAATTCAGTAACTAAGATTTCTCCGTTAATGCATAATACATTTACTTTTTAACAACGCTATAAAAAGCAGTAAACAATAGAATCCATCGCACATATCAATAAAATATTGTGACATTGTCACCAATGTCACCAACATTCCTGAATGTAAGCAGAACCTTTCTCCCACGAAAGACAAAAGACGGGAAATGTAAAAAGAAAAACGTCACTTCCTCTGCCGGTGCCGGTTTTTTGCCGATCAATTTGCCGATTTGATCTGATGAGCATTTGTTTTAGCAGGAAGACTAATTAAATCAAGGTTTGCTAAGAAACTAATCTTCTGATACAAAGCTGAGCAGTGCCTATTTATTAGCCTTTTAGTACTACGTAAAATATTCTTTTCGGATATAGTAGGAACTGCTAACCCTTAAAGCCAAGAAATGATGATGATAAGAAGTGACAGACTCTCTTTATATAAAAAATAAAGCGAAGAAGACAGAAGCGAAAATAAAGAAGCGAAGTCGTGGCGGATTTGAAAATATAAACTATCAGTCGGTTATCGAATTTAAATTTTCGTGAAACATATCAACACTATTATCACTGCATGCGGCTGTATCCACTTGTGTTTATTAGTCACTACGCGCGACATGTTTCGGAGAGCTTACGTCTCCATCCTCAAGCTCTAAGCTAAATATGTCGCGCGTAGTAACTAAACACAAGTGAGTACAGCCGTATGCAGTGATAATACTGATAATAGTAGGTTGTCAAGCGGACCCCAAACCGGGATAAACGCTAGGATGATGATGATGAAAAGTATCAGTTAGTTATTTCATTACCTAGTCATATAACGTTACTTTTACTTGATTTAGTAATTATAATCAGAACTATCCCACAGATTTCTTCCAAGCTCACGCCAATGATATTAATCACAACGAGAAGAAATGCTCTTCATTTTCCCCATGCAATTACGTTTGCTGAGGTAGATTAGATCGCGATCAGCAGTCACAAGCAGTTATAAATTACCGTAGGCAATTACCTCACTTGAGACAAACCGGCCGTGTGTGGATGGGAATGCTAATATAGTAACTAGAGTTGCAGTGGAAGTGAAGCTGGGAAAACAGGAATTGCTGGGCAAGTAAGTATAAACACTAAACAGATAGCGATTCGAAGCCAGGGTGCAAAAAAGTGTAGATGTAAGAAGTAAAAACCTATAGCCATTTAAAGAGATATTTCGTTATAATGTAGTTTGGGATGGCGCACACTTTACAGGCCTAAATATGTAATGTACTATGAATATTCATTACATACATTTAATCTAGTTTCACTAACGCATCCAGTATGTATTTATTTAAAGTAAAATAATTGCTCACCAACGCCTAAGCATGTTATACTGTAACGATATGAATAACACAAATAACATTGCTATTACGTATACAAACATGCGTTGCTATTAAAACAAACAAGATAACAAAGTATGCCACGTAAATGTACAATGAACATAATCAAGAACAAAATATGTTAAAATGGTTCGCAAATTGTAGCTAGTTCTGTAAACATCTCGGGTCAATTGGAAACAAAAGAACATACGTCACTGTCTATGTTTGCCAACAATGCATTTGAGTAAACGTTTGAACGGCTTGAAACAAGATTGTAGCAACAATATAGCTAAAGGTGCTAGGAAATAGGTACATGAAGGATATAAATGTTGAGTTTGTATAAAACGAAATTGGTCCTGCTTGGAAGACTATAATTCGGAAGAATTCTCAAATGGAAATTTCTTGTAGTTAGTAAAATTTACATACAACTTATAATCATATATTTCCTGGCCTTAAATTTATGATAAATGATAACAGTGTGTAACTTAAGCTACCTAAACTTATTATACCAATTATTCTGATATGACACGTTTATTTTTCCTTTATTTGATCCATGTATACTATCCTTGGTTTCCCTGATTTACTCTTTGCTTCAACTCAACTCTCCCTTTATGAAGTTGTTGATAAATTCGTCGTGTCGTAGCGTGTCCTAGCATCTTTCTTCATCTATAATATTATGTATGATTCTCACCTTCTCAAACAAACTACTAGTCTCTTCTAATTCTATTCTCTTGTGCTCGTATGTATCATACCAGTGCAGTGCACTATTATGAACTATACAAATGTTAAGTAAACAAAACAATAAAGATACTTTCAAACGCTTAACATCAGTCAAGAATTCAGGCAATAATAACCCCAATAACAATCATATTATGACTCCAAATTCCTTGACGCTGTCAGTTCCCATGAACCGGAAGAGTTGACATTTAGACAAAAAACCTTATTGTTATGGGTAAAAGTGACGTACCATAGACAATACTTGAGAAAACGCCCTAGTTTTAGACCTGTCAATCCTGTGATTCTGTTCATTTCAAATCAAAAGAATCATTTAAAATAAGATCCCAACTACACATAGTTGTTATGTTGCTCGAGATCTTTCTAGACTGGTTTGTCAGATGATGAGAATAGTCGTTTCTGGTTCAGATATTCACATAAGTTGATAATGTAAGATGAATAGTAAGTGGGTCGTCTCTCAAGCGTGCGATGATAAGGCGAACGCAAATTTCTAATGTCAAATTTTCTATTTTCTAATTGTTTTGTTAACCATTGTTCTGGGAACGCATTTTATTGTGAAGCTACGTGACTGTCATATTTTGCGTTATTTTCATCCTTTGTTCTTATGGTTCACAATCATATATTATGGTCTGACATATAATATTCCCTATTACCCAAAGAAATTTTAACTTTTGTATTTCGTTACAATAGCAGAATTCAGATATATATTTTATATTACATTTCTATCTGATATTTATAAAAAGTGCGGCTTTTATAATGTTCAAGGGAGTCGAACTGATATGACCACTACAAATATTACAATATCAAATCAAAATAAAATATAAATACCACTAGAATTGCTACCTAAACAAACTAACTTCAACTAAACTAACCTAATGGAGTTTGTAAAAACAAACAAGCATCGTTTAATGAAATCTTCCTTGCAGTTCATTACCTTCGTTTGTCTTGAACAAGACAGACAAACAACGAGCATAGGTCAGGTAGAATAGTGAAAGTGCTCGCGATAGTCCGGTGCCCATGTGTGCTGCGCATTATCATGTGCGCAGTTGCAGGGATGGACTGAGTAACACGACGTAATCATAATAAATAAATTATTACATAAGTTTACTGACTCTGCAACTCAAAGAGGATCTTGGCCCTTGCCATTAGAGAACGCTACTCTTCCTCATTTTCAGCTACTTTATGAGAGTTAAAATCTTAAATCGATAAAAAGCCAAAAGAAAAAGTCATAATTGTCATAAAAGAGATTTGGAAAAGGCCAAACAGGGTGCTGAACGCAGTTTTTTTGTATAATTAGACCGAAGGTAGAATGGGACTGTAAATGATTAGTTTTATAGACATTAAGGTAAAGCAGTGCATTTTACTGCGACAGGAAATCCTATTGAATATTACACTTATCAACTAAAGTACATTTGTACTGCACAGATGCACAGATCTACAAAACGTGATACGACAGCGTTGATTATGTACGGCTCTAGTCCGTGCCTGCGCGCATTAGGCGCAATCGTGACAGACTCTTGCGCATGGCACTGCGCATCCTAATCGATCATGTACGCTCGCCTGTACATGGTATAAATATTATGCATCCGTACTTTGAGTCCGAGATATTCGATTCGATAATTTAACAGCCCTCAGTTACTATAGTGACTGACTACAAAGTAGTCCTAGGGTCTAATCCCCCTATTAGGGTAAACTATTAACCGCCGCAATCCGTCCCTATAAGATAGACGCAATGTCACGATATCAGCCCTTTTCGGCTGCTTAATAAATCCAATTTGCAGCATACGTTTGTAATATATTATATAGTAATAGTATGGTATATACCTGCAGCAGAACCTTTCAAGATTCAGTAAAATTAAAACTGAACAAAGGACCAATCAATTGCGTCATAAACCACTAAGCACGTCTTTAAAACTGTGAAGGATCTGTCTACACGGACTTCGCTGGATAGCAGATGTCAATAAACTGTATAAAATGTTTGTATTGCGTCTACGGATCGTAATCACGTAGCCTAATGTCTACGAACATTTTAAGGACCTTTTGATTGTTGTGTCGCTCGAGAACAAAAGTGATAGCTACAATAATGATAGGTCTCATCTATGGACTAATGACCGTTATAAGTTTTACATTAGTCAACTTAAAGAAAGAGTACAAAGTAGATGACCAACTGGTTGTCATTGTATCGCATGTGCAGAATGCAATGCAACAAATAATCAGGTCGAGTACAGTACAAGTACACGAGAAGTGATAACTGAAAAGACACATAATAAATTGGGATCTAAATCTCTATAGTTTACAGAAAACGAATGTAGGTATCTGTGATGCTGATGGCTAGAAAGCATATCCCTCGTTAAACCTATGCTGGACAAATAAATAAATGAAATGAAAAATGAAATGAAATGATAAGCCTGACAGATGCTACACAGACATTACACGAATGATACATTAGGTATGCAGTATGCACATAGTAAATCCACTTGTCGCGCTAGAAAGCTGCACAAACGATTAATGAAAGCAAATGCATGGTATCTAAGAGATACCTTAAGCTGATAGTGTAGATACACTATCTATTTAGCAGTAAGCTCTTTATAGAGGGTTTGATCAACGAGAAAATATACCGAAACTTTTTTCATACCAAGGAAAATATACACATACTTATTCATAATAATGTGTCCCAATCCCAAACAACAATGACATTACAAAACATGCTGATGAAACAAGTTACAAAGTCAGAGTTAATTTGACTAAGGCAACCTGAGGATGACATCCAAAATGACATGAATGTGATATAATAGGTTTATTGTTTTGTAATGCTGGAGTAGCGGAAATTACCAAGTCAACGAAAGAGTTATGAGGAAAATGCTTTATTTTGTTAGACTAATTTCTGATTCTCAATGTGACACTTTGTCAAAATACTATTGCGTGAACTGCCAATATAGCAGAGCTTGAAATTGAAAAAAATTGTGCGCATCGAGCAAAAGTTTTTAATTTTTGACCATAGAATTTATGACTATATCCATGTTCAAAAATACACAATTTTTTTCTCTACTGACATATTTTATAGATTTCATTCGGGTAACCTATTTACCGAAGTGGTTCTAGATTTAGCATACATTGAAATGTTGTTAGTTACCGAAAGAGCCTGTACGCCAATGTAAGTTCTGAACTAGATAATTGGATTTTAAATGTATTTTTTTTAAATTGCGCCTATTAGGTACAGTCACCGGCAAATATATCTTCCTATACGAAGACCGCAAAAATATGTGACACTCTCTTATTTGTAGGGCCATAAAAGCGTGTCACATAGTTTTGCGGCCTTCGTGTATGAAGATATATTTGCCGGTGACTGTAGAAACTTCACTCGCTTTCGTACAATCTCGTCCATAGTTCTCGTGTGAACTTTGCTACTTTTATCTAAATCATTCAAATCGATTTTCCGTCATCAAACGCAATTTCATAAATCGCGCAATTACAAATGTTCCTAGATCATTAATTATTTCTTTGTTCAACTAGCAACACTCGCAGTGCACTCATAATGATTCGTGGAAAGTGAGAAAAGCATGGGAAATGTAACATTGCGATAAACAATATGTCGTTAGCGTTTTGTCGAGGTTTTGTCGCGGTTTTGTCGGCTTTATGTAAAGGAGCTCGTTAGGCATCATTATTAGCTAATACCTGAGCGTAACTGATTAGGTAAATTGTTTTGTCATGCTAATTAAAGAAGATTTCATGGGAACCTTACTTGATATTTTTATTAATTACTGAAACTATAAGTAGTATAAGTATTTATTTTTAATTGTGCGTATTTATACTGCTCTGACAGTTGCTGAGTCTTATTTCAAGTACTCTTCGTTCTACGTGAGTTAGTATTAGTATTTAGTAGTGAAGATATTTTGCAATTACCATTCATTATTCTATTTTTTGCGTGATAATTAAAGCCTTAAATAAAACAAAGTTCTAATGCAGAAGTGCCTATTTATCCAAGGTAATACCATATACTATGCATGAAATACCTACTACAGATGGCACTCCTTTCACTAGAACTAATAGGTAATGTATGGAATGAATTGCTTTCTCTGTTGAGCCATAATGTCCTCACGATTACTATGACTGATAGCAGCATATCATTCACATATAGTAGCTATAAATTCCCGATAAATATGATCTTTTGTACAATATTAATGTTAAATGATCTTATGGTTAATCATACTTATTTTAAAAACAATTTACATAAATGAGAACCTACTAGTAAAATTTAACGTTTAATTTTATGGATCTATTGTTTAGGTATCTAAACCTCTCTCTTCCCCTTTTGATCTTTCATATCAAGATAAAATGGCAGATTAAGGGATATCTAACGTATGTAGACAAACACAGCCACATCCTATTCCTTGATAGTCTATGCTCAGAAATGCCTTATAACTATCCATTAAGCAATAAAATAAATAACTGTATAACATCTACGAAAACCAATCTCTAAAAACCAACTACACATAATACACAGCCAACACAATAGTTCACGTCTGTGTCTATTGACGATTTAGTACCCAATGATTCTCATTGTAGAAACAAAACAAACTCTTGCGCACATCGATTCAATCACATTGAGAACTATCTGAAAAACCAGTCACACTTCATATCACATAACAGCCAACAAAACAGTTCATTCTCGGTATCTAATGACGATTTAGAACCCAATCATTCGCATTAAGACAAAACAAACTCTTGCGCATGTCGAAATGGGACAATGCGCGCTTTTTGCGGAAATCATTGCTCAAGCGGCAAGCGGCGCGAGGCGTGCGACCTTTGGGGTGTTGGCTGAGGCAGGGGAGGCAGCGTGAGCGGTGTATAAGTGAACAATATCATTAATTTTATATAAAATTGTTACAAAACAAATATAATGTCGCATCATCCTTGTATTGTATTGTATTGTAATAATTGTTGACATATAAGTAGTCATTATACCTTCTCTTTCATTATAATTTGTAGAAAACGTATAATGACATTAATGACAGTTAACTTGTGTCGAACACGGCCATTAGTATCGTTATTAAAAAACTATCCAGTATAATCTTTTGAGTCATAGATGGTAAGGATTTTTAAATTGTACTTTTAATCTTATTTTTAGAGTGCAAGTTGTTTAAAACTTTTAACCCCCTTTTCGACCCTGAGTGAAATTTTCAAAACTCTTTCTTAGTTGAGCTCCATAACATTTGAAGGATAGGTAGGTACATGTTCCATATTTTAAAGTTCTACATTTAACGTCGTAGGCTGTGGGTTATCTGTTAATCACATTGTCAATATATACAGGCTGATTCAGTAGACGTGAGCAAGATTAATACTGCGGATTCAGTCAATAACAAGCTATTCTTTGATACCGGTGTTAGTGTAATTAGCGCTTTGTAGGGTGACTATGATTACTGAGAACAAAATTTCAAAGTAACAAAAAATTAAAATTCGTTGTTATTTCACTTAAACATGACGGCGGCTGATTCATATTGTTAACTAAGTATGTAGGGTTGATCTTGCTCACGTCTCCTGAATCATCCTGTATAATCTGACTGAAGTGATCTTTTGACGTCTATGGACTTATTGTTTTATATTCACTTCTTTATGTTTGTACCTAACACGCTAGTCACTATTAACTTGAACCCCTAATAAAATTATATCGGCAAGATTAAATCTTTATTACGGCCTTAATTTTAAGATGCCGTACACTAATATGAAGAGCACTAGAACGTGACATTGTTGTTTAAATGAAAGCATCATAATTTCAGTTAACAATAGTTTTGGGTTAATATTCTTTTACCCACGAGTAATAACTATGACATACTTAACTAATTAGTAAGTACATATAGTTATTGACAATTGTTTTTAGAGATGATGCTTGATCTCGATGTGAGACAGTTTCTAATGTTTTCATTTCATTGTTTATTATTACACTAATTACTATAGAATTCTAGACGATAATAGTAAGATAGAACTGAAAGCCTTCTGATCCAGCCCGGATTCGAACCACTATCTTCTGCGGTCCCGGCATAAATACGGGGTAGTATAAGCATATAATGTAGTTGTTTACTGAATTGTAAAGGTGATTCATTACTTTTTTAACCATATAATTCGGTCAAGGGAAAATGAAAGGAAACCGGCGCAGGACCTGTCGCGATTTGCCTTCCTGTACAGTCTGCAAAACGAGTTGCGTAGCGAACTGACACTGTATCTGCATCTCAATGTTGCGATTCTTTGATAAGTTATTACTTATCACTTTATTGTAAAGTAATAAGGTCCACAATGGTGAGTGTTACTGATTGTAATCTGCGATTATTTGATAAGTTAGAACCACTAAGAAGATTATTGGGTTCCTGTTGGTATTTGAAAGTGCATCCGGTGTGGTGTCCATGGTGTGAAGTAACGTGGGACAACAAAATAGTATTTGGATTAACAGGCACTATACAGCGCTGGTAGCCTTGCGGTAACACGTCCGACTTTCAATCCGGGGGTCGCGGGTTCAAATCCCGGCTCGTACCACTGACTTTTTCGGAACTTATGTACCTACGGAATATCATTTGATATTTGGTATTTTAAATGTTTGATATCTTAAATGGTGTCAAGACCATCAAACACAAATTAAGATGGATATTTTAGCTTCACAGCACTCCAAAAAAGATTTCAGGTCGTTCTGGAAATCTGCCAATAACATGAGTTTTAGACCTGGCCACCCAGTGAGCGTTGACGGCAAGAGTGATGTAATCGAAATTGCTAACCACTTCAAAGACCATTTCCTTGTGAAGTCCCCTTTAGGGCCATCACTGGCTGCGTTGAGCAATGCTGAGATCAAAAACGACCTGGTGGAACCTGGATACTCGGCTAAGCAAATAACCTCAGCTATACAGTCAATGTCGGGCGGCAAATCTCCAGGTCACGATGGTCTCAGCATTGAGCATCTTAAGAATGCGGGCCCGCATATCGCGAGGGTGTTAGCAATGTTCTATACTTTATGCATTAGACATTGTTATTTACCTGAAGAGTTAATGAAAACTATTGTTATACCTATAGTCAAGAATAAAACGGGGGATCTATCGGACTCGAATAACTATAGACCCATTTCTCTAGCGACTATAGTGGCGAAGGTTCTTGACAGTGTCCTTAACGCACAGTTGAATCGGTATGTGAGTATTCATCATAACCAGTTTGGTTTTAGACCTGGGTTATCCACTGAAAGCGCCATACTGTGTCTTAAGCACACTGTCAAGTACTATGTCGATAGAAGTACTCCGGTTTATGCTTGCTTCTTAGATTTATCTAAGGCCTTTGACCTGGTTTCCTACAACATCCTGTGGGAAAAACTAGAAGCCACTAACATACCGCCAGAAACAGTTCGTATTCTAAGATATTGGTATGGAAACCAGGTCAATTGCGTTAGATGGTCTGGTTCTTTGTCGAATAATTACAGGTTGGAGTGTGGAGTGAGGCAGGGCGGGTTGACCTCGCCCACACTCTTTAACCTGTATGTAAATGGGCTTCTCGAGGCGCTGAGCGGAATGCATGTCGGCTGTCATATTGACTCAGTGTGCGTTAATAATATAAGCTATGCTGACGACATGGTTTTGCTCAGCGCTTCGGCTTGCGGACTACGTAAACTACTCCACGTATGTGAGAAGTATGCGATCACGCATGGGCTTAAGTACAATGTTATTAAAACTCAATTCATGGTTTTTGAGCCAAAGGGATACAAAGTGGAGGAGGTGCCTCCAATTCAATTATATGGCTCACCATTGAAGAGAGTGGAAAACTTTAAATACTTAGGCCATATTGTTACATCGGATATAAAAGATAACATGGACATTGAGCGGGAACGGAGGGCTCTATCTGTGAGGGCTAATATGATTGCCCGTAAGTTTGCCCGATGTACAAAAGAAGTAAAAGTTACATTATTTAGAGCCTATTGTACATCTTTATACACATGCAGCTTATGGAGGTATTATACGCAGAGAGCTCATGGAGCCCTCCGGGTTCAATTCAATAACGCGTTCCGGGTGCTGCTGGGGCTGCCCCGCTTCTGTAGCGCTTCAGGGATGTTTGCGGAGGCGCGTATGGATTGCTTCTATGCGACCATGCGCAAGCGATGCTCATCCCTGGTGCGCCGGGTGCGGGCCAGCCCCAACCTCATCCTGCGCTCAATTGCGGACAGGTTCGACTGTCCTTACTTGAGGCACTGCTGTGAGATGCATGTTTCCTGCAGTCAATATTGTATATAATTACCACTTACATACTAAACATTAGAGATAAGAATAAACATTGTATACTAACCATTGTATGAGTCTTGTTACTTGAAATAAAAATGAATTTATATTTACCAGTCGCTTTTCGGTGAAGAAAAACATCGTAAGGAAACTGGACCTAATCCCAAAAAGGCCTAGTTTCCCCTCTGGGTTGTAAGGTCAGATGGCAGTCGCTTTCGTAAAAACTCTACGTCTACGCCAATTTATGGGATTAGGTTGTCAAGCGGACCCCAAGCCGGGATACGCTAGGAGGAAGAGAGAGAACAAGGACTCATCATCATCATCATCTCAGCCATAAGACGTCCACTGCTGAAAATAGGCCTCCCCTTTGGAAGGGGGGGGTTTGCCATTTGCCATACGCGCCACGCTTGGCAGGCGCAGTTTTTTTTAATTATTTTTGTTTCGGCTTTCGGAAGATGCTGCTGCCCATCTCCCGGTATATTCCCTTAGCAGACTCCTACTGCAACCACGGGACGATATGCTGGGGGAAAATTATAAGGCCGGGCACCCCACGGCTAGAACAGGGACTATACTTATATAATAAAAACACACTTTAACACAAACTCCTTAGCTACCTTCCACGTGATCATACAAATAAGATGTCTACTCTACAGTTAGTATTAATATGGGCGACTTTGTTCGTATTAGTAACGAATGCTTTATCCACTTTTCATTACGCTTCTTTCAATCACCCATGGAAAAGTTAGTGTTAGTGAATTCGAAAATTTTTGAGGCACTTTTAGTATCCCGATATAATAAATTTAGTAGGACTGGCCAATAATATCTCGTCATCCCAACAATATCTGAACTTACTCGTACAGTCAGCACCAAAAGTATCTTCCTACACGAAGGCCGCAAAAATATGTGACACGCTCCTATGGCTGTAAAAATAAGAGCTTGTCACATATTTTTGCGGCCTTCGTGTAGGGAGATACTATTGATGGAGACTGTATTTCGTAATACGAAGGACGCCGCTTTCACGCGAATATTAGTAATGAGTCTAACATTAGCAATTCAATGCTACCGTGGAGTTCGTGCGTTATTCGCTAATTAATATAATTACACTTGAAATATGCCTGTAGCTCTTTTATTGTTAGTTGCAATGCCGAAAAGAAGGTATAACTGCACCTTCTTGCGTCATTATTTAAATAATTATTTGGGGTTCTGACTGCTAGCAGTTGAGGTAAATGCTTAAATTTAATTGGCTAATCTTTTAATATAAGGAAAACTAGCTAAAAAGTGAAGTAAGTAAGTTAAAAGTCTCACTTTAGTGGTCACGATTTTGACGAACTTACTGTTTTGATTTTGATAGTTTTGAAAACTTCTGTGTTCTCAACTAGATATGATAACAACAATTTACCTAGGTACTTTGTATTTTATTAAGTAAGTATATCTTTTTTTATTATACTTGTTTGTAAAAGATATCGTATAAAATTCGGGACCCTTTAAATAAATCTCGACTCTGTTTTGGTAAAATTTGAGTTACGTACGAATATTAACCATAATTCACGAATCTCAAAAGCCAAATCTGAATAGGATTAAGTCGACTCACCTCCGCCAATTCACTAAGAATGTTAATACAGTTGCTTGAAGGTTTTTATTACATTGCCATTTGCGTGTGTAAATTAAAAGTCGTAATTTTTTAATTACACACGTTTCTGCATTGTTCGTATATTTTTAATGTATGTTTTTGTAAAGGGTCAAATAAAGAGAATCATTCAGATACCTAATACATGATTCGTGATTCGAAATCAATGAACATAATGGTCACGCATCGCTTAATGGGTTTGCGGATTGGAAGAAGCTCATGGAAATTGTAGAAAACTCATATCATCATTTCGATGTTTTTTTTTTAAATAAAGATACGTATGTGTGTCTAAATACAGGTGATTGTCAATAACAAAACTTATCCGAGCCTATTATCATTAGTTGCATCAGACTACAGGTCCGTTCCCATTTACCTAGTTTTACCCAATTACTCGAGTTTACCCATTTTATTACCCTTTTTTAAATAATTGTCCATAAAATTGTGTTTTTTTTTAAACTAAACTCAACACTTGTGATTTTTTATAACAATATTACTACTTAATTATGACAATAATCGCTATAAACCGACGCTATAACTACATATGTTTTTTTTGCGATTTTAATTATGTATATCAAAAGTTCGCTCCAGGCCGGTCCCAGTGCAAAGGTGCCAACATGCCAAGTCATTGCCAGGTTTATTGACCAAGAAAGAAGCAAAAATAGTTCTTAGAAATAAATAAAGTCAGAACTATAGACTCTAAACTTTAAATATTTTTTATTACAAGCATTTATGACATAAATCGCCATATTAATTTTAACGATCCTACAGTTTCACGACATAGACTTAACGACACTTTAAAAACATCTTAATGGTACAATTCGTTACAATCACCACCACATTATGTTTTCCACTCTGTCACCATCGTTTTAAAGTTTAAATTTATTAGACAAATATCTGTATTTATTGCTCAAAAGTTAATAGTGCAAATTTGAGTCACATGCAACTATAATGTATATTAAAATTAGCATTAAATTGTCACGCTCAAGGTTCATTATTACTTAATTTTTTTTAATGTCTAAGGACATAAATACGATCAGCTGAGACTTAAGGAATCCGGAATAGAAGCAAGGGATTCCTGCTGGCTACATATATTTGACACGTTGCACTTGACATTTTGTGTGAGACCGTTCAATAGTTGTCATACACAATCTTTAAACCCTAATTAATTTTTGGGGATCAATGTTACTCTGTGTCCGTAGAAAACACCTTAGACAACCCTGAACGTGATCACGGGTGGTGCTAAAAGAGTAACAAACTTGGCAGCACCGTTCCATCGGGACCTCGCAGCACTCACTGGATTTTCTTCACCATCTACTTTCCCACTACTATTACCACCTGAGAGAAGACATGCCTATCTCTATAAATAAATAAACTGAGACTGCCACATGAGAGGTTAAAATCATTCCTATTACACGCATGCATCACATAACTTTAATTAAAAAAACAACGGTTAAATACATATAGAATAACAATTAGTAGTGGAAGTTTACGCCACAGGGAGATATGGTATTTTTGCGTAACATTATAAAAATATTACGAATTTATGGCCCTGTTTATTTTTATATGACTTTACAGTTACGTTTTTTAAGCCAGTGAGCTGATAAAATGGGTAAATTACTAAAATTCTGTAATTCGATGTTAATTTGCTTTTAATGGAATCGGCACTCAACAGTTTGATGCACTAATTATATCTACTCAAGAATGTCCTCAAAAATTAAATAATGACCTGAGAGCAAAAAAACAATATTCAAGTTTAATTTTTTTTTGGAATTAACCAATCCTTGAGCTGCGCTGCGTTGTGCGACGATAATCAAATGAAGTGATTCTATTGGTGCTTAACAATAGTTATTTGTGCAACAAGAGAGGAAAGTTGGTTTTTCTTGCGAGTGTTGATTTTGAGTCCCGAGTAAGCGAAAGATTCTATAATTGAATCACGAGCGAAGCGATGATTCTAAGTTTGAATCTTGAACGTAGCGAGGGATCTCAAGAACACGAGATGTAAAAAAAACTTTCCTCTCGTGTGACACATACAACAATTTAAAAGTAAGTGTACGCGATTAAGTCCCGTGCTTGTCAAAATAATGAGTGAAAATCGTGTGAGTTTAAATCAGTACATGACACATACAACTTTTCACCTCAGTAGTGAGAACATATTAAAGTTAAAAAAACACATTTATTTACATTCCTTAGTGAAAGGCTTCATCACTATGACGAAAAGCTTCTAGAAACAAAATTTCACTCCCTGGAGTGATGAAAGTCGCACTTTCGTCACTCCAGGGAGTGAGGAAAGTAGGCTTGTTCGAACTGCTGAGGTGAAATATATATTCCTCGCAACGCATCCTTGCTCATTTCTGGTAGAAACACAGCCTAAATCATTCCGTTAAGACAATTCATAAATACTTTACCTATACCAATAAACAGATTGATAGAAAAAATCTAATTCTTATAGTATGTGGACTTACGACAATTACTTATACACGGTGTAAGATGAGGAAACAGAGAGATTTGAACCACGCATTTCTGAGGTCAATAGAAGAAAAAAACATTATCTGACTTTACGTCAAAAACGCCAAAAAAAATTTTTTTCGTTTTTTTTTTAATGATTTTGTACGTAATAAGTAAGTCTCATAGGTAAAATTATCGGTTTAAATTAATTTCTACATTTTTTTATAAGAAATAGTTTATACAAAATGTTTATTGTCACTTTGACATCTGTCAATAAAAGATGTCTTTAGACTACGCCCCATACTGGTGAAATCTAAAAATCGTGTTTCGCTGAGTAATAATGAGAAATGTGTTTTTTTTAATTGGTCGTAACTCGGAAACTAGGCAAAATTCAGGAAAGTTTGTATGACATTTTAGTCTTCAATTATGATCAGGAATACGCTGTTAAAATTATTCGGTTTCCTCATGTTACACCGTGTATAATGTAATTAATGTAGCTCATGTAATTTGTAATTTCCACCGTCGATATTAAACTGTCATTTAATTTCATACTTAGACCCGTCACACACGATATCGAAAACAAACATGGCAATTACCCTAAAAATCGTGTAGTAAATGACTCTAACCCTGATTATTGCGTGATGTGTACCAGCCATTATACCACGTTCCCACAGTATATGGCTTCGGTGACATATTACGATTATGACATATGTAGATTACAGTGACAGGTGTAATGGTTCTAAGAATAAGTGATTGTAGGACTCCGGGTATTTGAAGGCCGTGTTTATGGCTAACAGAAAGTTCTAAGAAGCTTTTGACTTTGTAACTTGCATCACAAAGACAAAAATATAGGTAGGACGTAACGAAACTTTTTTTGGCGAATAAGGAACTTTAGTAACACTCCCATATCCTTAGTATGTTGCAAAAAAGTTAAAGGAGACAAAGGTACCTATGAAGAACTATTTGCCATTATTTATGTTTCTTCTGTTCTGTGAGTTAGTTGTCCAAAAATATTTTAATTAGTTCCTTGTAAACTAAAATGTCAACCGTCCTTGAGCGTTTCCAAAATAAAAAAGCCACTTTTTTAAATTGAGTTATTTTCTGTAAATTTTATGTTTTCTCTACTCAAAATCACGAATTTTTTCGATTTTAATAGAATAAAAAGATGTCCCAAAGTTGTTTTCCTATTGTGTGGAAATTTTTTTAAGAAACGCTCAGTTATGAATATTTTAACAGTTACATTTTTTTCATCCCGTATAAAGTGATATTGGTGCCATGCGAGGCAGGCGACATACGTAATCTTATGGATAAACATTTCAACAGTGTTAGGGGTGGCTGCTAAATATATCGTATAATTTATCACCATTTCTGTGTTTGTAACAAATAGACAGCATTAGCTCCCCTTCCATTGGTAAAATTGAAGTTGCTCAAATAGCTTTCAGACATTACTAAACATTCCAGAGTAAATTATAACCTCTCAAATGCAGCATTACGTTAAAAGTAAAATTATAACAGTACTAATGGCGTATAATAATTAATAGGTAAGGTAGTTAGATTGCACTACGGTAGAATTCTGGATCAGTATTGCACGATCATCGTGCATTTTATGTAGCAGTCGCCATCAGATATATCGGAGCGACCAAAGTGGTCAAAAATATCGGAACCATGCCTCTAATTGCCAAAGTGACGAGTTCTTACTGTTCAGATATTCTGTTCTACTAAAACTTCGTCCTTTTATTTACGAAGATAAGCCAATAGCCTCTTCAAACAAGAATATTATTATGAAAAGGCAAATCAATAAATCTCGAGTCCTAAAACTTGTCCATCTAAAGGTCCCAAGGTATACGTTTGTGGTTCCGACGTACCACGGCCATCTTGGATAAGTTTTATTCAGTAGAAATTGTGCTTTAGGTACTTACTCCGAATCAACGCACTCTATGAAATTAGACAATAACCTTGCAGGAGTATTACTAATTAATTGTTGTTATAAGCAGAAACGTCTGCAAACGATATTTCAATTTTATAATTGAAAGGAAAAATGGAAACATTCACCGCGTCGAGCAAAACTCTAATTTTAATTTACCTATTTTCTATTTATTAAACCTTCCCGAAATGGCGTTACAAAACTGGTAACTGAAAGGGAAATCAGGTTAGATTTAATTTTATAACTGAACGTTTGTACATAATCTCACATCCCAAGACCTATCTCCTTCCTACAATCACAGCAATCTCATCCTTAAATGTTTCTATCTTGGTTCTATATTTGATTGAAAGCGTGATGGATATACGATGTTTTAAATATATGTGTGTATCACAGTTGTGGTCTGCGGTGGACCTCAAGTGCCAAGACCTGACTTCCATTTGGGTAATGGGACATATGTTCTGATGGATTGTCAGTTAGGCTAACCGTGTCTAGGAAACAAAGCAGTTAAAGTTGTACAACTTTAACTGTGATTTGTTATAATATATTTCTTGTTTCTTTGAAGAAAAGAAAATATTCAAAACGGTTTTATTCTTTTAACAATAAAGTCGTGTCAAGCTCATTTTGAACACCGCGTCCGCTTAGTTACTTCTGCTGCTGACTGAGTCACCGGCCATAGTACCTTCCTACACGAAGGCCGCAAAAATATGTGACACGCTCTTATGGGCCTACAAATAAATGAGTGTCACATATTTTTGCGGCCTTCGTGTAGGAAGATACTATTGCCGGTGACTGTACCTACGGTCCTATTTACGTTTACTGGTAACATAAACTAAACAATGCAATCCTCATGTAGGTAATAGAGATGAGTTACGAAAAAACGTATTAACAACGTCACTACTGACCAGTTGACTGGCGGTAGAACCCTATCTACTTGCATTAAGGTCCAATATTGCTACGTCAATCGTGTTGACAATATAGCCATAGGCTAATACCAATTACTGCTTGCACTTGCAACTCGCTGCCAAGCTAATAATTATTGTTTGTCAACTTAGATCGTTAGTCAATGTTTGATTAATATCGAAATAAGTCTTGGGTGACTTTCACAATGCGGCGGTTTCCGCATGCAGCGCCGGTGCGCGAGCGAGATAGCGCTCTGAGTGTGTATAGCGCTGTCACGCTTACACACCGTCGCCGTATGCGGTTGCGGCGCCATCGCCAGTGTGATATGATAATCGAGGTGGTGGTATAATCGTGACCGAAACGTAATATAATTTCTTCAGCTTGATTCATTTTCATACTAGCTGCCGCCTGCGACTTAACCCGTAACTACCCCACTACTGTACTTACTTTAAAGTTTCATTCTTCCTCGAGGGAATTCATTCCGTAAACAGTATCTGGTCTTTTCCCTGGTTATAAATTTTCCAAACATGCAAATAAAATAACCTAACATTACACATGAACAATTGCATTTATACTCGTAATATTTTCATTTTTATATATCATAAAAGGCTCTTAAAACACTCAAGGTGATGTAGATATTCAGTTTAGAAATGATGGTGACTTATTTATATCATGACCATCATAACACCATCACCATAAGGGACATCACACACCTGATCAGAATTCAGAAATTCATAGACAAAATCAGACGGAAATGCTTAAATTTGTCAATGGTTGCTTAAATTTGTCTGCAACCATAGACAAATTTAAGCATATTGTCTGTGAATTTCTAAATTCAGAGCAAGTATGTGGTGTGCCTACGCCGTTTTTTGGGGTTCCGTTGCCAAATGACAAAAACAGAACCTGCATTGTATAATTACAACATGGTTAACAAGACAGCAATGCATGGGAAAGGTAGTTATAGGTAACTGCACAGTATTAAGCGAAGTCCCGTAACTTCGTGTCTCGGGGCGCGTGACGCGCTCAGATCAGCAGCACGACGTGCAGACGTGCCGAAGATTTTCAGTTGTGACATGAAATAACCTCAGTTCGCTTTGCAACATGAAACGAAAAAGAAACAAATATTGACGATTTTATAAACCCAGAAACTATGTAGTAATGTTGCTCTCTCGATATTTCTATTTCTACATACCGCTAGCTCAGGTAGATATAGGATTAGATATTAACCTTCTTTATGACTTACTACCGAAGGCATATTTCGGCAGTTCTGGAGGAATCAATCGAATTTAACACCAGAGGTTCCGTCATTTTATTTGTCACCAGTCGTCGTCGGCACATTTATAAGTCGGTACAGTCACCAGCAACAGTATCTACACGAAGGCCGCAAAAATATGTGACACGCTCTTATTAAATAGTTTTGCAGGCCCATAAGAACGTGTCATATATTTTTGCGGCCTTCATGTAGGGATATTATTACTGTACATATATCTATTTGGCTTGTTGTTTGGAATCAACCAACTTGGCAGTGACATTAGCTAGGGATATACGCACAGATGTCCCCGCCGGATTTGTCCGTCGGATATGCCCGGCGAACAGTTCCGTCCGTGTATGGCGCGAATTGGACACGAATTTGTCTGCGGGCACATATGATAAGCGCTGGGCAAATTCGGCGGGCTCATTTGTGCGTGTATCCCTTGCTAACTAATTGACTGAGGAGCCGAGCGTAGCGAGGCGACGAACGTCTCCATTTTCAATGGTACGACGATTTGGCAGATTGATGTGTGTGTATTGGTTGGTTGCTCAGTGTCGGTCTAGAGGTCGCATTTTTCATCCGATTTCGATGAAACTTGGCATGTACGTTCCTTGATTTATTTGCAAAAAATTGTTGAGCCATTTTTTTGATTGGGGGGAAAATGAGGTCAAAAAGGGGGGAAGTTTGCTGTCACGTTATTTATGTTCTCCGAAGTCTACGGTTCACAGAACCACTAGTATAGGTAGAGTCCCCCATACCTAAATACTAGAGGTGGAACTTTGCGTTAACATTGAGCCTCTATGCGTATTTCCAAACAAATACTGAAGCAAATCTGATAAGGTTCTTAATTTTACAGCTACGTTACAATCACGTTTTACGATTCACGTGATTTTAATAGTTTTCTAACGAACTGCGATATTTATTTAATTTTTATGTTATCACGGTCACAATGAAATATTCATTTAACGGACCTCTGTTTATTTATCGTATGGACCTATGGAAATTTTCCATCGGACGTACCGTTTTTGGCTTACAAGCAAAAACTGACAAAGAACAAAAATTTCGCTAAAAAGTTATGCATTCCTCTTGGGTTTGGGCAAACTCGAATTACATGCATTTAGGACCAAATGAAGGTATTTAAACTATTTCCAGCCTATTAGCGTATTAATTCGTCAAAACCCTTTTTATACTCGTAGGTGTTATTCGCTTAGCCTATTAATATCACAGATGAATAAAGTATTGCAGACGGAAAAGGTTTATATAATTTATCACGAGCGAAAAATAGCGTGGTTAAAAATAGGTTTACATTTATTAAGGGTCTTAAACACAAACAAATTTCACTGTTACGGAACTAAAATATAGCATTCAAATGTCCATGACTGCAGTTTATAGCACTATATAGCAGCACACGTGATAATCTCTAATTCTCTACCAGTATAATAGTTTAATTGCCGAGAAACCCAGCACTTTCCATCCTGCTGCGGTTTTGTTACTTCCTGCCCTTGAGCGGCATTCTCACTTTAAAATCATGAATTGTCGTCAAAATGATCTTCTATTGTCATCAAATTGACGTGTTTATGTTGTTTTTTAAACTCTTTTAGGCCTACATACACGTTGCCCAAAATGCCCACGAAATATTTTGTGATCTTTACAAGAAATGTCACTAAAGCGTTTGATGTATCGTACATACAGACTTTAAGCAATTTCTTTAGAAAGGTCTCTGTTTGACTTTTTTTTAAGTCATCATCTCCTAGCCGTTTTCGGCTAAAGCGACTGCTTTTCTACAGCTGAGAGCGTCGCTGGTGCGCTCTCAGGTGACTGACGTAGCCAATCTTTGCAGCAAATGTGCGGCCACATTCGCTTTTTTTAAGTATGGAAAAGCTAAGGTAATACCCGAAAACTCGGGTTTTTTATACTTAAAAAAAAACAAAACTTTGACATGAACTTGACAGCCATTTGATAACAAAAAAACAGATGCCCTTAAATATCAAATTTAAATCAAACTGCAAACAGACAATTCTCTTCGAATAGACCTCTAGTACAAAAATAATAACTCGTTGAACTTGTCTTGTGCGGTACTGGCTTTTACCGCAATTGTGAGGGAACGTATACACTATACAGAGGTTAAAGGGATAGGGACAGGCAGTCCTTAACACACCAGTAACTAAACCTCAGTAGGTTTAGTTACTTGTGGCTTGTTTTCCGGAGTTGAGACTATCTACACTTCTTCAGTAACTGCTTCTAAAGTGTAAGTATCAGCAAGCCGTTAGGATGCATGCAGACTGCCTTGGATACTACTGATAATAGTAGTTTATGTAACTGTTACGTAATAGGGGTCCCTAAAACACGAGAGTGGTTTTATGAAACGAACGAAGTGAGTTTCATAATAAGATCACACGAGTGTTTTAAGGCCTAGTTACGTACAGTTGCATACACTGCTTTATCTACACACATATTATAAACCCTAAATGATGAATGAATGACTGCCATTGCACGGATTGCACCGCCATCGCCATGGCCAACTCGATTGTGCTGGCGGTCGGCGGGGCGCGTGCCGGCTGTCGGGGAGCAGGCCGGATTTTCATAATAATATCGAATTTTTGCTTATTATTTGATAATAATAACATCGTTACAGATAAGACATTTGTTCTAATTTCTGACAAAACGGTCTATGTTTATGGTGGTCATAACTTGCGGTTTTTGAACGCATCATGGAGGGTTTATGATATGGGTGTAGATAAAGCATTAAAGATCATTAGAAGTTCCATATTGTGTCGAGTTTAAAATAAGTCTTGCCATGTGGTAGTTAAGTTTTTTGTTTTATTTATTTGCGTCAGATATGAAGTAGATACAGTCACCGGCAATAGTATCTTCCTATACACGAAGGCCGCAAAAATATATGACACGCTCCTACGTCCCTACAAATAAGAGCACGTCACATATTTTTGCGGCCTTCGCGTAGAAAGATGTTATTGCCGGTGACGGCGGTGACTGTATAATAATAATAATAATAATAAAAAAAATGACGCCGTCAAAGTCAGTCCTGTTTTTTGTAATTTCCTGATATTTTTGCTAAATTACGTTTTTACGGGAGCTTTTACATCTATTTATGGATAATTATTTGCGGAAAAGTTGCCCGCTATGCCAAACACAGTTGCGCAAGGGCGCAAATGACCGCAAATATGGGAATACGATGAAATACCATGCCCGACACTAAACGTCAAAAGTAGTCAAAGGAATTAAAATGATTACAAGAAGCAAAACACGACTGCAGCAAGCGTCCCCGCCAAACGCACGCCCACCATCCTCGCCCGCCTCGTCAGTCTCCTCGCCATCGTCGTCGGGCGATGAGTTCGCCACTGCGCCCGACACCAGCGAGTCGAGCGACGAGTGCGGGCCGCCGCCGCCGCCGCCACGACCACCTGCGCGACGAGGGCGGCCACCGCTGCCGGCACGCTTGGGGCTTGCGGGACACCCTGTCCCGCCCAGGGCCCCCGCTGCCGGTGGTATAGTGCGTCGCATGAGATGGACTCCATCAATGAATGAGAACGTCATGCGCGCCTACTATGGGGCTACAGAGGGGGGAACTAATCTGTGCGCGTATCGTGACCGGATGCCTCCTCTGTTTCAGGCCCTGGAACCAACCATTAACACGACTGCGCAGCGATTATCGGATCAGGTGCGCGTCATTCAACGGCTAAAGCGGTTGGATGACGCGACACTTGATCGGCTTCGCCTGGAGGCTCTCTCTGCTCGCGCGGCCTCCACCTCGGCGCGGGATCCGCCCGCCACGTCGCTAGATCCGATGCCCGCATCCGACCTGGCATCGGGGGCGCCGCGGATTGATCCCAGTGCCGATGAGGAGGAGATCGCGAATCAGAGTGTGAGTAGTACAGCCAATGAGCAACTGAGGAGGACTTTGGAAGAGGCAATTACGCAGTATCGCTCCACAAACATCACTAGGCCACGATTACCACGCTTGCCTATGAATAGACGCAATCTAGCGTTAATGGGAGCCCTAAATGACTTGCTAGATCCACTCCTGCGGACTAGTAAAGACCTAGATGATACGCACTCGATCATGTACTGCGGAGCCATCGCGGCGTGCCGTGTTGCTCGAGTCAAGTTTCCGGACGCTGAACGTGCACCTAGGACCGCCGGGGGTGTCCCCGCATGGCAAGTGCGGATCGAGCGTCGTATCAACTCATTTAGGACTCTCATTGCAAAGCTGATCTGCTTCAGGGGGGGCAACAACCGCCCCCGAGTAATGCGCTTTGTGCACCAGGCGTTCGCGGGGACGGATATCGAACCCCGCGACTACATGGCCAACGTCACAGAGCGCATCGACTTTCTAAAGCAGAAAGTTTATGCATGGGCAAGCCGTATTCGCCGCTACAGAGAGCGTGTGGACCGATTCAGGCAGAATCGTCTTTTCCAAAGTGACCAAAGGAAGGTATACCGGAGGTGGGAGGAAGCCGACCCCCGTGTGTCCGACGTGCGACTGCCGGATGCTACTGCCATGACTGATTTCTGGCGTAGCATCTGGTCGGCGCCCGTTGAACACACGGAGGGCGAGTGGATGAGCGTTGTCGAACGTGAGTGCGAGACCATCGAACCTATGGGGGCTATTACCATCAGCCCCGATGACGTAAGTTGTGCAATCCGTACGGCTCAGAACTGGAAAAGTCCTGGCCCGGATGGATTGCACAACTTCTGGCTAAAATGGTTTCGATGCTCGCACTCGCGGCTGGCAACGCAATTTCAGCAAGCCCTCGAACTTGGCTCCCTCCCGCCCTCCTTAACAACTGGTGTAACCTTCCTGCTCTATAAGTCCGGTAGTACCACGGAAGCGAAGAACTATCGACCCATCACGTGCTTGCCTACACTCTACAAGCTCCTTACATCCATTTTGAGAGCAAAAATAAACGCGCATATGGTCGCAAACAACATTTTGGCCTCCGCTCAAAATGGATGTAGGGTTGGGTCCCGTGGTACTAAAGAGCTCCTCCTCATAGACATGACCATTTGCCAACGAGTCCGGCGGAACAGGGGGGCCCTCTCAGCCGCCTGGATTGACTACAAGAAGGCCTATGATTCAGTGCCTCATTCATGGCTGGAGAGGATCTTAGAGCTGTATAAAATTGATGCAGCCTTAAGATCCTTCCTTGGCGCGTGTATGAGGCAGTGGACCACAGTACTTCGTCAACCAGGAGGCGGGGATGACCCCCCTGGCCCGCAGGACTTTATAAGGATCGAGCGAGGAATATTTCAGGGCGACAGTCTGAGTCCCCTGTGGTTCTGCCTAGCTCTAAATCCGCTCAGCACCCTGCTGAAGGATTCGGGGCTAGGTTGCCGGCTTCGGAGAGAGGGTGAAGTCATATCTCACCTTCTGTACATGGACGATCTCAAATTATTTGCACCAAATAACCGGGACCTGCTGGAGCTACTAAAAACCACTGAAGTCTTTAGTAATTCCATCAAGATGGAATTTGGTGTTGATAAATGTGCGGTGATGCATGTACAGCGGGGGAAAGTAGTAAATTCAACAAATTTACAACTTTCTGAGACGATGACGTTCAGATCTATCTCTGAATCAGAAACCTACAAATACCTTGGTATGTCACAGTCGTTGGGTATTGAGGATGCGGGTATTAAACAGGCGTTGAGGGAGCGCTTCTTCGGTCGGCTGACAAAAGTACTCAATAGTCTTTTGTCAGGTGGCAACAAGGTGCGCGCCTTCAACGCCTGGGTAATGCCCCTACTCACATACTCCTTTGGCATACTAAGGTGGACACAGACCGAGCTGGATGCCCTGGATCGGAGGGTCCGTCTATTGCTCACCACACACCGTATGCTTCACCCACGCTCGTCCGTTATGAGATTGTACATCCCACGGAAGTGTGGAGGTCGCGGCTTTTTAAATGCCAAAAATCTCCACAACCGTGAGGTGTACAATCTCAGGAATTATTTCCTTAACAACGAGTGTGAGATGCATCGTGATGTGGTGGCAATAGATAAGGGCCTCACGCCGCTCTCCTTGGCGAACGAGAACTGGCGCAAACCTGTGGTGCTAAGCACCGAGGATCGCAAGGCGGTATGGAAGAGCAAGGAGCTACACGGGCGGTTCTACGGGGCCCTCACGGGACCCGACGTAAACCTGCTCGCGTCGGTGAACTGGTTACGATTCGGGGACCTCTTCGGAGAAACCGAAGGTTTTGCCTGTGCAATTGCGGACGAAGTTATCATGACGAATAACTACCGGAGATATATCCTGAAGGACGGTACGGTCGACATTTGTCGGGCATGCCGCCGTCCCGGAGAGTCACTCAGGCATATCATCTCCGGTTGTTCCCATCTTGCTAACGGCGAGTACTTGCACAGACATAACCTCGTAGCCAGGATCATACACCAGCAGCTTGCTCTCCTATACGGTCTTGTGGACCACGAAGTGCCGTACTACAAGTACACACCTGCGCCAGTTCTCGAAAATGGTCGTGCCACGCTCTATTGGGATCGATCTATTATCACGGACAGGACTATTGTAGCCAATAAACCTGATATCGTGGTAATAGATCGACCGCAACGCCGGGCCATGCTCGTTGACATCACCGTCCCATGTGACGTGAACCTCGTGAAGGCTGAGAAGGACAAGTCCAGCAAGTACCTAGACTTAGCTCACGAGGTAACCGCCATGTGGGAGGTTGATTCGGCGATCATTGTGCCGATAGTTGTTTCTGCGAACGGTCTCATAGCGAAGAGTCTCGACCAACATCTCGAGAGACTTTCGCTACGGGGTTGTGGTTGGATCAAGGGTCAGATACAGAAGGCGGTAATTCTGGACACGGCGCGCATAGTCCGAAGGTTCCTCTCTCTGCGGCCCTGACCACCGGCAGCCTGGGCCTTGCTCCGTTGCCGGCGGCACCCTAGATTAGGTTTTTTTATAATATGTTTATGTTTTATATTATTTTTGTATGCTGTATTTTATTTTACTTTTATATTCATATTGTAAAAAGGCCTAATCTAAGAAAAATAATAAATAAACGGAATAATAATAATAATAATATAGCCTTTTAATTCCACAGAACATTTCATTTTTACAGTTTGAATCTAGTTTGACTTATTTTCTTCTGTATGGATCCCGCTTTGGGTGAAGGCCTCCTCCAGGTTCTTCCATTTCTCTCTCTGTTTTGCTTTTTCCATCCATTGTTTTCTACTCGTCTATTTGGCATCCTGGCCTTCTGATTTCTGCTAGCCCTATTATATCAAAGTTGATGTTTTTTAAGGCATTTAACAATTCTAGCAGCCGCTCTTCAGATGCTAAGGATCTAACGTTGTATGTGCAAAATTTTTAATTCTTTCAAGTTTGTTCCGTTGTTGATGCATTCTTTATTTGAAACTGGAGGGTTTTGGTCATGTTCCCCCACGGTGACCAGCCGGGTTGGGTGAGGTTGTTTCTGTTTGTGGTTTGTTGGTACATGTTCGGATTTCCGGTTCTTGTTGCTTCTTATTAGTTTTTTGGAATAGCTCCAGTTGAGGTTGAGGTCAGTGGTCTTGACAGGTATTCTTCAATACCATTCCTGTATATTCTTTTAGGCTCCTCTCTTATTTCTGTCTTACCAGGTTTGCCTTGATTCGGGGGTGACACTGTGTTATCACGCTTCCTTTTTTCACGGTGATTTTCAGGTTTGTCTGTTACAATTAGTTTGTCAGAACGAAGGTAAGCCTGATTTCCTTTTTTAATTTCCTCTTGCTGCTTCTCTCTGAGTTGTTTCCTTTTAATTAGTATGTCTTTTGGATAGTCTTCGCTGGCGTAAATATTTTTTGGTAGTAGTCTCTTATTTTTTAACAGTTCGTATTTTCTCCATGCAAGAGTAAAAGTGATAGTGATAGGTCTGTGTTTGTCTTCAGCAGGCTTCCCTAGTCTGCGAACATTGCTTATCTCCCACTTGTCCCAACTCTCGATGTTCATTTTTTCGTTAGCTGTGTTGAGGGTTTGTAGAACTTTCTCCAACAGTTGTGTGTGGTTGCTCTCAGTTTCCTCTAAACCATATAATATTATATTGTTTTTCTTTTGCTCTAATTCCATGTGTTTTATTTTCGTTTTTAGGACAACAACTTCTTTTTTGAGTTCTTGATTTTCCGCCAAAAGTGGTTTGAGTTTTTCGTCTATAGTGGCTGAAACATTATCAGTGATGGTTTTTGTTATCTTTTCTGTATGTATATTAAACTGCTCTTCAATTTTCGCCATGATTTTGTCCATAATTTGGTTTTCCATCGTATTTACAGTAGGTCTGACGTCTTATTAAATGTTTTAACCGGTAGGTCGGTAGCACGCTAATAATTTTGACAGCTGCCGGAAGTTTATGTATTTTCGTGTGGCAGCCCCAGCTGTCAAACGTCAATCTTCGCTTATCTATACGTATTGACCGTTATAGTTATATATACGACACTTGCTGGTATTTCACTGTTTTTTCACGATAATCACTAGAATTTTTCACTGTAGATCCTTTAATTATGTTTCGGGTGGATGGGTTCGTATTTGAACGTAATAATTTCACAGGATTTTAAGAAATTGCCGCACTTTTGATTAAATTTCGAGGAGACTTGCAAACACGCGTCGTACTTTTGACAGGTTGGAACCGGAAGTTTCCGGACTGTACTTATATTAAATTACTATTGGCTTCGATTCGATTTCGTGCACATTGCCTAACCTTTGACATCTTTATTTTATTTTGATAGCTTTTTAAAATTATTATTTCAATAATCACCTCAGTGTAGAAGAGAAATATCTAGTAAATTATTTCCCTGTAAGATAAAACCAACATTACAGCACCAGGACTACCATTACAAACCATTACTTAACCTTGATGTAATCCTACTGCAATTTGAGTATCTATTACAGTTTCCTTATAACTGGATGGAGGCCGATCTAGTAATTGTTTAAGTAACCAATTTAGGCCAATTACGGCAATTTTCTCGTCAATAATATTGAGGCTTACCTAAGGCTCATTTTGTAAACAAAAGAACGGCTGTGATCGGTGATCTCAATTTGTAATGAAAATAAGACCCTCATTTTACTGGTTTGAAAGAGAGCTTGCATTATAGAGGCTATATGCCCATTTCCTTGTTATCACTTATCAGATGGCAAATCCTAGGTGGAGATGACGGGACGACCTTGAAGTATGACGAAACAATAGGATTAGGGTTTGCATTTTGCAATCCAGATCTGATATGTATGAAATCCCCTTTGCACCTCATTTTCTTTCAAAATTCGAACACATTTTGTTGTATTTGTCAAAAAGCAATGTACAACTGAGTCCAAAGATAATGAAATGGCGAGTTGATAAAAGACGAGGCATGTGAATTAGTTGACCGACTTTCTTTTAAGTTCTGATTTAGATTACAGTGAGATCTAGATAGCCTACATAACTAGTTACAATGAGCTAAGTGAACTTAATGCCTCAAGCGAGAACTGAACAATGGTTGGAGTTGGAGAAAACAACGCATTAACTTAGTACTAAACAAGATGATGTATGAAATGTAGAAGTGTTGATGGTTTTCCACAAGAATCGTAAAATGTCATGCTTTATGTCAGATGTTCGCAAACCGCATCGAAACATACATAAAGTCAGACCAAATCAATGTATGCAGCTATTCTAGAAACTGATGATTTTTTACTGATTAAATTTCTTAATAGTTTTGAACCCCCGACAGTAACCTATTTAAGCAAAACCACAGAAGGTCGCTGGGGTAAAAACGGGACGCTCCTGGACGCATTCCCTACGGAATAGTTGGAAAATACAAACAGGGTCGAATGGAAGATTTGCCCAGAAGTAGCACATTTAAAAAAGTAGGCTAATGAAAAAAGCCAACAGTACTTGATTCGACTCATGAGTAGAGTAGAGAATAATGAATGGGGAGAAAAAGAAGTATCGTAGTTTACTATTACTAGCTAACAAATAACAGGACCGGATGGAAGAGAAAAGGGGAGGCCTTTGTCCAGTGGGACACTAAAAATAGGCTAATACTAATAAATAAAGAGCCAACCAAAGAAGGTTGTTTCAATATTTTCAGCTCATGAGTAGAGGACAGTAAATGGGGAGAAAAATAAGTAAGGTAAGTATTATAGTATAGTTTACAAGGTTAGCACGCATTTTCACAACAAATTTTGCGGACGTCTTTTTCAGCCGATAAATAATGTATTTATATGCAGAAGACAGTAAACATTAATAATTACCCATGTTTACAGGCTAATTACTTCACCAAGCATAGCAACTAGCAATAGTCTATAATCCGTATTAAATAACTGGTCAGCGCATACGCATTCCGTTGTGCAATGTCTCGCTGTATTGTCTTACGGAACCACTCGGGTTTCGTATCAAGGAAATGAATGTTTGTGCTGGAACAAAATAAGCGCGATCTTGGTCTCTTCACAAGAAAATCCTGCCAAGATCAATTTCAGTTTAAAAATAACTGTTATCTACACTGATGTTAACATACTTAAATATCAGACTTGAAAACTAAGAGCTAAATAACTGTACACAATAAGATAAACACTACATGCAATTTCGCTAATACTCGTACTGACTGTAAACTTTGCATTCCAAAAAAAAAACTCAAGATGTAACTCCCAAAAATGTACACAGTTACACAGTTTTATTGCTGACTGTACTTGGTAGCATTGTCGTTTAAACTACGGAAGTATACCAAATTTCAGCTCAATCAGACACCGGGAAGTGGTTAAAATTTAACTTAGGTACAACAAATAAATATACAAGCAAATATACGGAGTCAAGCTAAATAAAACTGTTTAAAAAATGCAATCTACAAGGACGAAATATTCCTTTAAGAGAGGAATAAGTGCGAATCCATTAAAATACTTACATTTTAAAGTGCAATGGCACAGACAGAGAAACAAAATTAAAACTGGACTCATTTGATTTTAAGTTGCAAGTTGTTACGCCAAGAATTAATTGTTGTCAAAAGATGAACTCAAAACTTACTCGTAACTACTTGTTATACGAAGACCATGTTAAAATTAACGTCGTTCTTTCCTCCCATTGTTATATTTCGCGGATCTTATCATTGTCTACCGTGTCTAAAGGACAGAATTTCCGTCTTCAAATATGACTGTTATTAATCACAATGTGCTTGGGTTTTCCTTTAGGTAATCATCATCATCATCATCATCTCATCCTAGCCGATACGGCTACGGCGACTGCTGCTGGTATCTTGGGCTCCTCAGATGTGCTCGAACGTGACTCACATAGCCAACTTTTGCAGTGAAACTAGTGAAAGTACGTCCGCATTTGTCACATGTCAGGATCCCATCAATATAGTAATATAATTTAGGTAATAGTGGTAATGAGAACGACAAGTTTTGTAAATAAAGTGGTATGTGCTATCAAAGCATAGACCAGAGGATTATTCTATTGCTTTTTTGATTATGTAATAGTGACTCTACCTTTCATAATTACCTTTCCTATTTAATTTTAACTTTCGTGAGACATGCTAATAAGGCCGTGGTCTCCTATAAACGCCATCGGCCGCTTACAGCGTCTGTGTCACGATGCTTACTATAGAGATGTACTGTTGTGGTCTGTTTCAGACGTCGACAATGGCGTCTTTTTTATATAGGAACGTTGACGCTGACGTCAGACGTCGTGTGTAGCATAAAATAGGAGACCAAAGCCTAACACTATAAAATAAAACGGTTACTCCCACCGCACTTTAGTAACTTCGCGCGACATGTTTCGGAGATAGTGTTGGGTTACTCATTCGTGAGGTACCTCATTTTAGCCCCTCATTCTGTTATTTTGTCGCAGTACTTCACACCGGAAAAATGTCTTACCTCATTTCTCTTGAGCCCTCTCTACTCATTCCTTTACTTCAATACTTTTGTGGCGACGGTCATTCAGTGTCACTGTCATCAGATTAGTGGAATTGCCGGCTATCGAACGAAGCCTAATAACAGTAATAACGAACCATATACTCGTATATGAAAATAATTGTAAATAGTATCACAACCACATAGCTCTCAACTGACCGTTAAAATCAAAACCAGGCCACCAAGTCACCCCAGCCGGTCTAACCGCATGCCCTTATACAGTCTAAACAGAGGAAGCTAGCTTCCGAACCAGTTTTTAGTCTAGTTTTCTAGAACTGCAAAACTAGTGCCTTAAAAGGGATGATGATGATGTTATGTCGAGTTTTGCGAACTTGATTTTGCTGGTTAAATGATACTAGCGTTAAATAGTACTACCTATTAAGTTTCCGTATTTAGATTTAACCGCATTTTTCAAACACGATCACGCCTTTTCACTATAGACTAAGATTAGGTGGTAGTGCACCCTACCTAATCGGGTAGCAAGATTCGGCATATATAGGGGGTAGCACCTTAAAAAGTTATGACTTTTAGTATGGGACACTATGAGCCAAACCTGGAGCGTTCGGAATGCAGCCAACTTTTCGGGTACCAAAAAAAGTCAGAAAATACCTCATCGGGTAGCAAGATTCGACATATACAGGGGGTAGCACCTTAAAAAGTTATGACTTTTTGTATGGAACACTATGAGCCAAACCTGGAGCATTCGGAATGCAGCCTGATTTTAGGGTGCCAGAAAATATCGAAAAATACCTCATCGGGTAGCAAGATGAAACTAATGCCAAATGAAAGTACTAATCATCCTGTTAATAAAAAAAATTGGTAGTCGGTCCTAAACCTGGAGCATTTCAAATGCAGCCAACTTTTGTAATCGAACAAAAAACTCATCTGATACCATTACAACGTAGAAATGGCCCCAGAAGATGGTTCAAAAGACATAAACAAGCTTAATTTGATGGAATTTATCAAAAAGTGCCAAAATATATTAGGTTTACTCACCCGAACTTATCACTTTCGTGATTTGGCTTATTTTTAGGGTACCTGGAGATTTAAAAAAATACCTTATTGAGTAGCACGATAAGATGTATGCCAAATGAAAGGACTTATCATCTTGTTACTTAAAAAAAATAGCAGCGGGTCCTAAACCTGGAACATTCCAAATGCAGCCAACTTTTGTGATCGAACAAAAAACTCATCTGATACCATTACAACGTAGAAATGGCCCCAGAAGATGGTTCAAAAGACATAAACAAGCTTAATTTGATGGAATTTATCAAAAAGTGCCAAAATATTTCAGGTTTACTCACCCAAACTTATCACTTTCGTGATTTGGCTTATTTTCAGGGTACCTGAAGATTTAAAAAAATACCTTATTGAGTAGCACGATAAGATGTATGCCAAATGAAAGGACTTATCATCCTGTTAATAAAAAAAAATAGCAACGGGTCCTAAACCTGGAATATTCCAAATGCAGCCAACTTTTGTGATCGAACAAAAAACTCATCTGATACCATTACAACGTAGAAATGGCCCCAGAAGATGGTTCAAAAGACATAAACAAGCTTAATTTGATGGAATTTATCAAAAAGTGCCAACATATTAGGTTTACTCACCCAAACTTATCACTTTCGTGATTTGGCTTAATTTTAGGGTACCTGAAGATTTAAAAAAATGCCTTATTGAGTAGCACGATAAAATGTATGCCAAATGAACGGACTTATCATCCTGTTAATAAAAAAATATAGCAACGGGTCCTTAACCTGGAGCATTCCAAATGCAGCCAACTTTTGTGATCGAACAAAAAACTCATCTGATACCTTTACAACGTAGAAATGGCCCCAGAAGATGGTTCAAAATAGATAAACAAGCTTAATTTGATAGAATTTATCAAAAAGTGCCAAATTTGTTAGGTTTACTCACCCAAACTTATCACTTTCGTGATTTGGCTTAATTTTAGGGTACCTGAAGATTTAAAAAAATACCTTATTGAGTAGCACGATAAGATGTATGCCAAATGAGAGGACTTATCATCCTGTTAATAAAAAAAATAGCAGCGGCTTCTAAACCTGGAACATTCCAAATGCAGCCAACTTTTGTGATCGAACAAAAAACTCATCTGATACCATTACAACGTAGAAATGGCCCCAGAAGATGGTTCAAAAGACATAAGCAAGCTTAATTTGATGGAATTTATCAAAAAGTGCCAAAATATTTCAGGTTTACTCACCCAAACTTATCACTTTCGTGATTTGGCTTATTTTCAGGGTACCTGAAGATTTAAAAAAATACCTTATTGAGTAGCACGATAAGATGTATGCCAAATGAAAGGACTTATCATCCTGTTAATAAAAAAAAATAGCAACGGGTCCTAAATCTGGAATATTCCAAATGCAGCCAACTTTTGTGATCGAACAAAAAACTCATCTGATACCATTACAACGTAGAAATGGCCCCAGAAGATGGTTCAAAATAGATAAACAAGCTTAATTTGATGAAATTTATCAAAAAGTGCCAAATATATTAGGTTTACTCACCCAAACTTATCACTTTCGTGATTTGGCTTATTAGATGAGTTTTTTGTTCGATCACAAAAGTTGGCTGCATTTGGAATGTTCCAGGTTTAGAAGCCGCTGCTATTTTTTTTATTAACAGGATGATAAGTCCTCTCATTTGGCATACATCTTATCGTGCTGCTCAATAAGGTATTTTTTTAAATCTTCAGGTACCCTGAAATTAAGCCAAATCACGAAAGTGAGAAGTTTGGGTGAGTAAACCTAATGCATTTGGCACTTTTTGATAAATTCTATCAAATTAAGCTTGTTTATCTATTTTGAACCATCTTCTGGGGCCATTTCTACGTTGTAATGGTATCAGATGAGTTTTTTGTTCGATCACAAAAGTTGGCTGCATTTGGAATGTTCCAGGTTTAGGACCCGCTGCTATTTTTTTTAACTAACAGGATGATAAGTCCTTTCATTTGGCATACATCTTATCGTGCTACTCAATAAGGTATTTTTTAAATCTTCGGGTACCCTAAAATTAAGCCAAATCACGAAAGTGATAAGTTTGGGTGAGTAAACCTAATATATTTGGCACTTTTTGAAAAATTCTATCAAATTAAGCTTATTTATGTATTTTGAACCATCTTCTGGGGCCATTTCTACGTTGTAATGGTATCAGATGAGTTTAACGTTCGATCACAAAAGTTGGCTGCATTTGGAATGTTCCAAGTTTAGGACCCGCTGCTATTTTTTTCTATTAACAGGATGATAAGTCCCTTCATTTGGCTTACATCTTATTGTGCCACTCAATAAGGTATTTTTTTAATCTTCAGGTACCCTAAAATTAAGCCAAATCACGAAAGTGATAAGTTTGGGTGAGTAAACCTAATAAATTTGGCACTTTTTGATAAATTCTATCAAATTAAGCTTGTTTGTGTATTTTGAACCATCTTCTGGGGCCATTTCTACGTTGTAATGGTATCAGATGAGTTTTTTGTTCGATCACAAAAGTTGGCTGCATTTGGAATGTTCCAGGTTTAGGACCCGCTGCTATTTTTTTTATTAACAAGATGATAAGTCCTTTCATTTGGCATACATCTTATCGTGCTACTCAATAGGATATTTTTTTAGATCTTCAGGTACCCTGAAAATAAGCCAAATCACGAAAGTGATAAGTTCGGGTGAGTAAACCTAATATATTTTGGCACTTTTTGATAAATTCCATCAAATTAAGCTTGTTTATGTCTTTTAAACCATCTTCTGGGGCCATTTCTACGTTGTAATGGTATCAGATGAGTTTTTTGTTCGATCACAAAAGTTGGCTGCATTTGGAATGTTCCAGGTTTAGGACCCGCTGCTATAATTTTTATTAACAAGATGATAAGTCCTTTTATTTAGCATACATTTTATCGTGCTACTCAATAAAGTATTTTTTTAAATCTTCAGGTACCCTAAAATTAAACCAAATCACGAAAGTGATAAGTTTGGGTGAGTAAACCTAATATATTTTGGCACTTTTTGATAAATTCCATCAAATTAAGCTTGTTTATGTCTTTTGAACCATCTTCTGGGGCCATTTCTACGTTGTAATGGTATCAGATGAGTTTTTTGTTCGATCACAAAAGTTGGCTGCATTTGGAATGTTCCAGGTTTAGGACCCGCTGCTATTTTTTTTAAGTAACAAGATGATAAGTCCTTTCATTTGGCATACCTCTTATCGTGCTACTCAATAAGGTATTTTTTTAAATCTTCAGGTACCCTGAAAATAAGCCAAATCACGAAAGTGATAAGTTTGGGTGAGTAAACCTAATATATTTTGGCACTTTTTGATAAATTCCATCAAATTAAGCTTGTTTATGTCTTTTAAACCATCTTCTGGGGCCATTTCTACGTTGTAATGGTATCAGATGAGTTTTTTGTTCGATCACAAAAGTTGGCTGCATTTGAAATGCTCCAGGTTTAGGACCGACTACCATTTTTTTTTATTAACAGGATGATTAGCACTTTCATTTGGCATTAGTTTCATCTTGCTACCCGATGAGGTATTTTTCGATATTTTCTGGCACCCTAAAATCAGGCTGCATTCCGAATGCTCCAGGTTTGGCTCATAGTGTTCCATACAAAAAGTCATAACTTTTTAAGGTGCTACCCCCTGTATATGTCGAATCTTGCTACCCGATGAGGTATTTTCTGACTTTTTTTGGTACCCGAAAAGTTGGCTGCATTCCGAACGCTCCAGGTTTGGCTCATAGTGTCCCATACTAAAAGTCATAACTTTTTAAGGTGCTACCCCCTATATATGCCGAATCTTGCTACCCGATTAGGTAGGGTGCACTACCACCTAATCTTAGTCTACTACAAATTGGGTCTGTGGCAGTACGCCAAACACATGTGTATATTCAAGATTTAGAATAGGTGTACGTAGGTGGCAAACAAGCGCATGGGCAGGCTGATGTGTGCGGCTACCGTAGCCTAATGGTTACCTGCAACTCCAAAGGTTATATTTGATAGTTGACAGAAACAAAATAGCTTGTATTGTTAATTTTAATTGTATTAAGCATATACGTCTGCAAACGATACCACAGTGTTAGTATTTCTTTCGATATTCCATTTTTCCTTTATTTAATTCTAACTTTGCGCCATTAAAATTTTTACGACGTCAAACAAGATCATAAACTGGCAATATTTTCTATGTTAGTACTAATCGCAGTATGTAATATACTTACGATAGATTACGAGTAGGTCTTAAAAATAAAACTGACGTGTAACTTAGTTAAAACAACTTAGGTACATGTAAAGTATGGTAGAATTGTTTTTCATTTTTATAATCTACAAGAAACTCCGTGTTATAAATATCGACACGCGGAGCCTTTGTAATTGATACCAAAATGATCTTACAATTGAGACATCTTTAAATAATCCAACTATACTATTATAATTAAGTAAGGACTACTAACTACTTCTTAATAACTCGTTATATCAGTCATAAGTTGCCTTTCAATCTACAAGCAAAGAATGCCGCTGCAGTTATTCGTTTAATTATAAATAAATGCCAATAAACGGACCTAGCCTGGCATTTACTTGACGCAGCCAATGGCATTTGTGTGACTTTTCCTTTTACGGACTCAGACGATAGTTAATAACAACTGATCAAGGTTTATAAGCAGCAACTGTTGAGCTTTTGTAATTTTTCCCCTTATGTTATATCAAATTTTTCTCCCTTTTAAATATTATTACCTTGAGGATATTACGCCACTGGTCCCTATTATCAGCAAGCTTCTCCCAATCTCCATTCCAATTTGAGCTGCCCTTTATTTTTTGCCGCTTAAGAAACAAAATCAAACAAAGAATGCTTAGAAAAACTATATACAAAGAACTAAAAGTGGGGCAAAAGGCGAAAGTGAATCGATTCCAAAATTATGTTTGGATTATTGAAATCTACGTGCGGTTTGTGAATGTATTTTTGGTATGTTGTAACCAGTAATATGCATTAGATATTGATACCATAAATATGACAGGTATCAATCTCACTACGAAATAAAATATTAAAGGTCAGTTGGGGTAAATTGGCTTATGAGAAAAGATGATTTTGATTACCCGTGCCACGCTGCCTAAAATGGAAACATTAAATGGTGTTTAGTGCTACGCATTAGTCTTTTCAACAGACTTCAAGATTTCGAAGGAGGAGGTTGTCAATTCGTCGGGATCCTTGTTTTTTTATGTCTGTTCACCGATTATTCGAAAACGGCTGGACCGATTTGGAAAATTCTTTTTTTGTTTGAAAGAGTATACTTCATAGTTGGTCCCATTGTCACCAAGTCCAGATTTGATGATGGGATCCTGGAGAAATCGAGGGAACTCTTCAACTATTATTGGCACACCTACAGTGATTTCACTATTTTTTACAGCAAGTTGGTCATTTCCTCTTGGAATAGCGGATCCGAAGTGAAGTCGATTCTTTTTTTGTTTTAATTTATTGTATGTTGTAACCAGTAATACGTGTGCATTAGATATTGATACTATAAATATGATAGGTATCAATTTCAATACGAAATAAAATATTAAGGGTCAGTTGGGGTAAGTTGGATAATGGGAAAAGATGTTATCTTAATTACGCGTGGCACGCTGCCTAAAAAGAAAACTTGAAATGGCCTTTAACGCATTGGTATTTTTGAATATGATATAAGCGCCCGCTTTGAAGTCCTGATTTTTACGGAACATATATGTGGGTCTCCTCCATTGGCTAAACGACCTTGTCCTACAGGCTTCTATATATATATATACTACAACAATACACGTGAAGCAACCCATTGCAAAATCGAGCCTATTGTGTGAAGCTAAGAGTACATTTTGCAATGGTTAATGGAGTTTATAATTGCTCAGTATGACTCGGCCCATTTACTTTGATGTAAAATGTATGAATGGAGTACTTTGTAATTTTAGTATAGTAATGGAGAATCGATCAAGATAATGTGTTTGGTCCAAGTGATACAATATAAATGAGAATAAATTACTTATGGGGCCCACCCACTATCAGTCGGCCTGACGATATTGGCCTGTCAGTTGTTCGGAGCTGTATATTTTTGTTCTAACTGACACACCGATATCGTCAAGCGGACTCATGCGTGCGTGTGTGTGTGTGTGTGTGTGTGTGTGTGTGTGTGTGTGTGTGTGTGTGTGTGTGTGTGTGTGTGTGTGTGTGTGTGTGTGTGTGTTAATGTCAAAATGCGGTTCACGGAAGTATTCCTACAATTTGGAGACAACTGTTTATATTCTGAAACGTGTGCTTTGTCTGAATAAATTATTTTATTTATTCCTTTTTTTATAAATCGCTAGTCACTGGCATCTCAGACCACACCAAACAGATTACTTACAGTAGTAAACAAGCCACTGTAACCCAACATTATCACATTAACTTAACTAACATGAGTGGATGACTAAACGCTGATGTAAACGTACTTAGCTCTCGAGTTAGCTTTTTGTCATATAAGTGTTACGCTGTTTGAATTGCTTTGTAATGATTATCTTTAACTTTAAGCGATATTATAAGATAAATACTGTTATTTTGTTAATCATAATATTCATAATGTTCTGGTCTTTATTAAATTATCAATAGGCAATGTTTCGATTGGTAAAAATCATTAATGGAAAATACATATCTTTTCAAAACTTCTTCTTAGTCGTTTCTTCATGCCTGAGGATCGTGACCATATGCAATTGTCCTCCATGCAGTCCGGTTTTTGGCTAATTTTATTGCCTTGTAGAGGCTTCCATTAGCAGCCCTCTTGATACAACACAATCCAAACACATCAATTCAATTTTACAGTCCAATCTGTTTCCATACATTGGTAGATGTAACTTAAGTAGGTATATTAAAAAAAAGGATGACGTGCAATAAAAAGATGGATGACGATCCTATAATAACTAGTATTTCATTTGGCCTGATCCCCATCTTACTCTAACTGACCCTATGGATGCAGTTGTTATTTGTGCGAAACCAAAAAGGAATCATTCAACCCAAGACCTCAAATGTTTGCACAAGGAACCTGCGACCGGTAAAACCGCCCGGCACTCCTGCGCCGATCAGTGTTGATGTCATTATGACTCACTGGACTGAGGTTGTATGGGTCAGGCGGTAGTAAACAGATTTATAACAGTTAGTTTACACACACATATATATGGAAACTAGTTAATTATACGGCACTTCTCTTTATGCACTTCAGTGAGTCATCAGTGTTTTGGCACCATTTGAAACGATATTTTAACATGAAAAAGTTGCACAAAAAACCTGCAGCCCCTGCAGGTACACAATACTTTGACCATTGGTCTGTTATTGAATTATGAAGTAATCACTTAGATTTTGAAAAAATAAATCCTGAGCTTAGCACCGTTTTATAGTTATTTTTATGTTCCCGAACATACTGAAAACGCAGCACACAAATACACACAAACTTACAACACGACACAGTACTATTATTTTCCACTGCTGTTTCAAACAATGGTTGCAACAACATAAGCCCAACAAGTACAGTGACAGACTTTAATTGTTGAGCCATTTACGGGTCAAGCTATTTTCTTTTGTTTAATACTTACTCTATGATAAGTCCAGTGTAAAGTGAACCCTAAATGGCTCAACAATTAAAGTCCTTAACCGTACAATCTTACTGTTTATCACATATATACTGTGGTATAAAGTTAACGGCCTAGTTTGCAAACCGGACCTGCCCAGCGGCTCAAAATCGACACTCGTGCGCAGCATCCTTCCTTATCTCCACCACCGGTGCGAAAGAGATAGAACACCGCACCAAATCGGACATTGAATTAGTATTTGAATTTAAAAGATCTCGCCAAATATGTGGGCGTAGGGTAGTAGTTTTATAGACTATCTACAAAAGGTCAAAATGGTACAGTCGCCATCAGATATATCGGAGCGGCCGATGTATCCAAAAATATCTAAACAAGCACTTTATCGCCTTGACAATAGAGGCGTTATTGAGATATTTGTGACCACGTTAGCCGCTCCGATATATTGGATGACGATTGTTTTTATTATGTATTGTGAGTTTATTTCCGTCATTTTTATTATAGTCATGTTAATAATGACAGTCCAAACTGGTATGCAAATTTTAATAATGGTACTAATGATTTAAATGACTATAAGATCACGGAACATAATAATATTATGTATACAGGGTGTAACAAAAATACTGGTGATCCGTTTAAGGGCATAATTGGTATCGTATTGCGAGTAGGAAAAAGTAGGAGAAAAATTTTTTGGACGCGAAAAAAAATTTTTTTTTGTATGAGGCGAGTCGTCCCAGCTGGCCAACCCTCCATACAAAACCAAAAATTTTTTTTGCGAGAAAATTATTTTTTCTTAGTTTTTCACAATAAGAATACGATACCAATTATGCCCTTAAAAGGATCACCAGTATTTTTGTTACACGTTGTATTATAAGGTCAATAATGAGTCATGTTTAGCTGATTTATGGCTATCTAAGAAAGCACTACACAAAAAAGAGTGCAGAAAAAGAGGCTCGTAGTCCAACAGTAATACCATAGACTTAAATATATATACAGCCTTGGCCAGAAGTGTTGAGCACCAATGCGATTTTCATACAAAACTGGAAAGTTTAGTCCATCGTTTCCATCTTTGTTCAAGTTATTTTTCACCTCACTAGCTCGGAAAGCCCTTTTTGTTTGTTTAATATCTATTGTGAAAATCGCTTTTTATCCACATGTGGTGAAAGAGTTTTGACATAAGTGACAAGTGGCTTAAGTGACATTTGACAGCTAACAAAACGTAAAACGTTAAAAGTGCAGAATTTTTAACATCGCAATTAATAAATTGCATCGAGTAAAAACACTTAATACAGTCTTACAACTTTATTTTAATTCATAAATATCAGCATTCAACATTAATCTTAATTCTTTTTGTAAAAACTGATAAATTGTTCTGTCAGCCGAATAAGTCTAGTACGTACGAACAAAACGCATCTGACATTTAATAAAACCTTTTCACCTCACTAGCTCGGAAAGCCCTTTCTGTTTGTTTAATATCTATTGTGAAAATCGCTTTTTATCCACATGTGGTGAAAGAGTTTTGACATAAGTGACAAGTGGCTTAAGTGACATTTGACAGCTAACAAAACGTAAAACGTTAAAAGTGCAGAATTTTTAACATCGCAATTAATAAATTGCATCGAGTAAAAACACTTAATACAGTCTTACAACTTTATTTTAATTCATAAATATCAGCATTCAACATTAATCTTAATTCTTTTTGTAAAAACTGATAAATTGTTCTGTCAGCCGAATAAGTCTAGTACGTACGAACAAAACGCATCTGACATTTAATAAAACCTTTTCACCTCACTAGCTCGGAAAGCCCTTTCTGTTTGTTTAATATCTATTGTGAAAATCGCTTTTTATCCACATGTGGTGAAAGAGTTTTGACATAAGTGACAAGTGGCTTAAGTGACATTTGACAGCTAACAAAACGTAAAACGTTAAAAGTGCAGAATTTTTAACATGGCAATTAATGAATTGCATCGAGTAAAAACACTTAATACAGTCTTACAACTTTATTTTAATTCATAAATATCAGCATTCAACATTAATCTTCATTCTTTTTGTAAAAACGGATAAATTGTTCTGACAGCCGAATAAGTCTACGTACGAACAAAACGCATCTGACATTTAATAAAACCTTTTACGTCAAAACTTTTCATTTCAATTCATCCATCATATCAACGTTAAATATTCGCATGTTTTTCTAGGTTGTTTTGTTAAAAATTAGTGATTCGAGTGATGAAGAAGTATTAAACATCTGAGGAATTACGGGAAACCGAGCAAAATGCACCCTTTTTCTTATTTTCCTCGCTGTAGTGAGGTGAAAAGTTTTGTGTTATACACGGGTGAAAGTTATTTTACGTCTCGTGTATTAAAGCACTCGTTACGCTCAGGATTCTATTTTTGAACCACTCGCTTCGCTCGTGGTCAATAATAGAATCCTTTCGCTAGCTCGTGTTTCAAATAACACTCGCACGTAAAATACAACTTTCACCCCTTGTATAACAAATAACTATTTACGTCAAAACTTTTCATTTCAATTCATCCATCATATCAACGTTAAATATTCGCATGTTTTTCTAGGTTGTTTTGTTAAAAATTAGTGATTCGAGTGATGAAGAAGTATTAAACACCTGAGGAATTACGGGAAACCGAGCAAAATGCACCCTTTTTCTTATTTTCCTCGCTGTAGTGAGGTGAAAAGTTTTGTGTTATACACGGGTGAAAGTTATTTTACGTCTCGTGTATTAAAGCACTCGCTACGCTCAGGATTCTATTTTTGAACCACTCGCTTCGCTCGTGGTCAATAATAGAATCCTTTCGCTAGCTCGTGTTTCAAATAACACTCGCACGTAAAATACAACTTTCACCCCTTGTATAACAAATAACTATTGTCAATTAATTTAAACTAATAGGCATGTTTTGTTGAAGTTAGTAGTAACTGCATAGAATATTTGCAATATGTCGCACCGACTTAAATTTACATTTTTGGTACCTTCTGTTTTCATATTTTTTAAGTACCTTGAAAGTGTTACGAAGTGAAGTTTTCTATATTTATAAATAAAATATAACATTTACCGTTACCGTACATTGTTAGGATAGGGAAATAATGCTTAACATCAAAATTGTAAACAAAAAACACCTATGCTCAACACTTCTGGCCAAGGCTGTAGTAGACGGCCATAGCCTAAGAACTTTTTGAGGCTCCGAGTATTTAGCGCCATCTAGTTCAGAGCCACCTAAACAGAGCCAATATGTATGAGATAAAATCAGCGCCACCTAATAACGAATAACGTACTATTTAAGTCTATGGTAATACTTATGTTTTATAGCAGTATCACAGAATAATGAATAGTACTTGGCAGTATCTACATCGTGTCAAAAACAAACGTCAATGTTGTCTAGTCAAATGATTTAGCGAGACAATAAATCACCTATTTTAGTAAATCAAACAATAATCATTTTGCGACTTAAGAGTCGCCAGGAAGCTCGCGTGAACTCGCGTTCCCATACAAACGTAGTTCAGCTCTCATTTTAAAACGACATGCTTTAGGACCACGAAATTTGGCATGGGCATTCTAGTAGGATCTAGGTTGGACATTCGTTTTCGTTGCTAAAAATTGTAATACAAAGAAAAAATAGCAAAAATAAGTGTTGTATGTAAATCTATAACTGGCTGTATTTTCTTTGTATTCCAATTTTTGCAACGAAAATGAATGTCCGACCTAGATCTGTACTACTAGAATGCCCATGCCAAATTTTATGGTTCTAAAGCATGTCTTTTTAAAATGAGAGCTGAACTACGTTTGTATGGGAACGCGAGCGTCCTGGCGACTCTTAAGCAACATGTCATAATTACTTTTTAATTTAATGAACGTGCACAATACACAAAATAGAGAAGGATGTCGGAAGACAATATAAGAAGCCGTGCAACGACTTTAATGACCACGACTTCTATGACAAAAGTATACGACTATAATAAGGGTGGGTTGCACCACACACAATTAACGGACTCATCAACGTTAAATATGGCGACGAAGCTCATAGAAAACTGACAAACTTTTCAAACAAGACTTTTTTAACGATGGCGGTGATATAATATTGTCTACGGTTGCCGCGATAGTTATTCATGAAATAAAACAGCTTTGAATTCAGTATACGCGATATAATCCGTTCAAAGTTGTTTTATTTGATGACGTTGACGTTAACAGGCGGTTTGGTGCAACCGACCCTAAGAAGAGAAAGATAATTACTCCAATACATGGCGGTAATCAGCGAAAGAATCGTGATTTCAACTTGAAGTTTACAAAAACTCTTGTCAGTCATGTTAAACATATCAAATTCACGTTCATTATACAAAGGCTCGATTCCTTTGTATATTCAGACAAGAAACCTTGAATTCTGGGATTTAGTCAGCCGACCTTCGTTCTGCCGAGATCCGGTGTCGAAGCATATTGGTGTATTCTATTTCTGTTTCATGGGGGAATATGACACTTAATGCCAAGGTCTTAAATTATGGGTTTAAATGTAAGGTTATCGAGCGTAATGTTTCAAATTGGTTCGATATTCTATTGATAAATACTGTACCCGTAGAATTCAATTATCATCGGTTTGTCTAATTCAAATTATAGTATTAAGTAAAACCAAAATATTCCCAGATTACCAACATAATGGTAAATGTTGGTTCGTAGTACAATAAAATTCAATAAAGATGATTATTTAAATTTATTGAATTTTATTGTACTACAAATCTTGATTTCATGATGCTAATTTAAGAGGCTGAGAAGACCCGATGACCTTCAAATTGACTTTACTTAAACAGTCATATAGCTATAACTACTTGTTTTGGAAAAGTAAAAAAAATATATGTTAATATTCATTATATTTAAAAGAACTTGGTTAATTCCAATACACAATTGGACGAAATCGACTCGATAGAAAATAATTCCAAAGTTACATCTAAAATTAGCTTAAAACAATTGCACGTCTTTAGTTTCTTGGCTTATATGTCTGTAATTAAGGACAACATTCCACCACACTAATACTAAAAACTTCGTTGCCTTAAATTTCTCAATTAATGCATAGTTTTTTTTAATCCATCAATTTTCAAAATTTGCAATGAGTGTTTCTCTTTCACTCGCGCTGAAAACGATAGGGAGGGAATTTAGCTCTTATCATCCTCTTAATAATAAAATGATCAAAATTATTTTGTATGCACTAACATGTAGCTTGAGGATACTAACAATGTTTATGGAATCGCAATGTTATGAAATAAATTATTTTTATTTTTTTATTTATATAGCTAGTGGTAATTAATAACTTTGGCGACATAGTTAAGGGCCCAGAAATATACATATATAGCAAAGTAAATGGAACGAACCAAATCGCCAGGATTATTTATATTAGTCAATATTAAATGAGTCCATGTTGACCTAGTATTCCATTTTCCTGAGTGTGTAGTACCTACTTATCGTCTAGTTTATGGATAAAGTATGCTTTAAGGGGCAAATCAATGCAGTCTTTACCATTAGGGCACACGGGGCCTGTGTCCATGAGATAGGGGTCCCGAAATACGTCAGACGACGTTTTTTTTTGCAGTCAAAATTGCCCTAGGGCCCTGTTACGTATATACCCTTCAAAGTTTGACTTTTTTTTCTAACCATTCAACTTTGATACGAAATGAATTCTTGTATAGTTTTTTTGCCATACGACCGCAAATATGCAGCCGTTCATCGTGGGGATAAACTTAAGCCCTACAGTAAAGAAGCAGGTACTTAACAGCTTGCCATTATCCGGCTGATCAAGCACATGGCCTGATAAAAACCTAATTGTGGCAGATGTGACACGCGCCAAGCTGCGAGTCTGACATTTCATATTACTGGCAGAAAAACGTCTTAATCGCTATTACCGCTAACCTATTTTAAGACTTTTCGGGTGTCATTTTCGTCTTATTTTAAATTAAGTAAGGCAGTAAGTGTGGTTGTTGTTCAATTGTCTTTGTGTCGTTTTAGAATGAAAATAGATGCAGATGCAGACTCTCTCAGCTGTTGCTTTTTAATTATGCTTTTGAGCATGTGGAAGTGTGGACAAAGATGACTTATACAGTTTTTTGGGGCATTCTTATCGAATTTTCTTCCATGAAGATATTGGGAATGTTTCTGAATGTTGTACCGTTTTTGGGAAATATGGATAGCAAAAAGTATAATGAGTCCTGTAATTCTTCGAAACCGAATAATTTATATGTACATTATATGTTATGTATTTATGTGTTAATTCTCTTCAGTGTGGCAAAGACAACACTTAATGGGGATTTTAGCTAGCTTCTTAACAAAGCCTGTTGCGAATTACCGTAGACCTGCAATTTACGTATTGTATTCGTTCTCAAATACAATTTAGGTAAATAAGATTGCAAAAAACTGTGATACGAATCATACGCAAGACATGTACAATACTTGCAAATAAACAAGTCATTTACATGAGAACAGCGTTTTAGAAAGAAAATATATTCTTATTATTGTTAAATCGGTATCAACACGAATCATCCCATAGGACTAATGATTATTTTTACATATATTCGCTACTATACATACCTAGATACCTACACATTTGAAACTACACATATTCGTAATGAAATGATATCTCAGAGTGTATTCAGCCAATGTAAACTAGGAGTCACTTAAATAAATTAGTCCCGACACTATGATATATGTAAGGTATGTTGCGCTTGACACAGATTTGTAGCTAATTGTATGCTAATTTGTTATCTATATAGAATATCAATGATTTTTGTAGGCACACATATGTACTCGCCGATTTTTTCCCGTTGTAATTTATATCTGTATTTTAATGCGACAATAAAACTGTTTGTCAATCCCATAAATAATAGTGTTCCTCTTTCCCCGTAGCTTCATTTACCCCACTTTACCTTTTATACATTTCTTTTAAAGACTTAATTGTAGGTCTCATAATGAAAATTAAGACTAAATTTTTCTTTATCAACGCTAAAAACTGATAAACTAATTGTTAAGAACTTAGAAGAATCCATCAGATATATCGGAGCGGTCAAGGTGGTCACAAATATCTGAACAACGCCTCGATTCTCACGGCGATAAAGAGCATGTTCAGATATTTTTGAGTACCTTGGCCGCTCTGATATTTGATGGTGACTGTACCAGATCTAAGCTAGTTTATCATAATTAATATTCTTGTCAAGTATTATTCTTATAAGATATATGTATGTAATGATAACATTTCAGTACGAGTATTTATATCACTTCCCCTTGTAACAAGCTCCCCCCCCACCCTATATATATTTATTTATTTAAATCTAAACCCCTATATGTACCTATTGAGCGAAAATCTAAACTTTAAAAATACCTATTCTTCTAACTGAAATTCCAATAAGAAAATTAAGACAATCTAAAATACCTACTCTTTAATCTATTAATACTAAAAAGATTTATATGAGAAAACTATAAAAATAAATAAGCTAATAAAGTTACTAACATGAAATAAGTAAGTTAACATCTTGAATTGGATCAGTAAATTGGCCAAATGATCGCTAGTGTGTATGTAGAACCCATGTTGTTACCGTTAATAGTAACCGAAATCCTTTTCGCAAATAGGAACGAGTTATGTATCTAATTACAGTAAATAACAACTAAATAAATAATAGTTAATAACGTCAAAGTCATATATAGGTCAGTATGTAAGAATAATCTATAGTAAGTCAAGTCAGTATGTCAGTTGTCAAAGTACCTAAACCTAATTAGAATGTCACTAATAATTAGAAATGTAAATTATGTAAACATATTTTGTTTTTGGGGTAAAGATACCGCTCCTCCTCCGCGGTAGATCCGTAGCCATCAGTCCAGTTGCTGGTCAGGCTCCCGCCCCACGCCTGCGAATGGTGTTTCAGTTCTGAAGGAACCTATAGTTCAGAAGGAACTAATAATGACTAGACATTTTTGTCCATATTGTCATTATATTGTGACATTTAATGAGAGGACATCAAAAGGGACCGTTAACACATCAAAATACTGGTAGTGATAACAGCAGTATTAGATCCACTCTGGTTCTCTAGTCTCTGTAATTTAGTAATAAAACTTTGGTATAATTTATTTGTTGATCAATGAAATAATTTCATCTAGACTATTATTTGTAGTCATTTGGATCCTCTTGGTACCAAAATTAACTACGATCTTGCTTCTGCCTCGATCAAGCCAAGATAAAACATTCACTGATATTTAATTTTAAATAACGTGATTAAAAGTAATATATAACCTTTATATTTTAAAGGTCGGTATTAAATTACAGATCCGTAGATAACAGTATGAAATCTAAATACTAGCTGCTATGAGAGAAGCAGGCTGCAATGTTTTTTTTAAATAACAATAAGCAAAATGATTCTAACGTTACCATTTAATATTGTGAGTTATTATTTTAATTGATCCCACAATATTTTAACTACCAGTAGAATAGCAAGGACCAAAATATATACAACGTCAGTTGTAAATGAGTCATGTTTGTCAACAAGAGTCATAGATAAATATATGTAATAATTTCCTAGCTATCCCCATCCCAAATTTATTCTAGCTAATTATACTTTAGTAAAACCCATGAAACCCCGGAATCAAATGCTCATTTAAAAACAAAAGCCATAAATAATTTCGTAAGTAAATACTCTAGCTATCTAAACATAATGTCTAATGGCTTAATTAACTATAACAATCCTATAAAATCCTAAGCCTATAAATGACACGTAGACCTAGCAGCTAAACTATCCATCTAATCTATCGAAACAATTGCAAACTAGGGATCCGGATCCCACATTTAAATTACTCGCGTAATCTCTCGGTGTGCAATGAGAGATCTCTATGCTACACTAACTAAGACGGATGAGGAGACTCCGATTAGACTAACACCCTATTTCCTCACGTGGTCAAGTCACTCACACTTGGGATTGGGACAGCGAGTGAGCTGACAAAGAAGGTGGAAAGGATAAATGGGTAAAGGAAATTGGAATGGACAGACAATCTGGCTGATTTAGAAAGTCTAGGTGACTACTCAAACCGTCCAGATCTCTGGAGCAGACGTCTCTCCTCGTAAACCGAGACAACTGGCGATGCTCAATCGCTAATTACTTATAAAAACCCAACACCTTTCAGGGAACTTGGACTGTTAAGTTACCCGTCCAAATCAACTGAAAGTCTAGCTCGACTATAGCTAGATCAGACTTGTTCTCTCTACACAAATAACTGACCCCGTAAAATTAATTAAAAGAAATCACAAACTAACTTTTGAACCACACTAAACAGTATTAAAACAACACTAATTAATTTAAGAAATAAATGATTAAACATTTAACACAAATAAATCCCAGAACAGAATGAATATTTAACACTAAAATGTACTCCCAACCCAACTAAATTTTATTGCTTTAAAACCAGAACTCCGTCAGTATATGTCAAATACTAACATTATTCAGGTCCGAAAACAACAAACTTTTAATTAATCAAAAACACAAAAATTTACGCTTATTAAATGAACTTCACTAAATAAATTTAAATAAAAACCCACAACAAAATACGTTGTTATTTTCCCAGATCAAACTTTATTAGTTTCATGAGAAACTAACAAAGTTCAATCCAGGTCATAACATAGGTATCCTAGATTAACCCAAAATACTAACACAGAGAACACGTCTAACTGTAACACCCAATTGAATCCGTAGCCCGAAGCCCCAGAATTAATGAATCAATGCCCAGCGTCCCCTGAAAACCCCTTTTAAAACCTCGGTAAGCTTCCCCTTCTACGCTATTTTGTCACCGCCTTCATAAACAAATCCCACCCTATACCAGTCTCCATACTAATTAGTAGAAATTATACCTTATGAACAAAACAAAATAAGATCTAATTTGACCTACTTATTGAGTTTGACCCAGTATTGTTTTTTCTACAAAGTCACAACTTCCTAAAACCGCCCATAACGATTACAGACCATAACACTAAACTAGACAGCAAATGCACATCTGTGTTGTACTATTATCCGTCTAAGCATTAGACATGTAACAAATATTCGCATTCGCATTCGCATTCGCGAATATTTGCATGTTTTTAGATATTCGCATTCGCATTCGCATTCGCACAATTGAATGCGAATATTTTGCGAATATTTTAGCAACTTATTTGTGCCGAAAATGGAAGAAAGTATCTCACTATCTACCGCTATGTCGGTTGGCTTACATTTAAAACCCTGCAATAGATAGATAGCGCTCTGCATGTGTATAGCGCTGTCTCGCTCGCGCACCGGTGCCGCATGCGGATCCGTCGCCAGTGTGATAATCGCCTAAGATACGCCGCCCGGTTATGAACTGCGTCAATAAAATGTTACCGCGATACAAGCAAAATGTGGTGAAATTACGAAATGTATGAAAACCCAAATATTCGCATTCGCATTCGCATTCGCGAATATTAATTACAAATATTCGCATTCGCATTCGCATTCGCGAATGTTCCAAAACCGACATTCGTTACATGTCTACTAAGCATACCCATTTTCTATACGTCTTCACTTGGGTCGTCTATATAAAAACTCTAGTCTGTGCCCACTTACGTTTTTTTCATTGCAATCCCTTTTTGTAACGCATGTGCACGTGTTTGTATTGTTGCATTTCTGTATTTAACTCTCTTGTATTACAGTTCTATTTGGTTTGGATTATTTTTAAAATTATTTCGTTTCGGAATTATAAAGTCGCTAATTTATAGGTAATAATTTAACATTTTTATTGACGTTTCTAAGTTTACTCTTGAATTTGCTAAGTGTGGCTTTTAAACAAATCATTAGGCTCTTGAGCTAAAAAAATTAGACGTGGTGTAGATTACAAACAAATTTATTACCGTGTGAAACTAATATGAGTTTTTTTTTTTAAAGTAGGTAAATAGTATTTGATTAATTTAAACCAATTATAAATAAATAAATATCAATGTAAGAATAATGAAACATGGCAGAGAGTGTCTGACTTGTTACAATCTTCCCCCAAAGTTTACTGAAGTTTAAATATATCAAGCATATATTTGCGGAAGTAAACTTTCAAAGAAAATAAATTAAAATAAAATCATAAATAATAAATTGCTAATGAAGTAGTAAATCTTTTTAACATTCTTTCCTTCTGCGTATGCCTTTTTTTTTTTGTTGCGGCTGGTGTGGTGTGTGTTTAAACCAAAATAAAGAATAAACATATCGATACCTTTGGGTTCAATTGGCGTAAAGGACATTTTGGCGAAAATGAGTTATATATACAGCTGTGTTCAGAATTTCAAGCGCTATCGTTCTGTATATTTAAAATTTCGATATCTCTTAAAAAGGTGCCTTTACGACCCAATTTTTATACTATGAGCTTGCAAAAACAGCTTATTTAAAGGGACGTAAATGACCAGTTAAAATTTACAGTTTAAAGATATAATCGTAAAGGAAGCCCCTAAACATAAATATTATCGTAAGTGACTTTCATCTCGTTTATCGTCCTTTAAGCCCTTCATTTTTTTTGCGTATTTTTCCAATCGTATGGGCTAGATGGGTGTAAAGGGCATGTTTTATTACGTTTGTCCTTTACGACCTGCTTTAAAATGATTTTGCCATAAGCGTAATGATGTCAACATGGTTGTAAAGGACTTTTCTAATATTTTGTGACCTTTACTGCTATAAAGGAGTTTATAAATTCCTAAATTGACAGAATTAACATGGATGTAAAGGTGTATAATGTTAAATAAGTAGTTTCATGTGACCTTTATCACTATAATATAATGTTTGACCTTCAAATTAGTAAACATTTCCGCTCAGTGCAAATGTAAACTAACGGTGTAAAGGACACTTATCATGAATACAGTTAAGTTTTGTAGGAAAACACGTCCTTTATATGTTTTTATTAATTACCAGATTATTAAGGGCACGTGAGTGTTATTAGGTATTTGTTTGTATTTTAATGAGAGAAGTTAAATTGAACGTGTTATAAATCTAATAATTGTTTGAAAATAAATAATCGGTTCTGTTAAAATGTAATATTATCACCAATTATCAATATTTTATCGTTTTAATTCATAGCATAAACATCAGTTACAATTTAAATTAACATAATAAAATTAACTACTGCTCTAGTTACACCGAACTGTTACCAATTTCGTCGGCTAAGTATAAGATCTAAAAAATCATTGCGATCAAGCTACACTATGTACACGCCGTTTTCATTCACTACATTACCTTTTTAATAAAAAGTAAGATATGGATGAAGATATGTTTCCTTTAGAAAAGAGGGTACACTGGGTTGAAGGCTAAAGAGACAAGAGGGTCCCCCCGTCGTCAACATATTGCATCAATTTAGAGCTCTCTGGCGACCTTACTCACCGACAGGAACACAACCTACGTGAGGTGGAGGTACTTTCCCAGTCGGGCTCTGCTCCAGATTTGAGCAACATGATATTCGCAAATCTGTGCCCTACCACACAAAACTAGATGACATTCGCAGTGCCCATGCCCCTCTTTTAGATGCAAGTAGTCTAAGGACGTACCCGGTCGAAAACTAAACGTGACAGGTTTGAAACGTATCCGGATAGGACGTTATGATAGGTTTGGTTTTAATTTATTCATATAATTGTCTCGTATATTCTTTAATTATAATAGAAATTATATTTTTTTATTGTGTGAAATTGGAAATTATAGGCGTTAAATGAAATATTTTGCGCCTTAGCTAAAGTTAACCCTCTTTTCACTTGAGACTCTAGAGACACAGAAATTTCTAAGTACCTATAGAAGAGTTAATAATTGCTTTCAAATTAAAATCTCTTTGTTTTTTTCAATTTGAAATATTGGAATAATATTATTAGTATTATATTTACAGTAATTTTACCCAATAAGTAAACGTCCTAATTCTTGATATCCTAATAGTAATCATCTTCCGATCTGTTACTTCCTTTGTTATGACTTAAGGCATCTTTCCCTTGTTATGACTTAAGGTATCTTTCCCTTGTTAAGACTTAACATTTTCTCGACTTATCGGGTTTGACCGCTAAACCCTCGATTTACTTTATCTTCATTACCGGAATATATTAGCTACAAACTATGTTCACCAAAGATGTTCATATCATAGCACCCTTCATTAGGTTTTGCACACGAGTCGAAGTGGTTTACCAGGGCGTGGCCGCTGCACACACAACAGCTACTACGAGCTACAAGTAAACATATTATGAGGTGTTGCAGACCAGGCAGCAGCCGTCTCCTGCTTGCGGGTCAACCGACGGCTTTGTAAAGGTACTATGTACTGCTGAACATCCCAATACGCCCCAACGGTACCGTATAGCATTTGAACGTTGGGATAATATGGCGCTGCAGCAGTCGGAATGGCGATGAATGAATGAATATTAGCTAGTTTTTGAGCAAGCTATTCAGTTCTATTTCATAACTGATTAAAAATATTGCGTTTTCTATATTATAAATGTAATCCGGATGTACCTAATCAAATCAGCCACGTTTTGATACACTTTTCAGGCTTCCTAAGAGTAAACTAAGCTAAATACAGTTAACGTGTGTACTGTCACCGGTAATTATACGCCCCAAATTTAGGGTAAAATAATCTAAGATCGTTACTAACGCCCCGAATTTGGAGTAAAATAATCTAGGACCGTCACTTACGACCCCATCATTTTTAAATTATCATAAATTTCATGGGCATAAAGGACACTCATAGCGTTTTTAACCAATTGTAAAGGACATTAACTTCTAAAGTATTTAGTTTATGGATAGGATTCCTAATTCAGATTAGAGATACCAACAATTTGAGTACTTTTCTAATACACATCAAAGATATAGCTCGATAAACAAAAAAGATATTATCAACATTGAAAAAAAAACTCTGTTTTTTGCGTCTCCTGAAAACCAGCATTTTGTCCTTTACGCCAATTGAACCCAAAGGTATCGAATTATCTGAAAGAGCAAATTTCCAAATTCAGTATGTTAAAAATAAACAATCAAAGACTCTACAAGTTAATCTTGCCTCAACAAGAAAACAGAAGTTGTGCTTCTCTTCTATCGACCCTAGTGGTACATACGAGAGCTTCCGACCCAGACTTGCATCTGCCTCTGTCGCCCGAGAGAGGATTCAAACGTATCTCTACTTAAGACAAGATTGAAACCATTTAACCAAGATTGATTGTCAATCAAGGGCATAAAATCTTTAAAAGATTTATTTTGAACACCGAAACTTAGAACTTCCTCCTCAAATAGCTATACCCAGTTTGGCGCATGTTACAACATTAACATGACGTTAAGCAAAAGATTAAGCGACTCTTAACCTTTAATTAATAAAAAAAAGATACATTAATGTTACTTTCTATTTTGAAAGTAGAAAAGAAAAGATAAATACTATATAGTACTTTCCAATAGAAAAATATGACTAAATCGTTAAATCGATTCGAAATGAGTCATATAATAAATCATTTTTGAATTTATTCAAAACTCACTTCATAACAGTTATATTTTTCATTTTAAAGAAGGCACTATGACGCCACATTAATGTTGAGTGTAGATTCAGTATGGTTTTGTTGTGTGTAGTACGGAAATTACATGGCGGCAGTTAATCAATCTGCTAAATGTGCTCTTTTTTTTTTGACGAGCTTAACCTAACTCCAAATCAACCATGTTACCTCCTTTGTGTAGTGTGATGTTCCAGAAAGAACGCAAAAAAGTGTTCTATATCAGTCTTGTCGTCTCCCCGGGGCCCTTGACTCTATGAAACTATTCACTCATCTGCTTTCAAATTTACTCACATAACGAAATAAATTATATTCATCATTTTTCTTTCATCTTCAATCTCATTTTCACACTTCCCCAAAGATAAAACAAAACTTTTACTAGTAAAATAACAATAACTACATAGAATATAGAATGCTTTTTTTTTTCGTATAGAATGAACACTGTTAACAAACATACGCTTAACACATTCAAAATTCAGTTTTAATAAAGAAAAATAAAAACTGAATCTATCCATAATACAACATTTCATGTCAACAAAATCATCATTTATCTTACCCTTACCTAGCGTAAATAAAATGAAAATAATTTTTTTACGAATATATTTATGAAGAGCTTAATAAAATATTTATAAACCTTGTTATTTTTAAGAACGCAGATTTATAATTCAAGAAACGTAAATAATAATCAAAAATATCCAAATTCCATAATATAAAATCGATAAACATACATTTTTGTTTTAGAATATATTTTTTTTTTTAATCTGGAAATAGTACTCATTCAAACACAAATTTTATCTTATTGATTTAAATGACAAAATCGAAAAAAAAAAAAAAAAAAAAAAAGTTCGATGGATTTTTTTTTTTCATTTCCGTTCGAAACTCGCGCAATGCGTAGTGGAAATATAAGTATCTAGTGAAGTGGATTTATTGTTATCTTGTGAAATTGTTACGAAAACTTGTATTGGATTGTGGGCGCAAAATCATGTAAGTATTTATTTAATTCTTAATAATATTACCTATATTTTTTTTTTATACATCTACATTTGAGCAAAACTACAATAAGACTAATATTTCCTGACCAAATGACAACAGTTTGCAGAAGGGTAACTTCTAACTACGATTGGCAAGGTACAAATATTTGACAGCTCGCAATGATTGAAAGAGGTAATTAACTATATGAACTAAACGCTTCTTTTAATTTATTAAAAATATTTATAACTTTCAGTAATAATTTTTATTTTATTTTTATAATCTAATTTTAAATAATAATTAAGATATTGAATAAGGCCGCCATCACACCCCTCCAAAAACAATGAACGCACAATTATCCATAAAGAGAAATATATAAAATGAAACATTTAAATTGACTCTCATAAACAATTGTGTAGGAATAGGATAGAGTCACCTTGACTTGTGCTTTGTTTACTGTTTTTGAGCCTTACCCTAGCCTCCTTCTCGATATAATGCAAGGGACTCTGCAGGTGAATGGGTTCCATATTGGTTCTCCCCATTTTTTTTTTGTTTTATTTCTTAAAAAACTATTACAAAACTTACATATTAAATACATGTTTTTTTTTTAGTATGTATTAATTAACAATATTAAGACATGCAGAAATTAACTTCAAAAATATTACGTAATAATTTTAATAACTAGTTGTATACAGCTATAATACCTATTTAAATTAAAACTAAAATTCTCTTATTATACTAATAATTGATACAAAACAAAGACAAATATATGTGCCTTATATAATATTACATAATTGTGATTTTAATGTCTATTTTATGTCATAGAAACAATGTATTCATATGCTAATATTCCCTTATTACGTTGATTAACTCACTTATATAAACTAAAAATGAATACAAAATAGAAATGCCAAATAGCATGTCATAATTTTACTTTAGTTACACATATTTTATAAAAGTATTTTACTTAATACGAGTAATATATTCTTAAAGTTTAATGCAGATCTATAATGTATATTTTATATGGTATAAACCCGAATCAGCCTCAAATTAAGTATTTGTTTGCTGATAATATTTGGATAAATGTATGGCATTAAATTTTCCTCTAATTTCTCCTGTTTTAGGATCTGTTAAAACATATACATTATTAAATGGTATCGCAGAAATTACATATGGACCTTCATACAAAGCCTCGAATTTTTTCGTAATTTTATTTTTAGCGTCGGATTTATTAAGTTTCTTTATCTTTACTAAATCCCCTAATTGAAATTGGATAAGTCGATAACGTTGATTGAATTTCAACTGACGCACTTGGCTGGCTTTCTTTAAATTTTCTTTTACCTTTTGTCTTACTTGCATAACATCTAATGTTTGCGTTTTATTGATTGCATTATCAAATGTTAATATTGTTGAATGTCCATACAATATTTCACAAGGAGTAAAACCTGTACTACTGTGATAAGTATTGTTATATAATTCCTCTAATTGCGGTAACAATGCTACCCATCCACGATGATTGGTTTTGCAATATTGTCTAAACAAACGCCCAATTTCACGATTTACTCTCTCAACTGTGTTTGCTCTTGGATTTCTAACAGTAGAATATATGACCTTGATATTTTCGTCTTCCATATTATCTTTCCAAAGTTTCGAAGAAAATTGAGATCCGTTATCTGACATAATTACTTTAGGTTTAATTATGTTAAAAAATTTGCGCATTTTTCCTAATACCGAACTGGCTGTAGCTTTTCTTAATTCATAGAATTTTACAAATTTACTAAATGTATCCTGTACGACTAATATGTAATTCATACCAAATTGTCCAGTTGGCAATGGACCATATAAATCTACCATTACCATATCACCAATATCTTGGGTCACTATAGACTGACAAGGACCTACTCGTTTTACTGTATCGCTTTTAGTAAGTTGACAATCATGACATGCTCGAATTATTCGTTTAACTAAAGGTGTTATTCCTTTCCAATAAAATCGATCTTTTATATATTTTATCACTTTATACATGCCTTGATGTCCCATTTCTTCATGAATCTGTAAAATTAACTCTACTCTTAACACTTCTGGCAAATAAATTACCCTGTTTATTGATATTTCTGGCTTAAAATATAATATATTATTTTCTATGCTACAGCGTTGTTCTATACGTGATAATGTACTTGGATCGGTATTATCATTCAAACGTTTCATAATTTGACTAATTTCTGTATCAACCTGCTGCAGTTTAGATATGTCTTTTAGTTTTGAAATAAGATTTTTATTCTCCTTGCCTATATATAATATTTCAGGAAGCTTGATTTTTTCATCCTGAAATAAATCTCCTTCAGGTGGATATCTAGATAAAATGTCAGCAATAACATTTTGTGTTCCTTTAATATGTCTAAATTCATAATTGAATTGTTCTAAATAATTAATCCATCTAGTGATTTTTGCGTTATATAATTTCCAATTTTTCACAAACAATAAAGCTTTATGATCCGTTTGAATGACTACCTTAGAGCCTCTAAAATAAGTTTCAAATTTCTGTAAACAGCAAATAACTGAATAAAATTCCTGTTCTGTTACTGTCCAATTCAGCTGTGCTCCCCTTAATGCTTTGCTATGAAAACCTAATATTTTCATTTCACCTTTTTCGTCTAATTGGTACAAAACCCCTGCTAAACCTATCGCGGAACTGTCCGTTTGTAAATAAAAAGGTTGACTAAAATCAGGATGATGTAATTGCGTCACATTAATAAATTTAGATTTTAAATCCTCAAAAGCCTGTTGTTGTTATAAGCCCCAGTTCCATGACACGCTCTTTTTTAATAACTCGCATAATGGTTGTATATATTTACTATAATTTGGAACAAATCGCCTATAAAAATTACATAGTCCAAGGAAAGCTCTCAATTGCTTAATTTTCTTAGGAACTGGAAAATTTTGAATTGCCTTTATCTTCTCCGGGTCAGTTTTGAGTCCTTCTGTTGAAATTATATAACCAAGCATATTAACCTCTTTACATAAAAATTTACATTTTTCAATATTACAAGTCAGCCCTGCTTTCTCTAATTTTCCTAACACTATATCTATATGCTCTAAGTGTTGTTGGAGAGATCCAGTAGTTATGATTGCTAAATCATCAAGATAATTGACACAAAAGTCACGTACTTCATGTCCTAAAATACAGTCCATTGCCCTACTGAAACTACCAACGGATGTTTTCAATCCCTGTGGTAATACATTATAAACATATGATTTACCATTGAAGCTGAAACCGGTATACTTTCTACTATCTTCTGTAATAGGTATTTGAAAATAAGCATTGTTGAGGTCAATAATACTTATAAAGTTTGTACCATGGAATGAGTTCATTACGTCTAATTGCATAGTAGGTTTTTCAGTTTCAGCTACCATGTGTTTATTTATTTCACGGGCATCTAGAAGAACCCTAATTGAGCCATCTTTTTTCAGTGTAAAGGTTAAAGGCGAACAGTATGGTGTTGATGTTCGACTGATAATACCCTGTTGTTCCATTTCGCGCAATTTTTCCTCTATTTTATTTCTATAGGCATATGGAACCGGATATGATCTTTTTACTATAGGAATTTCATTTTGCATTTTAATTTCGTGAGCATAACAATTTGCTTTGCCTAAATTATTGCTAAACAGGTTTTCATATTTATTTAGTACCCTATCCAAGCTCTCTTTATCTGTATTATTTAATACTAAACCCGTTTTATATTTGTCTGCATCGACTCTTATCTGACTAACACCTAATGTTAATTGATTTTGATTATCAGACACTAAAGTTTCATTTTCGTGCTCATGAAATCGATATACCTCTTTTCTACCATTCTGTTTGATTATTAATCCACTATTACGTTTATCTAAGTTAATCGTTATTTCATTTTCCTTCATCCAGTCAAATCCTAAAATCAGAGTACTACTTAGCCCTGGAATTATAAGAAAAGCTACATCTTTTTCATAATTACCCATTCTAAGTGGCAAAAGAGCTATATTTCGAATTTCAACAGATTTTGCTGATGTTAAAGCTGTTTTTATTTGAAATGGTTTAATTTTCATGACTGGAATATTTGAATGTTTTGACGATATTGTTTTCCAAAATTCCTCAGAAATACAAGTAATATCACTGCCTGTATCTAATAATGCAATTATATCAAATTCATATAGTTGTATTAACAATTCAGATTTAAAAGTACGTTTTGTTTCGGATTCCGTTGATTCTTCCTCAAATACTGATTTTACTGTCGTATTTTCTACATCTATCGAGTTTTGCTCTACTTTTAGTTTTAATACTTCTATTAACCGATTTACTAAGTCCAATTCTTTTTCAGAATACTGCTTATATCCAAAACCCTCATACTCATGTCGATCTAATAATTTTCCTTGTATGGGAACTTTAATACCGTTATTTGTTTTGCCTAAGCCTTGACCTGGTTTCCAACCCATTTTATACATCATTTCTAGAATTTTGTTCCCTAACTTTGAGACTGATTCGGGAACCTTATCAGTCCTATCTAGTTTAAATCTACAGATTCTATGACCTGTTCAACTGAATTCACAATTTTGTTGTTCTTGTTCACTGTTTCAACCGGTTTTTGCCAATTTTTATAAGCTTGTTGATATTCTTTCTTCTTTTTCTCCATGTTACGCTGTACAGCTCCGGATGTAGAAGGACTATTATTATAAACATGAGCTTCTTGTTTATTAATATCGTCCATACTCCTTAGAAATTCAGCCATCTCTATTATAGTGGTAATATTTGATGTCGCCCACACCTGCTGAATGTATTTAGGATAGTGCCGTATAATATCAGCTACTAATTGTTTCTCTGGTATTTTATAAGTCAACATTTTTGAACGCCCCGTGAGCTTGAGAAAATGGTTCAACATTGATGAAGATTCTGTGCGGTTCCAGGTCCCTTGTACTATTTCCCTGCGAAGTCGATTTTCTTCATTTTCACCCCAGTAATTTGTAAGAAAATCCTTTTTAAAATCTTCAATTGTCTTCCATCTTTCTTGGTACACCCTTGCCCAATCGCGAGCATCCTCTGTTAAACATTCTTGTATTATATCTAATACATTAGTTTTCTTATTGGTTTTCTTAAGATAATTCTCTAAATCTTCCAAAAATACCATTGGCTGCGCAGTCGACTTCCCATTGAAACGAGGTTTTTCATAACTGACGTTTTGAAAGTTATATATGACATTTCCTGTTGACACTTCTAACTCCTTTTCATGATTAATATCCTGTGATTCTAATGTATCATTCTCTACTATTCCACTACTTTCAATTGGTTGGTCGTTTTCAACATTCATGGTTCTCACAGTTTTTAATTCTTCGCTCAATGAATCTACCTTTGTCGTTAGAGATCCAATAGATCGTTTGAACATAGACATCATTGCTCCCAATTCTGTATTTTTCTTCAATCTTCGAACAACTAATTTCCTACGTTTAACAATCGGCAAAGCAGGCTCTTGTTGTTTTCTTCTTATTGGAGTTGTAGAACTCTCTTCAACTGTAGTAGGCTGAGAAACTTCTTGTGTAATTGCACGTTTTTTACGTAGCCCTGGTCGCACCATTTTTTTTTTTGTTTTATTTATACACTTTTTTTTTCACTATTTCACTTGTTAATCACAACACACTTAATCACACTTTTGTATTTTTGTTCGTTTTATATATATTTGTATATTTTTTTTATCTGTAATAAATACATATTTTAAATCGCGATAGAAAATATTTATTTATTTATTTGTTTTAAATTAATATTTTGAGTAATTAAGATATTGTTTTAACAACAACATCATAATTTCTTAAAGCCGAAAAACTCAAATGTATGAACGACGATCCAACTACACTCATTCTACCGATGCCAAGTAAGTATACTAAATGAACGAACGAAAAGTAATAAAAATATAAACATACTCATAATACTCATATCGACAAATCTAAACTACCATATTAAAATAAGTATTCTAGGATTGGAACCCAGACTATTTTTCAATTAATTTAAAACATGTACAAATGCAAACAACTGTCTAAAATTTTACATTAACTAATTAAAATTATCATTTTTAAATAGCTGATACACGACTCAAAAAATAGCAAACATAGGAATCCTAATAAGAAGCTGAGATGAAAATAACTTTCAAATATATATATATATTTTTTTTATACTGTTTACCTACTTTATACGCAAAGCAATTTAATAATTATTCTCAAAACTACGACTATAATTTTCACTAAAAAAGGTATATTTTATAGTGACATATAAAAAAGTATCTAGCAATACAGGATGTCTAATGCCTGGAAGGCCTACGGTACTTTCGATAATGGTGATTCTTTTACAGCCAACTCCCCAGGCTCAGGGTAATTGATTAAGGGCTTGAAGGTGTCTTCGCCACTGTAAAAGAATCCTATAAACTATTTTCCTAATATTAATATGCAATTTTTGTACTTCCCCCAATATGTACAACTTTAATGATTTTAGCTATATTCTATCAATTAACCTGAAAAGCCTACGGTACAATCAGATATATTATGGTGATTCTCTTACAGCCAACTCCCCAGGCTCAGGGTAATTGATTAAGGGCTTGAAGGTGTCTTCGCCACTGTAAAAGAATCTTATAAACTATTTTCCTAATATTAATATACAATTTTTGTACTTCCCCCAATATATACAACTTTAATAATTTTAGTTATATTCTATCAATTTTTTAATCATCTAACCTTAATAAAATATAACTGACTTGGCATCGATATCCTAAGTAGCTAAGAAAACCGTCATTATAACTTCAATGGTTATCTATCATACCATTATACTTTATAATACCTAAAGATACAAAAAACTCCGTTCCTTAATATGCTATCCGTTTTCACAACAACAATTGTGTTGCTATATTAGATTCTCAATACAAATCAAATATAACAACAACTTTGATCCAAAACAAGATATGTAACTTGAAATTCTAATTGAAACTAAAACAAAATTGAATGTAATTAAAATACTGAAATTAATAATCCTGGTCAAAATTAATAACTCGAATCCAATTGATTATATCCTGATAGAAATAAATGATTTATATTCTGGTCAAAATAAATTAACTATATCCTGGTCAATATAAATTAATTTTATTATATCCTGGTCACTATAAATTAATTTTATTATATCCTGGTCAAAATAATTAATTATATCCTGGTCACGGCACCAATTGTAACAAGCTCCCCCCCCACCCTATATATATTTATTTATTTAAATCTAAACCCCTATATGTACCTATTGAGCGAAAATCTAAACTTTAAAAATACCTATTCTTCTAACTGAAATTCCAATAAGAAAATTAAGACAATCTAAAATACCTACTCTTTAATCTATTAATACTAAAAAGATTTATATGAGAAAACGATAAAAATAAATAAGCTAATAAAGTTACTAACATGAAATAAGTAAGTTAACATCTTGAATTGGATCAGTAAATTGGCCAAATGATCGCTAGTGTGTATGTAGAACCCATGTTGTTACCGTTAATAGTAACCGAAATCCTTTTCGCAAATAGGAACGAGTTATGTATCTAATTACAGTAAATAACAACTAAATAAATAATAGTTAATAACGTCAAAGTCATATATAGGTCAGTATGTAAGAATAATCTATAGTAAGTCAAGTCAGTATGTCAGTTGTCAAAGTACCTAAACCTAATTAGAATGTCACTAATAATTAGAAATGTAAATTATGTAAACATATTTTGTTTTTGGGGTAAAGATACCGCTCCTCCTCCGCGGTAGATCCGTAGCCATCAGTCCAGTTGCTGGTCAGGCTCCCGCCCCACGCCTGCGAATGGTGTTTCAGTTCTGAAGGAACCTATAGTTCAGAAGGAACTAATAATGACTAGACATTTTTGTCCATATTGTCATTATATTGTGACATTTAATGAGAGGACATCAAAAGGGACCGTTAACACATCAAAATACTGGTAGTGATAACAGCAGTATTAGATCCACTCTGGTTCTCTAGTCTCTGTAATTTAGTAATAAAACTTTGGTATAATTTATTTGTTGATCAATGAAATAATTTCATCTAGACTATTATTTGTAGTCATTTGGATCCTCTTGGTACCAAAATTAACTACGATCTTGCTTCTGCCTCGATCAAGCCAAGATAAAACATTCACTGATATTTAATTTTAAATAACGTGATTAAAAGTAATATATAACCTTTATATTTTAAAGGTCGGTATTAAATTACAGATCCGTAGATAACAGTATGAAATCTAAATACTAGCTGCTATGAGAGAAGCAGGCTGCAATGTTTTTTTTAAATAACAATAAGCAAAATGATTCTAACGTTACCATTTAATATTGTGAGTTATTATTTTAATTGATCCCACAATATTTTAACTACCAGTAGAATAGCAAGGACCAAAATATATACAACGTCAGTTGTAAATGAGTCATGTTTGTCAACAAGAGTCATAGATAAATATATGTAATAATTTCCTAGCTATCCCCATCCCAAATTTATTCTAGCTAATTATACTTTAGTAAAACCCATGAAACCCCGGAATCAAATGCTCATTTAAAAACAAAAGCCATAAATAATTTCGTAAGTAAATACTCTAGCTATCTAAACATAATGTCTAATGGCTTAATTAACTATAACAATCCTATAAAATCCTAAGCCTATAAATGACACGTAGACCTAGCAGCTAAACTATCCATCTAATCTATCGAAACAATTGCAAACTAGGGATCCGGATCCCACATTTAAATTACTCGCGTAATCTCTCGGTGTGCAATGAGAGATCTCTATGCTACACTAACTAAGACGGATGAGGAGACTCCGATTAGACTAACACCCTATTTCCTCACGTGGTCAAGTCACTCACACTTGGGATTGGGACAGCGAGTGAGCTGACAAAGAAGGTGGAAAGGATAAATGGGTAAAGGAAATTGGAATGGACAGACAATCTGGCTGATTTAGAAAGTCTAGGTGACTACTCAAACCGTCCAGATCTCTGGAGCAGACGTCTCTCCTCGTAAACCGAGACAACTGGCGATGCTCAATCGCTAATTACTTATAAAAACCCAACACCTTTCAGGGAACTTGGACTGTTAGTTGACACCGTTAAGTTACCCGTCCAAATCAACTGAAAGTCTAGCTCGACTATAGCTAGATCAGACTTGTTCTCTCTACACAAATAACTGACCCCGTAAAATTAATTAAAAGAAATCACAAACTAACTTTTGAACCACACTAAACAGTATTAAAACAACACTAATTAATTTAAGAAATAAATGATTAAACATTTAACACAAATAAATCCCAGAACAGAATGAATATTTAACACTAAAATGTACTCCCAACCCAACTAAATTTTATTGCTTTAAAACCAGAACTCCGTCAGTATATGTCAAATACTAACATTATTCAGGTCCGAAAACAACAAACTTTTAATTAATCAAAAACACAAAAATTTACGCTTATTAAATGAACTTCACTAAATAAATTTAAATAAAAACCCACAACAAAATACGTTGTTATTTTCCCAGATCAAACTTTATTAGTTTCATGAGAAACTAACAAAGTTCAATCCAGGTCATAACATAGGTATCCTAGATTAACCCAAAATACTAACACAGAGAACACGTCTAACTGTAACACCCAATTGAATCCGTAGCCCGAAGCCCCAGAATTAATGAATCAATGCCCAGCGTCCCCTGAAAACCCCTTTTAAAACCTCGGTAAGCTTCCCCTTCTACGCTATTTTGTCACCGCCTTCATAAACAAATCCCACCCTATACCAGTCTCCATACTAATTAGTAGAAATTATACCTTATGAACAAAACAAAATAAGATCTAATTTGACCTACTTATTGAGTTTGACCCAGTATTGTTTTTTCTACAAAGTCACAACTTCCTAAAACCGCCCATAACGATTACAGACCATAACACTAAACTAGACAGCAAATGCACATCTGTGTTGTACTATTATCCGTCTAAGCATACCCATTTTCTATACGTCTTCACTTGGGTCGTCTATATAAAAACTCTAGTCTGTGCCCACTTACGTTTTTTTCATTGCAATCCCTTTTTGTAACGCATGTGCACGTGTTTGTATTGTTGCATTTCTGTATTTAACTCTCTTGTATTACAGTTCTATTTGGTTTGGATTATTTTTAAAATTATTTCGTTTCGGAATTATAAAGTCGCTAATTTATAGGTAATAATTTAACATTTTTATTGACGTTTCTAAGTTTACTCTTGAATTTGCTAAGTGTGGCTTTTAAACAAATCATTAGGCTCTTGAGCTAAAAAAATTAGACGTGGTGTAGATTACAAACAAATTTATTACCGTGTGAAACTAATATGAGTTTTTTTTTTTAAAGTAGGTAAATAGTATTTGATTAATTTAAACCAATTATAAATAAATAAATATCAATGTAAGAATAATGAAACATGGCAGAGAGTGTCTGACTTGTTACACCCTCATCTTTATATCTTTATTTGATGAATTTCTTTCATTGGTCAATCAAAGATAACCCTTATTACGATGCTTTAAGGTTCTTAGGAAATGTGTTATAATACCAACTTGCAATATATCACTCACCCTCTTCCTAAATAGTTAATCTGCAGTTCAATCTTAAGAACAGAGTTCCATCTCTCGAATAAATTGACTATCTGCCTCTCTAGTCTCTATTACACCTGATTATTGTAAAATGCGAATTTAAATTTTTTCTTTGCTACAGTGAGCCAAAATACCGCCATTATAAAAGTTATTTAGTCTGATTTATTTACAAATGGCTATGTTTGTTATTTATTTACTTACAGACTACTATAATAACATTAAAAACATAAATTATCTTGTGTTATACAGGGTGTAACAAAAATAATGGTGATCCGTTTAAGGGCATAATTGGTATCGTATTACGAGTACGAAAAAGTGAGACAAAAATGATTGGTTGCGAAATTTTTTTTTGTATGGGACACGTCGTCCCAGCTGGCCAACCCTCCATACAAAACCATTTTTTCTTAGCTACATCAAATCTTCAACATGTGTAAAATGTGAAAAAAAAAAGATTGTAGATAAATAAAAAAAATGCATAAAGATTTCGTATGCTCCTCTCCATTCCTTTTTGTCATGAGCACGAGAACATTGAACTCAAGTTCATTAAGATAAAAGCTCTCAAACTTCCGGGCCCACTTCCGTATGCCGAAAGTTCGGCAGCTGTTCCACCGACAGCGGAAGCTTAAAAAGCTTCAACAGCTGTGGCACTTCAACCAAGAACTCAAGTTTTTGTAAACTGTATTGCAAAGAAATAAGAGCTATTTTACCTTTTGATTATAGTACAGTCGACGTCCAAGATATGTTTACACTTTTGCTCCTTACTGCTTTGTGATAAGGTGCAAAAGTGTAAACATATCTTTGACGTCAACAGTAAAAGTGTGTGTATGTGACAGATATTGAGCTAAGATTTTAATTACTTAAATACCTCTTGAAATTTGATGATTAAGTTTACAACATCCGTTGAGAGGGTGGATTTATACCGGTGTTGTGTTTGTACCATCTGTCTATTCTGACAAAAAAATGTTTATAAATAAAAATAGGACTCATTTCATTACATTTAAAACTTGCATTTGTACAGTCAGCAACAGAAGTAGCTTAAGCGGGTGATAATTTTTATCTTGACACGGCTTTGTTAGTGTGTGTGTTTGTGTGTGTGTGTGTTTTTCGAACTTAACCCGCTACTGCTAACATAAAGAACAACTGAAATAGTATTTTTAATTTAGACACCTCCTGCCGTTCATGTACCACTGTATGGCAAGAACGACTGCTCAGACTGTCTTGAATTACAAATACTACTTTACATTATGACTGCTCTTGATGGGCCATCATAGGGACGCAGCTATACGACGGAACGAGATTGCAATATCGTTAGCTCCCTCCAACGGATAGCTGCGTCCCTATGATGGCCCATCATGTAGAGGAGCCTTTTCATTTATACACAACCAGATGCGTAACGCTACAAAGCGTCTTGGCCTTTAAATGTCACGGCATGTAAGCATAGGTATAGTTCAAAATCTGTAAGAATGAACTTTTGACACATCGCAACACCCGTAGAACGTAAACGCGCAAGACACTTTGAAATAATTAACTAAATCCTATAACGATATTAAAGCTTGTCTTGTATGTAAACCTAATATTTCACTTTTCATAAACATAGCTTATTGAATGTTAAATTTTTTCATATCTTAGTTATTAATTTTTTTATAATAACAATTTAGCATGCAAACAGTTACGGTCTACGTCTTTTTGTTTTTAAATTTAGTGTTGTGACCATGTCTGCTGTTCCAATTCATATAACATTTTCGTAAGTCGTTAAAAATCGATTATGTAATCAATATTGCCCTAATATATAATAATAAATAAAAACAAAAACTAAATGAAAATAAAGTGTAGTACTATGTTAAAAATAGAACATCATAAAACTTTCTTATCATATTGTATTAATTATGGAAATATTATTATGTCATACATAATTAGTAGATAACAATTATTAATTTGAGAATATATAGGCATATAACGAGAAAAAATCGGTTCTAGTAAAATCGATTCGAACGATTCATTAATAATCGCTAAATTTGACAAACGATACGTCTTAGCCTCATCACTAATGACGTCAAGACTCAAGTGTCAAAAGTTCATTCTTACAGATTTTGAACTGTAGTTATACTTTTTGTTATTCTCATATTGCCTACCCTTACACGCAAGTTTTATATACTACGGGGGCCATGGTGCAGACTGTAATGTTTTTCTTGTAGGAAAGTGCCCCCTGAACGAAATCCTGGATCCGCGCCAGCTCTCTACTGACATTTGGGCGCATTAAGATCCTTGCCTAGCTTCTTTGTAAAAAGTAGATAAATGCTTAAATTAAAATAACTAAATGACCAAACGAATCGACTTTCCAATTTCACTAAAACCAAACCAATTAAAGCTGTCGTCCTACGCATCGATTGTTTCTAATTTCCCTAGAAAAGAACAGGTCACCTTCTAAAAGGTCGAAGTACCACTCCGTCAGAAATCGATACAGTTCATTGCCCGTGAAGTGACCAGTGTGGATACACGAAACAGTTTATAAGACGATTCATGTGTTTGCACAGTCGTCATCAGATATATCGGAGCGGCCGAGGTACTCAAAAATATCTGAGGGTGTACTTTATCGCCTGGAGAATAACGGCGTTGTTCAGATATTTGTGACCACCTTGGCCGCTCCGATATATCTGATGACGACTGCACAAAGAAGTTATAGGGCTGTTAGTATTTACGTTGTAATATCCATGGAAACGAAATGATGCGAATCGCCTAAAGGCTCTTTATTACCGGATTACACATTATTTTATAACTTATCAGGAACATTCACTAGGAAAGTTAAAAAAAATGTCTTTTTGACAAAAATATTTAAAAAAAATCTTTCGCAAGCGACTTTGGTAGCTCCTTCAGAATAAACAATGTTATATTTAAGTATTAATTCAGTGTGTTAAGAACTATATTCCTCTGCACTATCGTGTTACCTTCAGCAATCTGTAGCTAGTATTTAATTGACTGACGAAGTTCATACGGGCATGGCATAGTTACCTGAAACGAAACATATTGTTAGTGAAATCATTTCTAATTAATGAGTAACATGAAACAGTCATCCGCAAGTAGCTAAGCGGAGAAATATTCAAAATGATTTTTGGCACGAGTTTCTTTATTGCTAAGGATAAGAGCGTGATGGCCATTTTGAACACCTTACACGCTAAGATAGTTGCTGCTAATTTACTAAATTACCAGCTCGGTCATAATGGACCAAATTAAAGCTTAACTTTTGGAGTTTGACACATTTGGTCGTTGGAATGCACCTATTTTTGAAAATTCGGTATGTCAAACATATAGCGTTAGGTCAGGTCGATATATATTGAGTTTTTTTGTCAAAATCTTTGAAATTCTATATAATTTTATGTGTTCGATAAAGTTCATCAAATACGTTATATTCTAGCGTCAGCCTTTCCTAGATATCGTAAATTTATAATACAAAGCAGATCGTATAGAGTAATTAGAGTAAGAGCAACAGTCCATCTTGCCTCGAAGTTTCTCTTACCCGACTTCCAGCGTTCCTATTGCAACTTTTTCTCTTTCTATTGACAATTCACGTATTGCCACAAATTATTTGTTATCGACTAACTTTCACTTCACACGAAAGTGAAACAATACCAAATGTCAATCCAATTACCTAATCTCCATACTAAATGTCACAAAGCTAAATGTACGGCCGCACACGTTTTTCACGTGCTGTACTGTGGGAAACTTGCGGTTGAATTTCGCGATTACTCGACTAAAGAAAAACGTATGGTTGCAATTGTTTGACGCAATTTAATCATGCTAATGCTATTATTGTACAGTCCTACAATTTTTACGCAAAAAAAGTGCGCAAAAATATCTAAAAATATGTTAATTCTAGTGCCGTAAGAGCGTGAGCATTTTTGCGGTTTCCGTCGTACAAATACAACACTCTTATCTGTATATCGATGGACCTTATTACAAAAGGCTTAAGGTCCAACGATGTGGGCGATGGTGCAAGATGTGTGAATTTTTATAGAAAGAATATCAACTAATGAGATTCACAATTAACTCCATAATAATTCAATATCGCAACCATTACTTAATTCACGCAAATGATATATTCAAGTGAGGCATAAGTGAGAACATGTAATGTAATGCTAACATTATATCCAATCCGATAGACCACGATCGATACTTGTGAAATCGATACCAATTTTCACTTTCCGTCCAACTATTTTGTATAGGGCGTGTACGTTAGTTAGTGAGAGTGGCTTGTTGGAGAATAGATAATGATAGTTTTTAATGGGTTTTTGCAGTCATTAGGTATTTTAATTTTGGTCGCTGTCCGTAATTAGTTTTACATATCGGTAAGAAGTGAGAAAATCTGACCTAGCTAACTCTGCAATAATAAATATGTGGATAACTGTGGATAATCGTGCGATAAACGATTTTTTTCACATTTCTACGTTTTTGCTACCTCCCCACACTTTTACTGTTGTTTTAAGCGCTGTAAAATTTGTTCTAACCGATATCGTCAGACGGACTGATAGTCGGTGGGCCCCCTGAGATAAGCCTGAGATAGCGTTTTCTTATATCACAGTTGGACACGCCAAACTCTAAACAGAGAGGAAACGCCGTTTTTCCAAAGATGTATAAACAACATATGTATGTGTAGGCCTCTACTTTGTTTTTGACAAAAATGACAACAATCAGGTCTTCCGGATACACGTCCAAGGCCGAAAAGGGCAACATTCTGCGTACTGTTCTCTCACGGTCAGTCAACCACTGGAACGACGATAATGCACCATATTATTGGCCATTCACTGGCCTCGGGTGACACGTGTGCGGTATTTTGAAGCTATAAATGGTTCAATGTTTGTCACTGAACCATGAACATATTCGCTTGGACTAAATTAATTGAATGAATATTCTTTATCTGTAGCACCCTCTTATTGTATTAATAGAGTTATTTTATTAATAATTCACAAATTGGAAACAGATGTCTATTACAATGAAAAAATGAACTGTGAAGAACTCTGGAACATCACGGGATTCGAACCCGCGTCCTTCGGATTGCCGGTCCGACGTGCTTCCAATTACACCAGACGAAACCCTATCCATCACAGCGAATTTAGTCATGTACTTAATGGTGTACAAGTCACTAGCGACATCTGTAACCTGATGTTATTGAATAATTAATAATTAAAGTTAGTTTATTGAAACATACTTATATTATCTACAAGTTTATAATCCGCAACGCAGGCGTCAGGTGGATGCAAAAACAGCTCAACCCTAGGCCTCGTCACATATATAACAAACAAAGGAGAAATCTGCCACACGCTTTGTCAATTTGAACCACACATTATAACCGTAGTTACACTGACTACTCCGGACTATAGCTGGCTCAAACGTCCGTAGGTAGCGTTGCCACGCTGACTCGCCAAAGCAATTTCTTGAACAGTCAACAGCAAAAATAGCTAAGCTGGTAGGGAGTTCAAAATGACCTACACACGCTCTTATGCTCTTAACAATAAAGCCGTGTCCAGCTCATTTTGAACACCATACCCGCTTAACTACTTTTGCTGCTGACTGAACCAGATAAGACCCGGAACGAGGATCGCAACCCCTCTCTCTGAGGTGACGACCCAAATCCCTGACAAACTCCTTGGCTTCTGTATAACTTTGAACTCCTCGCTAATTTAGTTAGGTATTTTTTCTGCGGACTGTACGTGTACAGGTCAAGTAACGAACTCCCTTATAAATACTGATTTCGCAACTTTCTATATTACTTTGATTGGATTTGCTGATTATTTGGCTAGTTGCCAACATTCCTTTGATTTATGTGACGTAATATGAGATATGGTCTTCTATTCTATCTGCAGTCTCGTCAGCATATTTTAGTTACGGCAAAATTATGCTGATGATTTACAAGAATACAGTTCGCATGAGTATAAGCGGTCCGGAGAGCTGACCGGGTACGAAATACCGTAATAAGAGCCAAGACCAAAGTACAAGACGTAACAGTAAAAATAAAAAGACTGAAATGGTCTGGTCACCTGGTTAGAGGAGACAAGAAGTGGAGCAATCGAGTAATTGAGTGGTACCCATTAGGATGCAAAAGGAAGAGTGGCTCACAACTCAAGAGATGGGAAGACGATATTCGCGAAGTTGCAGAAAATATCCTGGCACAGAGTAGCGCAGTATGGAAACGAGTGGGCAAGACATGCAGAAGATCAGAAAGATAGACATACTAGAATACTAAAAGGAAAAAACAATATCTGCCATGTCATGAAAGAGGCTATAATAAATAAATAAAATAAGCGGTCACCAAAGCCTATGGACGCTTGCAACTCAAATTAACGGGTAGCCCACTTTAAAAACCTGTGTACGCCCCCTGAAACTCCCTTTTCGAAGAACCCCATAGTCCAATTTAATAATTTATAAAACCAATTTACAGACACCATAATAGCGTCTTATGCGGAATATCATATTAAAAGTGACTGAAGGATTTTATTAAAGGCAATTTAATTATTTATTCCAATTACATGCGCCTTTAAAACTAAGTTCCTAGTTCCATAATTTTTTTTTTTTTTTTTTTTTATTTATTATAATTATTAATCTAACGCCTTTGAACTCGCCGATAGATAATCCCTATTTCTGGCTAATAGCCAAGAAATTGACCAAATTTAAAAATACCACCAGAAAACGCCAAGTCATGAACTGCCTAGGCAAAAGTATTCCCAAACTAAAACGGCCGCAACTACATTTGTCATATCATGCAATTACTTACCTTATTTTAACAATAGCAGGTTCTAAAATTGATTGATGTTTGAACTGCAGTTTAACAAAGCAAAAGAGTCGTAAGTCGCTTGAGTGTAGTATAGCAAAGTGTCGTTTTGGATGGTCGTGGTATAGATGGCGTTGACCTCGTGAGTGCTCGGGCGCGCAAATCGCACGATCGGTTTGTGACGTGAGGACAGAGTTGAGGTTAGGTTTGGTTACGATTTACAAAAAACTGGTCAAGAGCGTTTTTTGACACTTTACACCAAGAAGGCCAAAGGCCAGGAGGTGTAAAAACTCGAAAATTTTACAATTCTCGGGGCCTCTTAAGTACCTTGTTTAAACGGGATGTAAACTTTCATAGGACTTGAAGTACGTATTTTTAGATTTTCTGTTGCTAAAATCCAGCTACTGAAAACATCAACCTGCTTATTAAATTTAGCCGTAAAACGCCAATAAAGAAATTTGATTAAAGGTTTAGATTTGTACGAGTACCTATGTAATAACTATGAATTTACTTAAAACCTAAGTCAGTTGCACACGCAATGTAAATAACTAAGTAAATGCTATAATTGTGATAAACATCGTTGCTGCATTTTACATAAAAATGTCAACAAAAACTTTCTGAAAATGCAATTTACAAGTGACTTCCCGTGAAATTTAATAATCACATACACAGATAAAAGGATATCTTAATCCAAGATATTTCATTCTTGTATATAAGGAAAATCGATAATTTCTTAAATCAAGTAAAAAATATCTTGAACCAAGTAAGTTCTATCTTGGATCAACAAAATCATACTTGGTTCAACAAAATCATACTTGGTTCAAGAAATTATCGATTTTCCTTATATACAAGAATGAAATCTCTTGGATTAAGATATCCTTTTATCTGTGTACCTACTGCGTATAGAGCTGTATTTTTCTCTGTGTATATTATGTTAGTTGACAGTAGAACTTACTGATTACCTATCTGAGAAAACTGATCTGTTCTTTAGGCTACCTTTCCAGGCGGAGATGAGAGGACATCTGCGGGAATCAACCAATAGCCTGCCGTTCCACTGAGGATCACGAAGAGCAGCAGATGATGATATTAGTTACAACCACATATCTCTTATCATCTCCGCCTCAGGTCTCTTTATATTATAGGAATGATGCGATTGTAGGTAGGGAAAGCGGACCAGTAAAAATTTTATACAAATCACCGGTGCATAAGGGGTGCATTGGTAAATTACCGGTAATTCTCTTTTTTTTACCGGTAGCATTCCCTAATCCTAGGGATTGTATCAGTAAATCAAAGAAAAACAGTGAGCTGGTAAAATGTAATAGTCTCCATATTCACAGCTTTAAATCCCTCTAATTTTAAACCTAATCTAATTAGCATACCTACAGTTTTTTTCTGCCAAAGTCAGGTTAATTTTAAAAGTAGCTAAGGCTTTCATGTTTATAAATAAATGGAACCCTAAGTTGTACTGAAGGTCACATCGTGACATGGATCGCGAGGAGTCACTGATCAGTGATCACGTCATGATCGCTCCGTGAGATCATCTGCGGTTTGCTGATGCGATTATCTATAAATGCTTAAGTCAATAGATTAAAAAAATAGATAAACGGAAATGTTACTTATGTAAATAGACAGGGCATCTCGTTGAAATAACTTGAGTATGAAGTATATAGACCAGGCAATAAGGAGGTTGACCTCGCATTAATTCCTCAGACAAAAAAACCTTTACAGTATGACAAAGTGTCATGAGTAGATGGTGTATCAATGTTTTTCCAAAAAAAAAATATCCGTATTATTTTTACTGCAATAAGTTATTTCTTTTAATATTTTTTTTTTGGAAATTCGTAAATATTATGTTAAAATATGATTAACATAACAACCACTGTTACAAACTTGACTGAGAAATTTTCCAAACAAAATGACGAGTGTCAACAGATATTTTTAAATAAAGATGACAGTTTTTATACTTTTTATTGTCATTTTTTTGGAACTTTTCCTAGTATCTGGCAATGATAAAAAAAATCGTGTGGTGAAAAAAATATAGCCTGAGAAATATTCCAGTACAAATTATTAAGCATTTTGTACATTTTGGTGAAAATACCAAAATTGGCAAATGTTTTTTTTTTGGAAAAATTATGTTTGGTATTTGTTATGATCTATACTATATCCCAGCAAAAGAATCATCGACTGAGGAATTAATGCGAGGTCCCCATACTACGCACCGCCAGATTTCCCGGCCTAATAGATTTGATTAATCGTATTTTGTTTAGTCGCCCACTATGCGTCAGTTAGGTACAGTTCAAATATTATGTCCAGCGCATCGGACTAGCCATTCAGCGTGGCAATTCCGCCAGCCTTCTGGGCACCCTTCCGTCGGGTTCCGAATTAGAACCAGTTTTTTACTTGTAAATATGTACAGTTTTTATTAGTTTGTTGTGTAATATTTTAAAATTTTAGTTTTAATATTATATAGATTTACAAATATTAAATAAACATAGATACATTTTTAAAGTGATAAGCAAATAGCTAGATTTATTATAACGCATTGTTTTATTAACATACCCGTTCTTGAGATATAACCCCAATAACAAACTGAGTATACTGACAGACGGACACCGGTGGTTCAGTAATAGGGGTCCATTGTCACCCTCTAGGTAAGGAATCTTGATACCATCTATCCAATTTTTTACCTCATTAAATAAATAGATTAATTAATTGTTATTTAGAGTCTGGTCACGCTAAAGTTTACACGCCAAGTCCTAGGTCAAATATGAAGTTCTCATAACATAGCCACTATCAAGTCGGTGCAAACTTAATGCAGACGGATTATATATTCGCTTAAACCATGTTATTTACACCACTGCTAGTAAATATCACTGACAAGGTCGCGGGCTAATGAAAATGTATTCCGAAGGTCGGGGGTGCGATGCGATAGTCATTTGTCAAGAAATATCGCGTAATTATTACAAAGGTGTGTATGCACTAATGGAGATTGGAAATGCATAAAAGAGAACTTCAATTACTTTTAAATGAGTAAATATTCAATATTGTCTAGTCTGAGCTATCGCGTAAAGTTCTGTGAGAAATAAAGTTTATTTTTAATTTTTTTTTATTAATATTATTATAATAAGCATGCAATTTTTATGTCAACTTTTTTATATATCCTTTTGGAAGGTGTATTGTTTGACCGGAGATTTGATACTATCACCCCAAAACAAAAAGGGATGATTAAGGATGATTCACGGTGTCCATTCCCGGGTCCGCCACGTCGACGGGCCGATACCGGGCGTTCCGGGCACTACACGATCAGTGACCGGGCGGTTCCGGGCCCGAGCCTTCCGATACCGCCCTGCTATATGAGAGCTTCCGTCGGGCTTCCGGGCACGAAGCGAGCCGAGTCCGGGCTGTTTTCGGCCCAACACGTCGTCACGTGGTCACTGCTTCCTATTTCTAGTGATTATAAACTGACCGAGTAGCGAATAAGTTACGCCCTCATATTTAACATACAATTTATTGACATTTTACAACCTACATATTTTGGCAAATATATTCCAACACATCGTTGCAAAGGTATTGTCGGATAGTCTCCGGGTCATCTCCGGGTGGTCGACAGACCGTGCACGGGGCGAGCCACGTTGTTTGTTCCTAGTAACGGCCGTCAAACAACAAAACATGAACATACGGAACGAGTCTCTTATGTCACGTGATGTTTTCTATACAAAATGAAGTATCGGAAGTGTCGGATCGGACCCGGGAATGGACACATGAATCGTGAATCATCCTTAATACATTTTCTCTTCTACAACTACTAACAAATTGCACTATATTTAATCGTTTACATACTGCTGGCCTACATAACAAAGCTGGTCTCAACACAAGTGGTTAAAGCTTTATTAGGAGTGCTATTAAGTCGTCATAGCGTTCAAGTTCTACCAAGACGGATCTTACATGACTCACAGTGAAATCACCTTTTCGAATGGCACACGACATGCGGCATGATGTCAGTGCATAAAAACCTGTCACTTTTGTCCTTGAATGGCATCTTAGGTCACTTAAACACTTATATGAAAGGACTGAGAACTTGTTGGCTATAAATGATGGAGTTTATTTATAATTTTTTTGGGTTAGTGACTTGATAAAGAAACTTATAAAAAATATCTTGCTGCTAAACGTCCACCTATTGTTCTGATGAGGCTTGAAGCTACAATCATGCAGTGATTGGCCCAGCACATGAATGTGGTTGAAAGGCAGGCCCCAAAGTAGAATTTGTTGCTGTTAAGCTTGTTACAATCCTTAAAATGATGGGAACGACCATGACAGAGTTTCAAGAGTGAAAGGATAAAGAAGAGAAAGAGGTTTTCTTAAATGGTTCTTCAAAAAAGGAATAAGTACTAGAAATGAATCTAATGTGAATGTGAAAAGAGGTTAACCTAGAAAAGGGTGGATGGACTGCGTATAAGGAAAAATCAGAGAAAATATAAATAGAATGGATGAGAATGGAACATGATGTGATAGATGAAATGATAGGCAAGTAAATAGGACAATAACAACGGGAATAATGATAATCACGTTTTTATCTTGATCCTGTCCAGAATAAGTTCAAAACCGAGTGTCATGGAGATCAAGGGGAAACCCTTTATATAACTTTATCTCAGGATAAGAAAAATACCTTTAATATAAAGAGTACAGGTACTAAATCACTTGTCCTTGTCCAATTCCGTAGCATTGTTTCGACACGCAGCCCTTCCGTCCGTCGGAAATGAAGAACTCTGAGATTACCCTCAATGCCGTCCAAATTACGCAGCGTATCGGTGTACAGAATACACACCTAGAGTGGTCTTCTAACTTTAAAATATGGCTCGTTGCGGATTTTATAACAAATGTCGTGAAGCTCTAGAAAATATTTTACGAAACCTCTGGTATAAATGGGGTTTAAATTTTTATCAACTTTTACAAATAAAGACCAGGGAGGTTTGTGTCCAATAAATATTTTTTCACGTAAAAGAAAGATTTTTATCCTGTACCTAATCGTACTGTACAAGTAACCATTGGCGTAATTTAATGCTCTATTTATTATACCTAGTTCAATTAAAATAAAACGAACGGTACCTATAGCAAAATGACTCAGTAATGTTGTCTTATCATCTAAACATTTAATAGGCATTAAAAGATGATTGGTAGTTTCTTAAACGGTCAACACATTGTTGCTAATGTGATAATAAATACACCCCTGCTTATCGTATACAATCTCGTCTTAAGGCCGTTCCTCGATTCGGACAAGCCACGCCCATCCGTTAGAGACACGTTTATGGCTCCCGTGCACGAAAGAAAGAGATGCAGCGCTCTTAAGGATCAGACTTTTTGACTAAACTACGATAAGTAAGCGAATCTATAAAGTTTTGTCTAATTTTGTTTCTGTGACTTTTTAGATAAACCAGAATACCATATTTTTTACTCAGTTATATTGCTTAATCTCTTATAGTTTACGTAAGCTAAGAAAAATAAGGGGAAAAAGGACCCAACTTCAGATTTTTTTTCTATCGAGGCAACTTTCACCAATCGTGTTTCGGCTTGTGCCATAAACAAGAGTATATAGTCTAATAATATATATTCTAAAATAAATTCAGTCCCTTTTCCCCTTTAGTCAATAGAGCGTTTGAAAAAACCTATAATTTTTCAAAGTAGCCCCTTAAGCACGCAAAGATCTCAGCAATTACTATTAGCTATGAATAAGCATTTTAATACCCAGCTCTAATGTCTATGATGTCTATCATAAAATTAACTTTGTGTACTAAGCAGACATGGCTAAAATTACAAATTGGAAACAGCTCTATTATAATAAAAATGTCAACCATGGACGGCTAAAATTGGGAAAAAAATTATAAGTCAGACAAATTCAACTATATGCAATTTGGACTTTTAGAGAATTCAACTTTATGCAAATTCAACATTTTAACATTCAACATGCCACAAAATCAACTTTTTCCAAATCCAACATTTTAGGAATTCATCTTTCTGTTTCTGGACGGACACTTCGTGGTAAACTTTGTTTTATGTTTTAAATGTCTTTCGTTATTTCTACTTTGGTATGTTGTACAGTCGACGTCAAAAATATGTTTACACTTTTGCACCTTAAGGTCCAAAAGTGTAAACATATTGTTGACGTCGACTGTACTATGAATAAATCTATTTATGATTATGATTATGGCATTTTTAGCGAAATGACCTCGACACCTTTTATAGAGTTGAGACCCTAAAGAACCCGGTCTCGGCATCCCGATACATCGAAGGCCTTTACCCAGTATGTGGTGGAATACTGTGTAATACTAATTAAGTGGAATACTAAGTTAATTACCTATTTATTTATATAATAACTAAAGACATTCTTAGCAATGGAAAATGTAAAAAAAACCTCACTAACGATCGAATCGAAATCACAAATGATACGTGAAAATCCAAGAATCACGCACAAAACGTTGTAAAACCCCGGAACATTAATGCGTGAGCTATTCGTACAATATACGTTAAAAATATGATTCACAATTGCACCTTATTACAAAGGAATAAGGTGCAAAAGTGTATACATTTATTTGACATCGACTGTACAGACACATTCTTAATCGACCAGTAATAGTTCTTATGTCGTTGAAATAAGTACGACTATTGGTCAGTTATTTGTGTAAATATGTATATGTATAGCTATTATGTATGAACGCAGCAGACCGTGAGGCATTTTCCACCTTCTGGGGCCATTGTATTATTTATATTGTGCTGCGAAAACTGTATTTTGTGAGCCCTTTACAATGAATTTTACGTCACGCGTGGCGGTAATACAGAAGGCCTCAGATAGCTTGTTTATGGCCCTCATCTTCGGTTCGTGTCACTAATGCCCGTGATCTGAGCAGTTTTTATTTTACTAACTTCTAAGTTTTCCTCAATGTGTGACTTTTCTAGGCGGAAAATTTTTTAGTCTCATACAAGCTATTGATCCTGGATTAGAATAGGATCGATTGGCATTAAAAAATAGTTTGTAAAAATTACATTTTACTCGCAACCTGAATGATTTTTTCCAAAATCTTAGTTAAAATACCGCATACTGATGCCTAGATTTAGCAAAGTCATTCAGAAGCCATTATACTAGTTTAGCTAAATGCTCTAAAAACATGAGTTAGCGCTGAATGCCAACTAGTCAATTACTTCAGCGTGCTAAAATAACGACTTAATAGGCACACAAATATGCTACGAGAATTACTGTCTAAAGTGTTTACTGGCACGTTTACATATTGGTGCAAACTTATTTTATATAAAATAGACCCCGAACGACGTTAAAGCTAAAAGCACATAATGTAATAGTATTTCATACAGATGTTTGTCTTCCTTACAGTGTTTGACAGAACTTTGACAGATGAACGGTGACACATGACGTCTCCATACAATTTTACCTTTCGATTGTCTAAGGTTGAGAAATACGCGATTAGTTTGATTGCTGGACGTGCAGCACGTGCCCCAATCTGCCTCAATTTTCCTAATCCAGTAATTTTAACACAAAAATAGATAAATGGCAGATGTATTACCTAATTTATCCAATCAAATTATTATTTTAGTACAAAACTAATACAATTTAAATATTTTAATTTAATTATAGTCATACCGCAAATAAACCGTGATAGTTAGACAGTTGAAATTTTCACAGATAATGTATTTCTGTTGCCGCTATAACAACAAATACTAAAAAACAGAATAAAACAACAGACATGATTTTCTTGCCGTGTCTATAGGTAATGTACGGAACCCTTCGTGCGCAATTCTGATTCGCACTTGGCCGGTTTTTTTAATGGTCGTTGGTGTGTAAGTGTATCATGCATTATTTTATAGGTATCTCAGATCATCAATTCTGTGCAAGTGGGTGTAAGTAAACGGTTGTTTAGCGGAAATCCAAAAAGAAAAGTAAAATAGTTGTCCATTTACATGTAAAGTTTAAGATACATATCTGTTAATTAACAACTTTCATTTAAATAACTTAAGAGAAGACTTAAGAATACTTTAAGCAAGTAAAAGTTTAAACATTCGCCTATTCGTCTGTTTGGTCTGAATTAAAGATACATCTACGATAAATATATGGATGACGTTCTCAACACAAACAAAGGCTTCCAAAAACGGTCCTGGTATTCCACTGACAGTTAATCGTGTCTAGATCATTTTGAACCTCGTCTGCTTAGGTATTTCTGCTGCTGAATGTATACTCGAGGTACAGGGACGGATTGACAATTTCGAATAGCTTGTAACCATTAAATATTGATTTTAATTCATAATTCAATAGCATTTTGAGAGGCTCTTCATAATAGCTCTTTATTTTCAACAATGAGAACAGTTCCGAGTAAGGTACAGTCGACATGATGTGTTCACACGTTTGCAACTCATTACAAAGGAATTAGTTGCAAACCGCGCAGAAGACAGAAATATCTTTGACGTCGACGTACAGTTTCCTACAAAAGTCGCCTAATCCTTTTACATCGACAAGAATGGCACTGCACGCACCTTTCCCCATAAAGATCAAAGCAGATGGCGGTTCCGCGCCGACGCGGGCGCACGCACTGCTAATAATCGTAAGGACGTATGTGCCTGAACTGTTTAGAGGCGTATACAGCATTTTGGCATGAAAGTGTTTAACGGTATACAATTATATATACAGCTGTTTCCGTCATATGCCACCCTCGCGTTTTTTGGCGAGTTTTTTGGTCTAATAGAACCATTAAAACATTGTTTGTTGAAAGATATAAGGAATTAATTCTAACTTGCTAGTAATCCTTTCGTTTAGTAGTTCGATTTGCTGGAAGAAGGGTTATATAAGTAATAAGAGAAAATATGAGACGAAATTCCAAAACCATTAACCACTAGAACAAAATTTGGATTTCGATTTCGCAAAATTCTATCGAGGAAAATAGATACTTATGTACATCCAGTCGTGTTTTCCTCTATGGACACTTCACTTAGGGTATCTATTCGAAGACGATCAAAATCTCAAATATATATTATTCAATAAAATTAAAACCTGCTGAGCACAAAACGACTCATACCTCGTATCTCTCAAACGAATCATAAGATACTCTAATGATAGTTAAAACGGCTTAATTCTCCGCCGAAACAAAGAAACCGCATTGCCCACAAACTATGTAGAACAGAAATGAATTGTTTCTATAACGGAAGTGTAATTGTAATGATTGTTGAAGGTCCATGACATGGGGTTCACGGCGCGAGACGAGCGTGCCAAAATGATCGTTGCCCTGATTAATGATGATGATACATTGACTCTTTTATGGGTAATGATAGATTATGGGAGATTAAACTTTATATTACTAACTTCCGACCGAACTTGGCCGCTGAGAATTTCTGAAATCGCTTAAATTTTACGTACTTTCGAACCATCGGTCACATCTTTGGAAATCCCTATAGCTAGGGATATATGCCCGGCGGACACATCCGCCCGTGTATGGAGCGAATCGGACAACAGACAGACAGCGGACAGACGTCTGGCGGACACATCCGTGTCCAATTCGCGCCATGCACGGGCGGATCTGTCCGCCGGGCATATCTATCGGACAAATCCGGCGGACACATCTGTGCGTGTATCCCTAGCTAATGTCCTACGACGAAATAAAATATGGACGGAGTCCGCAGTACAAACTACAAACACGGCTCTTAAAAAACAGTCTCGATATTCCCTTGACAGTAAGAAGTTTAGAAGCGATTTTCTCCCGCTTCCCCTTAATTTTTAACCGACTTCAAAAAAGGAGGAGGTTCTCAATTCGACTGAATTTTTTTTTTTCAATTTATAGTGATGAATAATAACTTATTAAACATGAACACCTATGCAACAGATACTAAGTAATATCACTTACAAAACGTTTCGTAGTATGTCAGGGTTAAATTAGGAAAGTAATCATCACCCGGCTAACAGCTATATATGACTGTTGACAGACAGGTGACGTCAATGCCCTATACTGACCAAATTATCAAACATACAGCAAACTCTTATCGCGTCCACATAAAGGCTATTTTAGACTGGCATTTGAACGGTTTAAGTTTGTTATCATTTGATACCCACTTGGGTATTCTATTGATTTTCCTATTAACACTGTTTTGTTTGTCATTTCGCTGATTTTGGTTTTCGTAGGTACTTTGACTTCGTATAGTTTAGGAGGATTCAATAAACCTTTTATGTTCTTTATAATTTTTATAAATATATTTAAAAGAACAGTTGGAATAAATCTCGGGACAAAACGCAGTAGGTATTAAAGTGCCAATATGTCGGGAACTAATCCGTTTTCTTAATTGGCTTAATCTGAGAGCCCATCAGCTGTTCTACCAGTCCTTTTAGTCTTGACATTGGTTTTATAGGGACACCCTGTATTATAGAAGCTCCAAATGATTTGTTGACAACTTAACAAAGTATATGCCACTGACACTAACAATTTCTATGAGAAAGTGAACACAATGTTACCGATTGTTTTTGCTGACAACACAGCCTATCATCATAAGAAAACCGAGGCAACTATACTCCTAAAGAGAAGTCAAAGTTTTTATTGAGGCAATAATGAAATTGTTAAACGATATTTAAGGCTGGCTCTACATGATGGGCCATCATAGGGACGCAGCTATACAACGGAACGAGATCGAAATATCGTTAGCTCCCTCTAACGCATAGCTGCGTCCCTATGATGGGCCATCATGTAGAGGAGCCATAATATCAACGTAATGCCAATTATTGACATAATGGTATCAGTGTGAATTACTATCCCCTATTTACAACTCCCTTACGGATCCTTTTCTCTGTAAGCTTATGAGCTAGATGACAACTTACTGGTGGGTAAGGTTAATTAAAAAATTAATAATAATATGTTCGCATATACTTAATGCCCCACTACTGGACACAGGCCTCTTCTCATGCACGAGCGGGATTGGGGTAAAATCATCAATTTAATTTGACATAAAAGTAAAGGAGTTCCACTTTAAGTAGAAGTCTATGAAGAACACACTGTTTAAATAAAAAAATAATTATCTAAATTGGACCACGGGTCTCGGAGTAATCGCTGAACATCCTGCATAAAAAAATCTTCATCATTATCATCAAAACAATCATCATCATCAGGTCCACTGCATCGAAATGGTGGTTTTCGTGAGAAAATGCTCGAGTTGCTTAAGAAAACACCCAAATCACCATACATGTGCCTTTAAAAATTGAGGCGTTCCCTCAATTCATCATGGATCTCATCATCAGAACAGCACCATATTAATATGGGACCACCTTGGATGTAGATCCTTTCAAACAAAAAAAAGAATTACTCAAATCGGACCACGGGTCTCGGAGTAATCGGTGAACATACATTTAAAAATAAACACCAAACCGAATGCAGAACCTCCTTCCTCAATGGAATTGAAGTCGGTAAAAAAATGCTAATAAGGTCTAATTACGCTGTGGTCTTCATTATGCCGAAGCTTCGTGCATGCAAATACACCAAATTAGCACCATTGACAGCGTTCTCATGAGAGTAATGAGCGTCACCTTCATTACGGAATAATGAACTGAGCAACCTTTCGGTAAGGCCGTCTCGCCGCGATGTGAAATCTGCAAATGACTGTTTAGGAAGTAATGTTGCGGCCTTGTATGAGATGCTGCGGTTAATATGCAATATTTAACCCTTGTCGTGGTACCGAAAGTTCAAATTTCGTTTTACAAAGCTTCAGTAATTTCAATTCTTCTAACTCGGTTTTATCGTTTTACAAAGCATGGGTAATTTAAATTGTTATAACTCGATTTTATCCTAAAACCTTGCAAGAGAATAATAGATAGGGAAATTAGGGGAAGGAAAGAGGCAAAGAAAGACCAAGGAGAGACTATTTTGAGTATTATGTAAAAGAAGTATGGTCAAGCCATAGCAAAAATTAAAGAAGAAGAGAACTGATGACTAAATCAACAACTAACTAAATATTTAAGTAAATATATGTCTCAGTGTCTTTTACGGAAAAAGGCTAACCCCAAAAAAAACTTTAAATACTACCTAGTTTTATCGCAATAAATAAATAAATTTATGATCATAATCCACAAAGAGAAAGATGAGAAATATAAATAAAGAATGATATAAAGATTGCATTTTGTTTTGACAACTGACAGCGTGAAAATGTCGGCTCACAAGACATTTATTATCAAGCGCAAGCTTGCGAAAAAGCTTAAACAAAACAGGCCGATCCCGCAATGGGTGAGGATGCGCACAGGAAACACAATTCGGTACAACGCTAAGAGGCGTCAGTCACTGGAGGAGGACAAAGCTGAAGCTGTAAGCTTCTACAACCTGTAGCTCCTATACTGAATAAACTCTTCTAAACTCTTCTAAAGATGATACAAAGATCAGAAACAATTGTCTGTGTGTCAGTCTGATTTTCACGAGTTGATGAATTACCAACTTCACTGACTCATACAGTTTACCGTTGTTGCAAACAATTAGTTGGTCTACTCCAAATGACCGACAGCAGCCACGCTCCAATAACACGATGTAGGTATGACTTGTATGACAGCGCTGAAAAGCAAGCATGCGCGTGCGCGTGAAATTGATCCGATTTTCACAACTAACTGATTTCGTCGATTGAATGGAACCGGTATATATTTTGTATGAGAATTTATGGTAGTTTTCGGGTTAACTCGTGATTTCTATACAATTTTGCCAAGGGTTTACAATGAGGGTTCATTTTAAAACGACATGCTTTAGAACCACGAAATTTGGCATGGGCATTCTAGCAGTACAGATCTATGTCGGTAATTCATATTCGTTGCTATAAATTGTAATACAAAATAAATATAGCAAAAATAAGTTTTTTATGTAAATCTGTATCTGGCTGTATTTTCTTTGTATTACATTTTTTTGCAACGAAAACAAATTACGGACATAGATCTGTACCACTAGAATGCCCATGCCAAATTTCGTGGTTCTAAAGCATGTCATTTTAAAATGAGAGCTAAACTACGTTTGTATGGGAACGCGAGCGTCCTGGCGACTCTTAAGTTTAGTCACTGCCCCATACATTTTACCATTGTTGCAAATAATTTGTTGTACTACCTACTTACTCCAAATTTGACCATAATAACATGACATAATTAAAATAATCAGGATGATACATAAATATTTACCTATTTATGTATTCATAAATTCATATATTCAATGGCCATAGAAATCAATAATCAATACAAAGCATTCAAATCAAACGCATCAATGAGTATTTATGAAATAGCAATTAGATGCCTAATAAATAACGATTATTGACAATAATTACTGTTTAAAGTCATTTTGGTGATCGCGTGTTTACTGCTCAATGACATTTTTAAAGATGAATAAATAAATAATTATTCAACAGTATTTAATTTGCACATTAAACCTAAATTACTTAATAGAGTCCCGATCGAACCAACGATGTAACATTACTTGTATTAAAATTGTGTTTAAAATTGTCACTTTGACAGTTGTGTTTGTTAGAAACAGACTAACACAATTTAACTAAATGAGGTTTGAAATACGTTTATGAATAAGCGTGATTATTTTCAAGTTTTTACTTGAACATAATCACTAAAATATTGTGTAACTACTCTCCCTATTTATTGATTTATAAGTACGATTTGATATCTCAATGAAAAACATATCCTTCAAACACTTAGTTATCCTTTAATTTGAAATAGTGTGGTGCGTGTTGTATTGGTTGTTATCAATTGAAAGGTTTTTAAAATAGATAATTGAGTCTAAAGTTAATTCAAGAACGCACTTGAAGCTTGATTACAGTCGCCATCAAATATATCGGAGCAGCCAAGGTACTCAAAAATAGCTGAACATGCACTTTACCGCCTTGACAATAGAGGCGTTGTTCAGATATTTGTGACGACCTTGGCCGTTCTGATATATTTGATGGCGACTGCACTATTTAAAGAAACAAACATCGAAGCGTAAAGGAAATACCAATTGAATATTAAATATAGTGCGTGCGCGCGGCTTCCTCTCGGGGAGCCATCATTAAATCATTATATAAGTACAACAAACTATGCATTAACATCTCAACACTTGAATGAACACGGTGCCGAATTATAACTTTAAAATACACAAACAATACATTGTAAACATAATCTACTTCCAGCATAACTACAACACAACAAAATAATCAACGAATATTGGAGTTGTAATGAAGTTCCATCGGACTAATCTTCAAGCAAATTCTGATTCAATTAGGCGTTAGCTGTATTGCATAGTTAATGCATTGGAGTTGGAATGTGTCGTACGCTGTTCTAAAAGATAAAATACAGCCCAGGATTTATAAGTATATTGAGGTTCGGTTTTTTTCAGGGAAATAAGAGCTTGTAAGATTCAATCTTTAGGTACAATGCATGGTGCAATGTCTTCAATCGATAAGTATTTTGTTTAATCAAATAAATTATGAGCAACATTGTTCGGTAGAAGCCTTGCTATTTGTTGAGTGATAGCTACTCCCTACAAAAGGCACGAGGGGTCCGACCCCGGAGGCTACAGGTTGTTCTGAACCAATCAATGGTTACACGCGTTTTAAGACTAATTCTGCATTAGCTGCACACTCGTTCGTTAGATCACCGCACAATAAGCTATCAATATTACACACTGAACCACGAAAATGAACAAAAAACTATTCTCAAAGCGTTGCCGCCATGATGAGCTCAATCCATAGACCTGAGGTTCGGTTTATTATTTTAAGAGAGCTGGTCACAAATTTTATACAATAAGAAGATTAAATTGTACATCCAAGTACCTACCACCAGTCTATCTTAAACACACTGGATAACTATAAGCATAAACATCCGTTGTTCTGATTAACAATATAACATAATACTAATATTATATTACTGACTGTCTGTGGGAAGCACCGCAAGGGTGGGAATCAACGTAACATAATACAGCGCGAAGGTTATTAATACATAATAATCGGTTTAAATTGTTACACAGACATGAACCCATTGTTAAGGACATTCATTATGTTACAATTGAAGGGATGTTTACAAAAACAACATAACTGCTTAGAGTGGTTGACACTTTTTTAAGAACATTGTTAATCGTTTCAGGTGTCAACCTGTGTAGTCAGTTATGTTGTTTTTGTAAACATCCCTTCAATTTTACAGGACTAAAGCTGCATTTCCACCAGAGATGAGCAAGAATGCGTTGCGAGGATAAACAAATGAAGTGATTCTACTTATTGGTTTTCAAAAACACATTACTCGCAACACATCCTCACTCATCCCTGATGAAAACGCAGCCTTACTCTGCCTTTCTGAGATGAGAGGAGACAGAGGCGGAAACCAACCAATAGCCGGAGATGAGCGGCAGATGATGATTTAGCTTGATTCCCGCTTGTCCCCTCTCATCTGCGCCTCATTGGAAAGGAAGTCTGCAACACTGGTCAAAAGGTCTGTTGATAAGCGCGTGCTAATTTTGCAAATCAAGCCAGTACCTAAGGTTCGGTCGAGGTAGAAACAAAATGCAGAAAAGATGATCGCTTAAATATTCATTATTTAAATTTTATTGCACAAAAGAAAACCTTACATTAGATGAGTGCATTAACGAGGCATTCTCTATCAATCAACCATAAGGCAAATCAAAGAAGTATAACCCCGCCAAAGTTCAGAACGAAACACTATACGTATGGAAGGATGAAGATGATGTAAGCTTGTATCAAAACATTTTAGCAGTAAATTTTATCCTACAATTAGTGGAATTGATCATATTAATTTAGGTAGAAACTTCTTTATTAACGCACCAAAATCAACAATATACTTACTAACTAAAATTATGCACAATTGAAAGCGCATGCATTCATCATATGCAAACACAGTGCCCGACGATTGCATGTTTTCACGTTTAGACATTATGAAAACGGTTACATAAACTGAACAGGGTCGTTCACATGGCCGCATTGCCGAGTCGTTTAATTAAATTTGCATATCTTTCAGTCAACAAATCGTTCACGAAAAACGCTCAAAGCGTTAACGTCGCTTTCACGAAAAACGCTACAATTTGCCGCTAAGTTTCGTGAACGTGTCAAGGGGGCTCATACTTTTGTTTCATACGCTCAAAATCGAGCGATATCGCTCGGAGCGTTTTTTCGTGAAACTCATGGCATAAGAAAAGCAAAGCATACATAGCGACGGAGCTTTATATCGACAAAGCTACATCATACTATCAGTACAGAAGGCCATCCATGGTTGCCATTTTATCATTTATCGCGCTATGCGTCACTTTCACACTTACATACTTGTTAGAGCGTGACAGCTATGGTGACAGGCGATAAAAAGCCGACCATAGTAGGCTAGCAGAACAGTGGCGGTGGGTCAAAATATTTCTTAGGCAAGCCGGTGCTGGGGGGGGGGGGGAGGGGATTTTTGAGATTCGAGCACTCGAAAGTGACATTTAAAACTCTAAATAAAACGATGAAATTATGTTTTAAAAATAAAAGCGATAGAAATTTAAAAAATTGATTATTTAAACTATTAATTTCCATTCGAAAAAATTGGCTACATACTTTTGAATGATTGAATTTTTTGAATCCAATCGTCGGGCTGTCAAAAATCGGCCCCCTGAATTTGGCTTTTTCTTTATGAGCTGTTAGGAAAACTGCTGAGGCGCCTGAAACTTAGAGAAGAAGAATCGTGTTCTATGGGCGCTTCGCCGCTGGTACAGAATGTTCGGTTCTGACTTCTGATATTTCACTGAGAGTTTAGCAATTACCCGATCTTTTCGTTAAGTCAGGTAATTTAGGTAACCTACCTATTCTCCACATATCGTAAATATGCTTATTCAGGTATGCACTATATCGTTACTTTAACTAAAATATACTTAACTAGAATATTTACTTACTTACTTACTTAATAATTATAAAGAGCGGCGGGAAGTAAGTTGCAATGTAAGAGTGAAGTAAGTTAAAAACCTTCAAATTATAATTGGTTTTATTATGGAACCCTACATTTTACTGACTATTTTATCTATTTAATAAGTTGCACGGGTTTCACATATTGGAAGAGATTATTTACAATATGTAAAATACAGCGCCATCTATGTAGTGTGTTTATCTTCACTGGAAAGAACGCCCAAATTCCCATACATTGTTTTTTAGATGTGAAATCTTTCGTTAGGTAATTTAGTAAGTACCTACTGTTATCGTGCTACAGGTAATAAAAATGACCAAATAAGGTAGAATCATTCTATCAAATGGTTACTCGTCAAGTTTGGTTGCAGAATCAGGTTAATGGCATCCGATGTTACATTACCGCCGAAATGGTTTACGATGTGCCAACTTCGCAAATTCGCACCTGTCAAATCAAATCAGGTTAGTTGCAAAAAGCGCCTGTAGGGACAATAGCGCCTGAAGGGATAATAGCGCCTGTAGGGTCAATAGCGCCTGTAGGGACAACAGCGACTGCAGGGACCATAGCGCCTTATTGCAACCAGTACTGTAACATCAGTGTATCAGACCGCGGTCATGCGCCCCCCCCTTTTCTGTAAGTTGCTTGTTTATTATTTTGTAAGCCAATCTGAAGTAAACAAACGCGTCTTTACAGAGTGACTGTACCTACACCTGGACATGTACTCATAACAACTAAATTACGAACAATGGCAAATGGCTCAACAATCCCGGTACGTGACAGTACTTCAACAACACTACGGTTACCATGAGTTCCGCATTGTCATTTTTCGTAAACGAGTAACGAATTTTCTACCTGTGCATCTCGTTTACACTAATATGTTACAAGCAAGATGCACAGATAGAACACTCGATATTCGTTCTCGAATACGTCAATGTTATCATAACTCATGATAAGCGTACAGTTTTCCGCAAAAACGACCAGCGAAACCTGTGTTCGGATGTTGGGATTAGTATTATATGTACGTTTCTGAACATGGCCGTGTAGAAACGTGTAAAACACGTAGATTGCTCATGCATCGTTTGGTTCTCCATTGGAATTCCTAATACGCATCATGCGATTGTGAATTTTTATTAGACCGACGTTTTTAGAATAGGTACTTTTTGTACGTATTGTGCTGAAATATTTGACTAACCCACATGTGCCCAGAGGCCGCCCCAGAGGGTCGTTTTCGACCTTATCTTTAATGAAGAAAATGATTGGGCAAGCCGTTAGTATGAACGCTTCACCGCTAGTATTTATTTCTTTAAAATTTATGCTATGCATGAAGCAAAATAAAGACTTACGAATGCGTACGAATTAGCACTTAACAATGTAAATCGCGTGACAGACAGACATGACCAATTATAATCACGTGCTAACCGCCAGCCAATCCTATATGGAACACTCGTAAAATACTTTAAATAATATGCATAACTTTAATCTTTCATTATATAAAGGCTTGCATATTGATTTCAGTTCCGTATACATACGTATACAGGCAACTTCAAATATATTTACCCTTTAGCACCTTATTGCAAAGGGGTAAGGTTCAAAAGTGTAAACATATTTTTGACGTTGACATACAGCTAATGTATGGAGTACGTGCCATCAAATATGTAGGTGCGACCTTGATACGGCCGCCATCGCTTATTGAATCAATGGAAATCGATTTTCTACGATGCGACTTTAATGGTGGCCTGAGGCAGGTTGAGCAAGTGAACTATAAAAATTGAATTGAAATTCATTATAATCGCCCACAATTACAATTGTGTCGAAGTTCAGTTTTTTTTAGTATGACAGACGAACAGAAGGATAGGTAATTTGTTTCTCAACGCAGCGAAATGTACAAATCAGTGCAGGAGAGTTTTTCAGAGGATATTCCTCGAAAAATAATTTGCGCAGATATAACAATGGACGTCTCAAATATTGATGAATAGATTTATTTTATAAACATTTGTAACATAATAGATAACTATATATACATGTTACAACTATTCAGAAAATTTGTAAATATTAGGTACTAATGTAAACTAAGTATTGAGCGGTGGAGCGGCAATCCTTTGGTTTAATAAACATGGTCGAAACTTTTGACATAATAGGTGCCTCGTTAAACGAAGATGTCATTTTATACAATTGGGAAAAGATTCGAAAGTGCATCAGCAATAATCAAATTAATCGCGTGTAGGGCATACTTTAGCCTTTGACATTTAAGCGAAGTTCTAGCCAGGTCAAGCTAAGCAATATGTCACTGCCAGCGGTTCAACCTTGTACAGGGGTGAGGGTGATCAATAAAGGCTGTCGAAATACTTATAAGTACAACTATCGTACTAAATACCTAAGTGTGAAGTGCGTAGCAGTGGCCAGTTGGGCACGAAAACTGACACCAATGAAACCAGTTCCATACATTCTAGTACAGTCGCCATCAGATATATCGGAGCGGCCAAGGTGCTCACAAATATCTGAACAACGTCTGATTCTCAAGGGGATAAAGTGCATGTTCTGATATTTTTGAATACCCAGGCCGCTCCAATATATTTGATGGCGACTGTACATGTGTCAAACGAGCAGTGATCTCGTATACATCCACGTGTGACAGTTATGCATGTCAAATAGGGGTCTACCGGGAGAAGGTGATGCTCAATTGATCATTCTCAACGTGGCGAAAAAGTAATCATTGGCGGGGCCGTGGACTCTTAATTAATTATACGATGTATCTTCAAATGTAGGACGCTTTATGACATAATCTACCATAGTTACAAACTACAAAATAATAGAGTACAATAGGTACAGTCAGCAGCAGAAATAGCTAAGCGGGTAGGGTGTTCAAAATGAGGTTGACACGACTTTAAAGAGAATAAGAGCGTGTGTAGGTCATTTTGAACAATTCACCCGCTTAGCTACTTCTGCTGCTGACTGTACTTAAAGAGTATTGACTACTGTAGTTATAAAATATCTGAAGAAAACCTCGACAACCCTGCATGAAAGTGACAAAAATACATTTCAATTGAACAACAGAGTTCAGAATTAAAGGCGACTTTAAAAAAGCAGGACCAAGCAGCACGTGTAAGCAGGAGCAAGGTTCTGATTACAGGTGTAAGCAAATAATCCCCACAAACCAATGCCAATCCCTGCCGGCAAATGAGGCAGCGGGTAATGCGATTATCAGGACGACCTACAGTTAGGTAACGGCTAATTGGATGCAGTCGAGCAGCACTTCCTTCCGATACTATACTAGCACTTATTAGATGCGTAAAACTCATACCCTGTGGGCCTGTGGTCATTCCTAACTTACCTCAAACATAACCTGTTGTACTAGACTAAGATTAGGTGGTAGTGCTCCCTACCTAATCGGGTAGCAAGATTCGGCATATATAGGGGGTAGCACCTTAAAAAGTTATGACTTTTAGTATGGGACACCATGAGCCAAACCTGGAGCGTTCGGAATGCAGCCAACTTTTCGGGTACCAAAAAAAGTCAGAAAATACCTCATCGGGTAGCAAGATTCGACATATACAGGGGGTAGCACCTTAAAAAGTTATGACTTTTTGTATGGAACACTATGAGCCAAACCTGGAGCATTCGGAATGCAGCCTGATTTTAGGGTGCCAGAAAATATCGAAAAATACCTCATCGGGTAGCAAGATGAAACTAATGCCAAATGAAAGTACTAATCATCCTGTTAATAAAAAAAATTGGTAGTCGGTCCTAAACCTGGAGCATTTCAAATGCAGCCAACTTTTGTGATCGAACAAAAAACTCATCTGATACCATTACAATGTAGAAATGGCCCCAGAAGATGGTTCAAAGGACATAAACAAGCTTAATTTGATGGAATTTATCAAAAAGTGCCAAAATATTTCAGGTTTACTCACCCAAACTTATCACTTTCGTGATTTGGCTTAATTTTAGGGTACCTGAAGATTAAAAAAATACCTTATTGAGTAGCACGATAAGATGTATGCCAAATGAAAGGACTTATCATCCTGTTAATTAAAAAAAATAGCAGCGGGTCCTAAACCTGGAACACTCCAAATGCAGCCAACTTTTGTGATCGAACAAAAAACTCATCTGATACCATTACAACGTAGAAATGGCCCCAGAAGATGGTTCAAAAGACAGAAACAAGTTAAATTTGATGGAATTTATCAAAAAGTGCCAAAATATTTCAGGTTTACTCCCCCAAACTTATCACTTTCGTGATTTGGCTTATTTTCAGGGTACCTGAAGATTTAAAAAAATACCTTATTGAGTAGCACGATAAGATGTATGCCAAATGAAAGGACTTATCATCCTGTTAATAAAAAAAATTGGTAGTCGGTCCTAAACCTGGAGCATTTCAAATGCAGCCAACTTTTGTGATCGAACAAAAAACTCATCTGATACCATTACAATGTATAAATGGCCCCAGAAGATGGTTCAAAGGACATAAACAAGCTTAATTTGATGAAATTTATCAAAAAGTGCCAAAATATTTCAGGTTTACTCACCCAAACTTATCACTTTCGTGATTTGGCTTAATTTTAGGGTACCTGAAGATTTAAAAAAATACCTTATTGAGTAGCACGATAAGATGTATGCCAAATGAAACGACTTATCATCCTGTTAATTAAAAAAAAATAGCAGCGGGTCCTAAAGCTGGAACACTCCAAATGCACCCAACTTTTGTGATCGAACAAAAAACTCATCTGATACCATTACAACGTAGAAATGGCCCCAGAAGATGGTTCAAAAGACAGAAACAAGTTAAATTTGATGGAATTTATCAAAAAGTGCCAAAATATTTCAGGTTTACTCACCCAAACTTATCACTTTCGTGATTTGGCTTATTTTCAGGGTACCTGAAGATTTAAAAAAATACCTTATTGAGTAGCACGATAAGATGTATGCCAAATGAAAGGACTTATCATCCTGTTAATAAAAAAAATAGCAGCGGGTCCTAAACCTGGAACATTCCAAATGCAGCCAACTTTGGTGATCGAACAAAAAACTCATCTGATACCATTACAACGTAGAAATGGCCCCAGAAGATGGTTCAAAAGACAAACAAGCTTAATTTGATGGAATTTATCAAAAAGTGCCAAAATATATTAGGTTTACTCACCCAAACTTATCACTTTCGTGATTTGGCTTAATTTCAGGGTACCTGAAGATTTTAAAAAATGCCTTATTGTGTAGCACGATAAAATGTATGCCAAATGAACAGACTTATCATCATGTTAATAAAAAAATATAGCAACGGGTCCTAAACCTGGAGCATTCCAAATGCAGCCAACTTTTATGATCGAACAAAAAACTCATCTGATACCATTACAACGTAGAAATGGCCCCAGAAGATGGTTCAAAATACATAAACAAGCTTAATTTGATAGACTTTATCAAAAAGTGCCAAGTTTATTAGGTTTGATCACCCAAACTTATCACTTTCGTGATATGGCTTAATTTTAGGGTACCTGAAGATTTTAAAAAATACCTTATTGAGTGGCACGATAAGATGTAAGCCAAATGAAAGGACTTATCATCCTGTTAATAGAAAAAAATAGCAGCGGGTCCTAAACCTGGAACATTCCAAATGCAGCCAACTTTTGTGATCGAACGAAAAACTCATCTGATACCTTTACAACGTAGAAATGGCCCCAGAAGATGGTTCAAAAGACATAAACAAGCTTAATTTGATAAAATTTATCAAAAAGTGCCAAATATATTAGGTTTACTCACCCAAACTTATCACTTTCGTGATTTGGCTTATCAGATGAGTTTTTTGTTCGATCACAAAAGTTGGCTGCATTTGGAATGTTCCAGGTTTAGAAGCCACTGCTATTTTTTTTAATTAACAGGATGATAAGTCCTTTCATTTGGCATACATCTTATCGTGCTGCTCAATAAGGTATTTTTTAAATCTTCAGGTACCCTAAAATTAAGCCAAATCACGAAAGTGATAAGTTTGGGTGAGTAAACCTAACATATTTGGCACTATTTGATAAATTCTATCAAATTAAGCTTATTTATGTATTTTGAACCATCTTTTGGGGCCATTTCTACGTTGTAATGGTATCAGATGAGTTTTTTGTTCGATCACAAAAGTTGGCTGCATTTGGAATGCTCCAGGTTTAGGACCCGTTGCTATATTTTTTTATTAACAGGATGATAAGTCCTTTCATTTGGCATACATTTTATCGTGCTACTCAATAAGGTATTTTTTTAAATCTTCAGGTACCCTAAAATTAAACCAAATCACGAAAGTGATAAGTTCGGGTGAGTAAACCTAATATATTTTGGCACTTTTTGATAAATTCCATCAAATTAAGCTTGTTTATGTCTTTTGAACCATCTTCTGGGGCCATTTCTACGTTGTAACGGTATCAGATGAGTTGTTTGTTGGATCAAAAAAGTTGGCTGCATTTGGAATGTTCCAGGTTTAGGGCCCGCTGCTATTTTTTTTTATTAACAGGATGATAAGTCCTTTCATTTGGCATACATATTATCGTGCTACTCAATAAGGTATTTTTTTTAATCTTCAGGTACCCTAAAAATAAGCCAAATCAAGAAAGTGATAAGTTTGGGTGAGTAAACCTGAAATATTTTGGCACTTTTTCATAAATTCTATCAAATTAAGCTTGTTTATGTCTTTTGAATCATCTTCTGGGGCCATTTGTACGTTGTAATGGTATCAGATGAGTTTTTTGTTCGATCACAAAAGTTGGCTGCATTTGAAATGCTCCAGGTTTAGGACCGACTACCAATTTTTTTTATTAACAGGATGATTAGTACTTTCATTTGGCATTAGTTTCATCTTGCTACCCGATGAGGTATTTTTCGATATTTTCTGGCACCCTAAAATCAGGCTGCATTCCGAATGCTCCAGGTTTGGCTCATAGTGTTCCATACAAAAAGTCATAACTTTTTAAGGTGCTACCCCCTGTATATGTCGAATCTTGCTACCCGATGAGGTATTTTCTGACTTTTTTTGGTACCCGAAAAGTTGGCTGCATTCCGAACGCTCCAGGTTTGGCTCATAGTGTCCCATACTTAAAGTCATAACTTTTTAAGGTGCTACCCCCTATATATGCCGAATCTTGCTACCCGATTAGGTAGGGTGCACTACCACCTAATCTTAGTCTATACTATTCGTGTCTTGGGAGTGTTGTAGGTACTTGTACAGTCGTCATCAAATATATCGGAGCAGCCATGGTACTCAAAATATCTGAACGTGCACTGTGTCGCCTTGAGATTAGAGGCGTTGTTCAGATATTTGTGACCACATTGGCCGGCTTGGCCACTCCGATATATTTGATGGCGGCTGTACCATTAAATGAGAATAAATGCACAAAAAATTGCTTTCTTGGGGTTAGATATGAGGGTATCAAGTATCATTTGTGATATATTGTACAAAAAAATATCTGCCAATATCGTATCTGGAGGTGCCCAAACTTGGTATGTTTAAAAATTATTTTTGTTTTAATAATAAATAAAAAAATGGCTGAAATGTAATGATGTGGTATATTTTTAGAACCGCCTATTAGCCCTTTCATATGATACCACACACGATAGGTTTTTGAAAAAAAAAATTTTTTTTCTCATACAAAAAAATGATGAATCAGCACCCCCCTCCTAAGAGATTTTTTTTAAAGAATCAAAAATTTTGTTTTGACCTCTAGTATGTGTGTGCCAAATGGCTAAACTGTACATCGATTTGCGGTACTTATCTCTGTAAAATTAGACTCGTGCGAGGTCGACTACTAGTATTACAAAACGGAAACGTTGTTTTATTTTATCACTGATTAAAACGAGCTTTTTAGGAAATACCATATACCATATACCATATTTGTCTATTGCCACATCAGCCACAGCGTCAGACACTTCCATAGACTGAAATCCAAGATCGAATCTGACCTAGTTCGTTGCCGTAAAATTGGGTTAACTAACTAACACTCAACACCGCAGGTTTACAAACTTGCCGGATGTAAGCTGACCAGACAAACCACGAACCACTAACGGTCAAAACAAATTTTGTGCAAGTGAGGCTGCGTACGCGTCAGACGAAATTATTTTACAACACTCTTAAACCGGCATTAGACATTGCAATTTCTAGGGTCCAATTGACGTATACCCTGCCTCTCCCTGCCCGTGCCTCGCTCTTACGTTTATTACACCTCTCAATCTGACAGATGGGGCCCTAAAAATTGCAATATCTAATACCGGTTTTATCGTGAAGCAGCTAGGGTACCTGATAAAATGTGGACAATATCCACGCTTAGCGGTCATGATAGACGTCTTGCAGTTATTCTAAAATGTTCTTAAATATAGAACCTGAGGACAACCTACACTCACGGATAATAAAAACGTGACCTTGTGTGGAAATTTCTATACGATATAACCAGGTTTCTTGTCCTTTCCTCTGGTATTCTAGTCTTCTTCTTTCTCGTTCCCTCATTGCTGAGGATCGCGACCACATGTAGCTCGTTTCCATAACGTGCGGTCATAGGACATGTGAACTGCACGGTTAAGGCTGCCACCAGCCGACCTTTTTGCAGCGTTGGACCATCTCATCCGTGCCCCACCGCGAGCACGTTTGCCGTTTGTTTCGTTTGGTATTCTAGTACCAAGTCGGTGAATGATAAAAGCATAGAAATAGGTAGTATTAACTCTGTAAAATAACACAACATTTATGCGGGTGGTGGCACTGGTGGCATCGGATCGGACTGATCGGAGGCGTATCATACAAGGATATATGTCACCACAGAAATATGTGATGTATAAAATTTTATTTTTCCACGGAAAATTTGACTCACAATCACAACTTTTTTTTACACCGGCGAAATTGTGTATTGGGTCAAATTCAAAGCCGGGGAGGAGGCTAAAGAGATAACTGTCAGAGAAATATCAGCACCGATTTCGGAAGTCGTTTGAACTGAGAAATCCACCCATATCTCTTGTATCGTAGCATCAGGTTTTTCTCCGTTTCTTACATGCTTTGATGTTCACATGTTCTCCACAGGTCCCCTGACATACTGACCCCGCAGGCTGCCCGCGCGCAAGGTCGCGGCCCCGATCGCGTTTCGGTGCGCCTGGGCAATTGAGTGAGAGTGCGTATCGCGGGTGCACCAATCACGGGCCGGGCGCAAATGTAGTAACTCAGAAATGTGAATTTTTGAGCTTATTTTAGGGTACTTATATCTACAGCCTACTACCTAGTAGTCAAGCGCGAATGTAGTTAGTAAGTCGGTAATGCGAACTTTTTGGGCTTTCTTATTTTTTTATATCTAGTCATACATATAAGCTGAATTGAGATAAACTGAAGGTATAGTTACAATTTGTTAAGATATTGCAAAAAGCTCTTAAGTGACATTCGCGCATCTTAAAAAAATACAACTATAGGTTAGATCTTGTAAATTTTTTATAGGCAGGTTATCATTGTATGGGTAAAATTATATTATGGCCGCTCGTGCCCGAAATCGCTATTTTATATTACCTACAATTTTTTTTTTATATTTCCAGGTAGGATTTTCTTTAAATATCTACTTAGGTTTAGTTAGCAATTTAACTGCCTTACAAAACACTAACGTTAGCATAACTTAGTAAAAGAACTAAAAGATCATAATCAGATAAACCCGCACATTTTATCCCAACTATTGCGAAAGACGTTACGTTACGCTATGCCTATGCCATAATTTGCTATAATTCCACATCTGATCGGACCGGTGATACGACTGACTGTTATGCCATCAACACATTAGAGATAGCACCTATTACACACGTCATTGCACTACATATTACATGCGCGTGAGCAATCTTGATATACTTGATAAAAACTCAATGCTAAGTAGTGCCTGAATTGTTAGTAGTGTTATGTAAAATAAAATATGGAAATTAACGTGCTGATTACTAGATTTCATAGAAAATATGCCAACAATATGTTGATATCTAATTCAAACTTGGAGACTACTTTGATTAAAACACCTGAAGACCCCGTGACCATCACTCTAACTAATAAGTAGTCCACCAATGCACCATAATGGCAGTCAATTTTTTCTTAAATAGTGTGACATTGTGTAGGAAAATTACTAACATATTTTTTGGGTACATTCCTTTACCTACCAAAGTAGCAGGCCGGCAGCTGATGTCCATCTACTTGGTTAACTCAATTGTAATTCACCAGAAAATTATACTTACGAAATGATATGTTCCTGGATCGGGATAATTTGGTAAAAAACATTATCGTTTTGCAACTTTTCGACTTATGTAATTTTGCCATTTGGTGTGCGAATGGTGCGAAATTTGAAACGATTTGAATTTGGAACAATTGCGCCGTTAGATTTCTATGAGAGTTGATTGATTGGTCGATAACCCGACATGCTCCTATTAGTCATACCATCGTCGATATATAATCAATCGTAAACCTTATTGGAACGAAATAAAGGCTACTATTGGTCAGTCAATGCTGTTGTATATATACAAGTACATATACAAAAAGATTTGATCAGTTGATAGGTAAAACGAAAAGTTGATAAAAATTTAGGGCAGCGATTCGAACTTAGTTTCATTTTGTTTTATTGTAATTTAGACAAGTTTCACTTTCAGAGATAACTTTTACTTTTAAATACTTCCTCTACATTGCAATAATGTTTATGTTGCATAAATATTTATGCAATGCAAGTGACAATCCTATTTCTATGTTTATGACCTAGTTTTCTGTATTTGAAAATAAAATGAAATGGCATGACAGTAAAATTTAATTAAATTGATTTTATTATTATTAACATTTAATATTCCTTATGATATGGCGCACCCTTTATTTAATTAATTTCAAAATGATAATTTCACAGACAACAACCTACAAGGTGGACTGATGACCTGGTGAAGGTCGCTGGAGTCCGCTGGATGCGGGTGGCACAGGACCGGTCATTGTGGCGTTCAGTGGGGGAGGCCTATGTCCAGCAGTGGACGTCTTTCGGCTGAAATGATGATGATGATGATGAATTTCACAGCATTAGCACTTTCCTAGTATCTTAAAGACTGGATCGCAGTGGCTTATCTGTAAATCTCATTCAGGGATTTTTTTACGAAATTAACCGATATCTGTAGGTACTCCGGTTTCCTCCCGATTTTATTCTCCACTGAAAACAATAGGTAAGTAATTGAAAATGAAACTAAATTTCGTACAGGTGTATCTAATCGTATCTAACGGGAAGTTATTGGTATTAACCAGAGTTGGGCACTCATGATTGAAATCAGTGATTTGATTAAAAATTCTCATGATTAAATCATAACACAAAACAAGTAAATTTGCCAATAGTAAATCATTAACGCCGCGCGCTGATTGATACTAAAGTAACGCTAATCAACTAACGCCAATCATCATCATTCGCTTGCCCTTGTCCCATTTACTTGGGGTCGGCGCAGCATGTCTTTTTTCATACATCTCTGTCACGCGTCATCTCATCACTCACCTCCTCTCTTTTCATATCATCTCTCACACAATCCATCCACCTTTTCCTAGGTTTGCCTCTTCTCCTACATCCCTCCACATTCATTCACAACTAACGCCAATCATGATTTGTTTAATATGATTGACAAAAACATGATTGATATTTAGAAAATACATTTAAAATTACGAGACTCACTTCCTCCCTTGCATTGCAAAATTCGCATTACTCGCAACAATCAACAATACAAAGTTTTGTAGATCCATCCATTTAAATTATCTTCACTCCTAATCAGCTCTCAAAGATCAACAATCGCTCATTTAAAATAGGATCCATTCAACATAGCAGAGATGTGCAGAATGCCGATACAAAACTGGGTTAGTCGACGCCCGCGGCGGTGACCTCCAACTGGTTTCGGTGGTCGGTCGGTGCTTCCGCGAATGCCTTTGATGTATTAAAGTAATACTGCAGAGTGGTTTTAAAGTGTTACAACTTGCGAGATGAGAGTAGTTATAATGTTTACGTTGTTAGTCTTTACCGTGCATTGCTCTACAGTCCGTGAGCTTTAAGAAGAACCTTCGGGAATCGGCGATGACACACGAACGTAATATTGCTGTTCTGCTTTTTCATGTGTCACTGTTGATTGATACCCGACGTCTCTTTCTAAAACCCGAAGGTTCTTTATAAATCTCACGGACTGTATATAGGCTGACTCCTGCTAGTCTTCTATAGATGAGGTAGTCCAACGTCCTAGTTTGAGTCTTTAGTATCGAGTGAAACATTGTAAACCCTTCGCAATTACATTAACCTCCATTTCCAACGCGTCGACAAAATATTGGTTTAAATTGGATCCTCGAATCGGGGTCGGGTATAGGTATTTACATATAATTTTAAAATTGAATTTTTAAGAATAAATGATTAAGTTAAAAATATTTATTTGTAAAAAAAAATTTGTTTTTAATCAACTGTAGTTGTCACCTGCACGGTTACCATGAGTTTCACATTGTCATTTTTCGTTAACGAGTAACGAATTTTCTTTCTGTGCATCTCGTTTACACTAATAAGTTACAAACAAGATGCTCAGATAGAATACTCGATACTCGTTCTCGAAAACGTCAATGTCTTAACTCATGGTAAGCGTACTTATCCTCAATGGAAATTGTGAATTTACGTTATTTAAATAGATTACTTTTTCACAATGTTCTGTTTTATTTTATTTTATTTAGTTTTGTTTTGTTCCAAAACTCAGTACTAATTTCAGCTTCTTGGTCTTTATCTTTGTAATTCTCACAGGATGGCTTCCACTTATAGTCTCACATCAATTAAAGATTCTTCATAATATTTGAACGCTACAAGAATCCAAGCAAGGATAATTGCACCAACCGGTCCAACCGGCCCCGGTCAGCTCCCTCAAGGCACCGTGCCCATTGTTTTAACCAGTGTTGGGCAATCAGGAATAAAATCATGATTAGAATAAGAATTTGTAAGAATAAAATCACGTTGATTTTATTCCCGTCAAAATTATTTCAAATAATTCCGTCTGGAATAATTCTTCGGTGAGAAAATTGAATGAAAATAAATCATTCTTATTCAAATAATAAAAATCATGATTTTTTATTTGAAATAATATTCCATGAATAAGAATTGTAACGTGAGAATCTTTCTTAGTAAAGTCGGTGAAGCGGGTATGTAATATGTAGGTATGAAAGTAGGTAGGTACCTATAGTTTGGATACTTTGGATGGACTTATGAACGGACGCATATTATTAGTAAACCCGATGGGAATCGGGTTGTATGGAGCCGCCGCTACTGCAAAATATTTTTTTTTAAGTTATGATACTTATGATGATTGGATATATTTTCATGTTTCTAAATTAACTTCGGTGCTTTGTGTCCTTGGTGCTACCGAACTTTTATTACTGAATTATAACATGATATTTTTAAATACTTGTTAAACGGCAAAATAACATGCTCAAAGATCATTTGATTGAAGGGCCGCCAGCCGCAGATGTTCAGCCAACGTTTCAAAAACAAAAACCACCAGAAAGAAATCCTATTGATTTTGGTTTTATGGTATCTATACTTAAAGTAGAAAATATGCCCGGTAAACGATACAGACAATACGACACATTCTAGGCGTCTGGGACTTTCTACAAATCTAGTGATAAGGGTATTTGTTATTACAAGGGTTATTTTTTTACCTGTCGTCATTTGCTATCTCATTTACATTCCATAGATGTGAAAGAGATAGCACACTTAAGCTTAAGAAGTTGGTGGTAGTTAGCTGGTAGGTTCGTGGGTATAAAAAAATACGTACTTTCAGTTGCCTATTGGTTATACACTTATTAGCATCGTATCGCTGTCGGCACTCATAGTAGTTGATATGATATTTGTGAAAGTTCTGAATAATCATGGATGAACTAAGTGGCGAATCAGTTACCTATGTTAGTGGACAGTTGTTGTGATGAACAAAATACTACGCCACTAGGTATTGCAGTTCCCTTCCCATTAACACGAACTCTGAAAGTGCTGCGTCATGGCACCATAATATTGCACAGCCACCAAAAATACTCAAGCATACAAAATTTGAGCCAAATCGAACGTAAAAAAGTGTTAGTAAATCGACTCGCAAGATTGACCTAACGACAACTTCAAACTTCATTCTTATTCTAAATAACATGTTATTCCACTAAAATCTTATTCTAAATAACTCCATTTCTAGAATAATTATTCCGTCTTTTATTCTTCATTTGAAATAAAAATTGCATGATTTATTCCATTTCATGTTATTTTAAAATAAAAAGCGCAAGAATTATTCTTATTCCATTTTGTTGGAATAAGAATAAAATTTCTGTTTTTATTCTTATTCTTATTCGAAATGATTTTTGCCCAACACTGGTTTTAACCATGGACTTAGAAATATACGGAGCGAGGATAAGGCTGCGTTTACGCCAGCGTTTGTTAACCTTTGGAACGCCAAGCATCGGACGGAAAAATCGTGCCCTCAGCGCCAGCGCGCGCGAACCGATTATATTTAGGACATGATATCACGTCCCGGCGCTGACAGCACGACTTTACGTGTGCGTGATATGATGGCTTTGGCGGTCAAAGGGTTAAGAACCAATAGAATAGAATCACTACATTAAATTCTCGCGCAGCGCAGCTCTATAATTGGCTCTTAAAAAACACATTCCTCGCAACACATCCTTGTTCCTCGCACATCTCTGGTAGAAACGCAGCCTTAAACTCCTTCCATGAGGAACATATGTCTCATGCACACACATTTGACACATTAACTTGTCGGGTTTGAACTAATCACCGCTTGCAGACAATGAGGGTTTCCTGGATCATTTTTTTCACCAGTAGCGTAAGGTCTGGCTGTCATAATTCACCAATCATGATTAATCCATTGAGTAACAGGAGATGACATCCCTAACAAAACTTTTCAGCCATGAGTTTAAGTGATCGGCACTTAAAGTCCATACATTCGCTCTTGAAACACTGACATGATGCTAAGCAACTGACAGTTGTCAACGGCCAAACATGCAGCACAAAATTTGTTCTAGATGTCACATCTAGTAGGTTCTACCTACATAATAAATCAATGGATTAATCATATATTTTGTGATTGGTGGATTTTGACAGCTGCTGTCAAAAAGTCCTCTGGCACGAAAGAATATCTTCAGCCAAGAATACCAATGCGAAAATATTATTGTTTAAACATAAGTAAATATTGTCTTGGGCTAATTATATACCTTTAGCCCAAGGTATATTTTACTTAAATCAAGACCACTTTCTAGGCAAATTATTTCCACCATTTACCGGCAGATTAAACCCGACGGATTCTAACCATGTATTCCCGAGGCCAAAAGAAGACAAAAACATTGTATGACTCTAGGTCGATTTCGCCTTAGTTCCAGAGTAAATATCAATTTAAAAAAAATTCAAACACTTGTATCTGAGCGAAAAATGCCTATTTGATGACGATGTCACCACTATGAAGACTAGTCTGATGAGATCTTTATTGACAGATGTCAATGTAACAAAAAACTTTTTTCATTTATTTATTTATTTATTTATATTTATTCATAACATTACATTAATAGGCTTACTAGTTATAGGTTAACTAGTTATTCATTAACTAGTTATTAGGAAAAAAAATTAAAAAAAAAATTGTAAGTGATATTTTTAGTAATAAAATTTACTTGTTATGTTTAAAACATTATAAAAAATCCAAAAAAAATGAAAAAAGAAAATTTTTTTTTTGGCAAAATTGACCAAAAGTCGTATGACGTTTTTTGCTTCTTTTGGCCTCGGGAATACGTGGTTAAAACCTGTCGGGTTTAATTTGCCCACGGTGTATAGGAAACAATAATGTCTTGACCAAGAGGATTTGTCTTGGACGAAGATATTTTTTTTTCCGTTCCACAGTGGAATACATTCGCGCCTTATGTGCGTGTCGCGTGTAAATGTAAACACGAGGAAAAATGGAATCACAGTTTTGTCTTCACGGGATAATGCCCCTATATTTTCTAGGTCCATATACCTTTGTCTTGTATTTGTAGTATCAGTTGCCACATTTGATCATTCGTAACCCTTATTGCGTTGAGATAGACTCTACGATGGGTCAGTTAGTGTTGCTGTTGGTAAGTAATGTGACTTTTATGCAAGTTATTGTTGCATGTGGCTATATGGACAAGGTAAGTTGCGAAGACTTTAAGTAATCGTTAAAACTAGTTTGGAAGGCTATATTAATTTCATCATCATCTCAGCCATAAGACGTCCACTGCTGAACATAGGCCTCCCCTTTGATAAAGGGGGGGTTTGCCATACGCGCCACGCTTGGCAGGCGGGTTGGCGCGCGCAGTTTTTTTGTTTATTGTTTGTAGGCTTTCGGAAGATGCTGCTGCCCATCTCCCGGTATATTCCCTTAGCAGACTCCTACTGCAACCACGGGACGATATGGTGGGGGACAATTCTAAGGCCGGGCACCCCACGGCTAGTTATATATTATTTTGATTTGTTTATATTTGCATTAGTATGACGAGCGCAGAAGATTTTGAAAAACTTTCTAATGTTCTGTCATACTTAATCGAACGAGCGGAGCTTAAGCGAAGCGAATTCTTACAAATAACTTCTGGCTTCTGGCGTTTCGGTATTTCGATGACTTTTTGATTTTGAGAGTTTGTTCGACGATAACTTTTTAGTAAAAAGATTTTCTGACCTTCATGAAATTTAATGGGGTAGCAATGATACATATAATTTGTGAGTTCGTATATGAGCAGGATTGATCAAGGGGTCGTGGAGCGAAAAAATCATATGGAATTTGTCATATTGGTCATCTCGTTTGCAAGCAAATCGCGAGTTCTCAGTTCGAGGCGGACTGCTAGCTAGGATAGAATTTGATAAATTTAATTACCTAAAAACTTTAAATCAAAATTAAATATAAATATACATTAAATATAAATAATCATTCATTAAATATGAATATTAAATACCGGGTGTTTCCTGTAATAGGAGCAATAAATTAAAACGTAGATTCTACTCCTCAAACCAGACAACGTTTGTTCAGCAACTTTTAAAAGTAACTTATGGTTTGATTTTTATTTCTTTTTAAAGATTATTCGAACACGCAATGTATTCCGAAATTGATTATGTCTGTAGGGTGACAAGGCTGACAAGCAATGTCAATTGGACGGATTTTAACGTACATTGAAAATACTATTTAGTTTGTATGAAAAAGAGACAATCTAAAAAATGCATATTTTTTAAAAGTTGTTGAACAAAAATTGTATTGTTTGAGGAGTAGAATCTACGTTTTTATTTATTGCTCATGTTACAGGAAACACTCTGTATACATTCATTAGCACTATAAGTTAACCAGCCAGTAGTTGCGCTACGCTTAATTTAAGCAATGTAATAAAAATAAAATTTTGCACAAACCGAATAAAACCACTGAATTAACAATAATAGGTACGCACCTACATTTTAAAAAGTGACACAAAACAACGGTGTTCTATGGTTTTTGAGACATTTTAAATGTAACTTTATAGGCGTCCCGCTGTTTTAGACACTTCAACAATTTACTGAGGTGTCGAGACATCTGTAAAGTAGATGTTAGCATTTACACAAAAGATTATCATCGCGCTAAATCGCCTTTCGTCACTTCAACTTGCTAATCCAGCTTGCTAATCTAGTTATTACTTATGTAGGTTTACAGTGTTTAGATAAAGATTTTTTGTTTTAGTTCGACCATGTCCTGAACTTTTTGAGGTTAAAAACCCGTAGCTGTACTATACTTTTTGATTAGGATAGTTAGTACCTGGTGTTTTAACACGCTACTACATATAGGTACTTGTTAAATACATCACGAGTCGGTTTAAGAACGATAGCAGCTAACCGGCCAAGGTCTTCACAAAAAACTTGACAAGACCTTATTGCAAAGAGAATAAGAGTGTTTCAAGTTTATTTTGAACATCTTGTCTGCTTACATTTCAGCTGCTGACTGTACAATAACTACAATAAGTCAATAACACCCAGTAATCGACACACACCTTGACAAAATACCACTTAAGAACGCACATTGAATTGTAACGTTCAATCAATTGAGAGCGAAACGCCCGCCATAAATACCGTTACTTAGATGAATCACATCTGCTACCTTACTGACTCACAAAAGTGGCACGAGCGACGTTAATATGTATACAGTTTTTTCCTTATTGCAATGGTATAAGGTGCATGAATGTTGACTTATCTTTGATGTTAAATCGAGACTGTCACATAGTTTCAGACTTACAAACAGAAATGCTGGTATATAGTCCTTGCTTAGCTGACGAGTCAGGCGAATGAATTAGTGTTAGCGTGTCAGACAATATATTTATATAATTTATACTGGTTTTTTTCTGAAGCAAGTGCTAGGTAGATATTGGAAACAACCAGAAAAGGCTCACGACCACGTGGAACCATCCAGGTAGCAGTTTCATTTCAAAACCATGCAACACAGACCAAATGAACCAAGCTTATGTGAACCTTGTGATTAAACATAGCTAACAGATCTCGAGGTCATAGCTAACTTGGTTTATGGGCATCCGACATGTCTGGGCTCGGGAAGCAATAGAAATACAAAGCCAGGGTGGTCATTCATATTAAATATTAACACATGCCGCTCGGCCCACATTTTTTCACTGAATTGCCATTTTTTACCAAATGTGCAAAATAAGCTGTTACCGTTGAAAGCTTGATGCGACAGCATGTGTGGGCATTTCTAGGAGAATATTGATTTACATATGTTGTAGCTTAGTTAATATTTTGCAAATTATGTTCTTAGTTACACATATGTAGGTACAGTCAGAAGCAGAAGTAGCTAAAAGCGGGTGAGGTATTCAAAATGAGCTTAACACGAATTTATTGTTAAGGAAATAAGACCCTGAGAAGGTATTTTTGAACACCTCACCCGCTTAGCTACTTATGCTGCTGACAGTACCTAAAATACATTTAAAAATAAGGTAGTATTCAGTGGATTAATTTGACAACACTTTACAACCGCTTTGTATGCCGTGAACTGCGAAATTACTCCACTCAATTATGAGTTTTACTTAAAACTTTGTTTTTAGGCTGATTATTTACTATTTTTATTTGTCCCTCGATAAATTAATTCGAATCTCCCACGAAACATGAAATCAACGTCCAAACAATAGCGTGACAAAACATCCGTGACGGCGACGGCAAGAAACGTGATAACTCGTTGTTGACGTTGCGACAGCGTCCCGCTAATCGGTTAGCTATGGAATATTTGCTCGTTTCTCTGCTTTGTCGACGTTTTAACGCTACTGGGCATTAGGTTTGGCTAATGGAAAATAAACATTAATTCCCCTCCTTCATCTATTAATATTTATTAATACCCTTCTTAAGCGGCCCACAGATTAACAGTTCGCTGTACGATATTAATCTGTCAGTTTTTCGCAACAGATCACACACTAACAGTTCCATTACAGATTTCAGACTGACGACTAATACGAGCCGATAGTGTGTGGCCGATTTAAGATTCCAGCCGGACAGACATCGATCTGACAGATATCGGCCGCACAGTCCACGGCCTTCAGGATAAAATGAACACACACACAGCCGGCCTGGCGACCGACTGTTATCTTCTGTTAGTCTCAGTGTTGCCAACTTAGCGCAAAATATTGTAGCGATATATTTTATTTTTTGTCATATCATATCACTACAAATTTCGACTTCTGCGCAATAACGTTCACCGCTAGAGCAGGGCTCGTAACCGGTTAAGGCAAAAACCATAGATATACCACCCATAGATCTGACACGGAACTAATAATACCAAGATAGAACGGGATGGTCTTATTACACTTTCGATAGATACGGCAGAGAGGTGCTATTTTCGTTGGTCCTTGTCATAGTTTCTATTACCCTCCACGCGTTACTTCTAGCAGTGGAGGGTAACAAACAGATATAATGCGCGATTTCTTCAAGAATTTCTGTGATTGCTACGAGAAAAGCTGTTAGTTTTCCTAGAAAGTTGTGTCGGCTAAGGAAAACATTGGTAAATTGTTCTGTTTTATGCTGTAGAAGTGATTATGGGCATCTATATATCTATCCCTTACTGGGGTACACGTGTGCGGGCTCTAGTTAATGCTTGCTTTGAGGCAAAAACTGAATGAGTGACATGACACCATTGACACCATATTTGTTTGCATGGTAACAATATTTATAAAAGATTTTGGTCTTTTATGTTACTATATCCTTCAAATATTACTGCGCAATGTAGTTTACTGTAAATGTGTATATAAGTTTCATTCAAAATTTTCACGCGCCTCCGATTTATTTTTTGGTTCTGCTATAAATATTATATAAAGATATGCGTCAAATAACCAAAACAATTGTGTGATCCTTGTATAGCACGAATTTTGCATAATAAACATAATAGTGTTGGTTGAGCAGTCTTAAATTAAGTTATTTTATTATTACAATGGTATTTTCCTTTTATAAAAAGGTCCGAATGTTTTAATTTATAGGTTATAAATTATTTACAAAATGGCGTTGGTCTATAGCAGCCCAGCGACCCTTTAAAAAAGCTAATTAATGCCTACAGCAGTATAAGTATTGACACGTAAAATTGTATCAAGCCAGAGGCCAGAGAGAAGACTTAAAAAAGCTATTGTAAACCCTAAGGCACTAAAAACAACTATAACAAGCTATAATTTTAAACAAAAAAGAACCGACTTCACTTAGGATCCGCTATTTCAAGAGGAAGTGGCCGAGTTGCTGTAAAAAATAGTGAAATCACTATAGGTGTGCCTATAATAGTTGAAGAGTTCCCTCGATTTCTCCAGGATCCCATCATCAGATCCCGACTTGGTGACAATGGGACCATCTAGGGGTTATACCTGTTCGATTCAAAAAAAAATTTTGAAAATCGGTTCACGATTCACGGAGATATGGAGTAACATACATACAAAAAAAAAAAAAAATTATGATAAAAAAAAAAAAAAAAAATTCAGTCGAATTGAGAACCTCCTCCTTTTTTGAAGTCGGTTAAAAAGCTGTACAATTGCGTTGTGTGTGTGACATGAGGGTTGCCAACCGTACTAGAATTCTCGTACAAATACAAGATTTGTGGTCTTCTGTACGAGGTACGAGGACACCATCGATCTCATACACTTTTGTACGAGATTTTGACTCATACAATTTTATAAGCAGATTTTTTTACTATGGGTTTTCATTTTATCCACAACTACACGCTGGCGTGATGTGCTACATGATGGCTCCTCTACATCATGGGCCATCATAGGGACGCAGTTATGGGTTAGAGGGAATCCCGATCAGGGCATTTATGGGACTAAGCCTTTAGTCCGCAGTTTGTACCTACTTTTTTATTATTGTGCAAAAAAACATTAATTAATAATAACTAGTTGTTCTGTGAACCGTAGACTTCGGAGAATTTCCCCCCTTTTCCCCCCTTTCCCCCTTCCTTGAAACTTTTTTTACAATAACCTCTAAGAAAGTGTGGGCTTGACCTTTTACCCGAAAATGATTGCAATCCGTCCATAAATAACGAGACAGCAAAATTCCCCCCTTTTCCCCCTCATTTTCCCCCCAATCAAAAAATGGCTTGAAAATTTTTGGCAAATAAATCAAGGAACGTACATGCCAAGTTTCATCGAAATCGGATGAAAAATGCGACCTGTAGACCGACACTGAACAACCAACCAACAGACCAATACACACACATCAATCTGCCAAATCGTCGTACCAGTGAGAGACCCCAGACCCAACACGCACCCGTGCGGCCTCTCCTTGTGAGTTAAAACGGAGACGTTCGTCGCCTCGCTACGCTCGGCTCCTGAGTCAATGACTTAACGGCCTCCTAGCCTAGTTGGTAGTTGGTTGGCCTACGAAGAAGGAGGTCCCGGGTTAAACGGCTATTAGACATTGCAACCTGCAGGGCCCAATCTGTTGAGTACCCTGCCTCTCCCTAACCCCTCCTTCAGCTCCCTACGGGCCCTACCTTTAATTACACCTACCGACCTGACAGATTGGGCCCTGCAGGTTGCAATGTCTAATACCCGTTTTATATTTTATTCTTTTCGTTACAGCAATGTTCGATGATTTTTTAAATTGTTTGATGTACGGAACCCACAGGGCGCGAGTCTTACTCGCACTTGGCCGGTTTGTTTGTTTTTCTTATGTACGAGGTTTGAAAGCCAAAATACGAGATATTTAATCGAACACGTCTGGCAACACGGGCCGGGAACAAACGTCAAAATGGTCTAGCGTATTTAATTATTGAAAAATTATGTTTTTAAAGTGAATTATAACAAGTTATTGTGTAAAATGCAAATATCTCAATGTAATTAAAGTGTAACAGTGTTATCCTTAGTGTTAGTTTACTCTAAGGAGCAAATTATTATGACTACAAATGATAAGCTGACTGTCAACGGCTAAAGTTCCAAGATTTAAATTTACACCGAATATGCCTATATTTCGTCGAATACATACAGGGGAGTATTGTTTTTCACATTTATAAATATACTTAAAGCCTTACTTTCAGTCTGATTGTCCAGAATAAATTATCAATGTTCTATAGGCACGCTAGTTCCTTTTATAAACACAGTTGTGTATCTTACCAAAGTAGCCTAAGGGAATGCTAATCAACTCAGCAGTAACACAGATGTACTCAACAACCGCTATTATAAGTGGCCCTTCAGTAAATTATAAAGTTGTTTGTGTAAATTCTTGCTTAAAAGCTAAATTCAAACACTTCAATTCTTGTTTTTAAACACTTTGTTCTGTTAGTATAATTCTTTGTTAATCATACTTGCTAGGCTCAGATTTCTTACATTGTCAATATGTTTTCAGGACAACCCTCTAAAATGACAACCCACAGGGATGTTTTGGTTGCTAAAGTCCAGCAACTACAAGAACGGGAAGAAAGTGAACAGGAAATCGAGTGCGTTGTCCGAGCAAACACAGCTCTCAAAACTCAGCTTGCCAACCAGGACATTCAGTATGAAGACATCTGGATGTCTTGCCCAGGGGCAGAGGGATGAACTTCAAGCTACCATAGACCAGTTTAAGCAATGCCAGGAGATACTTGAACAGGCATTGCAACGCATCAAGGACCTGGAGCAGCAGCTGGAGGAGAAGGAATTAAAACTAAGCAGTAATTGCAAGTATTGCTCCAAACACTCCGGGCCGTCAGACAACAATTTAAGTATTTTTGCTGAGCTTAATAGTTTTGAAGTAGATTTAGTAAATGACAGTATAGTGGATTCTCCTGTTATATAAACTATAGATTTTTTAAACTCTGTGGGCATAGAGTATAGTAACAACAGTAGTGACAAGAAGATTTCTTGAACGGAGGCAAAAAGATCAAGAAATATTTAAAATTAAATAGATTCATTAAATAAATGTCTGTCTGTGTTTCCTCTTGTACACTTAAGATGCTGAACTTATATATGCCAAAATTTGTACAGAGATACTTTTACTAAAAATATAGAATAGTTTCTATAAATCATGATCATCATTCCATGCACCCGGAGTTGTAAATAATTGAGGAGCCGAGCGTAGCGCGGCGACGAACGTCTCCGTTTTCACTGGTACTACGATTTGGCAGATTGATGTGTGTGTATTGGTTGGTTGGTTGGTTGGTTGGTCAGTGTCGGTCTAGAGGTCGCATTTTTCATCCGATGTCGATGAAACTTGGCATGTACGTTTCTTGATTTATTTGCCAAAAATTGGCGAGCCATTTTTTTGATTGGGGGGAAAATGAGAGGGAAAAGGGGGGAAGTTTGCTGTCGCGTTATTTATGTTCTCCGAAGTTTACGGTTCACAGAACCACTAGTTATGTATTGTTACATAGGTACTCATACTAATTTGTGTACGTATTTTGTTCCAGGACACTCAATAACACTCATAAGGATTATCGGTTAAACCGGACGTGCCCTTATGGATAATTTTATCAGCCGAGAACGCCATGCACTTATATTTAAATGTAACAAAGGAGGAGTATCATCAATGCCAGAAGAGTTGCGCTTTTCAGATGTTGGAAAATCATATGCCCAAACTTGCCATAATAGAAGATGCCGTGTCTGCATCACACGAGCTAAAGAGCAGCGATCCTATTTTTTTGCAGGCTATGCCTTGTTCCCTTATGTGCTGCTCCATGTTTTGATAAATTTCACTCACAAAAATCTGGCCCGATTAAAAAGTAAATTCTTGTGATATAAATAAGTACCTATAATATATAATACTTACTAGGAGGAAACCGGTCGCCAATAGAGGTGTAAGGGAATATATTTCAAAATGTTTTTTTTAATAGAAAAATAAATAATTTATAAAATCTAAGTATGTTGTTTCAATCTCCTACATGCATAAATAAATATACATATCATTTAAATACTCTAATATAAACTCTCACGCTATGCCCTATTAAGGGTTATACAGCGTAAAGCATCATATAATGCTATTGTATAGCCTAAGGCACTAAGAAAATCTAAAACAGCTGAAAGCTGTACAGTTGCATTATGGTTTGCTGCACTATAGCTGAAGGCTTTACAAAAGCATTTAGATATGCCCTTGTACAACCGTTATACAGCGTAAAGCATCATATAATGCTATTGTACAGCCTAAAGCACTAAGAAAACCTAAAACAGCTGAAAGCTGTACAGTTGCATTATGGATTGCTGCACTATTGCTGGAGGCTTTACAAAAGCATTTAGATATGCCCTTGTACAACCGTTATACAGCGTAAAGCATCATATAATGCTATTGTACAGCCTAAAGCACTAAGAAAACCTAAAACAGCTGAAAGCTGTACAGTTGCATTATGGATTGCTGCACTATAGCTGAAGGCTTTACAAAAGCATTTAGATATGCCATTATACAACCGTTATACGGCGTAAAGCATCATATAATGCCTCAAGGTACTCGTTCAACGTATATAAGACTTTATGCGGACCTTAAGCTCTAAATAAGTTAACTATCCATATGTTATAACGCTTCCTGTGTTACTTGGGTTGTAGCTTTATAAAGCTGGCCTCTGAACGTACTTACAAAAAAATATCGGGCTCGAATTTCGACACCAGTAGTTGAACTAAAGTATATGTATAAGAGAAAAAACCCATACCGGGGTTAATTATCGCGATATCTATCAATGATCTTAATTATCTTGATAATTTCGAACCCTGATTTTTATGGCAGTAACACCTTATTCGTGACCAACAATGATGCACCTTTTACTTGAAAATGACACAAGTTTGCTCCTATGAAACACACACTGCTTTTCACATAACCTTATATAGAGGAAAATAAAAGATGTTATTGTTGAATCTTATTTATTTTAACTTTCTATGTGCTTAGTGTGCCTCCTGGTATATTTAGGTGGATCCGCTCTTGGGTTTGTATCAGAAGAGTAGGTGCCGCAGGTGAATCCGGTCTTAGTTTTATATTTAAAAACCATCCTAGCAAAAGTGAAGTTGGTCTTGATTTTTCAACGATGGAAAATCCTGGTAAAGGTGAAGCTGGTCTTTGACATTGTTAGAAGAAGTTAGTAGTCCATTCCATAGTCTAGGTATATTCTTTGTCATGCACTGCTAAGCCCATAAGATAAAAACAACCTGTAACAAAAGATTTGTTAATGTTAATTGATTAGCATTGTTGTCAATCAGTGACATATTAATATGTAGGTAATTACTATAGCTAAGTTATTCACATTCCAAAATGTTTAAAATGTGTCGCTGAAGTTGAGGGTTCTGGACTGTGGTGAGTTCCCAAGACTTAATATTTAACATTTACAGTGACAAAGATATAATGGATTCCAAAGATAGATAAACATAACAGAATCATTGCTAGGTTATGAAATAAGTTTGGCAGACATTCTTGCTGTCATTATCATTATACTTATATTACCTATCTTATGTAAAAAAAAAACAATATCTGATGATTGCAGGCATTGTAAATTGTGATTGTATAAGCATAAAATGAGAATTTACTTACTTTCAAGAACAGAAACTGCAATGAACTTCTGTGTTTTAGAAAGCTGTAATATTATTTGCAGTCAGAACTAAGACTTCTTTGGTTGGTGGCCGGCCTTCAGAAATGTTGTTGGTTTTGTTTAATTGTCGTTGTTTTTATTAATATGGAATACGTGCTCCAGAGTGTGGAAGTTTGCAAATTCTTGAAAATAAACCACAAACACTGATTCCAAAAACAATTTCACTCCTTTAACCTCATTTTTAACGTGTTTTTGTATTCTTTTTGTCTTGATTTAATGGACAACAAACTGTCGACTTCGCACCAAAGTTGCATTTCTTTAATCTTTTAATTTTATAAATTCTGGAATCATGAGGTTTTGAGAAAGAGTACATAAAGACATATGTGTTCTATCCGCCATATTGCACGATGGTCGAGTCGATGAAGGGAAGACAGAAGGAGAATAGTATAGCTATAGCATCAATAGCATGCCCTCTCTCTCTATCGCGCGCCGTCATTGGTCAAAAATTAAACAAGTTGAAAAACGCAAAACTGAAGGCGCTCGACTGACACAAGATGACGATCGACAGGCCGCCGGCTGACAATCTGTTAATGTGTGTTCATTTGGACTATAGAACACGGACTGTCGGGCCGAAATCTGCGAGATCGATATCTGTCAGGCCCGAATTGTCAGTCAGCAACACACTCTTTATTCGTCAGTCTAAAACCTGCAACGGAACCGTATGTGTGTGGTCCTATTGCGATGAACTGCAGACTGATATCGCACGGCGAACTGTTAGGGCGGCCTCACACAACCGGAATGTCTCTGAATTAATAATCTAAATTCCGGCACCATGCCTCACACATGGCACTCATTCATAATCTGATTCCAGTATGTGTGTGCGGCTTTATTCAAATGTATGGAGGCCATAGACAAATTTAATTTGCTTAATTAAGATCTGAATTCAGACCAATTTGAGAAATTTATAATCTGAAAACATCAAATTGTTTTTGAAACATAAATACATTGTATGGAATTATGAATTAATAACATGACTAATTCAGAGAGACATTCCGGCTGTTTGAGGCCGGCCTTAATGTTTAAACTGATTTAGACCATTGCCGGCGGACGATCCTATGATTTGAAACTGACGACTCTCAACTGCTAGTCTGTATTCGCGGAGGTGGCAGCAGGCCGATATCAGCAGGCCATAATCGTTTTAGTGTGCGGAGGTTATTGCCCTAGGACTGAAGGCCGTCTGATAGGATCAGAGACTGCAGGCGGACTGGTAATCTGTGGGCCGCTTTATCATCGCCCGGATTCTGGAGTCCACTCCGTTACATTCCAATTTAGTATAAAACACTTGTAATTTATTTGTACTCTTAGTACCTGCCATTAAAATGATTAAATTAAAAACACTGCAATTAATTAGATTAGACTTTAAGTCCCTTAAACAGTTAACGGTACTGATTCCTATTGCTAAATATTATGTTTTCTTTCATTAAAAGCAAGTATAAATACCATCTTCCTATAATTTCAGCACTTGCCATTTTTCAAAATCTCTTTATTTCGGAAACGTTGCAAAGAAATGGTTCATAATATTCGATGTCATAAATTGATTCATTTAATCGCATTGGTATAATCGCATTGGCATAAAATGAATTATATATATTCACTACGAATAATTGAATCAAAATGATTGATTACCTAGCAGTATTATAAAACTAAACTATTAATCAATATTAATCTCTTCTATTAGATCCGATAAGAATATCTTGTGCAATTCTACGATATCATTGTCTTTATATCGCCGATAAAGTCCGGTTTTACTATCGATAAAAATAAACATTAATTCACTAACGGAGGAGTGGTGTGTAATGATTATTTTTATAATTGTTTTCTTGCATTACTCATCCTTTATCTGGATTTTACTGATTAATACACGTTTTACTAATGGACTGCGGAGGCATTTAACATCGTAATCTCATTAGTAGTAATACTCATATCTAGGTATGAGGTGCAAAGATAACTTACCTACAAATGTGCTCCAAAATATCTGAACATATACCAACTCTATCTCCATTACAGTTGTCCGGAATGTTAGGTTGCTACAAAAGTTACAAAACGCAGCTGGCAATATAGTTCCAGAGATGGCGTGTGCATCAGATATTAGAAAATATTGAAATAGGGAAAGCCATTCGTTTTTTGGTAGCACAAAAAAGGAAAGACTAGGAAAAGTAAGTCACATTACTTTTAAATGCAGAAAAACACGAACCTTTAATTTAATCATTTAAAGCACCGTTTTTGTCCAATAATGCTAAAAATCATGCATTTTTAAATTTCAATTCGTATTTACATAACAAACTAAAAATGATTGAATTTTTAATCGGAGAGGTACGCGAGGTTTTTTTTCATTTCTTAATTTTTTTTATTGACGTACCATGAACTAATTTATTTAGATTAGAAACTCATTGATTTTGAAAATATTGTGTAGATAAATAACTTCTTGATTAATATTCTTAAATTTCTAGTTGATTAGAGACATTTTAACACATCTATACATATTTCATCATTCATTTCAGCCTTTTTATCGCCCACTGCTGAGCATAGGCCTCTCTTCGTGTACGCCACTTGTCCATCTATCTATACATATAATAAAGCTGAAGAGGGTCGAAAGTCTGTACATGGAAGATATTCGAAAAAAAGTTGGCAGGGGATACTTAGAATTGATAACAGAACACGTTCCAACAGTTTTTAGAATTTTTGACTGTTTGTCTGTTTATCTGTTTGTCTGTTTATTTGACCGCGCATCACGTGAGAACGGCTGAACGGATTGTAATGTCATTTAGTGTAGACATAGTTTGAGTCCTGGGAAAGGACATAGGATAGTTTTCATCTCGAAAATCAACCCTGAAGGGGGTGAAAAGGGGGTTGAAAGTTTGTATGGGGAATGTTTAACCGCTGAACCGATTTAGACGAAAATTAGTATGGAGATAATTTGAGTCCCGAGAAACGACATAGGATAGTTTTCATCTCGAAAATCAACCCTAGAGGGGGTGAAAAGGGGGTTGGACGTTTGTATGGGAAATCAATAACCGCTGAACGCTGGAAATAGTTTGAGCTCTGGCGAAGGATATACAATAATTGATATAGAGAAATCATTGTTTAAGGGGGGATTACTATTCCACGCAGACGAAGTCGCGGGCAAAAGCTAGTTTTAGATAAAAGTAGAGATCCTGTAGTTGTATAGATAACTTATTATTATGTATTGTAGTCACATTGAGTGACTAATTCGTACACAGACCTTCGCGTTACCTTAGGAACATGTCATACTTGCCCAGGCGCATACTAATGTAGGTATCAATCTGTACTTTGCATAGCAATGATTTCTTTGCTGAAGATTGCTAAAGAGATCATTGTGCTCTTTAGAAATCGTTGGTAATTTTAATTAAAAATATTATTAAACGTAAATATAAGTACAAATCAAATCGATCTGAGAGGTCCCAAGACCATCTAGGGAGGATTGGTAGTGTCCCAAAACCAATAGCCAACGGGAATTCAGTTATTTTTTGGTCACTCTGTATAACACATTATACGCATAAAATTCAAAAACCTTAGATAAGAAAGTTCACGAAATATAACTATAACAATCCCAAAACCTCTGACGAAACCTTTTGAAAAGCCTACAATAGCTCGGATTACCGCCGCCGCCATAATCCTTAAGAAACGCAACGCGAAGAAAACAGTTTTTTGCAGCCAAATGCCCTATTGTAGTGTGATTTCATCACTTTCCAACTGCCATCACTAAACGGTATTTAGACTGACGCTTGCGGTTTTGTTCCGAAATTAGGTAGTTTGGCAAGAAGGATCTAAAACGTTAACCTTTTTGAAATTGGATCCTATTTCGTTAGATTAAAGTAGATAGTAGGTAATCAGGGATCCCGGTATTTGCCCATAAGAACAAAAAATCCGAGATAGAAAGGCCTAGAGTAATACGTTTACGTTTCTGAACATCAAGATTTTGTTTCCTATCTCTTGACTCTTACTGTAGCTTGTGGTAAGACGGTACACTATAATGCACCTATGCTATGTATGAATGTAACCGGTAAATATTTAAATAGAATGAGAATTACTTACCCAAATTCAAGCGATTTACCGGTAAGCCCAAATATTTTTACCTGCATCCATTAAAACGGTGTCGATTTCTGTATAATCCCTCATGTTAAGTGGAAAAACATTTATTTACATAACTAAATATACAGAGGTACTACAGTACAAATACTAAACTAAATTAATAACTAGCTCAAATCTAAACTAGGCCCTTGCGGCATTGTACCAAGGATGCTGGCGGCTTTCCTCGTTGTATCGCAATGCTGATACGCTGTGCGAGGAAACCGCCAGCTCTTCGGTCACCAGTTACATCAACCAGACGCTTTGCGATTTCTGCAAAAAACTTGTGTGCGCTGCGCATGTTAAGTTGTAGTCCTATTAATTCCGAAGCTTTTGTTCCTTGTTACTTAGTTTCATTTTGTGTATTTTTTGCTTCATTACCTAAACGGCAAATGGTGGCCACTTTTTTCCGTTTAGGTAATGAAGCCAAAAGTAAGTACCTAATATAAAACTGTATCACATAGATCATAAGTTGCGGAATTAGTAGGACTTTAACACGAGGGATTATACAGAAATTGATTCTAACTATAAAACTTTCGTGAGACTCTAACATATTAAAAATATTTATAACGGGTTACTCACGTAATTTTTGTCGATTTTTGCTCGACATGTTTCGATCAATTTACGATGATCATTCTCACGAGCGGCCTTCCGCGACGGCAGCCGGCAGCGGTAGCCGACGCGCTGCCGTCGCGGAAGGCCGCTCGTGAGAATGATCATCGTAAATTGATCGAAACATGTCGAGCAAAAATCGACAAAAATTACGTGAGTAACCCGTTATAAATATTTTTAATAGAAATTGATTGGTTTATTAGGAAACACAAGCCCCCTAATGAGGACGCCACTGGACGGTCAACGCAGTCTTAACTTATGCAGTATTATTTCGCTGGCAAATAATGTGACTTTATGTCAACTCAATTGCCAAATAAGTTATTAATATTATAAACAATACAATACTATTTCATCGAGATGAGATGACATAGTTAAAACGTTTCTCGTAAAACAAATTCCATAGGACCGTTATCACAAGTGCAGCGATAAGCGATAAGATACGTCATATGAGATATGTATATCTCGCGTGTTGTTTTATGGTGGAAAACATATGATAAGCGACATAGTTCGATAAAAACGACGTAAGTGACTATGTTATTCTATACTTTATGGGCATGGCGATTGGTTAAGGGAGTAATAGTTATGGTATTGATAACATATGCATTATGGTTGATTAGGCCCGTTTTAATAAAAGCAAATTGTGAGTCAGGCTATTGGGCTTATCGAACGAGCGGAGCGTAAGCGAAGATCGTTCTTACAAACAACAACTGTCACCTGGCTACTGGGACGTCTCGGCATTTGGATGGCTTTTTGATTTAAATAGTTTGTCCGACGATAACTTTAGTAACGATTTTCCAATCTTAATGAAATTTGTTGGGGTTGTAGCAGAGACCAACAAAATTTGCGAGTTCGTATATGAGCTGGATTGAGACGGGAGTTCTGAAATTAGAAGGCCTAAAAAGGTTTTGTAAAGGGGTCCTGTTACATTGGCCATCTTATTTGCTACTTTTACGAGCAAGTACGGTTGAGTTTGGTATCAAACGAAAGGTATGATTAACACTCCCGTCAAATCCTTATTAACTGCTTACTGTTTCATAACAATTAGCAACATAAAATTGATTTCAAAAATATTTTCAATTATATTTTGATTTTGGTGTAAATATTTTGACAACTGACTTTTTTTTAATTTATTAGAGCTTTGGCTGCTAGGGCCATCAGCATACTGACATTAACACATTAGCAGGGGGGTACAACTCAAAGTAAATCTGTCAAAAAATTTGAGTTTGACACGACGTATCCGATACGTTTGCATAAGTGCGAAAAAGAACTTGTCATGCGTTAAGAAGGGACAGCATGATTCGTGACGTTATGTGACATTTCAGTGGTCTCTCTGTATTATACTATTATTTACTCTGTGACATTAGTCAGAGAGAGTTACCATAGACGCATAATGATGGTGACCGAAACCACAGAGTAAATAATAGTATAACAGAGAGACCTCTGTAATGTCACGTAACGTCACGAATCATGTTGTCCCTTCTTAACGCATGACAAGTTCTTTTTCGCACTTATGCAAACGTAGCGGATACGTCGTGTCAAACTCAAATTTTTTGACAGATTTACTTTGAGTTGTACCCCCCTGCCGAAACCTATATAGGTGGTCCACAGATGAGAACGAAATGTCAAAGCAACAGAGTGAGAGGCATGTAAGATGTCGATTTAAATTTAGATGAGACAAAAACTGTCAAATCTGAAGCGATTTCGTCGCGGTTAAATTTTGCGCATCAACCGCACAATTTAATATGGACGTTTAGTTTCACCGTGATGGTTAGTTGAGAAAAAATACCCGATACCTATTTTTGGTATTTGTAGTAATTCTACTATTGCACATTTATGGCAAAACACAAGATTCGCGAGTTCACAGTTCGGGGCGAACTACTAGTTTAGTAGAGTGGTTATTTACATGCATACCCACCTACATATAAGTCCGTAATCGGTATATCTTATGTGTCATCATCATCATCATCTCAGCCATAAGACGTCCACTGCTGAACATAGGCCTCCCCTTTAAGCGGGCGGGGGGGGGGGGGGGGGGGGGGGGGTGTTGCCATACGCGCCACGCTTGGCAGGCGGGTTGGCGCGCGCAGTTATTTTGTTTATTGTTGTTTAGGCTTTCGGGAGATGCTGCTGCCCATCTCCCGGTATATTCCCTTAGCAGACTCCTACTGCAACCACGGGACGATATGGTGGGGGACAATTCTAAGGCCGGGCACCCCACGGCTAGTCTACTTCTTTATGTGTACGATAATATAACTGTTTTCTATTGTACTTCTTTCAGATTTATTTTTTATATGGGTTTGTTGCCCGAATAAATGTTATTATATTTTATTTTGTAAGTCAATCATTGATTTTTTAACTACCAGCTAACCTAAGCATACAAGTGAAGTGATAAAAGTAGGTACCTACAGATATCACTTATCAACGTACCCATCTAGAACGTTAGTTACGCTCACAATGATAGCCATCGCCCAATCGGCATCACAAAAACCCAACAATACAGTACTGTATGCCCACATTGCCCAGTCCGTTTAGGCAGATTTGATTACTTTGCCATACACCAACGTATTGGTACTGTAGCCCAGTAAAGATACGTTTTTTCAAACATTAATTTATAATAGCAATTTTTTTGTTTATATACTTTTAAAATGTCATTCTAAGATGACTGAACGAAAAATCCTACAAACTTTCCATCGGGAAGTAAATATTCATCAAAATATATATGAAGGGTTTCTTTTTTTTGTCTGATTTTCCGTCATCCATAAATAACGTGTCTTAAGGAACCATAATAAATAATAAAATATTGATATATTTATTTAGGCGATTTTTTAGAAATTAATTAAATGAGGATTTTTTCAAGGTAAATTTTTTGTAGGATTTTCTGTCTACGCAATGATTAACATGACTTTTAAGCCATACAACTAAAGAATAGAAGTTTATTTTATTTGGAATAACATTATTTACATATGGACTTAGAAAACTTAACTAACTTATGCTAAGAAATCTAGACCTAACTTAAAACCTATTTGGACCTAAGCTATATGTACAACTAAATACTTCTGCTATTATGAATTATTTCCAAATTTGACATTTTTCCCATACAAGTGAAAATAAAATGACTACTACTGGGGCTCCAAGATCGGTTTTGCCTTTTTACTTTTTAGCTATTTAACTTCACAGCTGTTATTCAGTGCAAGAGCGATTTACATAATAAGTAAATAAAATAAGTAGGTAGAATTTTTAAAAGCTCACGTTTTTCTTACTAACTTGCCAGGTGATTACGAGTAATTCTGTCATTTTTTGTATTGTTTAGAAATATGATATTAATTGATGTTATCCATTGATTAATATTTTCAGTACCTACTTATTTGTGGAGGTATTTTAGTGTGATATTCATTACATTTTAGTGTCAATGACGTTATTGTATTGCAGCAGCGTTACTTAGATTTTTTACTACAATATTCGCTCGGTATATGCATACAATTGACAATTAACATAATATATTATATTATAATAACTAATTATTACGTTGTCCTTTTAACATCGCTATATTTTCGTGAATTCACTTTTTTGTAGTTTGTACCCCAGTAAATACCTATTTCAAAAGTTCAACTTAATCCAGCTGAGCTTCTATTAGCAAAAAGTATACTCTCTAATTTTCGCCAATGTAATAACCAATTGCGAATTTACACGCAAAAGTATGTACAGTCGAGTTCGTTAATATCGACGCGTCCAACTGAACAAAAATATGTGGACACAACCTTATTTGTATGGGTATAAGGTCTTGTTCACATATTTTTGTTCATTTGGACGCGTCGATATTAAAGAACTCGACTGTACCTGCCAACAATTAAAAAAAAAATGCCCATTTATTCCAAAACCAAAATAATACAAAATAATAATAAAAACCTGCCAACTAAACTAGGTCTTCTAGAGATCAATGAATGAGTGAGAGTTGGATTAGTAAGAAAAGAAGGAATGCTGCATTGTTTAGTCATAGTACTCATAGTCATAGTATAGTAGTCATAGTAGCTTTATTCATCAACAATACAAGATTGTGTTTGAAATACACTGGACACAATAACAAATACAATACAATTTGAAAACAATAGATATTTTCACCTTTTGAACGCCAAGAGCCAATAAAGTGGTCGAGTACTGTCGTGGCTACCGCGCCAACGACCACTAAAGTGGCTATGGCAGACGCTGTCAAAGCAATTTTACTGTTGAGAGCACGCCTAGCACATGAGTGACGCGACAGTATCTCGCGCGCGAGATAGAATACCCGTCTCTTTTTAATTGATGCAGTCAGAAAAGGACGGATAGACTATCTCGCGCGCGAGATACTGTCGCGTCACTCATGTGCTAGGCGTGCTGATAAGATTTAAATTAGTTTCTCACTAGTTGAAATATTGGCGTGTATGCCACATTTTGATGCGAGAGAGAAAGCGTTCAAAAGGTTAAGAGTCGCCAGGACGCTCGCGTTCCCATACAAACGTAGTTCAGCTCTCATTTTAAAACGACATGCTTTAGAACCACGAAATTTGGCATGGGCATTCTAGTAGTACAGATCTAGGTCGGACATTCGTTTTCGTTGCTAAAAATTGTAATACAAAGAAAATACAGCCAGATACAGATTTACATACAAAACTTATTTTTGCTATATTTTCTTTGTATTACAATTTTTAGCAACGAAAACGAATTACCGACATAGATCTGTACTACTAGAATGCCCATGCCAAATTTCGTGGTTCTAAAGCATGTCGTTTTAAAATGAGAGCTGAACTACGTTTGTATGTGAACGCGAGTTCACGCGAGCGTCCTGGCGACTCTTAATGCATAAATTTTAAACCTAAAAAGATCAAATATTAGGAACTTGTGATCCAAATCACCAACTAGGTAGGTACTTATATTATTACTTACAATGTCTATTATACTATAATATGCATTTAGCATACATAAATCAAATTAATAGTATTTTGTGCAACAGTTACATAATAAGGGTTCTTAAGATTCGAGGGTCGAAGTTACAAAATGAGGCGAAGCCGAATTTTGTAAAAACAGACCCGAGAATTTTAAGACCTAATTATGTACCGTTGCACACAATAGTTTTTCTACGAGTGCTTAAGCAAGCCGGTAAGAATTGAGTTCGACGAATGCCGTGCATAACCTGCTGCTTCATATAATTGAGTAACTTCGATCTCTTGGTGGATTGTGCCGGCGGCGACACGCGGGGCGCGCATTGCGGCGCCCGACAACAGTTTCACAATATTGTATGGAAATCCTTTCTGTGATTGTTATGGATGCTACAATATGCGACCATACAAGCTCTATCGAAAAGTATGCGCTAGTAGTTCCGCCAACACAATCTCAATTCAAGTATTACAGTCGCCGAGTATAAAAACTAAATAAGAGCCAAACACCTCATCCAAGCTATAAAAGCACCCTCTCGACAAAAATTGTTTTAGTTTTTGCTTCAAGATAGGTAGTACCTATACTTTGGAATAGTTTTTAATTCCTTTCTTTATGCAAATTTCATTCGACATAGGTATGCAATTTCGCATGGTATTTATTTGTATCAACCATTTCCTAGTTAATGTGGCGTAGGTACCTACTTGAGCTTGGTGATAAGGTATAAATACTTGGCAAGTATTGAAACATAAGTTTTCTAGCAGCTGGAAAACATGTAGAAAAATAGCACTCATTGACTGGAGTATTTCATTTTCATCCTTCAATTCCTGTCATCACTTTAATGGTATGAAAATGAAATACAAAACAGCTTTCGCAAATAACTGTTTAGGTACATTGTTTACTTAAAGGTTGTCTGGAAGAAATCGCTTTTTAGCGATAAGACCGCCTGTTGTTTACCTCTAATTTAATTTTATATTTTTTCTCCTGTACTGGTCTTGTTTTTGAGGTGTTCAATAAAGAGTATTTGTATTGTATTGTATTGTATTGTACATTGAATTTTACAACAATCATTCTTTTGTTTATAAGTTTTATAACAGTAGAAATTTCACGACCATTGCGCCAACACGGAAACATCTCTAGCAGTTAACCAAATTATCCAACAACCTTATCACGTCGCTATAAAGCCTAAATTCTTTTAACTTTAACTTTCGTAGCCGCAAATAAAAGTCCCAAACTCACCTCAAGTTTATTCGAGTACTCCTCAGTAATCCGTTCCTATTCCTTTTTCAACTCCTCATTTTTGTCCAAAAGGGAAACAACATCGCTAGCAATCGACCAAATTATCCCACAACCTTATCCCGTCGCTATAAAGCCTAAATTAATTTAATTTTTATTTTTATAGCCGCAAATAAAAGTCCCAAACTCACCTCAAGTTTATTCGAGTACTCCTCAGTAATCCGTTCCTGTTCCTTTTTCAACTCCTCATTTTTATCCAAAAGGGAAACAACATCGCTAGAAATCGACCAAATTATCCAACAACCTTATCACGTCACTATAAAGCCTAAATTCCTTTAAATTTAAGTTACATAGCCGCAAATAAAAGTCCCAAACTCACCTCAAGTTTCTTCGAGTACTCCTCAGTAATCCGTTCCTGTTCCTTTTTCAACTCCTCATTTTTGTCCAAAAGGGCTTTCCCCAACTCCGCAGCCAGCAGCAAATCTGACTCCTTCTGCTGCAGTTGAGTCCACACATCAGGCTCCATATTATCTGCTGTAGTAGTCATTTCGTTGACATAATCTTCTAAATCTTCGTAAAAATGTTCGTCGGATATATTTAAAGCTGTAGGTATCAATCTATTTGCGCTTCTACTTCTTTTTCTTTTATGTGTATGTGTTATTTCTCCTTTTCCTATAAATTGAGTCTCTTCAGTAATAAAAATGGGTTTACTAATTTCAACACTATCACCAGCCATAACTTAACTCTGCACTATTTTGGTGTAGCTATTCTTTTTGAACAGCTTGTCAATAGCTTGCTGCAGTTTCACAGATTTCGGTAATTTCACTTTGAAAATGTTTCTTGGTAAGTCGAAATCCTTTTTTAAGGCCATGGTACCATTGGTAGCACTGCACTCGCGAACGCGGCACGAACTGACACGAACTGACACGAGCGGGTACGAGCGGGCGCGATGTTGCCGAGGCAACGGTTCCGGCACAACAGAGCGAGTGGGCTATGCGGAGCCGTGGCGCGGTGCGATGGCAAAGATTAGGTGGGCAGATGGGGATATAGGTAGAATGTGGTGTTTTTAAAACTAGTAGTTCGCCCCGAACTGTGAACTCGCGAATCTTGTGTTTCGCCATAAATGTGCAATAGTAGAATTACTACAAATACCAAAAATAGGTATCGGGTATTTTTTTCTCAACTAACCATAACGGTGAAACTAAACGTCCATATTAAATTGTGCGGTTGATGCGCAAAATTTTACCACGACGAAATCGCTTCAGATTTGACAGTTTTTGTCTCATCTAAATTTAAATCCACCTCTCACATGCCTCTCACTCTGTTGCTTTGACATGTCGTTCTCATCTGTGGACCACCTATATAGGTTTCGATCACCATCATTATGCGTCTATGGTAACCCTCTCTAACTAATGTGTTAATGTCAGTATGCTGATGGCCCTAGCAGCCAAAGCTATAATAAATTTAAAAAAAAGTCAGTTGTCACAATATTTACACCAAAATCAAAACATAATTGAAAATATTTTTGAAATCAATTTTATGTTGTTAATTGTTATGAAACAGTAAGCAGTTTATAAGGATTTGACGAGAGTGTTAATCAATACCTTTCGTTTGATATCAAACTCAACCATACTTGCTCGTAAAAGTAGCAAATAAGATGACCAATGTAAGAGGACCCCTTTACAAAACCTTTTTAGGCCTTCTAATTTCAGAATCCCCGTCTCAATCCAGCTCATATACGAACTCGCAAATTTTGTTGGTCTCTGCTACAACCCCAACAAATTTCATAAAGATCGGGAAATCGTTACTAAAGTTATCGTCGGACAAACTATCTAAATCAAAAAGCCATCCAAATGCCGAGACGTCCCAGTAGCCAGGTGACAGTTGTTGTTTGTAAGAACGATCTTCGCTTACGCTCCGCTCGTTCGATAACAAAGATCTATTTACGCCATATCTTGCCTAAGTACATTTATTTGAACTTATGTAACTTTGAAACTTGAGTCGTATTCAGATTTATAAAAAAAAACATACAATTTGTCACGCTTGCACTTGTGTCAGTTAATATATCTATATTATTTTTTATATTACAACCATCGAACAACAAATTTTAGATTTTAGATAATCTAAAGTAGTGATGCAAGTGATGCAACGAATACCACTTTTACGAATACGAAATACGAATATAACTTTTTTAAATTGTTTTCATTTAATGGGTCAAATCTTGCAATTCAATGCTTGCAAGTAAATCGCGAGTTCTCAGTTCGAAGCGGACTACTAGTAATATTTTATGTTGAAGTGGAGGGGTATATTTTGTTGTAATGCATGTAGTAGGTATGTACAACGCGTTAGTGACTTTTTCGCCAAAATAAATGGTTTATTTTTAAGTAAAAGGTACATCATCGTCGGTCGCCAATAAGGCGTTACTGCTATAAAAATTCATTTAGAAATAATCTCTATTAACAACCGACAATTATGTACCTTTTACTTGAAAACACCACAAATGTTTGAAGGCTATTCTTATCTTATTCAACACTCAATAAAACCTAAGAATTAGACAAACTTAAAACAACACGGTTTTACGATCTGTCACATCTGTTAATATTCAACTCATTGTCCCTAAATACGCACGTGCAACGGACTGAAACGGAAACAACAGGTAAACCCACAACCAGTGCGCCAGAAAGAGACCACTATACCCACTCAAGGTCATCCGAAGAGAGTGGTCAAAAATGGTGAAACAATTATTTTATTGTTGGTAAATTGCCGCTTTACAAAACTGCTTTTACTGGTGGCTAAATCCGGAACTATAATTTTCACATACACTGTCTATATTGTTCATAGATAGTGGCGCCAATGTTTTTGGCAATATTAACTTAGTTAATTTGAGCACTGTTGCTTACTTTCTAAACCTCGTATTATATTTTTTGTGTTGGTTTAAAATTGAACTTTATAAATAGTTTCTGAAGGTCGTTTTTCGAAAGTAAGGTCTTATCACATGTGAATTGGCTAAAGTTAGAAGTTATTATAGGAAATGATATCATTTTCTGATATAAAATCCTAATTAACCTATTCTGTAAAAAATGGCCTTGATATTTTCATGGTATTGCACGCCTATATATATTAGATTACTAATAGCCCGTTTTCTTTAGTTTTTAGTTATTCAGTGTATGAACGAAGAAAAAAAGCTAAACCTTTGTTTCAAATGAATGCATATTAAATGACTTCTGGTATAATTGTATTTTTGTATGAATGCGTGAATAAAATATATTAAAACATGAGTGTCTGCGTAATATCTCAGTCATAAACTAGGATGTAGTTATCTTACGCGCATTTGCGCTTGCGCGAACAAAAGACATAAACGCACGCCTGAACCCTAAGGTCCATAGATTTTTTAGCTTTTTGTTTTTTTTTCATTGTGCCAGTTGTCTGTTTTTGTCATTTTTTTAATACTTACGAAGACGATGGTAAATGCAGGCAAACCAACATGGCTGATAGGTAACAGCTACCGTAGCCTATGGACGCCTGCAACTCCAGATGTGTCCCATACAAGGTGTAACAAAAATGCTGGTGATCCTTTTAAGGGCATAATTGGTATCGTATTCTAATTATGCAAAAGTAAGAAAAAAAATTTTCGCGCGAAAAATATTTTTGTTTTAGTATGGAGCGTCGGCCGGCTGGGAGCCCCTGTCCCATTATCGGTTGCTGCCTGTTCCATAGAAAACTTTTTTCTCGCGTTAAAAAAAATTATCTCCTACTTTTTCTTAGTAACAATACTAACAATACGATACCAATTATGCTGGCCATACACGATCCTTCCTATCATCCAATCGGCTTGACGCTACCGATTGAATCAGTTAGAATTGACCGTGTGTGGGAGTGGATTGGCATAACAGAAATAACTCCCACACACGGTCAATTCTAACTGATCCAATCGGTAGCGTCATGCCGATTGGGCGATGGGAAGGATCGTGTATGGCCAGCATTATGCCCAAACGGATCACCAGTATTTTTGTTACACCCTGTATATGCGATGCGTGTTAAGTATTTCAGTATCATCATCATCATTCTCTCCACGCCGTATCCGGCGACAGCGACTCCGTCAATTATTTCTTGCAGGATTATGGAAGGCTCGGGTATGCCTTGCAAAGCCAAACTTTGTCTTGAAGACGCGGTCACACAAAGCGCAGTGTAGTTGGCCAGCTGGGTTGTATGTGTATATGTACGAGGGCTTAGGACGAGTCGTTCTTATATGCCGTCTGGCATCCAGGTCTCTCAAACGCTGATGCCCATATTGTTCCACTTTATGACAAACAGTAGATCGCCATTCCGACCGCTGCAGCGCCATCTCTTCCCAACGTTCACACGGTACGGCACGGTATTTCAGTATAGGTACGTAACGTATCTTTGTTCCCACTAGGCACTGTGATCAATCATGAACCCCCTCTGGGCCCCCTCCCCCATAAAATATCACGTGATTCCTGGATGAGCCCAATGTCTTGGCCGTGGTTCGTAGTTACGCTGTTATCGATTTAACAATAACCATCAATGGCTTACAAGTAACCAAGATTGTTTACAAGATATTCTGTTGAAGTAAGTTTGTATTTTCTTGTAAAGTTTGATAAATACTAGTTATTATTTTGACAAAAGCGGGACTTAATTGCGTACACTTACTTTTATACGCGATTAAGCACCGTTTTTGTCAAAGTAATGAGTGAAAATCGTGTGAGTTCTACTTATTCTATATTATACCTTGTGCAATCTAAAAAGCGGTTTTTGACACCTGCCATCTCGGTACATTTTATAACCTAAAATCGATTTTAGGTTATAAAATGTACCGAGATGACAGGTGTCAAAAACCGCTTCTTAGATTGCACAAGGTATAGGTACAGTCGACGTCAAAAATATGTTTACACTTTTGCACCTTATTACAATGGAGTAAGGTGTAAAAGTGTAAACATAAAACATATCTTTGTCCTCGACTGTACATTAGAGGGTTTTAGTACCCGTCACTATTGTACGATCAGCAGCAAAACTAGCTAAGCGGGTATGGTGTTCAAAATGAGCTGAGCACGACTTTATTGTTAAGAGAATAAGAGCGTGTGTAGGTCATTTTGAACACCCTACCCGCTTAGCTACTTCTGCTGCTGACTATATTATGTATAATGAGGGCTACGGGCGCTGGTAGCGGTAAGACGTCTGACTTCCAATCCGAAGGTTTTGGATTCAAAAACCTTAAAGCATTCAACCTGGGAGTAGCCATGTCTGTCATTTTCTATAGGTACAAAAAAAGTCTGCCGATCTTTGCGGGGGGAGGGGGGGGGGGGCGTCAAATGTATGGCTATTCGTAAGCCACGTTAGATAAACTGCAGTCCATACAATAAATATGACAACGGTCATATGTTTTCGGCAGAGGGGTACGCCTGTCAATGGCCGCTCCAGTTCGCGTTTGTAAAAACTAGTGCCTACGCCTATTCATGGGATTACGTTGCCAAGCGAGATCTCCGGAACGAAAGTCTTACAGCTAGGGTACCAGCTCCACAAGGAAACAAAAAAAAACGCCGTAATTTCGGAACCATACCTTGATACACAGTTGTATTCTATTCCAGAAACCTTCGTTCTTCCTACTTCTAGAACAAGATGTCGATCCCAGAGGACATGGAGATGGAGAAGATCGCAGAAGATGAGCTGTCCAAGCTGCAGAGACAGGTACAGTCACCAGTAATAGTATCTTCCTATATGAAGGCCGCAAAAATATGTGACACGCTCTTATTTGTAGGGATATAAGAGCGTGTCACATATTTTTGCGGCCTTCATGTAGGAAGATACTATTGCCGGTGACTGTACATAATTATAGTTCAACTTGGGAACCACCAGTTTGTGGAATTTAACAAATATGGAGTACAAAAAATTATAACATTCATTTATTTAACGTAATTAAAAATAGAGTTACAATTTTAATTAAACATTAATAAACAAACAGACAAGAGCTAGTGCAGGGCAGAGGTAGACGGGCTGGGTAGGGCAGCACCGTCGATGAAACTGAAGAAATGTTGGGTGGATTTGAATCTGTGCCGTGTCCCACGGATACACATGCCGGTGGTTCGGATTACTACAACTAGTAGTTCGCCCCGAACTGTGAACTCGCGAATCTTGTGTTTCGCGTTTCGCCATAAATGTGCAATAGTAGAATTACTACAAATACCAAAAATAGGTATCGGGTATTTTTTCCTCAACTAACCATCACGGTGAAACTAAACGTCCAATATTAAATTGTGCGGTGGATGCGCAAAATTTTACCGCGACGAAATGCCTCTCACTCTGTTGCTTTGACATGTCGTTCTCATCTGTGGACCACCTATATGGGTTTCGGTCACCATCATTTATGCGTCTATGGTAACTCTCTCTAACTAATGTGTTAATGTCAGTATGCTGATGACCCTAGCAGCCAAAGCTCTAATAAATTTAAAAAAAAGTCAGTTGTCAAAATATTTACACCAAAATCAAAATATAATTGAAAATATTTTTGAAATCAATTTTATGTTGCTAATTGTTATGAAACAGTAAGCAGTTAATAAGGATTTGACCAGAGTGTTAATTAATACCTTTCGTTTCATACCAAACTCAACCATACTTGCTCGTAAAAGTAGCAAATAAGATGACCAATGTAACAGGACCCCTTTACAAAACCTTTTTAGGCCTTCTAATTTCAGAACCCCCGTCGCAATCCAGCTCATATACGAACTCGCAAATTTTGTTGGTATCTGCTACAACCCCAACAAGTTTCATAAAGATCGGAAAATCGTTACTAAAGTTATCGTCGGACAAACTATCTAAATCAAAAAGCCATCCAAATGCCGAGACGTCCCCGTAGCCAGGTGACAGATGTTGTTTGTAAGAACGATCTTCGCTTACGCTCCGCTCGTTCGAAAAAATTGCCACAAATGATAGGAGCATGGGTTTTTTTTTTATTATGGTCTACAAACTGAGTGTCACACTACAGTACAGCAAATAGAAAAAGAAAAACTCAAAAGATAACATATGTGTGCACCCTAAAATAATAAACACAACATGCTTAAAAAAATACAACGGTAAACAATATTGTTAAGTACGTAAGTTAATAATTATCAAAAGTAAGTTATTTAGGGTCAAAGCAAACGTCCGGTTGAGGCACTTGTACGGTGCCGTACTGTGTGTGTGCGGGGAACTGATTTTTTGTATGAGAAATGCGCCTTCAGGCGACCTGATTCGGTGACCGGCGACCTGACATGCAAATGGAACGTTTGCTTAGGCCCTCAGTTGACCTAGGATCAAACACACGTAAAGAGATATTTACCTAGGTTTATTAAGTTTCATATTTCAGTGTTTATGAATATTGATTAGAAGCAATGATAAGAATAAGATGGTTTAGGCAGATAAATAAATTACCTATAGAAACTTCTTGACTTATCAATGTGTAACGAGTGCGAGTGAGACAACGTCCCGTATATTATGCTCTCTATAGGACCGTTTTTTCTAGTCACCTATAAACGACTGATTTGTACGGGAATAAGGTTCGACTGTATAGTCCCCTCCGTTATGGGAGAGGGCCTAAGTGATAGTTCAGATCTGGATACGGTTACCAACTTTTAGTATGTTGTTGGGCACGACACTAGGACCCCAAAACTGCCGAGAGACGGGGACGTCGATGAATGTCTCCCGTGTAATGACGTCATCAAAATGGCTGCCGCTTTGTTGCGAAAAGTGTAAATTTCATCCAAACTGTGCATTGCACCTATACGTGTGTAGTATCAAACGAAAGAAAATTAAATGTGCTATATTGTTGTAATACATTATATACTACTGTATATTACAGTTTGACAGCTATAAACGAAAACCCAAAATCAGGCTAAAAAATAATTCGGATATTTGCATTTTACAACAAAATTATAAGTCCAACTTTAAAGCCGAGTACTACAATAACAAAACAGGCTATTTAAGCTATACATTGCTATAAAAAATATTAAAATCTGGTAATAATTGTGGCAGCTATGTTAAAAAACATGTCGGCACTGCCGAGTTATTTCCTTAGAGTGAAAAAATAACAATTTTCACAATTCGAGTATATTGTTGGTCAGATGATTTGGAGCCCTTAAATGTCGGAAAAATATCTCTATAGTGACTGAGGTCCAAATAATGACGTCATGAACGTGACCGCTACCGAAATTTGTAAAACATAAATTAAAGCTATACCATGACACATACACACATGTGTGTAGCATTGATCGAAAGCTTATTGAATTTACTACAATACATACATACATTATTTGTGAAAATAATGTATAGTTTAGGAGTTGTTGACAAAATAAAATATTCTTTTAGGAAAATAAAATGTATATGTTAATTCTGTGGCCAAAGAAAATACAATACACGAATGTTTTGTATAGCATTAAAAACACCAACTATTCAGCTTTAAAATACAGTTTGAATGTATAAAATTTGATAAGAACTATAAAAGTTGTGCTTACAACTCTAAAGCACACTAACTATTTTACCTACAATGCACTCATACTATGAGAAGCTTGGGCCTAATTATTGACTAGTTTTTTCTAAATTTTGTAAGGATTTAGGGTTCCTTGTCATTAAAGTAAATAAAAAAATCGGCCAAGTGCGAGTTGACTCGCGCTCCGAGGGTTCCATATACATCACACAATTTTAACAATTTGTATTTTTAAGACCAACTTACGCTTGACCGCAGACTTATTAGTGTTTTTTTTCTGTAATGTACAGGTAAAGAACTATATTACGTATTTTTTTCTAAAATGTAGGTTCGTCGGTTTCCGGGGGACAGAGAGCAATGGAAAATTTTTGCCTTATTTCTTAAATTACTTACAAACTATACCTTGTTATATATCAAATGAAAGGATTTGATGTGAAAACTACAAATATATAACTTTTATAATTTAAATTTTAATAGTTTTGAAGTTATTTAAGAAATAAGGCGAAAATTTTCCATTGCTCTCCGTCCCCCGGAAACCGACGAACCTACATTTTAGAAAAAAAAACCTAATATAGTTTTTTGCCTGTACATTAAAGAAAAAAACACTAAAAAGTCTGCGGTCAAGCGTAAGTTGGTCTTAAAAATACAAATTGTTAAAATTGTGTGATGTATATGGAACCCTTGGAGCGCGAGTCAACTCGCACTTGGCCGATTTTTTTATTTACTTTAATGACAAGGAACCCTAAATCCTTACAAAATTTAGAAAAAACTAGTCAATAATTAGGCCCAAGCTTTTCATAGTATGAGTGCATTGTAGGTAAAATAGTTAGTGTGCTTTAGAGTTGTAAGCACAACTTTTATAGTTCTTATCAAATTTAATACATTCAAACTGTGTTTTAAAGCTGAATAGTTGTTGTTTTTAATGCTATACAAAACATTCGTGTATTGTATTTTCTTTGGCCACAGAATTAACATATACATTTTATTTTCCTAAAAAAATATTTTATTTTGTCAACAACTCCTAAACTATACATTATTTTCACAAATAATGTATGTATGTATTATAGTAAATTTAATAAGCTTTCGATCGATGCTACACACATGTGTGTATGTGTCATGGTATAGCTTTAATTTATGTTTTACAAATTTCGGTAGCGGTCACGTTCATAACGTCATTATTTGGACCTCAATCACTATAGAGATATTTTTCCGACATTTAAGGGCTCCAAATTATTTGACCAACAATATACTCGAAGCTTCTGCGGATATTCTGTAAATTGTGAAAATTGTTATTTTTTCTCTCTAAGGAAATAGCTCGGCACTGCCGACATGTTTTTTAACATAGCTGCCACAATTATTACCAGATTTTAATATTTTTTATAGCAATGTATAGCTTAAATAGCCTGTTTTGTTATTGTTGTACTCGGCTTTAAAGTTGGACTTATAATTTTGTTGTAAAATGCAAATATCCGAATTATTTTTTAGCCTGATTTTGGGTTTTCGTTTATAGCTGTCAAACTGTAATATACAGTAGTATATAATGTATTACAACAATATACCACATTTAATCTTCTTTCGTTTGATACTACACACGTATAGGTGCAATGCACAGTTTGGATGAAATTTACACTTTTCGTAACGAAGCGGCAGCCATTTTTATGACGTCATTACTCGAGAGACATTCATCGACGTCCCCGTCTCTCGGCAGTTTTAGGGTCCTGGTGTCGTACCCAACAACATACTAAAAGAAGGTAACCGTATCCAGCTCTGAACTATATTCCCATAAGGGAGAGCACTAGTAGTTAGGTTAGGTTAGGTCTATGTCGATGTCGGATGTCGATGGACCATTTAATGTGATTTGAAATGTCAAAGTCAAAATTAAAAGTAGGTATAATCGTGGTATAATCGTATTCAAACGTACATAAACATAACTGAAATACCAACCTACTCTTTCAATGTGCCTATATTGGATTGTCCCCAGATTATTATGTACTGAAGTACATAAGAATTTGCTTTTATTTAATGCTTTTACTCTGTCCAGTTCCGAGTGATGGAGATCGACAGAATGTCTGTGATGACCAGCGTGCAGCCGACCCTCAGGGTGCAAAGAAACATGATCCGGACCCTCAACAACGACTTGGATAAGATCATGCTGGAATTAAAGGTCTGGCCAAAGGCTAATGCTTGTCTATAGCCCAAGGGTGATATTTGGTATTCGAGCGCTCAAATTCAAGAAAATTAAGCGTGAAAATAAATGCACACAAAAATTTGTCGCTATTTTTTTCATATTAAATTAATAGTTTTAATAATCGTGATTTTAAATTCCTATTGCTGTTGTATTTAAAACACCATTTCATCGCTTTATATACAGAGCTTTAAATGCCAGGCCTATAACCGCGAAGCACTTCGTTCATCGAATCGTCTATTTGCATCACTCTCTTTCGTATATGCAACTTATGCAAGTGCGATAGAGACGGGGCCATCGTTTTGTCGATTTTCGAACTTCGCGGTAGTCCCTCAGATTCGACCGCTCGAATTCGATCGAACGGCGTTCACACCAGCATGTTCGTACTCGCGTAGGTGCTCGTCAAATAGTTTGACGAATCATTCGCGTACGAGTGCCAGTCAACACGAATGCCCGTTCACATATTCGTCTTCCCTTACAACTTCCCGACGCAGCAAACGCGCGCGAATGCCAACAGGGGTGTGTGATCAATTGGGGTCAATAGTTGCGACCGTAATTTTTTTTTGTGTAGGAAAGTGCCCCACTGAACGAAATCCTCGATCCGCGCCTGTCTGCTCAAACTTTGATCTTATAGTTATAAAGGAACCGACCGTTTTTTCTAATGTTTTTGATACGAATGCTTACCTAACCTTTTGAACCAAGAATACCTATAATAAAGGTATCATGTGATTCATGTGTAGTCCTGACCGCAGTAGTAAGAACGCTAACATTGTCAAAGTAACCTTAATACTTTCAAGTAAGGTTTATATTGGTTTGCTTGTATCCGTGATCTCGGATTGTGAGTGACGCGACAACATTTCCACCCTCACCACTCAGATGGTTGGCAGTCCTCAACTGTGCGTTTCTCCAGAAACTTCCTGCCTCGCACAGCAAAACTGTGGAACGCCTGCGGTACATACCTATTTCCGGACTGATATGACCTTCAAACCTTCAAGAAAAGAGCGTACTCCCATCTTAAAAGCCGGTAACGCGCTTGTGATCCCCCTGATGTTGCGGGCGTCCATGGGCGGCGGTAATTTGTTTACCATCAAGCGATTCGTTTGCCTCCTATGTCATCATAAAAAAAGACGTTTTTGCATAAGACGTTCAAAGGGTTAAATATTAATCTGTCTTCTCTAACCATTCCACAGCTAACGAAAAGCACCTCGAACGTGATGGAGAGCGCCAAGGCCCGTGACAAGCTGGTCTCCCTTTTAAAAGAGCACGAGCGCTTCTCGGCCGAGGTTCGCGAACATCGCGGCAATATTCACGAGCTGGACTTTCTTCTCAAGCAAGTGCAGAAGGAGATCAAGGGGTTAAGGACCAAAGGCAGTGGGGCTGAAGAGGTATCTTTTTCATACTAATCTGGAGTAAAACTCCTTGGCAAGCTGATGTTCCTTCTGGAAGAATTGGTAAGTCGAGAAGCTGATAAAAATCTCAGCAGGAATCTCCTTTTTAAGTCCGTGACAAGCTGGTCTCCCTTCTGAAAGAGTATGAGCGCTTCTCGGCCGAGGTTCGCGAACATCGCGGCAACATTCACGAGCTGGACTTTCTTCTCAAGCAAGTGCAGAAGGAGATTAAGCGGTTAAGGACCAAAGGCAGTGGGGCTGAAGAGGTACTAAAATTCCAGGTCTTCTGTACAGATGTTACAGTACTGTAAGACTTACTTTTGCCATGGAGATTGACAAGAGCTCACACCGCGATTGGGCGATAGTCATAATTTGTTTCCTCCCAATTATTTGGGTCGGCGCATCATGTATTTTCCACTTCCATGCCTCTTATCGCTCTTCATCTCGTTATTCACTCCTCTCACTAAATACATGGATGATAAATTATTCGTGTCTACATTGTGCCCGTTTGTTGAAGGAAACCATTAAACAGTGCACGTTGTGACAAAACTACGACCTGATTAATACCTCTTTCAGGAATACGCAAAATCCCTGACGGACCAGACAATGATCAGTCAACTGGAGAACCGGCTGAGCACCGCCATGAAACGATTTAATACAGTCAACAGCGAGAACTATACGATGAGGCTTGAGATCGATCGGCTGCTTAGAGACAGGTAAATAAACAAGAAATTCACCATGCCATTATGGTACAGTCGCCGTCAAATATATCGTAGCGGCCTAGGTACTCAAAATATCTGAACATCACAGTGACAATAGGGGCGTTAATTGTTCAGATATTTGTGAACATCTTGGTCACTCCGATATATCTAATGGCGACTGTACTAGGGAATGTGGAGGATCGTAGAAAACGTGGTAAAATCCCGATGTGGTTAACTGATTATGTCATTAAAAAGAAAAGGAAGAGCAGCAAGTTTTTAACAGAGTTCAAATTACCACAAATGGAGTCGATAAAAACAAATCTTTCCGTCATTGGACAATTGGACAACTTTCTTTAAGTCAGATCTTCGTCAGTAGTCAGTCAGGTCTTAAATTTCTGAACAACTGTTAAATTCCAGGCAATCTTTCAACGGCGTGTGGAAGACCCAGATCAAACGTCTCTTGGACGGGAAGGCGGCGGTTCTGGAACTGGTGGAACAGGCCATCGCTGCGTACGACCAGAGGGAGGAGTGGTGCTCCAAGCTTGAGGGCATGAAGGAGCGCGCGGCTATAGACTACAGGAAACACTGCCTGGTAAGGCTGGTCGTGTATTATAGTCTGGTTTTGGCTTACCATTACTCCGTAGTCCATGACTAAAAATGGCGGAAAATTTGTAAATGCCCGGGGGAGTCACGCACAGGAATTATGCATACATATTGCATGTTTTTTAAGTGACCAAAATGGTTGGCCACAATTTATTTTGCAAGACAAAGATGATGAGATTTGTGTGTCTTAAAATATGTACCACGGTAGGTGTGGCGGCGGTAGTGTTATTTAGGATTGAATTAAAAAAAACTGTAGTTTCCGTAAATGTGTGTAATGTCTAGATACAACACCCGAGCAAATGCAAGCATGTGAAATTACAAGTTTTTATAAGTATTTTATGATTCCATGAAGCTATATTCTCCTTTTTACTGCTAGGAAGTCCGTGAGCTCCAAAGGCAGCTGGATCACAGCATGAAGCTTGAAGAATTCCTCCGGACCAAGGGAACGGTCAGACTGACTGCTGCAGATGCCAAGGCCGAAGCCAAGAGGCTCGAACAGCAGGAGGAAGAAATGAAGACCTACAATAACTATGTCAACATTTTGGACGCTTTACGGGTAGGTATAGTCAACGTCTAAAATATGAACTTTTGAACCTTATTACAATGAAGTAAGGTGTAAAAGTGTACACATATTTATGGCGTTGACTGTACTGGTCTTGCGTATGCTTATTATAACGGGCTGAATATTTCCAATAGACTTGGTAAGTGACTGACCTGACCTGAGATATTTAGGTACGGGGAACGACAAACATACGTTAAACCTTATGAACCTTAAGTTCTCCCTTGTGATAAGGCGATAGTATTTTGTGCAACAGTTACATAATAAGGGTTCTTAACCTTTTCAACGCCAAGAGCCATTAAAGTGGTCGAGTACTGTCGTGCCTACCACGCCAACAACCACTAAAAAGGCTATGGCAGACGCTGTCAAATCAATTTTACTGTTGACAGATAAGGTTTAAATTAGTATCTCACTAGTTGAAATGTTGGCGTGTATGCCACATTTTGATGCGAGAGAGAAAGCGTTGAAAAGGTTAAGATTCGAGGGTCGAAGTTACAAAATGAGGCGAAGCCGAATTTTGTAAAAACAGCAGGACCCGAGAATTTTAAGACCTAATTATGTACCGTTGCACACAATAGTTTTTCTACGAGTGCTAGGCAAGCCGGTAAGCATTGAGTTCGACGAATGACCTGCTGCCTCTATACAATTGTCTTCAGTCTCCCGGCGGATTGCGGCGCCCGCCTCGTCTACAGCGGCGGGCGGCGCCGGTGCGGGGCCCAACAGACCCATTATATCCCTAAGAGTCGACTTTTGAGTCATATTATGACAACGTTCATAAAGTATATGCTTTTTCTCCAATGTGCTCGGAAATTTTCAGCTTACTGTAGCAAAATGAGTACGTGAAGTTCTTCATTTTTTACCAAAACGAATTAAAAAAAATAAAAATCATTATTTACCTGTTTTAGCGGCCGTGAAGTAATTTGTCAACGCCATAAATATGTATACACTTTTGCACCTTACTCCATTGTAATAAGGTTCAAAGTGTATACATATTTTAGGCGTTGACTAGTAAAATTCATTACTGTATTGTTTTTTACCTTTTAAACTTTTCATCCGACTAAGAAATATCATTTCAAACAGCCAATACTTAAGCGACGTCTATACACCGTCTGAGCGGCAATCCCTTCAAACTGTAGGATAGAGCGAGATAGTTAGATCAAAAACCTTGGTTGTCTCGTTCTTTGTCATAGCACCGCGTCTGATCGTGCGATTGAGGCTTAATACAATCATAGACAAAACAACTATTTTTAAAGCGGTATTACACATTGCAACCTGCAGGGCCCAATCTGTTGTGTACCCTGCCTCTTCCTACCCCTCCTTCAGCTCCCTACGGGCCCTACCTTCAATTACACCTTCCAACCTGACAGATTGGGCCCTGCAGGTTGCAATGTCTAATAGCCGTTTAATCTTGTATCTGTTGCATAAAAGGAGCATATTTAATACTGTCTTAAATAGCTTTTGACGAAAAGGGTATAGCCGGGTTAGTATGGCACAACTGCCCTTAGCGAAAAAAAGAATTTCCTTTTAGTGGATTATTAACCTTTACATATGTAGTGCTTTCACCAAAAATTAAGCCTCCTTCAGGTTACAAAAAAAAACGCATAAATTGAAATATATATTTTATTTTATTTTAGCTAAAGTACTGATCCGATTTCTTTGTAATTTGGATATGTTGTAAGCAAAATTAAGGTCGCTTTTTAGAAAAAATAAAATAATAATTTTTAGAAAAAAAAAAGAAAAAAAATTGAGATAACAATATTCAGAAAATAAATAAATATAGGTACGAGATTGCGACAATTACCTAATTTATATATTTTATGTAGAATTTAATAATCTTTAACATATATTTTTTTTAATAACTAAAATCGGGATTAACGATGTAAAAAAATCGAATTTGTAACATCCCATACATTATTTTCAAACAAGATAACTTCTACGTATTACACTGTGAAGTTGTATTCCCAACAATCCCAATACATTTTGAATTTGGAACGCGACTTATTGTGCTGAGTGCGGGCCTTAATAAAATCCGTGGCTGTATGCGGCTAGGGCTTAAAAAAGAACAAAAAGGCGGGAAGGGGAGAATTGTAAGAACTTTATTTTATAATGAATGTTAACGAATATCGATTTCAAGATGTCTGTTCCTTCTTTGAATAAATATGAAGCTTTAAAAATACTTGTTTCGAAAAAATACCACGTAAAATCGTTGTATAGTCTCGCTTATGATAATATTTGTCTAAAACTACGAAGATACGCGACAGAGTATTTCGAAGAAGAAAGTTGTTACTCCTTGGCGGAAAATGTAAGTTTTATCATTAGGTACTTAAATTCGTTAATGTTTTACTTTAAACTAAGCAATCTTTTGTGATTTAGCAGCATTCGTAGGATTTATGTCTATTACTGCCGGTTAACCGGTAAAAGTGCCCTTGTGGCCTATTTGCTGAATAAATCTTTGATTTTGATTTTGTCACATTCTAAATTCAAATTCAAAATGCATTGGGATTGTTGGGAATACAAGTATGGGAATAAAAGTATGGGATGTTACAAATTCGAATTTTTCACATCGTTAATCCCAATTTTAGTTATTAAAAAAATATATGTTAAAGATTATTAAATTGTACATAAAATATATAAATTAGGTAATTGTCGCAATCTCGTACCTATATTTATTTATTTTTTGAATATTGTTATCTCAATTTTTTTTCTTTTTTTTTCTAAAAATTATTATTATTATTTTTTCTAAAAAGCGACCTTAATTTTGCTTACAACATATCCAAATTACAAAGAAATCGGATCAGTACTTTAGCTAAAATAAAATAAAATATATATTTCAATTTATGCGGTTTTTTTTGTAACCTGAAGGATTTGAGGCTTAATTTTTGGTGAAAGCACTACATATGTAAAGGTTAATAATCCACTAAAAGGAAATTCTTTTTTTCGCTAAGGGCAGTTGTGCCATACTAACCCGGCTATAACCCTTTCTTTTTAAATATTATTTGAATGAAAATTGGCAGTATACATAGTTCTTAATACTTTAAAGAAATTTTATAGAGGAAAGCTAATTCATGACTAATAACGTAACCAAAATCTGTAATTTATTTCATTTACTTTACTTTATTTCCTCGCACTTTTAGAGAAAAGCACTATATATGCCTCGGCGGGAATAGAAATTCGTGGACTCGTCTTATTTTTTCGGACTCAGCTGCGCTTCGTCCGAAAAAATCGCTCATCCACGAATTTCCCTTTCCCGTCCTCTGCAATAATGTACTATGAATTTACATGTCAGTCATTTTATTGGCAAATTAGAATGCAGGAGTAGAAAAAGAATATATAAGTGCTTTGGAGAGCGTTGGGGAATAGTGTCTACAGTCGTCGCGTCCCTCAGCCTCCTACAAAGAAGAATTACCTTTGACGCCCATTGCACGTACATAGCTGTCCTTATTGAGTGCTTCTAAACGATATAGTTTCACTATAAAATATAACGGCTACACTCACGACACTCTAGTCACCGCGCGAAATGTTTCAGTCGGCAACGAGACGTGCAGCAGTGCGGTACGGGCCGGTTCAGCAGTGCTTGAAGATGGAGACCTAGGCTCTCAGAAACATGTCGCGCGAAGTGACTAAAGTGTCGTGATAGTAACCGTTATATTATTATCACTGCATGCGGCTGTACTCACTTGTGTTTAGTCACTACGTGCGACATGTTTCGGAGAGCTTAGGTCTCCATCCTCAAGCACTAAGTAATAATAGTGTTAATATGTCTCACGAAAGTTTAAATTCAATAACCGTTATGTATTATAGTGTTAGTATGTCTCATGATAATGATATAGCTTCATTAATATTGTCTACGGTTGCCGCGATAGTTATTCATGAAATAAAACAACTTTGAACGGATTATATCGCGTATACTGAATCTAAATTACAATACATCCCGACGTTTCGAACACTTTACAGCGTTCGTGGTCACGGACTGACTGAGGAAATTTTTCCTCAAAGTTCAAAGTTGTTTTATTTCATGATATAGCTTCAGTCGTCCTGCTTCAAATTGCCTAATTCAAGGAAAATGTTTTCAAAAGATGCGCTGATTTTCTACAGGAGTTTGCCGGCGAAAATGATGTAGACAAGCTTATCCAAGAATTCAACAGACGAGAAGAGGAAAATTACGCGCTATTTAACTACATCAACGAGGTGAATACGGAGCTTAAGAATCTACATGACAACGTGAGACAACTCACGACAACTATAGGTTTGTATGATATATACCAATATACTTGCTATGTATTCCTAATAAGCATGTCCTTCAAGACCAGGTCCATGTTTCACGCATTAGATTAGGATGGCAAAGAAATCAATCCTTTGTCAGATTAAAAGCGTGACCAAAAACTTGTATTTACGGGTCGAGCGTTTTAACACGTTCACAGTCCAGTGGGTTCACATACATGGGTCACGACGAACTATCTCCACAAGTCCGTGCCCCGTACGTATAGCCGACTAGGCATGCACTCAAATCACTATAAAATCACTATAAATTCGATAAAAGGCTTATAAAGACAATTCTAATATTTTAGTTAGATATGAAAAAGCATTCTATAATATATAATTGCAATAATCCGAGTGCGTATCTGGTTGTTTCATAGTGACCCAAACGTGGAGCACGGACGTGTGATGCAAGTATATTGCTTGGACGTCCAAGAAAATTGAAACATTTTGTATTGGGACTGTGAACGTGTCAATGACTCCTCATCTGACTTGTGCGGTGCGCGGGCGAGATTTATTGTAAAAACATTGACAGAATTTTCATTTTACAGAGGACGAGCATGCTAAGCATCAAGCCAAGCTATCTAAGCAGCAGGACAGCATAGAATCCCTGCGCACAACGTTGGAAGACAAGCGACAGGCTACGGCGAAACTGAGAGAAGAATACTCTCGTAGTGACGCAGTTCTCAATAGTTTACTACAACAGATACAGCAGTTGGCACAGTGAGTAACTATCGAAACAGTAAGACAGCAGAGTATCCTGAGTATCCCAGCGCACAACGTTGGAGAACAAACGATAGGGTATCGCGAAAAAATATAAAATTATGTTTACAGTGACGCGATACGGATACGATGCAGTTGTAGACGAACCAAAAGTGGCTGTGAACAGAGAACTTCACTAGCAAGTTCTAGTATAGGTATACCTAGGGAAAATGTTTTTATACAGGCCAAGCAAAAAATAATCTTAAATCAAGGACATAAACACTTTTTTCGAACTCGTCGAACTCGCGGAGCGTAAGCGAAGTGAGTTCTTACAAACAACTCCAGACCGAACCGAACTGTTACCTGGCTACTGGGACGTCTCGGCATTTGGATGGCTTTTTGATTTCGATAGTTTGTCCGACGATAACTTTAGTAACGTTTTTCTGATCTTTATGAAATTTCTTGGGGCTGTAGCAGAGATACATAAAATTTGTAAGTTCGTATATGAGCAGGATCGATCAAGTGGTTATGGAGCTAGAAGGAGAAAAAAGATCCTTCTTGGGGTCTTGTTATATTGGTCAACTCGTTTGCAAGTAAATCGCGAGTTCTCAGTTCGAAGCGGACTACTAGTCTCTATAACTACTCGTATATTTATGATGATTTTGTTTTGTTTCCAGTGCATCGGATTGCAATTCCTTGCCGCTCTTGAAACTGTTAGGAAAGTCCGTGGACGTGAATGTGTCCAACGCGCGTCTGTACATTAAGAGCTTGGAGAAGAAAATCGCGGAGATTGTGGAAATTATCAAGATAGATGAGGTAATGTTTTGGATATTTATAATTTAATTTTATATTGCGGGGATGGTAGTGGGTATATTCGTTTGCAGGCACGAATGAAGTTTATAGCTGGAGAGTTTAAGTACAGATGTAATGCATAACAGTTTTCCATCGTGTTCTCTCGGAAAAGGTCGTCTTTATCGTGTTCTCTCAATTAGCTTCAGAAGAATGGTAGAAACTGATTGAGAGAGCACGATAAAAACGAACTTTTACGAGAAAAAACGATGAAAACTATTATGCATTATATTTGTATCTTATGAAAATGGCATATAATTTTAAGAGCAACGAAACCTTTAGTTACAGTTTGTTATTGTTATTGGATCTGGGCATTTCACAGTTGTTCATATGTGTGGAGTTCATAGATGCAATTTAAAAAAAGTATTTTGAAATTAAGTACCTAATTGAAAAGATTGGATTCTGTTTCACCCGTATAGTAGACGAATTGGTGGAGACGATAAGGTTGATAAGTGTAGTTAAATATAAGCAATTTTTATATTTTTTGGTATTACAATTATTCAATGAAGGAATGTGGCGTCACAATGGGTGGAATCTATACTAGAAAACTCCAAAAAGAAAAGCTCATGTCATAATTTCTGTATGTGCAGGCGCTGACGCGCGCCGCAGAGAGCAAGGAGCGCACGCCGCCCTCCTCGCGGCGCCGGCGCCGCCCGCCGCCCTGCCCCTCCCCGCGCGCGCACCCCCTCCCCCTCCCCCACCCCCTCCCCCTCCCCGCGCAACCCCGGCCACAACCTGCGCATGCGTGAACGGATCGACAAAACAATCACGACTTTTTATAATGTAGAGTGCCCTTTAGCTTCACTTTTTAATTAACATTCAAAAGATATTTCGACACAAATCTTTCACAAAACATCACTTTTTAGGGAAAGGTCAGAGCCTTTCTTCGTACATAAACTAACTCGTTTAACCTTTTTGACACCAACGACGGATATATCCGTAGAGACACACTTTAGTTGCATTACTCTCAATAAAAAAACCAAAAATATTCAATAGTTTTATTTTTTTTACAACTTATTTACAATTTATTTTTCGACAACGTAATTTCCAATGCCATATTAACGCACGAAATCCTCAGAGTATCCGTATGGGCAAGCCCCGAGCCACCATGCTGCTGGCGATCATCACGAAGTTGGAGGAGCCCCGGGCTCTGCTGACGGCGCGCAGCAGGTCGGGCTCCGGAGTGAAGGGGAGCTTCGCCTCCACATTCGTATCTGTGGACATAAAAAATTATAGAAAATATGCTAACCGCCGATTCCTATTTTTAGAGAATCTTAATTGTTAAAGGCGTTATTCGGTTTGAATTTTTTTTTTGTGTCTTGAATAACAGAATCATGATGTTTATTTTTATTATCATGGTGACCGGATTTTATTCAGATCATGATTCTTCAATGGTGCCGTGACCAGGATTTTTTTCTATGCTTACTCTTCCACTCTTCGGCACCTCTAGACAGTTTTTTTTTACAAACAAACAAAACAAAATGGTCAGCACACTAGCCATCGTGTCACTGAATGACAATGCAAGTAGACTACCATCGGACACATATTTTGTCGTCAGTCGAATTGCAACTTCTAAGCTTCTAAGAGGGATCAGTATCATTACAAACTTAGTGGTGCCGTGACCAGGATTTCCCGTAGACACTTCTTCTCTTTGGCGCCTCTAAATATTCGAACGAGCGGAGCGTAAGCGAAGATCGTTCTTACAAACAACAACTGTCACCTGGCTACTGGGACGTCTCGGCATTTGGATGGCTTTTTGATTTAGATAGTTTGTCCGACGATAACTTTAGTAACGATTTTCCGATCTTTATGAAATTTGTTGGGGTTGTAGCAGAGACCAACAAAATTTGCGAGTTCGTATATGAGCTGGATTGAGACGGGGGTTCTGAAATTAGAAGGCCTAAAAAGGTTTTGTAAAGGGGTCCTGTTACATTGTTCATCTTATTTGCTACTTTTACGAGCAAGTATGGTTGAGTTTGGAATCAAACGAAAGGTATTGATAAACACTCTCGTCAAATCCTTATTAACTGCTTACTGATTCATAACAATCATAACAATTAGCAACATAAAACTGATTTCAAAAATATTTTCAATCATATTTTGATTTTGGTGTAAATATTTTGACAACTGACTTTTTTTTTAATTTATTAGAGCTTTAGCTGCTAGGGCCATCAGCATACTGACATTAACACATTAGTTAGAGAGAGTTACCAAAGACGCATAATGATGGTGACCGAAACCTATATAGGTGGTCCACAGATGAGAACGACATGTCAAAGCAACAGAGTGAGAGGCATGTGAGAGGTGGATTTAAATTTAGATGAGACAAAAACTGTCAAATCTGAAGCGATTTCGTCGCGGTAAAATTTTGCGCATCAACCGCACAATTTAATATGGACGTTTAGTACCGTGATGGTTAGTTGAGAAAAAAATACCCGATACCAATTTTTGGTATTTGTAGTAATTCTACTATTGCACATTTATAGCGAAACACAAGATTCGCGAGTTCACAGTTCGGGGCGAACTACTAGTTATTTACAAACAAATTCTTAAAGGTTGGTTTTACTAGGTATTTACCAATTTCTCCTTTGCTCCAATTAGTTTTGCCGACGCTCGGCCACGGCACGGGCGCGTCTGAGGGTACGTAGAGCGTCACTAATGTGCTGACCATCATGTCCATTTCCAACTCGGTACACAAGTACACTACCATCGGAGATATATTTTCTCGTTATGTATTATGCATCTGACTACATATTCAGGTGGTCACCTGAATTTCCATTAGAATTTACTTCTAAGAGGGATCATCACCATTACAAATGTCAGTGGTGCCATGACCAGGATTTTTTCTATGCTTACTCTTCCACTCTTTGGCGCCTCTTCTGTGGTGCTTCTAAAGATATTTATACAAAAAGGTACTGTTTAGTATTTACCAAGTTCTCCTTTGCTCCAATTAGTCTTGCCGACGCTCGGCCACGGCACGGGCGCGTCTGAGGGTACGTAGAGCGACACCAACGTGCTGACCATCTTGTCCACCTCGAAGTCGGTTACTTCCCAGAGCATGCCCACCACCATCGGACTGCAAACATAAACAACAAAAAAAACCATTTAATTTAGAGGCAGTATAATGCCGATGCCGCCGTCTCCAAATGATAGATGATTAAATATTGTCTTAACTTTGTAGACAATAGTGGTTGTCGTTTTGCCATTACCTGCCGGCGACCCTGAGATGATGATGAGCAGCCATGGGTGGTCCTCGACCTTGTCCGTGTTGCAGCCTGACGGAGCCGCAGCCGGACAGCAGCGCCGCACAGCGGGTCCCCCGCGCGCCCTCCACGCCGCACCCGCCGCCGCCGTTGCCGAACTGGCAGCCATCGCCGTGCCCGCAGTAGCTGAAACAATGTCATAGTGGCTATTAGATCTGAGGGATCAATGTTACTCTGCGTCCGTAGGAAACACCTTAGACAACCCTACACGTGATCCCTGGGCGGTGCTAAAAGAGTAACAGACTTGGCAGCTACACTGTCCCATCTAGACCTCGCAACACTCACTGGATTGTCTATCTTCTTTTCCACAACTATTACCACTTGAGTGAAGAAATGTCTATCTATATCCAGTGACGTGTAGCCATACGGTAAATAAAATTAGATCTATAGAAAACGTAATTTTTCAACTGTGTCTTTTCTAGAGCCCTCTGAGTTTTTTGATCTTTACGAGTATTTTAATGCTTGTTAGACACAGGATCGAATGGCATATTTTTTTCTCGCTAACCATTTTTTTTAAATATGTAGATTAATTAAAACGTTAGGCACTCGCTAGCCCATTTGTAAAATCCACCCTACATGCCCCCTATACACAGCATTATAACACGGGAGTTTACCGTTTACAACTTGAAAAACCAACATAATTAAAAGTGATTTGAAATAATATTCAAAATTACCTCATTTCTGTTATGTACCCCTATCGATGTATCTGTATTGTTTAATCTCGTCTCTTCTCACATTAAGAGTCGCCAGGACGCTCGCGTTAACTCGCGTCCCCATACTAACGTAGTTCAGCTCTCATTTTAAAACGACATGCTTTAGAACCACGAAATTTGGCATGGGCATTCTAGCAGTAAAGATCTATGTCGGTAACTCGTTTTCGTTGTTAAAAATTGTAATACAAAGAAAATATAGCAAAAATAAGTTTTGTATGTAAATCTGTATCTGGCTGTATTTTCTTTGTATTACAATTTTTTGCAACGAAAACGAATTACCGACATAGATCTGTACTACTAGAATGCCCATGCCAAATTTCGTAGTTCTAAAGCATCTCGTTTTAAAATGAGAGCTAAACTACGTTTGTATGGGAACGCGAGCGTCCTGGCGACTCTTAAAGAAATCAAAGGACTTCACAAGGACTATATACTCCACCGTTCCAAAAGCAAATTGGCCAGTAATAATTCCCACCGAGCATTTTGTCATGGGGCAGTTCAAGCGTTTGACGAACATGATCAGGATGTTTTTCGATCACTTTTGTCAATATCTGATTTAAAAAAAGGTTGACTTACAGAAAGACATCGGACGTGGTGAGATGGTTGATGAATTGATCAGGAGGCGGAGGCTGGGCTACGTGACCACTTCAAGAGCGACACCAGTATTGGATGAAGGAACTCATGCGCTTCTCCATACGTTCCAGATTGTTCTCTGTACCATATGAGTTAATACGACGAGCGGAGCGTAAGCGAAGCGAGTTCTTACAAACCACTTCTGGCTATTGGGGCGTCTCGGCATTTCGATGGGTTTTTGACTTGAGAGTTTGCTCCACGATAACTTGATCGATCAAGGGGTGATGGAGCTAGAAGCCGCGATCATATCGCTAAAATCATCATATGGGTCTTTTTAGATTAGATATTTATTCTTCAATTTAGGCACATTACAATGCACTTATGAACGTCAGAGAAAAGGAAACTACCACCGGTTCTAACCCTACACCTCTGACCCGAGAAGTATTACTTATTACCGGCAAGAAACTCGGCGGGACTTATTTTTTCAAAACAGTAATACTAATACATTAAAGATACTATATACAAATAATGCGTAGTTCTTCAAGAAGGCATATCAAAACAGCTTGAGAGACAGACATGTACCTGCCTATTGTGTAATTAAAATGAAAAATAAAAATAAAATCCAAATCTGACTGCTTCGCAATACGTTTGATGTTCTTTCTTACTTGAACTGTGTCCTCTAAATGTTAGATGATTTTATAGATTCTGGTTTGGGCTTGCTATATTGGTCATCTCGTTTGCAAGGAAATCGCTAGTTAAAGAAAAAAGGAACCAACTTCACTCAGGCTGCTCCACCTTTCCAAGTACAAAACCAGCAATGGTTTCCACTCAGTGTTTTATGGGGCAATCCAAGCGCTCGGCGAACATGCTCAAGATGGTTTCGGCAAATATAATCCGATTGAAAAAAGGTGGACTTACAGAAAGACATCGGACGTGGTGAGATGATTGATGAACTGATCAGGAGGCGGCGGCTGGGCCACGTGACCACTCCAGGAACGACACCAGTATTGGATGAACGAGCTCATGCGCTTCTCCATACGTTCCAGATTGTTCTCTGAAAATAAACAAGGGCATCGTTAATAGGAAGGGTCTTCGAAAAACTACAGAGATTATGGGAATTCTCGATATTTGACTGCCAAAACCGGATGTTTTGTGACGTTTAGAAGTCAAGGGTGCATCATTGTCGGTAGTCAATAAGACGTTACTGACATAAAATTCTACAAAGTCTAGTTGCTTGTCCAGTCTAAGTAAGTGTAAGTAAGTGTAGTTGTCTAGTTGTTGTTGTGTTGTTGTTGTTGTTGTTTCCTTGGCGTGTGAGAGATGTTTTCAACCAACTTCAAGATTTCCCAATTTGTCGGGACGTTTGTTTTATTTTATGTTCACTGATTATTCGAAGAGAGCTGACACATATGTTTTTTTTAAAGGGTGTGTATGCTTGACAGTTGATCCCATTGTCATCAAGAACTAATGATGGGATCCTGGAGAAATCCAGGTAACTCTTTAAACACTATAGGCACACCTATTGAGTAATTTATATATCGGAGCGGCCAGGGTATTAAAAATATCTGAACATGCACTTTATCGCCTAGACAATAGAGGCCTTGTTCAGATATTTGTGACCACCTTGGCCGCTCCTATATATCTGATGGCGACTGTAGGTATATGAGCAATATGAAATATGGTAGCAAAGGAACTGAGATAAATAAATAATTTGAAGGGTTATACCTGGATTAATAACATATCTGCCGACATCACTCTTGGCAGCGTAGTATCCGTCGACGATATTGTCTTGATGTAATTTGTACAGACTGTACAGGAAGTGGATGTTCTCTATCCTGGACACCGGGTGCTGGGCGAGGATTGGTAGGCTCTCCCACGGGAAAGTATCCAGCATCTGTATTAAAAATATTGAATACCGTCAGCGGCTACAACTTTGCCCATGCACAACTTTGCCTTGCTTGAAAGACATGGTTTTCTTCACCAAACAGCTATTAATATTTTATTCTTGAGATGTGGGAAAGGCGGCCATGAGATTGGTGAAGAAACCATGTTTTTCAAGCCAGGCAAATTTGAGTTTCGTAGGCAAAGTTGTAGCACTTGACCGTACGTCTGAAAATGTGGATACATTTACATACATTAAACTATTTAAATTACATACATACAACGTCTATATCCCAAAAGGGGTAGGCAGAGATCACGGATTTCCATTTGCTATGATCAATGCAGCAAAACGGCTCTCCGTGAGCTACTTCTCGCCCCCGTGAAGAACGAGACGTGATGGGTGGCGAACCGCATCGCCGCCATGCGGATACATTTAATGTGACAAAAACATGTATCCAAGACTACACCTTGGTAATAAGAGTCGTGGCTACATATTTTTGTCGTCACATTAAATGTATCCATATTTTCAGATGTGACCGTACAGTCGCCAATAGATATATCGGAGCGGCCAAGGTGTTCACAAATATCTGAACAAAACCTCTATTGTTAAGGCGACAAAGTGCAATCAATCAATCAATCAATCAAATATTTATTTGCAAATGTAGTGTTGCAAATGCATGTTCAGATATTTTTAGTACCTTGGCCGATATATTTGATGGTGACTGTACAGCATGTTTTTTCTATCCTTAGCCATTTTGTGCGAAGTAATTTAGTACTGAACAGCTTGTACTATGGGTTCAACCGAGAAACGAAAATAAATATTAGGTTGCTTGACGTAGGTACATATTCCGGTTAATAAATAGGAATCAGCTATTAATGGGCTACTTTGAAAAATTATAGGTTTTTTCAAACGCTCTACTGACTAAACGGGAAAAGGGACTGAATTTATTTTCGAATATATATTATAAGACTATATATTCTTGTTTATGGCACAAGCCGAAACACGATTGCTGAAAGTTGCCTCGATAGAAAAAAAACCGAAGTTGGGTCCTTTTTCCCCTTATTTTTCTCAGCTTACGTAAACTATAAGAGATTAAGCAATATAACTAAGTAAAAATTATGGTATTCAGGTTTATCTAAAAAGTCACAGACACAAAATGACAAAACTTTATAGATTCGCTTATTTATCGTAGTTTGGTCAAAAAGTCTGATCCTTAAGAGCGCTGCATCTCTTTCTTTCGTGCACGGGAGCCATAAACGTATCTCTAACGGATGGGCGTGGCTTGTCCGAATCGAGGAACGGTCTTAAAAGAAAGAAAAACATTGCTCGATTTCCGCACATTAGTTTTTTTCTATTTCATTTATATTAACCTCTAGCCGCACAAAGATCTATAAAAAGGCCTTCATTTCCATTGAATTTGAAACCTTAATTTTTACAGATCAAAATTCCATTTATGTTGGCATTTTTTTCTTTGTGGGCGGCAGGAGGGGAGGTTAAGGGATGGTGGACTGCCCAAGAATGCCTTCTGGCATAAAGTCCGCCTTTTGCACTTTGATTTACTGTACAACAATAAAAGACAAATGATGGCTCCCGAGGTCAGATGGCCTAGGGGTCATGGCGTCACCTTCAATCTATCTATTTTCTTTTATTTAAAATGTTATTGACCTCATCCACGATCAAGACGACGGGATGCCGCCTCGCCTTCCTCAACACTGCCCAGTCCTCGCCATCCTTGACCTTCGTCACAGCTTGGGAGAACGCCCTGATGCCGTCCACCAGCGCGAACTTGTGGACACCCTCGAAACACTTCATCAGGCATTTTAGACACAGCTCACGTGGGATCTGAAAACAGATATTAATCAAAATAAAAAATTATAGAGTGTACTTAAATGGTACCAACTTGCCAAATGTTCTAGTTCACGAAAAAACCAGCCAAGTGCGAGTCGAACACGCACACAAAAGGTTCCGTACCTTTATCTATAGAAACGACAAAAAAATCATGTCTGTGTTGTATGGGAGCCCCGTTAAATATTTATTTCACACCACCTACTCGTATACGGGCTTTTTCTTACCTGCTAGGAGGGAACAAAGTGACACTTTTCTGTTCAAGGACATCAGTTTGTTTTTCAGCCAGTTCGTCACTAAAAACATTTTTTTTGCTAAATTAATCGATTCATTATAATCCGGAAGCACACTAAGCAATTCAACCATAACATTTTTTAATTTCCTCTGAGGTGGTGTGAAAAGCAGTATGTGTCACATAGGAGCAAAACTATTTTCAGCTTGGGCGTTAGCACTTGAATCCCTCACTACGCTCAGGAGTCTATAATAGAGTCCCTCGCTACGCTCGGGATTCTATTATAGACTCCATCGCTTCGTTTGGTATTCAATATACACCCTCGCCGTAATTATTACATTTTGCTCCCTTGTTACACAATTATACTATTTTATTGTGGATTTTAGTATTTGTTGTTATTCGCTGTGTGCATGATTGTGGCGCCATCTCTTGGGCAGGTGGTCAATCTCTTTTTTCTTTTCTAAAAAATAGGTTGTATTCCTTGCTTATATGAAATGTAACTGGCTGATTCACTATTTTGACAGCAGACAGGGGATTTGCAGTTTCATTTCTTGTCACATTGAGAACTGCGATCGTTCTCGTTACCCCCACCATGCACTTCGCACACAGCGAATAACGGCAACAGAAATACATCATCTATGAAAAATTCAACTGTCTATCACGGTTCATGAGATACAGCTTGGTGACAGACGGACGGACGGGCAGCGGAGTCTTAGTATTACGGTCCCGTTTTACCATTTGGAAAACCTAAAAACGGATATTGACGCGAGCATGTAAAACAAACATATGAGCATACTTGTCGAAAAAACGCCACATGTCTTGAAGCAGGTTTTCAAGTAAAACGCTCTTTTAAGTAAAGTTTCTGCGAGGTCTAACGATCGCTAAGGTTGACTTTTCTAACGGAGTTTAAAACATGCACGACCTTGTTGTCTCATGACGTTCAAACGAAACGCAACCGTAGGGTGGTAGACCACATTTTTGGCCGACTATACAGACATTTCTAACTAAGTCCTTCTAGCAAGTCTGACAATCGCCCGGCAGATGTTAAATGTCCTCCAGGTTACCATGTTCAATCAAAATGCTTTAGAAGTGGTTATCAACTGTTAAACAATTTCCTACCTTAAAGTCCTTGGAACAGGTCTGACAATCCCCCGGCAGATGTTGTCGAATGTCCTCCGGGTTGCCGTGCTCAGTCAAAATTCTTCTAATGCACGGCTTGATCTGCTGTGAGGAGAGAGAGGGGCTGGCGTCCATGAGGTTGTAGAGCAGGATGCGTTGCTTCAGAGTCAATCTTATGAATCTGGGAGATGCAAAATTTAATAAATATGGGGAAATAATAATTTTAAACAAAAAAAGAACCGACTTCACTTAGGATCCGCTATTCCAAGAGGAAGTGGCCGAGTTGCTGTAAAAAATAGTGAAATCACTATAGGTGTGCCTATAATAGTTGAAGAGTTCCCTCGATTTCTCCAGGATCCCATCATCAGATCCCGACTTGGTGACAATGGGACCATCTAGGGGTTATACCTGTTCGATTAAAAAAATTTTTTGAAAATCGGTTCACGATTCACGGAGATATGGAGTAACATACATACAAAAAAAAACAAAAAATATGATAAAAAAAAAAAAAAATTCAGTCGAATTGAGAACCTCCTCCTTTTTTGAAGTCGGTTAAAAAGGCTATAATTGGCATTAACACTGTCAAAGTGGGTTCTTTGCCTTTTCGCCGAAAATTGTATTGCCGAATTTCACTTGCCAACCAACTTTTCGCAGAAGTTTCATTTGGCCGAATTTCATTTCCCAACTCTAAATAATCCAACCTAACCTAACCCAACCTAGTAGGTAATTTTCAATTCCCAACTATGGGGTTGGGAAATGAAATGGTTGCGAAGTAATTATTTGGTAAAAGTTGCTTGGCCAAATGAAACTTCTGCGAAAAGTTGGTTGGCAAAATGAAATTCGGCAATGCAATTTTCGGTGAAAAGGCAAGATAGCGTCAAAGTGATCTATAGATTTTGGCAAGATATAGCTATTCAGGTGAGGTGTTCAAAATAAGCTTGACACGACTTTTTTGTTAAGATAATAAGAGCCTGTGGAGGTCATTTTGAACGCCTCACTCACTTAGCTGGTATGGTACTGGCAGAATACCAGCGATGTGGCTTGCCGCATCACCATGCTGAGCCAGCGCCTATTCTCTGCCATGACACATGGCTTCCTGTTGACGTGTTAGTTGTATTATTTATTTAAGTTGCATGCCTTTTAATCTTATTCTTGTAAATTGCTTTCTGTTGATGTTTAAGCCATGTATGTTGTGGGAATGAATAAAGAAATTATCTATCTATCTATCTTAGCTACTTCTGCTGCTGATTGTAGCTCTTTCAAACAAAACACATCTCAATTTAATGAATAAAACGTACTTTATGCGACTGGTTAGGGCGCCTTAAGACCAATAAAATGTCCTGTTTTTATGTATCTTACAGAATGTGATTTTAACCCTTTGACCGCCAAGCATTGGACGGAAAAATCGTACTTGCGTGACTTTCCGTGCGCGTTTGACATCTTTGGCGATCAAAGGGTTTAGCAAAGGAAATAAAGACAAAGTACATTATAGTAAACAAGTGATATACGATATTCAGCCAAGTTGTCAGACCGAATAGGTCTACAAATCAATTTAGGGAAGAAGCTTATATCAAAAGTAACAAAGAGTTAATCACGAAATGATGGCATATATAGTTACCCCCAATCATCAATAGTGTCATCAACGAGTTTAATGATCCTGTGCCTCAAACTCGAATCCACCAGTTTGCCTGTCAGCAGGCAACCCCAGCCTCCGAGCCACTCGCGATCCATTACGTAGATTACGCTCTGAAACATAAAAATAATACATTATGCAACGTGAAGGAAGGAGTAAAAGAAATATTGCGAACGAGTGTAACAGACGTCCGAAAGTGAAGCCGAGGGCTTTTGTGATAAGTTTGCAATATTCTTACCCTCCGAACCTTACACAATGTTTTTCACCACACTTGTATTGAAATATAAATTAAAGTTTAAGACAAACAATAGGTATTGAATATGAAAACCCAAACTCCCAAGGGAATAAGCTATTACAAGAACTCCCGCTTTGCCTGCGCTATGCGCGGGCATGCGCATAACTTTAATGTACACATACTCATAAAAGGGGTTTTATGAGCATGTGTACATTAAAGTTGGTTTACCTTGTTCAAAACCGTTACCCTATAAATATTACACAATGATAGGGTAACCATATTATTGGGTTACCCTATCGAATGGATTACTCAAATAGAAGGGGTTTTCCGATACCTGGATACATAGAGTAACTTAGCCTAAGAACTATTTGAAGCTCAAGTGAATCGCGCCATCTGCGTAAAAGCCCCCTAAAGATACCCAAATTGTAAGAGCAGAGTGAAGGTGACATTTCCTCTTACATTTTGGGTATCTTTAAGTCGCTTTCACGCAGATGGCGCGATTGACATGAGCTTCAAAAAGTTCTTAGGCTGTGCTGCTCTACTATACAGGGTGTCCCAGAAATCGACGTCGAGTCGTGAATGGATGATAGACCAAGTTATAAAAGTTATCAGAAAAATACAAAAAAAATCTATCACATGTTCTTCAAAAATTATGGTCACTTTAAAAATTTACTAGAAGTTAAGAGACCAGGGGCCTATTTAATAAAGCTACAAGTGACAATTTACAAGCGGAAGTCTCTTTCTAACCCTATGTATTAGTAAGAGACTACCGCTTGTAAATTGTCAATTGTTGCTTTATTAAATAGGCCCCTGGGCGTGAATATTCTAGTAAATTTTTAAAGTGACCATAAGTTTTGAAGAACATGTGATAGATTTTTTTTGTATTTTTCTGATAACTGTTATAACTTGGTCTATCATCCATTCACGGCTTGACGTCGATTTCTGGGACATCCTATATAAGTTACTCTATGCTGGACATTACCTTCATCCGTAAATCTATGTCCTCTCTCCGGCTCCAATAGTTCTGCACGAGCCGCTTGTTGTTCAGCAGCCGAGCGTTGTCTATGGTCTTGTAATTCTCGTCTAGAAGCGCGTATAGTTCGGTGAACAGCGGCTTTACTCCTTCTGAAAATGTCAGATAGCGGTTTTAATAGTACCGAAGAGGGTTCCCTGAATCCTAGGTGGCGCTGTGATAAGGATCTTTTTGACAACAATATACGATTTTAAGCTAACATGGTCATTAGCGCGGACGGTAGTAGTAGCAGTGACAACGGACGAAAAAAGCGAATTCGAAAGAGGGTAGTTCGTTATGGTGTGTGGGTAGACCACAACTGACACTCGCAGCAACTTCAGTTACTCCGTGATAATGGCGCATGCAACTGTGCCGCGAAATATCGGAAACTCACCAAAACAAACTCGCATGGTAAATAAATACCCCGTCTTAAATAGTTTTTGACAGCAGCTGTCAAAAATCAAATTCTACCAATCCAAAAAAGGATGATTAGAGATTTCTGTTCGTAACGCAGGGTAGTTTGGACGTCTTGAGAAACATTTTTTATTTTTTGCTCATTTAAGTAGTTCAGTGTGTAATATTGATAGCTTATTGTGCGGTGATCTAATGAAAATGTGCAGCTAATGAAGAATTAAGTCTCAAAACGCGTGTAAACTCTCTGTAGTTTAATGGACAGTTGTCCTGGCATGGCCGCCACGTGTTGTTTGTAAGGAGCAGCTATCACCCTTACAAAGAGCAAGGCTAAAACCGAACAATGTTGCCTATATTTATTGAACAAATAAAATGTGATTAACGTCTTCAACTTGTCATTGGCAGAATTCCCATAGCTCATGTGCAAAGGGAGAAAGCCATTAATAAAAATAAAAAAAAGGATGATTAAATATGATTGGTGGATTATGACAGGTCAGGCGCGGATACAGGGGGGGAGCAGCAGGGGCAATTAGTGTAAACATATATTTGACATTTACTGTTGAACACTCACCGCCTGGGACGTTGGCCGGTATATTAACAGTGATGGGACCAAAGTCACACTGCTCCGAGTAGTCGTTAGTGAACATGCTGAGGTATAGAGAGTCGATCTCAGTCTTGTACTCGTCAAACGTTTTCAGGTTCTCGTTGGGGTTGTAGGGCGCTGTTAGCTGGACCACCGTCCATTCTGAAATGTGTTAAAAAAAATTGGTACAAATCGATTTTTGTTGTGATGAACAAATGTCTATATAAGACCTATTGCGTGAAAGCAACACATGAGATTATAAAATAACACGGTTACACTCACGGCACTTTAGTCACGTCTTGCGACATGTTTGCCGGACGCAGGTCGGCAGTCGGCGACGCGAGGCGCAGCAGTGCGCCACGGGCCGGTTCAAGTAGCACTCCTAGTGCTTGAAGATGGAGACCTAGGCTCTCCGAAACATGTCGCAAGACGTGACTAAAGTGCCGTGAGTGTAACCGTGTTATTTTATAATGTTAATATGTCTCACGAAAGTTTAAATTTAATAACACGTGAGATTATAAATGAGGCTCAAAATCGGACATTCGCACTTGCCTCTTAAAATTTACCTACAGTCAGATTAAGTTAGTTTGTACTAAGCGAAACGTCTTCAAGCGAAATTTCTTGGAAATAAAGGAAAATTTTAAAAATCCATTGTCTCAGGCAGGATTTCGAACTCGCGACTCCGGGATAGGTGCCCACCACTCTAACCAACTGAGTTACCGCGTGTTATCCGATGGCTGCGAATTTTTAGTGCACAGTACTTGACTTTTGAATGTTTGAATGAATGTGGCCAATTGCAAAGCAAAAGCTAAATAACACAATTAAGTATTTTTAAATATTATCGGCCCTGGTTATGATTTTGAAGTTCCAAATCTATTATGGCAAAGTATAACAAAGAAGTTACCTTTAGGTAATTCTTTCAATATCTTCTGAAAGTTGTCAACATTGTTATCCGCGCTGAACCTCAAATATTTCTTGTGGAAAGGCTCCGAGTCTTCAATCTCGAAGCCACTCAGGGTTTTGTTCACTTCTTCCATATTCACTGATAGCAGATCGAATATTTTCGCGTCTTCCTTGCTACTGAAAAATACACCAAAATAAATATCTTGGGACAATCTTACACATTGTGTTCTCGATCACCACCAGTACCACAGGAAAGGCTGAACAGAAACATATGACCATGCGCCATTTGCGGAATTTCATTGGAACTAAATTTTTCACACTAAACTGAACTGTATATACATGAGAAAAATAGCGCCCTCTTGACTATGGTCATATATTTCTAGCAAGGCTTTAAACTGCTAGGAGGCAGTAAAACTGGGGTTTACTTTGTTTAAAATATGCCTATCAAATCAAACTTATGCAATACTGTCAACTGTTACAATTTTTCCTATAATGCACAACTTGAAAAACATGGTTTTCTTCACCAAACAGCTATTTATATTTTATTCCTGACATGGGAGAAATGCGACCATAGGCAAAGTTGTAGCAGATGACGGTATTTTTTTACTATTTTAACTGCCAGTAGTCTTAGTAAGCATAAGAAATAAATTCTATATGAAAAGTTGTTATATGATAGTGGTTTTTGCCTTACATTGTAATTGTCTGACTGCGGAAGTACCTCAACCTTACAAAAAAACACAGTCAAATAGCACTAGACTGTTAGCGTTGTGTTCCTGCCGGTGAGTAAAGTCACCAGAGAGCTCAGTCCTCTTTGGATGTAGTGTGTTGAAGACGGAGGACCCTCTTGTCCCTTTAGTCATCAACTCAGTAAATACTCTTTTCTTTTATATAAAAATAATTACTACATAGTACCCAAGAGATGGTAAAAGAAATGAAGGAGGTCAGAGGATGAGATGGGAAGCTGATTTCAGATAGTGCCCTGGTTACACCTACCAAGTACAGTGGCGAGTCAGTACTCTCGACCGAGCACTCGCAAGGTCTAAACACATCGCCGAGTACTGGGCCGGGCCATTTTACTCTCTCGGCCGTGTGGCATTTTGCTCATTTTGCTGTCTCGCTACTGTACTCGTTAGGTGTAACCAGGCCTTATGTAGCTGGAGGCTTGTGGAGGAGAGAGGCTCTAGATAAATGTAAATGGAAAATTTTGGGAGACGCATAGGCCTTGTGTGGCTGCCTTGGCATAGGCCAATGGCAATCAGATAAAATGTCTGAGGAAAAAGGTTTTCAGTAATCAGCTAATCAGTATATCAAAGGGGCGGCCACGCCCCAGGCGTCTATCGGCTACGGGAGCTGCTCACACAATCAGGCGGCCTAACATTTTCCCCCATCGTAAAAATAGGCAAATACTTACATTTGACCAGACTCCATAATATCCTTTATTGGTTTGATGAAGCTCGTAATCTTGTGTAGTTTATTTTCTGCAAAATGAAACATTCCCATCATTAGCCGTGTCCACACCAGGCGCACCGCCTCGCGAGGAAATTTCCTCGGGATGCGGTGCGCCTGGTGTAGTGACGGCTATGAAAAGAAAATTCACACAGATTTCTATTTTGTCACAATTTGTCACAGATTATAATTGGTGTTTTTTTTTTCCTTTTTTTGGGCACCATTTTCTTGAGATCTAGCTATAGAGACAGTACAGTACCATAGACTGTCATGGTTTTGATGATTCCGAATAAAATTATGTTTGGTTTTTGCAATTGTGACACCATCTGCGCATATATCTCCATGTTTATCCTAATTATAGTATACCACAGATACCTTTCGTCAAATGTATGTTATTTAAAAAGAAGGCTCACCGCATCCTTTCAGCTGGTCATCTCGGTACAGCGCAAGGATCCTCAGAGACGCAGACACAGCCTCACTGAGGTGGAAGGCGCAGCGGGCGTCATCATTTTGCATGAACTCTTCAGCCATCAGTTTGTTGCCACCTATAATAGATTAAAAATGAATGAATGAATGATTAATAAAGTCATTCGGTTAAAATTATATGTATGATGAGCATCACAAAATTAAGTAATTTAAAATTATAATGCAATACCTCTATAACCATACAAGGCGGGAAGAAGTTGACAAGTCATGGCGAAAAGTTGAAGAAATTTGAACTTTAATAAAAACTCATAAGGACTTTGGCACATAAATTTAAATCAAAAAATCTGCATTCTTTATATTGTAAGTTTGTATTTTATTAATTTGTTACGAATACAGCAGTTATCACATGAGTACAACAAGATTTTTATACAAGATTGCATGAACTTATACAATCACTTAGCATTAAAAGTGAAGACCCAGGTCCATGAGAAATTAAAAACAAACGGCACCGGCTAGCACGCTCACCGAATACTTATATTTTTTTATATATTTACCTTAGGAATTAATGAAACACGTTCAGTTCAAAGGAACATGCTAGCCAAGCCGCCTGGTGCGTTTAAACTACATTACGTTGGTATTTCAGAATGTAACAAAGTGTTCATTGTTCCCACACATTATTAGCGACATATCTTTGAAATCTTAATGTAACTGTGAGTAAATTAGACGTAACAATCTCGTAATAATGATAACAATCACATACAAGCTAAACTTACTTTGATAATTGGGTCCACTTGGCGTTGCAGGTATTTCCTTTACATATTTGTCCAATACATCCTTGTAAAGAGGCCGAGTAAAGTTGGTTTCGTCGGAAAATATGTCGAAATCGTCCATTATTACCCGATATTTGGTCGAAATTGAAGAAAATAAACAGTAAAGATTTGAATTGAATGCAATATGACAGCATTGACGGTTAAACGTTTAGTTTCACTTTTTATCATGCCATGCGTAACATTTACTAAAGTGCGCGTTTCGTTCCGTGCTGAAAATATTAATCAGGGTGTTGAATATCAATCGACCTTATGGTAAGGTGCTCTTACACGGGCGATAAAAATTGCCGAATTGCCGCAATTTTGACGTCACGGCCATATCAAGCAATATCAAGCAATTCGAAATATTGCTCAATATGGGGCAATAATTGCTCCAGTATGGCGCCATTCTGGCTCCATTCGAATTGCCCCATATAGCAGCAACTCGGGAAACTAGGCAATACGTTCATACACGAGAAATACAGTGGAGCAATACGACTGCGTCGTTTCCCCCCCCTTGCACTCACACCGCACCGCACTCGCCCCAAAATCAGAATCTCTCTGAACTATGGACGAGGTAATTCTAGCTGCGGAAGCTTGCAATGCGTTTAAAATAATGACTTAAAAAAAGAGAAATAGATGCGTTCATATCTTGCAGGAAGAGAACTAATTTTCAGAAACAAGTTTTTAGATTCTTCCTGTTGTTTACACACGAAAATGACACGAATGCCTAACTGGATGCCACAACTTTCTAGGTTATCTGGATGTAGTCAATAGTTTTGATGATGAGTCAGTGGATCAGTGAGCCAGTCAGTCAGTGGTAAAAATAGTGATTTTCGGAGGTCAATATTTCGTGAATATGGTTAGAGATTAATAGCTGAAATTTCTGGATTCAGTGGAAATATAAGTATAAAGCGCAAATGGGTATCAAGTTCTTAGGGTTTGGGAACGTACCCAAACTACGTGACTCATTTTTTTCAGTTTTTGACCCCCCTCTCCCCCCTCGGTGACCATCCGTAGTAATTGCCAAGACAACCCTAGTTGTCGCGTAGTAAAACTCGCACATATAGTTTAGAGTGATGTTTTGGACATAGAAAGCAAAAAAACATAATTTTGCCTACTTATTGCCTTTTATTTACTCGACACTGGCCGCGTGACGTCAAAGGTGCATGGAAACCTATAATTAGAAGCGCATAATTATTGACTACGTGACAGAACTTAAGACTCCCCCCCTCCCCCTGTGACCTAGAGTAGTATTTGGACGACCCCCCTCCCCCCCTAAACTGGTCACGTAGTTTGGGTACGTTCCTTTTAAAGTTTAAAACAGGGCGTCCCCCCTCCCCCCCATCTAACTTTTGAAATTCACGAATGTGAGACTTAATTAATACTTTCAATGAAAACTATTTTGAATAGAATCGGTTGAGCCGTTTTTGAGTTATAACTCAAAAACACATAGTAAAATTACGTAAGCGCCGCAAAATATTCCCTAATAAACGACCTTTTCAACAGATTTATTGTAACAGGCCGTTTCCCCTCCCCCTACACCTGGACCGCGCTCGCCCTACTAGAAAAAGAATGGGACATGCATATATGTGCGTACGGGATAGAAATACAAATTGCCTTGAATTTTCCAATCGTCTGGATATACCGGCAATTGTAGTCGGCAATACAGAGCAACACGGAAATGAATGGAGCAATACGGGAAATAATTGCCGAAATAATTGCCGCAATATCTAGAAATTGCCTCGTATTGCTCAATTAATTGCTCCATATTGCTCCATTAGTTTCGGCAACGTATCGCCGGGCAATAATTGCCCGAAAAATCGCCCGTGTAAGAGCACCTTAAGAGCTGGCCACGTCAGATGTGACACAATAATGAGAGGTTTGTAATCAGTCCAGTTAGATTGCATAACCATCCTTATTGCTAGATCCGGGCATCTGGCAGCTTTTAATGGGTGGAGATCAGAGTGACAGACCAACAAAGTTTTTAAGTTTAAAAAAAGTAATGACGCAATAGGTAAAAACTGTTAAAGTTGTGTCATTTATAGAGAACGGGGCCTATATTTTAACATTAGAACAAAAAACATTGTGTATTATTGCGCAAACAAGAACAGTAGGCGAGTAACCAAAAATTACATTATACATCATTTGGCACTACTTCCGCCAATCGAAACCTTTAGATATTATATAATCTAATTAATTACATAATTTTTCATAATATTGGATCAAAACCAGAACTCTAGAATTTATTTTCTTCAAGTTATTTGCTTTCTTTTACCTCCACCACTTTACAGCTGCCAGATGTCCGGATCTAGAAATAAGCATAGTATAGCAAACTAACTAGAGGGGTTTCGTTGCTCTCATTATTGTGTCATATCTGACGTGGCCAGCTCTCCGTCTATTAGTTATCGACTCTACCTCTACGAAAAATTATAATATTTGATTTTATTAATTTACCAGTCGTTTTAATGTGGAGAAAAACATCATGGAGAAAACAGAGCTAGTCCTATAGTTTCCCCTTTGAGATTGGAAGGTAAGATGCCATACCAGTATACCTACCACTAATGGCAGTCGCTTTCGTAAAAAATAGTGCCTCCGCTCCAATTCTTGGGATTCAGTTGCCAAGCGAACCACAGGACCCCATGGAAAAAGCTGATACAAACGCTAGGATGATGATCGTAATAAATTACCTAATTATATAATTTTGAAATCGTAGGTAGGTATTTCAAACGTCCCGTTATTGAAGTAAGACCAACATGTATAACAGGTGTTTTTTCAAAGCTAATTACCATAATTACAATGTACGACGGGCGTAGCATGAGATCTGGCCTGATTAGTATTCTTCTTATCAATACGGCCTTGCCCGAGACAAAGCCAGCATATATTGCATAAGATCAAATGCAATATCGCAGTTTTGTTTTATCCTCACTTTGGGTTTTTCGTGACATAATTAAATTCTCGTTTCATACATTAAACTGAAAAACGCTGTTTTTATGAGTAACGTAAAAATCGTTTGCTGTGGTCATGCTGTGGTATTTAGGCCGCATTGCGCTATGGTAGCAAAGTGGGCTGATATGGGACAGTAGATGTCGTAACCTTTTCTATTTTACGCCACGAATTTTATGTAGAGGCAATAGAGGGTTAACTTATACTTACTCTATCGATTTAAGTCATCGGTAGATACTTAGAAAGTATGATCACGGCGGGCGTTCCAATATTTAAGGTGTTGAAAACAATCTATCAAAGCAGTAATTCAAGGCCTCTGGTTACGTATACTTGCTACCAATGCGAGCTCAATTTATACCAGACAGTCGTAGTAATAGTTTCTTAATGGATAATACTTACATATAATTAGACCCATCAGATTAATAAAAAAATACTGGCATTAAACAAAGGGAATACTTACACAAATTTGTAAGGTAGTATAAAATGTGGATGAGTTTAGTGAAAGGCCCACTTCGTCTATACCTTATGTATAAAAGGATGAGGACACTTTTATTAATTCGCTTAGTGTTTGTCCCAGTCTTGCTACGGCTCAATTGAGCATGGGGTCCGCTCGGCAACCTAATCTCAGAAGTTGCCGTATGCACTACTTTTTACGAAAGCAACTGCCATCTGATTTCCCGAACCAGAGGGGAAAATAGGCCTTGATAGGATTAAGTCCGGTTTCTTTACGATGTTTTTCTGCACCGAAAAGCGACTGGTAAATATCAGATGATATTTCGTACACAAGTTCCGAAAAACTCAGTGGAACAGTCGACGTCAAAAATATGTTTACACTTTTGGACCTTATTACAAAGAAGTAAAGGTGCAAAAGTGTAAACATATTTTTGACGTCGACCGTACAAGCCGGGGTTTGAACCCGAGACCTCCCGATCGAACGTCCATCGTTCTTCCACCAGCACTTACATGAGTAGCTAGAAAAAATACAGAGGAGACATTTTAAATTTACTGTCCTAAAATCAGTTGTGTCCTAAAATAATATTGAATAATACAAGATATTATGTTACAACTTTTTTATTTATTATAAACATGAACAGTGTGCAAATTAGTATACTTGAATTTGCCACAATACAGAAACTGTATGTTAACACAACTTTGTAATCACAAATACAAAATTCTTAACAATTCCTTTGTTAGCAATGGGAGACTGTTAGACTATGTTGACTAACAAAAACTTAATAAAATACTTAGTGGCACTGAAAACACCTTACAAAACGATACAAAAATGTAAGTATGTAAATCTATATAATTTTTGCTACTTGTGCTGAATTTAAGGCACGATGTATGTTTAAAATGACATAATTAAGTGACTCTTGGAATAAATAAGGTAATTTCATTATGGCCTAAATATGTACCATAATATTTAGTTCATATTATGCAATTGTATTATGGCCAAAATTAATTTTACGAACAATTTTGATATGCAAGTACTAAGTACTTAACAATAATTTAAAAATAATTTATTTCATGTTCCTTTAAAATCGTCGCACAATCTTAGTAAATGCAAAATAATACGAACCTAAGAATAATGCTACGTTTCTACGATTTTGGAAACAATACTGATTATAATACACGGAGCGGGTAAAAATACAAAAAAAAAAGAATTGCACTACAAAGCAGTAAGTATAAAATATCACTTAAGTATTCAACTTTTCATCGCAACAAAAATAAACTATTCGAAATGATTTAACATGCTTAGTACACTTGATTATTGATTAAGTTATCCCGTAAAAGGTAATAGAAAGCATTATTATACCAGAGTACAGGTAGATCAAAATCTGCTACACAACTACAGATTTTAAAAACATTAGCTGTAAAATTTTCGTATCACATATAACTAGTTAGTGTCTTGCTCGGAACTTTGTGTTACATTTATATTGAGGTATAAAAAGTACGTAAAAATTCACAAGGCAATCGTTGGATATGACTTGAACTACTTGAAGGCACAAATAATTACCTACTTTAAACAAAGTCGGTATCTACTTCAGTCCTCACATAAATTAATTGTGAATATCTACAACGTTACTACCTACTTGCTTCTAATTATTAAAATTAAGTTTTTCCAAGCACCACTCACACTACGATATAAAATCTTCAATAACACTAATCCCTAAACCTCTTCGTTAAATTTAAACACGGTTAAAATACTTAAATCTAAACAGTATTTCGAAGTATATTACAATAAAAGGCTTTATTGTATAACTATTATTGCCATTCATGATATAGATTTCAGTAACAAGAAAGCTACTACGAAAACATTAGGTAAAGATGTAATAATAAATAACGTGTATGTACATTTCGATCTATATCAGTGATCCATCATATCGCGCTGACGCATCGTGAAATTTGATCTTATTTACAATTGAAATAGCTCGAAAACAAAAGGCCTTGAAATCTATCACATATAAGTTCGGTTCTTAACAGGCAATAGCCAGCATAAATAAAGAAATATAAAAAGGTAGTCCGAGATGGAGATGACGCTAAGTAGCTGTTCTATTATGCGAATTACTGTTGCATTTATTCGAATGCGTTCTCGCTCAAATGAGCATTCAGCGTAGGCGGTCGCTCGCCCGCGCGACCCACAACTATACTTAATTATTCTATCTCGCACACTAGCGCGGCTACACCATAAATAACTTTCAAACTTAAACTACATACAAAATTGACATAATCACAAGAAATTCCGAAACACAAGTGGCACCGAATGGAAGTGCTGCGCTATCAGGACATGTTGATTCCCCGCTTGCAAGCCGGAGACGCGTCCAGGATTCTCTCATTAATTTTGTCCTCTTCTCGAAAATGAATCCGCGTGATGACAATGTCCCCCGTGCTGAGCGTTTGGGAGCCAACCTCCGCCTTCTTAATCTGGTTGAGATCATTGTATTTGTCATCGAAAGTGGAGTTTGCATGGCATCTACACGAACAATTCTTTCTGTCGGGCTCCCCAATGTTTAAGATCTGGCTCAGATTCGACCAGTCTTTGTTCTTGAGCAGCGGCAGTGTTTGTTCCATCGTTTGGGAGAATTTGTCTTCTAATTCGCCACTTAACGGCGCAACGGCAGATAAGATGGCCTCTAGGCGGTTAATCTTTTCGACCTTGTCCATGTTTGTATCTGATAAAATTTCGTCCATCATTTGCATTGACTCTGTGAGGCTGGGAGGCTGAGTGGAGTGAGGAGACGAGATAGAATCAGAAGGGTTAGACTCTAGACTAGCCATTTCATTCTCTCGTTCATCATCTTCCGAATCAGAATCTTTTTCTTGCCCAATGGCCTCAAGTTTCTCCAGTTTTTTTGATATTTTATGACAACCTTTCAGCTTCTCTTTCTCTTCTTCAGTCAACTCTAAATATCTTAATAATCTGATTTCTCTATTACTGAGAACAATATTCTTAGTAGTCTCAGCAAGTTTCTGCTTCAGCTCGCCCACTTCTGTGTTGATTTTTCTTTGCCGTTTCCTCAATTTGACTTCTGTGGGTTGAATGTGCATGAAGACTTGTTCGTTGCTCAGTTCTTCAAAAAGCTGCTGGTTGTCAGACCGGATATTCGAGGACATGTATGCATAAATGGCAGGGTTTACAAGGGACAAGACATCAGAGGCGGCATAGATGATCATGTCTTTAGACAGAGGACGCCTGGCCCAGTAACGCTGGTCTCTGCGGTACACATTCTTCAACTGCTCCTTCATGGGGTTCATTGGAGCATTGTAGAGTTCACACAGAGCATTCAAAGAAAGATTCTTGACTTTGTAAACAGGTACACCTTGCTGTTGCAATTGCAATACTGCATGAGCCGCTTGTGTATCAAAAACATTCTTCAAAGTGATCTCAAACTGATTGTGTAAATTGACTGAGTCATTCCTACAGTCATGTATAATTTTGATTACATTTTCGCTTTCCAAAAGATCCTTGATTTTGCCTTCAACAACCATGCCCGGGCAGGCCATTATATCTAGAATGTATACTTCACCATTTATGGTAGCGATTTGACAGAGTGTTAACACACCTTTCAGTCCCAAGTTGATGCCTTCACAGTCAAAAGAGACAATACTTTTTGTGGTGCGTTTTGGGTTCATAATACTGTCAATCAAAGTAGCACACTCTCTCACACTAGCTATGACTGTGGTACATTGAAGTACCTTTTGCCTCCAAGCCTCTCCCATCAGATTACTCCGTATGCTTGGTGTACCGTTTGTTTCTTCAGAACTGCGGGCATTTAGGTGGTTGTTCACTCTGTCTCGCACCATATTTTCTGCTAAATTCTTAATAACAATAGAATTAATTCTTTGCTTTAAAGTCTGATTAGCAATGTTAGCTTGAGGACCTCGTGGAGATTCGACAGGGCTGAGTATTCTGTTTGCAGGGCTTTGGTGGCCATCGGACGGGGTCGGACTCACTACTGTAGGCGGTACGGGGGATACAGGCTTCTCCTCGGCCAAAGGCTTTGGTGATTCAGTCTTTGATTTCGCTTTTGCATTTAGATACATTACAGGTATTTTTGGTTTGCTAATTAATGTGACAAGGTTAGATTGCACATGGAAGCTATCTGAAAACAGTTTCAAGAAGGCGTTCAAGTCTGCCGGCGATTTGAACACTTGATACCAGTATTCTTGCGGAAATCTAGATACAATAAGATGAAACAGTTGGTCAACCATAACTGGACCCTTAGCTTCGATACATTGAGCAACATAATCGAGCAACTGTTGTGCCGTGTCTGTATTTATGTGAGCAACGGGTAAGTTGTGGAACTGTTCAGAGTTGCTGCAAGTGTTGCCGCGCCTGTGGTTCTCACTGACTAGAACGACGTTATCCTCGATTATCTGGAAGGTATCCGGGTGCTTGAGCAAGAAGTCTTTGAACTCCTTGATGCGCTGCCCGGAGATGTGACGTACCTGCGGCGACGCCTGCGAGCGGTGCCCCAGCAGGCTCTTGATGGGCACCTCCGTGCCCTCTCCGTACTGGATCATCTTGCTCGCGAAGTACTCCTTCGCCTCCTCGATGTAATCGTTGTTGGATCCCACGCCAGCCCCGCTGAGATGCTTCTGGAACGTGTTGATATCGACATAGTCCCCGTCTATGTTGAACAACGCCGGGTACTGAGCCAGGAACTTCTTGAGCCCCGACTGCGACCCGCCAGCGATCTGACGCATCTCCTTAGTGAACCCCTTGGCACCAAACTGACAGGACAGATCGTGCAACGTTCTCGGCTCGCCTTTATCGAGCAGGCGTTCCACGAAAAACAACAGAGTGAGGTTTCTGGCCAACTCATATTCCATTGATTCCATTTCCCTGCAGTTGGTGCCAATGTTCTTACTCTAAACTTTTTCTACGTATATGTGTCACCCACAACACCATGAAATTTTTCTTTCTAGCGCAGGCAGGTCAACTTTCCATAAACAATAGAACTTATAGAACGGAAAGAGAAGTTGCTATTGTTGCCATTTACTATTTGATGACTCCCTATTTCTTACTATTTATAAACAAGTTGGTGTCTTCATGTTCGACGAAATAAATGACTACTGGAAAAAAGTAATTAAAAACGGCGAAAATCAAAACCGAATGTGCATTATTTAACAGTATGCCTAACTTAAGACTTGGATTTCAGAGGTCAAACTATACTTATATTCCGTAGCAGTCGACGGGAAAAAATCCAATTAATGTAAATCATTTGTGAATTCCAAGAATTTCATTTCATCATATACTTGAACTCACAATAATGATCCATCATTAATTAATTAATACCCGTTTGTAAAGGACTTTTCTCTACTGTAGCAACATTTGAGGAATAGACAATAAAGTATTATTTTTATTTTAAATTTTAGCACATTATTATCTTCATTACTGATATAAACAATAAATATTAGTGTTCTTGGTAAAAATTAATTCTAAATATTGATGTTATTTAATTTTCAGTCAATTAAACAAAACCTCTTAGTGTCGGAATTTTAACTTCGATGACAGTCTTTTGACTTCGCGTCGGCGAACGAAACGCAAACTAAATGAAATGTCAAATACACATCAAGTTAGATTTATTCGTTTTCAGTGTTATTAATTAGAATATAACATTAAAATTTTACTAATTTATCACTAATTAAGCTAAGCTTTCTTTTAGGATTGTATTCTAGGCTATTTCTAAGCCACCGAAATGGTAAGTCCATGTTTACAAAGCTTACCGTAAGATTTGCCTTTTTTTGAAATTTCTCAATCATCTGAGCTAATTGTAAGTTAAGTTCTTGATAATCTTACTCAAAATTAATAGTACTTACTACCAAAACATACTAATTTAATGTAGCATGTTTGCATAATGAATAACAACCAAACTTATACGAGCATTCCACAACATTTTGTGGGCGGTATTGTCAAGCGGAAAAACGAATCAGAGGGCCTACCGCGAAATCCGAAAATCGACAAAACGTTGGCCTCGTCTCTATCGCTCTTGCATATACGAAAGAGAGTGATGCAAATAGACGATTCGATGAACGATGTGGTTTGCGGTTATAGGGCTGGTTATAGGCCTGATTAATGAATAATATAATGACCGATGGGTTATGCGCGCTCCAACAGTGAAGCACTTTAAATAAGTGCCTTCAAACTGTTGTCCCTAGTCGTGCACCAGCAAGAGAGAGATGCGGACGTGTTGAGCTCCCGTCACCTGTGTGAGAAAGAAACAAAATACATAAACATCACAGAATTATTGCTAGGTTGTAAAATAAAATAACTATGGAACTATTATAACCCATCCATTGTAAACATTGATTCAACCTAGCACCCACAGTCCTGTTTACAATCCAGCAAGAGCGGGAAGCTGTGATACAACAACTTGCCAGAGTGATAATGTACTGTCAGGTTTTACAGAAATGTCTAGCAGCTTAGTGCCATGCCAAACACACTGGAGCAGAATCTAGCTATCATAGACAAAAGTCAACCAGAGAAGGAAGTTAATCTTTGGTGACTGAATTTTTGTATGGAACCCATAGACAAATTTTGGACCCGGATATGTCCTTAAACTATGTCCAAAAGAGAGGTGTGGGTACTTCAAATATCATCTTGCTATGTGTGGTAGGGCACAACACAGCAAATATCATTTCGCTCAAATCTGGAGCAGAGCCCGGCTTGGGAAGTACCTCCACCTTACAGAAAACCACAGCCAAATAGCACTAGAATCCATTCATAGTGTTGTGACAAGGCACCCTCTTGTTCCTTTAGTCATCAACAGTGAATCCTCCTTTTTGTAAAGGGCCAGCAACGCGCATGTGACACCTCTGGAGTTGCAGGTGTTTATAGTTGAAGTTTGATGATCCCGATTCCTGGCAGATTTTTCTCTATGATAGCTCTGTTCTGAGCGTGTGTGTTGCACCTAACTTAATGTTTTCAATCATATTCCAGCTGGTCCTAGTCCTCGGAGACCTGCACATCCCGCACCGCACCGGCAGCCTCCCACCCAAGTTCAAGAAGTTGCTGTTACCTGGCCGCATCCAGCATATCCTGTGCACCGGCAACCTGTGTACTAAGGAGTCCTACGACTATCTGAAGACGCTGGCTAGTGACGTCCATGTGGTGAGGGGAGATTTCGATGAGGTGAGTCTATAATATATAAATTATGGCTTATTGAGGTCGAAAGGAAATAAATAAGATATATAGCAATTTCATTCAACAATAACTGATTGTATTCACCTAGAATCAGTACTTTTGGTTATAGTAGCAAGATGTCTTGGGTCTAAGAATATCTTGGTTGTTAGAACGGCATTCAGTAGAACAAGAGTTTTTATAGTCAGTCTCGTGAGCAATTGTTTTTATTTATGAGTCTAAATTATAGGAACTGTATATAGCAGTGGCGGTAGGTCAAAAAATTTCTTAGACAAGCGGAGCTTAATTTGGCTTAAAATTTCTTCATGAAATGGAAAACTGTAGGAAAACTGTTCAGTGTCTAAAAATTTGGCAAACCGAAGGGAATCGTGTTCAATGGACGCGCCGCCACCCGTATATATAGCAGAAAAAAAAGACTTAAGTCATTTTGGAGTACAGAACCTGTGGTGATACCATCTGCCCCCCATAAATCACGCACTGTATGGCGAAAAACCTAATCTCATCTGTCCCGGTGGTTCAGAAACGCGCTCATAAGGATTGTAAATGGTCAACAAAGATTTTTAAAACTTCTTAAGAGTCGCCAGGACGCTCGCGTGAACTCGCGTCCCCATACAAACGTAGTTCAGCTCTCATTTTAAAACGACATGCTTTAGAACCACGAAATTTGGCATGGGCATTCTAGCAGTACAGATTTATGTGTCGGTAATTCGTTTTCGTTGCTAAAAATTGTAATATAAAGAAAATATAGCAAAAATAAGTTTTGTATGTAAAATCTGTATCTGGCTGTATTTTCTTTGTATTACAATTTTTTGCAACGAAAATGAATTACCGACATAGATTTGTACTACTAGAATGTCCATGCTAAATTTCGTGGTTCTAAAGCATGTCGTTTTAAAATGAGAGCTAAACTACGTTTGTATGGGAACGCGAGTGTCCTGGCGACTCTTAAGCTGGGTATAAATTCTCACTGTTGTGCTACTTTGTTTAAAATATTCATTTGTCCTTAATACTCATCCCATTTTCCAGAACTCAACCTACCCTGAACAGAAAGTCATAACCGTCGGCCAGTTCCGCATCGGCCTAGTCCACGGTCACCAGGTAGTCCCCTGGGGTGACGAGGAGTCCCTCGCACTGGTACAGAGGCAGCTGGATGTGGACATCCTGATCTCGGGGCACACGCACCGGTTTGAGGCCTATGAACATGAGAATAAGTTTTATATCAACCCTGGCTCTGCTACGGGCGCTTACAGTCCGCTGTTCAGGTATTTGGGGCTTCATATTATGTTTTCCTTAACCCTCTACCCTCTTATGTGCCGTGGGGTGGCCGGCCTTAGAATTGTCCCCCACCATATCGTCCCGTGGTTGCAGTAAGAGTCTGCTAAGGGAATATACCGGGAGATGGGCAGCAGCATCTTCCGAAAGCCTAAACAACAATAAAAAATAAAAAAACTGCGCGCGCCAACCCGCCTGCCAAGCGTGACGCGTATGGCAAGCCCCCCCCCCCCCCCTTAATAAAGGGGAGGCCTATGTTCAGCAGTGGACGTCTTATGGCTGAGATGATGATGAACCCTCTACCCCTTTTTTCCAGTGAGTGCTGCGAGGTCCAGATGGGACAGTGCAGCTGCCAAGTTTGTTACTCTTTTAGGCCTTTTAGCACCACCCACGGATCACGTGTAGGGATGTCAAAGGTGTTTACGGACGCAGAGTAACCCGTTGACCAAGAAGCATCGGACAGAAAAATCGTGCCACTGATGCCCGAGTGCGCGAGCGCACGGTTATAATTGGACGTGATATCACGCGCTGGCGCTGAGGGCACGATTTTACGTGCGCGTTATTTGACGTCTTCGGCGGTCAAAGGGTTAACAGCCAATCACGAAGCTAACTCGTTATTTAGGCAGTTATAAGCATACATCGTAAACTGCGAGCGAAATCCATTGAAATGACGTATGACAACCAATAACAACCCTAGTACTTCAATGAATTTTGCTCGCACTTTACGATGTATGGTTATAAGGTGTCAATTTTTCATACATTATTATAACACTGGCACAGATAATACACTGATGCTACATTACTGGTTGCAATAATGGTTATTTACGGTTTCCGAACATAAAATAGAGGTTTTATGATATGGATGTAGATAAAGTTTCTTACACAGTTTTATTTAGCTTGACCCCGTATATTTGTTTATTTATTTGTGTCATTATAGGCATCAAATCTTGTAAGTTAAATTTCAACCACTTCCCGGTGTCTGATTGAGCTGAAATTTGGTATACTTCCGTAGTTTACATGACAATGCTACAAGGTACAGTCAATAGCCGTGTCCATACCAGTCGCACCGCCTCGCGAGGAAATTGCCGCGCGGCAGCTCGGTTAGTGTGGACGTGCCGCGGCCGAGACAAACGCGCTGGCGGCCGCAATGCCTCGGGCGAGGCACGTCCACACTAGCCGCGCGGCAATTTCCTCGCGAGGCGGTGTGTCAGATGTAGACACGGCTAATAATAAAACAGTTTACCAAAAAAAATTGGGAGTTGTTTATATTATGTACTTTTGATGATGGTTGCAGGAACCCCACCCCATCGTTCGTACTGATGGACATCCAGAGTTCCACCGTGGTGACGTACGTGTACAAACTGCTGGGCGACGAGGTGAAGGTCGAGAGGATCGAGTACAAGAAGGCGTAGTGTGTGTACATAGTTGTACATCTATTATAGCATAGAGTAACCTATATAATGGAGCAGCACAGCCTAAGAACTTTTTGAAGCATAAGTCTATCACGCCGTCTAGTTGAGAGCTACTTAAAGATACCCAAAATGTAAGAGGAAATATCACCTCCATCTAGTAACGCTTAGCGTACTAGTAGCACAGTACTAGATGGAGCTGATATTTCCTCTTACATCTTTAGGTCGCTCTCAACTAGATGGCGTTAAAGACTTGGAGCCTCAAAAAGTTCTACGACTATGGCCGTTTATTACATCTTTAAGTCTATGATTATAGTCTGCAAGGAGATTACAATCAATGGAGTTTGCAGCTATTTTATATCGTTGAAGAAGCCGAAGAGGTTATTTAACTGATCTTCGTGCATTACGTCTTTCTCATTCTATTTATTTTCTCATTTTATATTTTTCGACGCCATGACAGACGTCAATGCACTCATTCGTATGCCAAACCAACAATGAGGTAAAACGTATGGTATCGTATGACGGATATATACGTCGTTGGTGTCGAAAAGGTTAACAGCAGCTGTAATGTAGGAACGTGAGCTATTAGCAGCCTTTATGCAGAAAGGGACGACTATTCCAATGTAATATCATGAGGGCCGCATTTTTACATCAACTGTTGTTTCTACATGCCAACTCCATTGAATTTAATACCGAATTTATGTAATGTAACGCAGTAAGAGAAACTATTCCATATGTTATAATAATCATGTTCTCCTTTGTGGTCACAATTGGACGTGATATCACGTGCTGGCGCTGAGGGCACGAGAGCACGTCAAATCACGCGCACGAAAAGTCGTGCCTTCAGCGCCAGCACGTGATATTCCGTCCGATGCTTGCCGTTCAAAGGTTTAATGTAATTATGAAAATGAACTACTGATGTTTATATTAATAAAATGATGCAGGCATCATTAGTCATTACAAATTGTTAGGCTGCGTCCAGACTACGCCCGGTACGTCTATTCGCAGCAACCGCGAGCAATGTGGACGCGGTTTTTTCGCGACGCATCGAGTAAAGTCGCCATCAAAATATATTGGAGCGGCTAAGATAATCACAAATATCTGAGCAACGTCTCTATTGTCAAGATGATAAAGTGCATGTTCAGATATTTTGAGTACCTTGGCCGCTCCGATATATTTGATGGCGATGGCGACGGTATATGTTCATTGGTTATACAGCGCGTAATCTGGACACGGTTTTAAACTCAGTTTTATGTGACTAGATCACATTATTTTTTGAGTTTTATATAGCACCAAAATCCACATTTTACACAAGGCCACCTCTGCAGCTATTGTGCATGCTGTGTTAATATGTGACATTTTTAACTGTAAAGGTACCAGTGGCGGCGCGACCATAGAACACGATTCCTGTCGGCTTGCCTGATTTTCACGCACCTGAGCAATTTTTCTACAGCTCATAATTTTTTTTTAAGCCAAATTGAGCTCTGGCTTGCCTAAGAAAAATCTTTACCCGCTGCCATTGAAAGGTAATTATCGGTTTTTCAAAACATCATCATTATCATCAACAACCGAGAATTAGGTACCTTTTTATTTGAAAATATCGCATATTTAAATAATAATAAGATTTATAAGTAATTCAAAATGGCGGTGAAAATAACCTCAAAGCATTTCCGAACGTGTTACTAGACGTCACGGTTTCGAGAGACTATAGAAAATCACAGCCAGTCCAAATTGTTTATTCATTTTGTTGTTCTTTGAAACACTTTGTCTTCATTTTGTATTTAGTTCATTTACAAAAATGTATATAAAGAGTCGTATAATAATTATGTAATATTAGGGAACGGAACCCTGTTTTTTTTTAGTATGAAAAAATCTTAGAGAATTCAACCAACTGGAGCGACCATGTCTGTCATTTTCTATACAACAATGTATGGCTATTCGTACATATCGTACAAATAGCCACGTCAGATAAACGTCAGTCCATACAATAAATATGACCACTGGTCATATGATTACGGTAAAGGGGTACGCCTGTCAATGGCCGCTCCGGTTGGTTGAATGCTCTAAGGAAAAACTGATTAATACCCGGGTTTTAATACTAAAGAAATAGGTTTGTATTCCTTAAATAATATACACATTGCTAATATATTTGGCATACCTACGATAATTGTCAAAAAATTACATCATTCTTTTTATTTATGATAGAATTTTGGCCAACTAGTTTTTGCGATGTTGCGTTGAAAATAATGTATTGGAGGGTAAAATTATACAAAGTGTATGTATATAGGTAAGATTATTGTTTATCTTTGGATACTGTCTACGTATGTTCATAATAAAATCATTTTAATACATGCGAGTTTTTATTTTATCGACAGATTCTGTATTTACCTAAAATGTAAATATAACCCTCTAATGAGGTAAAGTCCTTGGGCGCGATTCGACAAGACAAAAAACGAGACGTGGACGTCACAGTAGAATCGCTAGGTGATAGAGTGATATCCATCTGTCCTCAGATGGACACGCCTAACTGTCAAATTTATAGTACGTCTCGCTAGAGTGTTTGTCTATGGCTATTAGCCACCATTTTAGATATGTTGACAGGACATTGGGAATCCCATGGCAGAGACTAAAAGGCGGGTTTTTTTATACGAATATAGATAACACCATGTTAGTACTGGAACTGGAGCCCACCCTACTGTACATTTATCAAAAAACTTACCGGTTAGCTTCCATAGCGTTCCGTAGCGTTGTAGAACCCATCTCGGAGATCATGTAAACATACTTAAATTGTGGCTTTATGTATGGAGTCTAGTTGAAAAGCGTTGGTAGCCTGGCGGTTAGACGTCTGACTTTCAATTCGAAGGTCTCGGGTAACCCCCGCTCGTACCAATGAGTTTTTCGGAACTTATATACGAAATATACTTTACTATTTGGTGAAGGAAAACTTCGTGAGGAAACCTGCATACATATACGCGGAGAAATCCAAAGTTGTATGTGAAGTCGCCAATCTGCTTTGGACCAGCACAGCATGGGGACTATAGCTCGATCCCTCTTGTGTATGAAACGAGGCCTGTGTCCAGCAGTGGGACGTATATAGGCTAACATATTTATTTATTTCGATGGACGCATAAGATGTTAAGATTTTAAATCGTAATTTTTTGCTTTTCTGGTTCTGGGTTGGGCTGCCACGATATTGCAGCGCGTCCGGCATGTTTGCCGAGGCACGAACTGATGGCTTTGCTGCCATTATGAGAAAAAGAAGTGAGATCCTGTTTCGGCTTTGCGGCAGTCTCATCCGTATCTTCGGCGTTGAGATAGCCCTATACTAGCCCGGTCGACGTCAATACACATTGTTAAAGATAGGATATAAGGAGCGTAATTTAATACGTGTTAGAGTAATCTTATTAGCTTGGGTACATACACATATAAGATAACATTAAATTATAGGCAAATTACTATAACTAACAAGATGTATGGACTATTTGTCCATAATAAGTTTTATTTGTTTATTTAATTTATGTTTGAGCTTACCATTCCAAATTTTCACTTCACATTTATACAGGGGTCCCATGCAAGGACCGGTACCGATTACCAATGAAGGGGTATACGGTTATTATTAACCGACTTCAAAAAAGGAGGAAGTTCTCGATTCGACTGATTTTTTTTATCATTATTTTTTTATTATTATTTTGTATGTATGTTACTCGATATCTCCGTGAATCGTAAACTGATTTTCAAATTTTGTTTTTATTGAACAGGTATAACCCCTAGATGGTCCCATTGTCACCATGTCGGGGTCTGATGAAGAACTACGCATTATTGTATATAGTATCTTTAATGTATTTGTAGTACTGTTTTGAAAAAATAAGTCCCGCCGAGTTTCTTGCCGGTAATAAGTAATACTTCTCGGGTCAGAGGTGTAGGGTTAGAACCGGTGGTAGTTTCTTTTCTCTCTGACGTTCATAAGTGCATTGTAATGTGCCTAAATTGAAGAATAAATATCTTTTATCTTTTTATCTTTTAGGATCCTGGAAAAATCGAGGGAACTCTTATAGGCACACCTATAGTGATTTCACTATTTTTAACCGACTTCAAAAAAGGAGGAGGTTCTCAATTCGACTGTTTTTAATCATTTTTTTGTATGTATGTTACTCGATATCTCCGTGAATCGTGAACCGACTTTCAAATATTTTTTTTAATCGAACGGGTATAACCCCTAGATGGTCCCATTGTCACCAAGTCGGGGTCTGATGATGGGATTCTGGAGAAATAGAGGGAACTCTTCAACGATTATAGGCACACCTATAGTGATTTTACTATTTTTTACAGCAACTCGGCCACTTCTTCTTGGAATAGCGGGTCCTAAGTGAAGTCGGTTCTTTTTTGTTTAAAATTACTACAAATCCTATCAATTCGATAAGCACATCATTGGTTTAACTCAAAGGTAAGCGCTTACCGAAATCGAAAACCCCCAATATGTTTACCCTATCAAGTGTTTTTAGAATGCGATCAAACTATTGTAAACTATATCGTTAAGACATTCGATAGAGAAATCACATTGAATATGGTTAACCTTATTTGAAATGGTTTCCGTAACAATAGGCTAACCCTAGTGATAGGGTAACCATATCATTATGTAACCATTTAATAGGTTTAATAGGTTTATCCTATCGAAAAGATTAATTAAATGGAGGGGTTTTCTGGGTCTGGTCCCATGCAATATGTTAGTAGGTACCCTCTGGTTAAAGCTGCTACGGGTTGTGTGGTGTTATCTTCGTAAAAAAAAGACTATATAAGTTATACAATTTTCATACAAAAAACTTCTGTATAAATAATAAAGAAAGAATTGTAAAATGTAGCTTACGTTAAGTATCTTAAACAGAAAACGGACAACATATGAATTTCTTGTAAAAATTCATAAATTTTCAGTACATATTCATAATTTTGTACAAGTTCTATAAGTGGAGCGTAGTTATATTGTTTATTGCTATGCTATTGCTACATAATACAAACTGATAATATATATACAGGTAAACAAATTATGTGATATTAATTTTCAAGCCATAAGATACAATTCATGTGACGTCGAGAAATTACTAGCTTACGGAAATTCTCACCATAAAGGGAGAATTCTCGGTAACATTTTCCTCAAGTAAATTTGACCACGATTAAAACTGGCTTAACTTGAGGTGCTAAAGGCGCTAATAGTAGTTTATGTAACTGTTACGTAATAGGGGTCCTTAAAACACGAGTGTGGTTTTATGAAACGAACGAAGTGAGTTTCATAATAAGATCACACGAGTGTTTTAAGGCCTAATTACGTACAGTTGCATACACTTATCTACACACATATTATAAACCCGAAATGATGATTGCATGACTGCAATTGCACGGATTGCACCGCCATCGCTATGGCCAACTCGATTGTGCCGGCGGTCGGGCGGGGCCCACCCGGATTTTCATAATGAAATCGAATTTTTGATTATTATTTGAAAATAATAACATCGTTACAGATAAGACATTTGTTCTTACTACTAACGAAACAATCTATTTTTATGGTGGTTATAACGTGCGGTTTTTAACGCATCATGGAGGGTTTATGATATGGGTGTAGATAAAGCATTTTATAGCTCGTATTATTAAGCAATAATGTTAATAATTTGCAATTATGTCGATGTGATCGGGTCGGTGGTTATCAGTTAGCGTTACGTTCTTACTTCAGGTACGAAAAAAAAAACAACTTCTTGCAGTATTTTTTCTAAAATGACGAGAATGAAATGGAAGATACATGGGGGCGGGGCTTATCTTTAGAATAGTTTAGAACGATGTCAATTGCGACACAAGCGGATTTTTACAAAGACTGCACTTAAATCTTAGTGTCGCCTGATTGGCGTTCACAATATCAGGCAGAAGAGGGGAAAATACAGGGTGTTTGGCACATGACATGACCCAACAAATTTGTTTGGGGTGTGGGTGGTGTCATATCCTTCCTTTCCGTCCTTGGTCGTTCTGGAGATACGATTTTTTAAATATTTTCCTAAATTTCCCAAAATCTGATACTTATTAGAAGCCCCATAACTTATTTTTGTGTGTGGTTTTAAATGCATAATTTATTTTCTTGTCTTACGTTTTGTCTGTCTTCTTCCAAATATTCGTTTTTTGTTACAAATATACCACAAAATGAACACAGGGGCCGGTTTAAATCCGATTATATTTATATCAATAAATAAACAATAATGTTGACTTATCGTGCATACATACCAATATTTTGATTAAGAATTAAAATGATATAATGTTGAAAAAGTAAGAATATTTGGAAATTTAAACTATTTTCTCGATAATTACCGCCGCGAAGAATGTTACCGAGAACTTTCCCCTTAAATTCTCTTCGTTTTCGTAAATTTCGGTAACGGCATATCACTTGAGTTGAGTACCCTAAAAGTTCGTAAGCGCAATTTTTTTCCTTGTGATTAAACAACAAATTTTAATCTCTTTCGATTTAAGTCTTTAAGACTTATGTTTTTACGATCTCCGAGATTGGCTGTACATCGCTGTGGAAGCCGACCGATAAGATTTTTGATAAATTTACAGTATGGCAGGCTCCAGTACCTATTATGTTTATTTATGTGAAGTATATCAAATGTCAAATAATTATTTTAGGCATTGATATATAATCATGAAGAAACTTTAAACTGGAGCACTATCAGCCAAAAATATCAATAAGTCAAATATACTCTAATGTGATTACTTTAAGGTTAATTTTCGCTCGACATAGGTGAAGGAGGAAAACGAGCCGAGAGAGATGCTAAAACGGGGAGACCTCTGTCCCTCTCTAAACGTTGCCATTCGGAAAAAAAATTATTCTGTGGTAAAAAGTATTTAGCGTGAAATTAATAACAAAAAAAGTTTTTAAATATATTTGATTACAAGAATTACGTATGCTTATCATACTTTTTTATTTTTAACCGACTTCAAAAAGAAGAAGAAGATTTGTCATTTCTCTTAAGTCAGGTTTTATACAATATTTTTATAAAAGTAAAATACAAAATACATCTAAAACATACAAAAACAATAAGAACATTATAAAAAACCTAACCTAGGGTGCCGCCGGCAACGGGGCAATTTTTATTATTATTACTTTTTTGTATGTATGTTACTCGATATCTCCGTGAATCGTGAACCGATTTTCAAATATTTTTTTTAATCGAACGGGTATAAGTAGGGTTGCCAACCGTCCCGCTATATGCGGGACGTCCCGTTTCTGGGGCCCTAGAGCATGCGTCCCGCAAGGGGTCCACGCGGGACGCCGATTGTCCCGTTTTCAGACTAGACTAGATATCAGTACTTCAGCACCAAAACGAGCGTTGATTTGCATGTTAGAATCATTTTAAAGCGTGTAATTTTACTTGAATATACCGCGAGTAACGCGCGCTAGCGCCATCAACGCTCACTCGCTCGCTCGACACTCCCTGTCGCTGTGTATGGCGGCTATTATTTAAGGTTGTGATTTGTGAATTTAAGAATATTCCTTCTTGGGGAGGGGGGGGGGGGGGGGGGGGGTGCATTATTGCAGTGAGAGTGAGGCCGCGTGTAGGTGTCCCGCGGTTTTAAGCCTGGTCCCGCAATGTGATCGTAAATGTACCGCGAATCTCTGAATCACAGTTGGCAACCCTAGGTATAACCCCTAGATGGTCCCATTGCCACCAAGTCGGGGTCTGATGATGGGATTCTGGAGAAATCGAGGGAAATCTTCAACTATTATAGGCACATCTATAGTGATTTCACTATTTTCGAACTCGCGGAGCGTAAGCGAAGAAAGTTCTTACAAACAACTCCAGACCGAACTGTCACCTGGCTACTGGGACGTCTCGGCATTTGGATGGCTTTTTGATTTACATAGTTTGTCTGACGATAACTTTAGTAACGTTTTTCTGATCTTTATGAAATTTCTTGGGGTTGTAGCAGAGATACATAAAATTTGTAAGTTCGTATATGAGCAGGATCGATCAAGTGGTTATGGAGCTAGAAGGATAAAAACATCCTCCTTGGGGTCTTGTTATATTGGTCAACTCGTTTGAAAGTAAATCGCGAGTTCTCAGTTCGAGGCGGACTACCAGTAATCTTTCATTTGCCTTCTATTTTACAGTCTGATACGACACGCGTTTTACTTTCCTCCTTTATTAACAGGTTTATGTTCTCATAAAACTTTCCTGACATCCTCTACTTCAACTCTACCTCTTATATTTTTTCAAATATATTAGTCATGTCGTAGCAGGTGCTATACTTCTTTTTTATAACAGGAAAAGATCACAAAAATATTTCTTATTATGAATTAGTCCTACGCTACTTTTGTGATTTTATATCAGGCATTGTACCTACCATATAGATTTTTTATAGGAGCCAAGAGTGTTCAACTGCTGGGCAAAGGAGTCCCTCCTTTCCTTCCACGTGTCCCGGTCTTATCTCCCACCAGATTTTATTGAACGTGTCCAATCCAAACCATGTAGTTAGATCACTGATCATAATTTTTAGATTAAGTTCATTAATTTATTATGCATTGAACGAATTAATCAATAAGATGTAATTAATTAATTACCAACTCGTATACAGTCGTATCAATAAATATGAAAAAACTTATAACTTCTCTGACAACTTTTTAAGCAACAATATAGTAAGTTTCTTAATGAATATTGTAATTTTGAATCCATCGAATCGAAAGTATTGTTGATTATTAACCACCACAAGTTAGTTTTAAAATTAATTTAGGTAAAGTACAGAAATTAAAATAAAACATTAATTAATTGGATAAGTCAATATATTTGAAAATAACTTACTTACTAATTATGAATATTAAAAGCGCAAAACTCACTGCGGCGCAAACTTAGCACTACATAGCCAGAACCCTTAGTGTAATCGATTCACTAACGTAACGTAAGGATTTCGTTTGCGTTAGGTCTTAATTTGTATGGTATTTTCAATACAGCACACCAAGCGAAACGTATCGACAACTAAACCACCATCTATGAACTATCTCTACTCGGTAATTTACTTTTCGATTTGTTCCGCTTGGTGTGCTGTGTTAAAAATCCCATACAAAATAAGACCTAACGCAAACGCAGTCGTTAGGTTACGTTATTAAAACGTGTTCAGGACCCCTATTCGACATGCCAAAGTGCCACACGCAGATACATATGTCCCTTGTATCGCTGATGCTTATTTTTTTGTGACACATGGAAAGAGGTCACGGACCAAGAGAGAAACCGGCCATTACTCTTACTCTATTTCCCTAACTACAGTTGAATCTTACTACTGAGCAAAACAGTCGTTTATAGATGACTAGTAAAAGGTAGTAAAAACAGTCCCATAGAGACAATAATGTAGGGGGCGGTGTGATGTCTCACTCGCACTAGTCACAAAAAATTCACATTTGACTCATATTTGTGACCGAAGACTGTACTCCAGTTTAAAATGATAACTTCATGGTTGCAATTTAGCGTCTCTCAAGATAGAGTTGTCAGTTATGCCATGTCGGATAAAATTTCAGACTAATAATTTTTTTATAAAACGCAAGTACCAATATGAAGAAGTTGCCGCAGTAAATTGCAGTGAGCCTTCGCTTACTAAACTAAGACTATTTCTGACTTGTCGCTATGAAATCCGTACAAAACGCGGTATTTTTTCTTGATCAGAATGGACGCACGGGAGCAAGGTACATCTCCGCACTAGTAGATACTCGTAGATATCAAAGCGATTCCTTACTGCCTAATCAGAAAGGGGGATTAAGTCTACTTAATCACAACGCTTTAAGTATCCTTAGCGTCCTAAATATCGCTAGGGAGACAAAGTAGGAGCGGATCTTCATGAGCTCGGCGCCGGTGATCACTAACATGAAATGACGCAAGACCGATCAGAATGGCGTACTCTTGTGTCGGAGGTAAATAAGGTAAGTAAGTAACTGAGTAAGGAAGTACTTAATCACAACGCGACAACTTTCACGTAGTCAACCAGCAGCTTAGGAAGCTCCCAGGTATCGTGCCACGTGTCAATGTCGTTCCAGAAGTTTAAGGTTGCCTTCGACGCCTGGTTCTTCCATGGTTTCTTGTGGTCCCTTGAAACACACGCTTCGGGGAACTCCGTATGGCCTCCGACCGCTAACCCTAGGGTTATGTAGAACTGGAAAAATATATACTTGTTATTTTACAAGATGTAAAAAAATATTGGTGATCCTTTTAAGGGCATTATAAGTATCGTATTCTTATTATAAATAAGTAATAACAAAAAAAAATCCTCGCGAAAAATAAATTGGTTTTCTATGGTGGGCTGGGACGACGTGTCCCACACCTTTTTTTTTGCGTCCAAAAAATTTTTCTTACTTACAATACGAAACCAATTATGCCCTTAAACGGATCACCAGTATTTTTGTCACACTCCGTATTTATTCGCTGTTTGTGTGTATTCCGTTTGATTTTTTAACAATTGATACATAAAAGCTAACCGTGTTATATCATGTTTCCTTCATTTTTATTTATTTCAGCCTGGTATTTTTTTTTTTCGTGGAAAAACTTACAGCTATAGAGTAACAAGATAGTTAGTGATGTAGAAACAGTGAACAGTGAACAGTGTAGTGTTTTAAAGGGAAATATATTCCAATCAAAAAATACTTCTGAAAATCATTGCTTTGATGTTTATAATAATAAAAACTATAGCTAATTCTAAACATTTAGGCTTATTTAATCAACGGTACCTACCTATGTGTTTTTATTTTAGGCCCTATTGCATTTTTTAAATAGGAATCAGGCAATTTTACAAGCTTTTATTTATTAACCTTTCCCTTTGTCTATACCTATAATCAAATCTTGCAAGTTAAAATTTACCCACTTAACGGTTTCCGATTGAGCTGAAATTTTGCACGCATTAGGTAAGTATATCGCATGATAATGCAATATTATGCTGATTGATGACATGGTGCTGATCTTTGATAGAAACTCCTAAAGTACTCAAAATTATCCCGTCATGTTTGGGCTCGTTACATTTGCCTTGGTGAGCAATTAGGGATTGTACAGTCGACCTTACTCTTTTGTAATGGGGTCCAAAAGTGTAAAGATATCTTTAACATCGACTTTACACATGAAAGTACAGTTACCAATAAAAACTTGACACAATTAATGATTATTTTCGAACGAGCGAAACGTAAGGGAAGCGAGTTCTTACAAACAACTTCTGAGTTTTGGCTACTGGGACGTCTCGGCATTCCGATGGCTTTTTGACTTTGAGACTTTTCTTAGCGTTTTCTTGATCTTTATGAAATTTGTTGAGGTTGTAGCAGACATACATATAATTTGAGAGTTCGTATATGAGCAGGATCGATAAAAGGGTTATGAAGCTAGAAGGTGCAACAAAATTATCACATGGGTTTTGTTATACTGGTCAGCTTATTTGCAAGTAAATCGCGCGTTCTCAGTTCGAGGCGTACTACTAGTTTAAAGCAACTCGGCCACTTCCTCTTGGAATAGCGGATCCTAAGTGAAGTCGGTTCTATTTTTGTTTAAAATTATCGAACTCGCGAAGCGTAAGCGAAGAGAGTTCTTACAAAACAACTCCAGACCGAATTGTCAACTGGCTACTGGGACGTCTCGGCATTTGGATGGCTTTTTGATTTCGATAGTTTGTCCGACGATAACTTTAGTAACGTTTTTCTGATCTTTGTGAAATTTCTTGGGGCTGTAGCAGAGATACATAAAATTTGTAAGTTCGTATATGAGCAGGATCCATCAAGTGGTTATGGAGCTAGAAGGAGAAAAAAAATCCTCCTTAGGGTCTTCTTATATTGGTTAACTCGTTTGCAAGTCGCGAGTTCTCAGTTCGAGGCGGACTACTAGTTTTAATAAGTTAATAAACTAGCACGAAAAATCTTTAATAATTATTTTATAACTAGTAGTCCGTCTAGTAGTAAGTAAAAATATCGTTAAAAATCTTAAATCTTGAAATAGGGTGTCCGCTTCATATGACTAATGAGACAAGTTTAAGGTTTGAGTTTTGTTCTTTATGAGAATAATAGACCATCTATCTCCGGTTTTGATGCACAGTTGTATTTTGCTGTGCTGTCAGCATTATTTTGATAATCGACTTAAATATTTCTAGAATACCTACCTATGGTGTGTTTTATTTCCTTATGTTTTATTTTTCCAACGATAATAGATAATAGGAGCCTCCACACATCCAGTCAGTAGCAGAAGTAGCTAACGCACTGTTTTCTAAATTCAAACAACACTATAACTGCAGCTTTCCCAATGGGTATGTACCTACTAGGGCTTGCAATTGTTTAACGGCCTCCTAGCCTAGTTGGTAGTGACCCTGCCTATGAAGCAGGAGATCCCGGGTTCGAATCCTGGTCAGGGCATTTATTTGTGTGCTAATCACAGATTTTTGTTCCTGAGTTGGATGTTTTCTATGTATTTGAGTATTTATCTATATCTATCTATATCGTCACCTAGTAGCCATAAAACAAGCCTTATTGAGCTTACTGTGGGACTAGGTTGATTTGTGTAAGATTGTCCTAATATTTATTATTATTATTAATTGTCCGGATAATTCCATACAAATTACTATTCAAAATATCCGGATTGCAAGTCCTTGTATGTGCAGTCGCCATCAGATATATCGGAGCGGCCAAGGTAGTCACAAGTATTTGAACAACGCCTCTACTTCCAAGGCGATAAAGTGCATGTTCAGATGTTGAGTAACCTGGCCGGTCCGATATATTTGATGACGACTGTACCTATGACGCGCCGCCGCTGAATCTTGCCAATAAGGTGGTTAGTACAGTATTGCAGTATTTGATGGCGACTGTATCTAATAACCGCCTGCTCACTCTACAGCAAGTTGAGATAGTTGCGTCCTTGTCAGTTCTGTTTTGGTTGTGATTTTTGGATGCGAATGCGTAGGTGGACTAATTGCCAAGACTTTACCGAAACCCTCAGCCCAAAAATGGGAAAAATCATTACGTAGACATAGATAAGTAGCAGAGGAATGGTTGTTCGGAAAGATAAGTGTCGTGGCTGATATGAAAGCTCATGCATTCTAACAACACTTCTCTTTCCGAACTTCTACAAAATATCATTATGACTATAGGATTTAAAATGAGTTGAGTACCTACGAATAAAAATTTGTTAGGACTGAATATTATAACACATACTTAGCATTAATTGAACGAGGATTTCCCAAGGAATTCCTAACTTTTGAAATTAACGTGGTCACCCTAATAGAAAGAGGTGAAGATGAAGGTCTCCCCGTGTGCCATCTCACTCGGCTCGTTTTATCAAGGCCTGTGTATTATCTTGTTTATCTATGGTAAGTATATCTATGAAAATTACTACTCAATTGACAGACGATGACGGACATACACTACGATGTAGCCACTTTTTAATTTCTCCTCTTATTGGTGGCACTGTACATATAGATGTCGCTTTCAAATGACTTTTCATAAAATGCTTCAAGGGGGCTGGCTCTCTTTACCTACTTTTACTTACTTTACTATTTGCTACGTGGGATTCCCCTAATATACTGACGTCTACGTCAAAACTAATAAGATGGCGCCCATGCCCATAGAGGCAATCCTCTAGCGAGACGTGTTGATTTTGACGTAGGTGGATATCACTTTTGAGTGATTCCATGGCGATTGTGGCTGTCACAAAAAAGTGATCTCGCAGTGGTCTCGTCAGCTAATGTCAATTATGCCATGTCGAATATGGCTCCTTGTCGTTTTGGTAAATTTTTAGGGATCCTTTCCCTTTTTGTATCGAAAATTACTATTTCACTAAAACTAAGGATAGGATAAAATACAATTTCACCACACCCGCTCGGAAAGGCTTGGTTTACCATTTAATAACTGCGTGGAAAGTCGTGTTTTGTCCTATATATAGGTACTGGAATATAATTTGGTACAAGTTTTGACTTCTTATTGATGAGTTAACTTTTGTTGGATATACTTTAATGCGATGATTTTGAATAATAAGTTTTTGTTTTGTAGTTAAAGTTTGTTCAACCTTTCGTGCTTTAAGTCCTCGCATGCTTAAAATTCCACTATTTGAAATCTTTAACTACTTGGCTGAGAGTCAATGTAAGCATTTTGCTCCCTTGTATATAACTTATAGTAAATAACTGTTTTCAATGTTCTTTTATTTTTCGCACCTAAGTTCTTCAAACTTAGTTTATTAAATTTTAATGGTGTAGGTAGGTACTTAGTTAGGTTTATTTTTAAGCCTGTCCAGGAATATACGACCATTGTCGAGAGAGCGCTTTTTTTCTCATAAACCATAAACTGCCATATACATGAGATAATATGGCAGTTTATGATGATAATTCCGCAACATAGCGCATGGTCATATATTTATTGTCAGGCTTTAGATACTTTACACAACACTGAAAATTATGATTAAAGAGTGAGTGCCAAAGTCAAGCTCACGCGTTGCGACTATGATCCGAAGCCTCCAAATAGACCCAATAATCGGTAATATCCTACCATCGCTCTTTCAATTGACGAAAATCTACTGCAGATTTGACAATCAAACTGCTCTACACTGCCCTGGTCCGGAGCAAACTTGAAGTGGCAAGCACAATTTGGAATCCAGCTGAGAGTTCGTATATCCTACTTTTAGAAAAAGTCCAACAAGCGTTCCTCAGGTTCTTGTATAAAAAGCTAAATACCTACTACCCTTTTCTATATCCGACCAAGTTCCTGTTAGGGTCACTAGGCTTTAACTCCCTGGAAGTGAGGCGCAACTCCAGTCTGCTTGTGACAGCATGTAGTGTTTTGCGAGGCAATTCCGACTGTCCCGCTGTGGTGGTGCGAATTGTAAAGCTGGCCATTCCATTCGTGCCTAAAAACCTTCTGAGGCCGCTAGATCAGGACCTTTTGGCTGTCCCTACTACGCGTACCGTGGCGCACAGTAATTCTCCAGCAATACGAGCTTTGCGGCTCTTAAACTCGCTTCTGTCATGGGCACCAGAGACTGTTGTATTTGCGAATAATTGGGCGAGTGTTTGTAGAGCATGTCTGGTTTACTGTGAGTCGATGGATGTGAGTTGATGTTCCGGTTTGTTTAATTTAAAATATGTATCTGTTAGTTATTTGAATTGTGCAGTGTCTTGGTTTTACTGTTATGCTGTATAAATTTTGTATGCAATAAATAAATAAATAGAGGCGTTGTTTAGATATTTCTGACCGGGTGTACCTCGGAATTCCTAATAACGTTTGACCTAAAATCACTTGCCCTAACCGTTTTGTCCTAATTGTCATTTGCCCTAATGATCAATTACCCTAACAGTCACTTGTCATAATGTAATGAATGTCCTAAGGCTCATTTGTCCTAAAATTGTTTACCATAATGTTCAAAAATCCTAATTTTATTTGCCATAACATTTGAAACCCCTAATGACATTTGTCCTAAAATCACTTACCCTAACCGTTTTGTCCTAATTGTCATTTGCCCTAATGATCAATTATCCTAACAATTACTTGTCATAATGTAATGTTTGCCCTAAAGCTCATTTGCCCTAAAAAATCTTAGCATAATGTTCGAATATCCTAATTTTATTTGCCATAACGGTGTAGGTTAGGCTTATTTTTTTATGAACCTAAAAACGAAACTGCTCCCAGAGATAGGTAGGTTAGGGTTATTTTTTTTGATGACCCTAAAAACGAAACTGCTCCCAGAGATAGGTAGGTTAGGGTTATTTTTTTTTGATGACCCTAAAAACGAAACTGCTCCCAGAGATAGGTAGGTTAGGGTTATTTTTTTATGACCCTAAAAACGAAACTGCTCCCAGAGATAGGTAGGTTAGGGTTATTTTTTTTTTGATGACCCTAAAAACGAAACTGCTCCCAGAGATAGGTAGGTTAGGGTTATTTTTTTTTGATGACCCTAAAAACGAAACTGCTCCCAGAGATAGGTAGGTTAGGGTTATTTTTTTATGACCCTACAAACGAAACTGCTCCCAGAGACAGGTAGGTCAGGGTTTTTTTTTTTTGATGACCCTAAAAACAAAACTGCTCCCAGAGATAGGTAGGTTAGGGTTATTTTTTTTGATGACCCTAAAAACAAAACTGCTCCCAGAGACAGGTTGGTTAGGGTTATTTTTATGACCCTAAAAACATATGAGCATTAGGGCAAGTGACAATTAGGAAAAATTACCAGTAGGACATTTAATATTAGGGTATGAAATAATAGGAAAAGTTATATTAGTTCATTTGAAATTAGGTGTTTTGATCATTAGGACAAATAACTTTTAGGTCAAATAATAATTATGACAAATTAATATTATGGAAAAAAAAGTAAGGGCAACTGATGAATAGGTCAAATGATATTAGGTAATAACATATTAGGGAAAATAAAATTCATCGATACGATGATAGGGCAACAACAATTAGGACAAATGAGCATTAGGGCAAATAATCATTAGGACAAATAGCATTAGGGAATACAAAAATAGGACAAAAAACTTTAGGGATTCAGATATAGATCCATTTCTGACCACTTTGGCCGGTCCGATATATCTGATAGCGACTGTACCAGTCACTAGTATTGTTCTATGGGATTTAGCTTAAAGTTCCATCTATATTCAGCTCAGAGAATAAATAAATAAAACCCACAAGAATTTGACACCGTTGGTAGGATTGATAGGTACAACCTATGCTGGCGCCATCTGTAAATTCCTTCATCTGGCTTACTCCGTTCAATATGCACTTCAGTACCGTTTAAAATAAATAAATAATTAATATATACATATTATGGGGCAATCTTACACAAATCTATCTAGTCCCACAGTAAGCTCAATACGGCTTGTGTTGTGGGTACTTATAATAGATAGATAAATACTTAAATACATAGAAAACACCCATAACTTCGAAACAAATATCTGTGAGAAACACACAAATAAATGCCCTGACCAGGATTCGAACCCGGGACTTCCTGCTTCATAGGTAGGGACACTACCGACTTGGCTAGGAGGCCGTGTGTACCTATAAAAAGGCTTGCTTTAAAAAGTTAACACTATAACCTTAGGTAATCGATAACAGGAAAACGAAGCTAAATATTGTTACGTAGTCTTCCTCAACTCAATGTTTGTAAACAACGTTAAGTAATCAAACGAAAAGGTTTCTGACCTTCTGCCGCTTATACAAGCATACATACATAGTACAGGTAGCGTCTAGGTCACACGTTTAAATGTGACTATGAGTATAGCGATGGTACTACAGTTTCGTCACTTGAGGTTAGGAGGAACAAGTAACTAATTGAAACTTAAAGCAAATCAAATAATTTTGTTGAATATTTTTTTGATTAGCGGTGTTCGGTATTAGAACCTTATTTTCGTTATTGTTTTTGACGTACAAAATAGGTACATTATGTAAATGTCTATCTTTCTTTCCTTTTGCATGATTCTGTAAAAGCACATTAATTTTAATAAATAAAGAACCAGTGAATTCTATTACAATGTTTCATGAATACGTATGTTATCGACATATATCCCATACACCGGTTTCGCGGGGGCAAATCTGTACTGACGTTTAATAGTGCGAGGACACATTAAACTAATTTTATTACTTGATATCGATAAAAATGACGTACAACACTTGTGTAATTTCAAGAATTTGAATGAAGAAGAAGAAAACTACAGACGCAAAAATAAACTTTTTGAGGAATTAACTTTCTTTAATATTTAATATTATTTTCATAATATACAATCAATTTTTTTTCCACATTTTCAGACTTTAATCTTCGTCGCCTGGGTGACAATAACCATTAGCCATTAGTTTAGGCGATTATCACACTGGCGACGGATCCGCATGTGCCGCCGGTGCGCGAGCGAGATAGCGCTATACACATGCAGAGCGCTATCTCGCTCGCGCATGCTGATCCGTCGCCAGTGTGATAATCGCCTTAGTTATGATAATGATGGTTAAATTTTTTTTATGGATGTCTATAAACTAAGTCGATTTTTAATGAATCACTAGCACTGGTACATTTTTGCCCCCGCGAAACCGGTGTCTGTATATCACATACATTTTTGGTCCTTCGAGCCGGATAACTCAAGCGGTTTTCTTTAAGTAGTAGATAACACTACTATGTCTAAATTATAAACTTCAAAAAAAAAGGGACTAAGCCCTCCGGTATTCGAGGCCAGATCTGGCCGTTTATAAGTAACTAATTATTAATTGTGTTATTATTTTGTTTCTGAACTTACAGACGTAATTTGTATAACATAAAAATTCTTCCATATAGGCACCTTACAAATCTTTACAATGCACTTATGAACGTCAGAGAGAGAGAAAAACTACCATCGGTCTAACCTAACCCTACACTACACCGCTGACCCGAGAATTATTACACCGGCAAGAAATTAGTGGGGATTTACATTAAATCTTAAAAATACACGATAACTTGTAGTTCTTCTAGAAGACATTAAAGCAGTTTAAGAGAAAGAGCATGAACTTAATCTTGTGTGAAAAAAAAATACAATAAAATCCAAATCTGACCTTTACAATTCACGGAGCATTTAAGTACGCATTTACGAATTCAAGGATTAAGTGAATTATCTACTGTGGTAGTCTTATTTACTACGAACGTGATTTTCCATTCCACGAATTTAATCTAATGATTAATAGCCTAATATTTACATTCCGATTATAATATGGCTCAAGAAGGTCAGACATTAATACGCATAAGTATACCTACTTCCAAAAAGATGCAATTAGTCTTATTATATTAGCAACAAATATTAGAGTAACCCAATTTCGAAGTTATGAGCACATCTGGAAGACACTCGGTGAGACAAATCGACGCTTGGCCAAACAAACATATAAGTAATAAAATAATTAGTACTAGTACCTATTTAACTATAATGGGGAAGGCAACAGTCAAAGGTTTTGTCAGATGGCACCAAAATCAGCATAATTATGGTTTTTGGTTCGCCAGATTATAGTGACAGGTACAAACCTGTCACTATAATCTGGCGAACCAAAAACCACAGTGATAGTGTTGTAGAAAAAGATAGATAGATAGATAGATAGATAGATAATTTCTTTATTCATTCCCACAACATACATGGCTTAAACATCAACAGAAAGCAATTTACAAGAATAAGATTAAAAGGCATGCAACTTAAATAAATAATATACCTAACACGTCAACAGGAAGCCATGTGTCATGGCAGAGAATAGGCGCTGGCTCAGCATAAGCAGTATGATCCTGTCTATCCTCGAAGTGAGACATTCCCTGGCCAAACTATAGTATTGTTATATGGGGTTTGGCTTACAGAGTTAGCTTTTAGACCAGAAAAAAAATTGACACTACCTATAAACCTATCTAGTGCCATCTGTAAAGAAACGACCGGCCATTCCCATTAAGGTTGAAGATTCATTGGGGATTTATTTAGGTATCAGTTTAATGGGATTTTTAACCGCAAATTACATCCAGTTAAGTACATGAAATCAATCAGTATTACGGATTGTTAGTGTACACATACATCCAATCACACCTATATCCCAAAAGGGGTCTCAAGCAGAGTACACGGATTTCCATTTGCTACGATCAATGCAGCAAAACGGCTCTCCGTGAGCCACTTCTCGCCCCTGTGATTGTTAGTGTGTGTACAGATATTTAGTATACTCATGTGGATGAAATTGAAAAGGAAACGACTGTATTTAGACTTTTTGGGTAAGCCCAAACAATTTAGCTCCTACAGGTGGATTAAAAATCCCTAACGAGTCTAATAATAATTACTTTATGATGGGTAGGTAGGTACTTAACGGATGGTCATTATTACGAGTATATCGACCATTGTTATCTGCGGCGAGCGACCGCATTAGAGTGCCCAATTTATAATCGCGCACGTGATACTGTCCATGTTCATACTTAATAAAAACTGATCAGTGATCAGATATTGGATGCAGAGTTATTATCCGGATAATTCAGGTCCCTATGAAAAGTAGTTAAGTGCGTGAGCGACCAAGGTTGAGTGGCCGTGTTATACTTGCGGACGTGATATCGTCCATGTTGTACTCAACCAAAACCGGAGATTGGATAGCAGTTATTGTCACGACAATTTTGGACCCGCTGCCAGTAGCTAGGGTCAATCCAATTGTACTATTTTACAATTCTTGAGCGATCTTATAACACTAGGTTTGTCACTTGAAACCCTATGTATTAGAAAGAGACTACCGCTTGTAAATTGTCAATTGTAGCTTTATTAATTAGGCCATAGGAGTAAGTGTGTACGGTCAAACGGGGCGAGGGGTGACTAAAGAAAATATTGATACATTTCAAGCCGTTATAAAAGCAGCATTCTTTTAATTTAGCATTTAAAATGATGTAGTCGTACGTAAGAAATTAAAATAGCCAACATAAAAAGAAGATAAAAATAGAGGGGGAGAGTAAGTAGTCCCAATAGTTGAAAGTGTTGAAACCCAGGAACGGAACAAACATTGCATGCTAAAATCTAAAAATAATTATTATCTACCAGAAAATATAGCTTTTCAGTTTATAGGTAATCCAATCATAGTCATCATAATAGTATTACCTAAAGTGTGGAAAAGTTACATAGTCTTTGGTGGATAAAGTGTTTAAAGTCAGGCTTCAAAATAGGTACAGGGGCACCTATTTTGAAGCCATCTCGTTTGACAGTACAGTCAACGGCAATAGTATCTTCCTACACGAATGCCTCAAAAATATGTGACACGCTCTTATGTTCCTATAAATAAGAGCGTGTCACATATTTTTGCAGCCTTCGTGTAGGAAGATACTATTGCCGGTGACTGTACCTAAGAAAACACTTATTAGCTCTTTCTGTGTTACACATATATGTATATAGGTATGTGCGTAGAATATATAGTTAGTTATTAGCTACTGTAGTTATACCTAGATGTTGACCAACTAACCGACGGGTCCTTTTACAATGTTGCCAACCGGCCCTATATACAAAACAACAACATTTATAACCATTTATATAATAATAGCGTACAAAAGTACTAGGCGAGCATAGAAGCGAAGGTCCTCCGTTCATTGACTCGTCAGTTACGTAAACTCGCTGGGCAAAACTGTTAGCTATTCACAAAACAACTTACTTCGATTGTAAGCTAATATCTAGTATAAATGACCTATATAGGCTTGTATAAAAAACATACCATTCTTAGAGAGTCAAAGGCGCTTAGCCTTTTAAGATGTACTTACTCTAATTGGGACGAGTGCTGCCCTGATTTCTAACGCGTCACTGGCTATAGTTATTCTTATGTCGGCGGCCGATAGTGAAATTCCTAGGCATATCGTGAAACGTGAAAATCTGAGTATATGCTGAAGAAACTGGTTTGAATTCAACCTGAAATGACGAATGGTAGAGGCGTATTTAAGATTTGGCTCCCCGGGCCATAAGGGCCTTATAGTCCTGAACCCAGGACGTGGGGCACCTCATCTCACGCCGTTTCTGGCGTTCTGCCACTTCTGGTCCTGGGCCATGGCCCAATTGGCCTTCGTTCGCTGGTCGCGTCTTTCACATGCAGACGTTGGTATACTGGTCCTGCAGGAGTAGTCGGTTAATCGTTGTGAATCACTCGACTGTTAATGCGTATTGCGATAACCTAACACTTATGGGGCCCTAGTGTAAATATAAGCAATATTATGTATAGGCATCAGCAACGTTGTATATAATAAAATTATTATCTATTATTATGATACAATTCATTATAAGCAAGAATGGTGTTGCCTATTTAGTTACAACATAGGATTTGTTTTGTTTTAGATATTTTTCACATACTAATTATTTTATTTTTATTTTGTGTATCATGGACGGACTGCTGCACGATTCGATCTGCCGTCTGCGATGTGTTTGCACAGTCGCCGTCAGATATATCGAAGCGGCCAAGATGGTCATAAATATCTGAAACGCCTCTATTGTCATGGCAATAAGGTGCGTGTTCAGATATTTTTGAGTACCGTGGCCGCTCCGATATAAATGGCGACTGCACATTAGGACACTCGCTCGTACAGTCACCGGCAATAGTATCTTCCTATACGAAGGCAGCAAAAATATGTGACACGCTTTTATTTGTAGGGCCATAAGAGCCTGTCACATATTTTTGCGGCCTTCATGTAGGAAGATACTACATATTGCCGGTGACTGTACAGAATGTACAGATATAACAGATAGCAGCAGAACTAGCTAGGTACGTGGGCGGGGTTTTCGAATTTTCGAAATGAGCCAACTTGAGTGGTCGGTGATTCCAATGGTTGCAAATGGATCCAGCTAAGTACTAAGTACCTATTCATTACAATAGGGATTCGTCGGACCGATATGATGAACATGAGCTGAACAGTTTGATTCCTATCTACCTGGTTTCTGAAGGAATCGGAGTTTTAAGTATAGTTTGGCCAGAGGTTGTTTCACTTCAAGCATAGACAGGACGAATCATACTGTCTTTTTCTAATGCTAGTACTCTCACTACTAAAAACGGGATGGGTATAGCATGTTACTCTGACTGTTACTGCGGTTTTTGGTTTGCCAGACTATACCTTGGTACCCAAATTTTTGTTTCAGGAGACTCGCTCGATTTTTTAGGAACCATAATAAGAGCTTACCATGAGAAATCGACTGACTTTTTAATTTAACTCTATGGTACCTATATATTTATAGTAAGTTTAATAACCTTAGTCATTATAATATTACGACCACTCATGCATCAAGATTTTGATAGACATAATCGTCTCATAAAGGTTGAAACTTAATTAGTAAATAAGGAAAACGAGCAGTAAACAAAACAAGTACATTAATAACTCTATTTCTGATTGTTAAGGGTGTCGTTAACCTAAATCGCATAGATAACGATTAAATATAACTTAACTGGCCTACGTGAATAAACGAACGTAGCTCAGATTTAAACAAATCTATCGTAGATCTGCAAATGAAAAACTCATACAATAAAAAAGAATAATTAATTAATTTACTGGCTAACCACAAAAGGCTAGAAAACGATTTTTGTTTTAAAAAGAAAACAACATAGAAGCATCCAACAAACAAAAACACAAGCACATGTAATTTTACAAACATAATTCTGCGTTTTTCAACTGTTTCTAAAGTCTGTAACGTAAAGTAATAAGAGTGAAGTTTGATTAACTTTTTAATTAACCAAGAGCAGTAACTTAAAGTTACCGGTTGAAAACAAACCTTGTCCCCCCACTAGCTCCCAGACGAATAAAACCAAACCGCCGTTCCAATTTCCAGGCAGTACCCGTACAACTCTACACGCGCGTGCGTGCGATTTTAAAAGTTAAGCTGTCAAAAGACTTTTACTTTTAAAAACTATATGTGTGAATAGATACGTGGCGTGTTTTTTTAAACATGGCGATCTCTTTAGTGAGATTTGGACTAAGGTCCGCTGTTTTCAACTTGGAAAGGAGTGCCGCGATTGTGTCAAGCCCCAGTGCCCAAAATCAATTGAAGGTACGTCCGTTTTAATTTCTTTGTGGAGTCAATGACCATGCTCATCAGTTGACTATAATATGTATGGTTGGCCGCCAACGCTTTGGTTGTGAACGGTTAAGAGAGAACCTTACTTAAAGTCGCACATTAAGATCGAGGTTCGTGGCTTTTGCCTTTTGTGTGAACAGGTTTTTGTAAAGGCCAGTTCGATAGAGAAATCATTGATAATCATTGAAAACTACCGAAATATGAATTCAAAACGCGTACCACGCATTCCCAACTCACCTTTCCATTCCACATAGTTAATATCTACACGAGAAGACCTGCTTTTCGGTACCTACATACCTATTTCTAAACTGACTCAAGGTGAATCCGAATAAAATCAATAACCAACATTTATTTTATCATTTAATTATGATACGATCAGCCTAAGTTCACAAAAAAGAATAACTTCTTTTAATACTGAGTAAATTGAGTATACGGACATGGTCCTTCGAACCGGATTTTTGTCGATATTCAATTGTTCGCGTCGAAAATGAACTTTTGAAAGTTAATTTGTGTAAAATAAATTAGAAGCAGCAAAAATAAATGTACGCAATATGTGTATATTGGCCTTTAATAGACCTTTTAATTATAATGGTTTAAACGATTTACAAATGCAGGGACCAGTTATGTAGTTACCAAAAAGACACGCCATTATCAATAAACCATTAAAGTAAACTATAAATTGCTAGATATCGTTATCACAAAATGAAATCGACAGTAATGTTTACAAAATCATATCACTAACATATGTCTGAGAATTCACATACAGTCTCGTGATAGACAGCAAACAATGCTGGATTTGAAAAGTTCTTCTTTAATATCGAACCATAGACATCTTTGTTTGGCGGGAAAGAGATAGAACTGTGACGTTTATAGATATGTACAGTCAAGACGCTCTCTTTTAGCACATGACGCAGATTAGAGCTCAGGGCCGTAAATAATAAACATTACAATCCACAATTACAAATCACAAGTACAATTCAAAAATCTGTTTATTAAAAATTACAATCTACCCACAAATATGTCATTGTCACACTCGACAAATTTGTTTAATTGTAACTACAGTTGGACATAATCGTGTTTAATAACGCGTTGTAATTGTTATATGTAATTGTATATTAGCTCATTTTCTATAGAAATTCATGACAATTTTTGAATTGTAGTTGACAATGACAATTTTGTAGCCGTCAGGATTTTATTAAACAAAATTCACCAGCTACATTGACACGAGTTCACCTGTCACCCTGTAACAAATCAGTAAAGTTTATTGAACGCAATATGAGCACAATTGGACAAATTTGTCGTTTTTTGACATATTTGTCGGGTTGTAATGTTTATTAAATACGGCCCAGGTGTAAGAGACAAACTTGAGTTAGGTTAGGTTATGGCCTAGCCTCTAGTCCAGCGGTCTCCAAACTTTATTACCTGAGTGCCTCGGTGAGCTACCGCTTCTACCCCCGGTCTAGCCAATTCATCATCATCATCATCATCATCATCTCAGCCATAAGACGTCCACTGCTGAACATAGGCCTCCCCTTCAAGGGGGGGTTTGCCATACGCGCCACGCTTGGCAGACGGGTTGGCGCGCGTAGTTTTTTTGTTTATTGTTTGTAGGCTTTCGGAAGATGCTGCTGCCCATCTCCCGGTATATTCCCTTAGCAGACTCCTACTGCAACCACGGGACGATATGGTGGGGGACAATTCTAAGGCCGGGCACCCCACGGCATGGTCTAGCCAATTAAGATCCAGTATTTTTTTAGAAACTGCACGCAAAACGCTTAGTAACGAAAAATAAAATAACATACAGACAGTAACTTCAATAAATTTTGAGGCACGAATTGATAACCTGACCTCTTATCAGTCCCCTATCGTGTCAACTCAAATGCTTACACCATTTTAGGCTTTAAGCATTTCAAAATAAGAGTTATATTAACGCGTTTATCAAAGCGGAGATGATACGAATTGGGACATAAATGAGTTGTCCAATTGTATGTTAATTGTAAATGTTTACGTAAAATTGATAGCTTATTAACATTGGCAGTCTTTTAGAACACATTTGACTTTTAAAACACCTTTAAGCGATGCCGGGAAAGAGTAAAGTTCATGTTAAAATTGCTAAAAATTTACTTACCTAATCCACATATATACTTAAATTGTAGTTTATGTCGAAATTACCTGGTCTTGTAACCTCTACTATTATCGAACTCGCAGAGCGTAAGCGAAGTGAGTTCTTACAAACAACTCCAGACCGAACTGTCACCTGGCTACTGGGACGTCTCGGCATTTGGATGGTTTTTTGATTTCCATAGTTTGTCCGACGATAACTTTAGTAACGTTTTTCTGATCTTTATGAAATTTCTTGGGGCTGTAGCAGATATACATAAAATTTGTAAGTTCGTATATGAGCAGGATCGATCAAGTGGTTATGAAGCTAGAAGGAGAAAAAAAATCCTCCTTGGGGTCTTGTTATATTGGTCAACTCGTTTGCAAGTAAATAGCGAGTTCTCAGTTCGAGGCGGACTACTAGTTTACAATGTGATGGCAACGCTGTCTCTTTTTTACGATTTTATGCTTAAACCTCCGAATCAATTTTGATGAAATTATATATGAAGATAGTTTGCGTCCCGGGGAAGGACATTAATAGTACGAAGGTTTTTTTTCATGGAAATCACTACCTACATTTTGACAAGCTTTGTCTTCAATAAAGTCATCAAAATTAATATTTTAATTAATAATTAATATTTTTTTAAATAATCGGAGAGAAAGAACGAAATAAATACATTTATTGAACGTCACAAACACACACACACACACAACAATAAATCAAAAAATAAAATCAAACAACAAACAGACGTCAGATAAGATCCCCAATCAGCATGATGCCGCGGCAACTTAAAGCATGGCGCTGGTTTTCAGTGGGGACCTGACTTAAAAATGATTAGGTATTTCTTAGAAAACATGTGAACACTATTGATCAATCAATGGGTAAACAAGTGGGTGCCTAAATACCTATAATGGCTATAATCTTGTCAATTTGTATGTGTCGCGCAATGACTCCATAATAAGTAGACCTTAGTCCTTTAACGCCAAAATGTAAGCAACACGGCAGTTGGTATTCAAGCCGAGATTGCCGAGAAGCGTGGCCGCCATCTTAGAGTGATTAACAAAAAAATGGCCTTGATGTGGTTGTAGTAAGTATAGGTAACTAATAATGACAGGAATAAGTTGTTGAAGAGATTGTCTGTAATCTTGTTAGAGTTAGAATTAAACTTCTATTCTTAATTTTGTTCTGTTAAGTTCCGAAAGTCAGGAGTTAGGACACTATAAGGTTAGGATGAACGCGGTTTCTTTTTAATATATTAAAGTTTAACTTGTGCTTAATTTTTAGTCTAATACCTTCATTATAAGCAATCTGAAACATAGAAGACCAATAAGTAATAACGTAAATTGATGTTACTCTTAAAATTCCTTTTTAATCAAGTTTAGAGCAATTTAGAGTAACGCAGAAGACATCACCATATTAATTATTAAGTATAAGAAGTATTTAGCGTTTAGGGTAGGCAACTTAAGTAATTCAATAAATATCTAACAATAGTTTTACAGTTAATAGTTTTAGTTAGGTAGTTAACAATAGTTTTACATACATTCATAAAAGGAGAGGGGATAAATAATAGTATTGCGAATGCTGGGATCAAGTTCTCTAAATCAGGTTTCTCCGGTTTGTGGGGTTAACTTAATTTTGTGCATATGTCTGATCACTGATGCCAAGGATATGAAACGAACAAGGAATAATTTATGTTTTATCTAGATAATATAATGTTAAATCAAATATTAATAAAACATTACTGATGATTTAGCCATTACCGTTGAACTCATTGGAGCCTTTTTTGAAGGCTTAAAATAGTTAATTTTATGTGTAAGTACCATCAAACGAGAGGTTTTAAAATGCCAGGGAATTTAAATAATTTACAAGCTAAAGTAACTGCTTTTTCCGCTAATATTTAATGAATCTTGCTTTTATAAAAGTTAAATCTATCAAAGTAGCCCCAATATTTTCTCAACTCAGGTCGTTTGACTGTTAGTGCATTGTGCTTCTACGAGTACCTATTCTTAATTTATAATTATATTCTTCGACATCAAAACTAGCTTTTTAACCATTTTAACATTGCTATCTATCAGGATCCTTGTACTCGGTATTCTTTTGAGCGGTAAAAACAGTTTCTGTATTTTATTCAGCGTACCTTTCGTACCATATATAACATTATGCACTGACGTAAAACGCCAACCTTAAAAACAAATATGCGGGTCGAAATCTGTAAGTCCGTAACCTCACTCCATAACCTCGGGAATTCGGGAACTGGTTCAGGGTTAGGGGCATCAGTTTGCAAAAATACATTCTCATTTTATGCCTTGCGAATCTAAAATTTCAAACTTCTCTAACCAATTTGGCAGTTTTATTAAAGGCGACCGTAATTCATGAACAGTGGAACTCGAAAAGGTGAAAAGAAAACTATAGATTTTCGAGGGTAGTAATTAAGAGTAATATGCAATAAAACTAATTCATATTACAGTGATGATGACACCACACAGTGCACACACCTACTATACTATAGTGGATAGTAATGATCACGAGAATCGTGATGTGATAAATACTGTATAGGCAGATACCTACTGATGGTTCTTATTACTAAGTAGGTAATAGTTAATATGTGTAATACTTTCTAGTCAAGGTTAAAGAAGTTGATAAGCATAACTATGCAATGCAATAAAAGAGAAAAAAAATAGTTTAAGATTACCTGCAGCATTAATAATGCAGGCTGCTTGTTAATACACAAACAAAACGTTTATTTAAATGCATATACAAGATGTAACAAAAATGCTGGTGATCCTTTTAAGGGCATAACTGGTGTCGTATTCTAAGTACGAAATAGTAAAAAATCTTCGATAAAAAAAATGGTTTGTATGGTTGTAATGGTTGCCCGGCGGAGACGACGTGTCTTACAAAAAAATTATTTCGCGTTCCAAATTTTTTTCTCCTGATTTTTATTACTCGCAATACGATACCAATTATACCCTTAAACGGATCACCAGTATTTTTGTACGTCCTGTATGTAACTACAAGTAGGTAGATAGGTAGTTAAGGGGCTACTTTGAAAAATTATAGGTTTTATCAAACGCTCTATTGACTAAACGGGAAAAGGGACTGAATTTATTTTCAAATATATATTATTAGACTATATACTCTTGTTTTTGGCACAAGCCGAAACACGATTGCTAAAAGTTGCCTCGATAGAAAAATAATCCGAAGTTGAGTCCTTTTTCCCCTTATTTTTCTTAGCTTACGTAAACTATAAGAGATTAAGCAATATAACTAAGTAAAAAATATGGTATTCTGGTTTATCTAAAAAGTCACACAAACAAAATAAGACAAAACTTTATAGATTCGCTTATTTATCGTAGTTTAGTCAAAAAGCCTGATCCTTAAGAGCGCTGCATCTCTTTCTTTCGTGCACGGGAGCCATAAACGTGTCTCTAACGGATGGGCGTGGCTTGTCCGAATCGAGGAACGGCCTTAATTTAAAATTTTAATTACCGAACCACTATTAATATTACAACCGTGTTCTTTATACACTGAGTTTAGATAATGGTTCACAATTCACATGTTGTTAACTAGTAATACCAGGTCAAGGTAGACGTGTGCGCCGCGCCGGCGTGGCGTAGCCGCGCCGTGGGACCCACGCCGCCGCCGCCGCCGCGGATTTCAAAATCCACGCCGTGGGCCAAAATTTCAGGAATCGACCAAAATTTGCCAACGCCAATGTCCGATCAAGGAAAGTCAGATGAACATTTAACGACGTATATTGATGAATTAAACCATAAAAACATCTACAGATAGAAATAGTTAGGTTTGGGTTATTATTTCTCTTACGGGAGAGACGAGCGAGCAGGTTCCCGCCCAGGTCACTCTGCACAGACCACACCAATCCCTACGCATCCTTATTGAAGAGTGTGTACAATGGTAGTCAGAGCTTTTCCTGGCATTTGTGGGCTTTAAAAAAGCCTTCGACACCGTGAAGTGGTCCAGCCTGTCGCAGAAGCATATCCAAGTTCATCATTCGCTCCTTGTACGAAGGTAGTACATGCAGGTTGATCCATGTAAAGGGAACGCTATAAAGATAACTGGTGGTGTGAAGCAAGGATGCCTCCTATCACCGGCATAACCGCTGTTATTCGTAATTCTCCTCGATGATGTGATGAGAAAAGTGACTGGAACACCAAGAGGCATTAACTTGGACACTAAGGAGCTGAAAGATCATGATTACGCCGATGACATCGTGCTGATTTCGCTATCTCTAGCCAATCTTAAAGCTAAACTCGAGAGCCTTCAAGAGGAAGAAGTCATGGGCCTGCGAACCGACGTAAAACTGTTGACATGAGAGTAAAATTATATTGCACGGAACATTTGTTGCTCAAAAACGATCGCCTGGAATCAGATTCTAAATTTGTGTATCTCGGAAGTACAATAACATATCGATGAAGTGCAGACGAAGACATCGAGAGTAGGATTAAGAAGGCAAAAGCTGTATTTGCTTAACTCAAGCCTGTTTGAGATTCCAACGTGCTTACTCGTCGCATTAAAATCTCCCTCTCCGAATCCATTGTCAAGTCCGTGCTGCTCTTCGGCTACGAAACCTGGAGAGTGATAAAGGGAATGACACACAAATTACAAGTGTTTGTCAATAAGATCCGCATCTTCTGGCCGAAGATTATAAGAAATGAGGATTTGTGGAGTATGGGTCGTCAGTCTTCTATCACCCAGGAAGTAGCACTATGGAAGTGGAGATGGATCGGACATACTCTTCGAAGAGGAGCACTGAATAATACCAGTATCGCTTTTGAGTGGCTGCCTCAAGATAGAAAGCGAGTCGGCGGCGGACGCCCTGCACACATGTGGCGGAGGTGCGTTAGAGACCGAGTTGCGATTGCGATCCATAGGACTGAGCTGGAGAGAGGCCAAGACCAAGGCGGTTGCTCAGGATAGAAAAGCGTGGAAGGATCTTGGAGAGGCTTTAACCGCTCAACTCCCTTCTCTACGTAACTAAAATAGTGTCACCAAAACCATAATCGTACCAACAACAAAAATTGCCAGAGTACAAGAGTGTTTTCGGTGTCAGGATTGATCCTTAATGCTGAACTGTATGTTTGGACTTACTGCGAGTCAAAAAAAGGATCTTAATTTACCAGAATTATGAAAAACATGAACATAAATGCGATTTCCGTAAAGAAAACAAGGCTGTGGTGCACTAGAAAAACCCCCCTTAAAATAAATAACAACTTCAAACATTGTTTTATGTTCCCTGTTCGTAAAAAGTGTTTAATATTTAACATATTTTTAAAATGAACCAATACGTAGGCAAAATCGACCTTGACGCCGGCGTGGCGCAGCCACGCCGCCAAAAATTACCGGCGCGCCGCCGCCGCGGATTTTTATGGCGGCGCACACGTCTAGGTCAAGGTCGCATCTAGTAATAAGTGAGACTAATGAGATACAAAAAACAATATTGCCAAAAAACTAAAGAAAACGAGTGATTAATGTTAGATTACACGGAAAATTATCAATATTATTATAATTAATGATTATTTTGTGCACTCGCTCTTTAGTAATCTTGTGTTGTGTACCTATCATGTCGTATTCGAAGGACCACGTTCATAGAAACTATTAACACAAAAAAATATTCTCGCATCGCACTCAAAAATAAAAGTTATAAAATTCATAACTCGAAAACTACGAAAAATTGGCCGACATACATGGGGTAGATTCTGATAGCCCATACGAGAGGAATCTAAAAAAAATTAACTTCAAGGTTTGGACCATCCTATACTATGTATGAAACAGTCACAACACTCACACATTACAATGACATAGTAACAATAGTTTCTTGTCGCATTCCTTCACCCCTGCCCTTAACGCTTTCCTCATTTTACTGTGTGCAAGCGCAACTTGCCAGTTATGTTGCTAACCTTGGTGCGGAATCTATTTATAGACTGCATCGCATAACGCTGTTGCATGGATGTTGCATCTATCTTTGTTGGGGTTATTCAACTTTAAAACACTAATAGTTGCCTTGGTGATGTCTCCTGCGTTACTCACGGAAGTACATATATATTAGTATATACCTTGTGCAACCTAAGAAGCGGTTTTTGTCAAAAACTTTTTGACACTTGTCATCTCGGTACATTTTATAACCTAAAATCGATTTTAGTTTTTTATGAAATACCCTCAACTTCGGTCACGGGATACGTAAAACAGAGCATTTTTTTACTGTGATAGTCCAAAACAGAAAGACAGGACTCAGATAGATCCAACTGACTGACTTGCGAAGTTATTTTTTCTGATAGTTATGTAAATATGTTACTTAGTCATTATGTAAAACTGGATGTATTTACGCACAATGCATTGCTAACATGTGCTTACCATTCTGCGTGCGATAAAAGTGCATCGACCGAGCGCCATTGCCAACGCAAGCGCACGTCTTGACAAAATGGCGGATCTTTTTACAAAATGGCCGTCGTTTACGCCATTTTATACTTGGAACAGGACTGTTTAAAACAAAATGATGTAAGATCCTTTGAAACTGCTAATAAGATACGGCTCTTTGGGAATACGTGAGAGTAGAAGTCTGCAACGCATTTTACTGCGTTCTAAGCACGTTCTAAGCCATTCGCAACACAAATTTACACTTTAAAGCCATTTTTATAAAGCACAAGTTTGTTTCAAAAATTACATTATGGAAAAGATGTCTCTTTTCAGCCCATGGTTTAAAAGAAAGAGAGGGCATGACTGCCAAAAAATATTAAGCAAAGGCTGGATTGAATAAATGATAATGAGTGCAACTTGTAAGTTGAGTCATGTTTATTTTGGTCGCTGGGAATGTTTTGATACCAATGGTAAAGTAAAACAGACTTAAAAGTCTAAAAAAAATTGAAATACATACAATTCATAATTTTTTTCTTTTAAAACATTAATTAAAAAATAATAACGTTTTAAATAAGTTTTAAGGTATTCGCTATGTGCGAAGTGCATGGTAGTGGGGGTAACGAGAACGATCGCAGTGCTCAATGTGACAAGAAATGAAACTACGAATCCCCTGTCTGCTGTCAAAATAGTGAATCAGCTGGTGACATTTCATATAAACAAGGAATACAACCTATTTATAAAAAAGGAAAAAAAGAGATTGACCACCTGCCCAAGAGATGGCGCCACAATCATGCACACAGCGAATACTTGTTTATGTGTTGCTATAGAAAAAGTTGAACAAAATCCAGCTACGCGTTCCTTTGCGTTTAAATCCAAAAATCTACTTCCTGCCATTTCAGAAGATTCTCTTTTATAATAAAGTAAAATCATACATTCGTTTGCGATACCGATGAAATGCTCCACCCACCTAAACAATTACCTTTTTCTTTGTTAACTATTGTAACTTCTGTGAGTAAATATATGAAATATGTAGTACATATGTTGAAGCATTTGTTTTTAAAAGTGCGGCTGTGCACACAAACCTCGAAGCAGACTTACTTCTATTTACCTGAGCGGAAATTAAAATGTGCTGCTCTTTCTTTCACTTAATAATAACGTAATATTTTTTGCCATACACTAGGATAAATACCCCAATAGGGATTTAGTCAGGGAATAAGTAGAATGTTTAATTGCATTATTTATATTCACTGCTGTAAATTCTAAATTCCTGATGAGTCTTTTTGTTTAAGTGATTAATTATTTATCATCCGCATTTTACACGTTTTAACATTGAAATTTAATTAAATTGGATACCTACACATATTTTGCTATGTTTGGATTGAGATAGGTACAAAAGTTACCAGATTTGAGAGCTGTGAGAAATTGTATATACTGACTTAAGTGACTCAGGGGACAATTTTTCAAATTGGTTTAATGTTGTGGTGTGGCTCTGTATTAATTTCAAATCTGTAAAATACCTTACCAAGTTATTCTTTTTATTTCAGCTAATCCACACAAAACCAATATGCAACGGCAGCGTCTGCTATCTTCAGGAGAAGCCGCGGGAAGATCTAGTGGCGGAGAGCGCCATCAGACGGTACAGCAAGCAGCACGGCAGGCCGGAGGAGAACAGGAGGAAACGGGACAGCGATAGCGACAGTGCCAGTGACTCTGATACCGAATGCAAGGGGTATGACCGGGTAAGCTCATAGATATAAAAAAATATAGGTATGCTACCGCGGCGGCGGGTCAAAATGTTTCATATGTACACGTCACACTGCTGGGCACAGGCTCCGATCATGCACTAGAGGGATCGAGTTAGTTATAGACTCCATGCTGGCCTAACCGGATTGGGGACTCCACATACACGTTTCCTCACGGTATTTTCTTTCACCGAAAAGCGATGAATATTTCGTACGTGTTCTGAAATAATCAGTGGTACAGATACGAGAGACGCACGTCTTACCCTTTAACTTAAGAGTCGCCAGGACGCTCGCGTTCCCATACAAACGTAGTTCAGCTCTCATTTTAAAACGACATGCTTTAGAACCACGAAATTTGGCATGGGCATTCTAGTAGTACAGATCTAGGTCGGGCATTCGTTTTCGTTGCAAAAAATTGTAAAATAAAGAAAATACAGCCAGTTACAGATTTACATACAAAACTTATTTTTGCTATATTTTCTTTGTATTACAATATTTAGCAACAAAATGAATGTCCGACCTAGATCTATACTACTAGAATGCCCATGCCAAATTTCATGGTTCTAAAGCATGTCGTTTTAAAATGAGAGCTGAACTACGTTTGTATGGGAACGCGAGTTCACGCGAGCGTCGCGACTCTTAACACTACTTAAGTTGTTTTCCCTTCAAAAGCCTGCTAGCAAAATTACAATACCATACTACTTACCTAGTCAAAGTATAGAATTGGTAATCAATAGAAGCTATTCAAGCGATACATACCTTGACTAACTGTAATCAGATTCAATTCAAGTCTCTTTTATATTGATGATATGAAATATTGATTATAGATTCTTAATAAAACTAGATTTATCTTCCATTGTTACCGGTATAAATACTTCAGTACCAGCTTTTATTGCACTGGTAATATCATTTTGGACATGCAGAGTAGACATGTTAGACATGATTTTTTCACTTTCTTCCTCTGCCCTCCTCTTTACGTTCTACCTCTACCGCATCAAAGTTTAAAACGAAACTTTGAATGGTCAATCAATAAATCGTTTGAGTTACTTTAAGATTTTGCCGCATTGTCAAAACTCATGCAGGCTTACGCTAAACAAACAACCTTATTGCTATATTCCCAAGGTTCTAAATGAGACAATCGTGAGACAAGGGGACAACAGACTGAATGCAGTTACCTTTAAACATTGATAATCGCTTGTAACCAGGTCATCGTTTATTGGCGGGGACAGATAAATGGTCGTTCGTTTCAAAGGTCGACGGGACCAATGACTTCGTGATGATCGAGCGGGGTCAGCGTAGGGAGGGAAGTCGCTAAGCTTTCAAAGGGCTGTAACATGAAAAATATAAATCCCTGGGCCCCGATTCGACATGGAAAAAACTGACAGAATAACTATGATATCACACTTTGTGACAGTCAAAGTCTTTATGGATTCACAAAAGAGTGATATCCACTTATAGTCAAAATCAATAGAAAACTCAAGCGAGACGTACTTTAAATTTGACATGTAGGTGTGGACACATGTGGACAGATGGATATCACTCTATCCAGTAGCGATTCGATTCAACTGTGATGTCCACGTGTCACAGTTTGGTATGTCGAATAGCTCTCCTGAACTAATTGTTGCAAACACAGAGCACAGTGCATTATTAAAGTTTCATATATAGCACATATAAGGATAGACATAAAGCTCTTTCCCTTTCTCGCACAGCACATTCTAGCCACTGTTCCCATCGAGCAACTGTTCCCTCCCTGACCGCTATGCGAATAACTTTGGAATTTGTACGGATGGATATTTGCAAGTGAGTGCCTTGCAATAAAAGGAGCATCTAAACTGAAAACTAAATCTTATAAAAACGACAAAGAGCGTTAAGTTGCAGTCCCTAAGGTTCCTTTCTACAGATAGGCACATCGTAAACATTGTAGACTGGAAAGATGCTGCATTTAAAACCAGTCCGGCTTGGCCTTTACGTTACGTGAATGTGATATTTTTATGGTCTCATACGTAATCATGTAATTTTATTTAAGTAGGTACCTATATCTTTATGTGCATTGGTTAAAAGATGTGATTAACAACCTAATGGACTATCATATCTTGTTCCTTAATAGTACATATTACCTACATTAATGCTAATTTAAATTGTAGTAAGTACATAATTCATAATCTAAGTAAGGTAATGACATAATATAGCGAGTAGCCAGACGCAACAACCATTCGCTTGGTTCAGTCGCCATCAGATATATAGAGCGGCCAAGGTGGTCACAAATATCTGAACAACGCCTCTATTCTAAAGGCGATAAAGTGCATGTTAAGATATTTCTGAGTACTTTGGCCGCTCCGATGTATTCGATAGCGACTGTTCATTATGCAAACTGACCTACTTGACTCCTGTATTGATAAAGCAATCGAGTGTATGTTATTTGATACGTGATTATACTTCTTATCGATTCTTATATAAAGCTTGGAATTCCGTGCACGTTTTCGAGGACTTGAGTCTTTCTAGTTCCGAGTGGAACTTGTAGATTAACCGCTACAGCATACCAACTCGTCGGTATTGTATTACACTATGTTTTATGTGGTTACTTAGTTATAGTACGTTCACCCTCTATACTATCCGCGAAACTAACTTGCCGCTGCGGTCATAACACTGTCTTCTTCACTCTTGCTGCGGCCGTGCAAGTGTGAAAGAGAAGTTTTATGACCGCAGCGGCCAGTTAGTTTTGCGGATAGTATAGTCAGTACCTGCTACTATGTTCTTTCCTACCATAATATAATATGACCATAGAGACGAAAAATGTAATTTTTTTTGTGGAATAACGAACAACTTTTTTAGCGAATGCAGACGAAATGCTTTTTGAAGGCTATTGGTAATTATGTTTTTTTTTGTGACCAATCAATGTTGTGAAAGAGAACTTTAATCGCCAAGTCTTTAGTTAAAAAAGTTCTCAATTGTCTGAACGCTCGCGTGCCATGAAGTAAAATAAGTATGTTGTTGCTATGCTAGAACGCACACTACGCTCGTTAACTCTTAACGTTAGTTCTTTTACAAAGTGAAATCTTTTAAAAAGGCGCCTCTCAAGATCAGGGCCAAAAAACCACTGAAAAAATCACAGATAAAAAAACTGAAAGTACAAATGTATTAATCCACATAATTTTATTAACATTTTCGACGCCATGCCAATTGTCATACGCCAAAGCAATAATGAATTTTAAGTAAAACGTATGGTATTTTATGAGGGATATAATCATCGTTGGCGTTGAAGTTTATGTCGAAAAAGTTAACAAAAAAATAGTAGATACGCATATAGGCATAAAATAAACACATTAACAATTCCTCTCATCTTGTCCACAGTCAGAATTCTGGAGGCGTAAGATGCGTACAGTCCACAACATTCTGGACGTGGACAAGGACGGCCTGATCTCGTTCAACGATTTCAAGCTGTTCGCACAGCGGTTCCAGGACGTCGGGCATCTGGACGAGCAGCAGGCCAAAGAGTTCTCCGAAATTATCAAGGTACCATTCAAAACAATCATTAACTCTAACCTAACCTTACCTATGTTATTGAATTTAAACTTTCGTAAGACATCAGGTCTCCAGTTTTAAGCACTAAGAGAGACACCTAAGCTCTCCATACTTTGACAGCGCGCTACCATATAGCTAACTGTATTACTAGGTATCTACTTTCTTTCTTGTTCACGGTAATCAAGGATGATATAGATATGGATTGACAATGTCCATACCAAAATGTCCAAAATAGCGTCCTATTTCAGGCTAACGTACTAGCGCCATCTATCAGTCACCACACACACCCATGTCATATTCTTTGTTCGGGGATTAACGCTGACAGAATAACTCGACCCCAGACTCGACAGATGGCGCGGCGCTGAGGCACTCAATATGGGAAACAGTCGTATAACCTGAAGTTTCGAGGAACGCGATTTAGTATAGACATCGCCAATCCATATCTATATTATCGTTGATGGTAATTTATTTCTTGTTTATGGTAATCTGCTCGGCGGACAGATCCGTCCACGTATGGCGTGAATTGGACACGGATTTGTCTGCGGACACATCTGAATAGCGCCATACATGGACGGATCTATCCGTCGAGCATATCCGCCGGACTAATACCAGCGGGCAGGTCTGTTCGTGTATTCCTAGCTAATTTGGCACAACGTCCAGCATTTTCTTGTTAACGTATACTTATCTACAACAATTGACATTTTCCAGCACACATGGGAAGAGCAGTGGGGCGCCATCGACCCCTACAACTTCGTGACCGTGGAGCAATACTTAGAAGACATGCATCATGTACTCAACGATAAGACCCTCAAGAAGAAGGCTCACCGTTGGCTGCCGTACCTTTTCAAGGTAACATTTTTTCTATAGCATATTTGTTAAAGTAATACCGACGCCAAAGGGCTGCTCTCGAGCCCGAAAAGGGACCATGAATTCATTTTACGTTTTGTGTTTGATGCCTTAAGTCTGTTTCACGAGAAAACTATTATTTATTTTATCAATAGACTTCAAGATATCGAAGGAGGGAATTATTTGTATATTAATAATTTGTTTGTTTGTTATAGGCGGTGGACAAGGACAAGTCTGGTTTCATCTCAGTGAACGAGTTCAAGATGTTCTTTCAGTGCTTGGGGCTGGACAACGAACACGCTGCTGTAGCTTTTGCCGTCATCGATGTTAATGGGGTAACTACATTTTATAAAAAATAAAACAATAGCTGTTATAAATTACAAATTGTATAACCCCCCGACTTTGATAAAACATGGCTAAGATAACCTGCTATAAACCTGTTTTCAAATAAATAAAACGCATTTAAACCGGTTTAACCGTTTTAGTGCTATAGTGCCATAGACAGACACACAGACAGGCACACGTAGCGGTCAAACTTATAACACCTTTCTTTCTGTGTCGGGAGTTAAAAGTTATAATAGAAATAGTAAAATTTTAGTAGAGAATTAATTTATATAATTCTATATAAAAAAAGGAATTTTTCTTCGGAACCTGGCTGACATACTACTGTGGGTCTAAATGTGACACTAGTCGATTGTTACATAGGCGTTGAAGTTAAAATATAAATAAAATTGAAGTACCGTGACGTGCTTTAACTTTGCCTACGATGCACAACTTTGCCTGGCTTGAAAAACATGGTTTTCTTCACCAAACAGTTATTCCTGAGATGGCCGCCTTTCTCCCATCTCAGAAATAAGATATAAATAGCTGTTTGGTAAGATACAAAGTTGTAGCACGTGGCGGTATTGCATGAAAGTCATGCCAACTTATTTATTTTCGAAGCAGCGGCGTAGCTAGGTGACCAAGGGCCCTGGGGCAAAAAAACTGGGACCCCTATATATACACACACACAGCTCTTTATATTCAATAAGTGGTTTGTTAATCAAGTTTTGGGGGCCCCGTGGTAGTACCCCGCGCCTAGCCCTTTCGTAGCTACGCCAGTGTTTCTAAGACATACCATGCATGGTAAAAACTCATGATAAACAACGCGAAAATTTTGAAAATAATAATGTTTTTATTGTCAACAGGACGGCAAACTCTCCCTCAAAGAATTTGTGAAACTGGGCAAAGAATTCTTCTTCACTGAGGATGAGAAGCGAGTGTCCAAAATGTTCTGGGGGCCTCTAGTCCAAGTGTAAGGCGAAAACGACCTTATTGTAGCGCTGTAAGAGTCATTATTTGCTTGTAAGCTAGCTATCCATCTAAACAATTCACTGTAAGAGACCTGAGGCCAATTTTATAAAGCTACAAGTGACAATTTACAAGCAGAAGTCTCTTTCTATCCCTATGTATTAGAAAGAGACTACCGCTTGTAAATTGTCAATTGTCGCTTTATTAATTAGGACACTGGTATTCAGAATGAAACACTGGACAACTATAGAACCGTGTCGTAATGACAAATAGTAAGAGGTTTCTTACGATTTCGTTTGTAATCTTACTGCGATATAGTTCTATAGTTGCACATAGTTAGAAATCGTGTAAAGTTTAATAAATGATGTTTAGAGGATTGGTTATGATATGTTATAAATGTTTGCAAGGTTTTAAAAAATCTTGAATTATGATATTAAAAATGACTTGACGAATGACAATTATATAGAAAACTAGTTAAAATATTTAAAGGAATACAGAAAAGATAACAGTAAATTATTTCATTTTTTAAATATTATTCAATACTGCATATTAAACTTACAAAAATGAAAAAAATAATAATTGTAAAATATACTGCTTGTCAAGTCCACATTTCAACTGATTTTCTATATAACAATCTAATTAGCAAAAAGCATTTAAATCGATAGGTTTTTCAATATCTACTATAACGAAGGTCTGTAATGACGCTAAAGTAAAAAGACTCATGTAAATGTGACGTTTTCAAATAAAAGGTACATCATAGTCGGTTGTCCATAGAGCTTATTTCTAAATGAATTATTATGGCAGTAATGCCTATAACAACCGACAATGTACCTTTTACTTGAATACGCCACAAATGGTTCTGTGGAACCCTAATTTTGCAACTATTATACTAAGTTTGTTTTTAGACATTCCTATGATAGGCTTTTCTTAGGAATAATGTAAGTTTTATGAATTTCATGAGTGAACCGTTCAATATTTGAGCGAAGAAAAAAAGAAAATAATTATAAAATGAAACATAAAAAAAGAATCTCAAATAAAGTTTGTTATTATTAACAATTATTCTGGATTTCATTTAAACCCATATCTTCTTTTATTTAGGTAATTTTTTTTACTGATTATTTTGAGTTTTTAGCAACAAAAGATGTAAAATGAAACATAAACGGCCTCCTAGCCCAGTTGGTAGTGACCCTGCCTATGAAGCAGGAGGTCCCGGGTTCGAATCCTGGTCAGGGCAGTTGTTTGTGTATTTATCACAGATATTTGTTCCTGAGTTATGGATGTTTTCTATGTATTTAAGTATTATCTATATTATTTATCTATTATATATATCGTCGCCTAGTACCCACAACACAAGCCTTATTGAGCTTACTGTGGGACTAGGTTGATTTGTGTAAGATTGTCCTAATATTTATTTATTTGATATATAAAACTAAAAATGATAATTCAAGACATTTATTAATTAATCTCAAACAAATTAATTACAAAAGGAATAATTAAGCACTAAATAACCTAAAAATTTATTCAAAATTACAATAATTGGAGTAAATGTCGAGTTACATGTAATACAAATATACAATAACTACATTATTAAATACAGTAATACAATTAAGCCAAGTAAATATCATGAAGTACAGACAACACCAAAAATATGTATGCACCTTATAACAACGGAGTAAGGTGCAAAAGTGTGGATATTTTTGGCGTTGACTGTACAAGTTTTGGACCAAATCTGGGTGAAATTGACAATAATTTTTAACCCATTGACCGCCAAAGCCGTCATATCACGAGCACGGAAAGCCGCGCCGCCAGCGCCAGGACGTGACATCACGTCCAAAATATAACCAGTTTGCCTTCGCGCTCTGGCGATGAGGGCGCGACTTTTCCGACCGATGTTTGGCGTTCAAAAGGTTAATATTTACCTGAGCATTGGGTCCAAACGTATCGATGTGCAATTCAAACGTTTCTTTTCTTAGGGCCTTATCACACTTGAGCGATTTGAAAGTGATTTCTATACAAAACTCGTACGCAGATCGCAAGTGTGATAACGCTCTTAGAGGATAAAAAATGAGTAATTTTTCAACATTGAATTTGTGAAGAATTTCTTGGTCGTTACACAAATTAAGAATATTTTAAGGTAAGTCTTATATGGTTTAATGTAACAATTCGCTGTCTTTTAAGGTTGAATATAAAAATTCGCAATAACCCTTAACACATTGAGTGCAAGGAACCCGTTAGACATGTTCTGTTAGTAGTCGTTTTCTGTACAAAGCGGGAAAACGTTAGAATTAGCTACGAGCTAAGTATCTAGCGAACATTCGATGTCAAAGACATGTTTACACATTTGCACCTAATTAGTAATAAGGTGCAAAAGTGTAAACATATATTTAACGTCGACTGTACAATCAGCACAGAAGTTGCTAAGCGGTTGAGGTGATCAAATGGACCTTCATGCGCTTTTATTCTCTTAAGGCCGTTCCTCGATTCGGACAAGCCACGCCCATCCGTAAGAGACACGTTTATGGCTCCCGTGCACGAAAGAAAGAGATGCAGCGCTCTTAAGGTTCAGACTTTTTGACTAAACTACGATAAATAAGCGAATCTATAAAGTTTTGTCTAATTTTGTTTCTGTGACTTTTTAGATAAACCAGAATGCCATATTTTTTACTTAGTTATATTGCTTAATCTCTTATAGTTTACGTAAGCTAAGAAAAATAAGAGGAAAAAGGACCCAACTTCGGATTTTTTTTCTATCGAGGCAACTTTCAGCAATCGTGTTTCGGCTTGTGCCATAAACAATAGTATATAGTCTAATAATATATATTCGAAAATACATTCAGTCCCTTTTCCCGTTTAGTCAATAGAGCGTTTGAAAAAACCTATAATTTTTCAAAGTAGCCCCTTAATAATAAAGTCGTGTCCAGCTCATTTTGAACACATCACCCGCTTAGCTACTTCTGCTGCTGACTGTACTGAAAGTATTTGAATGGCACAGTTGACAGTTAAGTTATATTTAAGAGAACATACTAAGTTATATTTAAGAGAATATAATTCAGTTCGATTTAGTTCATAAATTACACAATACTGAGTTGATCTTTTAGCAACTTGGTTTCTTCAATTAGTGTGGAGATTTTACTGGTTCTGGAATGAGAATAAAAATACTAATATTAATTTTTGTAATCTGTAGACCTACTAAAGAAATTAAATTTGAGATGGGTTCATAGAAAAATAAAATAAGGTAAAAATATGAATGACTGACCACTGCAATTCTAGTAAAAAAAAAACATTCGACATGAAAAAATATTGAAAAAAAAAATCGTTTTCACTGAGAGATATTTTTACTAAAATTAATATACATACTAAGTTTATGTGTATAAATTGAGGATTTTTTTTACATTATTTTACCTTTCTATTGAACTCAATTTTACGTATTTTTACATTGCAATAAAGTTTAAATGTACAGTAAGAATAATGTATTGACTTACTGTTGTTGTAGAATCGAGGAGATGGTGTCGCTGTGAGACTTGCCGAGCGCTATGTCCTTCCGTTTGTACTCGTCTTGCCATTTATTAAACTGGGAATAAGCATAAATATATCAACTTTATATAACAGTCACAGTCTTGTATTTTTAAAATAACTAATTTCTAAAAAAGATCATTTTTGTTCAAGTGGGTCAGAAGATCTTAATCAGAACAGAATCAGGAAAAGGTGGTTCTGGAATTTCTGGATCTCGACCCAGCAATCATTCTGTATATATCATAAAGAAATTGTTATCAAGCGGATTTCATGGCTAAGTGCAACTCGTAGATGACGCAAAAGCTATATTATAAGGGTCGTGCTATGTTGGTCAACTCGTTTGCATGTAAATTAGTTGCTGGTGTACCCATAAAAATACGGCTTTTTGTGAAGAGCCTCCCCCCTAAAATTTACATCTAAAATCTTGGTGGCTCCACCTTTCAAATCCATCTGGGTTCTAAGGAACAATCATGACGAGGGAAATCTTTTGTTCACGAAAAGCCGTATGTGACTTTTTTATGTCGTGTGCAAGCGCAACTAAATCGCGAGTTCTCATTCCGAGGCGGACTAGCAGGCGGCTTAGCATGACATGCGTAGTCGCGCGCGATTCCATACTTCGAGTCGCGCCTGAAGTATGGGGAGTCGCGCCGCAACGTAAGTCATGCTAGACGTACAGGGCCCTAAATAATAAACATTACAATCCACAATTACAAATCACAAATACAAATCAAAAATCTGTTTATTAAAAATTACAATCTACCCACAAATATGTCATTGTCACACTCGACAAATTTGTTTAATTGTAACTATAGTTGGACATAATCGTGTTTAATAAAGCGTTGTAATTGTCATATGTAATTGTAAATTGGCTAATTTTCTATAGAAATTCGTGTCAATTTTTGAATTGTAGTTGACAATGTCAATTTTGTAACCGTCAGAATTTTATTAAACAAAATTCACCAGCTACATTGACACGAGTTCACCTGTCATCCTGTGACAAATCAGTAAAGTTTATTGAACACAATATGAGCACAATTGGTCAAATTTGTCGCTTTTTGACATATATCAGATAGGCACTAACCTCATCATGTTTGTTGCGGGCATGTTTCTTCAGCAGCTGTATTTGCTCAGAGATATGTTCTCCGCACGTCTTGTACCGCTGCAGCTCGCCCAGCAGCTCGCGCTCGGCCGGCGTGGCGGGCGCCGAGGCGCGCAGCTGCCGGATCACAGCTGAACACCTACCAATAAAATACATCTATAGGAACTCTAATCCAACATAGTGTAATCGTGTCTATGGACCGTATAAAAAAGATGAAATTGTCTGTATTTTTTACATCACTCTGGGCGCTAAGTGAGATTTACCGGCCTAGGGCGCAGCGGCAAATCTCACTTCACACCCAGGAGAAGACGTAATAGTACATTACGTACCTAGGGCGGTAAAATAAATAAGGGCTCAGATCGCGGGTATTTGTGGCCCGAACCGAAGGTAAGGGCCATAAACAAGCAATCTGAGGCCTTCCTTATTACCGCCCGTGGTGTGTACATAATTTTACGTCTTCTCATGGGTGTGAAGTGAGATTTGCCGCTGCGCTCTAGGGCGGTAAATCTCACTTAGCGCCCAGAGTGACATAAAATTATGTACGCACCACGGGCGGTTCAGATTGCTTGTTTATAGCCCTTACCTTCGGTTCGGGCCACAAATGCCAGCGACCCGAGCCCTTCTTTATTTTACCGCCCTAGGTACGTAATGTACTATTTCATACAGGCGGTCGGGCAGACTAAAATTACGAAACTATAAAGGTTTCTTTTTTTGTCATTTTGGCTACGGAACTTATTTCTACGCGTTTAGTTGCGTCCAGCACCCTTAGCTGTAATGCTGTAGTAAATTAAACCTGAATAAATAAAATATCTAGACCTAAGTACCTGTATTTAATATCATCCTGGTGTTTCTCAGCGAGCAGAGCTTTCTCTTTCAAAACCATTGACTGTAGGGTCACCTCATCGATGTCTTTCTGAAAACATTTAATACTTCCTTTTTAACTCAAGCAATTATTATATTTTAATTAATTAATTGACTTCAAGATTTCGAATAGACGGAGAGCTAGCCACGCCAGATAATGATACAATAATGAGAGCAACTAAACCCCTCTAGTCAGATTGCTATAAATACTATACTATACTTACTATACTATACTATTACTACTGCTCTCATTATTGTGTCATATCTGATGTGGCCAGCTCTTAGTCCAGAAAGGGGAAAAAATCACCGAGGGTAGAGTAAGCATCGATAGAACAGTTGGTTAGAGTGATCGAGCCAGTATTCCTATAAGTCCTGGAGGTGGAAAATTGTCCCATTTTTATTTAATTTTTTTTATTATATATGTTTTGATACCACTTGTCGTGTTGTACACTGAGAGCTTGTAGGGCTGTCAGCTTTCGGGCTACGGCGTTGGCGGCGCGCTGCTGCCGTGACATGTACTGGCAGGTTTAGGCTGTTCGTTGTCTGTCTGTATATACATGTGCCAACCTGCAGGTCCCGGTACCACTTGTCGTATTGTACACTGAGAGCTTGTAGGGCTGTCAACTTTCGGGCCACGGCGTCGGCGGCGCGCTGCTGCCGTGACATGTACTGGCAGGTTTAGGCTGTTCGTTGTCTGTCTGTATGTACATGTACCAACCTGCAGGTCCCGGTACCACTTGTCGTGCTGTACACTGAGAGCTTGTAGGGCTGTCAACTTTCGGGCCACGGCGTCGGCGGCGCGCTGCTGCCGTGACATGTACTGGCAGGTTTAGGCTGTTCGTTGTCTGTCTGTATGTACATGTACCAACCTGCAGATCCCGGTACCACTTGTCGTGCTGTACACTGAGAGCTTGTAGGGCTGTCAACTTTCGGGCCACGGCGTCGGCGGCGCGCTGCTGCCGTGACATGTACTGGCAGGTTTAGGCTGTTCGTTGTCTGTCTGTATGTACATGTACCAACCTGCAGATCCCGGTACCACTTGTCGTGCTGTACACTGAGAGCTTGTAGGGCTGTCAACTTTCGGGCCACGGCGTCGGCGGCGCGCTGCTGCCGTGACATGTACTGGCAGGTTTAGGCTGTTCGTTGTCTGTCTGTATGTACATGTACCAACCTGCAGATCCCGGTACCACTTGTCGTGCTGTACACTGAGAGCTTGTAGGGCTGTCAACTTTCGGGCCACGGCGTCGGCGGCGCGCTGCTGCCGTGACATGTACTGGCAGGTTTAGGCTGTTCGTTGTCTGTCTGTATGTACATGTACCAACCTGCAGATCCCGGTACCACTTGTCGTGCTGTACACTGAGAGCTTGTAGGGCTGTGAACTTTCGGGCCACGGCGTCGGCGGCGCGCTGCTGCCGTGACATGTACTGGCAGGTTTAGGCTGTTCGTTGTCTGTCTGTATGTACATGTACCAACCTGCAGATCCCGGTACCACTTGTCGTGCTGTACACTGAGAGCTTGTAGGGCTGTCAACTTTCGGGCCACGGCGTCGGCGGCGCGCTGCTGCCGTGACATGTACTGGCAGGTTTAGGCTGTACGTTGTCTGTCTGTATGTACATGTACCAACCTGCAGATCCCGGTACCACTTGTCGTGCTGAACACTGAGAGCTTGTAGGGCTGTCAACTTTCGGGCCACGGCGTCGGCGGCGCGCTGCTGCCGTGACATGTACTGGCAGGTTTAGGCTGTTCGTTGTCTGTCTGTATGTACATGTACCAACCTGCAGATCCCGGTACCACTTGTCGTGCTGTACACTGAGAGCTTGTAGGGCTGTCAACTTTCGGGCCACGGCGTCGGCGGCGCGCTGCTGCCGTGACATGTACTGGGAGGTTTAGGCTGTTCGTTGTCTGTCTGTATGTACATGTACCAACCTGCAGGTCCCGGTACCACTTGTCGTGCTGTACACTGAGAGCTTGTAGGGCTGTCAACTTTCGGGCCACGGCGTCGGCGGCGCGCTGCTGCCGTGACATGTACTGGCAGGTTTAGGCTGTTCGTTGTCTGTCTGTATGTACATGTACCAACCTGCAGATCCCGGTACCACTTGTCGTGCTGTACACTGAGAGCTTGTAGGGCTGTCAACTTTCGGGCCACGGCGTCGGCGGCGCGCTGCTGCCGTGACATGTACTGGCAGGTTTAGGCTGTTCGTTGTCTGTCTGTATGTACATGTACCAACCTGCAGATCCCGGTACCACTTGTCGTGCTGTACACTGAGAGCTTGTAGGGCTGTCAACTTTCGGGCCACGGCGTCGGCGGCGCGCTGCTGCCGTGACATGTACTGGCAGGTTTAGGCTGTTCGTTGTCTGTCTGTATGTACATGTACCAACCTGCAGATCCCGGTACCACTTGTCGTGCTGTACACTGAGAGCTTGTAGGGCTGTCAACTTTCGGGCCACGGCGTCGGCGGCGCGCTGCTGCCGTGACATGTACTGGCAGGTTTAGGCTGTTCGTTGTCTGTCTGTATGTACATGTACCAACCTGCAGATCCCGGTACCACTTGTCGTGCTGTACACTGAGAGCTTGTAGGGCTGTCAACTTTCGGGCCACGGCGTCGGCGGCGCGCTGCTGCCGTGACATGTACTGGCAGGTTTAGGCTGTACGTTGTCTGTCTGTATGTACATGTACCAACCTGCAGATCCCGGTACCACTTGTCGTGCTGAACACTGAGAGCTTGTAGGGCTGTCAACTTTCGGGCCACGGCGTCGGCGGCGCGCTGCTGCCGTGACATGTACTGGCAGGTTTAGGCTGTTCGTTGTCTGTCTGTATGTACATGTACCAACCTGCAGATCCCGGTACCACTTGTCGTGCTGTACACTGAGAGCTTGTAGGGCTGTCAACTTTCGGGCCACGGCGTCGGCGGCGCGCTGCTGCCGTGACATGTACTGGCAGGTTTAGGCTGTTCGTTGTCTGTCTGTATGTACATGTACCAACCTGCAGATCCCGGTACCACTTGTCGTGCTGTACACTGAGAGCTTGTAGGGCTGTCAACTTCCGGGCCACGGCGTCGGCGGCGCGCTGCTGCCGTGACATGTACTGGCCTCGCAGTTTTAAAGTCGCTGTGGTTAGGAACTGGAAACACAGAGAAAGTAGGCTTTTAATTAGTTTCGCCTGTCTAGGTGTCTGTAATTAAATCTTGCAAGTAAATTTTGATTCACTTCCCGGTTTCCGATTGACCTGAAATTTTGCATGTATATGTATATTGCGTGATAATGCAATATTATGATGACATAGAACTGGTCTGATGATGGAGATCGAAGGTGGACATGAGAGTTCTGTGATAAAACAGTGGAAGCTCATTGTGTTTATAGTTGTTTGAAAGAAAAGTACAGTCAGTGTTAAAAGCTTGTTGAATATGAATTTTTTTACAATAATTTAACAAAGGTATTTTCACCTCAGCAGTTCGAACAAGCGTACTTTCCTCACTCCCTGGAGTGACGAAAGTGCGACTTTCATCACTCCAGGGAGTGACATTTTGTTTCTAAAAGCTTTTCGTCATAATGATGATGTCTTTCATTCAGGAATGTAAATAAATGTGTTTTTTTAACTTTAATATGTTCTCACTACTGAGGTGAAAAGTTGTATGTGTCACACGAGAGGAAAGTTTTTTTACATCTCGTGTTCTTGAGATCCCTCGCTACGCGCAAGATTCAATCTTGTTGCACAAATAACTATATTCAGAAGTAGAAATCCAGTACGCATATTGGGAACAATCTTATCACTAAAAAGGGATGAGTATAGCTTATTACTGTACTTTTTGGTTAGCCATACTATTAAAGGGTCCATACAACTCGTTTAGTTGTTTTAAACTTATATTCCTATCAATTGGAGCCATAGCTACCTCTAAACTCTCCTTGGGGCTGGGCTCCTCCTTGCTGGTGATGTTGAGGAGCGGCTGCGACACGTCCCGCGCCAACACTTCCTGGATAATCGCCGTGAACGACAGCTTCTGTCTCTGAAATTGACAAATAATAAGAACCGACTTCACTTAGGATCCGCATTCCCAAGTGGAAATGCCCGAGTTGCTGTAAAAAATACTGAAATCACTATAGGTGTGCTTATAATAGTTGAAAAGTTCCCTCGATTTCTCCAGCATCCCATCATCAGATCCGGACCTGGTGACAATGGGACCAACTGTGAAGTATACTCTTTCAAACAAAAAAAAAGAATTTTCCAAATCGGTCCAGCCGTCTTCAAATAATCGGTGAACATACATAAAAAAAACAAGCAAAGATCCCGAGGAATTGATAACCTCCTCCTTCGAAATCTTGAAGTCTGTTGAAAAGTTGTGTAAATTCACTGAAGTGTATATTGTATACATAGAAATCTAAATTTGTATACCTAGAATAACATTATGTGGGTACAGTCGCCATCAAATATATCGGAGCGGCCAAAAATATCTGAACATGCACGTCATCGCCTCGGCAATAGAGGCGTTGTTTAGATATCTGTGACCACTTTGGCCGCTTCGATATATCTGATCGTGACTGTACCTAATCCTTTGTCTCATTTCGCATGTATTTTGCTTCTATCAGTGATTCAGTGTATAAGAAAGGCTTAGCCTAGTAATCATTATAATAGTAGTTTATGTACTATCGCCGACAGTTAAGCTCCTACAATTTCTCAACTGAATCGTTTGCAGGCAAAATTTTAAGGCGTCACACGTCGTTTTATGACAACCAATTAGGCTCGCGCAATAAGTATATTATGTAGTGTCGGTATTGTTTTAGGTTCAGGCCTGACCAGTTCAAACATCTGTTGACCATTATTGTCGGTCTATTAATTGCATTTTAAACGACTGCAAAGGAAGGAATTTTGGTCATCACAATGCAATCTTTTAGTGAAAGTGCTTGCCAGATGTTTCTTGGCGGTCCGTCTTATTTTTTTAGGGAACCTATTTCTAAAAGACAATATCGGCTGTCCGTCTAATTTGTACCGTATTGATAAGACTGTTTTAGTTCATATTCATAAGTGAGGGATACTGGTAAAAAAAAACATCGAACGTTTCCATTGGTGGACAATGAAACAAGGGACGGCTTCAGAGGTGCATGCTAAAATAAACCATGTCTGGCCGAAGCTTTACTGACGGCGATAGTAACTGTTACGTAATATGGGTCCTTAAAACACGAGTGTGGTGTGGTAATAAGATCACACGAGTGTTTTAAGGCCTAATGACGTACAGTTGCATACACTGCTTTATCTACATACATATTATAAACGCTAAATGACGCGTTCTAAAACTGTTAAAATGGCTGCCATTTCACAGATTGCATCGCCATGGCCAACTCGATTGTGTCGGCGGGGCGCGTGCCGGCGGTCGGAGGATCGCGCGGCGCGGCTGTCGAGGGCCGGATTTTCATAATGATATCGAATTTTTGCTTATTATTTGATAATAATAACATCGTTACAGATAACACATTTGTTCTAACAAAACAGTCTCTTTTTATGGTGGTCATAACGTGCGGTTTTTGAACGCATCATGGAGGGTTTATGATATGGGTGTAGATAAAACTTGTAATTAATTTCGATTTGTATTTAAGCCCCGTCCAAACAACAGAATAAACCAGTATATTATACTCGCATAAAAAGCAAAACCATGATAATGAACAAATAAAAAAAATTTGCTGTCTCCTTTTTAGTAAGCAAGAAGGATCAAGAATCATACAATTCATACTTACTTCTTTCAGTATGTTATTGATGTCATCCTGTTCCAAAGCCGGGTTCCGCAGCTGAAGCTCTTTATAAAGCTGATCCTCCAAATCGTATGGTTCCAATGTCCTGTAATAACGTAAAATACATTATTATAGAAGTCATATAGTACGCAATTGCTGGCATCGTGGTATACCAACAGGTGAACAAAAAAAGGGACCATCACAAGTGTTTTTTTTCAAATATGGTTCGTCTGTAACATTGATTTTGGCGTTTTACGGTTAACTTTTGCGCGTAAACCCGCAGAGAAAACAAGATGGCGGCCACACTCAACAAGATGGCCGACAGCTGTGTTTAACATTTACCTTGACAGGACAGTAGCGTCGGTACACAGCACCAGTAACGCTGGCAGTGGCGGTGGTGTTAACGCCAGTCCCACCGGAGGCGTCAGCGTGGCGCGGGGCCCCGCGGTGCACACAAGATGGCGGGCTACGCTGGTGCGGGACAAAATGGCCGATAGCTGGGTTTCGCTTTCCGCTGAAACGATAAACAATATTTATAAGGTTTGAATAGCAAGTTCCAGTGTCGTTTTTGTATGGGAAACCAATACCGGGAGCACACTTTAATAGGAATAGGGGGAAAAATGGTTTCACACATTATCAGAGTAAGTATGCCGTAGCCGTAGCTTTCATACAATCATTCGTGGGGATCTTTGCTGTGCTAGTTTTCAACCGACTTATTATTTCGAAGGAAGAGCTTTTCAATTCGTGTGGGATCTTTGGTTTTGTTTCTTTTTTTTTCAATTCTTATTATGTATGTTCACCGATTATTCAAAGACGGCTGGACCGATTTGGAAAATTATTTTTTTGTTTGAAAGGGTCCACAGTTCACAGTTGGTCCCATTGTCATCAGGTTAGGATCTAATGATGTAGCTCGTGCATTGCTCTTGGTAAAGTGAAGTCGGTTATTAACCGACTTCAAAAAAGGAGGAGGTTCTCAATTCCACCAAAATTTTTATCATTATTATTTTTTTGTATGTATGTTACTTGATATCTCCGTGAATCGTGAACCGATTTTCAACATTTTTTTTAATCGAACGGGTATAACCCTTAGATGGTCCCGTTGGCACCAAGTCGGGGTTTAATGATGGGATCCTGGAGAAATCGAGGGAACTCTTCAACTATTATAGGCACATCTATAGTGATATCACTATTTTTTACAGCAACTCGGCCACTTCCTCTTGGAATAGCGGATCCTAGGTGAAGTCGGTTCTTTTTTTGTTTAAAATTATGAACGTATGTATTTATCGATTTAAGGTATTGTCATGATTCATGTCAACATTTCCATGTAGGTACTTATAATATTTTTTTCTTTACCCTCGTCAGCGAGCGCGTAGTCCTTCAGCTGGTTGAGAACCGGGAGCGTCACGGTGTGGACGCCGCCGGCGTGCATGCAGGCGTACGTGTTGCTTGTGCACTGGGAACACAATTAAACGAGTTATTTATATATTCGAGATATCGCGTCTCAAAGTTTTGAGAGGTTAGTTCAGGGTATTTAATAGGTTTTTACTCCTTTAGTTTTAGGTCTATAAATTTAAAACTTAGCTTTTTTTACTCGGAATGATAAAACCCTCCTTATAACCATGCCATTTTTTAAAAGAAATGTATATTTTTTGAGAGACAAGGCCCGAAAGAGAGTTATTTAGAGTTGTGGCCGTATTGCAGAAATGTTTCTTAAAGATTTTGGGATGCGTCCAAATTTAAACACAAAATTATTGGATAAAGGTTACTATTTAAATATAAATAAAAACCCAAAAATTGTTAAAATCCCTTTGTTTTATCAACTTTGATAGGAACAAGATCACTGTACGCGATAATTATGGGTAAATAGCTTATAATCAGCAACATTATACCATGTCATTACCAAATAATATTAATTGTTTAAAAGGTTCTTTATAAAAATTTGAACAAATAAAATTTTGAAACTTCTTTTTTGAAAACATTCAAAATAAAAAAAAGTATTTAGAATACCTCCTTATATAATAAGAAATCAAAAGTATCAAAACACAATACTGTTCCTTGATGATTTTTTCATCATAAAATACGTTGCATATTATTGGCAGTAGGTAAAGCGTGCTATACAATTAGACACCAGTGGCGCGCGTCCACAGAATACGATTCCCGTCGGCTTGCCAAATTTTCAGGTATTTGAGCAGTTTGCCTACAGTTCATCAAGAAATTTTAAGCAAATATACCTCCGGCTTGCCTAAGAAAAAAATTTACCCACCGCCACTGTTAGACACACATAATATTATATACAATAAAATGTTAGTTTTAAATACATTAGTATGTACTTTTCGAAAACATGCTCAATACTTATCTTTCTTCAGACGGGTAAAAATATGAATAATGCTCACGACCCTCACTGATGAACCATAATATTTAAAACCGCACTTGTAAGAAAACAAAGTTGAGATTTGCTTAATCATTTTGTTGCGTTGTGGTAGTTTCGGTGGCGAGCTGGCAATTTTGTATTAATAAGTGTAGTGACACAACCAATTGCCGTTTGTTTCTATTATATTTAAAGGGATTCATCGTAATTATCACTCAAATAATTATTATTTTCTAGGACGCAACTCAAAAAGTTTCATTTAAAACGTGTGCTATACAGCCACAAATCAAAAGGGCCGTCAGGTTTACATGCGAACGCTGGCAAGTGGCTGTATTGCAGGGAATCGTCTGACAATTTATGGTCAAATGCATAAGGCCACTTGTGAGAAAAAGGCTCTTAAATATCTGTTTTGCTATGGCTCTCGAAATAAGGTCGTAAATTGAACAATTTTGAATACGAATCTGCAATAATCCAGAAAATTAAAATTTTTGAATTGTGGCCGTATAGCAGGCACACGGCGATTTGTCAAATCTAATGTTAGGTTCATATTTGTATCATTATACCGTAGTATCTCCGTCGCGTAGCACCGACGCGTCGGTCGCGTATTTACGTGTGTGCGGCCTTATGATCGTTAGAAAGGACGGATATAAAGCCTTATATAAAATAGCCTATGGACGCCTGCAACCCCAGAGGATTCATATGCGCGTTTTGCATGTAAAATGTATACACTGTATATATGTTTATTGTTAACAACATTAAGATTTTTTTTTATTATAACCTATCCTATGTCCTTTCCCGGGACAATCTATCTTCATACCAAATTTCATCTAAATCAGTTCAGCGGTTTAAGCATAAATAGGTACAGACAGACAAAGACACTTTCGCATAATTATACTTAAATTCCAAGAAACTCAGTCCCGGTCAACCGGTTTTAATGAAGTTACTCACAGGGTACAGATGCACTGGGTAGGAGTACTGCATGTCCACATTCTCGTCTGGGTTAAGGACTATGCTCAACTCTACTGCCTCCACCACGTAGAGGGCGTGGCTGTCCTCTTTCTCTGAAGCCTGAAAACATTAAGAAATTAAATTAAATAAAAACCCGGGAAATACAACGAAAGAAGTTTATTTTATTTTATTTATATGCGAGAGCGTCAATGCTTACTAAGCATCTAATAGCCACCAGGATTCTTTAAATACTTAGTGCTCTCTAATACATACAGAGACACCTCAAACAATGAAGACCGTATTTTATGAATGTTCAAACCTAATCGATCAAAGTTGGCTAAAATTTTCCAAAAGTTAGCTGTTTGGCCGTAGAGTTCATCGACAATGAGGTTTTAGTGAGTTGTAGTATATTTGTATGCTTACATTCGGCAGTAGTAGACAATAGTACAGTTGGGCTGAACAAGTGGCTACCACAACCAATGGCGGCATGTACGAAAGGGCAAGCTACGGGCCCGACAGTTTGTATTTGTAGCCTGACAAGTATGTACTTACGTTGGGTAATAAAAGGCAGTGGTACAACTGGGCTGAACAAGTGGCTACCACAACCAATGGCGGCATGTCCTTGCTGTTGGATAAAGCTGTGATGGAATAGGGCTCGGAACCAGAGTTATAACTAAAGGGCACATAGCTAGGGGCCCGAGTAGTTTGTACTTTTAGCTCAGTTGTACTTACGTTGGGTAATAACAGGCAGTGGTACAACTGGGCTGAACAAGTGGCTACCACAACCAATGGCGGCATGTCCTTGCTGTTGGATAAAGCTGTGATGGAACAGGGCTCGGAACCAGAGTTATAACTAAAGGGCACATAGCTAGGGGCCCGAGTAGTTTGTACTTTTAGCTCAGTTGTACTTACGTTGGGTAATAACAGGCAGTGGTACAACTGGGCTGAACAAGTGGCTACCACAACCAATGGCGGCATGTCCTTGCTGTTGGATAAAGCTGTGATGGAACAGGGCTCGGAACCAGAGTTATAACTAAAGGGCACATAGCTAGGGGCCCGAGTAGTTTGTACTTTTAGCTCAGTTGTACTTACGTTGGGTAATAACAGGCAGTGGTACAACTGGGCTGAACAAGTGGCTACCACAACCAATGGCGGCATGTCCTTGCTGTTGGATAAAGCTGTGATGGAACAGGGCTCGGAACCAGAGTTATAACTAAAGGGCACATAGCTAGGGGCCCGAGTAGTTTGTACTTTTAGCTCAGTTGTACTTACGTTGGGTAATAACAGGCAGTGGTACAACTGGGCTGAACAAGTGGCTACCACAACCAATGGCGGCATGTCCTTGCTGTTGGATAAAGCTGTGATGGAACAGGGCTCGGAACCAGAGTTATAACTAAAGGGCACATAGCTAGGGGCCCGAGTAGTTTGTACTTTTAGCTCAGTTGTACTTACGTTGGGTAATAACAGGCAGTGGTACAACTGGGCTGAACAAGTGGCTACCACAACCAATGGCGGCATGTCCTTGCTGTTGGATAAAGCTGTGATGGAACAGGGCTCGGAACCAGAGTTATAACTAAAGGGCACATAGCTAGGGGCCCGAGTAGTTTGTACTTTTAGCTCAGTTGTACTTACGTTGGGTAATAACAGGCAGTGGTACAACTGGGCTGAACAAGTGGCTACCACAACCAATGGCGGCATGTCCTTGCTGTTGGATAAAGCTGTGATGGAACAGGGCTCGGAACCAGAGTTATAACTAAAGGGCACATAGCTAGGGGCCCGAGTAGTTTGTACTTTTAGCTCAGTTGTACTTACGTTGGGTAATAACAGGCAGTGGTACAACTGGGCTGAACAAGTGGCTACCACAACCAATGGCGGCATGTCCTTGCTGTTGGATAAAGCTGTGATGGAACAGGGCTCGGAACCAGAGTTATAACTAAAGGGCACATAGCTAGGGGCCCGAGTAGTTTGTACTTTTAGCTCAGTTGTACTTACGTTGGGTAATAACAGGCAGTGGTACAACTGGGCTGAACAAGTGGCTACCACAACCAATGGCGGCATGTCCTTGCTGTTGGATAAAGCTGTGATGGAACAGGGCTCGGAACCAGAGTTATAACTAAAGGGCACATAGCTAGGGGCCCGAGTAGTTTGTACTTTTAGCTCAGTTGTACTTACGTTGGGTAATAACAGGCAGTGGTACAACTGGGCTGAACAAGTGGCTACCACAACCAATGGCGGCATGTCCTTGCTGTTGGATAAAGCTGTGATGGAATAGGGCTCGGAACCAGAGTTATAACTAAAGGGCACATAGCTAGGGGCCCGAGTAGTTTGTACTTTTAGCTCAGTTGTACTTACGTTGGGTAATAACAGGCAGTGGTACAACTGGGCTGAACAAGTGGCTACCACAACCAATGGCGGCATGTCCTTGCTGTTGGATAAAGCTGTGATGGAACAGGGCTCGGAACCAGAGTTATAACTAAAGGGCACATAGCTAGGGGCCCGAGTAGTTTGTACTTTTAGCTCAGTTGTACTTACGTTGGGTAATAACAGGCAGTGGTACAACTGGGCTGAACAAGTGGCTACCACAACCAATGGCGGCATGTCCTTGCTGTTGGATAAAGCTGTGATGGAACAGGGCTCGGAACCAGAGTTATAACTAAAGGGCACATAGCTAGGGGCCCGAGTAGTTTGTACTTTTAGCTCAGTTGTACTTACGTTGGGTAATAACAGGCAGTGGTACAACTGGGCTGAACAAGTGGCTACCACAACCAATGGCGGCATGTCCTTGCTGTTGGATAAAGCTGTGATGGAACAGGGCTCGGAACCAGAGTTATAACTAAAGGGCACATAGCTAGGGGCCCGAGTAGTTTGTACTTTTAGCTCAGTTGTACTTACGTTGGGTAATAACAGGCAGTGGTACAACTGGGCTGAACAAGTGGCTACCACAACCAATGGCGGCATGTCCTTGCTGTTGGATAAAGCTGTGATGGAACAGGACTCAGAGCCATAGTTGTCGTCGGCTGGAGGGTACATTGCTAGGGGCCCGGTCAGTTTATGTTGCAGTCTGAAATTATTAATTTTATTATGATAAGAAAGATAATTTATTTATTATTTATTTATTTACTTACTTACTTAATTCACTGGCTCAGTGACCCAAAACGGATCTTGGCCTCTGACACAAGAGAACGCCACTCTGCCCTGTTCTGCGCCACTTCACGCCAGTCCGGTACGCCACTCCGGCGGATATATCTTTCAAGGCTTCGTAGCTCCATTTATTTATTTATTTTATTTTATTTAAATAATAATCTACCTAAGATTAGCGATTACAAAGATTGCATATACACGGGAAAATTTTAATCCCGTTGCACTCTTACTCGCTTGGCTTAGGTATAATTTATACTTGAGTGAATATTTGACAGCACTTAAATTTACATACACTCTTTGCATGCCAACAGCTTTGTATGCCAGGAGCTGTCAGATTACTCCAATTATTACTTTAGGATTTGCTCAAATGCATTGAAGAATATCTTTGTTATAATAAATTGTAATGTAACAAGCGTTCGAAAAACGACAATTCTACTACGGATGTTTTTCGTATAGAACTTTGTACTTTTAGGATCTCAGTCTGTCTGTATCTCACGTCATAAAGTAAGACGAATTTACTGACATCTCATAAAATCAACTCTTAGTGTACAGTGGCGGCGGTCCATAGAACACGATTCCTGTCGGCTTGCCTAAGTTTCAGGCGCCTGAGCAGTTTTCCTACAGCTCATGAAAAAATTTTAAGCCAAATTCAGCACCGGCTTGCATGAGAAAATTTTTGACCCACTGCTACTTTTAGTGTAACAAACGATAAAAATTCATCTTCAATACATAGAATTTAAACCAACACTCACGTCTTAGCCTCCAAATCGCACTCCATCATATACACATCCCCATTTCCCCTCAAGATCAGCAGACTGTCGGATCCAGGCGTGTTCGTGAAGTCCACAGCCGTGTCCCCCAAGCTGTCCAGGATAGGTCGCGATGCCAGCAGACCAGCTGGCTTGGGCCCGATGGTGAAGATCTTGATGAGCTTCGGCCCGGATTTTAGGGCGATGTTGTATAGTCTGGAATTGAAAAAATAAACAATCTAAAACGACTTTATCAGAGTTAATGTTTGGATTGGATGTCACCAAAACAACTGGCCCAGGCTGGCTACAAATAGCCCAGGATAGAAAAAATGGATTTCTTTGGAGGAGGCCTTTACCTGAAGAGAGGTTTTTGTAAAATAAATTAGTTTTAGGTATGACATGAAGACTCTCTGTTGAGGAGCTGAATGATATCCAGATGAGCTGTAGTGACGTTAGGAGCGCTGCTGAGGATCGAGAGACGGATCGAAGGCCCTTTGTACCTCTGGGTACCATAGGAACAACAACCATGCAAGACATAGTTATTTATCTCATAGGCATAGTTGATAAGGTTATGATTTCTATTTTTGCAAGAATTAAGAGTCGCCAGGACGCTCGCGTGAACTCGCGTCCCCATACAAACGTAGTTCAGTTCTCATTTTAAAAAAACAACATGCTTTAGAATCACGAAATTTGGCATGGGCATTCTAGCAGTACAGATCTATGTCGGTAATTCGTTTTCGTTGCTAATAATTGTAATACAAAGAAAATATAGCAAAAATAAGTTTTGTATGTAAATCTGTATCTGGCTGTATTTTCTTTGTATTACAATTTTTTGCAACGAAAACGAATTACCGACATAGATCTGTACTACTAGATTGCCCATGCCAAATTTCGTGGTTCTAAAGCATGTCGTTTTAAAATGAGAGCTAAACTACGTTTGTATGGGAACGCGAGCGTCCTGGCGACTCTTAAAAAGGCTTTCTATATTTTAAATTTTAACCACTTCCCGGTGTCTGATTAGCTGAAATTTGGTATACTTCCGTTGTTTACATGACAATGCTACTAGCTAAGTACAGTCAGGAAAAAAAAAGCTAAAATCGAGTTCTAATTGGCCATGTCGTTCTCTCAGTCCTTTTAGTCGCACACAGACGTACATAAAAACGTTCTTTATGGGGTTTTGAGCTAGCTAGCTAGTTTCTACTTTCTAGCTGATGTTGTACGGAACAGTTAAAAGCTTTATTTCTTTAAGTATTACCTAGCGGTGGTGTTACCAGACACGAGGACCCGTAAATGGAAACTAGAGAGCACAGAACATGTGGGTACAAGCGTCCAGGGAAAAATTCCCGGACAAAATATTTGTATATCGGATCAAGTATAATCGAACTTGAATTACTGTTACCTGATGGTGTTATCAGAGACGAGGACCCATAGGTGTGAGAGCGAGCTAGAGTGCCACTGCACGCGACGGACTTCCCCTTGTGAGTACAGGAAGCGTTCGTCCAGGGAGAAACTCCTGTAAAGAAGAGAAAAACCTTTTTAAACGTTGTCCGAGCCTACATAAATAAAAAAAATAAATTAAATAAATAATAAATGATTTGATAAATACATTTCAAGGATGTGCCAGATGCGGAAGGTCTCATCTAAAAAGTGATGTCCATGGAAATTCTCGATTTCAATCCCATTAAAATCGGCGAGAAGTTTCCGAAACATTTCTATGTGGATAGTTTTAGTTTCGTTTCACATAGTATTTTTAAGTGACGTTATTCCACTTTGCATATAAAATAATCCGAGTAGATACTCGTATAAGTGAAACAAGCCTTATACTTTGTGCAACCTAAGAAGCGGTTTTTGACACCTGTCATCTCAGTACATTTTATAACCTAAAATCAATTTTAGGTTATAAAATGTACTGAGATGACAGGTGTCAAAAACCGCTTCTTAGATTGCAGAAGGTATAATAACAATTCAGTGGAATGTAGTTAGATTACTACGAGACCAGAGGCGGTGGGTCAAAATGTATCTTAGGCAAGCTGGAGATTAATTTGGCTTAAAATTTCTTCATAAACTGTAGAAAAACTGCTTAGTACCTGAAAATTTGGCAAGCCGACAGGAATCGTGTTACACTGGCGGCGCGTCCATAGAAACCTAATTTTCAAGCACCTGAGCAGTTCTTTTCAGCTAATGAAGAAATTCAAAGTCAAATTAAGCTCCGGCTTGCCTAAGATAAAATTTGACCTGCCGCCACTGGTATACATATATCTAACGTTGGCCACATGGTTCTTAAGAAAAAATAATCTATTTTTTCTGAATTTTTCTCACTGCCCCATTTCGATTTAAATAAATACGAATGGTTGTGCGACGATTTGTGCCTGTCGTGTCAGTAACAAAAGATAAAATAAAGGATGTCACCCATTCACACACGTGAAAGAAAGCACACATCCAAACAACCGTCCCCTATCACCCCTAAATAAAAATCATAATTTTCACCCAAAGATGCGGAAGCGGTGTCCACGCCATTATAACCGTAAAAAAACCATTCATCTCGTGATAAATACGAAGGCACCGGTCTCACCCTTGGCTTTGATAATAATTTGATTGTGGCAGCCATTTTTGTTGGCAAGGGTTAATCGGACGTTCGGAAATTGTGGTCGCGCTGAAAAAAGGATGAGTCGGGGAAAGTGAAATTTTGCATATTATTGAACGTCGTCATATCAGAGCATTGTTAAAATTACTTTCTTGCTAGTATTTGTGTATTTTATTTTATTACAACAATTTTATTTTCGCATTCTGGGCTTGATATGTTGTGACATTCAACCTAACAGTGAGTCACTTGTAGTACTATTTAATTGTACTATCAATGTATGTAGATTCAGGGGATTATATCATAAGACTTCTCGGCATCAATATTTGGGCGATGCCAAGACGAGAGAGGACTGTGTTTCTATGGTCCTTATTGTTAAGTGCAATCTACGCTAAGTTATCTATGTGTAGGATACAATACATGTACCTACCGATCGCCACATTGTTACAATTTACATTTTTTATCCCTAAATTACGCCATATTTTTAGTTGTATTTTTTGTTTATTTCAACTCTCAAATATCTCAATTGTATAAGATTGTTTACATACTGCATGCTGCTGTAAGAAATTTTCAGAATTAAGATTTTGCGCTACAATTCACCTAAATGTGTGATCCTTTAAATCTATAATATTTAGGAACTGTGAACTAACCTAACCAAACCACATTTAATGCAAATAATGAGCGTTACTATTAAGTACTTTACCCACTTACTAACATAAATATCGGGGTTCAAATAAAATACAAATCATTTACATAAGATTTTTTTTTCACTGGTCGAAAGTCTAAATTTTAAGTTTTAATACATTAATAGCTACACGTACTTATCATTTAGAAAATTATCTGCCTTATTTATCCATTATTTTTTTATCCGATATTTTTTTATCCATTAAGACATCGGAAATTTAAACAAGTCAGACATTCGACATTGCAATGGCACGTGTATTTTTATATAAACTTACAAGAGAGACAAAACTATTTCTTACACTCCAACTAAGTACTATCAATATTTAAATTATACGTACAGGAAGATAGAAAACAAATATTTCTCTTACGACTGATGTAGGTACCTTAGGACGTTTGAAATTTTCAATGTTTCGTATTATGATATTTTTAGATGTAAGTATATGATATGGGTGCCCTCTCTTTCGCATAAAATGGATTGTCATATTTGCACATGGCATAACACGATTGGCATAATACCATTTCGCATAAAAGTCACTGTAATAATGCATACATTCGCCTAATAAGTAATTTTCATAACGTTACATGAGCATAAAATGTTCTGGCAGATCATGAAGAAGAAAAATAAAATTCAGTTCGCCTAATTTCAATGTGCATAACATATACTAAGTCGAACATTTATTCCTACTAGGTAAGAAAATCCTAACATCCTAGTGCATAACTTATACTAAGTCGAACATATATTCCTACCAACTTAGAAAATCCTAACATCCTTGGGTGCCCTCTTTTTCGCATAAAATGGATTGTCATATTTGCACATGGCATAACACGATTGGCACCGGTTACAAAAAAGTAGGTTTAGGTTAGGTTAGAATTGTGACCCTCACAGAACCGAACTGTTTACAGAAAAGTAGGTCTAGGTTTTTTAAATTTATCTTACTGCGTAGAAATAGGTACTATTCAAGGAATATTACTTAATCGCTGATTTGTTTCAAATTATCTTAATTGGCACAACTACAAAATATTGCAATTCATTTCTTTGACGTATTACTTTAATACAATTTTATATGTCCTTGCGTCCCGTGCAAGAAAACGAACTGTTGCTAGAAGTGGGTTAGGTTCGATTAGAACTGTGATCCCCAAGAAAACGAACTGTTGCCAGAAGTGGGTTAGGTTAGGTTAGAACTGCGTCCCTCAAGAAAACGAACTGTTGCCAGAAGTGGGTTAGGTTAGGTTAGAACTGCGACCCCCAAGAAAACGAACTGTTACCAGAAGTGGGTTAGGTTAGGTTAGAACTGCGACCCCCAAGAAAACGAACTGTTGCCAGAAGTGGGTTAGATTAGAACTGCATCCCCCAAGAAAACGAACTGTTGCCAGAAGTGGGTTAGGTTAGGTTAGAACTGCGTCCCCCAAGAAAACATACTGTTGCCAGAAGTGGGTTAGGTTAGGTTAGAACTGCGACTCCCAAGAAAACAGACAGCTTTAATGCTATTTGATTTAAATATTTCGCACACAACTGTCTCCTCTGTATCACTCATTTTTCACAATACAATAATATACACAAGTAATTAAATCACTTCAGACGATCAACCATTCGATCAGATAAACAATTTCATATCTGAAACTACCCACATAGCTATAATCGTGCAGAGAGAGCCGACTGACGTAATTGCGTTTAGTTTCGATAACGAAATATTACCAATTGAAATAATTTTATGCGGAATAAATATTTTTACATGTAAAAAAATGAATTAAAAACACCCGAAATGAAAAGCCATGACATGAATTTTATTGAAATAAGTCAACTACCAATTAAAAAACCTCGGTTCAAATTACCTAGTAACGAGTCCTCGACGCAATGACTTGTCGATGAAATGAAAATACTTGAAACGTTGTCTTTGAAATAATATTCGATTAATTGTCTGTCGACAATTCAATGGTAAACCAAATAATAGTTTACAGTATATACAATTTTATTATATTGTCTATTTGTCGAAAATTCCTGACATTTCCCTTTTCCGGCCGCATTCTACATATGTCTGAAAGTATCCGTTGCTAATTGGTTTTAACAGGCGTTACATATTAAGTGAGCTTGGCTGGACTCGATAGGTACTTCAATAAGTATGCGTATTGCGTAGTGGAGATTATCAATACTAATTTAGAAAAGTGACCAGTATGTAATTGTTTATTAGTGGTGTAAGTATTAGGATATTTTGATTTAGGCTTTTCGGAGTATGCGTAGTGTAGATTATGAATTAGACTACTTTGGATAAGTAGGTATTATGTCATAATTTATTAGTCGTGAAAGTTTTAGCATATTCTGATTTAGGCTTATTGGGTTATGCGTATGGATGGATTCGACATTGGGATTTTATGACATTTAACCAATAGGACGCAGAACTCTTAGGTTTTGCAAGCTTATGCGTATAACCATTAGGACAATTGATCTATTCGGATCAATAGTTATGCCAAACGTTGTTATGCCAATGGTTGTTATGCTAAGTAAAAATAGTCAAGACAAATTTATGCGTTCCAATATAGACCGATCGCCACATTGTTACAATTTACATTTTTTATCCCTAAATTACGCCATATTTTTAGTTGTATTTTTTGTTTATTTCAACTCTCAGATATCTCAATTGTATAAGATTGTTTACATACTGCATGCTGCTGTAAGAAATTTTCAGAATTAAGATTTTGCGCTACAATTCACCTAAATGTGTGATCCTTTAAAATCTATAATATTTAGGAACTGTGAACTAACCTAACCAAACCACATTTAATGCAAATAATGAGCGTTACTATTAAGTACTTTACCCACTTACTAACATAAATATCGCGGTTCAAATAAAATACAAATCATTTACATAAGACTTTTTTTTCACTGGTCGAAAGTCTAAATTTTATGTTTTAATACATTAATAGCTACACGTACTTATCATTTAGAAAATTATCTGCCTTATTTATCCATTATTTTTTTATTCGATATTTTTTTATCCATTAAGACATCGGAAATTTAAACAAGTCAGACATTCGACATTGCAATGGCACGTGTATTTTTATATAAACTTACAAGAGAGACAAAACTATTTCTTACACTCCATCTAAGTACTATCAATATTTAAATTATACGTACAGAAAGATAGAAATTTTCAATGTTTCGTATTACGATATTTTTAGATGTAAGTATATGATATAATTAAAATATATTTTTGACAATTCGACCTTCACCTGAATTTTGTGTCTCAGATTATTTTAAGATATAATTTTATAAAGTTTTACTACCGAAACAAATACAAATACTATCACTATTTTATTGCACACCTCAATGAAATTATTACAGGATATAAATAAATACAAAGTAGTGGGCTCACATTTTACAACTGTCCACTACTCTTTAACATTTGTCCGTTGTCCGAGACGTAGGTAGAACCGGTGATGCTCCTCGCCTTGTCACTAGCCAAAAAAGCAATCAGATCAGCAATTTCCTCTGGTTCCCCCACTCTTCCGAAAGCCGTTAATTTCCCTGCTTGCTCCCACATCATGTCACCAGCTCCAGCGGGCACCAGTCCAGAATTTTCTGCTATATCCGTCCTCACAGGCCCAGGGTTGACGCTGTTCACCCTCACCCCTGACGCTGCTAGGTCCAAAGCAGCGCAACGAGTGAAGTGATCCAAGCCGGCCTTTGACACACTATACGCCATGTAATTCTGCCCCATAACTATCATCGATGCTACACTTGACACGTTCACTATATTCCCCTTGGTTGCCACAAGGTGCGGCACAGCGAGGTTTGTCAGCTGAACGACAGAACGCAGATTTATATTCATAACTTCATCGTATATTTTCAATGTATTTGGGTCAGCAACGGAAGCAGTCTTGGCAATACCAGCGTTGTTCACTAGAACATCAAGCTTGCCAAAGTGGTCCACTGTTTTCTTGATAATAGTGCTGGCTTCTTTTTCGTTGGCAATGTCTGCCTTGATAACGAGAGGTTGTGCTCCATGTTTCTCGCATAGTTGCTTGACGTTGTTCAGTTTGGTTTCATTTCGAGCGACGACGGCGACGCGAGCGCCTTCCTTTGAAAATAGAACTGCGGTGGCCGCGCCAATGCCGGAGCTAGCGCCTGTTACTAACACTACTTTACCAGAGAAACTCATGACTGCGAATCTTGTCGTCAAATGATACACTAGATGGTAGTACTGATGGATTTATATTAAAAATTGTGCATAGTCATGGTCTCATGTCTATATGGTATGGTGTCATGTAGTTGCTAATTGGACATGACTCAGCATAAAATTCGTTAATATGAAGACGGATATTTATTTTTGGGCGACCTACTCTATGAATCACTAAACATAAACAGTAGATATAAGCTCAACACTTCCATTACATATTTTACCTTGAATTATCAAGATTGAATGTTTGGGTTACGTTACGTCATTGAGAGTAACGACCTTCAAGGCCATCCGTGGTTGTCATTTTATCGCCTATCGCGTAATGCGTCACTTTCGCACTTACATACTTGTTAGAACGTGACAGCTATGATGACAGGCGATAAAAACCCGACCATATTAGGCTAGCAGGGAGCCAAATTTTGGCGCCGATGGCGACGTATGACGTCATTCTTCTAGCGTGTGTAGCGTCAGACGTATGCGCCGGAGTGATTTATCATAATTAAATATACAGGGTGTAATCTAAAACGTGATATAGATAGATAATCAAACCTGAATCTTCAATCTTCTTCTTTTATTTTTTTACAAAGTTGCTCCCATAGTAAAAGTTGTTCAATATCATGAATAGATTCAGGTTTGATTATCTTGTATCACGTTTTAGATTACACCCTGTATGTGGCATTTTCAAGGGTACATCATTGTCGGTTGTTAATACAGTTTATTTCTAAATTAATTTATACGGCAGTAGCGCCTTATTGGACACCGACAATCATGTACAGTCGACGTCAAAAATATGTTTACACTTTTGAATCTTATTCCTTTGTGATAAGGTGCAAAAGTGTAAACATATCTTTGACGTCGACTGTACCATATAATTTAGTTTATCGATATTGACATCTGCCCAGTACTTATAGAGAACATAATTAACTGTTTTATACATAAGTTAAGAAGATATTCTTTAAGACAATATCGATGTTTTTTTTTTTCCTATACGTTTATTTATTAATATATGTACAAAGTTACATACTATGTATGTAATATTATATATATCGATGATTATGATTTATTTGTAAAATGTAAATAAATATAGCGTTCCGCATACTTCAACATCCAACGAAGTTTCATTTATGGTTTTTCATTTACTTGCGGAAATAATATATTTTTTGTTATAGTTATTAAAATAAAAAAAATTGGCCTCATCTTTGTCATTATTTTTAAATTTGCATTATAAATAATTTGTATAAATACCAAACAATTTACACACATTCATAAACATTGCAATAAAATAGAAATGAAATCATAACTTTATTAACGAAAACGGTAGATACTCTAAAACGATTATTTATTTATTTATTTACCGTATGGCTACACGTCACTGGATATAGATAGGCATTTGTTTACTCAGGTGGTAATAGTAGCGGGAAAGTAGACGGTGAAGAAAATCCAGTGAGTGCTGCGAGGTCCAGATGGGACAGTGCAGCTGCCAAGTTTGTTACTCTTTTAGCACCACCCAGGGATCACGTGTAGGGTTGTCTTAGGTATTTTCTATGAACGCAGAGTAACATTGATCAAACAATGAAGTCTAAATAATGAAATCTAAAACAATGAAGACTACGTTTACACTCAAACTCCCCTAATTTTAATCGAAGTGAAAGGTACCTGGGTGACTACTATCTTAGTATACAGATTAATAGTGAAACATTGACATGATCCCCAACGTTTCTTGAATATCAATGTCCACCTAAGACGCGTAATTCAAATGTCCGAGGGCTAGTCCCTATCAATCAATCTCCCGTAAGCTGGGGACCCTCTTCTAATGCGTGGCCAAATTCAATTTGAATAGTATTTATGAATTGTATGGTTCAGTCACCTGTAATCATAACTTGCACAACAACAATACAATGAAATGGGAATTCTGAAGTTAGTTCAATACTAGCTGTAAGTTTGTTAATGAAATTATAAGTTTAAAAGAAATAAAACTTCGACGAGCGTATTTGATATTGCGCGCCAGAAGGAATACGGACATCAGGATAGGAACAGCTGTCCGACTAGGTACATTTGTGTTGCACACAAATACAATAGACATTTTCTTTATTGCACACCTCAATAAAATAGAGCAGTACAGTACAAAGATAATATATTGCTTCATTCTGGAATTGACAGATGGATAAATTAGGGATGGATTATATAGCCATCGCAGTCGACGTAGGTTTTATACTATCTCCTCAAAATACCGATTCAGATACTGCAACTATCATCTGCAAAGATGCTATGGCCAATGATGATGCGTAGACCTAAATATACGCTTCGGCGCTTCGCACTCCTTTTTCACCTAATAGGCAATTAGGCAAAAGTCTATTTACTTCATGCAGGTAAAAAACTCATATTAGAGTGAAGTATAACGAGAAAACTCAGCAGCAGCTCAGTGGTTAAGAGTAACTACTGCTTCTAAACCGTAGCGGGTTTAAATCCTGGCTGCCAGGGGGAGTATTATTGTTCAAATACTGTGCGTAAGCAAGTGCCCTGATTTGGGACGAGTATATATATTTAGAAACCCTGTTATTTAAAGCTTCTACAGCGCTCCAAGTAGTGAAGTCGGAGAGGTTACAACACGGTATGTCCACATCACGGTACATAAATGTGTGGGTTATCAGTACGACTAAGCGCGCGAGTCTCATAAGAGTCATAAGACAGAGTAAACAAATTCACCCAAAAGGAATATAAATTACAAGTGATTCGCATGTACACAGAAAGGAGCCAAAGAAAACGGCACATTTAAGAGCGTAAATCACAGCATTTTTACATACCAAAGCGGAGGGTCATCACGAACACGTGAAAATAGAAAAAACCGTAACAAACGGCCCACATTAGAACAATCGCGGCCGGGAGATGTCTCCGGAACAAAAACCGATAAAAACGCGAAAAGGTTCCGATTCGGTAAAAAATAAGAATTAGACAAAGCGTTTGGGGCCTCTATACGTGTCCAGTTTTTTTACGAGCAGCCCTTTTGTCCTTCCGGGCCTCTTTTTTAAATAGATCAGCGAGGGTAAGTAAGGCCGGACATCCAACCTGAATTATTATTGTGGATTTTTCTGCTCGGCATTCATAAATATTTTCCCGAGACCCCCGCCCAGGATTTACTCGAATCGGCGTAGAATTATAAATTCGTTTAATAAAATATGATACGATAAAGCCGCTTTTTTACTCGAGCGGACCTCTATTATATTTTGTTTAATTTATATATGAATAATTTAATTTAAAAAGGAAATCTCGGGGCTAATGAAATTTTTGTTTTCGAGATAATGAATTGAAAACACGTCGGTGGACGGTGTCGTCGCGCTGTTATTCTTTTCTCGGCCGCTCATTCGGATTCATCCTCCGTATTTAAAAACCCAAAATAAAATAAAATATATAAATGTATTAATTATGACGGTGAATTTACGCGCGGTACTATCGCGGATGCTGCACACGTTTTTGTAAGGGAATTTTTATCACGCATGTAAAAAATTAATTATGAATCTTACTGTGCGGCGAGCGATATAATTCGCGTGTTTTTACAGTTTTTTTTGTGGGTTTGCGGGTGCAAGTGAAGGTAAAAAGTATAAAACGCGGGCGGTTTGAGATATCGGTCCGCAAAAAGGCCAACGACGCCTTTAATCAACACGCAAACGACCCGGCGCGCGATCAAACGGGCCCGTATTAAAAATAAAAACCGCCACACAAATATAAAACGGAGAACATCGATCCAGACTGCCACGACCACGGGGGATTAAAATCGTAACGAACGCACAAAAATATTCAAATACAATACTAACAAATTGATACAAACACTCATTAGGGCCGAATCGCGGAAGGCTCCCCCGGCGGGCGGGGCGGCCCCGAGCCGATCTCACCGACATTACAATCCACATCCAACGTACAAATATTATCTAAAATTCCTTCTCATTTATAATCCTTTTGTGTCCTCAGCGCGGTCCTCCGTCAAATCCCCTTCCCCCACCGGGCGGTGGGGTATTTTTATATTTTTAATCGCGTCGGGCATTATCCAAATGGACATTGGCGGTCGTGCCGACTGTCGCTGCCGCCGAGATGATAAATTCTCCTTTCGTTCGACACCCGCACCCTGTTTTGTTTCGTCCCTTCTCTAATGTGGCTCCTTTATTTCTACTATTGGCATCGAAGTGGAAAAAAATGTACGCTCCGTCATTAATTATAGGCGATTTGTCTGCGGCTGACTCGCGAGCATTCTTCTTCTTTCCGGTGTTCGACGATTAAAAATGGCTTGCCATCTGTGCCCTTCTTCGGTTGGGTTTTTTCCTCAAATGAGAATTGATTGTGGCAATCCGGGCGATCGTTTGATGCAGATTCGAAGCGCGGCGTCCGCTTTTCTTGTTCCTTGATCGATGTTCGCTACATTGTCGCTTCTAATTACCTTCCGTTTTTAATAAAGTTTTTAATAATGGCCGACGGGAATGACGTAGCGATGAATAATGGTTGATACTGTGAGCCAGAAAGACAGCAAATTCTTGTGAACTAAGAATTATTTGGCGTGCAGGTGGCGCGTAAAATGAAGATATTTACGAAGAGGGAAAATAAAGTAGGAGGCGAGGGTAATGACGCCATCGATATCGCATAAGCGGGGAAAAATCGGCGACAAATCATCCCTAATTTCCCTTCCGAGCGATACAATAACACCGATCCCCTTTTAAAATTGCCGAACAAGAAGAACAATATCTTCCGTAACATAAAATTCGAAAAAGTTTAATGGAACCCAAATCCTGACCAATAAAACATGAAAAACCGCAATATATTGTGGAAGAATCCGAACCGTCCATCGTATTAGTGCGGCCGCGAGAGATGTGGTGGTCGCTACTTTGCATATAGAAAAGCAATTCGTTTTTTCGCGTGTTCACGAAAAATAGAAGAAGACTGTTGAGCGGAGCTTCTCGGTTATGTGTGGTTCCGTAATGGATAACATGCATGTAGAACTTCTTGGATAAATAGTTGAGAACTCTTTGAATTGGGTAAATAATAAAATCAAATTTGTTTATTCGGTCAAGCAGCAGTTTTAGTTATGTTTCTGGACTCGATTTTTATAGGATTGCATATGGTGAGCAATTGGTCAGAAATATAATTAAGACAAGCCAAGGTAACTATATTTTAAATATTTGTAACTTAAGAACTGTAACTAACGATTCAGTAAACTGTTGGGTTTAAATTCATCTCTTGCTGTTTAATGATTTAATTTAGTAATGTATAGGTAAACATGCCTTGTTGTTTATTTTACTTTAAAATCATATATATTGATTGATACAGGTATTTTTTACTTAATAGCAAGTTTCCACCTTTTTCATTTCTGTTGTCTCAAACGCTTTCATTTATTGTCTAAGAGTTATTAACTGTTTTAGAACTACTATAATCGTCTTAGTACCTATGCTGCAATCCATGGATAGTTTCTTATTAATTATTCCATCTTAGCCTCACCCAATTGAAATGCTTCCTTTGCATAAAAATCAACTGACCAGATTAGAACCCGTAACCCAGCAGCACCCTAAAAACGGAAAAGTGCAGTGGATCGCGGGAAAGAATTAATGGTGCGAAACTTCGGTCCGCCCGAAGCGCGATTCAAATTTATGTATGTCCACGTCCAAGCTTTAAAAAAAAGCGATTGTGGTTTTTTTGCTAGTTATGTGGACAAGTTCTTTGGACTTTAAGTACGTTTGAAGCGTTTTGTAACTGTTGCTTTTCGTTTGGTGGATTTGGGTTTTCGTTTGGATGTAACATTTTTTTTTAATACCACGACGCTGACAAACAAGCATATGTCCCGCCTGATGGCCTACCTATCTACTAAGCCTATGGACGCCTGGAACTCCAAAGATGTCACAGCACATCTGAGAACTCCTAAGTAGTTCCGATAGGAAGTAAAAGCAGATACTGTCCTACCTTAAATTTGGCGAATTGAGCTTTAGCATTTAAAAATTCATATATCTACACGGGAAAAGTCGATCGGTGCTGTTGGGACCCGGGTAGCCTAGAGGTTAGGGCAGCTGCCACGAATGCAGAAGACGCTGGTTCGATTCCAGCCCTAATAGGCACCGGGTGGCCTTGGGCAATTTTTTCCTAAACATATTACTATTTCTATTTAAATTCATAAGTATAGGTCAAATTGCCAAGGGCCCGCTTCACTGAAAAAGATGGCAAGAGATAATGAATATGGACTACATATTTTTTACGTGCGAAAAGCAGCAAATTGATGATGTAAAACAGTATTCGCATTATAAAACACCCAGCATGTAAATTTACCTGTAATTTGACTAAAGTTTCTGAAATTATCAAGTACTTTTTATTTTTATTAAAAGGCTAAAAAACAAACGAAGCACGTGTCCACCTGTACGCACCATCTAAACTATCTAACCAATCGTAAACCTTATCGCAACGGCATAAGGTCCACCTACGAGCAGTGCAGTGTTAGTACAATGCCGACGTCAACCCGTCATGCTTTGCTAGCAGAGGCGGCATATTTCGCAGGTGTATGGTATGTTTGCGAATAGGTGTCGATTGCGGACGACGTATTGGACAGATTGTCACGAAAAGTCTTGATACTTTTTTATCCTCTTTTTTTACAATTACAAATGACAGTAGTCATTCATTGAAGGGATACTTAAAATGGACGTTTATGTTAGAAAATATGTAGCAGATCGAGCATAACTACAACTCAGTATAGTCCATAGTAGGTACTCGTGTATGGCCTGCTAAATAGATGTTCTATAATATATCTCTAGCAAATCCCTGCACGAAATTATTAATTAGATAGTAAACGACGAAAAAAAAAATTGTAACGGGTTACTCACGTCACTTTCACGAGCTTTATTTCGCGACGGCAGCGCGCCGCGTTTTCTAAATATGTTAGAGTTTTCTATCCCGTCCTGACATTTTCGTGACTGTGGCCTAGTGTGTGCACTAAACTATTTGTGTTAACTGTAAACCACTAGTACTATTCACTGATTTAGACTTTCGCGGTTTTTACTCATAATTATTTGTAATAAACGCTCGCGCGGCTAGAAGATGTTGATGTCAACTGGAGCCAGTCTTTCTTCGCGACCACGGGGACAATGTCGTCCTCGAAACGTCGAAACTAATTTAAAAATTATATACGCGGTTAAGTCCCGTTTATTACAAATAATTACTAGTACTATTGTAAACTAATAGCAAGTGCATCGCGAATGTCAACACCCTTCCATCCCGTCCTGACATTATTGTGGCTGCGGACTAGTGTGTGCACTAAACTAGCAAGTGCACCGCAAGTATCAACACCCTTCGGTCCCCGGCTGACATTATCGTGTGGGCACACGATCACCGCACCGCATTTTTACCGCGCCGCGTTTTTACCGCCTTCCTTTTTCCGCCACGGTCGAAACTGTTTAATGATTTGAAAAACGTGTTCTATCAGGCTTTACGCGGAAACAACCGAAAAAAAGCCGACAACAAAGGGTTCACGGCAAATATAGACTGATTCTCCGGCATTTGCGGGTTAAGAATTGAAATTCTGTTCGATTTTGGACTTTAAAGTTAGAGAGATTAGGTTTTGGGTTAGATTTTAATAGTACATATTGGTTTTTGCGGGCAGATCTCATCGGCAATTTATTATATTTTGTCCGTTTTGAATTTACGATTATTTGCAAAGGACAATGGGTGGGCGCGATGGTTCTAACGCCAATAAACGTGTGATGAATGCTTCTGACGGTGACAATTATCGGCCATGTCAACTCTCAGACACGTTATGCTAGCTAATCATTATTGAATCTGATACAATCTGTATAGTCTGTCCGGAAAGAATATAGTGTCGTATAATGTATGAGCTCCAATATACGACACTTTTCATTCTAACACGGTCAAGCAGATTACGTTCTAACTTCAAAAATCAAAACTTGATATCATATTGGTTTGATTATTACACAATCGCGCGCTTCAATCATCTTTCGTTTGTTACTAGTCCCGATTTAAGCGTATCACAGCTTAATTTCAAACTGTTTTTTTTTCAATAAAAAAAAATTAAAAGCAAGAGTTTTTAATTTAGTGCAAGCAAGATGCACTTAAGTAAGTCGTTTGCGAAAGCAAGCGAGACGTTTGTACCATAAATACCCATAATGTCTTATTAGTTATTAATTTAGCTTAATATTTGTACTGTAGTGTATTAATTTATGTAAATAAATGTATATTTTGATGTCTTATTGGATATCAAGTTTTATTTTATTTTGCCGTAGTATTTTTATGATAATTTATTTAAATCTAATAAGTGCCAATTTACAATACTTAGATTTAGTAACACGATGATGCCCAGCAATAATGCATACTATTACATATCCAAAATCGACTGTGAGTATAAATAACGCAACTTTTTTATATTAAGGTTAATCGTAAATCCGTAATCCCTTGATATTTCGACTCCTGCTCACGTTCACAACATAAAAACCAACATTTCACCCAAAATTAAAACAGCAAAAAGACCAATGGCTATTAAAAATATCCGTAAAATTTATATATTTGCGTACCCGATGAAATATAACGAACGAGGGTCACCCGATCGCCTCCGTTGTTTTAATTAAACAAACCGAATATAATATACGCGGGTATAATGTATAACTTTACATGTAGGTAGATCTACGGGCTACCACGAGAACTCGATGGGTATGGCTGTTGGTAATGGGGCCCACCATTATCAGTCGGCCTGACGATATTGGCCTGTCAGTGTTCGGAGCTGTCAAATTTTTGTTATAACTGACAGGCCGATATCGTCAGGCGGACTGATAGTCGGTTGGCCCCTTAAGGAAATGGATTGTTTAAAATACTCGATTCAATTTAACACGATAGAAAAGTTTTAGTACTAAGTTGTCACTTTCGTTGACGACGTCTACCATATTATTTTAGTATAGATTCATTTCGCTATGCTACGCGCGTGGCGCTACACCGTATCCGATAACATGGATTTCCCGCTATGTAGCGAAAATGCTTCGTAGAGGTGTGACGACAACGTGGGCCGTATTCTAACTTTAAAACATATTAAAAACGACCCAACTTCAATACAACTCCAATGCATTACAAAGCTATACAGTCACCATCAAATATATCGGAGCGGCCAGGGTACTCAAAAATATCTGAACATGCACTTTATCGCCTTGACAATAGAGGCGTTGTTCAGATATTTGTGACCACCTTGGCCGCTCCGATATATTTGATGGCGACTGTACAGCTAGCGCCTAAACGTCTGAATCAGAAATATTAGAATTATCTTGAAAATTATTCTGTGCACGGTAAAAAAAGCTTCCGGGATATTCTCAATCTAAGACATTATTATATTATGTTGAAAATATTTCCTCGTGACAAGCATTTATTTCCTTTAACGAAAATAAATCCAAGTTTTAAATATAACGAAGCGAATATATTCTTACAGATTTTCTAGTTTTCTTTTACCTAAGATAATACTTGTTTGATTAAAGTACAATCTCTCTTATTTACTCAATATACTCTTGAAACAATACATTTTTGTATTTCTATTTTAAGACAACGTGGTTTTATTAAGCGAAGAATCATATTTTTGGTAAAGGAAATAAATACTTGTCACGAGGAAATATTTTCAAGAAAATTTTAATGTCTTGGATTGAGAATATCCCGGAAGCTTTTTTTTCCGTGTGGAAACTTACTAGGATGTGCTACGGTGTAGCACGACTGCTACGGTTGCCGTCAAAGTGCGCCTGCGACGTTTGCGTAGAACTTTGTACATATTTTCTACCTAGTTTTAACCTTAAAGTGGCAATTTTAATTGAGTGAAGTTTGACAGCACTTCATATGACTTTTTAAACCACTTTAAACGGCAGAAGCCGTCAGATTACTTTAATAATAAATAATAAAGTAGTGGGATTTACTAAAGCCCTTTCACAGCGGAGTTCCACAATATTTCAAGAATATATTTTTATATTTTCTAAAATAAAGTTCTACCTTCAAAGGTTTACGATTGTTCGTCTGTTAGTCTCTATGTAACGTGAATGTTTTATGTATTTAGATCAAAAATAATTGTACTTTTATTTTAATATTAGGTTGAAGGTATCTAAAGGATGTAAAATTATCTTTTTTTTCAACACTATTTTGGTTCAAAAATGTTCTATTCAGACACGAACAGTACTCACTTAAACTTCAACATCCACACGTGGTAACGCACCCATTAAAAAATAGGGGAAGCATGAATAGAAAAATAGGATTACACATTTATTCTATTTGCCAGTGACGTTTAGTATGCACGCGGGCCCCCGGGGGCCCTAGGCCCCGCGCAAGATCATTGGCCTCGCGAGTCGATATGGAAAGCATTGTTTTATGAAAAATGACATATAAAAAAGCATATCTCATATAAAGTTTATGGTCATTTATTTAAAAAAGCATCGGTAGCCTCAGTTAATAAATAAATTTTCACATCGACATCAGGTATATCGGAGCGGCCAAGGTGGTCACAAATATCTGAACAACGCCTCTATTATCAAGGCGATAAAGTGCATGTTCAGATATTTTTAATGGCGACTGTACAAGCTTTCAAAGTCGACTGTACTTTTCCTGCAAAAAATATCGACTGCTCAACGACACGGTCCTAACAAACTCCAACACAATGAGCCATACGGAAAAAAGGGAGAAAAGTATGCCCAACAGTGGGCATTTATACGCTGAGGAAGATATTCGTGTCAGACAATCAGAACACTCAAAACCGGTCACCTGGCAGGGAGGGACATTTCTATACGAAGTCGAAGTGACCCATTTTCATTAATACTTGAGTATCCGTTTTCAGTAGCCGTGGGGTGCCCGGCCTTAGAATTGTCCCCCACCATATCGTCCCGTGGTTGCTGTAGGAGTCTGCTAAGGGAATATACCGGGAGATGGGCAGCAGCATCTTCCGAAAGCCTAAACAACAATAAACAAAAAAAACTGCGCGCGCCAACCCGCCTGCCAAGCGTGGCGCGTATGGCAAACCCCCCCTTTTTAAAGGGGAGGCCTATGTTCCGCAGTGGAAGTCTTATGGCTGAGATGATGATGATCTATAGTCACTGTACCAGCACGGATAATAGGTATAGCACTACAATTCATCCATACCCTTACTCTATGCAAATCTATCTAATATCTATGCACTCTATTTCCCGTTGGTTTTATTTAACGATTGTCCAGTTGTACTAAAAGGGTTAAAATATTAGAATATATGCATATTTTAATAAGTACGATGACCTCTACAACCCTTCAAAAGCGCAATCATATTTAAGGGTCACTAATTCATTGTTGTATTAAATAAAGATAGTCAAAGACGTCAAAGGAATGTTATGTTCGAATATTATGATATTTTAGAATTAAGTGCAAATGAAGTTCTGAATAGAGGATTAATTGAAAACTCAAATTACTATAAATAAATATGAGATAAATCTAATGACACAATATTTACCAATAATCTAATATAGTTATAGATTTGTATATAGATTAACTTCGACTCCTTTGAGTATCTGAACTCAAAAATAAACATCACTAATCGACTTAAAATATGATTACATGTTAAAATTTAATGGATTATTACAGGAATTATAAGTAATGCATTGCTAAAGTTACTGTCAAACCCCATTCTCATTTCAGTTGAGTACAATAAGTATCGTAAGAATCGTTTTGGTAGTGGCGGTAGGACAAGTTTTTCTTGGGCTACCCGGTGCTGATTTGGCTTAAAATTTCTTCATGAGCTGTAGGAAAACTGCTCAGGCGCCTGAAACTTAGGCAAGCCGACGGGAATCGTGTTCTATGGACGCGCGGCCACTGCGTCATACCTACATCACCTACATGATTGCAGAATGTTCTCTCCATAGAACACTTAAAAATTGGACACCTCGGCCCACTTCCATTTACATATGATGGGATGTTTACAAAAACAACATAACTGACTACACTGGTTGACACCTGAAATGATTAACAATGTTCTTAAAAAAGTGTCAACCGCTCTAAGCAGTTATGTTGTTTTTGTAAACATCCCTTCATATATAAAATCTTAGTTATATATTATTTTCGTCAATCAAATACATACAAATCCAAAACAAAGACATTATTAACAAAAAATAATATAAATACAAGCGAAATACGCGTACGGCGAATATAAATAAAATTGGGGCCCATAAAATAAAATGGTTTCAATAAATTGTGAATGGAATCGGCTCCTGAGTTTGACTGCGCGACTCCTGTTGGGAACAACAAACAAAAACCCCGCGACTTTATCAACAATGATGTAGAACTGATAGAAGAGATCACTCAAAGTTTGATTTAGGAGTAGATTATTATAATTTTACAAGCTGTTATATTGTAGAATGTTTTTTTAAAGATGTCATCATTGTAGGTAGAAATTCTCGTAAATTTCCAGCATCTTAAAAAATTACTACCTTACATACATAACTCACAAGTTTTGTTAATTTATTACGTCAAATTCCAGCTTATAAAACCAGCTTCCAATTTTTTTTATGCAGAATAGGCAGGCGTTTGACCACGATCTCACCTGATGGTAAGTGATGATGCGGTCTACGGTGGGGCACGCTTACCTATGAGATACCTATTTACTCGCGCTTTGAAGAGATCCAAATCGTACTCATGTGGAAACACAGACTCGGGCAGAGAATTCCACTCCTTGGCAGTTCGCATAAGGAATGTTGAAGCGAAACGCTTCGTGCGATGTCCGAGTGAGCTGAAATTTGACATAAATTAGATGATATTGCAATGCATTGTTATGGTGCTATCAAGGTAACTTAGTAATACTTTTGAGAACAAACGTTAATTAAAGACAGGAACATAATTATATTTAAAATCGAAAACAGAGTTGCCGCCAAAAACTATTTTTCCAAATTACCAAAGTGTCGTCTGCTAAGTGCTTTTAAATATATCATCATCATCATCATCATCATCTCAGCCATAAGACGTCCACTGCTGAACATAGGCCTCCCCTTTGGACCTCCATAAGTATCGGTCGGAAGCGACTTGCATCCAGTATCTTCCGGCGACCTTTATAAGGTCGTCTGTCCATCTTGTGAGTGGACGTCGTGGGCGTGTGGAATAAATGTATATACACATTTTTTTAAATAAAGGAAATCAGAGCAATACCTCTAATTTGCCGCACGAATCAGTGCAGTACTTTTCAATATCTCTTTTCTAACTATACAGTCACCGGCAAAAGTATCTTCCTACCCAATGGCCGCAAAATATGTGACACGCTCTTATGGTTCTACAAATAAGAGCGTGTTACATATTTTTGCGTCCTTCGTGTAGGAAGATACTATTGCCGTTGACGATACCCAATACGTGTGCGTGTTAGACAACCACTTCCAGCACCACAGCATCCGTAGTTTAATAATTAACGCGCCTCGTCCCAGTTTTTTCCGTTTAAATCGTCAGTGGTGATCAATATTGTAACGATACGGTTAGGCCGCGCCAATTGAATTAGTTATGTGCCGTGATTGGCCCGCCGTGTGATTGCGAGTGCGATTGCCCGGGTGTTGATTGCGGCGGAATAAATGATTGCGCGGTCGATGGTGTATTAGGTGTTGATTTGGGTTTTAAATTGGAGTGGAGTAATTAGCGGGAGTTTTTTTTGGAATGGAGCAGGTAACCAACCAAAAAGGTAAATAAGAACGTAATAAATGGAGGAACTGTGAAGAATGTTACCAAATTTGATGCCAACATTGCCAACCGAATAATCTACAAATGTCTTCCTATTTGACCTAAGCTTAATTAGTGCAATAATTCCGGCATTCAAAATGGATGTTGCAGAATGCACAACAAATATTAATCAACCAATTACGTGCCACGTGGCCGCTTTGTAAGTTGTACTTCAAAGTTAGAAATAAGCCGAAGAAAGGGTGCAATAATGGACATTGGATGGACATTTATATGTGCGTTGTAAAGTGCTTAAAACAAAGGAAAAAAAAAATTAATTTTCATTCATTTTTAATAAGACATGATGATTAGTCAGTCGTCGATACTTTGGAAAAATGTCGTAATCATGAATACTATAAGGACCGTAAATTTTGCTACGTTATGTTCATTTCAACCTGATTTTTCTCAAAAGGTTGGCGATATAGACTCGCTAAAATATTCTTAGATAATCAAAGCCTTCATATGTGATGGCGAGGCAACGGTTCTGTCAATCACACATGTCACTTGAGCTGGTAGAGCTGTAATAACAGTGGATCCTTATGATAACTACTCAGGAGTAACAAGTGTTCATAGACTACATAGTTCATAGACTATTCAATTTATCATTAGACACCTAATTTAGCTATGGAGAGGGCTATGCTCGGAGTTTCTCTACGTGACCGAATCAGAAATAAGGAGATCCGTAGACGAACTAAAGTTACTGACATAGCCCACAGGATTAGCAAGCTGAAGTGGCAATGGGCAGGCCACATTGCACGCACAGCAGATGGCCGATGGGGTCGAAAAGTGCTCGAGTGGAGACCACGGACTAGCAAGCGCAGCGTAGGACGTCCACCCACAAGATGGACAGACGACCTTATTATAAAGGTCGCCGGAAGACGCTGGATGCAAGTCGCTTCCGACCGATACTTATGGAGGTCCAAAGGGGAGGCCTATGTTCAGCAGTGGACGTCTTATGGCTGAGATGATGATGATGACCTAATTTAGTACAAAAACAAACAATGGATTCTTACAAACTCTTATTCCCATAAATATTTCTTAGAGTGCGCGTGTGTGAGATACGCTGTCAATCCGCAACGTACATTTATCTAAATGGCCCCGGCGCCTGCAAATGAAACACATCGCTCTTGCTTAGCAGGGAGAACGGGGACTGTTGCCTATTAGACAACTGTCAACCAGTCTGCTTACTGAAGTTTTCAATTGGATTGACGTTTAAATGTGAAAATTGTTACTAAGTTTTTTTAATATTAAATGTTACCTAAGTTCCAATACGTGTTTTGCAAAGATACCTGTAGAAATTCTAGCGGTAACCGCATATCGTAACGTACACATTTTAGAGTGTCCGGAAAGAAAAGTGTCGTAGAATGTATGAGCTCCCATATAAACCACGACACCTTTCTTTCCGGACACACTCTAAGAGTATTTAGGCTGCGGTGTATGGCTTGTAATCCGGATATTTCGAATAGTAATTTGTAAAGAATTATCTAGATAGTAGCCATTTTATCCGGATAATATCCGGATAAGTCCTGCCCTACTGCGGTAATCATCTACTACTACGGTCGGATTCTTGAAGCAAATCTACTAATTGACAATATCGGAAAAATATTTTCCTCATCTCTCTAATAAACTGGAACGACACGTTTCAGTCGTAATGTCATAAGACTAAATTAAACTGCACCAGATATCTGAAAAATGACTACTAAAAATGCAAAACGTAGTTATAAGTTTAAAGAAAACATCTCCAATCGTCTGGAAAAGTAAATTTGTTAGTAGCAGTAGGAGAAACAAAACTTCCTACCCTCTAGATTATTTATTTTTATACAATGGTAAGGTATACAAATAAAACTAAATACTTATAAAATAAAACTATTAAAACTAAATCTTAATTTAAAAAAATTTAAACCCTCTAGATAGTGCTAAGAAAAAGGCAACGTTATTTCTCTACCCATATGAAACTTCCTGACCAAATAGTTGATTTTACGTAACTATCACGTAAAACTACCACAATTAACGTCCAAACTACATCCTCATCTGTCGATCCGACAAGACATTTTTCCCGACCGTCCGGCGCGCTCCGTAAATTAAAACCTGCATAATTAACGCCCCACCACTGCCCCCCCAGATGTATTAGTTTTAAACCTGCACGATTCGGGGAGTCTGAGTTGACGTTAGGAATTGTAATTACTGGGTTTTGATAGCATTTTGCGTTATTGGGATTAATTTGGAGTTTTGAGGGGTGGATTGTGAAAAGGATTATGATGGTGGGTTGTGTCTATGAGTGGCTGAACTTGAATGAGAATTACATCTTATTTTAAATAAGTATTCCTTGATTAGGATCTACTAACCCTTACGAATAAATAAATGATACTCGTAGTTATGGAGTGAGATCATCCCAGTTCAAATCATGCAGAACCTTGGATTTGTAAGTAAGTCTGGTGGAATGAATGCTTCTTTATTAAATAAGCCTAACAACTAAGCGCGTCACCAAAATGACAATTGTTTGCGAAAACGATAATCGAAAATGTATTGGACCTACAGATGCGAGCGAAGTGCCACGTGATTAGTTTCATAAGTGTATGTAACTGACAGTGCTAATTATTTGTCTTGTCTTTTTTGATTTCTTGCTTTGTTTAATGTGTATTTGTGACGTTAAATAAATGTATTTTTCTCAAACATGCAATGAAATGTCTTCGTTATGTGCGTCATAATACGCTTCAAAGTGTCACGTTTAGGGCGGATCAACTCCAGAGAACAAGTAACGATTTTCATATAAAATTGACGGCCGGAAGCCGGGAAATAATTTTTTTTAAATTTCCATTCCACATATGTTTGTGGCACAGGATATGGCATTCAGCCATTTAAGGTTATAGGCGATATTTACTTTTTGGTTCATTTGACATTCTGCCACTACTTATGCATATTAAAAAAAAAAACATCATAATAATTAGTTTTCTTTGTTTTTTTTGGAAATAATTTTTTTTGATTTTTTTTTTGAATTTTTTTTTGTTTTTTTTTGAAATATTTTTTTTTTAATTTTTTTGTTTTTTTTTCCTTTTTTTTAATTTTTTTTTGTTTTTTTTTTTAAATTTTTGTATATTTATTTCATTGCATGTTTGAGAAAAGCACTATACATACCTCGGCGTGAAAAGGGGTTGCCAGCCTCGTAACTATCCGGCTCTATATAACTCAGCCGGCCACCCCCTACTACCCAGCCTCTGTAGTAATGTACTATTCTTTCTTTCTTTCTAATTCAGCACTGTCACTTGGCTCTACATCTAGTTATCTAAAATAATATATTTAAATTGCGATTATTTAGTATAAGTACTAGAACTTGGGCATGGATAATTCATTGCATGCGCAGGTGATAAACATTCAAACAGTAACGTGTATTAGCCATTACTTTAATAACGAATTCTAACCGAACTCACTCTTATTTCTAGGGATCCTTAGGATGAAAAACAAAAACCACAAAAGTGTGAGTGTTACTGACATCAGTACCTGCAAATCTTACGGCAGCTGATTATTTAATAGACTTTTCATTAGTCATCATAAATAATGTAGCTTTTTATATTTTGTCGTTTAAGCCAACTTGTCTATTGCAAAGTCTATGCACTTGCAGAGCGGGGTCTTACTGTTACGACGTATATTTGTATAAGTATTACGATTTTTCCAGAATGTCAAAACGCTTTTAAATCAGCTTCGTATTTATTTTAAGGCGAAACGAGTTCACAGGCAAAGGGATCACACTTAGTCTAAATTATTAATATTATGTAGACGACAAGTTTGTTTCTATAAGTCATATGGCAAAGAAATGGTCACAAGAATAGCGACTCAGACGAGAATTATTTTCTCAAATGAAGGTAGAATCGTTGCACTTTGTAAGTGCAATACAAAATACGCTTATACCTACTGCCATTTTCCGCCTGGAATGCACATCAAACAAAGGAAAAATGAAGAACGATCAGATAAAGCCGTCACTGTTATTGCAAAATGATATTTTCCCATCAAAATTCCATCCATTTGCAAATTATCATTTTTTTGCCCGTCAGCGTATCGGCGGAACCAACACGAAACATTGGCACGCAACAAAACGGCATCCCATTCGATTCCGTCGAAAAAAAAAGACAATCCAAATACGTACACGCGATTGCCATCTAAATAATTCAACCCCGTATCCTGTACTTGCGTTCCTCCCAACTTAGATTTACCGTCGATAAAACGTATTGCTTCATCCAATCGCTCTACTGCCCCGTTATGTTACGGGTGAGGTTGTAGCATTTCGCTGTTTTAGGAGCGGTAAAGTTATCGTGGCGTTTACATGTGGAGTTTTTACAAGCTCTTACGCGAAATGTCGATCCGAATTTGCCCCCTATACTGATGATATGGGAAAAACAATGAAAGCCGATCGTAAAGCAAGACGTAAGGCGTCAATCACTCTGTTTTTTCGGCTTTTCGCGGATTGCGTTTCGAATGAGTATGGAAATTTGTTCATCTTTCGGTAATTTTCGCGTTTGGGATAGGGATTTGGCAGTTGAATGACAGCGTAATAACCCCTGTTTTGGTTGTTTACTGATCAGCCGGAATTTGAATACGGGTTTCGGATGTATTTTTGCATTTTGCTATTAACCTTAGGAGTTAATATAACTTACCGTAACATTTTTGTTACATTTAATAATTGTGAATGAGATCAATGATGTTCAGATATTCTGACACAGTACAATGATTGTATGCCGAGTTGCAGAGTACACTCGTATATTTTCAAGCCTGCGGTAAATCCACACTCTGGTGAAGTTTTGTGCGACTGTATCGCAACTGTTGGTCAAATCCTGTTTCGTGCTAGAATGTATTTTATACAGTTTACATGTAGTTGAACTGTGATCGAAAGTTTCTATACTGGCTATAACCTTAATTATCACGACGATCACAGTCAATATCGAGCACACAAGTGAATGAGGAGGATAAGCCAGCCAATGAACTTATTCTTCTTTATGCTTCACCAGATCATTAAAATTACTACGATTATTTTGTTACTGTTACTTTGAACTGAAAATTCGCAAAACCGGAAAAAAGTAAGAATAAAACTTAGACAATGTTCAGCTTTGTTTTCGGGGATAGGAGTCTAGATACTCAGGAAAAATAACCGTTAGATCAGTTATTAGCTTTGCAAATTGACATACCCAGAAAGATACTGAAGCAAGCTTCCTCCCTAATTTAAAAATGCCCCATCAAATTATTTATGCGTTTTCAACGTTACACATCTCTACTTACGAATGCATTGCTAAAGAATAAAATGGAATACAGACCAAAGGGACGAACCAGCCAAAGGTGCTTATTCATTAGCCAATTTAGAATTTCCAAGCAGATGTGTACGGCAGACTTAATCAATTTCTGTTCGCAGCCGCGTTAAAGGTGACATTAACATATTTTTGCGATGGCCGTGTTGTTTCAAAGGGTCTGGTTTCAAAAATACGACGCAGCACACACTCTCATTAACTTTGTAACACATAAGGAGCGGAGCTGAATACTAATTGAGATGGTAGAGATGGGTGCGCAGAGGGGCCATGTCTCTGAATGTCCAGAAACTGAACCTTATCTGTCATCTTCTAAGTCGTTGTACTCTTTGCAGAGCGTCGTGGTCAATCCAGTACGTCATTGATGTTCAGAGACATTCTTGGCTCAAGAAACTGAACCCTATCTGTCATCTTCTAAGTCGTTGTCTTTGCAGAGTGTCGTGGTCAATCCAGTACGTCATTGATGTTCAGGGACATTCTTGGCTCAAGAAACTGAACCCTATCTGTCATCTTCTAAGTCTTTGTACTCTTTGCAGAGCGTCGTGGTCAATCCAGTACGTCATTGATGTTCAGAGACATTCTTGACTCAAGAAACTGAACCCTATCTGTCATCTTCTAAGTCGTTGTACTCTTTGCAGAGCGTCGTGGTCAATCCAGTACGGCATTGATGTTCAGAGACATTCTTTACTCAAGAAACTGAACCCTATCTGTCATCTTCTAAGTCGTTGTACTCTTTGCAGAGTGTCGTGGTCAATCCAGTACGGCATTGATGTTCAGAGACATTCTTGGCTCAAGAAACTGAACCCTATCTGTCATCTTCTAAGTCGTTGTACTCTTTGCAGAGCATCGTGGTCAATCCAGTACGTCATTGATGTTCAGAGACATTCTTGACTCAAGAAACTGTAACCTATCTGTCTTTTTCTAAGTCGTTTTACTCTTTGCAGAGTGTCGTGGTCAATCCAGTACGTCATTGATGTTCAGAGACATTCTTGGCTCAAGAAACTGAACCCTATCTGTCTTCTTCTAAGTCGTTGTACTCTTTGCAGAGCGTCGTGGTCAATCCAGTACGTCATTGACGTTCAGAGACATTCTTGGCTCAAGAAACTGAATCCTATCTGTCTTCTTCTAAGTCGGTGTACTCTGCAGAGTGTCGTGGACAATTCAGTTTGATCAGGTACTTATGTTGCCCGTTGAACACTTGACATTCAGGCCAGTTGGAGGCAGGGTGACTAGATGTCAGGAATTTTAGTCATATGTCAGTAATGCGGCCGGAAAAGGGAATTGTCAGGAACTTTCGACAAATAGACGAAACAATAAAATTGTATACTTACACTGTAAACTTTAATTTTCATCACAAAAACCAAAAAAAAGAAATCAGTTTTCTTACGTGATTAGTTTTACGAGCTTGGTCTTTCATTTAAAAAAATAAACACTCACATTAAACTTTGGTTTAAAATTGAGAACCGCTTTCACATGAATACAAAACGTTAAGTACCTATAGTGTCAGGAATTTTGGCAGAAAGTCAGAAATTTTTCTCCTACTTTTTCTTACTCGAAATACGATAGCAATTATGCCCTTAAACGGATAACCAGCATTTTTGTTACACCCTGTATGCACTGCAGGTTCAACGCCAACGCGACTAATTTGTTTTTAACCGACTTCAAAAAAGGAGGAGGTTCTCAATTCGACTGAATTTTTTTTGTATTACCGTAGTTAGCATGGAATCTTTATCAAACCATTACCTGTTAACCCTTGTCGCGTCTACCGACCTCGCTCTTGGGCGGCGGCCGCGTGGGGAGCGCAGGGGGCCGCGATGGTGTTAATTATACGATTTTCTTTGATAATAAGTTAATAAATATTGGATAAGGCTCACCCTCGGCTGGCCCTTTAATGAACCCGCTCTAGGTGTTCGGTTGCTCTGTAGTGGCGACATGGTTGAGGGGTCATATGATATAGGCATAGAGTAACTTATATAGTAGAGCAGCACAGCCTAAGAACTTTTTGAAGCTCAAGTCACTTGCGCCCTCTGTTCGAAAGCCCCCTAAAGATACCGAAAATGTGAGAGGTAATGTCACCTGCACTGCTACTTCACCTAGTAGCCACTAGTGTACTACTAGTACGCTATTCGTTACTAGGTGGAATAGCAGTGCAGGTGACATATCCTCTTACATTTTCGGTATCTTTAGGGTGCTTTCGGACAGAGGGCGCAATTGACTTGAGCTTCAAAAAGTTCTTAGACTGTGGCCGTTTATTATATCTGTAAGTTGTATATAGGTAAGATATATGTATGTTATAAGATTTACCAATACAGTAAATAGTTTAAATAATTTCGGGGTCCCATTTATTATTTTTAATTGTGTACGTTTCAAAGATCCGAAATGGTTACTAGTTTATTTTTATTTTATTATTATAAACTACCTATGTCAACCAACAGGGTCGAATGGGAAAAATATGGAAGGCCTTTTCCCAGTAGTGAGACACTAAATATGCTAACAAACAATACTACCTATACGTTTCCACGTTCGCATAAAAAAAGTATACAATATTTGGAAAACATATTTTGATTTTATATTTCTTTAAGAATTAAGGAATACTTACACCTAAGACCATGGCAAAACTAAGCAATAATAATAGGCCTTTCCATCTATATCAGATGTTTTAAATAGCATCCCGGTAACGACACTTGCGTTCGTGGCTATATACTAGTAGCCCTATGCGAGAGAGGATCCCTCGTCCACACACGCGGCATGTGTGTGCTCCCCCAGGTAGGCCGGGGTTGGAGGCCTGCTCGTGGCAAGATTGTGCAATTAAAATTTTATTATTGAAGTTCTTGTTCTTCAAGTAGTATGAAGCAATTCTGACCAAGCTTCGATTTTCTGCTAATAAATCATTTACATGAAGGTTAAATAAAAAGGGCGACGGTCGCAAGCCAGGTGCCAGTCAGGATCGAACGTATATTGATCTTTTGATCTCCGATCCTTTGATCAGGAAGTTAACTCGATTACGAGGGGGTTGCTTAATGCTCGTGTGTAACCTTTGCTAGCATATATATTACGAATTAAATAGCAAAATACACTGAAGATATGAAAAAGGGTTATTGTGTGTTCTTATGTTAAAAAACCTAAATATTTTAGGGGTGTCATCTCCTGTTACTTTCTCAATATTTATTTTCGGGGTATTTACCCCGTTTTTAGGAGTCCGTACCCAAAGGGTAAAAAAGGGACCCTATTACAAAGACTCCGCTGTCCGTCTGTCACTGGCTGTATCTCATTGAACCGTGATAGTTATGACAATTGAAATGTTCACAGATGATGTATTTCTGTTGCCGCTATAAAAACAAATAATAAAAAACCAAAATAAAATAAATATTTAAGGGGTCCCCATACAACAGACATGATTTTTGTGTTGTTTATATAGATAATGGTACGGAACCCTTTGTGCGTGAGTCCGACTCTTCTTCTTCTTTCTAGCGTTTATCCCGGCTTGGGGTCCGCTTGATAACCTAATCCCATGAATTAGCGTAGACGCTAGTTTTTTACGAAAGCGACTGCCATTTGACCTTCCAACCCAGAGGGGAAACTAGGCCTTTTTGGGATTAGGTCCGGTTTCTTTACGATGTTTTCCTTCACCGAAAAGCGACTGGTAATTCAAATGTTATTCAGTGGTACGAGCCGGGGTTTGAACCCGAGACCTCCGTATTGAAAGTCGGACGTCTTACCGCAAGGCTACCAGCGCTTCCAGTTGGACTAGTAGTTGTAATTGGGTAATTTGCAGAAAAAATGTACCTTTACTTAGTCCCAACTGTCCCAAAATTTACATACAAAAAATTCGTTACGTTCATAAAAAAAGTGTAACGGAACTGAGAAATTATCAGTTTCGTTACATTTTTTTATGAACGTAACGAATTTTTTGTATGTAGGTAAATTTTGGGACAGTTGGGTCATTTTTTTATTCTATCAGACTCGATAGAGCTCATGATTCTGCATGCGATAAACTCAAAATATATATGAAATTAAAAAAAAAGTAAAGGTACATTTTTTCTACAAATTACCCAATTAGCTTTAGTTAAGCGAAATCACAAGACACGAGACACGTATACAGTATGCACGTATGTTTGGACATCACCATAGATAAAAGAGTAGATAGATTGCTAACTCCATACATAGCAAAACTACTAATTAAATAATAAGTCGTATGGGAGGTATGGTTAAACTCATTTCTACTAAGTTTTAAGTACACTTAAATCGTAATACGTATTAAGCTGTAATCTTTTGAATAATAACTTTTAGCAAAGCTCGCTTAAAACTTATTATATATACGCATTTAGCCATGTATGGAAAGAACACTCTAGGTACTGAATTCTCTTTGACATCACGGGCGAGGAGCCCCTGGCCTCACGCCACCGCAAGTCCGCGTAAATTCCGACGCTTGTAAATTACGATTTCGTATCCTAAGGCCCGTGATTCCCATTCCCAGTACCAACTAGTTAACTACCCAGTACTTAAGGGTCTCTGGATTTATATCCAGATATGTTAGTATTAACATCACTAAACTGTGCTTATTATGTTGGTATATCTTAAGTTGTTGAATAAATATAGCAACTTTGCCGAGCTGAAAAAAAACTAACTAAACTAAAATAATTTAAAACAAAAAAAGAACCGACTTTACTTAGGATCCGCTATTCCAAGAGGAAGTGGCCGAGTTGCTGTGAAAAATAGTGAAATCACTATAGGTGTGCCTATAATAGTTGAAGAGTTCCCTCGATTTCTCCAGGATCCCATCATCAGACCCTGACTTGGTGACAATGGGACCATCTAGGGGTTATACCTGTTCGATTAAAAAAAAATTTTGAAAATCGGTTCACGATTCACGGAGATATGGAGTAACATACATACAAAAAAAAAACATAATAATGATTAAAAAAAAAAAAAAAACAGTCGAATTGAGAACCTCCTCCTTTTTTGAAGTCGGTTAAAAACTAAGATGCATTTTAGCTTAGTTGCTAATAAAATGCTTGGAACAAATAATAATTTACTTATTCACAATAACGAAAGTTTCATGTACTAAACTGAACTAAACAAATAGCCTTGTCTAAATCAATACAGAACTTACTTAGTAGTACACACTACACTACTATGATAACTTAACTAAGTGCGCTTAGCTTCAACAGACAAGATCTTTGTAGGCAGATATGCAGACAAGATACGTGATTACATTATACAACATCTTCATTCAAGCAAACATTTTTTTTTCAGTGCCAAGAATCTCACGGAATGTAGAAATGATTATGGTCTGGGGTGTAATTTCTACTCTTAAGCTCCCATTTTATACTGGCTACGATGAGTTATCAAATGGGAATACCGAGCAAGGTGAGGATTTGTCCCGCGCAGACGCCATCTTCCTGCGAGACACAAGATGCGGCTTTTGCGGCGTGCCCGGGCGACGTTTGTCTCAAATCGGCCCGCTAACAGCCTTATCCTGACATGCTAAATTCGTATGCAATAGGCTGTTTAATAGCAACCGTTCTAACAATGTTGGGGTCCGAAGATGTGGAGAAAGCGCTGTATTCTGTACTTGCCTTTACCCGCGACTTCGTACGCGTCAATAAAATGTATTAGAAAACATTACGCTCATAAAACTCCTCCCTGCGGTGAAATCACAGAAGAGATGAATTCTCTGTTCAAAACTAGCCAATGCTCAAACTGTCTCCATACATAATTTCATCTATCAGTCCGCCTGACGATATCGGCCTGTCAGTTAAAACAAATTTTACAGCTTCGAACAACTGACAGGCCAATATCGTCAGGCCGACTGATAGTGGATGGGCCCCATTAAGCGTAAAGAAATAACGGACAGAGAGTTACATAACTTAGGATACCCAAAATATGTCAACCACAAAATTACCAAGCAAGTCAGCAAGAAGTAAAAGCCAGAAAAAAGGTTAATGGCAACTATGATGACCCGATGCCCAAAAGAAATAAAAACAGTGGATATAGGTACAGAATATATGTCGATGACTTTATAGACAAATCAATATCTTGACCACCTGCCATCTATTATTTCCTCAAACTCTATCAGAATCATCAGCTTACAGATAAAGTAAGAAGAAAGTTTACTGATTTAAACTTACACGATTTTAACTCATTATTCGGACTAAAACGGGACTTAATCGCGTGAATAAATAAATAAATAAATTAAGTCCCGTTTTCGACAAAGTTCGTTCTAATAATCTATCACTAGCGTGTTTAAACCGCGAGTAGCCGGTAGCGCATAACAGTAAATCTGCACGGCCATTCCTTCTACCATTCCGTTTGCTTACTTTAGGAAGCTGCTAGTTTAAAAGTAGTGGATAATGTATGTTGGAATTCTGGATGTGTTCAAATACATTTACTAGTAGTTCTTTTCCTATGGATGATTGTGCCAAACATACGATTAAGATTTAAGCAATAAATTTATCCATATGAAATCTTTTAATTGAAAGTGTCTCAATTACTCGTCGTTGAAGAAATAACAAATAATAAACTATAGATATAACGTGGCTCTACAATGTTTACAGATTTTGTTAGTATTTACTGTTATTAGATGTGTTTGCGTAATAAATTTTCAACAATCGTTCAAATAAATTGGCAACGTGGATTTCAATAAATGAAAAGCTCCTTATATCGAATAGATTTAAGATTAGTAGGTAAGTTTGTAATGAATGTGATTAACATTACATAAAATAAAACAGTTAAAAATAAGTACTTGTCAACGTTTATTTAAATTATATTCTTGGATGCATAGACGAATTGTGTAGACACTCATATGCATCGAATATAGACGAATCTAACGAACAAAAGCCTTCAAAATTTTTGCATAAATCCCAATTACATATGCATGATATCTCCCGGCTAAATAAAATTGAACCTACATCAACGGAAGGCAGACTCCAATAATATAGTTATATATTAAGTATAATAAAACTAAGCGAAGCGCAGTCATACATATTCATCGGAGCGCAGCGCCCGGCGAGCCAAAAACTGAGGATCCTTCATTTCAAATGGAATTGGGAATATCAATTATTTTATAAAATAAGTATACAATTTAAAATCTAATCTAAGTTCTACAATGCCGTAACAACAATCGTTAGACAGGGATGCAATTATCAATAGTTTGTTATTTGGTACGACCATGGTACGACCTGCTTGAATGAAGAACTTGATTAAGTGACACATAATTGTCGGTCCCTTGAGATTTCAACTGCCTAGGTTTCATGCACTGTAAGTATATAGGTACTTAAGAAAAGTGACTAGACCCCACAGTGTCCTTGGCTGGGTATTCATAAAATTAATTAATTCATTTGATTTGTTACTTAGTTGGATAGTTTGTGACGTTGTAATCTAAAGAACAGCTGCTGCTGATGCCTCTGAAGTAATACAACAATACGCTATTTAACATGACATAAACTTTTCAGAAAAAGTTGAATACAAAAATACAAGTTAGGTACCTACTCTTCATGCATCCAGGTAAAACAATGACAAGTAACTAACAAGATAAATAACTTAAGGCACACTACCTGTGTTCCAAAACATCAAAATAAGTTGTGATTTTTTTCTAACACGTGTCACGAAATTGACCACAAATACCAATCTTATTATATGAATAGGGGTGATTGCATAAGGACTACATAAAGAAAGAAGAAAGAGTGTGGGGAAGCGACTGGCGATCAGTGTTACCCACGTAACTGGTGAGGAACAGAATCCGTACGGTTCACGGCAGATGCAATTACATGTCGCACAAATGGGGATGGAGCAATACTCCGATGTGCAACTGCGGCCTTGAAGACCAAACCACTCAGCACATCGTGGAGCGCTGCCCAAAACGACGTTATAAAGGCGACCCGGAGGACTTCTACACCTACTTAACATCTGACGCGATCGACTGACTGTCGAATACTGTCGATTTATAATAGTATTAATCCTAAAATGTAAAAAAACCCAACCCGATGAAATAAACAAGGACTCTTCATAAGTCCATCAGGTATTCAACTAAGAGTTACATGTGTATTAGCTAAAGAAACAAGCATCGCAACGCCATCACAGATTATCATAAATGTAAATCCGAGTCCCATTCGAGTTTGGAGTGAAAACGAATATCTAAGAACACATAAAGCCGGTCCCGTATTAATATTATCACATATCCGGACCACCAGTGCTCACTGGAAGAATTTTTAATGCTATGCTTTAATTATTTTGCTGGCGGCGAGGGCGGAACTAAGTTCTCATTCACATTAGAAAATTCATTTTTGCATACAGGCGCGCCTACGTTGAATTATTAAGTCGGTTGCCGAAAACTGAAATTCGGAGATCGCAGTATTTATGACTGCGTACATTTTCGAGTGGGATTCAGAAACCGTTTGTATTATGAAAAGAGCTAATTAACCCGAGTTGAGTGTGATTAATAATGGACATGTGGACGGACGTGTAGTTTTGTTCTTAGGTGGTTAGCTTGAAAAATTGGGGGAAAAATGTGTGGGTGTAGGGAATACATTAATACTAAGCTTGGACCCCTTCGCTGTAAAAGGCAAAGATATACACAATTATAAAGGAGGTTTTTCAAAGAAAATTTTAAATAAAATCTGTTCACATCCCAAGCAAAGGCATTTAAACAAGCTCGCTAGGTCTAGTATAATAAAGGTTATATAACGATAATTTACATAATTACAAATAAGCTATGTATGAAATAGTTACCAGTATACCGGCGCCTTTACAAAGCAAGACACAAAAAAAAGATGTAATATGATTAGAAACAAATTATACACGGGGCGCACCGCGATAAGTCGGGTCGGCGGCTAACTAACCGCGGCCCCACGTTGGGCGCCACTTTGCCTTTGTTCCCCCACTTTCTTTGTATTTTGTTTCATTTCATGCAAAATTTAATTTCGTTTTCAAGACTCGTGTGGAATGATATTACGCGCACCGGCCGCGGCCGCCGGTTGTAATTTCATTGCTACTCCTCAAGTGTACGTGGACATTATGCCTTTTTCATCACATACCCTTTCGGTGGATGGCTGGGTTGTTTTTCGTTTAAAGCTGACCCGGGAGATCGGAATTCGCAGCCGGATTGTGTGGACGTTAATTGCGGGACATAACTATCCAAAGGGTTTTTTTATTACCGCCCGGGCGACAAAGGAATAGAGTGCGAATCCTATTATATTAAATAAGTAACACTTGTTTTCATTATACTATGCAACTTATAAATGTATAACTCAATGAGAAATAAAAAAAATATATAAAGCTTGCTCGGTGGCCAAGATATTGTTTGTTAATCAACATCACAAAAAGGAAAATCACTCCAATCGGAAAAAGGGTCCTGCGAAGTCAAGACGTGAATCTTAAAAAGGAAGAGATTCAATAAAGACGGTCCCTCCTTACAAGTGACACCAAATCCCTTTTTAACCTTTACAAGAATCGACAACCCCAATTTGGCATCGATACCGGTAATGCAGTCCAGTGGCTCGGGGGTGCCTCCCCAAGGTAAAGGGATAAAAAAGGGATTCTTTGTGTGATCTACCCGCAAATCGCTGCGGTGTACACTCAATAGGGGACGATTACGGTACTCAAATTGGGGCGTGTGAAAGAAATTCTTAGGGAAAGTTGGAAGGTATTTTTCGGTGTTTTACCGGATAAAACAATAAAGGGTGAAAGACATCTGGTAAGCTGCAAGGGTACCGTGTGAAAATAGAGGGGAGTTTGATTGAAAGTGTCGGGGAAGAAAAAATGAAGGCGATGACAAGCTTGTCTTTAGAAATAAATTGCAGAAGATTCGATATTCAAGTGAATGATGGCATAACGTTTAAAGACAGGATTAAATATCACAAGAAAGGGGTATACATAGTGGTATGGATTAATAGGGTATAATAGATAGTATGCATATTAAATAAATTGTCTTTTATTTTGAGTGTTTTTTTTGACGACAGTGATGTTGGAACATTTATTCATTTAAAACCAGTGAAAGTTTTGCTGTGGAATAATAAAAGTGACTTGTACAAAATAAGAAGGGCTACAGATGTATGAGGGGTAAATAGCCGAAGCAACAATTTTAGGTAGACAAAATCACACTAATAAACTATATAAAAATATTAATTACGACATAAGAAAGGAAAGCCAGTGAACAAAATAAACAAGAAAACAAACAAGGTAAGGCACGAAGTATTTATAAGCACATGTAAGATGTCATAATCTCATAATCTACCGCTAAGCACACTACTTGTTTGACCGCCGTCCACGGGCCTAAACAAACGGACCACAGTCATATTTGCCGATCGGTCACTTGATATACTTTATTAAGCTCTCCTCACTAATAATGTAAACATGAATGGCTAGTGAGTGTTTACAGTCTAACCGATAGTTTGTTACATTGAAAGCTACCAGTTATTATATAATAATAAACAAATTAATTTAATAGACGAAGCCTGTGGTTGACTTATTTTTGTATCTGTCTGACGAAGCCCGCGGCGTGGATTATAAAATTGTGGATCAAATAATTATTAATGAATAAATTTCTACCTATTTAGATGTCATTAAAGTATTTCATGCTTATCACATATTTACAATATACAGGATGTAACAAAAATACTGGTGATCCTTTTAAGGGCATAATTGATATCGTATTTTAATTGTGAAAATGTAAGAAAAAAATACACCGAAAAATAATAATTTGGTTTTCTATGGAGGGTTGGCCGGCTGGGATGACGTCTCCCAACAAAAAAAAAACTTCTTCTACGTTTTCTTACTCGCAATACGATACCAAATATGCACTTAAACGGATCATTAGTCGTATTGTTACATCCTGTATATGTTTCAGATTCACCTAATATATAATAAATATTAATTAGTAGGAAAGAATATTACAAAAATACAGATATAAGATATGGCTGCAACTATGACTATTGAATCTTTAAGATTTGGTACGGTTTCTACAAGTTAGGTAGATTGGTATGTTGATTCTTAAAAATACAATTCTTTTTTTACACGAAATTTGCTCGCTCAGCGAAGTAAAGTATAACTTTATTGGACTTATTATATAACAATCTTTTAAAATGCCAGTTGATATAAATACATCATACACCTTAAGTCATGTAAATAATGTATCATCACCATGGCAATGCAAGGACAAACATCTGTAATTTGTCCCAATTCACTTACGTCTCTTTTCCACGCATTCGGATATGATACTCGTAACGGTAAATATAGGTTAGAATGTCGAATGAAGTCGTCAATAATTAAGTGATTGGTTTAGAAAGTGTAGGAAATCCTTGTTTCTGTTCATATAAGCAATGACATCGTGAATTGTAATTCATTCCTTTGCTGGACTTCACATTCCAATCATCTCTTCATTTGGTTTTAAATTTCGATTCCTATTCGTGATGAGTTTTTCCGGGAAAGTAGTGATAGTAACTGGTGCGAGCTCCGGTATCGGAGCGGCTACGGCTCTGCTGTTTGCTAAGGAAGGTGCTCAAGTCGCAATCGTTGGCCGAAATGAAGTGAAACTAGCCATCGTCGAGCAGCAGTGCGCAGCGGTCGGCTCACCTCCGCTCGTCATTAAAGCTGATGTCGCAAATGAGGAAGAAGCCAGCACTATTGTCCAGAAAACAGTTGAGCATTTTGGGCAACTAGATGTTCTTGTAAACAACGCGGGTATCATGAGATCTATATCAGTTGGCGACCCTAATGTCCTGCAAGCCTTCGATGAGGTTAGAATAAGAATAATAAGAATAATCTTTATTGACTTAAAACCTAACACAAGTATTAAGTAGTATTTCACAGTACGCTAATACCTAGAGAGTGACTTATGTATTAGGTTTGAAACAGTTTCACCGGAACTGAGCCTCTGTCTCCCGAACTAGGCGGATGCCTGTGACTCGGGAGTCAGTGATTCCACCGAGAAGATGAGTGTGAGTTGTATGCAGTTGTGCTTAATATACAATAAAACAGGTTATGAATACCAATCTTCGATCGGCCGTGCAGCTGACCAGTCTTGCTGTACCACATCTTGAAGCTACTAAGGGGAACATTGTGAACGTGTCAAGCATCTCATCTCTTTGTGTGAGTGGATCTAACTTCATGCCATACGGAGTATCAAAGGCGGGCTTGGATCAGTTCACTCGGTGCGCGGCCCTGGATCTGGCGCCGTCTGGGATAAGAATCAATACCGTGAACCCTGGGCCGGTGAAGACCGACATTGTAGAAAACTCCGGCTTAGCACCGGCGGGTGCTGATGCAAATGTTTGGGAAATTATGAAGAAATCAACGGCCTTGGGAAGAGTTGGTGATCCAGAAGAGATCGCTGAAATAATCGTGTTTCTGGCTAGCGACAAAGCAAGAGGTGTAACCGGATCATCGTATGTCTCTGATAATGGAGGTTTGATCAATCGTCAGCTTCTCGGATAAATAACATTATCTAGAAGCACCAGTTATAATGATTAACACATTACACGTGGACTTGGTTGTAATTATTTAAAACTATGCTACTAATCAAAATTAGCTTGTTTTTTTCATATATTGTTGCACGATAAAATATTGCATGAGAAGGATTACTTAAAGAGGCCAAACCTAAAGTAAGTTATTTAACTTTTGAATGTAGAAGTAGGTACTTATGTATTTTAAGAGAATTTGGCAAATACATTATTAAAACTTAAAGATTATGTCAAGTATATTTTTAGTTATATTTAATTAATAAACATATTAAAATTGCATGAGAGGGGAAGGTCAACCTAAAGTAAGTTATTTAACTTTTAATGTACTAAGTAGCACTTATGTATGTATATGTAAAATTTGGCACTAAAAGCCGTAAAAATACATTGTTTACTTAAACAAAAATGTCTATTTTCAGTTATATAAATAGGTATGTTAAAAATACATAATAAAATATGCAATACACAATATTATTTTACCAAACCAATTATAAAATAAATCAAGTTAAGGCTCCATCAAATTAAATAAAAAAAGTCGAAATTTTGAAAACATTTAATACATGCCCCTAAAAATAAAAAACCCTAACAGCCTTAAACTAAGCCTACTTTTTACTATGGGTAAGTGCTAGGCGACGGTATACAAATACATGCCTGGAATTATAGAAACAGAAAAAATACCGCGGGGTGCCCGGCCTTAAAATTGTCCCCCACCATATCGTCCCGTGGTTGCAGTAGGAGTCTGCTAAGGGAATATACCGGGAGATGGGCAGCAGCATCTTCCGAAAGTCTACAAACAATAAACAAAAAAACTGCGCGCTCCAACCCGCCTGCCAAGCGTGGCGCGTATGGGAAACCCCCCTTAATGATAAAGGGGAGGCCTATGTTCAGCAGTGGACGTCTTATGGCTGAGATGATCATGATGATGAACTTTGATGACTTAAAATCAAATTCTATAAATCGGCTTGATAAATAACTGATCCAATGAACGATTATTACGTGACACAAAATCATGAATGTAATGAATTAATGATTCATTAGCAGTCTCGAAGTTATTCAAGCTACAAAATTTCACAAAACTCTTGTTAACAGGCGTCCACAGACTCAGATATAAGGTTAAAGACTCAGAAATAAAATTCGTACTATTAAAACAGATAATTAAGTGTTACTGTTAAATAGTGTGTTAATAGTTTTTCCCGTGACCACGAGCGCTGCAAAGTCGCAATAAATTTAAGAAACTCATAATTATCGAGGCAACATAATACAATATTAAATAAGCGATTATTTTCAATTAGTGACGATAAACATTTTTTTCCAATTATATCAGGTTAACGCGGGCAGTTTTCCGCGACTCGTCGTCTATCGCCTATTATGCGTGAATATTTCTTATTATTGACGACCGATTCATTCTTCAGAAAGTTCAATTGAGACAGTAAGGACAAACCAAAAACTGCTGTTTCTTAGCAACTACGAGGCCCGTCTTATAGATAAGAAGAACTGCTATTCAAAGATTTTCAAAAAACCCAATCTAGACGGGAATAGAAAATTTGTGAAAAAGTCAGTGAGTCATTCTACTATACAGCTTAAAACGGATAGCCTAAACTACACCGAATGAATAATACATATTTAAAATTTTATATATTTTTTCGTTTCCTGTCCTATTTGCTTTGACAAATAGTGTACAGTCACCGGCAATAGTATCTTCCTACACGAAGGCCGCAATAATATGTGGCACGCTCTTATTTGTAGGACCATATTTTTGTTTTATATTCATAAATTACCTAGGATCCCGAGACATGTATAGTGTATACTTACATGCAAAAAATACCTGTTGACATGTATTTTTTTTACCACTGACATTTTTCTGTATTTTCTTTTGCCTGTTTTATTATTGTAAGTGAAGATCTTCTAGTGAATGCATTTCATTTTATAATGTAAAATACTGTGTCGTTCTCTACAAGAAATAAATAAATCTCCTCTTCCTCTTCCTCCTAGCGTTTATCCCGGCTTGGGGTCCGCTTGACAACCTAATCCCATGAATTGGCGTAGACACTAGTTTTTACGAAAGCGATTGCCATCTGACCTTCCAACCCAGAGGGGAAACTAGGCCTTTTTGGGATTAGGTCCGTTTTCCTTACGATGTTTTCCTTCACCGAAAAGCGACTGGTAAATATCAAATGATATTCCGTACATAAGTTCCGAAAAACTCAGTGGTACGAGCCGAGACCCGAGACCACCGGATTGAAAGTCGGACGTCTTACCGCAAGGCTACCAGCGCTTTTTAACCGACTTCAAAAAAGGAGGAGGTTCTCAATTCGACAGATTTTTTTTTTTTTTTTTTTTTTTTTTTTTTATCATAATTTTTTTTTTTTGTATGTATGTTACTTCATATCTCCGTGAATCGTGAACCGATTTTCAAAATTTTTTTTTGAATCGAACAGGTATAACCCCTAGATGGTCCCATTGTCACCAAGTCGGGATCTGATGATGGGATCCTGGAGAAATCGAGGGAACTCTTCAACTATTATAGGCACACCTATAGTGATTTCACTATTTTTTACAGCAACTCGGCCACTTCCTCTTGGAATAGCGGATCCTAAGTGAAGTCGGTTCTTTTTTTGTTTAAAATTATACTTATTTTAAGAAATAAATAAATTTATCTATCCATAAGAGCGTGTCATATATTTTTGCGGCCTTCATGTAGGTAGATACTATTGCCGGCGACTGTACAAGTGCTGACTGCGTAATACACTAGCATTTACGGCGCTATAATAGATTCAAGGTCAAATCTAATATCCATATTACCGGTCACTATGAACTTCGACCATGACTTGCGTTTTGACATAATATGATATCATCAAAAATAAACCTTATTCACATGTGTTTCGCTTTAGCTTGGCCATGAGTCGGCATAATTAAGATACTTTTGTTGTGACGTCCGTCGCTCAAATCATGATGATTCGTTCATTCACCGACTGTGTCTATAAACTAGTATAAATACACCATTACTACTGGATTATAAGCAGATTGTTTACAGTAGCTACATAGTCATGAGTTTCTCCGGTAAAGTGGTAATAGTAACTGGCGCAAGCTCCGGTATCGGGGCAGCTACCGCCGTGCTGTTTGCTAAAGAGGGTGCTAAAGTTGCTATCGTTGCCCGGAATGCAGCTAAACTCAACAATGTCGCACAGAAATGCTCAGCGTTCGGCACAGCTCCGCTCATCATTAAAGCTGACGTCGCAAATGAAGAAGAAGCAAATGCTATAGTTAAGAAAACAGTAGAGCATTTTGGTAAATTAGATGTTCTAGTAAACAATGCCGGTATCTTGAGAGAAACAACTATTAGCGATCCAAACGTTCTACAAGTTTATGATGAAGTTATGAATACGAATCTTCGGTCGGTCGTTCAGTTGACCAATCTCGCTGCACCGCATTTGGCGTCTGCTAAGGGGAACATTGTGAACGTGTCAAGTATCGCAGCTCATATGGCGGCTGGGTCAGGATTCACGGCGTATTGCGTGTCTAAGGCTGGCTTGGATCATTTAACTCGCTGCGCCGCTTTGGATCTGGCGGCTTCTGGAGTCAGAGTGAACAGCGTGAACCCTGGGCCGGTGAGGACAGACATAGTTGAAAATTCTGGAATGGTGCCTGTCGGCGCGGATGACCCGATGTGGGAACAGATGAAGAAAGGGACAGCTTTGAACAGAGTGAGTGACCCGAAGGAAATCGCTGATATAATCCTGTTTTTGGCCAGTGACAAGGCGAAGGGTATCACAGGATCCGTTTTCATATCCGATAACGGTTATTTAATAAATCGTTCTGTTCTTGAATAAATATTTTTACAGTCGGGAGTAGGAAAATTGTAATACTTCATGTTTAATGAATATAATAATGAATGTTTTTATTTATTTTATTTAATCTTTAATGCACACAAGAAAAAACTTAACGTACAAAAGGCGGTCTTAATGCCATGAGGCATTCGCTACCAGTCAACCTTAGGGTGAAAAAGAAAAGATTGTAAGATTATTTTATTTTAAATTGTATATAACTTGCCAATTTTAAGCCAATAAACCTATAATTTGTGTCCATAGTACGTACGGGTCTTATTATTATTACTAAGTTTTTTTTGTAATGAATTATATCATTATAGAACTAAATGTTTTCAACTGTAAAATTATATTGAACATTAAAAAGTGATATAGTGAAAACACAAAAAAAATATATGCTTAATTTATTTTTATAAAAATCAGAAAGTGAATTGCAGTCCGAATATTAATCTAAATGAATCTTATGGATACAATTTTGCATAAATTGACCTAGACCCGCAATAAACTCTATTTAAGGTTCGTCTCGTGGGTACCAGGCGACGAATTAAATTTATAATATAGATAAGTAAACAGTGTATTTAGATAACATCCATAATTGAGACTCAAATTTTCGTGAAAATGATAACACACAAAGTACCTAAATAATACCCATTCCGATCCAGTTGTTTTAGATGCAAGTACTCGTAGTTCCAAAAAAATGCAGATGAATTGAAAAAAACATTAAAACGAATACTTCTGTAAAAATGCTGATCTTTTCTGGTAGACGAGAGATAGTTTTTCTTGAACATGCACAAGGATTTAATTACCTAGGAAAGAGCCATTATAATATTATTTTGTTTTAGTATAAAGGTAGTGGGTCAGTAGCTTTTAATTAATAATGGAGGGAACGTAGATAAAGTATTCCTGTGTTATTTCAAGCAACGAAGTGCGTTAGAAAATGCACAGGTAAAAGAAATTCTGCAATTATGTGCATAGACGTTTTGTTCATCCAAGTAGAAAATTATAAGAATAGAAATAACATAAAATAACGATTACAAAAATTAACTTAAGCGTAAATATTTGGAATGAAATTATAAAAAGAGCGGGGGGTTGAACCTGAGACCTCCGGATTAAAAGTGGTTTGTCTTTCCTTTAGGCTACCAGTGCTTTACATTTATCCACTCAAGCCTTTTAACGGCCTCCTAGCCTAGTCGGTAGTGACCCTGCCTATGCAGCAGGGGGTCCCGGGTTCGAATCCTGGTCCTTTATTACCGATAGTTGTTCCCGAGTAATGGATTTTTTCTATGTATTTAAGTATTTATCTATATCTATTTATTGCATACATCGTCGCATAGTTCCCACAACACAAGCCTTATTGAGCTTACTGTGGGACTAGGTTGATTTGTGTAAGATTGTCCCATAATATTTATTCATATTTGTTTAAGCATTTTGCAGTAAAACATATCCTAAATGTACATGTTCCTCCGGGATATAAACTGTTACTAAGTATACATGTTTTCATGAAATTCAGTGCATTAATTTTTATGTAGTTCGCAAACACCATTCTCCTTACGCGATTATTATATGTCTAGAGTATAGATAAACACCGATTGTCGTTGATAATATCCAAATTAAGTGTTAAGAAATTAAGAATTACGTCAGTTTCTGCTGCTTTAGTTAATGTTTCCTAAGAATGTACGATACCTATACTAAGATTTAGGTTGAAGTTTGAACACAACTAATCAAAGTTTAAAATACCTATTAGCATAATTATATGTTCTTGTTCATCATCAAGTATCTTTTTGTATTTAATAAGTTAAGCTGTAGTTTTTTTCAATGTTCTCAAAGTTTGTATTTGATTTAAATACTAACCATTATTAATTTGTAACATCGTATTAATATAACTCCAAGTACAAGTGTATAACAACTTCCTTAAGCTAATATTCTCGGAACAGGCAATAGCAAACGAATAGTGTCCAAAGAAGAACCAATAAGGAATTAAAGAGCAGATAAGATAAAGATTTATGTGAGTTTGTTTATACGATCGGGGGAGGCGTCGGGGCCCGGATTAAACGGCAAATTGGTTTAAGAACCCCCAGTTCGGGATCCGCGGGCACAAATCAATCGGCGGTTCGCAAGGAGGCATATTGGGTAATATTATATTTAGGTAAGAATATTAAGGGAAATTGTAACAATACTAAAAATGATGCCATGCTAAGCCTAAGCTTAAGCCAAATGGGGCACTTTAGTCAAAATAAAAATGAAATATATAATAGAAGCTAGGTTTCTTTGTATTTTTGTCTTGTAGTGTTTTCTACTGTGTAGTCCTTTGGGCAACAGACTCCTTGGGCGTTACTCTATGTTTTATATGTATATTTAGTAAATATCGTTGTCAATATTATGACGAATTTGTTTTACATTTTATCATTAATTGACATTTTTTCACACAACAACACTGAAAAAATTAAACAGCTAATAAATAAGTTTTTGCAATTTACAACCGAGTGACTCGCTTCGCATGGAGCCTGCACATTTCGTTGCTAAAATCAAAGAAGCCAACTTGGCTAACGTATGTGTGTAAAACTATATCATTAACCTTTTCGACGCCATGACAAACGCAAAAGCTACCAATCAGACGCCACGCCATCTAAATGTCAGAACTGAAGTTAAACTTTATGCGTGTGCATGTAGGTCTATTTTGTCCAGTGGTCGGTGGCCGATATATCGGTCTTTGGCGTTGGACCTGCGGTGCCGATATATGTATACGTCTTTGGCGTGGAAAAGGTTAAATCTATTAAAAATAAACAAGGGAATCAGGTAAGGGTTATATTTACTTACACACTTATCTGGATTCAAGTTTCATCTATTGATGAAATATTACATCAATATTTTGCAACGAATTATATTGACTTCCCACATTCTTTTGCAATTCCAGTTCGTATATAACTTTAAAAAAGAGGCGTTCACTATTTCATTCACAATTTCCCAAAACGAACTAATGAATAAACCGAAGCAATTAAAACAAACAGAATGTAACCACCAATAATTAACAAAGGTACCATTCCTCTACCCAAACCAATTCCAATAGATTCTAATAAGATTAGTGTTGTCGCACGGGTGTTAGATAAAATAGTTTGTGGCCTATAATTGGGGTCCGTTCGCACCGTCCTAAGTCCCAAAGCCACCATTGGAATCTCTCTCTTATTCAAAGCTACTGAAGTTTCAATTTTGGATAACGATTGGTTCATCGATGGTCATCACTCGCATGACTAGACAAGATCGACTTGGAAGGTGACGGTTGGAAGCGCAAATCAAAAACTAGCTCTATAACTTTGGAGTAGAGTTGTAATTGGCGTAGTCGGGTAGGATGTATAGTTTTCTCCGATCGGACATGGTTTACAAATTGGTTGTGTCGCGGGTAAATCAGGGTGGTGTAATTGAGTCTTACGGGACGATTCGGTCGGGCTCCGAATGTTGCGGTCAAAGGATTACGGAGTATCACTATTTATTGATCGTTTTGCTTTTGTGCTTTGATGTTAAGTAGGACTTTTGGGGAGGGTCTTTAGTTTGGGGACATACTTAAATATCGATGCCCAAAAACGGAAGATATAATAAGTTTATGAATAAATTAAGAATAAAAAGTTACCAACAGACATGTTTTACATACGTAAAGGTATGTATTAAACACATTTTTTGTAATTCTAGTATTTAGTGATATTCAAACAAAAGTGATATTGTCATCTGACCTGACAATCCCTACTAATAAATAAACCATTTTTTTTATATCTTTAACATTTTAATAGTTATTCTGCTATTCGGGGCGGAGATAAATCCAATAAATCAAACATTAAAATCGGTCCAGTCGTTCTTGAGTTATAAATGGTGCAACCGACACGACATTGTTTTATATATTAGATGGAAAAATCTTGTTATTTTTATGCTTGAACCGCTGAACCGATTTAGATGAAATTAGGTATGGATAGTTTAAATCCCGAGGACATCGGGTTGTTTTTATAACGGAATCTGCTATGGAAGTGAAATAGTCAAATTCTACGTGAAAAAATCGAAGGCTATTGACAAATAACTTCAAGGATATCATGTGCCTTGACCTTTTTTTATAACAAATTGGTTGATGGCCAGTGATCGGAATAGGTAGTGCCATTTCGGGTGAATGACCTTAAACATTAAACATAACATGGATAAGCCTTGGGATTTCGGGACTCGTATTTTTTCACAGTGAATATTATTTACCTAAATTAAGAAGATGCAAAATAATAAAAAATTGTCATTATAAATACGTCAATTAGTTATTCAACATAACTTTTAACAGTTACAAATTACAATCATAAAATAAATCGTTAAACATCAACATTAGTACACATATGTATTAAATCAACGTTATTAAAACATTCGTTATTTTTTACTATTACTAAACATAAACTCAAAATTTTTCATATGAAATCCCGGGGTTAAAAGCTATGTCCATACTAAGCTTACGCACCGAGTTCCCGTGAAATGGCACTACCTATTCCGATCACTGTTGATGGCTCATTAAAAGTTCCTTTAGTATATGTTAAGGCATTTCTACAAGCAGTTTATTGTTCGAAGTAATATTACTTCATGAAATAAAACAACTTTTAACGGAATCGCGTAGACTGAATTTAAATTACATCCCGACGTTTCGAACACTTTACAGCGTTCGTGGTCACGGGTTGACGTTTAAATTCAGTATATACGCGATATAATCCGTTAAAAGTTGTTTTATTTCATGAATAACTATCGCGGCAACCATAGACAATATTATAGTATTACTTCTTTAACCTTTAAAAATCAAGTCTCTAAAAATACTCCATTCACTAGAAGCAGGGTATAAAGAATACAATGATAGCAAAGCAAGCCGGATAGCTCAGAATGGGGGGTATTAAAGATAATTATGTTGAGTAGGGAGGGGTTGCAAAGGTAAAAAAGACAACCCATTTTATACTTTAACAATATCTTATCTTACGTTTGCATTGTTTTGAATTTTGAGCTTTATAACGAAATACATATGGTTGTAAATGCGATGATGGGCTAAAGAAAAATACGATGTTTGAAAAGGAAGTAGATGTGCACTGTAATTACAAGAGTGTTGAGGAATGTAAGCATTTAATGAGTGCAAATTCAATGGAGATTCGTTTTTTGATTTGGAATTAATTAGAACTGGTCTGTGTTTTGTTTGGGAAAGAAATTGACTTTGCTTAATGACAATACATCTGATGCTGAATAGTGATTACTATGATTAGGTATGTGTAGATACTTAATTTTGTACATTGGAACTTTTATTTTATTTATTTTATTTTGGGCATCAACAGCAATACAACAAATAATACAAAAATTTAATAACAGTGAGAAAGCCAATAAAAGATTATTTGAATTATTATCTATGGAGCCAATGGCCGATGTCCTCCAATCCGCCAAAATCTAGTGCCTACGCCAATTCATAGGCTTAGGCTACCAAGCGGACCCTATTATCAATTGGGTCGTGGTAAATACTTACTAGTAGAGGATTTATTTTTGTATCAAGCAGAACGTCTGCTAACGTACAGTCAACGCCTCGCTAGGTATACACTTTTGAACCTTATTCCGCTGTAATAACGTTCAAAAGTGTATACCTAGTGAGGCGTTGTGTGTACGCAGCCAGCAGGTAAGTCTCAGTAGAGGATGACGTTGAATCATATATCGAACACAATCTTGAAAATATACTAACGTGTATTTTTGTTCCTACAGCAAATCAAATACTTTATGTAAAAAAAATTGGTTAAGCAGCGTCAATTTAAAAGTTTACAATCAACATCACCTTCAATTTGTTTCGTAAAAGCTTACTAATTGCGCAGTAAAACGCATTAATACGAGCAGTAAAGTGCAGTTATAATCCCCGGCTGTCTTCGGCGATAATAGTCGCGCTCAGTATTAATCCGCACAACTAATATTAGCCATAAACACCCTTACGGTAATTATGCTAAGATGTTTCGGGAACTTGGCGTCTGGAGCGGGGATTTGACTCCGCGGCGCGTACGCTTAAGCCTTTAATGTTTTCCTACTTTTATTTATACCGTGACGGTGGCAAACAAGCCCGCCCGCCTAATGGTTAACAACCGTAGCCTATGGACTGTAATTCCAGAGGTGTTACATACGCGTTGCCAAGCTTGTAATATAAAGGAGGATTCACTGTGACGACTAAAGGACAAGAGGGCCCCCAATCGTGAACACACAACATCCTGCACCTTCCATTTTCCTCAGACACATACATGTAACAAAAATACTGGTGATCCTTTTGAAGGCATAATTGGTATCGTATTGTAACTATGAACAAGTAAGAAAAGAAATTTTTGGTTGTGTAACGGAGGGTCAGGAGCTGGCCAGCTGTGACGTGTCCGCTACAAAAAAATTTTTTCGCGTCCAAAAATTTCCCTCCTACTTTTTCTTACTCTATATACTTTCCACCAGTATAAAAAAAAATATAGACGGGAGATGTTACGAGTATTTTACAGTGTGATAAAGTGTGAAGGGTCACTGCTAAGGTGTGTACATGATTAGTTTCAATATAAAGGACATAAGTCCCGTTAAATTCTCAAAGAAATACACCCTTTTCTACTGATGAAAGAATTCACTTAGAACAATGGACAAACTGCAATATACTATTCAAACGTAGTCCTTATTATTTTACTATAAGGCTTACATCAGCTGTTAAAATTAGTTGTTGGAACAAACTTATGACCCCTGTTTGAACAGGACTATTTGGCCACTGTCTGCGACAATCCTTTGATCACGTCGCCATTGTTTTTGGACTTTCGATCTTAACTATTTTAACAACATCAGTATTTTTCGGACACACATTATATGTAATAAAACCATGGTTTAGGTATGCCAAATGTGTCTAAGAGTGGGTTGCACCACGCATAACTAACAAACTGATCAACGTTAAATATGGCGGCGCAGCTGTCATCCTATAGAAAACTGTCAAACTTTTCATACAAGATTTTTTTTAACGATGACGTTGACTTTAACAGACGGTTTGGTGCAACCGGCCCTGAACGTGATCATGGGCCGTATTCTAATTTTAAATTAAGTTTAGTCACGATCCAACTTCAATACAACTCCAATGCATACTTGTGTATACTCTGTTTCTTTAATTTGAGGTGTGCAATAAAGAATATTTATGTTATGTTATGTTATGCATTAACAACGCAATACAGCTAGCGCCTAAACGTCTTAATCAGAAATATCAAAACTTGCTTGAACATAATTTCTATTCCTATTTTAACGGCCTCCTAGCCTGGTTGGTAGTGACCCTGCCTATGAAGCAGTAGGTCCCGGTTTCGAATCCTGGTCAGGGCATTTATTTGTGTTTATCACGGATATTTGTTCCTGAGTTATGATGTTTTCTATTTATTTAAGTATTTTTCTATATCTATCTAATTATATCGTCGCCTAGTACTCACAACACAAGCCTTATTGAGCTTACTGTGGAACTAGGTTGATCTTGTAAGATTGTCCCATACTTCATATTTATTTATTTACTAGCAGTTGCCCGCGGCTTCGCCCGCGTACATCATGATTAATGCAGATTTCTACTCTTGAATAAAAGTTTTTCCCCGCGACTTCCTTTGCGTAGAATTAGTAATTGACCCCCCTTTTTACTCTCTTAGGGAATGACTTCTGGGATAACTACTATGTATCCATCCCCAGAACTCAAACTATCTCTATACCAAATCATCTAAATAGGTTCAGCGGTTATCAATTCCCCATATAAACTTTCGACCCCCTTTTCACCTCTTAAAGGGTTGATTTTCGGGATAAAACTATCCTATGTCGTTTTCCGAGACTCAAACTATCTCTATACAACAACATATTTATTTCATCTAAATCGGTTCAACTGAAAATAATTCTCTATAAAACTTCCAACCCCTTTGCTATGCATCCCCGTAAGCGTTGTTTTTCGGGATAAATACAATTTTGCCCATTCCCGGGACCCAAACTATCTCCATACCAAGTTTCATCAAAATCGGTTCAACATTTTAAAAAGCCCCATACAAACTTTTAACCCCCATTTCACCCCTTTCAGTAATGATTTTAGGAAATTAACAAAAACAGGCAAGGTGCCGTATTCTAATTTTAAAATACTTAAACAATACATTAAAAACACAATCCATCTCAAACATAACTCCAACACACAACCAATAATCAACCAATATTGAAGTTGTATTGTAGTTGCATATCGCAGTAGTTTTCAAGCAAATTCCGTCATTTTTGATTCAGACGTGTAGGCGTTAGCTGTGTTGTGTTGTTATTGCATTGGATTTGCATTGAAGTTGGATCGTGTCTGTGCGTGTTTTAAAGTTAGAATACGGCCCCAGTACGGGTGTTACTTGCGCCTTAAAGGTTTCGTACGAACAACTGTTTTATTTCATTTTTGAAAAAAGACGCTTTCAGCATGATTTCATGAGAATTTATAGGGCGGCTGAGTGCGAATCGGACTCGTACCCCGATTTTTTTGTCTTAAGTCGGACTGGTGCTTGTCTGCACTCTTATTAGTTTTCCTGTAATTTATACGTAAATAACTATTATATCTGTAACTTTTGTAAATTTTTCTGTCGAACAGTTTCCGATATTGATTAATTTACACCTTTTTTTTAATAACTTCAAAGTTATGTAGGTATGTTAAAATTATACTAATTAGAGATCCTCACATTAAGCCCGTTTATTTGATACGCCACACAATAAAGTTATTTTGTTTTTGATTTCTCATTCACCTACCCAGAAATCCCCCACCCCCCTTCATGTTTAAAATTAATAAATTGGCGTTACATGCCTGCCTTTGGGTCACTGACTTACAAACAAAGTCGCACCATAAGGGTTCCTTTTCTAACATTTTGGTACGAAACCCAAAAAACATCCTTTTCGCTTCCCGGGACTCTCTATACTAAGATTTTTCAAAATCGGTTCAGTTGTTAAAAATTCCCCATTCAAACCTCCAACACCATTTCATCCCCTTAACCTTACGGTTAATTTTCGAAATAAAAACTATTTTTATGTCCGTTCTCGGGACTTAAACTATATGTATGCTAATAAGCATTAAGTTTCATCTAAATCGGTCCAGGTGTTAAAAATTTCCTAATAAAAATTCCAACCCCTTTTTCACTCCTTCAAGGGAAGATTTTCGGAATAAAAACAACCCTTAGTCATTGCCAGTTCACACTTACTATATACCAAGTTTCGTCTAAATCGGTTCGACGGTTTAAAATTCCCTATATAAACCTGCAACCCCCGTTTCACCCTTAACTTTTTTACCTTTAAGGGTAGTTTTCGCGAAAAAAACTATTTTTTGGGTCACCCCGGGCCTCAAACTATCTGTATACCAAGTTTCATCTAAATCCGTTCAGCTGTGAAAAAATCCTATACAAAATTCCAACCCTCTTTTCACCCCTTTACGGGTTAATTTTTTCAATGAAAATAACCCTTAGTCGTTTCCCGGGATTTAAACTATCTATTATATCAAGATTCATTTAAATCGGTTCAACGGTTAAAAATTCGCTATACAACCTTTTAATCCCCTTTTCACCCCCTTAACACTTTCCGTACCGCGTAGCGCTACACGCTACGCTCGTAGCGCGTAGCCAGGTATTCCTCGTATGTAGCGCGTAGTAGCTACGAACAGAGAAGCCAACAGTCGGGTTCTCGGTGCTGAATGTGTTAAGGGCTGCTTTTCGGTATAGAAACTACCCTATGTCCTTTCCCGGATTTTAGATTATTTCTATACCAAAATGTCTAAATTGATGCCATTTTCGTACTTAATTAACGTCCCAAAATACCATCAATCGACTCCTATATTGATATTTTGTCATTTCAACCCTATCGCACCCCAACAGGAGGATGATATTTTACACCTGCCACGTTGTATCATAAAATCATTGGTGTTTTCGTAATCAGCGACCCGATAAACCATAGAAACGATACCCATGTTGATTTTCAGACTTGGTCACCCCCAGTTCCCCCTTTATGGGGTTGAATTTTCAAAAAACCTGAAACACGTGTTTACTCATTTATTGTTAGGAATACTCATGTGAAGTTTCAAATAAAACAGTCTAACTAATCTTGTTTCCGTATACAAACTTTGGACCCCCATTTCACCCCCCAGGGGATGATATTTTACACCTGCCACGTTGTATAATAAAATGGTTGTTGTTTTCGTAATCAGCGACCCGATAAACCATAGAATCGATACCCATATTGATTTTTAGAAATTTTTACCCCCATTTCCCCCTTTAAGGAGTTGAATTTTCAAAAAAGCTGAAACACGTGTTTACTCATTTATTGTTAGAAATACTCCGGTGAAGTTTCAAATAAAATAGTCTAACTAATCTTGTTTCCCCATACAAACTTTGGATCCCCATTTCACCCCCTTACGGGGTGAATTTTGAAAAATCCTTTCTTAGTGCACCCCTAGACCTTATAAGGGACCTACATGCCAAATTTGGAAACTCTAGACCCAGCGGTTTAGGCTGTGCGTTGATATGTCAGTCAGTCAGTCAGTCAGTCAGTCAGTTTCTTCTTTTATATATTTAGAAGAAGATGCAACTCCAATACAACTTCAATATTGGTTGATTATTTGTTGTGTGTTGGAGTTATGTTTGAGATAGATTGTGTTTTTAATGTATTGTTTATGTATTTTTAAAACAGAATACGGTACCATCTCTCTCTGTAGATAGATATTTAGCCATTTAACTGACAGCAGTATTGAAACTTGTAATTTTTCGGTGATATATCTTGTGTAGTCAAATTTATGACAGGTCATACGTACCAACATGCTCTATGTAGAACAAATATAATATAAAACAACAGTAGCTATCGTTAAGATTTAATGGATTAATTCTTAACTGGCGCAATCGGTAGGATAAAGATAAATGATAAGCCAGACGGCGAGTGTAAAATGAGACAGATGTCATATACTAAAATAAATATTACTAAGTCCTCCAGCACCTGAGGCCTATAATGAACCGGTGTCTTCACCTTCAGTAACACTAACCATTAGACTACCGTAACGAAACCCATTATTGTATTAGTGTTACTACTTAAACAACACAAAATAACATATTTAATGAAATAAATTGATTGCCGGTTAGAACTAGGAACTAGGTGGAACTTGTAATCGGCAATTGACCTGTAAGTATCCTAATAGAACTAAATTAAAACGCTTAACTATTAGCTCACTATCAAAAAATCTCAATGAATATAATTGCAACTCCCTAAATTAGCTTCCAAAGCCCTCAAACCATGCGATTATGCATCATAATAAACTTAGCCAATTCATTACGCAACCTCTTTCCATAACAGATAAGTTGGCGAGAAGGCACGTAAGCAGCGTGTATTTTCTACTATCGCGGTAAATTTTGTTACCTATTAAGCTTCTCGAAGCGGCTATAATGCTAGCCTGAGGTAACGATTAAGGCAAAGATTAGTGCAGACAGTTTTGTAGATGCGACAGGAGCGTAGCGCAGGTTACAGCAGGATCAAGTCTGGTGAAAATTTATTGATCGTGTGAATCTCTCTGCTTTGCCTTAAGGTGTAGGTAGGTGGGTGCCACTGGTTGAGAATGACTTATAGCATTAAGCCCGCATTAAATAAATGTCTGGCTTATTCAGATTATTGTAATCAATGTCATCAAGGTCATGTCGAATAGAGATCAGAATGTCATTGGTTATCAGAATCCCAGTTTTATATATAACCACGTATTTTACAACGATCCATTCGATGTGAGACTAAAATAATGTCTCCAAATCGTGGATTTAACGTTGTTACAAAATCTTAGCTTTTTGACCAGTTTTGAGCGGCTCCCTTGATTGCTTATGTTCATGGGCGGCGTTGACCGCTTCCCATCAGGCGGCTCGTCTGCTTGTTTGCTAATAGTTTCATAAAAAAAAGTAAAAAAAAACATAAAGAAAACAGGTACGTGTGGCGAGTTCATTTCATAGTCGCTGTCGTAGGTGATTTTATGAAGTTTAACACTCCTCCCAGAGGCATCACCCTCTTAGGCACCTCCGCCCACCGCATGACTTATTTAATCTACCCCCTCTCCGCGCCCAAGTCACCACTCTTTTGTACATGTTATTAGGCGGCTATATCTCCCGATTTGCATATTTCGGCAGTAAAATTAATTCGAAGATTTGCCCGCATCCACCATCCCGTCTTGGGGTGGTTCGGATTTGTGCATAGTCGCGCGGGTTTCGGTTTTTGATTGAGGCTTTAGTTGTGCTTAGTAGGTTTTAGAGCTGTGTATTGGATTCTTCTTCTTATCTTCGTGAAAAGCGGACATATGTTATTTGTACGAGACCGATTGGGAAACAATTTAGTCGATAGTACAACTATAAACTAGGACATTTCAGACGTGGGGAAGAGGCGGCGTGTCAAAAATATTCGTAGAAAAGCTGAATATATTTTGGCTCCCTATTTTGAAGGATCGTCATAAACGCTAAGAATTGTACTGACTGGTGGTAATCAAGTTCTATGGACGGTCCGCCACTGTTATTTAGCTTTCTTACCACAACATTTAGGCATGCTTGTTGCCAGATAATGATAGTTTTTCATTGGAACTTCGGGCACTGTGACAAACTGCCTTTAAATATGTTTAATGAACTTACCTTCGACCATTACCTTCGTTTGCGAAAACAATGACGTTGCGTGGGTTTCATCACCCATCAGCTTAGATTACCAGCAAACCAAAGTCTTTCATCACACAAATATTACAGCCACTTGTTAGTAATGTAAGGGGCCAAAATGCTTATAATCTCGACGTATAGTTTGTATACTTTTTGGCGCATTTATCCTTAAATCGTCGGACAAACTATACTTGCATAGCATGTATACTTTCAGTATTCTCTTTTGTAGATGGCCATTATCGGGAATTTCTAATTAAGTACCGGAAAACATAAACCTGGAAGACTTAGCTCCGTAATATCAGTGAGTAGATAGGCATAGACCGTAATCCAACTGTTCAGGATCAGCTTAGCCATTAGCACTCGACATGGAAAACATTAATAAACTGACAACTAATATTCAGTAGAAAGAAGACTGTATAACAGGCCTCCCCGGCGCCACTTTTGCAGGCAGTTCCACCACTGTGACTCCACGGGAGCCCTACAGGCAACTCGGCCTCAACAACCACTGGCGGATTGTTCCACTGCACTTACTTGCACAGCACAGTCGCGCTGCCGTCATCGAACAGGCCTCCACGGCCCCATCTCGATGGTAGCTCCACCACGTCACCGTGGAATGGAAACCCCACAGGAAACTCAGCCTCCACAACCACTGGTGTGTTCTACTGTGTACTAACACTTACTTGCACAACACAGTCGCGCTGCCGTCATCGAACAGGCCTCCCCGGCCCCATCTCGATGGTAGCTCCACCACGGTGACCCCACGGGAGCCCCACACGCAGACTCGGCCTCCGCAGCCGCTGGTGGTGATGCGTTCCACTGTGTATTGCGGCGGAGAGAGGAGGCAGAGTTTCTGGAAAGATAAACTTGAGGTGAACAGGACTTACGGTATAAATAAGGCTCACCACACACCTGAGCGGAATGGAGGCAGTAATGTATGAAGGCCATAGACAAAATTAAGCTACCATCGACAAATTTGCCTACGAATTTGCTAATTCCGCTCAGGTGTGTTTTGAGCCTAAAATACACATATCTCATTAGTTTCAATATTAAACGGCCTCTGTAGGCTAAGTTGATGGTGACCTTTTTTTTAATGAAATGGTTTTCTCCCTTTGCAAACAGCAATGAGAATTTTTGCAATAAAATAAATAAATAAAATAAATAAATAAATATTATGGGACAGTCTTACACAAATCAACCTAGTCCCACAGTAAGCTCAATAAAGCTTGTGTTGTGGGTAATAGGCGATGATATATATAAATACTTAAATAAATAACTACATAGAAAACATCGATAACTCAGGAATAAATATCTGTGATTGGCACACAAATAAATGCCCTGACCAGGATCCGAACCCGGGACCTCCTGCTTCATAGGCAGAGTCACTACCAACTAGCTTAGGACTCTTAGGAGGCCGATAAACGTGCAATGACGAGTTGACGACGTTAATTACATTTTTTTATTTAAATAAATATAGGCAACGGTGTTCGGTAGAAGCCTTGCTCTTTGTAAGGTGATAGCTGTAGCCAAGTTGATAGTGACCGTTTGATTTTGAACAGGACTGGACCTGTTAAAAGTGACGTTTGGCTTAGTAAGGTATATGTCGGCTCAGCTGTCATCCCATAGAAAACTGTAAAATAAATATTTTCATAAAAGCAAATTTTATCTATGACGACAATAACAGATGGTTCAATGCAACCGGTCCTAATAGTTGGAAGGTCTTGAACTATAGTTGGGTGGTATACTTATTGTATAAAACAGCGACATAGTTTGACCGGAAAGAGAAGTATCGTGGTTTATACGGGAACTCATACATTCTACGAGACTTCTCTTTCCGGACAGACTATCACAGCTAACCGTTAGATCTAGTTTATTGTCGCAGCACGCAGGATCATAACTCCCGTATCTAACGCCACCATTTCTAAACAACAGTTCAGTTATTCTCACAGTCCGAATCTTTCCGGCCCATTACGCGCCGAAGTTACTAGAGCCCGCTAATTTATATTGCAATTGCACTGGAGCGCTGTTCCCATTTTAAAATATGTTACTGATACATATTTATTTATTTTTTTTCTCCTGTACTGGTTTTGTTTGTTTTTGAGGTGTTCAATAAAGAGTATTTGTATTGTATTGTATTGTATTTATCACTATCTCTCTCCCGCAACTTTGTAGGCATGAAGTTGTCAAATTGCCAAATCCCTCTCTCACTGTATCACTTAGTATCTCTCGTTTAGTACTCCTGTACCTCTCGAGTAGTACAGCCGTAACTCTCGCTTATTACCCCCACACATCTCACTTAGTACCTATTTACTACCGTATTTTGAATTTCCATTTCACCTCCTTAGGGTATTCCAGAGTATATCAAGTCTATGTTCTCAGAATCTAAATGCAATTCTCAGGAGTACTATTATATCAATTTCAAATCTATTGTATATTTTTATCTGAACGTCGCTCCTAAGTGAAATAATATCAAGATGAAATCAATTACAATATTTTAAAGTCTGAATTCCGCCCCGGACGAATAATAACGCGTCCGTATTTATAGCGAGTTATGCTCACTGCATGTGAGGCATTTGCATTTTACCTTTGATTAGAAATTTGAACTAATTTGGATTTTAGTGTAAGCTATCCGTAGTGCAGATAGGAAGTACACACAAGGCCAGTAAATAAGGGCACTTTGTGAGATTACATATGATGTGAATCGTCTTCATTCGACAAATTCGACATTGAAAAACTAGAAAATAAAAGGTGATATGATGGAATCTTCCTGACCGAAGAGCACTTCGCTTGAGTAACGCATTTAGTATTTCGATACAGTGGACAAATGCTGCTGGTACTGTACCTAATACCCGAGCACGTAGATTCTAAAAAGTGTTAAGCTCCTAGCTTGCCCTTAAACGTACAAAAGAAAAAATTCTTAGTATGAAAAAGTCTGAAACTAGACACGGATTTTTTTTATGAAGAGAACAATAATATATTTGTAGATTAGACAGACGGCAACCCTGCATTTCTTCTAAAAAAGTTAGTTTTTGTGTTACAGCCGTTTACCATTAATTCCCACCATCATCTCCCTATTTAATAGTTGATGATGATGATTGTCCCGCCTTTTTTCCACGGTTCAATTGAGCGGTCCAGTCCCGTAAATATCAAATGAAATTTTTGTACTTGAGTTCCAAAAAACTGGTACGAGCCGGGGTTTAAATCGCAGACCTCCGGAAATTTCCTTTAATTCCCACTCGAGCAAAATCGAGACCACTCAAAAGCCGAACCAAAACCTCATCATTCCCATCCCACACCTCACACTTGACGATCAACTTTTTCAATTTCCCGGCCTAACAGGGAAGCCTCGCCATCAAACGATAAATGATTATAACTATGACGCAAGAGGAAGCGCCAAGGCGGCGGGTAATGAGAAATAAGTCTAAAAAACGGCGGAAGCGAGCTTTCCTCTGCCTTTTTGTTCATCTTATTGATTAAAAAAGTTTCTTAATCATATTTCCGAGCGAGATAGTTGCTGTTATCGGAGGAGTGGCGAGCAATACTTTTTTCGATTGATGTTTAATTTGGAGAGTTTTGTTTTGATCTGAAGAATTTTTTGAGCGATTAAGTTTCTGGGCAATTAATGGTGTTTTCCTTGCGAATGTAGTGGAATTTTCTGATATATCCATAACCTCTTATACATTTAATTAACTGTCCTGAATGGCATATCATCGTTCACCATTTTCTTTATAATATATATTTTTATTTATACCAATATTATAGAGAAATATCTACGTTATATTTGTATTTTATACTATTATAAAGCCGAGATATATTTAAGTACCCTGAGTTTGCACAATAATTTACCGAATACCTTTAGCTAAAAGCCAAATTAAATAGAAGAAATGATCCTTCTGTAATTAAATAAGTCATTCATCTCAGCGTCGAAATTATTTTATTTATTTATTGACCTCTAATGTCTCACTGTTGGCCAAAGGCCCTGTCTTTCTTCCGCGCACTCTATTATATCATTAACATCTTCCCGTCATCTCCGTCTAGGTTTGCCGCGACGCACCATCAAAATATAGACCATCACACACCACAACCAATACCTACGCCATCACATACTACACTACTTGGCGCCGTACAGTGGAGCAGATAGGTGTATTGGGGATGGGATGGGAGGTGACCCAGACCGCACAGGACCGAAGTTAGTGGGAGAACTTAATTCGGGCCCCACATCCCAGCAGTGAGTAAAAGGATGAAAAGAAGAAGAAGATACCACAACAGAGTTTCCACAAAGTAAAAAATTTCAAAGCGTAAGGTCAACCCTTGCCGATAAAAATGGCATCGGAACAAGCAGCCGAGCCGTGAAATTGTTAACCATTATCGCCTGTAGCTCAGGTCGACCGGTGTTGTGCGGTGCCACTGCAAGCGTTGCCTGGTTTGTACAAATATACAAATAATACGCTCGCTGAGCCGCTGCTAATCATGATTATAAGAATTTTTTAATCGGGCAAGCCTCCCTCATACATATTCGAAAGAGAGTAATGCAAATAGACGGACGAACGAGCGAAATGGTTCGTGGTTAATAGCCGGGGTCAAAACTCAGTGGACGACGAGAGGCGCGACTGGCGACGTCCATGTAAATACAAACGTATGGGAGTGGCTTTATGCGGCTTTCACACTGCTGTCCGCATGCGGCGCCGGTGCGCGAGCGAGATGGAGCTCTGCGCGTTGTCACGCTTGCACACCGTCACCGCATGATGTTGCGGCGCCTGCGTGATAATCGCCGTAGTGCAAGCTTCTCAAAACCCTTGGAAGCTCGACGGAACGTCGGATATATGCGACGCAGGACGCTCGCCATTGAAGCGGTACACTATGTTATTGCCTAAGTTTTTTTATATCACACCGGTGGCAAACAAGCATACAGCTGATGGGATGCGGTCACCAACAGTCTATAGACGCCTGCAACTCCACGGGTATCACATGTGCGTTGCTAACTCTAAAAAAACATCCTTTGAAGAATATCATACATCTCAAGAAACCTCGGCCAAGAACTAGCTCTTTCCACAGCCGGAGCGTTGGCGGGGGGAAATGTGATTAACGCTCAAGCGGCACCGCCCGCTTACACTGGCACCCACCGCAGGGTCACCCGGTGGGCCGAACGCACTCTGATTTCCGATAATCACTCGCTAATGCACTTTGTTTTCTCTGGATCCAGTGTAATCCAGGTTTAAGGGTTGAGTGGGAACTTTATTCAAATTTCCATTTAATGGTAGGTGGATGAAAATTATTGGGGTGCTTTGTTATAAGGTATAGTCGCCATCAGATATATCGGAGCGGCCAAGGTGGTTGCAAATATCTGAACTGAAGGGCGTTAAAGTGCATGTTCTGATATTTTTGAGTACCCTAGCAGCTCCGATATATTTGATGGCGACTGTACCTTTTCAGTGGCAATCAATTTCACAGCTCGCTCGGTAAGTGATTACCGTAGACTATGGACGCCTACAACGTTGTGGGTGAAATATTGTTGTTGCTGACCCTCAAAAAATCTACCTATTTACACTCCTTTCTTCCGCAAATTGTATGAATACAAGACGGCTTAATAAACTATAGTCAGGCCAAGTTAACTCTGCACCGACGGTGCAAGTGCCAAAGTGATGAGAGCTAGCATAAACGTCAAATGTGATTCTAGATCAAAAGGCACCATGTGGCGGCCAGAACTTACGCTTTTATTGTTTTAATACAACATTGAATCTGTAAAATGTACACCGTTAGCGCATTCCGCAAAATGGTACCTTTCCCTAAAAAAGTGACACTGCACGCGAAAATTACATTTATCTGCTGCTGCAAAATATGCATAGTTAGCGTGGTCGAACTTTATTTAATACCATTGGCAAGCAAACATATGGCCCGCCTGATGGTAAGCTGCTACTATAGCCTAATATAGATGCCTGCAACTCCAGAGGTGTCGTATGCACGTTGCCAAACCTTCAATATAAAGGAGGAACTGGAATAAAAATGAAAATCTGGATTAAAAAGAAAGGTGTGGGAATATTTTAAATAACGCGGCTAGTATGTGTGTATGTATGTATGTACGTATCACTTTATTGCACATAAACAAGTATAACATTAAAACAACAGTAAAATATATAAAAGATATGCATAAAGGTCTAGTATAATTGAAATCATTAATTTCAAATGATAATTAATTTTTAAATGATTCCAGGAAGGATCTGTTAATTATGAGTATAAATGTACTTCCAAAACTCAGAACGAACACCCAAAAATTTACCTAATATCATTAAATATATTTTTAACAATGATTCTTTGAAATCATATAAAAAAATTTCAGGTAAAAAATATTTATCACAAAAATCATAAATTTTTGCGTAATTTAAAATAAGGAATTGAGGATTCTCTGTAACGACTACCGTAACGGCGGCCACGCACTACCCACTATTAGTCCGCCGGACGATATCGGCCTGTCAGTTGTTCAGAACTGTCAATTTCTTTGTCTGGCTATGGTCTCCTATAAAGCCATCGGCCGCGTACAGCGTCTGCGTCACGATGCTTACTATAGAGAAGTACTGTTGTGGTCTGTCGACGTTGGCGACTTTTTTGAAGGAACGTTGACGCTGACGTCAGACGTCGCGTATAGCGTAAAATAGGAGACCAAAGCCTTACTGACAGGCCGATATCGTCCGGCGGACTGATATTGGGTGGCCGGTCTAACTAGTAGTCAGGTATCCCATTGAATAAACCAAATACCGGATCCGTGAAACCTGATTAGCGTCTCAGGTCAGCGGGTCAGGGGGAGGGGGGTTAGAGCGAGATGCTTAAAAATGCAACGCTTTTTAATGGAACTAGTTACTGCACTTCGTAAGATGTAGTGGTGTATTATATAATGATTATACACAAATAAGAGCACTATTAAATTAACTACATGTGCTGAAGTTAAAAAAAACTCGTCTCTTTAGCCGTTAACACGTAGAATCCTCCTTCATATTTAAGAGTCCGCAACGCGCATGTGACACCTCTGGACTTGCAGGCGTCCATATGCTACAGTAGCTGCTTACTATGAGACAGACGAGATGATAGATGAGACAAAGAGTGTGCTTGTTTGACACCGTCGTGGTATAAAAAATAAGTCAAAATATTTGTGACTTTTTCAAGTCAAAGGTACATCACCGGTTGTTAATTAGGCGTCACTGCCATAAAAAATAATTTAGAAATGAACTCTATTAATAACCGACAATGATTTGGGGACCTTTGACTTGAAAACGTCACATTAGGAGTCAGCCTATAAAATTCCACATATTTATCTATTTAGATACAATTGGGTAAACTCTTTTAATCAATCTTTACTCGTACATTACGTAGGTAAGGATTCTACGTTGACGATATTATTTTCACCGGTCAAAACCAAGTTAGATACGCCGCTTCAGAACTATTCGTAGGGAATCCGGAGCTTTTTTTCTTATAGAGTCACGGTAACAGCACTCCACAAGCTGGAAAATAGGCAATCTGGTGGGAATCGTGTTCTATCGACGTTCCGTCACTGAATGTGTAGATATACAAGCCCGTAAATGAGATGAGAACTACAATGAATATAGAATGAAAGTGAAGCATGAGGAGCTTCAGAGGGTGAGGGCCAGTATGGAGAGTAGTGAAAGGCGAGGTGTCCAGTATAATAATGCTTCGTTTATTAGACAAACAAAACAACCTATTTTATACACGTGTAAGGTCGTGCTTCGCAAGCAATACGCATTATGTTGTAGCAATCCATTAAGTTGCTGTTAAATATGTAATATGGCTAGACAGCCATTACAAAAGAAAGCAGTAATGTATATCGAATTATACCTAATAGCAACAATTTATCGTAATTTCATGAGCATTAACTCCACATGGCTAAGTCTTAATTACCTTATCCGCCATAAAAACAAATGCAAATCTCCAAGTACAATAAAAAAGCAGGGATTACGGAACATATTAATATTCGAGATTCATACATTCGCTATAACCCGGCTTATTTAGAACGATGTAATTTTATACAGGGTGGATCTAACATGCAGTAAAAAGATCCGAGATTATAAGTGATAAACTAAGACTGAATAAACATTTTCAAAACTGGAAATGTTGATACCTAAAATGTGTTCATAGCGCTTCTAAATATTCTAAGAAATTATTGATAAAATACAGAACAAATACGCTAATGTGGATGAGTTTAGTGAAAGGGCTCACTTTGTCGATTTACAAGTACCTAACACTTCATTTACTAATAGATAGCGTATATTATGTAGTTTAAAGAAGTAATCATATCTGTACTTATCGACAAAACGGGGCTTTTTCCCTGGACTGAAAAATATTCTTCGTAATTTTATATTGTCATTTTTTTTTAACTTCTGACTCTTACAAAGCAACAATGTTCTATTTTATATTCGCAAATGTAACCAATTGAGTCCAACTTATCCGTTACTACTTTTAAACGGGGCTAAACTTAAACTGAATTAAGACGAATAATTGGCAGTGATTAAAAATCAGCCTAATTTTATTTATACCACCCTGCTCCGTTTGTGTAACCACCCTGTATACACTGCCTTTACAACATTCCGTTTCTGGTCATCACAATTAAAAGGTGGTCCCCCCTTTATTCTATATTTGTGATATAATATAAGAATATTATTCCGGCCGCGTGCTTGGTATCGCGATTGGCGCGCAGATATTTTTTTAAATGTTTTGCTTACGTGACCGAGGCTGGCGGTTTGCGAAGATTACGTGCATTCAAATGGTTTGGATTTTGGGGGTGCGCTGGGAGAAATCTGTTTGGGAAATACTTTAAATGGTATGTTAATGGAAAATCGGGTAAATGTCGTATGCAACTGCATATTATTTCTATGGGCAAGCAGAGATAGCTTGAGAAATATAGCCAACACTGCCTGGAGAGTATGTAGCTGGGTGGCCGGGCCCAGAGGTCTAAGGGCAAGTTAGTGTTAGTCGTGAAAGCTTAAGATGCTTTTTCTCTTGAGACTTTTGTAAATTTTTTGAAGCTTTGAAATTTACCTATTTTAGTTTATACTTTATATTATAGCAGCTTAACAAAAAGTATTGTTTTTAGCAATTCCACGCGGGCAGAGCCGCGAGCGGAAGCTTATTAGTACTTTGAGTAGACTGTAAAAATCATAACCCTCTTTTCGCTTCGCCAAAATCAGCTAAAAAGAACCCTATATCACACAAATTTCACATCGCGCTTGCACCAACTTTTTTCCACGACCAAAATTGTGATCGGACCAAAGATCTCCACTGATTTATCCCCCAGACGTGTCGGACACCGAATTAAATACGGCCCGTTGTTTTAACTCGCGTGCATCTGGAGTACAGTAAAACATGATTATTATGAGCTGTTATTAGTGTACGAAATAGTTTGACACGACGTTAAAGGGAGTGAGTCCGCTACTCGGCGAGAGATGGCGCTGGGGGTCGCGTTCCGTGCGGTAACTGAGTTGGCTTCAATTAAAATGCAATACTAGAAATTGCAAGTTCTGATATTAAAACCAAAGATTCATCATGTTTTTCCATAAAATTATTGATCATCAGAATTGCTTTTAATTTCTAGACATTGTTCATAGCATCCCTTAAGATTCGCAAAAAGATTTATAAAAGATTAAAGTTAAGTTATTGGTAATTTTGAAGTGTTTATCAAGATAATTGATAATTTCAAATAACATCACTTAACTCTTAGCATAGACTTAAATATATAGTAGACGGCCATAGCTTAAGAACTTTTTGAGGCTGCGAGTATTTAGCGCCATCTAGTTCAGAGCCACCTAAACAGAGCCAAAAAGTTCTTAGGCTATGGCCGTGTACTATATATTTAAGTCTATGCTCTTATCAAAAGTACAGTCACCATCAGATATATCAGAGCGACCAAGGTGGGCACAATTAACAGAACAAACGACTGTATCTTATCTATAACTAGCGACCCGCCCCGGCTTTGCACGGGTGCAATTATACATAGAAACCTTCCTCTTGAATCACTCTATCTATTAAAGAAAACCGCATCAAAATCCGTTGCGTACTTTTAAAGATCTAAGCATACATAGGGACAGACAGCAGGAAGCGACTTTGTTTTATACTATGTAGTGAAGATTGAGTACCTCGGCCGCACCAATTTATTTGATAGCGACTGTACCCACAAAGCTACCAATTTCAAAATTAAATCCAAAGCTACCTTTTCACAACCAAAATGGATCAAACATCACACAATCACATCGGAAAACTCATTTCTGGTGGATTAACGACCACTGGCCATTAAACGGTCCCCGGTTCGACTCCTGGTAGGAACATCGGACCGCGTGCAATAAAATTTAGATTTCTTATCGTTAAATATCCGATTGAGTAGAATTGAGTATTAATTTTGGTTTAACTGCGTGGAAAAATTGGGTGCTGCTTAATCGGGAGGTTTTCTAAGTAGGCTGTAACGGATATAATAGTACGGTACTGGAACAGTTTTTAACTTTTATAATTCACAAGTGCGATTTTCATTTTTAGTTAGAGAATATAATATGATTAGTCATAGTAAAAAATATTTTCTAACAGTTATTGACGATGCGCTAGGTATTATATAGATATTTGTTAATAACACAAAGAAAAGATTATCCAAATTACATTTTTCTTTACCACATTATTGCATTCAACTATTTCAGTATCATCTGTCATTTTATAACAGTTTGGTCAATAGATTATGTGAGCATATTCGTAAACAATTTGTAAAAATATGCGTGACCTTGAATTCTAAACGAACGACAAATGGCTAAGACGACGAATGCTATTGACAAAACCGTTATAAAATGTGAAGTTATGTAGCAATAATAAAAAGCGATAGTCTGGTAGAGAAAAATAAAACTTGCATAATCTTTTCTTTATGTAGCAAACAAATACGTGTATTATACCTAGCGCAATGCTCACAATTGTTAGAAAATATTTGTCATTATTAGTACTTAACGTATTCTAACGGGGCACAATATAAAATCGGACTTGTGAGTTTTGTCATTTTTATAGGTTAAAAAGGCGTTGTTGTACTCCACTATAATTGCTAAGTGAATTTAGAGTTTAAGACGAGCATATTTTTAGCGGAAACTGTATAAATAGAAAAGTGTTTTCATGAGATGTTTAGGATTGAAGATAAAATAAAAGTTAGAGCCTTTAAACATGAATATTTCATTCCAAGTTGTTACAAAACATTAAAATAAGTTTTTAGAAACATAAAAATTAGGAAATAATATTCCGCGTATCAAAAAATACTGACTTTTTGCTTTGCAAGTCAGTATAATAGTTGTTTATGATTAGTTTTTTGTTGTGCCTCTAAATACTAGCCATAAAAAATTACAATTTGCGTACCTACAACATAGAGGACCAGAAAAACCTCTTCTTCCGAAGTTTTCATGATTTTCGAGAATTCAGATTTACGAATGTATCAGTAATGTGTGCGTGCTTATAATTTTAAAGTTTAAAGTGGTTTTGAGATCAACTTCCAAAAGTCGTATCTGTTGGTCATCAAAACATAACCAACTTTGGTGCCGTATTCTTATTTTAAAATATCATACATATACAATGCATTAAAACAAAATTCATCTCAAACATGACTCCAATACACAACAAATAATCAACCAATATTGCAGTTGCATGCAAAAAATTTTCAAGCAAATTCAGATTTTCTGATGCAGACGTTTAGGCGCTAGCTGTATTGCGTATTGAAGTTGTCTCGTGTTTTATAGTTAGAATACGAATCCCGGACCTAAAAATCCCTAAAATAAAACATATTCTTACCTGAGCGACATCGAACGGCGAATAGTTACCAACTCCCCACATAAATCACCAACTCGCGCAAAACCTACTCTCTTCAGGGCCATTAGCATTTTTTATGCATAGGAATCGATCCGAGAGCGTCTAATGCCTCCCGCGATACATTAATATCTTACTTTTTATGACTCTTCTGTAACAATCCATCTTATTTAAACAGACTTAACTCACTAAGCTATCATCAAACGAGTTTCAAGCGTAATACAACAGTTTAAAGTTTGAATTTGGTCGAAATTTGCGAGCGAAAGATCGGATAGGTGCGAAAATTGCGTGAGTTTCAGGAGTTGATAATAGGTGGCGTTGGCGATTTTCTTAACGCTTTCATTTTTCTTTCACGGGCACTTTGAGATTAAAAGTTTGGAAAATGAAATGAAAAGTTCGCCCGGAGTCAGTTAGAGCCGTATCGGGAGTATTGGGGGCGGGAGGTTTCGGGTGAACGAAATTAAATTATTCAAATACATTTCTTTTCTTTGGTGTTATTTTGATCGAAATCAGCCTCGGGAGAAGTATGTAATGAGTTCGCAGGACGGTGGCGAGTTTGGTCTTTAAGTTACTAGCCGTTTATGCGCGCAGTTTGGGACTTGGGTGAAATTGGGGCAATCAATTTGGTAACAAGGTTTGGAAGTTCGATAAACAAAAAATTAGCTGAAAAAGTTTTGGGTGGAATAGCATGTAATGACGAGGATAAAGTCAATTGAACAAAATTAGCGTACGAGTGTCTTTTTTTCAACCTTTTCACACTTGAAAAAGCCTTTAACAGAGGACCTAGTATTGACTACAATTTTTTATTACAGATCATGTGATCCAGATCATCATTAAAAAAACTATGAACTAGAACTTTTCCCAACAAGTCTTTATAGCACAGAGTAAAATAATCGTACTATAAGTACAGAGGTCTTACCGTGACGTCACGAGTCATGTTGTCCCTTCTTAGCGCATTACAAGTTCTCTTTTTCATTTATGCAAACGTCCTGTCAAACTCATTTTTTTTTTGACAGAGATACACACCCTTGCTTATAGTTTTATCTTTTCTTTCAGGGTTGGAAGGTCAGATGCCAGTCACTATGTAAAAACAAGTGCTTATGCCAATTCTTTCAGCTTAGTAAACTATCATCTGTGTCTTGAATGATAAAAAAAACAATATACCCTTTCGTAAGCAAAGTCCAGCCGCAGCCTAGTACCTATAGCTGGCATCTCGCCAACCGCCTTATCGGTCGCTTTTCAGAGCTGGGGAATATTACGACCAATGCAATGAGATTAAGCCAAAGTATTAATACATACTAATGCGTGGATATCTGGGATGCTGCTAATGTATTCTCTTCATTAAAACTCACACTTTTTTGGATAATAAACTGTACCGCTACATGGTTTTAACTTTTTCGATGCTTTGACAAATGACAAGAAGAAGTGAAGTGGCAATGGGCAGGCCACATTGCACGCAGAGCAGATGGCCGATGGGGTCGAAAAGTGCTCGAGTGGAGACCACGGACTAGCAAGCGCAGCGTAGGACGTCCACCCACAAGATGGACAGACGACCTTATATAAAGGTCGCCGGAAGACGCTGGATGCAAGTCGCTTCCGACCGATTGGAGGTCCAAAGGGGAGGCCTATGTTCAGCAGTGGACGTCTTATGGCTGAGATGATGATGCTGCTGATGACAAATGTCACGCTGTAGCAAAACCCATACGTACCGCCAAACCGATAGTTTAAAGAAAAACACAATTTAATGACGGACATATGCGTCAGAGTTGAACCTGTGCGCTGTGGTGCAAAGCTAGGTGGATAAGAATTATGAAGGCTAGGGGTAAATTAGTGTTGTACAGTCATCTGCAAAATCAAAGGCCGCTGGCACGTTCATGTGAATCCACTATTAAAATTGTGTCAGATATTTTTGCTCGCGTGGTTTATGAGAAATTATTTGTAGGTGTAAGAATTGCCGACCTTCCTTCTCAGAGCATCAGTTTACAAATCGCTAGGTGAGCAAGCTAGCTCCATTTCCTAGGACTTTATCCACGTTGCTTCGAATCGATAAGACCAGCTTAAGGATTAACCGGCAGATAATTTGGCAATCAAATAAGAGTTTGGCTCGGTGCCAGGGTAAAGTATCGGGTGTGTAAGGCTCTTAGCGAATTAAAGTGTGAGAACGAATAATGGATGGCACGTGCCATACTTAACTTAACTTAGCTGTATTGGTATTGTGATTACGGCCTCTGTTCGTAGCGTAGACTCCTAAGTTACACATGAAAAAATGAAGGAGCTGCCTGATCGGAAGCGGTCAAAGTCGCCCATTAACATACAGAACGTCAAGGGAACCACTTATTGAAATGAAATGAAATGAAAAACGTTTATTTTCAGGCAACTAGTGGCCCATAGATAAATACCTTATCGACTAGCATACATAGCTTATTATACGTTGCAGAATTGCCGACCTTTAAGAGCCTGAATCCTATGCAGAATTGTCACTGCCTGATAAAGCAAGACAACGGTAATTCACGAATAATGCTGTTATATCTTGGTTTCAAACGATGCATCACAACATCATTTTAATATGTCTCATTGACTAATGATTAGATATTTTACATTTTATCTAATTCGCGGCTGGATTAGGTCTTGAGTTGTCTTGAAATAGGCAAGCCGGTGGGAATCTACAGTCCGCCTACAGTCTTTTCTGTTTTGCCCTAAGGTTGACTGGTAGAGAATGCCTGATGGCATTAAGTCCGCCTTTTGTACGTTAACTTTTCTTATGTGCAATAAAGATTAAATAAATAAATCTATTCCTGTACACAAACACGTTACTATTAGTACTCGCAAAGTTATCTACGAGTAATTACTAGTAAAAATGCTTACTGGCGACTAGATATGTCTTTAGGCCTAAAGTCCTAAAAACGTTCAGTTTAGGTACAGTTATTAAAAAGCTGTAAATAACTAAGGATTATTTAACTCTCTAGGCCATAACCTACGGTATCTCAGCTAACTATTACAAGCGCTAATGCAATACCTAAATATATGACAACGCCCGCGCCAAGAGAAAAACGGCTACCCATAACGTTTACCAGCAGCCTCCGAAAAGTCGTATCAACATGTATTTTTAGTGGAGTTGTTACGTTTTGGGATTGAGTAGAAAAAAAGCGGCCATAATGGCTCGCTTTGACTTGCTAGATGGAATTTTTAATGCAATAATTTCGATAATTTATCGTTAGATAGCTCCTTTGTGGCGCTCGCGCCGGGGCGAGGAACAAATTGGTTTTCTTTTATCAGTAAACATTACACTGGACTAGATTGACCTCAGGGTGTTGTGCTTGGGACATACTGTCGTAAAGATCGCGGAGTCTAGTCTAGAAACAAGGAACCAAAAAAGGGACATTTAAAATTGTCCGTGCACTTTTTAAAACAAACCGTGAACTACTTCGTTCGTTCGATATTTGCATTCAGGGAGATAACGAAATTTCGATTTTCGAGTTTCACGGTAGGGTCCTATGGCGATGGAAAAACATAACTAGTTGCCTATTTACACCGGTGAAAAGTTCTCCAAAATCGTATTGGGTGGAGTGAGAGGTTTGTAGCATGGTCGCCTTACTGGGGGTCCACCGACTATCAGTCCGCCTGACGATATCGGCCTGTCAGATAGAACAAAAATTCGACAGCTCCGAACAACAGACAGGCCAATTATCGTCAGGCCGACTGATAGTTGGGTGGGCCCCATTAGGCCTCGGGACGACACTTTAGTTAGATCAAGATCATTATAGCTACCGGTATATCGATAGTATCGCCGTAAACTGGTCTAAAAATTAGCGAATATCGACCAAAACGTTACCTGGCGTTACGTAAATGACCCCTATGAACTCGTTAAATATGTTCTTGTAACCCAGCTGTGGGTCAATTTCATGAGCACATCCCAAGACTCCCCATCGTCCCGCCACTGAGTCACATAATGTTAGCTTTCAATTCTAAAGCGACACTTTTGAGGTTCCGTAGGCGTCGTAATTAAATACGTGACGTTATTTGGCCTCTCTCGTAATTTGCGAAAATGGAAAGATGGCGCGGCGATAATGTGACGAGCTTTTGTGACCGCTTTTTTTATTAATCGGCCGCCATTTTGGTTGCGGAGTGTTTTAAAGTAATTTGTTAGGGCGAGGTCAGATAGATTAAGTGGGACTTGATAAGGGAGATTAACTGATTAAAATAGAGTCCGAGAAAACGATTCGGCAACCTAAATATATTAGTACTGATATAGATTTTTGGATAAGCACCTGTATAAGCAGGTGGTAGAAACTTAACTATAAACGGTAAATAGTTGTCATAAATACTGATTTTTCAACCAACTTCAAGATTTCGAAGGAAGAGGGGTTCTCAATTCGTCGGGATCTAGGTTTTTTATCTTGCAATTTTTTTTATCTATATTTATCGATAATTCGTAGACAACTGCACGCCTAGCACATGAGTGACGCGACAGTATCTTGCGCGCGAGATAGACTACCCGTCTCTTTTTAATTGACACATTCTGAAAAGGACGGATAGACTATCTCGCGCGTGAGATACTGTCGCGTCACTCATGTGCTAGGCATGCTGGACCGACTTGATTCTTTTTTTTTTGAAAGAGTACACTTTACAGTTGGTCCCATTGTCACCAGGTCCGATATGATGATGGGATCCTGGAAAAATGGAGGGAACTCTTCAACTAATAGGCACACCTATAGTGATTTCAGTATTTTTTACAGCAACTCGGGCATTACCTCTTGGAAAAACGGAGCCTAAATGAAGTCAGTTCTTTTTTTGTTTAAAATTATATTTATTATTTTATTCAAATCAGTCTGAATGGTTGATTAGTGATTACCGTATTCAATTATGTTACCAGACTGATCCAGAATTTTTTGCATTTAACAACATTATTGCAGGTAAAATGTAGATTTCGCGGGTTCAAGTTAGCGTCTGCAGGATATCTTACTTTAAGTCTACGTTACGGTATTACGAAAAACATAATAATTTTCCTCAAACCCCAAAATTAATAGCCTCGGCAAGTGCATCCGCGGGCAACGCTCCACACATAATTATGGCCAACAATCTCCCACAAATCTTAGTGCATTAATAAACAATGCACATAAACTGCAGGATCTTGTGTTCCCATAGTTTATGGAAGTGCAGTGCGAGTCGAGCTCTTCGGCGACCAGTAGATATGTTACAGGATGCATTTGACATATTCTACGTCGAAGTTTATTCGTCCTATTTGTCAAAATGCTAACTTATGATGCATGAGGGCGGAAAAACTATGATGCTGTATGTGTCAAATTGTGAATCCTTAGTCGATATTTGTATTTCACCTAGAAATCCTGAATACAGCTGAACCTTTGTGTGTAATAAAAATTGTACAATAAAGTAATTATTTAACCCAAAATTTATTTAATAAAATGAACAAATTATCACTGACTCTCACTTAGGCTGTTTTGTGGAAGTCGGGAACATTCTTGGGTTAACCAAAACAGTAGCTCGCAAAGAAAATGCAAGCAACTATTAAATATTATAACTAAATATAAAGGGTTCCTTAAAGTTTAAAACATACATTTTGGAATGTACTCATATAATGTATTGGGTTCTTTAATGGGTTTTTGCTCTAGCCAAATATTAAAGGAGATTGAAATTATAATGGTTTGATTGAGCCTTGGACTCCCGGCAACTTTGCAAAAGGTTGGAATAAAACCCCTGACACTCTATTCACCAAACTTGCCGTACTTGCTTAAACCGAACCATTATAACTCCAGCGTCTTCTTCGCATAGTTTTTCTACATCACCAGGTCAAGTTATACAAGTTAAAAGCTTCGGGAATCAAGCTAAGTCTAGACTCGTTAGGATGGTAGAACGGAAATTGGCTGCCACCTTGCACGTGCTCAGATTAGGCTGGACAAGAGGCCATTTTAATACGTAAGTGGACTTAAATGTAAAACTTTACTCGTAAGACATCTTTAATTGTTTAAATAAAATCTAGTTTAATAAGTAGGTATTGATTCCGCACGGACGATAGGATACGGCACAATCCCCCGGAGGATTGAAGTTGCACAAGTAATGCATTCGTCGAACTCAATTCTTACCTACTTGCCTATTTTGAATAGGTACTCTGAGTAAAAATATTGTATACAATAGTGACATAATTAAGCTTTTTCAATCTCGTACATTGCATAACCCTGAAAAGCCCTTAATTACGATACGATTGTATGAAATACTATTTCAAAATCTTGGCTGCTTTGCCACTTCTGTTAATAACTGTTCAGTAAGCCAGCAGGGTGTTCTTTAAAATTTCTCAGAGAACTGGAAAAATCTTTTAAAATACCTTAACCATTTAGTTACTTCAGCTGCTTACTTTGTTGTATTATATTGTTTATTTTATTAATCAGCCTAGATTGCCTATCAAAGCTACTCATAAAAATCCATGAGAAATGCTTTAAAATATGGAAACATTTCCAAACATCGTGTTTTAGGCACAACGTAAAAAAATGTCAATGAAGTCTTATTACGAAGCCTATTTATTCTTAACGACATACCTTTGATGTTAATCTATAATTCCGCTTCTCGATCTCCCGATAAATAAGGAATAAGCAAACAAAAGACGGAGAAAAAGATGGCCGAGGCCGTACCGTCCTGGCCTCCCCTAATAATTTCATTATTTGCCGCTCTATGGGTGCGCATCACTTTAAATTATTCGATATCTATAGGTGTTTGTTTGTGGTTTTACGTTTTTTTATCTGGCATTTAGGATCATTTTTAAGGGTAGTTCTGTTTACTTTATCCAGAGATTTTAGTGCTAAGAATATTTAAATTATTATTAATTGATTTGTTGTTGAGTAGCTCTCAACATATGGCAATTTTACAAAGCAAGCGTACGTTCTGTTATGTGGTCCGATGTTAGTACCACTCTCACTGACAATAATTTATTTATTTGTATCAGTGAATAATATAAAAAGGCTTATTTACTTATCGTAACGTCAATTAATACAAAAAAAATGGAAGCACTCTTCAGAAATGAAGTCATGAGAAGCTAACTTACCTAAGTTAAATCTAAAGAACACTATTTTTTCCGCAAGCAATCCATCATACATTTCATAACATGTCAAACTTATAATCGAGACGCCCAAATACTTTACTCCGACATTATTAAGCAAACTTATGTATATCCATTCTTGGCCCACCTCCCCAGGGAGAAGGGCCGGGAAAAGATGTGTTTTTGTCGTGTTTTTATTAGTGAAAAACAATGATGAATTAGCGAACACCGCCGTTTATTAGTCGATCTTTTGTCTCTCGTCTTAATTTGTTTTTTTCACGTAACGTGCCAAGAGATGTCCCGTGAAAATTCGTATTAACAAGGGGAGGAATTCAAAATGTCGGTGTAAGGGGCCGTCTTGTTGTAAATTAAATTGTTTGCGTGCCGTTCAGGTGTTTTATTGAGACGTGGGTGAAGTTCGATGTTTGTTGGTAGTTAACGAGAAAAGTTGGTTTTTAGCAGCGACATCTATATTTGCGGCGGATCAATTTGTGGGTAAAGACAACGAGTTTGATTATATTTGGGAGGTGTTTTGCTAGGGGCTAAATAATGCTGAACATTGTAATCGATGATTAGTTTGTTTAATATATGTAGCACTTGAAGGACGGGTAGCACGATCGTTAATATGAATCCGAAGTGTAAATAGGGCTCAGAGTTCGTTTGAAATCACCAACTTATTTTGGTACTAAACTTCTTTTCCTAAAAAATAAACATTTTGCAACACATGTAGAATTAAACCATGACTTTTGCACTCTCAACTTTAGAAGATACATAGCATTATCTGTGGTAAAGTATACATATGAGGAACAACTGATACGTGCATCAAATAAAATACGTAGTAACGTAACGTAACACTATTATAGTGTTACGGTAATACGTTGTTAATAATACTCCACGTAGCCGAAGCCCGGCCGTTCCGCCTCAGCCCGGCACTTCTCACCCGATCAACTTCAAGTATACATCCGACTATAAGGTACGTATCACATACGATACATAGCATTAACAGCTCCGAAACACTAGGAACGTAAAACTAATCCTCGCGGAGCCCGGCCGTTACCCGCCATGGCATTCCCTTCCGCGCTACATTTTAAACTTGTCACCCGATCACACCCTGGTGATGGCGACGCAGCGAACTTAGCAGAGCAACCACTTTATTACTAACCGCCTATTTGTAAAACCACATATTTACTTGCATAGAACGCCTGGTAATGGTGGAAAACGGTGATCCTTCTGGATCATTCTGGATAGATCTCGTCAGATCGACGTCGGATAAGGATAAACGCAATGGCGGTGCAAGTTAATAGTTTCAATTCCTGTTCCGTGTGTCCCAGTTTCAGTATTGTATACCGAGTATATGGATTGATTAGAAACTGAACAGAGAAGAAGATGTACAATAATTATTATCGACGGCCTGGCATAGGGGTCGGTAATACGATTAAATAAATAACTATATTTAGGTTCAATTCATGAAAATACATTTTTTCACCATGACATGTTTATTTACAACGACTAGGTAACAAAAATCTCAAAAGAATATAAATTAACGGCTATAAAATAAAAAACTATCAAAAACCAAGGAGTCCGCAAATGTGTCGCCAACAATAATAGAGCTTGTGTATTGGTTCCAATACAATAAAAAAGTTTGCACTGAAAACACAGCTTTACAGTTAATTTATGAATTTTAATTGATAAAGTTTTCATTTTCCGTTAAGGTCATCAAGTTTACTGTGTTTAAGGAAAATTCTAATAAATGACGTCTACTACCATTAAATGACTTAGATCTTCTTAAAAAACGTCTGTTTACCAGGCGGGCTAGCATATATTACCTTGTCGCCTCGCTTGAAGTATGAAGAGTCGCGCAGCAACGTAAGAATTAGACAGAAGCAGCAGACAGCCAACGGACATATTTACCTAGTCAGCGGTAGGATGTGCTAGCCGTGCAGAGCTCACAACTTTAAACATAATTCAGAGTGCTGATCGCCAAGTGTCCAGGCCGCACTATTCTGCGCTCCGACCATCGCATGGCAAATTTTATAGCGGTTCTGGATATTAAGAGGGAACCGGGATAATGGAGCCCGATTCGTCGGACAATGCTTCGGCATCATTCGGCCGCGTTCATTAAAAACAACAATACGTGACGTAACGAGCGTTCGAGGATTTTGATCGCTTTTCTTAGTGTTTTGTGCGCTGTGGCCATTTTAATTCCATAGGGGGCTTATGGAGTTTTGAAACGTTGAAATGTGTCAAGGGTTTCAGTATAAGAATCCTTGATCAGTTTTATTACTGATTTGCACTTAAAAATTTACTACATCTTGCTCTCACCATCATTTCATAACTGCGTTGTAAAGCATCGTTAACGTAAATTACCTATATAAGTACAGAACTATAGTATATCTAAACAATACAACTTTAACTGAGGCCTTCTTTTCTCTTGGCCTGTTTTATATTAATTAAGTAAATATGAAGGAATATAAAATTGTCTTCTACTAAGGCAGACAAAAAATATCATGCCCATTGATCATCATCAGTCTACTAGTATATACCTCACTGCTAACGTAGAACACATTGTTAAAAACGACATTATAAAAACGTGGATGGTATTATGTACACCGCGTCCACTTTTAAAGTCACCCAGCACCGGCAAGTGTTTTCGTATTCCTAACCAATCTCCCCTCAAAAAAGCGTGAATTAATAAAACATCCACTAAAGTGAAAACAGGCGGAAAAATAGCGTCTAGGGAGAAAAGTAAAAAAAAAACGTGCTGTTCATTAACGCCAGGATCGGATGGATTGATCAATCAGACATTTTATGGCCCGGAATCACTCAACGGAAAATAATTCCGGGCATTTGAGCGACGCCATTTTAATTTTGTCGCCGGATCGAGTGTCATCCAATCTGCTTGAGGAGTAAAAAATACCCCAACGGGCTAATCTTGGCGTGACTTTAATGTATTAGTGGACGGCGATGTCTGATGGCTATTAAGTAGAAATTTGATCGTAATTGGAAACTGTTTTACAAGATTATGAGTAGCGTTGTCCTAGAAGTCTTTTTGAAGAATATAATTTGTTATTCTTTTGATTTTTATTTGTAACTGAAGGATTAGACCTGTCAGAAGTGGCGTTCGGCTTATTTAGATTATCGTTTTGTTGTTATCAAAATATTTGTCAAATAAATCAAAATGATATTGCTTTATGTCAATAAGATGTGTCAAGCGTTTGTTTTTAAACGTATGTTAATGTGAAAAATCAATGTTATTTAATATTAGTTGTTTTTTGCAAATCCATGACTGGTATGTATTTTGATTAAATAAGATCTAGATCGTTTTTTTTTTCTATTTCGCCTGACTGATAGGTCAAGATTACGTGTCGTTTTAACACTAACCCTGCAAAGTATACATAATAATTGACTAAAACAATCGCTATTAAAAATAAACTCTAATCAATTTCAAATTAGGAACATCGAAGTAATTACCTCGCGTCATCGCATCACCTATTCCGTTTGCACCATCGTCTTACTTCAAAATGACGCTTATTAGTGGAAAAGTCTTGCCGGTTACGACCTTTTACGTCGAGACGCTTGCAGAACTAATTAATCAAGATCAAACGAGCAAGGTTCGTCCACATTCATCATCGTAACGTCTTTGTTCTGAAAAAAAAATGGCGATGGCATTCGCTAGTTGAAAAGGTGTGGAAATTTTAGTTGAATCAGTTGAATGATAGTTGTGAATAGGAAAATGATACGAACCACAGGGTCTAGTGGAGAAACAAAGGGGTCTTGCCCAGCTGTGGAACAATGAAATGCGCTAATAAAAAGATAGTTAAGTCCCCTGGTGCCTTCAACTGTAGATAGGACTTCACGTGGGACTAAACGTCTTTATTGATTAGATTAATATTGGACTTGGATATTATATCGCTAATCACTCTAATAGGATATATATCATACCGTTCGAAAAAATGTAAACAGTTTCAGTGTGCATTTACTATAATATATTGTCACAATGGAAAAATATTTTGCTCTTTATAATGATTTCTTGGCGGGATGACTTGGACGCGTTCTGTAAAGAGTGGTCGAAAATGTCAGCCAACAGGGTCGAATGGGGAAAAAGAGGGGAGGCCTTTGCCCAGCAGTGGGACACTAAATAGGCTAACGAAAAAAAATGATTTCTTTACTGTACGATAGGCACTCAAATTTCTGTTGTCGATATCTACCTTAGAACTGGCCACTCATCTCCAAGTAATAATCATAGCGAAGATAATCCATAAAAAGAAACTCCGAAGCATTAAAATGGCAATCAAACTGGCAATTTGGGGAGTTCCAAATTTAAATCCAAAAAGAAACGGCCTTCCGATTTGTAATTCAAACGTGGAAGAAAATGGCGCGATATCCGATTTGAATAAAGAACGGACCGGAAGTGAGGTTTGGCGTTCGAGGCGCGTGCTCGCATTTTGAATTTGTAACCGTCAAAAACTCCATTCTCATTAAACATGTCTATTCCAATTCCAATCTTAAGATCAGTTAATTAAGGTTGCTTTTACAACTAGCTGTAATTTCTTAGTAGGTTGTTTAACGAGTACACTTTTGAATTTGGAATAATTGAAACGCTTAATTCTTTAGTCGGTGAGGTTGGAGTCAATTTCTTGGGGCCCGATTCTGCGTCACCACACGTAGCCGCTGTAACAGCCATTGACGAACCAGTTTGAATTTTGAATTTGTTGCGCGAGAATAGGACACATAATTGAATGAGTTTTTATATGGTTGTTACGTCTTTTTAATTGGTAAAACAGAGCTTCTCAGCCGATTGCTTCATTACTGCTGATATTTACTGGGCTCAATCGTACGGGGTGAGGAATTAAGCCGAATTGCTTCCGTTGGGCGTTTCGTTTCGGGATTACTAAATTTTATGTAGTCACGAAAATGCAGAGGACTAACATTACCGTATCATTCAAAGTAACGTGTGCTATGAACATTCTCCCGCCAGTCATTATGTTAGAATTTTGAAATAAGTATCGGAGTTGCAGGCACGTACGTACTGCTTTGTCTCTAGAGTATGGTCCAGAAATTTCGACAGGTTCCGCCATGACCTAGAGCTGAGGTATAGTGGGTGGCCTACAGGTTTATGACGCTAGCCACGAAAGCCGGTTCGAATCTGGCCTCAGGTACTGAAGGATGCGGTCAGTTTTTCTTGATTATTTGATATCTAAATATTTCACTCTTATAATTTCTGAATCCTTCAATAGATTTTTTACACAAATTACGACCCTTCCAGCTCCCACTCGTTTTCGAACGTCGAATGCAGCAAATGGATAATTATTTTTAGAACACCGCATTCATACCAAACCCTATTTTCCCCAGTCTCGTCAATATAGATAAAAGTATTCAAACACTCGACAGATACTACTCGCGATCATTTTAATCAACCTCCTTCCTCAATTACATGTTGAAAATCAAACTTAATCCATGAGCTTAAAGTCTTAATTACGATGGCAGTTGAAGTAAGATAGGAGGTAAAAAAATCAAGTTAGTAAAACAGTACACCCCACCGCTCACTTGAATGATCAGCCTTAAGCGATCCTTAATGAACGACGCTCCTAGCCTCGCTCGAGCTCGACATCCGGCTCAAAGGACCATTCGATTGATTATTAGGGGGAAAATGACAGTTTAAAATTGAAATAGATGTCGCAAATGGAGGTTGATTCGATTTGGAGTAAATGGTACCTTTTCATCTGTATTAATTGTCAGTCAGGAGACGGATTTGGGTGGAAAACCGAGTTTCTTATGGGTTATTAAATGAAGACATTTGTCTCGAGGTTTTACAATATATTCATTAGAACAATATGAGGATATTTCTTGACAAAGCAGATAACTGGCCAGAAAAATACTAACAAATGTTAATCAAATATTATCTAAGATTATTATTTACTCTCAAAATCAGAGACCTAACTGCTAGTTTCGAAGATTTCAAACTTCATCAAAGGTTATCGTTATTCGAAACTACAAATGAATCGATAGAAATTCAAACTACCCGAACCTCTCATTTCCGCAGTGAACCATCTAGCGATGCCAGATATATGTGTACAATATTCGCCTTGTGACAAAGGAATAAGGTGCACAATGGTTTACATATTTCTGGTGTCGACTAGATCAAAGATAACAAAGCCAACCTATCTCGTGTGATCGTCAGTGAGGCGACCACTTCGGTCAATTAGTAAAGCTTTGATGTGCTTACAGCAACATGATTAATTCACCATTTGTAGACTCTAAGTGGTTGAAATAAGGTTGTCGATTGGTTGACAGTGAGTCTATGATGGTGTAACTGATTCAGTGGAAGAAGGGCTGATGTTATAATGGTTTGTACGGCGTTTGCAGTCTTATGAGAATTCATGATATTGTTGTCAAAATTTGTGGATCAAGGGTTTAGCTGATAGTTGACATACGCGTATATAGATCTGATTGGTAATGGTAAGTTACTGGTAACGGAAAGTTGTGTTGGATACAAAAAGTTTGACCGTCAGTTGTGATACCTATCTTATACCATCAAGATGATGCGACGAATATAATAAATATAGGTAATTGTAAAATTAGGTTCTTGAATGATTTTAGTTGCGGAAGTTCAAAGTGTTTTAGGTCAAAAGTGACTTAGCTCACATTTATATTTACAAATCAGGTATGTATTTATTATATAGTTGTACGAAATGTATTATCAATCGATCATACTTTTTAACCGCACTCATTATGTATAACTCGTCAATCGTTACTGTGATGTTGCAATGTACTCAGACTTCAGACTAAAACTTCGTATTTTATGACCAGATGTACAGTTTCTACTAAACAGATCCTAACCTATTTTACGCACAGTCCATGTCATAGTTATGTTTACCTGTGCACCTTATTAAAAAGCAGTAAGGTGCAAAATAAAACATATTTTGGAAGTCGACGGCACAATCTCCAGTAGCAAAACCTCCCAAAACTCCTCCACATTACCTCCGCCCCCAATTTGTACACGAAACTGTGTCACACCGCATCACTCACCTTCGGGCCCCGACTTTTTTAACAGCTACATTATCAAAATTGTCCCCCCCCCCCCCACCTTAATGAGCCCCCCAGTGTCTCCCGATTTTATAACTGCCGATAACGGGGGTACATTGAATAATTGTCGTAATTTAGACTGCTTGTTACGCAAAAACACGATGCCTCGGCCTTTATTATGTAACGTGATAGGGAGATAGGTATTTGCTGATAAAGGAAATTGGGGGGAGAATAGGTGTTTCATTATGTCTTGTTTGGAGTTTTTGCTTTAGAATCTTTTGCGTTTTTGCACGGGAAGGACTTGAGTAACTTCCAAGTTTTTCTGCTGGGTGTGAATGATATTTTGTGTCTCTTTGAATACGGTCAGTGAAGTATTTTTGTCTACTGCTTTTCCTTCTTTATTTACCTTGATAATTTGACAGACCTCATCTGACAACTATGTAACTTTGCATTTTATATTATTTCAACACAATTATTTCTGATCGGTGGCGGTGATAGCGTGGATTACACACATGATTTTTCAATTGATCAATGATGAAACAGATCGTATTAAAATTGAATCATTGGATTTTAGACATTTTGGTGAGTCATAGTTTTCCCAAGATTCCAGATATCTGGTGATTATTTTATGAATGTAATATCATTTATTTACATAATTGAATATACAGAGGCACTACAGTACAAATATTAAACTAAATTAATAACTAGCTCAAATCTAAACTAGGCCCCTGCGGCATTGTACCAAGGATGCCGGCGGCATTCCCTCGTTGTATCGCAATGCTGATACGTTGTGCGAGGAAACCGCCAGCTCTTCGGCCACCAGTTACGTCAACCGGACGCTTCGTGATTTCTGCAAAAAACTTGTGCGCGCTGGGACCTGAATTAGTTTGATTTTGTGAAAAAAAGAGCGAAGTAACTAGTGTAGAGCACTGGGTTAGTTATTAAATAAGTAATGATTGTTTCTATTTAATAGAGAACAAACACGTACCCAGATTCAAAATAGCATGGACAATTCATGAATGAATAGATTTGTCTCCAAGCAATTTTGAATCTCACTCTACAGTCGCCATCAGATATATCGGAGCGGCCAGGGTACTCAAAAATATCTGAACATGCACTTTAACGCCTTTACAATAGAAGCGTTGTTCAGATATTTGTGACCACCTTGGTCGCTCCTTGCGACTGTACCAGATCACAGTTTTGGTGAATAAAGTTACTTTTAAGATGCTGATTAAAAATTTCACAACTAAAAGCTTCTTTGTGATTGCTATGATAGCATTTACATGTACATAATCCGCCCTCGCTACGTCAGAAGGAGACACATCTCCTTGCTTTCTAATGGGCTCTCGCGAACGTACAACGAAATTATGATATTCCCTGATTTTTATTTTTTACCCCTACTCCATGCTTGTACACTGTAATAAGCCACTTGTATCTTGTATGAATCCGATGTTCTGATATCATTATCGAGGTATGTTTTTAAAAATACGTAATTGGGGCAGATAATGTGCTGGAAAGAGATTTTTATGTAATTAAATGAGAACATGTTCGAATTGTAGATAATTAGGTAGATTTAGCAGAAATGGGATTTCAATTACATCGCCAACGCCAGTTGCCCTAGGAAATACAATTTTGTACCTATTAAAATTAACTTTACCATCATTCTTCGTCTTATACATATAACAGTCCTACATGCAAAAGCAATGTATGTAAGTACTATTAAGTATTCTCTCGTTCATTTATTTCTGAAGACTTTAAGTGTCTGGCATTTTGGACGACTTGATTTTTTTACGAATTCTCATTATCTGTGCTACGTCATGAAACTTGCTCTCAATGAGCTGATCAGATTCGAGGTCATTTGAGATTCGGATAGTTACTTAATAGCCTCTGTAGCCCAGTTGCTCTGGTTAAGGTCCCGAGTTCAAATCCCGGTAAAGGTAGAAGTCCTTACTTCGAAAAGGGAATCCAAGAACTAGCCTTAAGCTTTAACGATAAAACTGATATCAAGATGTACCAACGCGTCAAAGAAGATAATCGCATAATGGAGGAATAACTTTAAGCCTTAGAGCTTTTAACCAAGCGGAGTAGCCATTGACAGGCGTTCCCCTCTGCCGAATGAGTATGACCAGTGGTCATACTCATTGTATGGACTGACGTTTATTTGACGTGGCTATTTTGACGTTTCGCATACATTTGACGTTCCCCTCCCCCGCAAAAAACGGCAGACTTTTTCCGATAGAAATGAGAGCGCGTCTCGCATCCGGTTGGTTTAATAATCAAAGCTTTAAGCTACATCGACATGCACACAGTACTTCGACCATGAATTTGACATTGACTTTTTTCGTTAACGAGGAACGAATTTTCTATCTATCCATCTCGTTTTAGTGTAAACGTTACAAGCAAGAGAACACTCGATACTCGTTCTCGAAAACGTCGATGTCATAACTCATGGTAAGCGTACAGCTCTTAAATAAAGAGTATACTTACCGTTCTGTTTGCATCCTGCGTTCCCCACATGACACGTAGTTATCTCAGAATTAGACATATAATCATACCTGGGATAACTCGGGGCAAGTTCTAGAGATTTGATATCGATTAAAAAAGATGTCGATATAATTAAATTAATACATGAGCTCATTGAACATTCTCGATTACCTACGTACTATAAAGAGGTTCGATGTCATATCTGATATCGAGCCTCTTAAGATAATAAAAGTATGCGGATGTCATTTCAATCAAAATGACAATTTACTGTCAGTACCATTCATGTCCTAGAGTAAGAATACGGTTTTTACGAAGTCCAATTTAATCATGCCGCCCAAGAAACATCCACATGCATGTTTTAATTTTTTTATTTAAAAATGACGAGTAAATAATATGTAATATTTATATATGTAGAATAAAATGTAGATGTTGTCATTAGCATCCATATATTTTTTGACGATAAAATATTTTGCTCATCACTTTCGTATAGATGCCCCGAGTTATCCCAGGTATGCATATAATACAGCAAGTAAACAAACTACAAACAAAACGTGAAGTGTTCGTCGCGACGCGGCGAGTGCCGAGTGCGCTGAGCATTTTGCCGCTATTTTGACACGAGGGCTCACCGCGATAGGGTCACCAGATAATTATAAAAATTATTTATTTAATGAAAGACTTTGGATCTGTTATTAATACCATCACGTTTGTATACTAATACGACCCGCATGAAGTTTAGCGTAAACTGCAGGTGCAATCTATGGTATCAGAAGCGTGTTGCTGCTAGCTTTTACACAGTCAACGCTATGCATCAATAGTACTCGGTTTCAGTGCTTAAAAATTGTATTTAAACGATTTTCTGATTGGATAAAGATAAAATTTACTGTTCGTTTTTTTATGTTTTTATTCGCATTTTTTTCAGTCAGCCCAAATGGATTTCTCATTGTCGCGATTGAATAAATTTACCGTTTATAGCATGAAAAAGTTGTTAAAATTATAATATTATGTAACGTTATCCGTGCGATAACAGCAGTGAAGATTGACCTGCAGATGTTATTTGGGTGGATTAACTTTTAGAAAATTGCCATTTTGCCAACTCCACTAAATATCCAATTTTAGATTTAAGTATGATAAAGCAGGAGACCACGTTGTCCCCAGGTTTTGTATGAAAAATGTGCATGTTCTCTTGCGTGACTAGTTTTATTTTAGAATGTAGGAACGTATGATGTTTTAATAGTGTGATCGGTCAACTTGGAAGTCTTAAATATTATAACTCTTCGTAATTAGTGCCATCCTAAAGTCGTCTGCTAAGTTTTTTTTTTAATTTAACGTTTAAAAATATATATCTAAATTATCCAGAAGCCTGGTAACCCTAGCCGCGCACGCTCCAGAATTTTCTATTTCACATTTACGCCACCGATTAGTGGGTGTAAGTTGTCTTTAGCATTTTTTTCGAGATTGAGTGGCGTGTTTGTAATTTAATTTGCACAGAACGCTAAGATGGGTTTATTTTCTGGTGTAAAAAGGCCGTTGAGTCGTGTATTTAGCGTGAGGTATGTTATAGTTCTCGTGCTCGTCCTCGATGGCATCTTGAACAACACCACCAACACCAATCGCCGCGGCATAGAGTGGGGACTGTTCAACGTCTTGGAAAACTAGGACTATGCGCCTATACAGGGTGTCCTAGAAATCGACGTCAAGCCGTGAATGGATGATAGACCAAGTTATAAGTTATCAGAAAAATATAAAAAAAAATCTATCACATGTTCTTCAAAAATTATGGTCACTTTAAAAATGTACTAGAAGTTAAGAGACCAGGGCGTGAATATTCTAGTAATTTTTTAAAGTGACCATAATTTTTGAAGAACATGTGTTAGATTTTTTTTTTGTATTTTTCTGATAACTGTTATAACTTGGTCTATCATCCATTCACGGCTTGACGTCGATTTCTGGGACAACCTGTATCCAAACTTCCATATATATAAGAATGTATGTTTATCGTCTCCTAACGACCATAGTACAGGCTTTGCTTAGTTTGGGGCTAGATTGATTTATGTCATATTAATAATATTATTAAGTATCCTAGCGACTACGCCAAAAAGCTAATGTAAGTTCTTAGGGTTGGGGTAAACTTTTAACAACTCTTAACAATGTAACAATTGCTTTATGGCATTCTCGGTCTTTGTCGAGAAATAGTTTTCTCTCACTATATTAAGGCCGTCGTATATATATGATACTAGAAATTATTGTTGACGTGTGGATGTCAAAAAAATAACACGCACTTTTGAATTCACTCATAATTTACAAAGGTGTCATTTACACTGTCACTTTGTCTAAGGCATATATTACGAAGATAAAACATGTATTTACTTTAAATATTTGCCTAAAATTCTATTTTAAGTCTTACAAGTCTTGTGAAATTCACTCAATAAGAAACCGAATTTCAAACCAAAATAGGGGGGGGGGGGTCTGGACATCGGATGATGGTAGCATAACGTAGGAGGAAACGGGGCCATTCGAAGCATACTTTTGGATGATTTTAGGGGGGGGGGGGGGGTCAAAAATCGATGACGTAATTTATGGAAAGCCCCTAGGACAGATTCAGGCGAACCCGATCGCAAGGCGAAACGGATCAAGAAGCATTTGCTTGACCTTCCCACAGGCTACGGTGCAAGAAAAGCAGAACAGCAATATTACCTTCGTGTGACTTCGATTCTCGAAGGTTCTTCTTAAAGCTCACGGACTAAGTAATATCGAGTATAAATTTTGAATTATTAATATCCAATGTCTCGATTAAAATTTCACTCCCAAAATTTGTAAATAAACGCCCCTCTACGATACACCGTTGATTAAGTATTAAAAAATACTAAAATTTCATGGGCATACATTTTGGCCTGTCGTAAACGCGTAGTCATTAGACGGTTCAACTGCTCATTTAGTATTCACCAGTTCGTTGGTGCCACAGACTATACGAGTCAACAGACATCGCATGAAGGCAACCGGGGAAATTGCATCTGTTGAGGGATTGATTCCCATTTAAACCATACTCGTAGAACAGCGAAGTCATAGAACATAGAACTAGTAGTCCACCTCGAACTGAGAACTCGCGATTTACTTGCAAACGATTGACCAATATAACAAGACCCATATGACAATTTTTTTCGTGTTGAGCTTAGCCACATCCCTTGATCGATCCAGCTCATAAAAGAACTCTAAAATTTTATGTATTTCAACAAATTACATAAACTTCAGAAAAACGTTACTAAAGTTATCGTCGAACAAACTCTCAAAATCAAAAAGCTACCGAAATGCCGAGACGACTCAGTAGCCAAAGTTGTTTGTAAGAACTCGCTTCGCTTACGCTACCGCTCGTTTGACTAAGTGAGATTTCAATTTTTAATTATTCCACAGAACATAGCGGATTACCTAATAATTACACATAATTGTTCTATAGAACTATTATACTATGGTACGAAATCAGGAGGCAGTATTAAGGTTTTATAATATGTACAGTCACCAGCATAAATATATGACTATGAGCAGCGCTGCAAAAATATCTGATTCCCCATTGAGGGCAAAAGTATATGACGACACCTCCACGGTATAAATATATGATGCTTTGTGGCCGGCATAAACATCGTCTTGCATCGATCAGCATAAATATCGGATCAGTCCGCTTAAAAATATCTGATTACCTATTAAAAGCAAAATTATATGACTACCATCACCGACATAAATATCTAACCACTAAGAAAGCTTTATTATCGGATGAAAGGTCAACCGCATAAATATCTGACATAATAACAAAATCAAAATTATGTTATCAATATACAAAAACAAACCTTATCTAGCTGGCATAGAGGTCTTAATTGTAAAAAGCTGTTTGACAATCCACGAAAAGAGTGCAGACTTGTCATTGGAGTGTCACTGCATATGTCTATCTCACATTTTCTATCGTGAGTGTGTGTGAATGTGTCAAAAATTCAAATTGATATTGTTTCATTGCATTAAAAGATTCATTACAATATTTACGATTTATTCATACAGTTAGGACTCGGTGCGACTGCCGTCAATCTACGAGATTTTATTTAATGAAAGTTAAGAAAAAAAATTGGCAGTCATAGGGACTGAAGTGAAAACTTAGAGCTTTTAGTATTAAAATTTGAAACTTCATAATGTTTGAATTAAAATTATCAACATCAATCGGGTTTTTACATTTACTGACACTCCGAGCATAATTGTTGCTCGGAGTGTCAGTAGTATGCACGTTTATATGGTTTCGTACCTTAAAAATAAAAACGGAACCCTTATTTATAGGATCACTCGCTTGTCTGTCCGTGCGTCTATCACAGCCAATTTACTCCAAAAGTTTAGGAAGTTTAGGGAGATTAATTATATTTTAAGGGGGAAATGGTTTTAATTTTTCATTTGTATGACACGTGTGGGGTACCAATAGAAAATTGCAAAAAATTAGGACAGCTGACTGATTTTGACTTCATTATACGTGCAGTAGCTTCGATAAAAAACCATTTGAAAATGCAATTTTTCATACTAAAATTACGGTTCTGTCCCAGCCTTATTTTTCAGAAACTATAGCTAGCTAGAAACTGAGAACCAAATAGTCCACTAAACATACCCTGAATATTACGGCATAATAATTATGCCGTAATCTTCAGTGTTTAGTAATTATTATTTGGTAGACCTATCTTTAACACCCAAGGTTTATATAGGACTTAATGTGTACCTAGAGGCAATTTACAATCATGATTTTCTATGATTAATATATTATTAAAAGCATAAGAGAAAAATACTACTCACAAAATTAAACTTTATTTGAATGGATCGAACGAGCCTTCCAACCCAAGGAAAATCTTGTGATGCGTTTTTGTTTTCGTGACGGTGTCGATGACGCGAACTCATAAGATTTCCCCCTACTAGAAAGTGCCCAACGCGGCTAAAGTAGTTTAGTTCGAATCTTGAGCGTAGCGAGGGATCTCAAGAACACGAGATGTAAAAAAACTTTCCTCTTGTGTGGCACATACAACTTTTCACCTCAGTAGTGAGAACATTAAAGTTAAAAAAACACATTTATTTACATTCCCGAATGAAAGGCATCATCATTATGACGAAAAGTTTCTAGAAACAAAATTTCACTCCCTGAGGAAAGTAGCAACTTTCGTCACTCCCTCGAGTGATGAAAGTCGCACTTTCGTCACTCCAGAGAGTGAGGAAAGTAGGCTTGTTCGAACTGCTGAGGTGAAAATGATATTTTACTTACCCAGTTTGGAAAATTTGTAATTTTCAAATGTTGCCCCCTGCCCATTTCATTCGGGCGGGGCATAGATAAATGAGTAGATAGATTGCTAACTCCATACATAGCAAAACTACTAATTAAATAATAAGTCGTATGGGAGGTATGGTTAAGGTCATTTTTACTAAGTTTTAAGCACACTGAAATCGTAATACTTATTAAGCTGTAATCTTTTGAATAATAACTTTTAGCAAAGCTCGCTTAAAACGTATTATACGCATAACGTATTATGTATGGAGAGAACACTCTAGGTACTTAATTCTCTTTAGGCGGGGGTAGTACGCATACATTTTGATAGGACGGGCAGATCCTTATTCCTAGTGCCAAGATAAAGTTATAAAGCAAAGTTTCATTGATGTGGTACAAATTTTGCCGTCAAAATGGCATATCTAGTCTTAATTTACCTGTTGTACTACAAGGTTTATAGGCTCATTGCTAGTTGCCTGCTTGACGCTTGTTGTCTGACAGCTGCCTTGTAACATGCAATAAAACACGGTAAATATTCAATTATTTTATTTTGCAATATTTATCTTCAGCATTATACACTCGACCATTCCGGGCTCTCCAGACGATATCCTGAATAAAGCTGTATTTTCGCGAATACGGCCGAAATTTTTAGGATGATCGATTTTGCAACTTCCGCAAGTAATCCATGATTTCACAGTATTTCTCTAAAAACAACATAAAATTACAAATGCATTAATAAGTCGGTAGAACCTATTGATTACGTAGTACCTAATATTGTAAGTAAACAAGAAACAACTCACATAATCTGTCAATGCATTAATTATTTAATGGATCGGTCTATATATTCGTGCAGTTAAATAATCCTATGCTTCAATTGCTCGTAGATTCAATAACACACTATTCAAATTCATGGCATTGAATTAATGTAATTATTATCAATCTCTTTAAAATAATAATGAGACTTTTTTTTTTTTTTTCTTATGGACTTTAGGCGGTATTGCCTGTAGCCAATGTCAAGTATAAAAAGGCGGGAAATAAGAGCTTGTAAGATTCAATCTTTAGGTACAATGCATGGTACAATGTCTTCAATCGATAAGTATTTTGTTTAATCAAATAAGTTTTAGGCAACGTTGTTCGGTAGAAGTGGCATAAGCCTTGTTAGTTGCTATTTGTAGAGTGATAGCTACTCCCTACAAAAGGCTCGAGGAGGCTACAGGTTGTTCTGAACCAATCAATGGTTACACGCCTTTTAAGATTAAGTCTTCATTATCCGCACACTTGTTCGTTAGATCACCGCACAATAAGCTATCTATATTACACACTGAACCACGAAAATGAACAAAAGACAAATAATTAATCCTAACGAGCTGCGACCATGATGAGCTCAACCCATAGACTCATAATGAGACTTGTTTATTTTATTTCTAAATGTGACATGCCATATTGACGTATTAATGTTTCTTTTTCAAAGTTAGACTAGGCTATCTTAGTCGTAAGAAGGTTATTCACCTTAGATCACATCAATTAAACGTCATGATGAATGATCAATCATACCATTTAGTGCTTTATACCAACCAGATAAGGTTGTTTTTGTATACTGATAACATAATTTTGATTTCGTTATTATGTCAGATATTTATGCGGCCGACTGGTCATCCGATAATAAAGCTTTCATAGTGGTTAGATATTTATACCGATGACAGTAGTCACATAATTTTGCTTTTAATAGGTAATCAGATATTTTTAAGCGGACTGATCCGATATTTATGCTGATCGATGCAAAACGATGTTTATGCCGGCCACAAAGCATCACATATTTTTACCGTGTAATTGTCGTCATATAATTTTGCCCTCAATGGGGAATCAGATATTTTTGCAGCGCTGCTCACAGTCATATATTTATGCTGGTGACTGTACATACCGTGTACACGACGTTAAACCCAAATAAAAAAGGTTGTCTTCATATGTCCAATAAATCGCACCTATATTGTATTTAAAACTCGACTGTACAGTCGTCATCAGATATATCAGAGCGGCCAAGGTGGTCACAACTATCTGAACAACGCCTCTATTGTCAATGCGATAAAGTGCATGTTCAGATATTTTTGAATGGCGACTGTGCATACTCTATCTAGAAGCCGAGGTGGTCTGTGGTTGCTTCGGTATCGCGTGGCCACTTTGCACATCTTTTTTTAGGGTTCCTTGGGGACCCAATTTTGGGTATTTGATGGTTGAATAATGATGCGTTGGACTTAAAAATGTATGAGTTTTGAACGAGGTGCGTAGGCCTTTGTCCATTGAATGTGGGAAGTTAATAATAAAATATCATATTTTGAAACCGAAACGCTGGAAGCCTACCTGACGGTAACTGTACCACAGAGTCTGCCTCGTTTACGGCACTTATGTACAGTCGCCATCAGATATATCGCAGCGGAACTGTACTAAGTATGTAAAATAAATAAGTTAAGAAAGAGATTATTCAGATTAAGTGATTCTTGTCAAGTAACAGCGAAAAGGGTCCCTTAAGTCGGGTTTTAAAGAAAACTCCATACATTACCAGAAACAGCCGTGTTTAAAGTTGATTTATTACCTGTAAAGTAAATAAATAAAAATGAAGTTAGCTGTTAACCAAGGGGCTATACATATAGGTATTAACACTCATTAGAACTTCAAGCCATAAACACTCTAATAGCACTCGTTTCAAGCGTCTAGTTTTAAAACACAATCTCTTTGTATATGAGGATTTTCAGAAATCAATGTAAGTTTAAGTATTGTTTGATTCGAATTCCGATTTTTTTCTGATATTTCTTCTCAGAATCAGTTGTTTCGGAAAAAAAATACATCGTGACATGACAGACAGGACAGACTCCCATAACAAGGATTCCTATTTTACTATTTTGGAACGGAATACTAGTTATAAATTAACATTGTACCTTTCAAGAATACCAAAATTTAGTTTTGAGCCTCCATATCGCCCTTGCAAATTCGAGCAGTACTTAGAGCAGTCCATGGTTAAATTTCGATGTTCGCAGTAGACCCTCTGATATGAACAGTCAGAAGCAGAAAATGCTAAGCAAAGGAGGTCTTCAAAATGAGCTTGACACGTCTTTATTGTTAAGAGAATAAGAGCGTGTGTAGGTAATTCTGAACATTTCGCCCGCTTAGCTACTTTTGCTGCTGACTGAACCACAAGTGAACCGGACATCTCGCACTTGACTTGTTCAGTAACGAACTCCGTTTCAGCATTTGTAAATTACAGCTATTGAAAAATATGCAGCGTCGGCGCCTTGCTGGATCTTGGATTTTATGGCTATATTTATAGTGCTATTGTGTATTATGGTACACTAATAAGTGTAGCATGATTGGGGGGATTCCCAATCATGCTGACCTGCTACTTACTTATCATCGACATATAAAGAAGACGAAACAATAAGATGTTAGCCACAACTTCTCAACAAGATCTTATGCTTCAGCATGAGATTCCCTCCTCTCAAGAACCCCCCGAAAAAAACAATAAATCAAAAACATGTAAATCCAGCTAATAACTTGCACAAAACCGAAGCCATTTCACGGTATCGAAGCCTGTTCTAGAATCGTATCATGGTGACCTGCTACCTAGTCTACCTACATGTCATCGACATACTTATAAAAAAGACGAAACAATAAGATCTTAGTCATAACTACTCAACAAGATCTTACGCTTCAAGATGATATCGCCTCATCTTAATAACCCCCCGAAAAAAACAATAAATCAAAAACATGCAGATCTAGCTAATAACTTGCACAAAGCCGAAGCCATTCCACGGTATCTAAGCCTGCTCTAGAATCATATCATCATAGTGACCAGATACCTACAAGTCATCGACATATAGAGAAGATGAAACAATAAGAAGATCTTAGTCATACCTTCTCAACAAGATCTTATGCTTCAACACGAGATTCCCTCACCGTAATAACCCCCCAAAAAAAACAATAAATCAAAAACATGCAAATCCAGCTAATAACTTGCACAAAACCGAAGCCATTTCACGCTGCCGAAGCCCGCGCCGTAATCCGGGAATATTTAATACGGCGCAATATATACGCGCGGACTCAGGGGTGCTATTTCCATGCTGATGCTTAATAATTGATAATGCCCCGCGAAAACGTGGGGGCGGACGGATGTGGAGATGTTTTAACCGCGTGGCCGATTTTATAATTTAAAAGTTTTCACGTCTAAGGTACATCATTGTCGGTAGGCGTTACTGCCATAAAAAAAAACATTTAGAAATAAACTTAATTAAGGCTGGATTTACACTTGTAAGTTTTACTTACGTAAGTAGGGACAAAGCTATTTGCGAGAATGAGATGGAGATATTCGTATCTCATTCTAACCCATAGCTGCGTCCCTACTTACGTAAGCAAAACTTACAAGTGTAAATCAGGCCTAACTACCGTCTGTCATCCTGTCTACTTTTGGCTTGTGTGTACCTTTGGCTTGAAAACGTCATATATTTGGAAGTGAGATGTCATCATCATCATCATCATCTTAGCCATAAGACGTCCACTGCTGAACATACTGAGATGTGGCCCAATTTAATAATGTGTTTGAGTTTGGTATTGTACAATCATAAAGGTTTTTATTTCTAAAACGTATTAGTGGTATTTCTATAAGAAAATGTGTCAATTTTATAAAAGAATAGACAAGATGCCAATATTTTACGAGCTATTTGCAGTGCTAAGAATATCTATCAAAACTATTCAGAATGCGGTAAATGTAAAAACCTGTTGTGATAAAAACTGTGCGAGTTATGTTAAAGATTTCAACATCCAAAAGGGGATAATAAAATAAATTCAAAAGAGTAAGCATTTTGGAATAAATATAAGTTTTTCCTATAGTCTGCGTTACTAGCTTATATGTATTAACCAGAATATGAGCAAACATTTCAATATCACAACGAAAATACAGCTACTTAACTGTATTTTATTTTATTAACTGTATAACTGCCATACAACAATTGTCACACCAAAATTTCCCTTGTCACACCTCTACCAACTCCGCAAATTCAGCGCAAAAACACCGGTATCACATTATCAGCGGACTTGTAAACAGAGCTCAATCGATAATCATCTTACAAACAAAGAAGCCGGTATCTTCGTATTGGGGTAGAGTTTGTTTTGACAATGAATTTCTCGGCAATTTGGTAAGAAATGTGTTTGAGACGTATTAAAAAGGGGATAGGGAAGTGTGTGCTCTTGTGGTATTTGCTTATTATCGAGAAAAACTCCCCTTTTCTGCTCGCTTTTGATATTAACTTATCTTTGGTATCAAATATAATTTGGACAGAAATCTTCCGTGAGAATCAGACATATTAAATAAGTCACGGGTTACTCACGTCTTAAAAATGGCTCAATGGCTCATGAATAAGCTCCTCGTTATGGAGCGAAACATGTCGAGCAATATTCGACTTAAAAAACGTGAGTAACCCGTGATTTATTTGATAAATATAATTTGGCTTTAAAATATAACACACCGAAGAATAATTAAGAACGACAGGCATCATGTATGTAGTGGGATAAGATACTATTTAGGTCAGTGATAATTTTTCCTTCACCTATAAAAACCGGTTTACAACCCCTGAACATTAAAACATGACACATCCCCATTGGCACAACTAAAACAAAAACTAATTACTCCCAGTGATCAACGGCCCAAGTTCCAGGGGCGCACAACCTTTTATTATTCGGCGGGGATAATAAAATAAATGATTTTTCCTTTTTCATCATTCGCAGTAATCCGGCCTCGGCTTGTTCGCGTTTTATTTAACACCGTCGTCGGTAATATATTCATCTGCATATATATCGGCAGTGAGGACTCGAGAGAGGCACAGAGCAGTGACGTAGACGGGGAACTTGGTTTTTGTTTGCTAATTGAGTATTTTGTTAAGTTTTGGAAGTCCGTTTGATTTGTGGTGCGAGTGCAGCATGTTTAGGCTGTATTCGATGACAGGACCGAATATTTTAAGAACTCCTACTGTTTGTAATTTTGTTTTTTTTTAATACTGTTGGCAGGGTTGTGAGCAGCTTCAGTATTGTGACACACCAGGAAAGAAAACAGTTACCTATAGAAGAGAGAGATATTCTAATGTTTCATTAAAACCTAACCCGGTTTAAATCCGCCCTTGGACATAGTCACTTTTTCTGAACTATATGACTTTTTGAACTATATGACAGTTGGTAAAACCTAAACTTTTTATACTGAATGACTTCCTAGGTGAATATCCCAATAATCTTGCAGCCTTTTTTATTTCTATTATATTTCTTACTTCTAAATAATTTTAAACAAAAAAAGAACCGACTTCACTTAGGATCCGCTATTCCAAGAGGAAGTGGCCGAGTTGCTGTAAAAAATAGTGAAATCACTATTTATAATAGTTGAAGAGTTCTCTCAATTTCTCCAGGATCCCATCATCACACCCCGACTTGGTGACAATGGGACCATCTAGGGGTTATACCCGTTCGATTAAAAAAAAAATTGATAATCGGTTCACGATTCACGGAGATATCGAGTAACATACATACAAAAAAAACAGTCGAATTGAGAACCTCCTCCTTTTTTGAAGTCGGTTAAAAAAGCCTTTTTACGCTTTACCTTTCCCATATTTCGCAGCAGAAAAAATACCTATAATAAAATTGTATGGTAATCGTTGTATCAAGGCCATAGCTTCTCTTCTAATCCCACTTCTGACTCCACAAATTACTCTTTGGCCCAGTATAAGCGCGCGCCTCAATTGAAATGTTTATAGATACAATAATGCCGTGGGATCAATTCCCGGGCAGGTAACGTCTAGTTTATTTTTCCCCGTCTTATTTGGGTTTGGGGTTTTGGCGGGAAACGACGGATAAAAGGGGGTGGGGAATTAATAAGTAAATATTCTAAACAGGGTGCAATGCGGAGGTGGGATATAGGTATACATATGCATGCGGTAATAAAAATCATGACGGTAAAAACTTGTGTGGATATTAAGAAGTATTTGGTGATTGTTGAAATAATTTTAGTCTACAGTCGCCATCAAATATATCGGAGCGGCCAAGGTGGTCACAAATATCTGAACAACGCCTCTATTGTCACGGCGATAAAGTGCATGTTCAGATTCTTGAGCACCTTGGCCGGTCCGATATATTTTTTGGCGACTGTACCTTATAACATAACGACTGTTAAGCAAAATTCGAAGAAAGGACGATGTATCCCAAATCATATATTAAATTATTAATACATGCGAGTCGGACACTTTAGTAAACCAGTACAACTGTGTCCTCCAAACAACTAGAGATCTAATCAAGGTTTAACGCGTGCTAATAGTTCGATACTTGTACGTATACAGTTACAGATTCTGTGTGTCAGAAATGTCCGCCAGATGTGTCCGACGGAATAATCCGATAAAGTATAGCGGACGCACGTGTGTTAGGTCACTGGCATCAGATACATCAGCGTCAGATTTGTCCGGCGAACATATCAGCCAGAATGATCTGACGAACGGATCTGTGCTTTTATCTTATCTATAATTAAGTGTTTCCTTATCTAATGATCCAACATTTACAGTTTTAGCACATCAAAAATAATTCAATAAGTATATGACGAATACATTGATTTTGAATTATACTGTCGACGCACTTACCCTGGGTTCTGAATATCCGTCTTTTACCCAATTGGAATACTCGTACTCAAAATGTAGTACAAGGGTCAAGTCATCGACTAAAGGGCCCGCAGGCATGATCGGAGATATTGTTAGAGTAGATAGTCTTATCAGTTAACTAATGGCCTGTTAATAGGGGTGCGGTTTTATCGGTAGTTTGAGACGAATTATTATAAGGGCTATCAATTTCAAGTTACTTAGCGAAATCTTGAATATGAAGACAGGGTAACGGTAACATGAAGATGTCTTTGGCACTGGTTTAAGTTGTGAACTAATGATGTTATGGTTACAAGATTAGAGAAATTTAGTCCGCACAGGTTGCTACGTGCAAACTTCTAGGGATCTATCTCCCATAGGCATCTTTTCCCCTACTTTCACCCTATCCTGTGTAGGGACACATGAAGGTCAATATACAGGAGTTAATGGAAACTAAACTATCAATTCTTTCAAGTTAAAACCATTCTAAAACGATTTGTTTATACAGGCGAGGTATTCAGTATATCACCTTGATGCTGATGAAATATCACTTAATTAATGTATATCTCGGACAGATCTCTTTTCTACAAAAAAAAAAAGAAAAATGTTTACAGGAAAACAAGAAGATTTGCAGAGAGGGAATGCAGCCGGGTTACTTGCAGCTCTCACTCCAGGGAACTGGGCTGATTGAACCAGCGATCGACAGCCCCCCTGAATCCGGTCCATCTACCATAAAATTCTAGCTTCTAAACACCAACATAAACCTCACTGTCAAAACAAACATGTCGCCAACAACGCACCTAACGTCCACCCCCACATACACGTGACCAATAAACTTGAAACAGAATTTAATTTACACCAACACAGAACACATACATATTTTCGTCGAAATAATACTACGGTAGTAATTGAATCGGCCCGGCGAGGTCATTAACGTTCCTTAGGGCTATATGCACTAGGATAAGGGGGACGGAGATGGAGGGGACAGGTGGGTGCGAGAGGGACGTAATGGAAAGTGTTTATTATAAACAAAGGATACAGTCTTATTGGTAGTACGGTTTTAATAGACTATTGGACTGCCTGCGGAAACACCTCGAGGTAAGGGTGGAGTTGAATGGGTAGCGGGGGATTGAGAATAATAGGAGATGAGACACACTTTTTTTTATACAACAATTGAATATGATTTCGATATTTGAAAGTCAATGCTTTTTTTAACGATACCACAACTTATCACGATTGACAAAGGCAAAAAGTATTTATGGATATTGATATCATTTATTAAAATAAAATATTGATTTAAAATAGGTCTCTAATTTAGCATGCAATCATTTAGAAAAAAATGCCACAAGATTATTTGATCTGTTATCATTAAGTTCAACACCCTCTTAATTTCAAACCACAGGTAGACTTCGATTAGCCCAACACGACTTCTATTTAACAGGTACTTCTACTTCCGGTAAAAGGATCAACGCAAAGCATGTAAACACCTATTTGATGATTGGAAAACTATTGCAATTGTTACTTGTTATGTTCGCTGTATCCTAAATAATGAATTGTTTTGTCCATAAACGATTTCAAGCTAACCTGCTCATCCAGTTCCTTAGCTACTATTACAAGGGATGGAAAAGACAAAAAGAAGATAAAACATATGTTTTTTTTAAGTATATTTTTCAATTTGGGCACGTTAGAATGCACTTATGAACGTCATAGAGACAAAAACTACCACCGGAGCATAGGTTTTTCTGCCACCGCTACCGACAAGTTTGCTTTCCCAGGCCACATATCATAAGTCAGTTAGTCAATCCGCTTCACCTTCAGCCGCAGCCCTACGAAGACGACACACAAATTGTTAGGGGCCCGGGTTAATACCAATGTTTGGACGGAGGCGATTTTGCTCTGAGCGTATTAAGATGTGCTTTGATGTCCTGCGGTCCTGACGTTGGGTTTGACCGGTTAATTAAATGTTCTAGATATCAGCGGTAATGTTTAATGTGCTTGACGTGTTTTGATGTCAGTTCGGCTGTCGGAGCGATTTCGATGGGTGTGGGCTGATGTGTGGTGGTTATGAATTAATGGATCAGAATTGTGGTCGAGAAATGTTGGGGCTTGAAGGGTCTTACAGTTAAATCCATTACGTAGTTAGTACAGAAACAAAGACTTGAATTACAAATGTAGAAGCAATATCTTAATACGCCAGTGGTAAAATTCAGAAAAGGAAAATAACGGTTTAAAACCGATTAACGTGTCTATAGTTGGAATCACTATGGTAAGTAAAAATGCCTCAAACTACTGTTTAATACGTAATCGATATGTTAATGAATTTTGTGCCTTTCCCATAAATACAAATGTCTCATCACGATGAAGGATAAGTTAAATTTAATTATTCACAGCAGTTAAGAATTGATAAAGCATTTGTGAATAACGAAATTGCTCCTTTCAAGGAGAATTCAAAATTTCCAATATCCCTTATGGACGCTGACGTTATACCAAAATATCCCCCCCAATTTCCAACCATAGAACATTAGAGATAAAATAAAACCAAAGATAAAGATAAGGCTATATCCGACAGACAAGCCGAAGGTTGCGGCAAATTTAAAACCCAGTGGTGCAGATCGCAAATTTAATTATGCCATTCGGAAATGGCCTAGAAAATTGAATGGAACGGAGAAGGCAGATAACGCCAGGGCAGTAAAATCTAATTGATTCGGTGAGGAATGTCGTGGTTTGTGTGGGTGGAATTGCTGTTGCGTATCTATTTTTTGTGGGAAATCTACCCTTGATGTCGTAGACTTGTGATATTTATGACGATTTAGACTTCTACTAAACTTAAATACACAGCGGTCGCCTTTTTCGGCCATATTTTTTCGAGAATTTCAACGTTCGAAAATTTCCATCCGGTGATCAATATACTGCATGACTTTGGCGAGACCAAAAAACCTAGAAAAAAAACGGCAGATGATGAATATACAATATAAGGTACTAGAACGTCTTGGGAGCTAGGTTTTTGGACAATATTTTGTCAAAACTTCCCCATAACTTTATCCTTCGGGCTACAATTTTTCATTAAGCCATCCCAAATAGCTTGCACAGTTAAGTAAACAAGCATTCCTTAAAGATGGCCGCTGCAATTCCGACATCGGCAATCCGAGACAGCCTAGGGATGCATTTGATTGCACTCCGAGAGTTATTAGGGTGCACATTCCGACCTGATGTCTATTTAGACTAATTTCCTTGTTAAACCAATCAGCTGCCGAAAGATTGCTTGGAATTTGGTTAGGATTTAAGGGGATTTGTCAAGGTGCGTAAGAATGATGAATTTGAAACTGAAGGTTTTTTAAAACGGATACATTTGTTCTTGATTTAGGTACACTCGCCATCAAATATACAGAAGCGGCCATGGTACTCAAAAATAGCTTATCGCCTTGATAATAGAGGCTTTGTTTAGATATTTGTGACCACCTTGGCCGCTCCGATATATCTGATGGCGACTGTACTTAGTAGGTCATGCTCAAAATAATGTTAGTGTAGACTGTATATATCTCACACAAAAAGGGATTCTAACTACGCTATTTTCTGACGCTTGATCACTTTGACGATTGGTTCGCTTGTAAGACTAGGGAAAAAAACGCAAGTTAATATAATAAAAACAGGCATCGAAACCTTTGATTTTGAGTGCCAAAGACTGTCATGAAATTTTCCAACATGATCATATTTTCTTATACGCTAATTGCGTTTGCTTCTCTGTTGCACACATCGCAAAGTTTTTACGATTTTTTACGTTGCAACTTTACAGTCGAGTTACATGTTCTAGCTTGAGACTCAAATAAGAAAAATATAATTATTTATTCCAGGCGTGACTTTCATTTTTATGAAAATGACTTCGACCCAGCAAGAATAACAAAACAAAATCACTCACTAAGCGACCCCATGGCACGGAAAATGGATCGAATCACAATCGAGTCCTCACGAGGCGATTGAACGATGGCCGTTAAAAGACCGGCTCGACAGCTGATCCATCATATCCTATCCGTACTAGTTCCAGATTAACTTGGTCTCTATGCTCTGACGTTACCGTTTGAGCTTTAGTATAGTTGAATTATCGAGAGCGTGGAATTGCATATGTAGTGGTTGTACCGTGTTGTGCCTCTTTGTGTGCGGATTCAAATATAGAATGCCTGTAAACAAACAATACTACTACATATGCAATTCCACGCTCTCGATATTTCATCTATAGTTAAGGCTAAGGCCTACGTATACAGACTAGGCTGCGTTTACACCAGAGATGAGAGCGTTGCGAGGAATGTGTTCCTCCTAGACCTGCGCTGTGCGAGGATTAGTACTTAAATAAAATTTTATTGGTTCTTAACAAATACATTCCTTGTAACGCATTTTCGCTCATCTCTGGTGGAAACGCAGCGTCATGGAGTGAAAAGTGAATGCTCATTAGGATGAGGATTATATATCCAAGAAACAAAACCTCACAGTTACTTCATGCGATATTTGCAAGTAAATAAATAAATTACACAACAAAGCGCATTCTACTAACAGTAATTATCTCATTTACAATGTCAACTGAACATGTAATGTGAACAGCACGTACCGATTTTGATTTAAATACAATAATTATTTCAACTTTTTTCCCTAGTAGATGATATTAAAATTAAATAATAAATGTATTTTCTTGTAGGAAACTTGGTCCTTGTAAATGTACTTTAACAAGAGACCAAGGAATTCTGGCGGTCGTGATGAAATTATTTCCACGACTGGCCCAGACTGACGTTTCGATCTGCTCCCAGATGGATTAATTTGATTATGGCACGGCAGATGTTTGGTCGGAGCGATTTGTTGGGTGGCCATTTTTCTTTGAGATGTTGAAATGCCGTGTTTGTTATGCAGAAACCGGAAAAAGTGCGTTCGTATTAAATTTAGAAATAAATTAGTACGTCAACATTTTTGTAGGAATTAACTATGTAGTTGGATTTAAGTACACTCATACAGTCGCCATCAGATATATCTGAACGGTCAAGGTGGTGACAAATATCTGGACAATTTTATTGTCATGGCGATAAATTGCATGGTTTGAGTACCTTGGCCGCTCTGATACATTCTACTACTACGAAAATTTACTGATTTGATTAACAGTTTGATCCATTACAAGTAGTTTTAAATACCATTTTTATAACAAAATTGATATAAAAGTATATTACCATCGAGCTTGCTGAATAGAAGATAAATGCTGAATAGATTATGATTTTATATTTATGTGTACTTATACCTGCGAATATCACCCTCGAATCAATACAGGAATCTTTAACGAGCTCCTAACAAACTTTATAATTAGATACACCCACATATTAAAATTAGCATAAGTTAATATTCACCTCGCACAAAACTCCCTCAATCAATATCGTGACGCCATCAAAATACGTAATTAAAATACCTACCGAACATTTGCATATGAAAACCTTTGTAATTGATCGTCACCCCTTCGATAAGACAATGGGGGTAAACAAATTTGTGGGCATACAATAACATTTCTGTAGATTCGATGAAAACCCCCGTATTTTAAGGATTGACTAGATAGGGTAGCTTCAGACAAGACAATACACACGTATTTTAAATGTAATTGTGAATAATATGTGTCTAGAAAAGCTGTACCTACGTATAGACATATAATATTGGAGTGGCATGGAGAATCATGGAGCGCGCCTTGCTTAAGATCAAGAGAGGAATGTCGAGATATACCATAGCACCAAGGTACAAGACGTAGGATATCATTACCAAACTAAAATGGGGTTGGGCGGGGAATATTGCCAGACAGAGCGATAGCAAGAGGATAAAAATGTTGACGGATTGGTGGCCGCTTTTGGAAGAAAGAAGCCTCTGGCGTCAATTCAGACGACTTTTGGAAGGTTGCGAGGCATTTCTGGATGAGATCAAAAGGGAAAAGACTCAGAAGTGGGAAATGATCAAGAAACACACTTTACAACTTGGAAACAGACAAGAACGAATGATAATTAATATGACAACACGAAACATATAGGGAAAAATAAATATTTATAGCACTGACAGTTTCATATCTAAATATATATGTCCTCTCCTCACGATGAAATAGCCTAACGGTGTCTTGTCCAGCCATTGCTGCATTGATGTCATTACATTTGTACGATTTTCTAATAGGTATCATCGATAAGTACATCGAGCTGCTGAAGATGTTTCTGAAAAGTAGCGATTATATCGGACCTGCTTTTATCTTTTTCCTAATTAAACAGCTATCCGTAACAAAGTAAGGCGGTGAATGGAAGCCGAGACTGCATATTGAAACGTTACAATCCTTGCCAATTCCACAATTATTTACCGCGTGTTATTATCCCTCGCTTCCTATTGAGTGCGGCCACGAAACGGGCTTGTATCACTAATAAATAATGAAGTCAGTCACTAAAAAACATTTCAACATAGAATCATCAAAGACACCAAGAATTTTGCACTTTTAGACTTTTTCTCCCCCAAGGTACTCAACGACACAAATCGTGCATTACCAGACTTGTTGAATGGTTACTTCAAATTAGATAAAATGTTTCAGTTTATAAATAAACCAAAATTAAAAATATACCTCTTACCGTCATTATTTAAAATCGGATATAGAGCATTTTGATCACAATCTTACCTTATACTAACGACGAGGTCGAAGATGAAGCATGCCTATCCATAAAAAGTATCTCACTCTTGATTTTAAAAGCTCCAACTAACTAACTGGAAATATACCTATTTGCAGGAAGCGAGTTCCCATCCTTAGCTGACGCATAAGACATCAGTGGTGGCGGTTTTTCCGCTTCCATCCTTCATCGTTGGCAAGTTTGAAGTTGTTTAGATGGGTAGGAAGAAAGAATAGTGTGAACGTATCGCGGATTGCATAGCCCAACACACTCGTACAATCGTCAAGCGTCTGCTGCACTCGCGACTGTCTGCGACGCCCGGAGCGACGCCGCGAGACCACGCTACGCTGGTGAAAATTTAATATATAGACTGATACTTGCACGGCACTGTGTGTGGGGCGTTTGGCGTCTGCCTGTTTTATTGCAGCATGTTTTGCAACAAGCTGAAATTGGTCTCCTAGATGAAAGGAAAAGTGACCAACGACTCTGGTTCACAGGGTAAGAACCGAACTAGCGTTATCTGCATTCGCGGCAGAAAGTAAATTTTTGTGTTTTGCAATAGCTGAAAATCCTTTTCTTTTTAGATATATGGATCAGCCGAATCTGACGAAAGATGTTACTTCTGGTCAAAGGCCAACTCCAGGCACCGCCAACGATTTTCAAGACAATATAAGGACCTAGCTCAAAACTGCAGCCCATTTACTATGGCAAGAATAATAAACGAGCGACAATGCTGAAGAAGAAGAAGATAAGACCTTGAAGACGACATAGGCCTGGGCAGACCGCTCCAAACCTTCTGTCATCGTTAAAATTTATGCTAACCGTTATAGAGGTCCAAACTTACCGAAGATCTTGATGAGATGGACAATACATATTTTTACCTGTGCCGCATTAAAAAAAGACTTTCCCTTGGAATACCTACCTAAGTCAAATCTATGGTCTACAAGCAAAAATTCTGTACACAAAACAAGACAAAGTCAATGAGGGTTTTCGCAACCGAGTTTTTTCACTAGATGGCAGCATGGGACGAGATGTATTTTTGACAGCAGCTGTCAAAATCTACCAATAAAAAAAAACATGATTAAACATGATTGGTGTATTATGTTATGACAGCTAGACCTCTCGCCACGATGCTACCATCTAGTGATAATCTCGATCGCGGAGACCCTCGTTTTCAGTTTCATTCATGTTTCTGAATAAACCTCCAAGGTTTATAATCTAAGGCGTTCCCAGCTAACGTTCTCAGTCAACTGTCAATCCACTTCGCAGTTTGCATGCATAAATTATCACCTCATTACTAGTACAAACCGCAGATAAGTTCCGTCAATACCCTAGTCAACCCTTCGCAAGTTGGGCGTAACTAATGTTGAATTTTTGATCCGCCGGGGGGCGGTTAGCGGTTAATACGGAGGGGGTGATATTTGCTTAAAGATTTCTTTGTTTGGAGGTGGCAAAGGGTTAGGATGATTATGGGAGAAACAGCATTTATCAGGAAAATGTTAAAAAACGGCCATTGTAGCCGAGTTTGTAGTAACCCTGCCTACGAAGCTGGTGTCTCATGGGTTCAAAATTTGGTAAGAGCATGTGTTCGTCAAGGATGTTTGGTTCTCAGTTTTGGTCTTTACAATATAATCGATCAGTTGTTGTAATAATCGAATTTCCTTTTTACACAGTTTTATTTAGCTTGACCCCGTATATTTGTTTATGTCATTATACTAGTACGCATCAAATCTTGTAAGTTAAATTTCAACCACTTCCCGGTGTCTGATTGAGCTGAAATTCGGTATACTTCCGCCGTTTACATGACAATGCTACTAGGTATAGTCAGCAATAAAACTGTGTACCAAAAATTTTTTTGGGAGTTACTTATTTTATACATTTTTGTTGACTTTGCCTTCGTCATAAAATCCTTTAATGGACCCTTCTAGGTACTCTAGGTAGACTAGGTAATTGACAATGAAAAAAATGATTCTGCAAGTTTTAGACTACTCGATTAAAAGAAATGGAAATGATTGATAATAAAGATTTATAATGGAAATAATTCATTTATATTTCTAATAAATGTTTCTTTAACGTATATTTATTCATATCCCTAGTCCTTCCTAAAGTAAGCGCTATTAACTCGCTGCTGGTACTTGGCTTACATAATTATCTAAGCACAACGCTAAAACGTCTCAAAATACTTCCGTAGCTAATACCCCCATCAATTTTTACGACCACCACCATATAGAAACAAGCTGTCAACACCCCCGATATTAAAACCGGGTAAGTAATATTTCACATTTTCAAACCTAAATCACCTAATACCAAAAGCCCCTAAGTAAGAAAATCGCCTATCGCAGGGGGAGGTTATTAGGCTATACTGAATTTATCGTGCTGTATCAGCCTCGAAATGCTCAATTAAAATATTAATTATTCTCAGTTGTGACACTTCGGCGGTTTTACGGCGGGATCAGGAGATTAGGAGAGAAGTTTTAAAGTGGATTTTGTGTGGTTTTATTATTTTGACTGAGGGCGTGAGGATGATATTGATAGGGAATTTTGGCGGAAACACCAGAACTTTTCCCATTGAGACAGCTATTGGCTAACTTTAGAGAGAGCGTAGACTTAGAAACGTAGCTCTTCTTCTGTAAGTAAATCATTACTTAACGATTACTTCGTTTTAGACTAGGTATAGCTTCCGCTTCTGAAACTTTTGGCCAAGTCATAATGAAACTTTTTTTGTTTTTCTGTTCATTTACGTAGTTCAGTGTACAATATTTTATAGGTTATTGTGCAGTGATCTACAAGGGGGCAGCTAAGGAAGAATTAGTCTCAGAACAGAACGCGTGTAACCACTCTTTGTAACAACTGGGAGTCAAGGGGTCGCGACAAAAAGCCAGGCATCTACTGAACAACGTCAGCTCTACGAGCAAACTTTTAATTTTTTTAACAATAACCGTGCTTTGTTACACGGAGAGAAAAAATTTAATAGAAATAAGTAAAAAATAGTCATTCCCAGGACAAGTAAACGTTTACTAAAAACAAGGAAACTTTTACTAAAAACAAGTACACGTTTACTAAAAACAAGTAAACTTTACTAAAAACAGGGAAGCGTCTACTTGTTTTTAGTAAACGTTTACTTGTTTTTAGTAAATTATTTACTTGTCCTGGGAATTACTATTTTTTTACTTGTTTCTAGTAAAAATTTCTCTCCGTGTACGCTACCTTGATACTGGCAAAATTCAAATGGCAAGCTGTCTATAAAAAAATGGCTGTGACACATACCGTGGGTACGGAAAGATAGACAGACGGACAGACAGACGGACATGTCAAAGCTATAAGGCTTCTGTTTGGTTACAGAACCGTAAAGTCTGAACTCTTTAGTCCGCGTAGAACTCGTTGAAATTATCAATCTCGTTTTATCTCCTTTGAGGTTGAATTTCAAATATCTTCGTCTCTGTTAGGTTATAGATTCAATGGGTTTTGGAATTTTCGAGTCTCTGGGTAACCCAACTATATTATATATTTAGATAGTCAGCATTTACCAGGCCAACACTCTTTGGTTATGCACTTACATTGCAATACTTGCATTGTAATTTTTAGTCCATAACCCTACATAGGCAACTAACTTTAATACTCGTAAAATCTAAAGAAACTATTCAAAAATATTACGTCATTTCAAATAACTATAAATTCCATTCACACGTTCGTGGCTTGGAAGTCCATTTCAAGACTTTATTTTTATTAAGTATCTTGCTTTGTGTAATAACTGATAACCTGATAATATATTTCTTTAATTTTGAAAAAATATAACCAAGCAGCAATGTTACAATATATATTGTAGGTATGTTGATATACAGCATGTTCTTTTCCATCAACAACTTTAAAGCGTGAATTTCCGTTTGAATATTTCCGATGATCACAAGAGTCGAATGTTTGCGAGCGACTTCATCCGAAGCCGTCCTTTGACGCACTTGTGAGGTCTAATGAGCCAATAGTAGGGTTGACACCATTTTCATCTAAGATTTTTTTACCTTTCTATTAAAATATACTAACCAATGTTAACTAATTTTTTTACAAAAGGTAATATAGGTAGATACAAAGTGGAGAATTTTGATTAAGCAGCCGAGTTTTGATTATATATTAATAAAGAACTAGAAAAAGGACAAGTACCACTGCTTGATATTTGGACTTCGTCGAAATAATATTTTTCAACCAACTTGAAAGATGTTGTTACGTTAGAAAAAGAGATTTGGCGTCTACTTAAATTTGAGAAGATTAGAGTTCTTTGGATGTTTCGCCATTGGTGACCATTACCACCTATTATAATGCAACTTATATGCATGTGCATATAGTTTTCTGACATTTCGAGTATTTCCGGGCATTTAGACCTTTCTTCCTCCGTCAGTTGCCGTTGTAGACTCTCTATTTTACGATTATCGGCATCACTTTCAGTGTCAACCCTAGCTGGGGGGCGACCGCAACACTTACCGGCAGTTTACGATAGCGATCCGCGTTAAAAGCGTATTAAAAACGCCCCGCGCGCGCACCTGACTTAATTGGTGTCTTTGATTATTCGCATCAGCCTGTACATCGCTAATTGTATTGATCTTTTGGCGTTTCGAGTGCGCTTGCTGTTTTTAGCGTTGCGGTATTAATTAGGTGGGACATTATTGTATTTTTATATTTTACGTATGTGTGTAACTGTGTACAAATATCGTTAAGCGAAGATGAAGTAACATTAGTAACATTACCTAAGAAGGGCAGCAGATAAGATCCTAAAAGACCAACGAGTCCACCTTTACCACCTTTTTAAATTTTTTTTTTAATAAATATTAGGACAATCTTACACAAATCAACCTAGTCCCACAGTAAGCTCAATAAAACTTGTGTTGTGGGTACTAGGCGACGATATATATAATAGATAGATATATAGATAAATACTTAAATATATAGGAAACATCCATAACTCAGGAACAAATATCTGTGATAAATACACAAATAAATGCCCTGACCAGGATTCGAACCCGGGACCTCCAGCTTCATAGGCAGGGTCACTACCAACTAGGCTGGGAGGCCGTTAAATATGTTGATAAATTTTCACCTGTGTTGATAAAGTTTCATATACTTTTTTTTATTTGCAGCCACCTGGTAAGTCAAGATAGCTCAGTTGCAGAAGCGGCAAGCTGGTAAGTTGTGAGTTCGAGTCTCGCCCGCGACAGTAAACTTTTCCATTCTTACTTTCTATAACAAATATATGTTTGTAAGTCACATTTATTTTTTTGCGCACATGTGCTTGGAATCTGACTGTACCACTCTCCATAACTATTCATCCCTGATAAGGTAGCTACCCTCTCACAAACACAATTAGCTGGATGATAATTAAAAGGGTCGGCAATCGCGTCCCGAGGCGGCGCGTAATCAATAAATCATCGCATCTCAAACCACTTGTTTATGGTCGTGTGTACACGGGCAGGGAGAACGTCGAGCAAGTTCGATGTAGTACAGTCGCCATCAAATATATCGGAGCGGCCCCGGTACTCAAAAATAACTGATACATGCACGTTATAGCCTTGACAATCGAGGCGTTGTTCAGATAGCTGTGATCACCTTAGCCGCTCCGATATATAACTTACTAAGACCATTTTAACCGACTTTTTGTACTTAAGTAGATAGTTTCTCGGTCATTTAATCAAAATTCTTAGTTTTAAGTTTAGATTTAATGTTCATTTATTTCTTTAAGATCCCCACGTCACAGGCTCAGCCTAGTGTGGGGATCACTGTATTGCCATTGTAAAACCAATATAATATGAAATAAATATATTTTGATTTTTTTTTTTTTTTTTATTTAATGGCTTTCTCCCTTTGTCATAGCAATGGGAATTCTGCCAATGACGACGTTTCACACTTTTTTATTAATATATAATAAAATATAGGCAACGTTGTTCGGTAAAGGCCTTTCTGATTGTAAGGTGATAGCCTCCCTACAACCACGTGGGCGGCCGAGACCCCGGATAACCGTTCGTTCGACTGAAGCGTGGTTACGCGCGTTTTGAGACCAATTCTTCATTAGCTGCCACTTGTTCGTTAGATCACCGCACAATAAGCTATCAATATTACACACTGAACTACGTAAATGAGCAAAAAACAAAGAACTACTCTAAAGACGCCGCCGCCATCTTGACCTCAAACGATTATCTCCATATTTTGAATTTGAATTTGAATATCTATGACAGTGACTGTTACAGACACCAAACCAGATTGTTGAGCCACTTGGAATTGTTCGTAATTTTGCCGTGTTATGGATGAATGATGTTACCGACTAGCTGTCAACTGTCAGTTACATCGGTTATTTATTACACGGCTAAATTACGAACAACGGCAAGTGTCACAACAATCCGGGTTCGTGACTGACCATGTATTTTTAGGCTGCGTTTCCACCTGAGATGAGCGAGAACGCGAACGCGTGTTGCGAGGAATGTGTTTTGAGAACCAATAGAATCACTTCATTTGTTTATCCTCGCGCAGCGCAGCTCTAGGATTGGTTCTTAACAAATATATTATTTGCAACACATTTTCGCTCATCTTTGATGAATACGCAGACTTAACTCAAGAACCTTTTTCTCAGGAACGCGTGGAGGCATCAAATTGAAATTAACAGCAAATAGCTTTGTCTACATTTCTTTTAAGCCGTAAAAACATCACTTTTTTAAGGTAACGCAATCTAAGATAGGGCCATTATAGGCTTTTAATTCATACGCTTTATTTTAGACTTTTCCTAAAGACCTTCTCACTTGTTCCTGATTTGATCTTGTAAAAATACTTCAATGGGACAGCAGCATTGTTATAATAATAAAGACCATTCTCACATCTCAGTCCTTAGATTAATTAAGAAACATCATTTATTTAGACAGAAAAAAATTAACATTGATAATTTAAATCCACATCGCAGGCTTCGTCCAGATTCCCAACATAATAACTTCCACAACATGCTTCGTCAAGTTCACAGTTCAAATCCACAACAGGTTTCGTCCAGCAGTCCTTAGATTAGCAGCTATTCGCGACATCCGTGTGTATCGGCAAGTAATACAAACTTGCACACGATACGCGTGTAAACCCAGGAGTCACTCCGCAGACCACAAAACGATCCCCCGGTCCCTTACGTACCGCTTTCCAACTGATAGCATGGCTGATACTTTGGCAGTGTCTTGACAAATGCTTAGAGAAAACAAAAATTTAGATGATAATTTTTGTACTTATTCAATTCAATTCAATTTATTTAATTCAGACATGTCTATATAGTGTTAGTAGGTAATAAAGCGTAAATCTTACATCCTAGGTTAATACTTATAACTAATTTCCTACTACATAGATAGGTAATTAAAATATCCCATACACATTGCCTCTGGACTCCATGTGGATGGAGTTCCAGTGCTTCCATATTGGACCAGCCGGGTACTCTGCCACCAGGTTCAGGAGACTGTTGGCACTCTCTTGCACGCGGCGCATCAGGGAGGCGGTTTTCTGCGTATTATAGATATGAAACTGTCGACGCGTGCCTCTGCGAACATACCTGACGCGCTACAAAAGCGTGGGAGCCCCAACAGTAACCTGAACCCGTTGTTGTACTGGACCTGCAGAGCATTGAATGTCCTCTTTGTATAGTCAGTCCACAGGCTGCACGTGTAAAAGGTTTGGCAAAATGACTTGAAAAACGTTACTTTGACATCCCCATTACACCGCGCAAACCTGCGGGCCAACATATTGCAGCGAACAGTCAATGCTCTGCGCTCCCTTTCAATGTCCTGGTCATCCTGGAGATTTTCAGTGACCCAGTGACCAAGGTACTTAAACCGATCCGACTTATGAGTTTTTGGAATTTTCTTGGAAGCCTTCGCTGTCTGGCCGTTTGGCAGCGAATACTATGTCAAGAACCATATATGTACAGTTGATATTATAACAGATTATGTTATAATATTGCCCCTATAACAACAAATAATTATTAAAATAAAATAGCAATTATACATAATTTAAAAAAAAGAACCGACTTCACTTAGCCTCTACCATTCTACAAGCTAATGCCCGAGCTATCAAAAATACTCAAATCACTAATAGGTGGTCCCATAATCAGATCCTGAACTGATGACAATGGGACTAGATGTGAAGGATACTCTCTCAAACAAAAAAAAACGAAATTTTCCAAATCGGCCCAACCGTCTTCGAATAATCGATGAACATACATAAAAAAAGCAAAAACAAAGATCCCGACGAATTGAGAACCTCCTCCTTCGAAATCTTGAAGTCGGTTGTAGTGTTATAAAAGATTACGTGTATCTTATTCACTACGCGCGACATGTTTCGGAGAGTCTAGGTCTCCATCTATCTAATCGTGATTCATAGACATAGTATGTCTTACGAAAGTTTAAATTAAATGAAAACGCGTATTCTTGAGATAAGTCGGTCGGCTAACATCGCATGCTCCGTAACAAGTAAACGGTTAAAATTTACAGGATATTTTAGTTGCCTTTACTGAAACAAATAATAAAGCAAATAATGAAAATATAAATACATTTTAAAAAGGCTAAATGAAACCATGGTTAGGCTAGCTAGTAGAAAACAACGGATTGTCTTCATTTCCCTTAACGACTATGAATATTGAATGAAAAGTCGCAGCAAAAATGCATTATTCAACGGATGCAAAAAGTAATGGATCTTGGGCTATAAATTTGACTTTATTGCTTTATATAAATATATATTACTAAGTGTCAAATATTATACTGTACTTAACACATAAAAACCTAAATATCAGTTTAGAAGAATATCAATCAATATCATTTGATGTTTGCCAAAGATTTCCTTTCCGCTGAAGGAAAAAGTTGTGAAGAAATGTGTGTTCAATGTTCATATGTGAAGAACTTCAATTCAAAGGTGTCAAGTCAAGTACTGAATACCACACTAGGGTATCGTGGAGACAGTCAAAACTCAGTCAATGATGATGAAATAAAAATTAAAACAGTCTTATACATTAAACAGTTTTAGTCTGAACAGTATGAACTTCTAAAATGCTTTAAGTTTTTGAACAGGAGGCCCTTGATTAAAATCACGAAAACGTCGATACAATAAAAGCACCTCCACTTGGAAAAGTGCTGTATTCGAAAATCGAAAACTCAGATATCACTAAATATCTGTAGACTACATGACCACTATGAAGAAAAGAAGATCGACAACACCATATTCCTATTCACGTAAATTCTTAATACAGATGAAAAACATGTAACACAAAATACCAAAGTGATTATAAAAATCACAACGGGCACACCAAAACAAAGGGCCCAGAAAGGGTTGTCCACATCGATACATATCCCCCTCCCTAAACTTAGACAAAGTGTTGGTACACATTAGTGGGTGGAGGGAGATTTTATTGCCGCCTCTCTCGAAATATTGTCTGATTCATTAGAGGATATTTCACATTTAAGTTTCGCGTGAGTGTTGAGCCGGCTTCCTATCTGTGCGGGGATAAAATTAACAATAAGCAATTGAATATTTTTGTTTTCACATCAGCTCTAAAGAAATTGCATCACGTGGCAGTGTTTGACTTAGACAACTAGGTTTTAGGAAGAATATTGATGCTATGATTCTTAGGTAGCCTAGAATTTTTGTCACTTGTCGCTGTGTATACACGCGTCATCTCTACACTTGCATAATTTTTGGGACGTGACTGACATTCTCGTAGCACACAAGCGTAAATTAGCTTAGGAAAACTTGCAACTCGCGCGCTTACATACTGATAACTGACATAGGTGATAAGACAATAAAAACCCCATCATCTTAGGGCAGCAGGGTTATTATCGCGGTAAGTGGTCAGTTGTGCGTGAGTCACGAGCGTCTGGGTCTGAGCTGGAACTAGGCTGGAATGGTCCGAACTTATAAAGACAATCTATATCTCTGCTGGGATGCCCTAGGATTGCAAATTGAGTGACCGACTACAACTACCATAGTCATAGTGTGGTGTTCCTGAAGGTGAGTAAGGTTGCCAAAGACCCAGGATCCAATTTGTTGATGACGAGGGACGACGCGCATGTGACACCTCTGAAGTTTCAGCAGCAGGTTACGGTAGTTGCTTACCATCAGGGGGACCGTATGCGTGCTTGTCAACGTCATAGATATTACAAAAAAAAATACGCAACAGAGGCGACGCGTGGTAAAGGACGAAAACGTATGGAAGTGGCCTCAGTGGTCGCTACTCCTTGGAAGATTAAAGCAACGCTGTTCGCGCGAATGATCGCCGCTGAGGCCGTGCACTCGGATTACAGCAACAATAAGCACAAGCGACTAAAACCAACACCCGTGCCAATAGGGAAGGGATTTAAAGATGCGTGCTTAGCTGTTGAATTTTGACACGCGAAAATTTCCCCGGTGATCATTCGCTGTTGTTATAACGATGTCTGTTACAATTTTCTAAAAGGATACCGTTACGCGTAATAAGACGCTAAGATTCCCTTATACCGTTAATTATGGTGGGGTGGTAATGACAACGGCGCATGTATGTAAATATTCCGTGTAACGACTTAGCTGTAGACGTGTGTTTTCTTAATGGTGGCCCCGGTTATATTCTTTGATTAAAGAATTTTATTACGTCTTATAATTCACGATTAAGGGGTGGTGCGATACGGTGTAATGATGGGTGCGTGATTCGGAATTATAATTTGTTTGCTAAAAATGTTATTGGGGGATGAAAGGGTTTGCAGTCAGAGGGTTGATTGTATTGGGAATAGGAGGTGATAAATTTTGATTACGTTACCGAATACGATGCCTTGAAGGGAGGAACTTACCTGAAAAGAAAATTAAATGAATAATTAGTCTTGAAATAACTAAATAAGATAAAGGTAAATATTTATGTGATTAATATACTAGAAATTGAAGAGCTCAAAACTTTGGTCAAAGTAAAAACTTTACTCAACTTGGAACAATGATGTAAGTAGATTATGAAAACAGCTAGTTTTTTTTAATAATATACCTAAATAATAAGACTAATTAAAATATGGATGTACGGACAGAAGGAAATGGCGTAACTATAAGGGTTCCTAGTTGACTACGGAACCCAGAAAAATGGCAAAAATTATTCCGGCGAATTAAGAAGCTTTCTTTGATATCTTGGAGTCGGTTAAAAGTGAATCTAAAACCATTTGCATGAAATATGCAGATTCTTGACAGATCCGAAACAAAAGTAAAATAAAGATTAAAATATAATGCAAAATCGTCTTCAGCTATCAAACTTTATGTACCCAAAATACTACCCTGTGAAAGATAAACGTATCATCAATACACGCAAGCCTTCACCCTTTCACCAACACACAAAGTCACACCTAAGGATTAAACAGTATCCACGAACACACACGTACACGGTAGGTGCGCCCTCCTTTAGGATTTTATACCCTGCTCGCGTTTTAAATTTTAATGAATATAGATATCTTTATTCGCTTTGAGAGCGCGAAGCGCGCGAGTGTTGATAAACCTAGGATTTCGTTGGCGCGAATGGCGAATTCGCGGCGTCTTTTCACTTTTTTCGATTCTCTAGTAAAGATACTTGTAAACATTGAAAGTCTAGTCCAGGTTGCATACATTCATGGATCAGAGGAATTGCACTTAAGTGCATCAGAATGTAGGTATACCAAGAGTTGCGAGTTGACCAGACTCCATGGTTGTCATTTTATCGCCTATCGCGACATGCGTCACTTTCGCACTTACATACTTGTTAGAACGTGACAGGTATGGTGACAGGCGATAAAAACGACGACCATATAAGGCTAGCTACACGTTTATAAATTACGGTATTAAATAATAAATATGACAATAATCCTAGTTCACTTGATCTTTAAGATTAGAAGAGTTAAGATGGAGACCGAATCCTGAAAAACATTTTTCTATGAATCTTATTCGACTAAGAATAATAATACCTGGTTGAATAATAAGAGAAATATCATGATAAAATCTGTTATGACATCGCCTAATTTAATTTACTTGTATTGAATAAATAAATTAAATTATAGAAACAAACAAAATATAATCGCTAGCTACGGTTATTTATGATCCGATTGTGTACTTGTGACATTTTACTTGAAGTTCTACAACTTTATATTACACTTTTTTATTACCCAGCATCATTTCCGCAAGAATTACTTGCGTATATATAGCTGTTTGGGCTAAGAAAGACTATAACAAGATTAGAAGACAGATCGGTAGGCCCCTGTGTAATCTCAACATCGATTGAAAGCGAACATTCGCTCGCCGCTCGCGCCAGTGCAACCCGAACATAACTGTGATTAAAACGTTCGGAGCGAGCCATTAAATCTAATATGCACTCGTATAATGCGAGATGTTTTAGGTGCATGCGATTTTTTGCGTTTGTAATTAGTATTAACTACGAGGAATGGAAGGCTAAGTATATGTTATAATTAATTATGAAACAGTGGTCTACTTTGTTGGACGACTTGATGATCTTAGCGCAAAAATGAAAATCATACTTCAGAGTTGCCAAAAAAACTAAATTCCCGGTGGCTGTAAGGTTTTGGGATGCTAACAATCCTCCCTAGATTGTTTTGGAACCTCTCAGATCGATTTGATTTTTGGATTTTTGTATGGCCATTGAGTGGCGGCGGCGAGTAAGCTGTCTGTATAATTTTGAAAAGAAATACATACATACATACAATCACGCCTATATCTCAAAAGGGGTAGGCAGAGATCACGGATTTCCATTTGCTACGATCAATACAGCAAAACGGCTCCGTGAGTCACTTCTCGCCCCCGTGATGAAAATAATACATTCAATAAATGAAAAAAAAAAAGAAATGTTGGCTTAATTATTAGGCTATACTATAGGGTTAAGGGTATTTTTAAAGCTCTGTCAAACACCCCTATGTTTTATAACATCCCTTGAGTTGTAGTCGTCCATAGACTACAGTGGCTGCTTACCATCAAGCGGACTGAGCTTTGTCACTGACGTGATATAAAACAAATGCAGTGGGAAACCGTAGCAGTGGGTCAAAATTTGTCTTAGGCAAGCCGGTGCTGATTTTGGCTTAAAATTTCTTCGTGAGCTGAAGGAAACGGGTTTTAACCGTGGTACCACGGCCTTTGTACCACGGGGGACCACGGGTAAAAAAATTTCCCCGTAGACCCACAACAGCGAAATGGGACTATGGGTAATTGAAAAGAACCGGGTATTAACCGTGGTCCCACTGCTATGACCCTCAGTGGATCCACGAGTACTAATTTTGTCCCCATAGACCCACTGCTCGAGAATGGTATTCATTTGCTAGTATTTAAAGGCACAGCAAAAAAAAAAACCAAAACCTACCTTGCCTATTAAAAAAAGAATAGTATATAGAGGCGTAATTTATGACATATTTATTGCCGTGGGACTACGGGAAATATTTATTTTCGAGGAATGACCCGTGGGCCCACGGACAGTTTCGTATTCAAAAAGATAACTTAAAACTGGAGCAGTGGGGTCTACGGGGAAAATACGGGGAAAAAAAATTCCCGTGGTCCCCCGTGGTACAAAAACCGTGGTACCACGGGTAAAACCCTGAAGGAAAACTGTTCAGGCGCCTGAAAGCTAGGCAAGCCGACGGGAATCATGTTCTATGGACGCGCCGCCACTGCAAAGCTGCTATGCTACCTCTTTCTGTAATGTCTTTCATAAGCTATTTTCCTACATTCCATAATAGAAAGTCATATGTCATATAGTTAATAATAATAATTAACCCTTCTCCTGTAAGAAATAAGCCGTTTGTGTGTATATGGATGAAGACCAAACAACGGAAGAAACCACAAGCCCATATCATCGATAAAGCACCTCGAAAGAAAAACCCAGCAAACAGTAAACATCGTTATCAACCAATTAGTCATTTGTCCACTAATTACCAATAAACTGTCCAATCACAAAAGGTTCTATATGCCGATATTTTCGAAGCACATACGCCATATTGCAAGTAACAAGTAAGACGCCCGAGCCATTCGCAAAGATTATTGATCTCTTCTTACTAGTTTGACCAGTATAAGTCTGACCATTGGATGACCTGTCATCGCCATGTTTCCACACCAAAACATGTACTTATATAATATTGTGTGTTAACATGTTATATAACGCTTGCAGCTGATCCCATCGTTTTCCCGATAACTAGAGGAAAGCGGCTATGAACAGAGTCCGCCTTGCGGGTTCTGGCTTGCAATGTGCTAATGCGATTTAGGCACAGATTTTTTATACCACGACGGTGGAAAACAAGCATACAGCCCGCCCGGCGGTAAGCAGCTACCGTATCCTATGGATACCTGCAACTCCAGAGGTGTCACATGCGTGTTGCCGACGCCGAAAAGGAGGATTCACTGTGTTGACGGCTAAAGGAACAAGAGAGTCTCTCGGCGTCAACACACTGGGTCCTTTGAGCTCTTTGAAATTAGATTTAGAGCGCATTTTCTAAACGGATCCAGTTATTATACTAGTCACAAGCCGATATCGATGTTTTAACCAGGTTTAGTGAATAGATTACGACAGTATATGGCATCGATGGCACGCCCTGGCAAAACAGATATTAATTGATGTGGTAATTAACTTCTAATGGGTGTGCCCGCTTATCGGGTAGTGATGGGGATTACAAAGTGGCGTTCTGGTTGATATTCATAGCGTTCATACATTGACATAGGGTTATATATACATATACGATAGATAATTATGGGACAACCTTACACAAATCAACCTAGTCCCAAGGTAAGCTCAATAAGGCTTGTGTTGTGAGTACTAAGCGACGATATATAATAGATGGATTTTTTTTATAACATAGGAGGCAAACGAGCAGACGAATCTCCTGATGGTAAGCAATTACCGCCGCCCATGGACGCCCGCAACATCAAGTATAGATAAATACTTAAATGCGTAGGAAACGTCCATAACTTAGGAACAAATATCCGTGATAAACACACAAATAAATGCCCTGACCAGGATTTGATTGATAAAATTATTTGGCAGCGGATGTGGGCCGCCGAGTTGATCCAAATGATCTTGACTTGCTCTTGTTCAGTCGCTGTCAAGCTTATTTAGAAAACCTCACCCGCTTAGCTTTTTCTGTGGAACACTCTACTTAACTCTACTTTAAAAATTATAGGTTTTTTCAAACGCTCTAGTGACTAAACGGGAAAAGGGACTGAATTTCTTTTCAAATATATATTACTAGACTATATACTCTTGTTTTTGGCACAAGCCGAAACACGATTGCTGAAAGTTGCCTCGATAGAAAAAAAATCCGAAGTTGGGTCCTTTTTCCCCTTATTTTCCTTAGCATACGTAAACTATAAAAGATTAAGCAATATAACAAGTAAAAAATATGGTATTCTGGTTTATCTAAAAAGCCACAGAAGCAAAATTAGAGAAAACTTTATAGATTCGCTTATTTATCGTAGTTTGGTCAAAAAGTCTGATCCTTAAGAGCGCTGCATCTCTTTCTTTCGTGCACGGGAGCCATAAACGTGTCTCTAACGGATGGGCGTGGCTTGTCCGAATCGAGGAACGGCCCTAAGTATTATTTTTACAGAATACCAATACATTAAAAATATAAGGCTTTTTTTACATAGTTCTGGCTTTTTAGTGCTGTTTATTCAATCATAAGGACAGTAACTCTTTGCTTTGCTACTTGCTACGCTCTACGTAATCTCGTAGCATTCTACGTTACGTAGACCTCCGTAACCACTACGAAACCGTAGCTTCGACCTCCGACAATTGATTGAATTGGTATTCAGTCAAAAGTTAGTGCATAGTTAGAGCAGAGTACCTATTGTGTGAGCAATGTATTGAGTTTAATGAAATAGGCCAATCTTCTTCACGTTCACTTTATTTATCTTATCGAAGCTTCAACAACTTGGCATTGATCTATGGGGCTGTATTCTAACCTTAAAACATGTTAAGAAACGACCCAAATTGACTACTTCAATACATGAATTATACAATACAACTAACGCTTAAACGGCTTGAATCAGAAATACTATTTAGTATCAGAATTTACTTGAAAATTATTCTCATGCAACTCTAATACAACTTCAATATTGGTTTATTATTTCTTGTATGTTTTTATATACATTGTGTTTTTAATGTAATGTTAATGTATTTTAAATTTATCATACGGTAAATGGTTACTACAAACAACCTATATTTTTAGCAAAGAATGTAAGCCGAACTTAATAATTTTAAAAACATGGTAAACAAACGTCCCCAAGCCCAATCGATTTGGGACCAAAAAACTGTCATTAGCGTCATTTAAAAGCGATTATTTATTCGAACGACCAGCGCCTGCGATCGTCAGAGATTCTCCTGGGATTACACTTTTAAAACCAAAAGGTTATAACTGCGTATGAAGTTTAAATATAGTTGTAACGTTTGAAATCTGGAAGCTTGCAGCTCTTAAAGTTATTAGAGGTAATTGAAAGGTGTGACCAAATGATGGGCTATTAGATGGTTTTATTTATGAGGTTTATATAATATGTATGGTTACAAAGTATGAACAGAATCGCATTAAAATTTACATAAACTACCTTTGCTGACGTAGCATTAGTGTACATAACTTTTTCTCACATTTCACGGAAAGAAAAAAAAACACAGAATGGTAAAATAGATTTTTGTAACCGATACTACAATCTTGTTAGGAAAACTGCTCTATTTTTATATCTTGAATTCAATAGAACTATTCAAGCATTAATTAAAATGCATATTGGTTTAGTTATTCATAGTATGTGAACAATTGTCCGAGTATTTACTATATTTTCTCGTCCTGATTATGGTATTTTGGTATCACGGACGAGACTTTTCTCACATTGTCACAAATCGAATTACTTATCCACGTGGACAACAATCGTGACGTAACACGTATCACTATCGGATTATTCTGAAGTATTTCCCAAGGCGTGGGGTCAAGGGGCCGAAGGACGATGTGGAGTGACGGGATAAAAAAGTTACTAGATACGATTAGGGCTGCCATCCGTCCGGGTTTCCCCGGATTTGTCCTAGTTTGGAGGCCGTCCGGGGTACGTCCGGGGGGGTTTTCAATAAGTGTCCGGGGAAAACCCGGACACTTTTTATGTGAGGAAACAACCCACTGAATTTAATGATTTATTGCCATTATTGATTTGGACACGTCCGGGGGGGAAAATGCGATTTACGCCAAATCTCCGGGTTTTTTTAAGTATTGTCCGGGTTCGGCGAATTTAGAGACGGCAGCCCTAGATACGATACGACGCTTAATACCATGTTTTTATATAACTTTTCAGTCAGCAACAAAAGTTTAAAATTAACTTGACACGACTCTATTACTAAAACAACATATGACATATGTCACCATCGTTTTTACATAAGTACATGTATGATGATGATGATGATTTCTTCCTGTTATCCCTCATTAGGTACATAGGGCTCGCAGAAGAGTTTTCCATTTGTCGCGATCATGAGCGGCTACTTCCAGCTCTTTCCGGTCGAGACCAATTGAGCCAGCCTCCAAGTACAGTATTGAGGATAATCCGATAAATGCGGAAACAAGATGACGCTGCAATATTTTTTTAATTAAACACAAGAGCTTTAGATATTTGAAATCCATACACCATAGCCAAAAATCGGAAAACTTGCGTAATGTGTATGGTTCTGACGCAAAAACACAGTTGAAAACCAAATATAATCTGTGGCTCAAAACATCATTTTAGTAATTTATTAAGCCCATTTGATTCCACGGGTACTATCAAATTATCAAGTTGATCTTTCCATCTTTGGATACCAAAGATGTCAAGATGAACAGAAAATGTGTACTTGTGTAGGTATGTTGTTCCTTCTGGAATGATTCCATGATGGATTCTATGGACGTCCCCATATCCCTTGACGGCCACTGGCCGCTAATCAAATATGTTTCCGACGCCGCTGAGTAGGTGACAATATGTGACGGATGCCAAGGGTACTCAAACTGTGGCAGGAAAATAATTTCACCAAGAATCATATAAGTACTTACAGTACCTACAGTTTGCTCGCATACGCCTAATTTATACAAACATACATGCAATGCAAGGAGGTGTTTGCAGTTAATAAAAGTTGTCGAACACTATAAGAAAGTTGGTATTTACCTAGAAAATATATAAAAAATTGGCAGACAATTGGAAGCAGTAGAAGTAACACCCTGTTTACATAATTATTAGAAAATTTTAGAAGTATTTTGGTAGTATTTTATTCAGAGTCAATAATGTCTTATTTTTTCCTACATTTAAACTTAACTATTTACCTGTATGCTTATTAATGCACGAATACTATGCGAAAATACGCGGATAGGCTAACGATATATTCCATAAACATTTTCCACCAATGAAGAAAATAGTAGAAAAACTTCACCGACGCTCATTTTCAAGGACGTATCATATGTACAGTTTGAGCACCACTCTCGTACGAGGAACGAATAGCAAAATGATAAATAAAGGTAATCCCATTAGTCGCACGGGCGCGGCATTCGATTACGGTATTACGCGATTTGTCAATACCCGCCCCGCTGGGGCATTGTAATGTGGGGTATATGATGGATAGTCCTCCTTGAAAAATTAGTGGACAAAAATTAAGTATTGATAATTGACTTGGAATGGTGAGTATCAAAAATGTAATTTGCTCAATATCATTTAAAAATAATACTGTTACTATACCTTGTGCAATCTAAAAAGCGGTTTTTGACACCTGTCATCTCAGTACATTTTATAGCCTAAAATCGATTTTAGGTTATAAAATGTACTGAGATGACAGGTGTCAAAAACCGCTTCTTAGATTGCACAAGGTATAGTTGCTTCGTAGAATATTCAGAGCGAATCATTTATCTTTCTGGTATGTTGGTGCACATATGTACAATAAAGACAACACATGTACGAAAAGTGAAGAGGTAGATAAATAGCAATGTTGCTATTTACCATTTATACCTAACTGGAATAGATCCTTTAAAAACATAAGGTCGTCTCTGTTTTCCTAAGATAAATTGTATTGGACTTGCTCTGTACAACAAAGAATTTACACCGATAAATGCCCAAAAATAATAACTATTGGTTTAGACAGAAGCAAAAAATAAGCCTTTTCGTTATCACAATTGTGTACTCGGACTAAAAACAGATTAAATATCCCCATGTCCCGGGAATTCCCGATATCTGGCACGTTTCCCGATCTAGGAAACGGGATTATATCATGCAACATTAGCGTCCCGGACGCCATTAATAATGCGCCTTTTATTAAACTCGAGATAAATGATTATAGACTGTCCCCTTGTTTGCGGTTCTTTTCGCCATTGTTCTAGTGTTAGGTTGTGAAGGATGGTGCGAATTAGAATATTCAACTGTATGCGTGGGAACACGGCGAAGGAAAACAGGGGCGGAGATTCTTGCTGGAGGACCTGGAGGTATATGTCCACTTGTCCAACAGTTGAAATCATTCGATTACAACGATAAGTATTTTAAGGGCCATGGGAAAATCTAATTAGTAATTATATTGAACGGACAAAGTCGATGTTTTGCTCGGTAATAGCACGTTTATCACTTTCACTGACATTTAGAGACTATTAGCACTTAAAGTGTTAACGGCGTTGCTTATTAACATCCATCTAATCTAAGACACCGTTGGTACTGCGGATTGATTGATTGACCCAAAAAGTACTTTGATCTCAAAAGATTTAATCAAATTGATTTATGTATAACTCATTTCTAATATGATTATCGGGAGTTGTAATAAGCAACTACCCGAAAAATAGAACATATAAGGTAGCTATATTATGCAAGAAACTACTTGTTATACGTTTAATGAAATCCGTAAACCATAAGCCTCTTAAGAAACCCGCTAAAGTAAATAATACTATTGACGAATAAACGTCAATGAATGGGAATCTTAACTGTTTATATCTTAACTATACCCGAGGATCCACATAATCCGCGCATTGTAGCTCACAATGAGACGCAACCATTGAACGGAGAACTAAACCCCATTATATTAGTAGATTAAAGGGCACTTTGGTCGATATTCCCTAAAATATTGCGACGTAAGCCGAGACGTGATCTACCCGGTCCGAGTAATCCCTTTAAAAATTGCCAAACAGAAAACAAACCGGGAGAACGGACGCTTATATATCAAGCGGCTTAAAAAGAGGAAAAAAATATCGTCAAGCGAGAAACGGAGAAGGTGAAATAAGTCAAAGAAAAGAACTTTGAAGGCTTTGACGGGGCTGAGGCGGAATCAAATGCTTGATGAAATGGCGAGACGGCAATCGTGAGTTTTGCTGCCGACTGCACTTTGGAATTTCTTGAGGAAATTGTTTAAAAACCAGAATAACGGCCAATTTATAAAATAATGAAAACTGAGTTTTACAAGTTTATTTACAAACAATTTAGGTAGCACTGCATTGCAAAAATAATATTTTTTCTTGAATTGAAAGTTCATTGTGGTAACCGCATTATTTAAAGAATGTACACAATTAACTAATAAGGCTATCCAGATCAGCTTTTTTAAACCGGCAAGACCAAGTGGTCATATATTTATGAGTAGCCTTACTTGATGATGACAAGTTATTTAACAATGACCGCACATGTCATATTTTGTCGTTCATATAGTTAACTTAGTTTAGTATTATCCCAAGACACATGGCGGACATTTCAGTCCACTTACCAAACGATCGCTCAATCAAATATCACACCCATAAAGGCAATAAGTGCGTTCCCGCGTCACCGCATTTGTCTTTATCAATAAAAATGCTGGCCCCTAAAGCCTTACATTCTGGAAAGCCGCGAATGACGCCAAGACAGATCCGGGCAGCGGCGACAGGAACGAATGGAATCGGGTGGTAATAGAGACGGTCAGACCAAATGACCGCCATCCGGACGTAGACAAAAGCGGATCCGCTGTAATAAAGCAGGATTGATGAAAAAGCGCTAAGCCACGCCGATATAACGGGAGGGTGCTCGTGAAGAGCGGGAGCGAGAGCGGGTTTCCTAAATTAATAGAGAATATGTATAATTTCTTGACAAACTACAATTTGGGACTACACTACAACTTTTATATACAAGATAGTTAAGAGTAAGATGAAAGCATTTTGACGCTTATGTTGGTTAATATATTTACCAAATGAAATCTGGCCTGTCAAACACGCTTGAAATTAAATAATTGAGCTATGGCTATGCCCTTCTATATGAAAGTGAAGATCAAGAACAATTTGGAACAAGTAACGGCATTTAACAGATGTTTATTAATATCGTCATAAGAACAGATAATCCGATGTTATATTGACACCCAAAACTCTCAACATATTTGTTAGTAGCTCTTCTGCTTTAAACTGGATTCTGGACTCTGTATTAGAAAGAAAGAAAGAAAAACATTTCTTGCAGAAACCATCCACATACAGCACCTAATTAACATAAAAGGCTAACTACTCACACTTAAAATAACAAATGGGTGTGATATTGAATAAAATTATTTCAAATGAATTTAAGCAAAACTAATAATAAAGTACCAACAACAGAACCTTGTGGCACACCCCAACAACGTCTTCTGTCGGGCTTTAATACGAAGCTATTGCTATTACGAAGATCGCGAGCCACCATCGAACACTCCGGGCTCGCCGGACTCACTTTACCGGGATTTTGGATATGACGTAAACCACTCACTTAGAACCCGGGATCTGACCGAGTTTTTCCCGTATTTATTAGCTTAGGATATAAGAAATGGTTGCAGAGATTCGCGGGATTATTGTCGGAATGCAATATGGTTTGGGATTTTGGGTGACGTGTAGTTAATCGTTTAGCGTTATCGTTGAGGTATATTTTGAGGGATAGTCCTTTTTTATCTCGAAACATGAGAGCTTTGTGTACTTTAAGCGCTTGATCAAAAGAAACGCATATTTAAGGTTTTAATATTTTAAAATAATTCTCAAAAAAGGAGTTTTATAATGGAGGAAATAGAATCAATATTTAATGGTCAATGGTACAATTGAAAGAAAGAACTTTATTTGTATCATTATTTAGGTAAAGGTACAATTTGGCGGTCTGCACTTACTTACGCTTTATTATTACTCGAATATATTGAATCTGTACAACGTATGCCGAAAGCGCTGAAGGGTCGGTACCTTTACAAAAATAATGATACATTTTATAAACAGCAAAGGCTCATCAAAACATTTTACCCACGATTAACTATCAAAAACGACATAAGCCTCACAAGTGAAACTAACGAGCCATCAAAAATTAAAAGCAATATTTAACCAGTCTAGTCCGGGTGACGGGAAAATCCTCAAAGGTGGAGCACCAAAGATCCAGGAGCACAATAATGCCAACAAAACAAACATGTCAGTCAAACACATCCTCGTTTAGAGAGCGGGGCAAAAAGCGAAATTGCTACAATATTTACAGCTGACCTGGCGTGGGTAAGGGGGAACAGTATGGGAATGAGCTCTTGTTGCCGTAGACTCCGAAGAGCGACTTTTCTACAAGGTGTCTCAATCCTCTCCATTCTTTCACAGCCATAATCGATATCTCGCAAGTTAGATACGTTATAAAGAAAATGGAAACTTTACGAACCCTTGTATGAAAATGCTATACATTTCGAGGGATTGTATGCTTAAAATCCTTAATGGCAGCCATGCTTTTCAGTATACAGCAATAGTCGTCATTAAAACAAGTGTAACGCAATCAGTACTTTTTCGATAATTACTGAAAAGTGTTAGTAGTGGTGCTGTCGTGTGACTAGAAATAAGTGTTTGGAAATTCAACACTAGACTTCGAAAATGTTAAGAAGCTAAGTTACAAAATTTAAACCTTTTATTGGCTAGTTTTAGCATTGCCTCGAATCACTCTACTGCGCTTCTCGAACTGCGTCCAAATTACCGTTTCTTAACCGTTCCTTTCTCTAACGAAACAGAATACAAAATACACCCCCCGGGGACACATGCCCACCACACGGTCACAGTTAACATATATTAATAACACGTTAATTTATTAACAAGCACTGTTTATCCAGGGATTAACTCAGAATAGTTTTAGTTGAACAACAAAGGGCCGAAAGGGTTCAAAGCGAATTTCTTGCCGACATATTTACCTAAGGTTACCTTCAGGTGATAGTAATTTTACGCGCCAGAGGTCCGAGCTTTGGTTGTGTACATTGTTATGCTTGAAATTTGCGCTGGAGTTCACGCAAGAATGACTTTTGGATGGAAATTCGAAGTTCGCAACGTTTGATGGTTAAGACATTGATGGGATTCATTTGGTTATGGTTTTATGTTTGTAGTTCATTGATCTGAAGGGACGACTTTTAAGGATGATGCGGATTTGATAATTGATACAAAAGGACATAGTGGAATTCTTGACGTTTAATCTAAATCTATTGACAGAATCGCAACTCGTTCTGGGAATAATTATACCGAGTCTCATAAAATAAACAAAGACAATCAATAAAAAAGTTCTCGTCGCGGGATTCGGGATATGTAAACTTCCCAGATTTTAACAATAGTATTTTTTCCAATCATTTGTAAATAAAAAACGCCCATCGTAATAAAACAATCTAATCACGGAAAGTGATCAACATACATAAAATATACAATTCAACAGGTAAAGCCTCAAGTTCATTTAAAACTAGCGTCAGAATTCAAATTACAGGCACCGCAAACAAAGATCGTACAAAAGGTGAAGGTCCGAACCGAACGTGCATCTTTAATGGCGAACACGTATTGTTGCACTATTTGACTTATTACACAACTACCCTCGAGAATTTCGTAAATTTAAACAATTGTATAGAAAATAAGCTCTCTTTGCCGGACGGTGCAAACAAAACTATTGTTACGCGTATTAATTAATGTGAATTTTAAATTTGAGGTTGTGTGGGTCTTTTGTGGTTTTGGGTTATGTTTTGTTAACGCCTTTAAGGTTATTTGTAGTTTGAGGTAAAGGGTCAAGAAAGGTAGGTATTTCACGCAGAGTTCAAACTGTGCACACAAAATATATTTGAGAAAAGACAAAGCGCAGGGGATGATGGATACATTAAAATAGAAATATTTCAAAAAAAGATTGAAAGCAGAAAAATAAATCTTAAAATCCATAATACAATTAACTTTAAGCTTAGCTACAAATCTATATCAAACCACACGAACAGTTTAATTCGAAAACCGTAATTTGGCAAACACGACTTCCGTCTAAAAAACGTCGGCGGAGAAAGAATCAGATTTCCGAGTGGGAACCCTTCAGCTTCCTGTCGAGTAGATGATAATTATCCCTTAATGATCGGGCCTCCATCGGTGACGCTGGGGCAGTATTAATATAACATGCGATGACTGCGCGTTCAGACTTGTGCCTCATTAAAAATGTATCTCGACTTTTTTTTGCAAATTTGGGGGATTTGCTGATGTAGATTATTGGTCAGTCAGCAGCAGAAGTAGCTAAGCGAAAAAGGTGTTCAAAATGAGCTTGACATGACTTTATAGGGAATAAGGTAATTTTTAGGTCAATTTGAATACCCCACCCGCTTAACTACTTCTGCTGCTGACTGGTCAAAAGACATTTCAATTTACACAGCAATTATATTTTCGATTAATATTATGAGTTCATTTTCTCTAATTTATAACTGGAGGCTCATAACTGGCAGTGCAATTAGTACCATGTTTAAGCTGATGAAGATTCTGCGTAAGAAAATCAAACAAAACCTAGAAATTTTGCGAAAAATTCTCATCTTAATTCTACCGAATATCTATAATTGTGTGCGGTAAATTTCATACGGATTTATTTCCCATGCACAATAGCATCATATCTGTTCACAATACTAAAATATTAATGTAATGTAGTCTAGTCAAGGAAAATTTGGGGAGTTTGGTTTGTCACGGTTAATAATTTATCGGCACGTATTCAAAGGACTATGAAATCAAATCAGCATTTTTTTCGCCAAGTTCTGAACGACCACTAATCCTTAGAAACTTTGAAGTAACCGTCATCTTCGTCTGTACGAGCATCGGAAGTGCGCTTTCGACTCGATTGTTCCACGAGATTTTAATAACGCTGCAACGCAAAGAAGTAAGGCCCATTGTTGACTTCAAGATGGTGGCCACTTCTGCTCACTTCGAATAATATTACACTTTGATTTTATTAAATCTCCAGGATTGGGAATTCGTGCTTGAGATTTTGTAGAAACTTCAATGAGTTACGGTTGTATATGTTTTGTAATTTTTTGTAGAAATGTGTTACTCAGCCTGCTTGAAATGAGGGTTTTACAACCGATTTTTTTCAACAGATGGAAGCACTGTGACGAGAGGTATTTTTGACAGCACCTGTCAATACCTATCAATCAAAAAATATGGTTAAACATAATTTGTGGACAGTTAGATCTCTTGCCACGATAGTGCCACCAGATGAAAAAATAACTGTAGAAACCCTCATTGCAAAAAACATTTGTAACTGACTGTAACTAGACACACTAGCTGGTCTAGCTAACAAGTAAATTCAGTGGAACAGCTGACTGGTTTAAATTATTTTTACAGATTCAAGTCTATGATGAAATTGGTCATATTTTAATGATTAATATATTTCATTACAATATTTATTTTCACGCAAAATAAGTATTTCTTTAATTAACTAAATTAAATCAAACACAAAGCATTTCTTTTAAAAAGCTTAAAGAACAAAGAATAGTTCACCAAAACATGATATTAATAGCCCATTAATCAGACGTCAAGTGTTTGTTTAAACTTATGTACATGCGGCCCATCAGAGGAACAGAGGCAGCCACACTCGTCAAACTGAGAGAGGCGATCGAGCTAGTCAAACCAGACGCGCTAGCGAGGCCGGGTTTAATATATACCGCTCCCCAAGGGAATTCAAGTTATTCTTACTTTGCCCGTCGGATTGTCATTGACTCTGGCTCACTCGTAGTTTATCGGGATAACTAAGGTTATTGTCAATAAGGTTGAGAGTTTGACTCAGTGTAGCTATTCTGTTGCATTGTGTTGAATTATCGACTTTATTTTGTAGACAATAAGGTTGAGAGTTCAACGGAGCGCAGTCTTGCTGCGTCTGTTGGATTTTCAATACTTGTTTTTCTTACGTGTTTTAGTGAGTTTCTCAGCAATTTTGAGCCAGATCAATGTCCAGGTTGCATGGTCGACCTAACTGAATACACTTCGCCTAACGGTGACAAAGAAGTTTATTCAGGAATCCTGTAGAGTTGTTAGGTCCAGATTGGAAGCCCTAGTCTGGCGTCAACCTTTTTACCAACATAGGTGACGATTATTACCCCTTACGTTTCTGAAAGGTCTGACAGAGGAATGCGAGGGCCTCACGTGTGGGCCATTAGGAGTATTCCTTACTCGTTGAACTCTGTTGGTAATTGAGGAAACGTGGTCTTGTTAAATATATGTATATATTCCCATTATATATCTGGTTAGGGCGCCTTACTCAACTGTACCCAGGCCACGGCTCAAACGGTTGGGGGGAGGCAATCACACAGACACTAGGTTTTGCTATACCTCGGTTTTGTCGGCCGAACGTTTTCCAGCTTAGCTTAGGGCTAGGGTTTCCCACACTCTCACACACACACACACACTCACATTAGAATAGAGGTTCGCCTCTATTTTTTTTTTGCACACATTAGAATAGGTGAATTGGGGTAGAGTTAGGGTAGAGTCATACACAGGGTGTTAGGATTTTATTACTTTTATATTCAATTGAATTTGGTATTATTTGCAAGAGATGGGGGTGGGGATAGAGTGTTAGATTTTTATTATCATTCATATTAATTTGGTTTGGTTTATAATTTATGATCAATAATAGTTATAAAATATGGATTACTAAGTTCAGTAAAATATGGATGCGATACTGAGACGCGTACATTAAATATGATACAAGGTAATTTATACTCATATTGATTTTGGGAGAGTTTAGGGGAACAAAATTATTTGAGGACAAACTGAATAATTTTGTTATAGGGAGCTGGTGACAGGCGGGGCAGTTCACTAGTGACAATTGAGCTTTTCTATAAGGGGTAAATAAGGGTAGTTAAGTCATATTTATTAGACGTTCTCAGTATTTCATACATATTTCGAACATTCAGACGAGTTTCTTGGCGTTTCTTCTTGTCTGAAAGTAGGTTCCGAAACGCTGGTAAATATACAATATATAGTGCTTAGGAATACCTATTAAAAACAATACAAAACAAAATAGGTATTACTTAGATTAGTTGGCCTGTCTCCATCCGTACGTGACAGTAAGTAGGTATGTTTGTATCTTTTGGTGTTAATAAAATAAAATATTCTTTTTACATGATTAAATAAATATTTTCCTTTAGCTAGCTAGGTTAGTTTAAGGGGTTAAGAAGGAAAATATAAATACAAACGGCAAGGGCTTACTACTGTCACGGTAACTGGTCACGGTAGGGACGGTAGGAGATAATTACAAAAAATAAATATAATTTATTTAAATCTGACAAGCTTAAGTGTTTTATTAAAGTTATCGTTTTATAGTACTTTTTTTATGTAAATTTTACTAATGCAATAATAGGGTTATTAGGAATAGTATGGAAATCCAAATCTAATTAATCTACACATAAAAGACGATGGGTTCTAAGGTTTACAACGGGGTTTCTACTAGACGATCACATGGCCAAATTAAATTATTTTCTAGTTAATAATTAATCCTGGTATATTTTTGTTTAATCGGCATAAGGTTTAGTTAGTTAAAGTTACATGACGATTCGAAAGTGCTTGTTGCTATGCCTACTTGAAGAAAGAAAATGTTGACTTGACTTTGACATGCAAGCGTCAATTAAGAGCATTTTTCCAGAATTAATGATGAATAGATTTACTATTTATTTGGCATGGAGTTGAATTGTTTACACTATCTAAATAATAATCCAGTATAATACGAGTAAAATGAATATTTGTGCAGGTCGACTATAGTCCGCGTTTCTTAATAAGACTAGGTGCTTGTACATATTTAACATTGCTCAAGTGGTCGTAATTTATTTCAAGCACTTACCCACGTCTAATACATGATACCTCTTGATAATGGCAAGAACTATAAGCGCCATCAAACTATCACCATTAATGAAAGCCATCCAACGACCCGCTAATAGACAAGTCTTTGTTAACCGCCTGGATCTTTAGAGACCATAAATAACTTCATTACCTGTTCGGGCACATAAGCATCTTGACTAACAATACGTAAATGTGGGTTTTAATATATGGGGTGACAGTTTACAGCCAAGGATATAGGGGCATGGGTTAAACGCAAAATTGGCATGGAAAATTCATGTCGCGATGCTCGGCCTAGGGTCACGGGAGGGCGATTTTGCAAGTTTGGTTTTTTAATGGTTATTGTTTGTGATTGCAATACAAATAATTACGTTAACATGAGGGCACGAAAAATATAAATGGAATATAGTTTTAGAGATGCCTGCTATTAAAAAATGAAAAACAAAAATTAAGTACGGACAAAATGAGAAGGGTTAACAAAAATAGAAATCTAAACCAAATAACACAAAACATATGACGATTATAATCAAATGGCTAACAAGGACGTAAAAATGATGGTTTAAATACATTTTTGACATACCAATTATTTTGTGGGACATAATGTATGATTGTAAGAAATGAGTACCAACTTATAAAGAAACCAATTTACTAAGAAACAGTATCACAATTTGAACAACGGAATAGCAAGCAGTTGATAGATCCGTATTTCGAAAAACTATTTTTCACCAACACCCTCAAACGTCTTCCGTCACTATCAAAATACTAGAAAACCTGATCCCCACAGCGGCACGGGGGCAATTATCCACAAGTCGGACACAACAGCGTTCTCCAGTCACAATGGGCCCTCGACTCGGTGCTGTAACGAATCCACTACTATCAACCGGTCCCTTTTGGAAAACTGGAACGCGATTGTTTGCGCGACACTCCGCGCCCGTAATGATGATCCACATGCAGGTTCATTAGCCAAGTGTTTCTTGATATGGAGATCTTGTTTTTCTGGATTTCTCGATAGGTTTAGAGGGAGTTGGAAGAACAGAACATGTCAATTCAGTATATCATCTATACTGAGTGTGGCGTGACCATGTTTGGACTTATCAACACTTTCCTTAACTTATTTAAAGTACAGTTTTGCAATTTTCAACATAAAGTTTTTTGTTAATCAGTGTCCGCACTGGCCGATAGGCAAGATCAAATAATACACTGTTAATCACTTGTCCGACATAGGTAACCTCACCCCACATTGTGTCTGGAATAAGGGTGACACGCGCACAAAGGTTGTTTATTGGCCGACTACAACATCCATCACCCACTGTGCCCGGACCTCTGCCCTGATCATTATTTAAAATATAGATGAGTGTTTTCTTTCCGATAATCGAGACCACGATTGAGGGTTCTACACAATAGCGCCTTTTGAAAGCGTCGCCCCGAGCCCTAGACGGGCCCGAAGTCTCGCTTATTTGTATTAGTAAATTGAAGGTACACTGTCCACTCTATTCAGATCCCCGGCAAAGCAATCCGAGTCTCCCTTTGGCGCGGATTTTTAAAAGTAGTGGGGGTGGGGAGGGTTCAATTAAGGTGGTCTTTGTGAACATTCTATCGGCGCGCAATGAAAAGAGTTGTGATTTTCTTTGATATGCGGAGACGCGGTTTGCCGAGTGAGAAATCAAAGGGCTCCATAGCGATGCATGACGGGTTTTATTAAGATTTAATGCCGCCAGCGACACTCAGAGGCGGGAAAAGAACGAGTCTCAAGTATTCTGTTACGATGTACATTTTACATGGCGCCGTTCGCTCGCGAAAGTCGCGAATGCAGCATGAAAATGTGGCGCGAAATTCGTAACAACATTGCATCAAGTGGGAACTTAGATTTACTCTCATAATCTCTCTAATGACGACACCACGCCACGCCTAAAGACATGCGAGTATAACAATATGCAGATAACCTTAGAATACTTACGAATACTTCAAAGAAGTACTTTTTAGTCAAAACACTCGGAACTATGTAAAAAAACTGACGTGATTAGGTCCATCGTCAGATGTTTTGATAATTAAAATTAAGAATTTTCAAAATTTCGTGTTTTGTTACGTATTTCAGGTATAATAGTTAGAATGACACAAAAGCCAACACAATAAGTAATATAATAACCGTACTTTTCTTTGTATAATCCCTGAGTGCTCACCAAGACGAATGCATGAGTTCAAGTTCAAACATGACGGGATAATGTTCCTATGGCCTTCCAGCTCCATCATCAGATCAATTCCATTTCATCATAATATTGTATTTTCATTCGATTTACGCATGCAAAATTTCAGCTCAATTGATAACTACAAGTGGGCTTTACTTACAAGATTTGATTACAGACAACGGACAGGATAAAGTAAAAAAATAAAAGTGTGAAATTGCAATAAATTAAAGTTCATGACTTTACGAGAAAACCTCCAAACGCGATTCCATTTAGTAATATCTAACTGTTTTCACTAACCATTGCTGAATCGATACCACACAGTCCTAAAGCGATAAAGCACATATTATCTCCCAACTTTACGTCTGCATCATCGAAATATCATCGACTATTACACAGAATGGTCTTAATAACAGCTAAAGATAAACAATTCCCACTGAGACAATATATCTCGAGCCCCTTCGAACTAACGAACTGGTGAAATTAACTGCACATAGCTGACGTCATAACTTATATCTCTTGAGTATTGTCTGATATGCCGATAGTTGATATTGGGGGTACTTAACGGGTTTCGGTCCTTTGTGTGAAAGACTAATGATAGCGTGGTACTAATTGAAATCCGGTTGTCTACACGTTGGCTTTAAGTTGGCGAATGTTAAGTGGATGTGTTGTTCTGGGGCCAAAAAGGATTCACTTTATTGGGTGTCAGTCAATAAAACATGTCATAAAATAAAATTGATCAATATCTTTGCTTAATGCTTAAGTACTTCCTAAAATCTATATTCTAAATCTATATTAAATCTATATTTAGGTATACAGATATTATTCGTCTTTATAAGCACTACATTGCACGTTTAGTCTACGATGATAGTTTTTCAGGGACGTATAATTATTTTTACTGATATAAAAGAAGATTTTTCGTCATCGAAAACCATCAAAGTAATTAATAGTTAATGCCTTTTGCAGAGAAGAATACTTCTCACCAGTTCAATAATACAAATAGACCTGGATATATAACAATTAAAGATTTTTCTAGATCATACTTTCAGTAAAATAAATCCTCTTAATAAACAATATAGCATTACAAACTGCTGAGTCACACCGCACTATCAACTTATAAAACGGGAGCACTCAACATTTTCGCAACACCTCCCGAGAATCCTGTAGTGTATGGCGCTCTTAAGACGCTCCGAGATGAGAACCTTTCCTTTCCTGTCCGGTCACCCCCCACCCACCACCCTGTGAATATGTAAGCCTGCGGTGTTCATTAACTTAGCATGTTAAGCCGATGATCGTAGATAGTGTAGGTGCCGTTTTTGGTGCCCGGGTTAGAAAGGGTGTATGTTCACTATTACCTTAACCTTGGGATTTGGAAAGTTTAAGGAGCTTTTTGAGATCCGCTCGAATTCACATATTTTCTATACGAGACAGAAATATGTTTCCAATAAAACAAAAGATTTTACAGCTAAGACTTGTGTCTACTTAATGTTAACAAATGTCGTTTTAGTTAGCTGATTTAGAGCGAGCATAAAATACAACTGTTTGCTCTCTATCGTCAAGATAGCAGAAAAACGTAGACGGCCTTTGCAGCATTACATGTCTTTCGTCTTTTCTGATGATGATGTCCACTTCAAATTTTAATTTCAACCAATCAAGTATTACCGCGTAATCAAAAGAGAACTCCTCTTTGTCTTGATATTGCAGATAAATATCCTAGCATCTAGACGTGCATGCAAGTGCACGGACATTTATATAGACTGCGTTTTCACAAAGCGATGCTTTGTCCGGAGACAACAAACGAAGACTCGCTCAAAACGCTCACAAACGTGAAGATAACTTGTCTTTTTCAGAAAATACAGGTCATCTTTGTTGTATGGATATCAGAAAGGAAACTGATATCATTAAACATGTCGAATGAATAATAGTAAATATGTTTTTTATGAAAATAAATTACTTCTGAGTATTCGATAATCCTTCATAAAGTAAGGACAGAACCATTATTAGATCATTAAAGAAATAGACGGGAATTTTATCAATGGTGCAGATTGAATTGATGATTAATGAAATCAACACGTTAAGTATGTTACTTCTACAACTAGAACGAATTTAATGAGAAAACATATACAAAAAAGAATAAAACACAAGTACATCCATAAACAAGAAAACTTTACCTTACGCTAGCAAGTTAAAAATCACGTTAGCATTTTATTTTTAATCCATTCAGGCAAAGAAAATCCCGTGACAAATCCAAAATTGACAAGAAAACCGCGACGGAGGTAATTTGCAACGCGCCCTTAATTCCGTCCCTCTGATAAATCAGACCCACACACTATCGGGACATTATTAATTAAAATCCTGCCTCAGAAGCCCCACCTGTCCCAAGGCGTAGCTCCAATCGGTTTAGACAAAGAACGGGCCAATTCGCCTTGGGCCACAAATCCTTTATGGGGTAGTTATAATCCTAGGAAGGACCAAGTATCGATACAAGATAGTTAATAGATTGTGTCGATGTTGTTAACAGTTTCATGGGAGTTTGACCTAGTTTTTAGAAGTTTTTAATTGGTTGTAGCACTTTTCCATTTTAAGACCTTCTGCAAATTATGCTCTTTTAATCTATCATAATAACAATTTGAAATTAACAACTATCGGAAATCACGGAACAATAATAAAAACATTTAAAGTAGGAACATGCACTAGATTGAATGTCTTCCGAGGAACTACCATATGCACAGTAAATTGTGGTAATCTGTCGGTAAAAGATCAGCAAAAGGATGTCGAAAAGGAAAACGATCAGTAACAAATAACGTACAAAAAGAAACTACTTAGCAACAAGCAGCTACTTAAAAGACCCAATAAAACAGAAACTAACCGAAACAAACTTCGCAACCAATCTACGGCGGCGCGATAAATAAGGCCGAAATCGGAACAAATGGACAGGAGGCAAATTAAACGCGTACATTTGGATTCCCATACATTAGGCACATCGATCTCACACGTCTAAACAAAGGCGAAACGCTGGTGAACACGCGATCGTCTTAAGTTCTTCGGGCTCTCCCCAAAACCTTCTCGGTCGGGTCATTGGGATTTAGAAGCTATGTTGAGGTGGGTAAAGAGTATATTGGATTGGGGGGTTTGGGAAAGACCTTTATGGATAGGGACGCGGTTGGACAGCAGCGTAACTTATACCTTACTGTTTGAAACAGGTGTTTGTATAATAAATAAATAAATATTACGGGACAATAGTACACAAATCAACCTAGTCCCACGATAAGCTCAATAGGCTTGTGTTGTGGGTACTGGGCGACGATATATATAATAGATAGATATAGATAAATACTTAAATACATAGAAAACATCCATAACTCAGGAACAAATATCTGTGATTAGCACACAAATAAATGCCCTGACCAGGATTCGAACCCGGGACCTCCTGCTTCATAGGCAGAGTCACTACCAACTAGGCTAGGAGGCCGTTTATCTTCATTATTGAAATATGTATATCTTCATTGTTGAAATATTTATTTAACTGTTCCTCTTTTTTTTGTTAAGTAAATACAATTTTGTTTTTAACATTGATTCTTGTCAGCGCAAGTACCCGGGTGTCAATTCGGTAGATTAATAAAAAGATTTCCAGCAACGATTCATCCACACTTACAGTTATGACTTTTAAGTTTATTAAGTGATTCAGATTGATAACTAGGTTTTAACTTAAAGATCCTTACAAGACATGCAAATAACTTCAACCTTCGTCTTTATATTCCAAATTTTTTACAAAAATAATATTTCCTCTAAAAGAAAGGAACAATGATGTTTTGGGCATGACAAACTTTAACAAGATTAGCCGACTGAAAACGTTGTCAACGGTATGACTTGTAAGTATTCATCAGCAATCAATATTGACCAGCATGATAATTCCATTATTTGCACACAATATTCTCCTGACGTGTCTTCAACAATTGCAAATCCACGTTAAGTCATGCTTAGATCGTCCGGGAGTCAAAGCCAGAAAAAAATCTGATCAGTTCCCTTACAACACAGTGTGACACACGGCCGCCCCTTTAATGCGGCACAAGCAAAAACAAAACAATCCGATGCTCACCTCCTCGCGTCCGGTTCCTTACAGTAAATTTACATTCCCCACCATCCATCCCAGAAGTCCATCCGGGCTGGTAATAAAACGGTCTTGAGGCGTCTTGGAGGGCAAGGCATGTGAGGGAGCGGTTGAAATTGAGGTTAAAGGATTGGAATGGGAAAATCTATAATCTACTTAAAGGGGTATGAGTAGAGATAAAATATAAAAGATATTTATTCTTCAATTTAGGCACATTACAATGCACTTATGAACGTCAGAGAGAAAAAAGAAACTACCACCGGTTCCAACCCTACACCTCTGACCCGAGAAGTATTACTTATTACCGGCAAGAAACTCGGCGGGACTTATTTTTTCAAGTTGTTCTTCAAGAAGGCATATCAAAACAGCTTGAGAGACAGACAATGTACCTGCCAATTGTGTAATTAAAATAAAAATAAAATCCAAGTCCAGAGCTTTTGTCAATTTATTTATTTATCGTATGGCATAAACATGTTCTCTACTTAAATTTTTAAAATGTGAAGTTTTAACGATACCGAAGTCTAAGAAGACTTTTTTAGTGATCAATGCACTAGGTAAGCGATAAAAGTGATTTAAGTGATTTTAAATGGGTATCGCTTGTCTCAACAAGATTTTTTTCAATATTGATCTAATTTTAGATTGCGATTACTTATTTGCAATCTGTAGACTGGTACGAAAAATAAAATATTGTATTTAAAAAGCCTTCCTGATACACCTGTCTAGTAATGAAAGTCAGATATTTCATAAATACCCTACTCCAAGATGTCTTAGTAACCTGATGACGTAATTTTAACAAGTTCTTTTAATAACGAACCCTATTTGAATTTAAAATTATTGACTGAAACAGCAAACTTTTCCTTACGTGTAAAAAAAAAATCTTGTAATCGTGAGGATATATCAGCCGCTAATTCTTATTGTTTGCCCCTGCCTCAAGACGGCCGTTCAGGCCCGAGATATATGCCGAAGGGTACACCCTGTTTACAGGCTGATGCTATCTCGTAATTGTGACAATATTTGCTTGAGGCTTTTACGGTGAGGTACAGGTAAATTGGTGGGGTCATTTTCCACTAAAGTTTAAACTTGAAATTTGTGATATCTGATTAATTAAATCGCAAAGTTTAATTGGAGCCTCGGGTCTTATCAAGTAATCAATTATGGAGCTGATTAGTCTAGCGTTTTGTTGTTTTACTTTAGATCTATTTTAACATTGTTACCTACGGGTTTATAAAGTTAAAATTACAAATTAATCTCAGGGGGACGAAAATGAAAATAACATGTCCCATTAACAAAGTCAACTCAATAATGTGCGTTATCTAATGTGGATGGCTATCCTTGCGACGACACCTTAAGAAAATTTTAGACTATTAAAGATTCTTAAAATTTCAGAAGAGGGCCGGAGTAAACACACAGAATATAACTGGAAGTATATATGACCCCTAATATAAGTGCCTATAAAGGAGAGTGGCTTTTTGACATAGGCTACATCCTCACGTCATTGAGCACTTTATTACCTGCTTTTGATTAGTTCCACTTTTAAGGATTATGTGCAGTTGCACATGTATTCCTGCTCTCGAAAATGTTACACCAAAACGTACAACTAACAAATGCTCAACCATCCTTCCGTTTGGCCTCACTACTTGACCCAATAGCAACTAAATAGCTCCACAATTTCAGCACACCCCTTGCTCCCGATGTAGGGTCGCACACAACCGGCTAAGGTGAAAAGTACACCTAAGTTCAGATTAACAATCGGACCGGGCAAAGGTCCGACGGCCTTAGCGATAAATTCCCCTGGATAGAGCACTCTACAGGCCCCTAAATATTGAGACGATCTAAGTTTTCGGATGGGCCAAAGTAGGCATTGGTAAAGATTAAATTTAAATTTGTTTTTTTTTTAATTAATATATCGTGGTTGACGTACAATTCTAGCAATATTAATAATTTCACTAGAAAACAGGCAGTTCAAATCACAAATATTTACGTACTAGTATTCAGCAGCTAGTATTGGCGTGATTAGTTCGAAAAATGGTGAGGACGTATAGGTCTTTTAGGGTTCAGTGCCCAAAGGGTAAAAACGGGACTCTATTACTACACAGATAAAAGGATATCTTAATCCAAGATATTCATTCTTGTAATTATTTGTAATAAACGGGACTTAACCGCGTATATAATTTTTAAATTACCTTCGACGTTTCGAGGACGACATTGTCCCCGTGGTCGCGAAGAAAAACTGGCTCCAGTTGACATCAACATCTTCTAGCCGCGCGAGTTTTTCGAACTACCCGCACTTGGTCTTGATTATCAACTTGAACGTTTTGCACACTACAAATAATTATGAGTAAAAACCGTGAAAGTCTAAATCAGTGATTCATTCTTGTATATAAGGAAAATCGATAATTTCTTAAATCAAGTAAAAAATATCTATAACCAAGTAAGTTCTCTTGGATCAACAAAATCATACTTGGTTCAACAAAATCATACTTGGTTCAAGAAATTATCGATTTTCCTTATATAGAAGAATGAATATCTTGGATTAAGATATCTTTTTTTTCTGTGTAAGATTCCGTCTGTCCGTTCGTCTGTCACCAAGCTGTATCTCATGAACGGTGATAGTTAGACAGCTGAAATGTTCACAGATGATGTATTTCTGTTGCCGCTATAACAACAAATACTAAAAATCTGAATAAAAGTAAATATTTAGGGGCTCCCATACAACAGACATGATTTCTTTATCGTTTTTTATATATACGGAACCCTTACTACGGTATTTCAAATTTATATATATTATTTTGTCTTATCAGAATTTGGCCTTTAAGAAAACAGAAAATACCTCAGCCCTTTAACAAAGACTGATGCCAATTTGTTTTTATTGGTGGTGGTGGAAGTAACCTGTGTAATTAGCGCGGGTAGCAATTACTCTTAGTAGTTATGCTTTAAGTAAGATTGTAAATTAATATATACGTATATATAGCTATAGCTTACTATATAATTTGTAAACTGGAGCCTCGTCTGCCAACAAACCACGCTGTGGTTTGGCAGAAGTAAAGAGTGAAGAAAAATTGTAAGCTGTTTCGTGAATAAACATTTATTTATTTATTTATTTAATACTATACAATTAATTGTGTAAAGGTATGATACAATTTTATAAACTCAACGATTTTTGACATGGAGTAATCGTAAATTCCAAATTTTGGTTCTGGGCATTTCTAAGCCCGCCTACATCCACGCTCCATCCGTCGCTACATCGTTGGCCAGTATAAATCGCCCAATGAGAAGTAGTGATTTAATCGGAAACCCCAGGGCCCGAGGAAGCCATTAAATCGTATGGTCAGAGGATAATTAATTCTGCGGGCACGGTCAAGTGAGATTAATGGCAATAGTCTTTCGATGTTCGGCGTAGATTTTAATGTACAACATAATAAGGTCAATGTTGGGGGGACGTCACAAAAGCAAGACCGTCTACACTGGCCATAACCCTTGCATTGGAGACATTGCGACGTCCGCATATATTATACACAGTCGTTGAGATAGTAGGTACTTTTTAACCGACTTCAAAAAAGGAGGAGGTTCAATTCGACTGTTTTTTTTATCATACTCTTTATTCATTTTTCATCTTAGTAGTAGGTTTTTTACAATATTTTTATAAAAGTAAAATACAAAAATACATCAAAAACACACAAAAACAATAAAAACATTATAAAAAACCTATCCTAGGGTGCCGCCGGCAACGGAGCAAGGCCCAGGCTGCCGGTGGTTAGGGCCGCAGAGTGAGGAACCTTCGGACTATGCGCGCCGTGTCCAGAATTACCGCCTTCTGTATCTGACCCTTGATCCAACCACAACCCCGTAGCGAAAGTCTCTCAAGATGTTGATCGAGACTCTTCGCTATGAGACCGTTCGCAGAAACAACTATCGGCACAATGATCGCCGAATCCACCTCCCACATGGCGGTTACCTCGTGAGCCAAGTCTAGGTATTTGCTGGACTTGTTCTTCTCGGCTTTCACGAGGTTCACGTCACATGGGACGGTGATGTCAACGAGCATGGCCCGGCGTTGCGGTCGATCTATTACCACGATATCAGGTTTATTGGCTACAATAGTCCTGTCCGTGATAATGATAATAGATCGATCCCAATAGAGCGTGGCACGACCATTTTCGAGAACTGGCGCAGGTGTGTACTTGTAGTACGGCACTTCGTGGTCCACAAGACCGTATAGGAGAGCAAGCTGCTGGTGTATAATTCTGGCTACGAGGTTATGTCTGTGCAAGTACTTTTATCATTATTATTATGTACTTTATTTATTTATGATCTTAGTGATAGGCTTTTTACAATATTTTTATAAAAGTTAAATACAAAAATACATTATTATTTTTATTTTTTTGTATGTATGTTACTCGATATCTCCGTGAATCGTGAACCGATATTCAAAATTTTTTTTAGCGGGTATAGCCCGTAGATGGTCCCATTGTCACCAAATCGGGGTCTGATGATGGGATCCTGGAGAAATCGAGGGAACTCTTCAACTATTATAGGCACACCTATAGTGATTTCACTATTTTTTAAAGAAACTCGGCCACTTCCTCTTGGAATAGCGTATCCTAAGTGAAGTCGGTTCTTTTTTTGTTTAAAATTATCGTATGGCTATACGTCACTCAGTGAAACAGCTGACGGGTACCTTCAAACTGAAGTGTTGTATAGTGGATGACGATAACGGTAACACCTTGACAGATGTTGACCAGGTCCTGGAAAGGTGGAGATGTTATTGTACAGAGCTATACCAGGATGAGAGAGGACCCATCGCGGACAGAAAATGGGATGAACACGATGAAGAACCTGCTATATTGCTTTCGGAGGTTCAATGTGCTATTAAAAAACTTAAGCACAAGGCGGTAGGTCCTGACGGCGTTTCGGCGGCAATGCTCCAACACCTTGGAACAGAGGGTGTAGAAATCGTCCACAGACTGTGTAATAAGATTTGGAAGACTGGCCAGTGGCCGGAAGACTGGACACGATCCGTCGTCGTCCCATTACATAAAAAGGGGTCCACAAGAAAATGTGAAAACTATCGCACACTCTCCCTGATGTCTCATGCCAGTAAAATCCTTTTGCACATCATACATGCTCGACTGTCTGCATTTATTAACCATCAGATTCCAGAAGAACAGGCGGGATTTGTAGCCGGGAAAGGAACACGGGACCAAATACTGAATGTGAGACTACTCATTGAAAAATGTAGAGAGTTTAAAACTCCCATGGTCCTGTGTTTCATTGACTATGCTAAGGCGTTTGATTGTGTCCAGTGGAGTACCATGTTTGATGTATTGATTGGGATGGGAGTGCCCGAACACCTTGTGTTTCTAATTCAGAACCTCTACCTTGAAGGCACAAGCTGTGTGAAATTGGAGAACAAGATGTCAAAACCATATCGTGCAGAACGTGGAGTGCGACAGGGATGCATTCTGTCTCCTAAACTCTTTAACTTGTACGGCGAATGCATCATGAGGAGAGCGCTCGAAAACCTGCAGTTTGGCATCAAAGTTGGAGGACGCACGATAACAAACCTGAGGTATGCAGATGATACAACGATTGTGGCTGCGAGTGAGCATGAGATGTATTCTGTGTTGAAGAGGATTGAAGAGGAAAGCGCCAAGTTTGGACTGAGGATAAACCACAGTAAAACGAAAATTATGGTTGTGGACCGGAAAAATCTTCTTCCAAAATCGAATGTACTCGACAGCTATGAGAAGGTGGATCAATTTGTATATTTGGGCTCTCTAATCTCTAGCGAAGGTGGTAGCACTGTAGAGATACGCCGGCGAGCTGCTATAGGCAAAAGTGCAATGTCGAACCTCGAAAAACTATGGAGGAACCGAGGTATTCGGCGTGCAACCAAGATACGGCTGATGCGGGCACTAGTGTTCTCCATCTTCTTATATGGTGCAGAAACGTGGACGCTGAAAAGCATAGATATATGCAAGATTGATGCTTTTGAGATGTGGTGCTGGAGGAAAATGCTCAGAATTCCATGGACCGCAAGGAGAACAAACAAGTCCATATTGAGTGAGCTAAAAGTTTCCAAGCGCCTTTCAACCATCTGCTGCGAAAAGATCCTCAAGTTCTTCGGGCATATCATGCGTTCTAACCAGCATCAGCTCGAAAAAAGCATCATACTGGGACTAGTAGAGGGTGAACGTCCTAGAGGGCCGATAGCCACCAAATGGTGTAATACCATCCGGACGGCGTGTGGCTCCATGCAGAGCGCGGCCCGTATGGCTCTCGATCGCGTCACATGGAGGGATATCACAGTTGGTCACGATCCTCAGTCATGAGGGAACGACGAAGAAGAAGAAGAAGAAGATACGTCACTAGATTCAGTCGAATTGAGAACCTCCTCCTTTTTTGAAGTCGGTTAATAAATAAATAGAAAAGTAAAATAATGTAAACGAACCCATTCGCCTTCATAGCTTCGTAACCACGCACTTTTCAAGATCCACGGAGAGAAAAAATTTACTAGAAATAAGTAAAAAATAGTCATTCCCAAGACAAGTAAACGTTTACTAAAAACAAGGAAACTTTTACTAAAAACAAGTACACGTTTACTAAAAACAAGTAAACTTTACTAAAAACAGGGAAGCGTCTACTTGTTTTTAGTAAACGTTTACTTGTTTTTAGTAAATTATTTACTTGTCCTGGGAATCAGGGACTGATTTCGTTACGGTAGAAGCGTTACGGTACTGGTATAGAATTACGATACCGCAATGTTTTAAAGGTAGAGCTATAGCGGTTGAAATATTGCGGTACGGTACCGAAATAAAATTACGATATCGCAATTTTTTCGTTACGGTACTTATACCTTAATATAGCGATACTTATACCGTTATGATTTCGGTATCGTTATTTTCATCGCAGAATTTACGAGGTAGGTACTTGTTTGCGGCGGTAAAGCAACTGACCAAGGGTGCGGGATGCGGGATGCGGGGCGCGGGGCAGGTAGCCGGCAAGTATCTACTTGCTCAAGGTCACGGAGGCGCGGTCGGCGATAATTGTAGTGAATTCATTTTAGTCTTCCTCAGTTGAAATTTCGTAAAAGAGTTTATAGTGTAGGTAGGTACATTGAATCGATCATTGATATTACCTCGATGCGGATATGGAACTGAATTTTTTTTATGTATACAGTAATTTGGTATAGTATTGCGCGACTAATAAAAAATGGAAGATTTTTTTGACGCGAATTATTTTTTAAATAACACTAAAATAAAAATAGAATAAAAATAAAATAAAAGTAAAAAAAATAAAAAAATAAAATAAAAATAAAAAAAAATAAAAATAAAATAAAAATAAAATAAAAATAAAATAAAAATAAAATAAAAATAAAATAAAAATAAAATAAAAATAAAATAAAAATAAAATAAAAATAAAATAAAAATAAAATAAAATAAAATAAAATAAAAATAAAATAAAAATAAAATAAAAATAAAATAAAAATAAAATAAAAATAAAATAAAAATAAAATAAAAATAAAATAAAATAAAAATAAAATAAAAATAAAAATAAAATAAAAATAAAATGAAATAAAACAACTTTGAACGGATTATATCGCGTATACTGAATTATAAATTACATCCCGACGTTTCAAACTTATTTCAAGCCGTTGAAGAAGATGTCACAATTCCTGAGGCCCGTGAAAAGTAACACCCCTCTGCAAACTGCAGGAGTCTACAGGCTGGATTGTGAGTGTGGGCTCTCATATGTGGGCCAAACAAAACGGAGCATCTCCACTCGGGTGAAGGAACATGTAGCCGATGTTAAGCACCGTCGACCTAGGTCTGCAGTCTGCGATCATGTCATGGATAAGCCCAATCACTCAATTAAGTTTGACAAGCCTCTAGTCCTCGCCAAGGAGAAACGATATATTTCCAGGATGCTGCGGGAGGCTATTGAGATAAAGAAATATCCAAACTTCAACAGGGAGGAGGGCTTTTCTTTACCACCGGCTTGGGATCCAGTGGTTCATTTGATCAAAGAGCAAGCAAGACACACGACTGTGAGGCCATAGCGTTGGATAGTGTTAACATATATTGCTCTATTTTGTAAAATAATGTAGACCTATTAATTTCTAAATTTAACAGTTTGTTTGCTACCTTTTAAATTAATTAATTAAAGTTTGTAGTAGATCGATAATTAGCTATTGTAGAACTAGTTTTATTTGCCCTTCTGGTATGTACACTCACCTTTATTTGTTTGCATTTAATGTTATACATGTGGGTAGTCTTTTGTACATTGTAATTTTAGATGTGGGTAAATATGTTTTCCTCAGTCGACCCGTGACCACGAACGCTGTAAAGTGTTCGAAACGTCGGGATGTAATTTAAAATTCAGTATACGCGATATAATCCGTTCAAAGTTGTTTTATTTCATGAATAACTATCGCGGCAACCGTAGAAGATATTATATAAATAAAATATAAATTAAATAAAAATAAAATATAAATAAAATATAAAAAAAATATAAATAAAATAAAAAAAAATATAAATAAAAAAAAAAATAAAAAAAAATAAAAAATAAAAAAATTAAATCAATTGGTAAATAATGACATGAATTGATGAATAATAAATAATTTTGATATAAATATCAAATGATATTCCGTAAGTTCCGAAAAACTCCGTAGGGGGTTTGAACTAGGGCTTGTGATATACGTGTTACACGCGGAACCGTAGCTATCTTGATATAATGTTCCCGCGAATCTCGACTTCGGCTCCGCTCGGCTCCGCTCCGCTCGGTTGTTGAAAGAGAGCTTGTGTCGAACGGACCCTTCGCATTATGTGTTATACTCGTGGTCTTTGCATTGATTTGATTCCAGATATTTTTTTAAGTAATTACATATTGGTATTATTCTGTTCTCTGATAACCAGCCATTATATGAGTTTGTACAAAAAAACCAGAGGTGGGATTGGTGTGATTTTTGAATTTCACCGGTGCCTTTTTTTGTATGCAGCCGATGACTACTTAGTACGAAATAAGCCACCCGATGAGAATCAAAAATCGCACCTCAGGTAGGTACACTAGGTACTAGGTACCTACTTGTCGATGTCGGTGAATATGAAAGTTCATCCAAATAAATATATTAATATCTCTAATTAATATTTACTCCCTAGTAAGAAATGCTACAGGTAGACCCATGCAATAATTTAAAAGTATTTTAAGTGAAATAATAATATACCTACTTTGTTATTCATAAATATTATTACTGGCTGGACAACCGTCTTTCTTCGGTGAAAACACTAAGAAATAGTTGCACGTGCAGATAAAGATAACAAACAATAGTTTGCGGGCCATTGATAATGATAACCTTCAAGTAGCTTTGGGTTTTACCTGTTAAGTACCATGTGTTCCTATTGTTTGTGAAGTTAAGTGAGAGCAAAAACAATACAGTAATGGATTTCAGTAGTCAACGCTTAAAATATGTATACACTTTTGAACCTTATTACAATGGAGTAAGGTGCAAAAGTATACACTTATTTATGGCGTTGACAAGCAACTTCTCGTCCGCTAAGACAGGACAATATTGATCTTTCGAACTCGCGGAGCGTATGCGAAGTGAGTTCTTACAAACAACTCCAGACCGAACCGAACTGTCACCTGGCTACTGGGACATCTCGGCATTTGGATGGCTTTTTGATTTCGATAGTTTGTCTGACGATAACTTTAGTTACGTTTATCAGATCTTTATGACATTTCTTGGGGCTGTAGCAGAGATACATAAAATTTGTAAGTTCGTATATGAGCGGGATCGATCAAGTCGCTATGGAGCTAGAAGGAGAAAACAAATCCTCCTTGGGGTCTTGTTATATTGGTCAACTCGTTTGCAAGTAAATCGCGAGTTCTCAGTTCGAGGCGGACTACTAGTATATTTTTAAGTTCGTTGTGGTAAAAAATTAAGAACTTCACGTACTAATTTTGCTACAGTAAGGTGAACATTTCCGAGCACATTGGAGAAGATTGTTTTTGTACTCTGAGACAATTGAACACTAACAGTTCAATGCAAATTGATTTCAATTAGAATTAAAATCAATTGACTCATCAATCTGTTACAAATAACTAATAATTGGAAATAATTAATGTTTAGTCTTTTTCAACATTGAAAATTGGTGAAAAGTTTTTCGTGTAGATTCATTAAATAGATAATTGATATTAATAATTATATCAGTGCAGATATGAAGTTGAATGTTAGGTAAATATATTTTTAATAAAAATTCTTTAATATTCTATTTGTTTTCTTTAAATATTTTTGATTTCAGTATTTTATTTTTATTTTATGTTTATTTTATTTTTATTTTATTTTTATTTTATTTTTATTTTATTTTTATTTTATTTTTATTTTATTTTTATTTTATTTTTATTTTATTTTTATTTTATTTTTATTTTATTTTTATTTTATTTTTATTTTATTTTTATTTTATATTTATTTTATATTTATTTTATTTTTATTTTATTTTTATTTTATTTTTATTTTATTTTTATTTTATTTTTATTTTATTTTTATTTTATTTTTATTTTATTTTTATTTTATTTTTATTTTATTTTTTATTTTATTTTTATTTTATTTTTATTTTATTTTTATTTTATTTTTATTTTATTTTTATTTTATTTTTGTTTTATTTTTGTTTTATTTTTATTTTATTTTTATTTTATTTTTATTTTATTTTTATTTTATTTTTATTTTATTTTTATTTTATTTTTATTTTATTTTTATTTTATTTTTATTTTATTTTTATTTTATTTTTATTTTATTTTTATTTTATTTTTATTTTATTTTTATTTTATTTTATTTTATTTTTATTTTATTTTTATTTTTTTTTTATTTTTTTATTTTTTTTACTTTATTTTTATTAAATTTTTATTTAATTTTTACTATTTTTTTTATTTAATTTTCATTTTTTTTTTAATTTTTATTAAATTTTTTTTTTATTTTTATTTTATTTTTATTTAATTTTATTTTATTTTTATAACTGAAAATGTTTTGTTAAAGGTGTCTTGTACTACTTATGAAATCCTAAAATCAACAAAACATATGCGAATAAAGCGCAACTAACGACAAGAAGCTAACAGCGAATAACTCAAAAATGTGCCGCACTGAACGAAATCAAACAAAATAGGTGCTTAGGGCAAGCACTCAATAACTAACGCTGATTGGTTGTCGCCGGTCAGTCGGCGGGGCATCCTCACCCTCATATACCTCAATCCATACCTTTATGATAACGGTTGAAGTATCGAAAAAAATAGCGGTACCGTTATATTTCTGTACAGAAATATATCGGTTGCGCTATCGAAATCATACCGAAACATGCGGTATGACGTCATACCGTTTTATAAAGGTACCTTTATATTCCGGTTATGCAGTCCCTGCTGGGAATTACTATTTTTTACTTGTTTCTAGTAAAAATTTCTCTCCGTGGAACAGTCATAGTTTCATTGCCATTTTACAAACCTAACTATTTATTTTAAGTAAAAAATATCCGTTAATTATTTTTATTTCCGCAAAATCCAATTTTTAGTAATAATTTTGCATGTGTCAAATGCCATTTTACATAGAAAATTAGTTATCAGCAGGGCTCGGACAAGTCATCGCAAAACAATTGCAAGACGGCAATAGAACAAGATCAATAGAATCGCATGTACAATATTATTTAATTATATTTTTCAATGACATTTATTACTGCAACCCAAAATTCAACATACATGTGTGAAGTTATTTCGATTAATATTTTTTTAAATGCTGATGGTTGCATTTCATTGCACATACGCAACCAGTAACTTCTGCATTGTCTGGAACAAACCGATGTTTTATTTAATCATTTGTGTTAGATATAAAAAAAGTAAACAGTTGTTATAAAATAATTTCGAACCTTTTACTCGAAACTGCCGAAACACTTCTGTGACATCTTCGCAGCAATCGTCAAAAATCGAGTTGTTGATATGTTTCAACATAAATCGCAAACATCTTTCCCGAATTTTTTGATACAGGAACAGAAAGTTGGCACTGTATATAATTACGAAAGCATATTCATTTAACTTATCTTAAAAAACTACCTATGTATGTAATGATGGAGGTAGGTATGATTTTTTTGTTATTTACCATAATTAGCAATTCCCTTTCGAAGAGTAATTACTTCCAGTTTCGCCCTGTACTGTCTCATAACTTGTCGATAACCTTCTTCATCAAACAAAGCCATATTTTTGGTAAGCAACCAACTAAATTCGCGAAATAATGAACTAATTTTATGTCAATTCAAATATTAATGTTATATATGACATCAAAATTTGACAACCTTTTATGAGTAAAGAGTTTTCTATCTGTAAACTTTTTTTTATTTAGGCCAAATAAGTTAGCAGTACCTACATATGAAGAGTAAATAATGTAAAACACACACGCAACTAATAACAGTATAAATAATATTCCGCGAGTCGCGACTCTATATCAGTCTTGTCCCATGTCCATATAAGTTTCTGCGATGACTTGTCCGAGCCCTGGTTATCAGTCAGCCATATTTGTTTAAGTACTATTATAATATGCCATAGTATATCTAGACTATAACTATTGGAGGTATTTCTTAAGTCTGATCAGTCCATTATATCACGATGTCAACTCTCTGATTTTTCAAACCGAAGTGAACGAGCCTCCTCAACACGCTCTTCACCTTATCCCCACCACTCGCTACTCTAAGTGTTGCCAGGTGTATAATTAAAATTTACCCGCCACCGTGACATTAATTCAAGTACTCTAAGAATGTTTCCATGGCAAACTTAATATTTGCCTGCTGTATTACATATAAGTATTTAAAAATCATGACATTCGGCCATACGACTTCGTGCTAGACTCCGGCGCACGAAATTCCATAAAAGTTCCAAAAATAAAATAACAAAATAAGCTACTCCCAGAAATAAGTACTACGCCACAAAATTTGTCTGAAACAAAAATCCGTTTCATGTTTTGTAACGGTTTTCAACAATAACATGAAAATTAAATTGTAAAATCTTTTCGGATCCCGCAAATCATGACATTCGGTCCACGGTTATTTCTTGTTTTAATAAGCTATGTAAGCTAGGTTTAAAGCTGTCTTTTAATATCTTTAAATATCTACTTTAAAAAAACCTTTGTATTTTCGTTCAGTCTACCGATGTAGTCATTATTTAATTAATGAAATATCACATTATTTTCTACTAAAGTGAGAAGGTTTTTACTTTGCTTTTCTTCATTGTACTCACTTAAGTTCATATAATAGTCCAAACTAGTTTACAACTCATAATCGTATTCGGAATTAAAAGTATTGAAACCGTTTGTGTTAAAGTAAAGAATAATCAACTGTTTTAACCGACTTCAAAAAAAAAAGAGGGATGGTCCCATTGTCACTAAGTCGGGGTCCGATGATGGAACCCCGGAGAAATCGAGGGAACCCCTCAACTACTACAGGCACACCGACAGTGACCTCACCATTTCTTCACAGCAACTCGGCCACTTCCTCCTAGAATAGCGGATCCCAAGTGGATCCCAAACATTTTTTTTTTACCGTTAATACTTTTCTAAAACGGATCACTATATAAATTGACTTTCGGTTTCTATCTCACATATTTGTGTCTCAAAATAACTGAAGTACCCATCTATTAGGTAATGTTTTCCATTGTTAGCATCGTTATATTAAATAAAACAATATTAAGTAATTGACAATTTGAAAGACCTTTGAACTTTGAATTGTGGACACATAATATTTGTTTAAGAAAAATAGAAAATTATGAATATTATAATATTTATTTTATACATAAATGTATAAAATACACGATTGCCTAATTAAGGGACTTCAAATTGACTTCACCTTCCTTTTTTTGTTGATTTCAAATTATTGAAATAACAAACACATATTTGAACGAGTTACTTTGGTTTGGTTTATGTTATGCTAAATAATTTATTTAATGTACAGGCACACAGCTAAAAATGGCGCTTACGGTTAAGGAGACGTGAAGTGCGCAAAAGGGAACCCAACACGCATATGAACCTTCCACTAGTGCGAAAGAGATACACAATCATTCTACGAATGTTCCGACTTTTGACTTTCAGAAAACACCACAAACACCACCGTCGCGACAGCTCATATTTTATCGCGTAAAATATCAAATAATCCAGAACAAAATCACTTGAAATGAAAAAAACAAAAATGTGGTGTCGTATTATGTACCTGATCCCAATATTACACACAAGAAAAACCCAGGAAATTACTCATTTCACAGGCAAATATGATATTCCGATCGATGTCTTTGAAACCATTTTTTTCCGAATTAGCAAAACAAACCTTGAAAGTAAGCACTATACAATAGAATATTACTGTTTCTTTCTTTGTGTGGTAATATTTTATGATTAAAGTTAATATTCGAGATTATTTTGTGTAAAATTGAAACTGTTTTTCTACGCTAGCGATTGACAAAACGTCATATATAGGAACTTTTATCGATATCTGTTCGATAAAAATACTGCCGATATCCACTTTGAAGTACAAAAGCGACAAATTTCACCTGTTGCAATGGACAATCAACGGGTTTAAACTGATTAATGCGTCAAACTCAGGCTTAATTATATAATTAAGTATTGGACATTTAATAACTTCAACAGAAAAATACATTATGATTTTACGAATTCTAACATTTCTAACATGCCGTTTAGCGTAAAAAAACAAATGTCGATAGATGATTAACCTGTTGTACTTGTCTGCACTAATTTACACTCACATAGACAATTTACCCACACACTTGCTGTTCATTTTTTTTTTGCCACACTTCTGATTATTGTCAATCAATCTATACTATACTAGATCTGTGTGTACAGGAAACTATCCCATATTATTATCACCATGTTGGCTTTACTCAATGTCTACGTCAACGTCATTCATACCGATATTTTACAACTAGTCATTAGTTATGATTCAATATATAAAATACTTCTTATTTTCATTTGTATTTTTTTATTATAATGTGTTATTCTGATAACTGTAGAAAATATTAACAACAATTATATTTAACACATAGTGGTATCCATTGCTTAGCTAATTATATCTCAAAAATATAAAACTATCTAATCGACTATGTCTCTATTTAATGTAACCAAGCGAATTTGATTTGTGTCATTAATGACTAAAACCATCTTATCTGTTCACACTCTGCTCTAACAAAAATCATTTAAAATAAAAGCTGTTTTCTATTACACCTACATTTCAGTGTCTCGACATTTGCATCGCTATTCAGTTGTTCTAAATTTATATACTGTATTCAGTTTAAAACCTGATCAGTTAGTGTTTTTTTTTTGACATTTTACAGTAAGTTTTAAATATTTATTGGGCCATAGAGATTTCATTTTATCACCACAACAATCAAAGGTAAAAATAACACAGCGACAAACATTTGTAGCGTACAATGAGCTTTCACACCCATAAAAGCTTTTTTTTGATCGAGAGAAACTATAATAAATTTATTTCGAATTCTACCCGACTTTTCTCATATAGTCGATTTCTTTAAATTTCTGTCCAGCTGGCACTACCTTAAATCAACGAGCATCTACATGTATAGTAGTAATTTTCTACGGCAATACATAATATTACAAGCTTAATAAAAATAAGTATCCCTTATACCTTAGTATGACGATAATTAATATCAAGTCATTTTAGATATTAATATAATAAATTATTTACTTGTAGTCCGGCTATGAAAATCACTTTTAGCTCCATAACCTTTGGATCAATCTCATTATCTTGCTCATATTTTAATTAATAAATTATTTTTAATTTGAACAATTGTACTTAACTTACTACGGAACAAACTGACAAAAATCAAGAACTACGAAATGCCGGGACGTCCCGTTAGCCAGGTGACAGAAGTTAATGGTAAGAATTTTACTTGAACACCTATATTCGGATTTCAGTTTAAAATAACATTAATTTCAATTGATCTCAGCCAAGTTTTGAATATTTGTCAACTAATCGACCAAATCAATACAATATATAGGGTATATATATTATATCCGAAACCATAAGATACTTTACTGGTAATTTATTAATTGATAGTTCACTAAAGTAAATTTTAACCGTTTCTCTCACGCATTTTGAACCGCGCACTTATTAAATTTTCATCTCGCCAGTACCATAATCGACCATGCTAAATAGTCCAAACACAATAGTTTCATTTCGCATCAATTTAACAGCATTAACTTAAAAACATATCAATTTTACTCAATATTCATTGAGGTAGTAGTTTCTTTCATAATTATTTTATTAATTCTATTCAGAAGAAAAGCTGTCACGCAATACAAATACAACTAACCTTCCATAATAAAAATATATTTCTTAACCCCTTCACTAAAAAAACTGTAAAGGAGAAGGCAAATGACATGGAAATTGCTCCACCGACAAGAGCCTAGCTCTTCAATATATGATGATGATGAACCATTCACTGGCACTCAGTACACCAATCAGAACACTCTCGCCACGAACACAATCCCACCAAACCAGTGTAAAGGCAACCATCTTGTTTGTGCATTTCAGCAACAATTTCAAATTAAAATGAGGTAACAATGATACGCGAAATTGGACTGCGTTATCAAACAAAATTGATTGTTTCTTGTATTTGCAATAAATATCAATTTATGGAATCATCCCAATTACGAATAATAATAACACTAAAGCCCCTTTAAAAAAAATACTTTAAATTTGAACATGTCATTTGACAAATCAGGACAGATTATGGATATATTGTAACTTATCAAGTACTTGCCTACACTACAACAACGCATAACCAAATAAAAATGCTTTCCATATTAATTAGTCAAACTCACATAAAACTTATCATCATTATCCTTCTAGTGTTCGAGAGGCTTTGTTTTTCCACATCTCAAATATTATTATAAAAATATCGTAAATAAATACAAAAGAAGAGGCGTCTATATTCTTAGTAAAATCGGTTGCCGTATGCACTATACTAAATTCTGTCAAAACACTTATCTTTTATACTAATAATTATATTTCGATATTGTGTATTGATTGCCCTTTTTTGTTGGTATAGGAAGTCGGACAAATTACTGAAGTGAATAATTATTCTATACTTCAAACTTCAACTCGGTATTTTGATCCTGTGGCTCGACCTATTCTATTACCAAGGCAAGACATAAAGTCTACCACCAAGACCAATCATACAATTCAACAATAGTCACTACAGACGTAGTGACACAAAACACAACCAAAAGACTCTGTTTTTTAACATTTCAATATGCAACGCATACCTGCAACTCATACTATTTATCAGCAGATAACTAATATAAACAACTAAAATATCGATCCTACAACTTTTCTGTTTAGACAAATCCAATTAAGTTCAACCATCATAATAGAGACACAATCATATCAATACAAAATCCACAAATCTGTCCGTTAGTTCCATAAAATACTTACTATTAATTGAAATGCAATAATTTTCAAGGTTATAATGGAACAAATCACCGAACAAACAAAATCCACATACGTTTCGCATAATTACTATTTTTCAAATCTACCACCTACTTAGGAATTCTCTTGACCTTAAACTATTCTTGAAGTTAACTCCTCTGTTCAAGTTAACTTTTTAACAAAGCCATTTAATACTGTAATATACAAATTCAAATTGTACATTCACAGTAATATGAAAGTGTTAAATTTACCCTCAGTTATAGATTCACAAGTGGGTATTTCTCAATAGATTAACATTAAATACTATATTAACAACGATATATTATAATGACAGATGGGTTATGCACGCTCCAAAAGTGAAGCCCTTAAAATGAGTGAATTCAAACAATTGTCACTAGTCACGCACAGGCAAGCGAGAGATGCGGACGTGCCAATGAGCTGCCGTCACCAGCGTGGGAAAGAGACAAACTATAATTTTCTAACAATGAAAGTGACATAGATGTAATGATTGTCAAAATAGATAAATATAACGGAATCATTGCTAGGTTATGAAATAACTTTGGAAGTATTTTTTTATGCACTTTTTGTTAGAGTATAACCTATCCATAGTAAATATCATTGGACACAAATATATCCTTATTTCACGATATACCAGATTTCAAAGCGTTGTTTTTTTTTGCTTAAAACATGAATAAAAACAAATCGTACAGCATTCTATATTTCCAAAGTGAGCCAAATAATAATCATTCATATTTCCAGGATAATACATATTATACTACTGCCACACTGTTGCAGCTTAAAATAAATAAATTAAATCTCGCATTCTCGCAAATTTTCGACGTCAATCTCATAAACCTAACAAAATACTATTTATCGTATGTCAAAATTACTACAAACAGTAAATAATAAGTATGGCGACATCCACCTAACTTCTATTTTTTTGTTTGCTCTTCGAAACACACATTATGTATCGGCTTCATAAATACACCCATCTTGAATAGATCTTGAATAGATTCTTTACACACAATCAGCGCTTTAGATAATACTCGTACGATTCATATTTTAAGTTCATCAGACCCACCTTTGTGTCATACAAGGCGTAAAACTCTGATAACGAATATTTAGGTCATACGAAACTCAAACTACAATAACTCACGCTTCGGCCATACAAAACTCAAACCAAATACATACGTGCGTTTCATACAAAACTCAGTTTTATAGGTGCGTGATACAGTCAAACGAAATTCAATTTCAATGACGCACACCCTCGTCATACAAAACGTATCCTCATAGATACACATTAACGCCAAACGAAAATCAACTAAACACTCTGTGCGTAACCAGGCAGCATCTTTATACAATAGGCTACCAAATGAGTTGAAAACATTATGTAAGCACCATATATTTAAAAAAAAACTTAAAGTATTTTTGCTAAAAAGGTGTTACTACAATATTGATGACATATTTAAAAACTATGAGTCTATTTATTAATCTGACATTGTAACCTAGTTTTAGAAATCTGATTGACATTTTACCTTTAATTTTGAATTCGTTTCTTTATTAAATCTAACTTGACATTGTATCTCTATCCGATTTATAACTGTAAATATGCTTCTGTATTTGCGACACCCACATGGGTTCATGGTTTATGCTATATATCATGTATATTTTTGTGTAATCATGATTGCAATAAATGACTATGACTCTCTCTTCTCTTCCTCCTAGCGTTTATCCCGGCTTGGGGTCCGCTTGACAACCTAATCCCATGAATTGGCGTAGACACTAGTTTTTAAGAAAGCGACTGCCATCTGACCTTCCAACCCAGAGGGGACACTAGGCCTTTTTGGGATTAGGTCAGGTTTCCTTACGATGTTTTCCTTCACCGAAAAGCGACTGGTAAATATCAAATGATAGTACGTAATCCGTACATAAGTTCCGAAAAACTCAGTAGTACGAGCCGGGGTATGCCAATAAATGACTATGACTACGAGAAAAAAAAATGCACGAATACATCGACAAAACTCATCAAAAATGATGTATAGTCACGCCGAACAAATCTCAATAAAATGACGCAATCTCACGTCCACCAAACCAGTAAAAATGACGCAATCTCACGTCCACCAAACCAACAAAAATGACGCAATCTTACGTCCACCAAGCCAGTAAAAATGACGCAATCTCACGTCCACCAAACCAACTAAAATGACGCAATCTCACGTCCACCAACCAAAAACATGACGCACGCTCACGTCAATCAAACAAAAAAATGACGCAATCTCACGTCCACCACACAAAAATATGACGCACGCTTACGTCACACAAAAAAACAACTTAAATGACGCACTCTTACTCCAACCAAACTCAACATGACTGATGTTATATGGATATAAACAATAATCAATATGGAATGCATAATTGTTTATGTAATAAAAAACTTCTTCAAATCTTCATAGTATGCTAATAAAAATTTGCTATTCATTTATTATGCATAAATGTAGAGAAATACAGGCATTCGGTTTGATATGCATATATAATACTTACTCATAAATGAAAACTTTAAACTTCAATATTACGGCAATATCCAAACCAATTTCCGCAAATAAAAGAACTCAATATAACAGTGGTCATGTTAACTTTATATTTTATTTGCACTTGCATCATTGCAATATGTAATTAACAATAACCGTTGCCACATAGTTAGATATTAATAATATGCATTTATTCATATAAATTCTCATCTAATTTTATTATTCTCAAAAAAAATTACAATGTCGCCACATTGTAGGTAACATCCGACAAAATATTTGTACTACTGGCATAAACATTGTTACTAAAATTTCAACTAATTCCAATATGCTATCATTATATCAAATATATTTATTTAAGTATGATTTGAAGACGCAAATACGCATAAACAAAGATGACATTCACTTACCCATCTTTTGTAAGTATCAAACACGAATTTCTTTGGTACGAAAACCGTAGGGTACCTACTTTACGTCAACAAAACAGAAATAAAAAGGAGTAATTCAAATTAAACTCCATCGTTAAAAAAAAACGACGTCTTGCAATATTCAACTTTATCATTGAACGCATGGATTTTAAAACTACCTTAATTTGTTGATATTATCTTGATATTTCAAACTATTGCTATAATTACATTGTGCAACAAAAGATTTAATTACTTTCTACGAATACTTACAAGAACTGTATACTCGTAGTGTAAAATTAGCTATTTCTAATATTTCTATATAGGAAACTTAAGTTCTTACAAAAATTTCCAAATTATTTTGTGGGTTAATAGGTACGTTAACACTTCTGAAATAATATAATATGCCATAGTATATCTAGACTATAACTATTGGAGGTATTTCTTAAGTCTGATCAGTCCATTATATCACGATGTCAACTCTCTGATTTTTCAAACCGAAGTGAACGAGCCTCCTCAACACGCTCTTCACCTTATCCCCACCACTCGCTACTCTAAGTGTTGCCAGGTGTATAATTAAAATTTACCCGCCACCGTGACATTAATTCAAGTACTCTAAGAATGTTTCCATGGCAAACTTAATATTTGCCTGCTGTATTACATATAAGTATTTAAAAATCATGACAGTACCTTATTTTACTTTTCCATTGACACTGACTACTGACATAAGAAAATAAAGAATTCAATTAGACTAGTGAGTAACCCCATTGGCCTTATTTTTTATAAAATACGACGACGGTGGCAAAAAACCATACGGCCCGCCTGATGGTAAGCATTTACCACAGCCGATGGACGCCTGCAATTCCAGAGGTCACATGCGCGTTGCGGACACGGGATTCGTTATTTCCGAAACTAATAAGTATATCAAAAAATAGTTTTTAAGGCCCCCTTTTTTTTGAAAAACCTATTCAACAATCTTCCACACTATCCGGTTAAAGAAAAAAAAAAACACCGCCACTTCATGTGTACTACCCCTAAAAATATTAATATTCCGTTTTCATTCTACCAAATATCAGCTTTTTAGGCTTGTTATTCTTTAAACTTTCATAGTCCGGGAGAGGACACTGACCTCTGTAACTCAGGTTCCGACCTAGCACAAAAGTCAGGGACTTCAGCACCTTTTAGTAACACTTTTGATAATAAAAGATTTATTTTATTTTTATTATTATATTTTGGTGCAATATACAATATTTACTTACTTATTTTCTAGTACCTATAACTAACAATCACTGAGATAAGTCTTCTATAAATCAACTAAAGTGTAAGTGTTGGAGTAAGTATTATTTATTTTAAATAGAAGGCCTATGCCTAGCAGTGGTGGTGGGTGAAATTTTTTCTTAGGCAAGCCGAAGCTTAATAGGGATTAAATTTTCTTGATGAGCTGTAGAAAAACTGCTCAGGTGTCTGAAAGTTAGGCAAGCCGTCGGGAATCGAGTTGTATGGACGCGCCGCCACTGATGCCTAGCCAATAGGACAGTATAGGCTCACAATAATAATAAGTACCCGTGAATGGGTTCCAGAATGTGTTTTATAACACCAAACCACTCCAAACAACCTCTGCATGTTTGATTAGATCTGTATGCTCTGTCTGTATGCTGTGTCTGATCTGTATGTATCCCCGCATGCTTAAAATGACCAGACTCAATACCCTAGAGATATTAACTGAGATACAAATTAATAAAAATGACACTTACTTTAGGCTGCATTTCCACAAAGATGAGCGAGGATGTGTTGGAGGAATGTGTTTGTTAAGAACCAACCCTAGAGCTGCGCTGTGCAAGGATAAACAAAAGTGATCCTATTTTCAAATACTCGCAACACATCTTCGCTCATCTCCAGACCTAGGAATCGATGGGGTAAAATTTTATGACAGGTAGGGAGTTCCCATATCAATAAACTAAATTATCGATACTTTTTCCATATACTAGCGATCGCCGCCAGCATTGTATATATTTTTTGTGAGTATTGTCCTGAAGACGAGTACAATGTTCTGACAAATCATATTTTAAGCGATCGCTAGGTAATAAACAACATCATACTATGAAATAGTTATAATATGTCTTTATCAAACCCTTTTTATATAATTAGATAAAGTTATCCTTATTATTTTGTTTAATTTATAATTTTAATAAAATCATATTTTGACAAACAAAACCTGGAGTGGTCACTAGTATATGGAACAAGTGGATGCTGATAAGCAATAATGTGTTAACCCGCATGCGCATCATTTCGAGAAAATGGCACCTAAATATTTTTTCGTGGTTTCTGACGATTTGTTCTAAAATTTTTCGATTTTGTTATAAATTGAATGTTTTACAGGTTAAATATGAATAATTTTATTGATTTATGACTATAACTTTAGAAATGAATTTTAATTTAACGCAATAATCCACTTTTTGTTTATTGCGAATTGTATTAAGTCGTTAATTCTTCTCAAAAACATGTCATGATACTTAACATAGTGTTGCGAAATGTATAAAACTGACATTATACTCTTAATAAATATGTTATAGCTCATAACATATTTTTGGTAAATGTTCAACTGACATATTAATCGTATTAAACAAGAGTTAAGTGACACAATATAATAATTAAACAGGACAAAAACGAAAATGTCGTTAAATGGTAGTTTATGTGACTAGTACATAATGAAGGGTATTAAAGTACGAGTGTGGTTTTGTTGAAACGAAGTGAGTTTCATGATATTATTATGAATGACACGAGTGTTTTATTTTAATTTCTAAGTATGCACTACCTTATCGCTTTATCTAAAGACATTAAAAATCCTCAATGACGTGTTCGGGAACCATAAAAATTACCGCCACTGCACGGCCATGGCTGAATTTTGCCGGCGGGCATGGGAGGAGGACGTCCTCCTCTTCGACTACTCCACAATTCATGACCAACTGTATTGATTTTTCATACATTATTGTAATGTTCAAAATTTTAATGTAATTAAAGCATCGGTCATCGATACTGTAAAGTAAACTTTACGATGTACCACAGGTACAGGTTTATATAGGCTTAATATAGGCCATTAGCTTATCGTTTCTGAACATATTATAGAGATTTTATGATATGGATGTCCCTTCTTCTTAGTCGTTGTACTCTTTGCAGATTGTCGTGGTCAATTAGCAGTATCAGATACAGATGTTGCTCGTTGTACAATTCCTCGCCATTCTGGCCGGTTTGATGTCAATCTAACAAATTTGTTCAAGGGTCCTTCCATAGCGGATTTGATCTGGTCAGTCCTTTGCATTGGTGGCCTCTGATGCGGTCTTTCTCCGTTTGCTGTACCCTGTACCACCAGACGGTCTATAGAGTCATTCTTTTGCCTCGAGACGTGGCCGAAAACCTGAGTATGCGGTTGTTTACAACAGTAGATAGGTGTTGCTTGATGCGGAGTTCTTTGAGGATGGAGACATTAGTCCGAAAGTCTGTCCACAATATCTCCAGCATTTTCCTCCAGCACCACATTTCTAAGGCGTTTATCTTTGCTCTTCCAGTTCCAGTTCTTCCATATTCTTTTTAACTTTTCCATTGCGGTTCTAGTCATACCCATACGCCTTTTAACTTCATCTTCGCATCCGCCTGTATCCGATATTAAAGCTCCAAGATAGCTGTAGGATTGTACCACGCCACAGTTCGCAATCTTGGTTATTTTGGGCGAGTCCTTGTAAACGCGGTCGATTACTATTATTTTCGTCTTTTTTCGGTTAATCTTTAGTCCAAACTCCAGGCTCACGCGTTCCATCCTGATAAGTATAATTCTTCCAAAAATGCGAATTTCTCAGATTTGATATTGTTAATTGAAAATAATATTTCAAAGCTCGTAGGACTATGAAACGAGGAATCTGTCATGCCTAAATCGAAGTTAAGAGTTTGTATTTACTGTTAAATCTGTTTTACCACTAGTTAATTTCTTGTTCATCTGACATATGGCAACATCTTAATTAACAAGATGTGCGATCTAAAATGCTCGTCATTTCGAGTATAGAACATAGGAGAGTCTTTTTGAATTTGTTTTATATATAGCTTCTTTGCGGTTTTACTTCAATAACAGATCCTTGCAAAATCGCACTAGCAGCTCGCAGCTTCGTCTGAACCAGCACTTCAATACTTTTGAAATTCAAATTCCAGTTTGTGTTACATAAACTAATCTATTCATTATTTTCGGGAAAATAATAAGGATAATTACTATCGACTAGACAATCAAGAGCGTCGTTTAATGCGTAAGATGAATATTTACAACTAAAATATACCTTGGTCTTAATACCAATTGTACCAGTTAAGACCGTTGAGTTGAAAATATATGAAAATAAACCAAACAAAGTATAAAAAACTAATTGATAATGTATTTCAATAACATTCAAAGCTAAAAACATAATTTAGTAATATAATGTTATGGTTATTAAACCACTTAATAACAATTTATGGCCTTTATATAGTTTAACAATAATGAGTCAAGTCTTATAAAATGGATGAAAATATAAGACAACAAGTAAACTTAGTTTCCCAATAACCGATCAAGCCTCTTAATGCATGAGTACTATATTATTTTCGTTTCGCAATATTAAGTCAAGTGCAAGAAGTTATTTTTAATCAGTATAATTATAAAAGTAACATAAAAAACGGAATGTACACAAACGTATATTATTCATAATGGTTGTCTTAATTCATTTATTTAAAAAAAATACATTTTACGGTTTCATTTGTATATTTTTCGGCCATCTAAACTCAAAAACACGTTTCCTTAAATTTAGTTTGATAACACTTTATAAATACCGTATATCGGTGTTTATCTATTCAGAACTGAATCGAAGATTACGTTTATGCACAAAATGTACTTAAATTTCCGAAATACACACTATTTTTAACCGACTTCAAAAAAGGAGGAGGTTCTCAATTCGACTGAATTTTTTTTTTTTTTTCTTATCATAATTTTTTTTTTTTTTGTATGTATGTTACTCCATATCTCCGTGAATCGTGAACCGATTTTCAAAATTTTTTTTTGAATCGAACAGGTATAACCCCTAGATGGTCCCATTGTCACCAAGTCGGGATCTGATGATGGGATCCTGGAGAAATCGAGGGAACTCTTCAACTATTATAGGCACACCTATAGTGATTTCACTATTTTTTACAGCAACTCGGCCACTTCCTCTTGGAATAGCGGATCCTAAGTGAAGTCGGTTCTTTTTTGTTTAAAATTATTTGTAACATTTACTTTCACAGCACTTTTGCAAAATGAGCACTAGTGGAATGGGAATCTCGCAATAATGAGTTAACCCCACATAACTCATTATTGACATTATAGTATACACGCTGTCTATTTGTGTAATGAGTCAAGATACTAAACGCATTATTGCAAAATAGGCAACGCGTGTTAAAGGAAATGTGTTAACCATTTTTCCTAATTTTCATACGTTTGGAAATTTCAAATCACTTAGGCCATTTTTGCAAAAAAATGGCCAGTGAATAAGCTACAATATGACACTAAAATCTCAATTTTCGTATTTTTGTGGGTTAACACATTATTGCTTATCAGCATCCAAGTATCGATACTTGAGTTTATCGATATGGGAACTCCCTACCTGTTATAAAATTTTGCCCCATCGATTCCTAGGTTTGTTCATCTCTGGTGGAAATGCAGCATTAAGCTTGTTTGCCTACCTCATTATAAACAATTTGTACGTATCACAATCTGCTTATAAATTTATTTTGACATTATTCCATGTCAATTTTTTCAGGGCCATAACATTTACATATCTCAATAAATATATAAAATAAAATACCCACAGATAGACGCTTCATAAGCAACAGAGTTGTAAAAGCTTGGAAAAAGCTCACGAGGACAGAGTTGGCTCAGAGTACAAAAACTATTTCAAAAGGTGTATTTACCATGTATGTTTGTTTTGGCTCGTAATCGTAGATTGGCTCAGAGCCTCAATGTATAAAGAGATAATCAACAAGCACAATAAACACTCAAATTACAAGCGATAACTTTGTCAAGAGCACTGGTAATGGCACTATCAGTTAATACAATTGAAGGGATGTTTACAAAAACAACATAACTGCTTAGAGCGGTTGGCACAGAGAGCCATGGAGCGCGCCATGCTCAACATCAAGCTTCAGGACCGAGTAAGGAATGTCGAGATCCGGCGTAGCATCAAGGTGCAAGACGTGGGATATGTCATTACCAAACTAAAATGGAGCTGGGCGGGACATGTTGCTAGGCAGAATGATGACAGTTGGACCAAAATGTTGACAGAGTGGTGGCCGCTTTCAGATGAAAGTAGCCCCTGGCGTCCGTTAGCTAGATGGGTAGACGACGTTCGGAAGGTGGCAGGTCACTTTTGGATGAGGTTGGCTCAGAACCGGGACAAATGGCGTACACGAAGAGAGGCCTATGCTCAGCAGTGGGCGATAAAAAGGCTGAACTGAATGAATGAATGAATAATTGTTTCAGGTGTCAACCAGCATAACTGACTAGTTATGCTGTTTTTGTAAACATCCCTTCAATTGCTTGCATAATAAATATGATAATAAATAATAAATTATGATATTCAACCCGTAGGTCTCAGGACCTATGAGTGTGTGTGTCTCTTCTATGAGAGAAGGCCTGGCCTATTAGTGGGATGTATAGAGGCTAGCTAACATATATTACATTTTAAATATAAACCTACAGCCACTTTAGTTGCTCCACCTGTACCGAGTCAGCAAATAAATAAATCAGTCAGTAAAATTCACACACCCAGTAATCCTAATGTTTATATTGCTGATACAGAGCACATACATGATGTCAGAATTAAAGTTAACGACTTAATAATCATCCTATTCCTTATTTATTAACTATCAGACTATAACTAGAAACATTCAAGTTGTATCTCAATTATGACACAAAATGCAGCCTGATTTTTAATGTTTGTTTTTTTATTCGCTAACCAGTTATGAACTAAAATAATTCAACACGGAAAATCAAGTCATTACACAATATTAGAACATCTGAGAGTAAAAAACAGGTTGTACCCAATGACAACATAACCTCAAAATCAGGTTAGTTTTTGTGCCGGTACAGCCTAACAACCTTCACAGAAACTAGTAGCAATCAGCTTATCAGCTAAAACATACCTGATAAGGTGTCTCTTCATCATGTTCTTCCAAATGCTTCAAGTTTAAACTCGATAAACAGTTCTCGGTCGAATTCCAAACATACAACACATCGTCTCTTAATTCTAATAAATTACGCAACTTTCCACTGGGATTTTCCTGTAAGCTTTTACGAAGGTCTTGAAATATCTTATGGTTGGATAATTTCATTTTATTCGAGTAGGAAATCATGTTATAATCGAATTTAGCAGTTTGTTTTTGCTTTGAGTGCGACCCGAACGCGACGTTTCCAGAGCTGTCACTGTCACGATGACAACGCCAGATAGTTTTATAAAAACGTTTCGTTTCGTTATGCGTTTTGTTACTGCTTTACTATTTGCTAAATACTAGTATCAGACTAAAAAAGAAAGTAGGTAATATGTATTTGAAAACAATTTTAAAGGTAGGGTTTTTTCTTTTATTAGGGCTGAAAGATTGTTTCGCTATTAAAAAAAATAGATATGTACCGCCCCATCGGTATTGAGTAGGTCCTTTTGAGAGTTTGTCCGGAAAGAAAAGTGTCGTGGTTTATATGGGAGGTCATACATTCTACGAAACTATTCTTTTCGGACACACTCTAGGGTTGTTAGCTTTATTAACCGACTTCAATTCCATTGAGGAAGGAGGTTCTGCATTCGGTTTGGTGTTTTTTTTTTATGTATGTTCACCGATTATTCCGAGACCCGTGGTTCGATTTGGGTAATTCTTCTTTTGTTTGGAAGGATCTACATCCAAGGTGGTCCCATATTAATCTGGTGCTGTTCTGATGATGGGATCCATGAGGAATTGAGGGAACTCCTCAATTTTTAAAGGCACATGTATGGTGATTTGGGTGTTTTCTTAAGCTACTGAAGCATTTTCTCACGAAAACCACCAATTTGATGGAGTGGACCTGATGATGATGATTGTTTTGATGATAATGATGAAGATTTTTTTAAATGTAGGATTTTCAGGGATTACTCCAAGACCCGTGGTCCGATTCGAATGATTCTTTTTTTGTTTGGAAGGAACTACCTCGAAGATATTCCCACAATAATCTGGTGATGTTCTGATGATGGGATCGATGAGCAACTGAGGGAACTCCTCAATTTTTAAAGGCACATGTATGGTGATTTGGGTGTTTTCTAAAGTTACTCAAGCATTTTTTCACGAGAACCACCAATTTGATGGAGCGGACCTGATGATGATGATTGTTTTGATGATAATGATGATGTAGGATGTTCAGCGATTACGCCAAGACCCGTGGTCCGATTCGAGTAATTCTTTCTTTGTTTGGAAGAAACTATTTCGAAGATGGTCCCACATTAATCTGGTGCTGTTCTGATGATGGGATCGATGAACAACTGAGGGAACTCCTCAATTTTTAAAGGCACGTGTATGGTGATTTGGGTGTTTTCTTAAGCTACTCAAGCATTTTCTCACGAGAACCACCAATTTGATGGAGTGGACCTGATAATAATGATTGTTTTCATGATAATGTTCAGCGATTACTCCAAGACCCCTGGTCCGAATAGAATAATACTTTTTTTGTTTAAAAGGATCTACCTCGAAGATAGTCCAACATTACTCTGGTGTTGTTCTGATGATGGGACCCATGAGCAACTGAGGGAACTCCTCAATTTTTAAAGGCACGTGTATTTATTTCCTCTCGAAAACCACCAATTTGATGGATTGGACTTAATGATGAAGTCCACATGTGATACGTGGAACTTTCCTTAGATTGAATGGGTGTGTTACGAACTTTTTGATATATCTTTAGCGATTTTTCCGAGACTCGTTCGATTTTGATAAATTATATAACCACAAAAAATAGAAAAATAAAAACTTTTTACAAAAAAAAGATAAACCGACTTCAAAAAGGATAAAATGAATCATTATATTATTTATATGCGTTACCAACTGATATGTTTGAAGTCGGTGCCAAGCCAAAAATTTAAATCAGCTTCAAGTATGAACATCACAAAACATCGGTACTTTCTAATAGGTACATAATGCAAAGGTGAATGTGATTCTATCTGTTACATTTTCATGTTTAAACAACGAATCCAATTTTGATGAAATGTGGTACCTATGTATATATACATATATACTCTCATACACGTTTACTTTGTCAATAATCAGAAAAAGGCGGCAAATAGAAAAAAATATGTACATAGACGCTTAAGATTGACCTTCAATAGAAAATTCGAATATCGTGCCTTTTTCTACTGATACGGTGGGTGTACTGAGTATATCTAAGTATAGAAAAATTAACCTAGCCATTGAATTCCTGTATACTTCGAATTAAACCTTAGATAAAGAAGGATGAATGATTCAAACGAACCACGGGCTTCGTTCGAGATACCGATAGTCCGAACAGTGTCCTAACAAATATAAGACGCATGGCTATACTTTCTGTACCTACTTGCTTAACAGTTAACGGTCGAAACGAATGTACCTATACCTAAGTGCAATCCATATCGTATTAGATTAGTTATATAGTAAGACTAACAACTCACTGAACACATCGCCTCGTGCGTATTAACTCTTCCAAATTTGGCTTGGCACCGACTTCAAACATATCAGTTGGTAACGCATATAAATAATATAATGATTCATTTTATCCTTTTTGAAGTCGGTTTATCTTTTTTTTGTAAAAAGTTTTAATTTTAAGATGTTGCTATCTCAGTTTTTGTTGTGCTGTGGGTGGGGTTTTAAACTTTCTGCTTTTCGCCAAAGGCTAGAGTTTTAATCTTACTCTTGCGGTGATTTTTACTCAATTTTTTTTAAACTAAAGATTTGCTGAATAAAATTGCTCTGACACCTGATGCTTAATCATAATTGTACCTTTGTAGCTTTGTTTCTTATAGAGTTTTTGGACTAAATAAAATACAATTTGTACCTACATTCTAATCTTGCGTTAAATACCCACCTACTCCTAAGTTCCTATGTATTTATACCACTACAACTCACAACTGGGTTTTATTAAAGAAATCTTGCGAATGAATTTTCTATTATTGTATCTATGGTATGGTATGGCGATAGAAATAGAATTGGATCCTGTGTAAAAAAAACAAATTAAGTTATTCAATTACGTATTAAAAAAAAACAAGGATAAGGCGCATCGTGCCATTAGGCGATTATCACACTGGCGACGGATCCGCATGTGGCGCCGGTGCGCGAGCGAGATAGCGCTATACACATGCAGAGCGCTATCTCGCTCGCGCACCGCCGCCGCATGTGGATCCGTCGCCAGTGTGATAATCGCCTTAGGTAAAGTAGGCAGGTATATGGCAAGCGTAGTCTTGATCATTATTTACTTAAGTACCTATTTCATTGATAAAAGAAAAAGAGACAAGTTGTTTGTAATCTCACTAACGTACTATAATTATAATTACTCGTTTTTGGACGCGCCTAAAGTTTAAACATAAAACGTCGATGAAAGTTTTCTCTAGCTTACAACGATTGTTATTTCGAAGAGCTTATGCTTATGTGCTGTTAGTACAAAAATACACTTAAACGTATATTTTACGATAGAAGTTATTCATAAACAAAAATATATCCGCCACGCATAGCCAATTAAACGAAACAATTTATGAAAATCTCCTAAAACGTTCTAACTCAATGCCAGTACCAATCAACGGATACTTTAACAAAACGCGAATTAAATTATAGAAACGTACAAATCTCGGAGTTGGAAAATTTATTGCCACATATATGTTGGTTTATTTATAAGAAAAGGCCCGTAGGAGCTCAGGGGGATGAAATTACGTGATACCATTTGGAATCTAAGTGAGATATTGCGCGAACAAGGCTGGTAGTACTTACGCGATTGCTTGTGAAAAATTGGAAAGAGGATTCTTGATGGTTTATGGGTGAGGTAATTGGTGTTCCTAGTTGCGCAAATCTGTACCCTTAGTACTATCGTTTCACTGACGTGACGTAACTAAAATTGCGTTTGCGTTAGGTCTTCATTTGTATGGGATTTTTAACACAGCACACCACGCGGAACGTATCGAAAACTAAACCACCGAGTATCTATCTCACTGATTCTTCTTCCTAGCGTTTATCCCGGCTTGGGGTCCGCTTGACAACCTAATCCCGTGAATTGGCGTAGACACTAGTTTTTACGAAAGCGACTGCCATCTGACCTTCCAACCCAGAGGGGAAACTAGGCCTTTTTGGGATTAGGTCCGGTTTCCTTACGATGTTTTCCTTCACCGAAAAGCGACTGGTAAATATCAAATGATATTCCGTACTTAAGTTCCGAAAAACTCAGTGGTACGAGCCGAGGTTTGAACCCGAGACCTCCGGACTTTCAAGTCGGACGTCTTGCCGCAAGGTTACCAGCGCTTCTATCTATCTCACTGATTATTTAGTAAAACCTACCGTAATCTCAGTAGGTTCCCTGATTATTTTTTGAGTGTAGCGGAAACCCGCTACATATAGAGGACCGCCTTTCAGTGACAATGGGTCATCCGACATACAGTACAACCAGCTTATTATAATCGCGTTTACTACGATTTATCGCATAATACGCCATTTTATATCAGTCCCTGCAGCTTGAAGGCCTACTGAAGTCCTGCATACACTTTCCCGCTTAAGACGCGAGTTAAAATCCTCTTAAAGCGAGTTTCATTGTAATTTCGTTTTTGCCTGGGATCACCAACCGTTTCAAAGTTAAAACACAGATAAACTCGATACAAAATCGCGTTTTGTCGATTAGCGCGCGAACCAATTAATGTGCTTCCAGACACAACCAGTGGTCAGTGGACCCCCGCTAGTCTATTCTATAGACCAAAGTAGACCCGTTTAATTTGCTAAATAAACAAAAGCCGGCTAATGTATACAGGGATAGAAAAGTATTGTTTCCCGGATTGTTGATCATAAATAAGCGGGAGACAGCGGAGGGACACGCGTCACCTTTTGATACATTTCCTCTGTCGTTATTAATGACAAGTCATCGGTGCCGTCCCGGCGGGTTGCTGGCCAGGGTTGCCACTAGCCAGTTTCTCTTTTCATTTTTACTTGCTTTGGAGCCTAACGTCCGTTAAGATTCAAAATGTGGCATAAACATCAGTTGGACGTATCAAAATTAAACGCACAATATTATATGAATAAAAAAATTTAAACCTGAACGACCTGTAGAACCAATGTTCTTGAACTGTGGTAATCGGACTCAGCTGTTGCGCAATTGCAATTGTTGTTGTTGTGTTGTTGTTGCTGTTGTGCTGTGTGTGTCGGACGAGCTGCCCTTGTCACTTAGGCAATCCCGGCCTGTAACTTCGCTGAAGGTGAATCTGAAAAAGTTATGGCTCTCCACTGAAGTGTGAATTGGTTGAGTATTGTATTTGTTTATTTGTTATTTTTTTCTATTTATTTATTTATTATTTGCGATTATTTATTTGTTTTTTTTATATATTATGATGTATTGTATTTATGTATATTTCTATTTTTATTTATTTATTGTATTGTATAACATATGAGTTTACTATATTTGGACACACTTGTTGTACGTTCATAGTTTGTCTATCTATTTCTTAACATTCTCCACTCAGTTACTCTAAGGTTAGCTGGAAGAGATCCCTTATAGGGATAAGTTCGCCTTTGTACCTATATCTCTTAAAATTGTTTTGTATTTTTCTTTGTGTACAATAAAGTGCTACTACTACTACTACTACTGTTTCAATCCAACTACAATTTTTTAAGAAATGTTACTGAATCGATTTTTTTTCATCAGATGGCAACACCGTGGCGAGAGGTTCAGCTGTCATAACACCAATCATGTTTAATCACATTTTTTTGGTGGATTTTGACAGCTGCTCTGCTGCTGTTAAAAAGATCTCTCGTCACAGTGCCGCCACCTGGATTTCAGGAAATCCTCATTACTTACGATATTGGTCTCCAACGCAAGGAATATGGGTACATGATAAAGGGATATGTATTAAACTATGTGCAATCTATGACTAATGCAATTAATGAATAATATTAATGAAGAGTAAACGGGCTCATGAAAGAAGACGCCCAGGATCGTGCAAAGTGGAGGAAAGCGAGCAGGAAAGCGGACCCTGGCAATAGCCGGGATAACGCTAGGTAGAAGAAGAAGAAGATTAATGAAGAGTAAATATAAACTAGCACTGCAACCTGCGACCAAAAATAGTCGATAACGTCGAGATATGAACAAAATACTACCTTTATACGTCTAGTAATAGTCGAGCGGTATAAAATAAAATCATGTTATTAATATCGTACCTACTACCTACCATAATAGTGGAGGCGGGTCCTGACGGCTTGCCTAATTTTCAGGCACCTGAGTAGTTTTCCCACAGCTCATGAAAGATTTTTAAGCAAAATTAAGCGGCTTGTCTAACAATTTTTTTGACCCGCCGCCAGTGCTACTTAGCCAACATATCCTAATATTTTAATCACCAATACATTACATAACTGAAAAACCCTATATTTCGCAAGTTTCTCGCCGTCGCCAACCCTATCCATACGTCGCGACCTGCCCAGCATAATAATAGATCGGGCAAGGGTGGCAATGTGCCACCCCTTAATATCATGTGAGAGACGTTGGTAAATTTATCAATAGCATTATATCTCGAAACTGAGCACTCGTCTCGCTTATATTTTATTCAGGATACGGTGTTTTGACATTCGTCTTTGCTTTCGTCGGATCATGGAAGCTATGGGTTTATGGTCTGGGTAAAAATATGGGAACACGTTGCGAATATTTTTTATTGGTGTATGGTAAGAGAGTAAACTAGAGTGTAGTAGACTCTAGTTGGACGGTCATGGATTTTAATTGTTGAGCCATTTAGTTATTACACTGGACATTTCATACTCATAGAGTACTTAAAGAGTACCTACACCACAACGAGAAGTCCACTTCGAACAACAAAACTGAGTGGACCGCGGGCAGAAAAACAACTGACGACGCGCGTAACGCGACTGAATTAGACATGATTATACATGAAGTAATAAGGAGGCAACCTACTGCGGTGCTACTGTTGCGCGAAACATGCTTGGTACAGTCCTGCGTTGAATTTTATTTTTTTCGGAGATGGGGCAGTACTGGTCTAACAGACCACCTTCCTTATACTGTTATACTTAACATGTACGAGTATAAGGCCTATGCAAAAGAAAACACCTTAAACTGTAAATGGCTCAACAATTAAAGTATGTGACTGGTACATACCTACAGGAAAACTTCGTGGAACTTTACGATCCTATTGACGTCGCAACCTTACCTGCGATTTTTAATACAGTGCGTCATTTGTTGTATCGATTGATTTCGTTAGTCCTACCTAGACAGAAATCTATCGAAGTTGCATGCGATTTTTACATAGAAATTGCGTCATGTATAGACATCTAACAACGAAAAATGTGCCGATCCAATTTTTTTCTTCATAATCAATCTCGTGGAGGAAATTTAGGATCCAATTTTATTACAAACATTGTATTTGTTGCGTCTTAATAATTTTAAACAAAAAAAGAACCGACTTCACTTAGGATCCGCTATTCCAAGGTGTGCCTATAATAGTTGAAGAGTTCCCTCGATTTCTCCAGGATCCCATCATCAGATCCCGACTTGGTGACAATGGGACCATCCAGGGGTAATACCTGTTTGATTAAAAAAAAAATTTGAAAATCGGTTCACGATTCACGGAGATATGGAGTAACATACATACAAAAAAAAATAATGATAAAAAAAAAAAATCTGTCGAATTGAGAACCTCCTCCTTTTTTGAAGTCGGTTAAAAAGTAAGTAGGCAACGACTTGTAAGCGGAGTTTACCACTGGAGTTGCAAGCGTCTATATTCTGCAGCGGCAGCTTACCATCAGATTCAGATGGGCTGTTTGTTTTCCATCGTCGTAATTTAAAAAAATAGGTACTCAACTTTTCTTATCAAATTAATGTAACAACTTACTTGTTCCAAAATTAACCAATCCACAATCATTCAAAAAAACATACACACCATCAGTCTTGAGACACCGTAGGGTAAAGGCGCCCATAGCTGTCACGTACGAAATATGGGTATACAATTTACACAATATCGTCATATGTCAGGGTGTCACTCGGCTCCCGAGGCGTCTACCCCAATTACTGTTGGAATTGTTTCATCGTGCTCTATCTATTACTTTTGCGACTGGGGAGTAAGGGACAAAAAATAGTTTTTGTTTGCAATTAGGATGATTGATTTGGCTTGAAAGGTTGTAATTTATTGCGCTCGAATTGCGTAGTGTCAGATGTTTTTAGATGGTTTTGTTATTATTGTTTGCTATTCTCCTCTGTTGTCAACAGTAAGTAACAATTTCCAAGTTCTTAGACACCTATAAGTTTCTCTTGAGATTTAAACGTAAGTATAAAACAATATTTAAAGTCGGACTCGCGTATTTTTTGTCGATTTCTCTACATTCGATCATGTTCCGATAATGCCCCTTTTTTTTCCTTTTTTTTTTAAAACAGTTTTTTAATATTTTTTATTTACGCATCATTTGGAATAACATTATGGACATGGCCTTCTTTGGACGCTGCGGAAGATAATTTTCGCAAAATCGACCAAATTTAGGTTAGTGACCCAATTTAAACATTATTTAATGTATTTATCTGAAAGATTGGCCGAAAAGGTAAGTAAAAGGCAACTTATAGTTCGCTTTTGAACTTGCCTGCGTTATGTTTCAAAATTGATAACATTATGCCATTATTATTATTAAATGTACCTTAAAATTAACAATACAATATTGGCTTGTACATATTGTCGTAAAACGCGAACAAAAAAGTTGTGTACACACCCTTTTAAAAAGGAATATTTTTAATTACCTAATAGTAAATCACAAGTACCCCCTCGATCAAAGTCTCAAGCATATGTGTAAGCAAGCTCCAGCTCCTAATTTATGCTCACACGAACAAAACCAATACGGCGTCTATAAATTTACCAGGACGTCCGAAACACTTGAAGTCTTAACTACCTCCACGTGTAGAGATGGGTCTGAGGTAAGAAACATAGTGCTTGAGCAAACATACCTGGCTATTTGTTTATTCATTAAATTTGCCCACTTTCTACATATTAGAATTATGATAGTTATCTCATGTTAAGGAAATGAATGTCTTTAAACTGAAATTCAAAATGCTTCTATGCGCTGTCTTATACGAGTATGCCTTGTAAAAAAAAGCATCATTTCCTAAGTTATGAGACCTTTTTCTCTATAAAAAACTTACCTACCAACTTTTTTGTTCATAGGCTGGGCTAGGCTTTGTCCTTATGGTCAAGTGCGTAATTCGTGAATTTTTTCGATTATTCCTTTATTAGGTTAGGTGCATTGATATCATAAAATGTACCCAATTGTACTAAAAAAATAAGTGGTCTGCCCAAATCTATTAATACGACGATGGCAAAGGAAGCATATGACTCGCCTGATGGTAAGCAGTTACCGTAGCCTATGGGCACCTTTAACTCCAGAATACTCACAGGCGAGTTGTCGACTCTTTAATAACCTATTATGGAAGTATTTTTAACATGTCCGAATCTTACTAGCGATTTCTTCCTACAATTCAGACATCTTAAAAAAGTCTTACTATACCCTCCTTTTATAAAGACCCACTTAACAATTTATCAAAAATGAACGCTCATACGAAACGAACGTCCCTCCATTAATTTGCACTTATAAGAGACGCTCAACATAGTTAATTTTAAGATCGGTCTTAAAATGAAAATGAGTGTGTACCGCACCTCAAGCTAACATCACTACGGCAAGGGTAGAGGCTGCGATACGGGGTGGATTTACACCGCTCATTTGTTTGCGATGACCCCGCGTATCGCGTCTTGCTTAGCCTGGGCTTATATGGAACTAAATAATTAAACATAACAACTTTATGACAATAAATAATTTTCATTATGATGTGAGACACCTTATGTTTTTTTTGATGAGATGAGCAGTGTCACAAGTGTCAAAAATGGTCTCGCTGGAAGATCTGAGGCGTGTCTATTTCGTGGTAAACTGTTTTTTATGTTATCTTTAAATTTCTTTTGTTTTAACTGAAGAACAAATAAAATTATTTTTAATACTTCAATATTTTAATTTGTTTATTTTCAAGTATTTCTTCAAGTTGGTTAAGGCGTCTACCGCGAATGCAGAAGACGCTGGTTCGATCCCAGCCTTGGACACCAGAGGTGTAGGTCACTTTTTCCTTTGTATATGACATCTATATAAGTTTCCTTTGTTTTGTTATTTGTAAACAAGAATGTTTACCACGAATAAAATGAATGAACCTGATTGTATTGTATTAGAAGCGTCGAAAAAATAAAATACGTAGACTTGTTAGAAGTAATTAATTTAAACTTCGCTTAAACAACATGCAGCTCTAAAATTAACAGTTTTTTTTAAATATAAACACAATTGTCAAGCCAACTATATTCTGATCGTACAATAATCAGGTTGTGACTAGAAAACATGTAATCCTGCCTTAACGCGTGACGTGTTAACGGAAGGTTTGTATGACCGTTTTAATATTAAGCCCGTTGGCGATATTTACGCGCGGTTTTAGCGGCCCCATTACAGGAGCACTTACCCTAACTTTTTGCTGGTTGTCTTACGATAATGGAGATAGTGTTTTTATTATGTTTCAAAGATTTTGCTAAGTATCGGAAATTTATTAAAGGGAACTTGGTTAAAAAAGATTTTCTAACTTAGGTTTTTAACCCGCCCAGAGTTATTAAGTTATTAACAAGTTTCCGAAAAACTCACTTATACGCGCGGGGATTTGAACCCAGGTTTCGGGTTGAAAGTCGAATGTCTTACCGCCAGGCTAACAGCCAAACATAACTCATGTAAATACAGTGTGTCTCTGTAATAGGAGCAATAAATTAAAACATAGATTCTACTCCTCAAACTACAAAACTTTTGTTCAACAACTTTTAAAAAATATGTATTTTGTAGATTGTCTCTTTTTCATACAAACTAAATAGTATTTTCAATGAGCGTTAAAATCCGTCTAATTGACATTGCTTGTCACCCTACAGACATAGTCAATTTAGGAATACATTGCGTGTTCGAAAAAACTTTAAAGTGTCCTAAAAATCAAACCATACGTTATTTTTAAAAGTCGCTGAACAAACGTTTCCTGGTTTGAGGAGTAGAATCTACGTTTTAATTTATTGTCCCTATTACAGAAACACACTGTATAGCGACCTATCATTTTTATTATTCCGTGTTTAATTATTTGGATACCACAATCGCATAGAAAATATCAATCTCCATAACATTTATCTTCAAAATAAATTTCTGCAGCTATATTTACTGAGAACAATTCAGGGGTGCCCAAGCTCGCCAGAGATAGCGTTGCTTTATAGACCCCGCTGGAATGCGGCCCGTCGTTTGTAGCAACTGACTTGTGTATACATGTAGCTTATGTCTTATAACTACCGAACTACCTTGCAAAATTAAATAATTACTTACAGTGTAAAAAAATATAAATTTAAAATTGGTGGTTAATAATCTGGAAGCAATCAATCTTATGGTTAAGTTTAGTATGCTCCCAACATACGAACTTGAACAAGTTGAACAACGTTAGAATCTGTTCAGAAAAAGAAGTATCGTAAAATGTATGAGCCCTCATATAAACCACGACACTTCTCTTTCCGGACAAACTCTAATAAAAAAAAACTATCAACCGGAAGACTATTTTTATTAATTTGTTTTTTTTGTCATTGGTTGTCAGATTACAATTTATTTAAGTATGTTTAAGTAGATCTCATTTGGATGACAAAATATTATCATTAAACCTTAACTACAAATTTAACTAAAAATTAATACTAAAATAAATAAAAAATTGGGCCCTTTCGGCATGGTGCTGAAGATGCTGGCAGCAATTCCCCGCTGTATAGGCTAGATGAATTTTTTTCATGCATGGTATCATTCGATTCGTGGAAAAAAAATTAAATTTTGAAGCCTGATATCTTTGCACCATTTCAATAGATTTTTTTAATGTTTACTTCATTTGTATATTTTGATCATTTTGCATCCTATCAACTAAATTTCATTGCCTAATTCAACATGTGTCATCAATACTATATTATAATTATAAAAAAAATATTATTAAATATAAATAATAATTTTGATTACAAAACCGTGATAAATTACAAGTTTAAAATGTTGAATACATATCGCTACATTCGGTATTTGACCATTTTATTCAAGAGCTATTCATAATCTTTTTTTTTCTTTTTAGGGTCCCGTAGCCAAATGGAAAAAAACGGAACCCTTATAGATTCGTCATGTCTGTCTGTCTGTCGGTCCGTATGTCACAGCCATTTTACTCTGAAACTATAAGACGTATCATTATCAAATTTTTACATAAAGTTAATTGTGTGCTGCTACTTAGTTGTGTAGTGAAACTGAAAAAAAAACATTTCAGGGGGGGCACTCCATAGTCCATACATGCAAGTAATTGTCAACAAATTTTTTTTTTACCAAATATCAACATGATGCACATCAATCGATAGGTTTTTGAAAATAACATTGAGGTTTCTTTAAACATTTTTTGATTAAGTGCATATATTCAGAAATAATGACTTTGAAAGTCTTAAAAATTGTGTCCCTCCCCCCGTAGCTTTTGAACCGTAAGTCCAAAAACCTTTGAATATTCTTTCAACGAAAATTATTTTGAACATTATCGGTTTAGGCGTTTTTGATTTATCTCCAAAAACTACGTACTTAGGCAGATACGACCCTGCGATATTAATTTATTCGATAGTAGCTAGTTTTTATTATAGATAATAGATAATGGTACGGAACCCTTCAGGCGGCCTTCACTTGGCCGGTTTTTTATTAATAATTTTAATAGAACATCAGTCTCGTGAGTTTTAATAGGTAGACCAAAAACTAAAAATTTTGAAACACCTAATTGAGTTGGAGTTTACTTCATTTTAATCACTAGTAGTAGTCCGCCTCGAACTGAGAACTCGCGATTTACTTGCAAACGAGTTGACCAATATAACAAGACCCCAAGTAGGATTTTTTTCTCCTTCTAGCTCCATAGCCACTTGACCGATCCTGCTCATATACGAACTTACAAATTGTATGTATCTCTGCTACAGCCCCAAGAAATTTCATAAAGATCCGAAAAACGTAACTAAAGTTATCATCAGACAAACTATCGAAATCAAAAAGCCATCCAAATGCCGAGACGTCCCAGTAGCCAGGTGACAGTTCGGTCTGGAGTTGTTTGTAAGAACTCACTTCGCTTACGCTCCGCGAGTTCGATAATAAACGGAAACTTAGTGAAAATGCTTTATTACGACGCCCCAATTAAAATTGAACAATCGTACAAAGAACAAATATAACAAATTTCTTTGTATTCACTTTATCAATAATCTTCTGACTTTTCTCCCCTCGCGGCTAAATTGTAAACAAATATTGGCCAAGATTCAACCCCCAAGTGTTTGAGCCAATTTGGATACTTCAATGTGGACAATGGGGGAATCGATATAAGTAAGAAACGGTGTATAAGATCATATAGGATTTATTTAATCGTATGGCATACATTATAAACAGAAACAAAAGCAACTATAAGTAGAGATTAAGACCAGTCAGCCATTTGATGGCCTCGTCGCTAAGGGTGATCAGATCTTCAAGGGGTCCATCGGCATAGCGGGTTGTGGGGCAATGATGCATGATGCATGATGGTTCTCTGCCTTTTCGCCGAAAATCATATTGCCGAATTTCACTTGCCAACCAACTTTTCGCAGAAGTTTCATTTTGCCGAATTTCATTTCCCAACTTTACATAATCCAACTTAACCTAACCCAACCTAGTAGGCAATTTTCATTTCCCAACTATGGGATTGGGAAATGAAATGGTTGCGAAATAATTATTTGGTAAAAGTTATTCGGCCAAATGAAACTTCTGCGAAAAGTTGGTTGGCAAATGAAATTCGGCAATACAATTTTCGGCGAAAAGGCAGGATACCATACAGGGTTATATGGATAATGTGCTGGATGGTTTGCACTGACGCCCCACAGATGCATATCGGGGATCCCACCAACCGCAGCGGAATTTGTAGTTGGCACAGTGACCGTGTGCCATCCGATCATATAGGATTGTACCTCCTTATGGAAATGGAATTTTGTCTTTCGGGTTACTGAAACCACCTGAAACTTACCTAAAGAATAGGACGGGATTTTGGCATATTCAAGATAAATTGTGACGTTTTTAAGTCGAAGGTATTATTCTCGGTTGTTAGTAAGGCGTCATTGCAATAAAAAAGTTTTTCGAGTTTACCTATTTACTGACTAACATGTTTACGAGAGTTGGCATAACATTTTGGAATAAAAGGGAAATCAAATTTATTTTATATGATAAAATAAATTATTTATTAGTTACAAATGATATGTCGTTTATAAAAAGAACTTCCAAGGACTTTCAGTAGGAACTAATGTATTTAATTTTTGAGCAAATATCCATTGTCGGACACATAAATAGAGCCAGTAATGCTCCTCGCCTTGTCACTAGCCAAAAACAGCATCAGTTCAGCTATCTCTTCGGGCTCTCCAATCCTATTCAAAGCTGTCCTATTTTCCAGTGTCTCCCAAACAGCCTCGGCGTTCGGTATTCCAGAATTTTCGATTATATCTGTCTTTACTGGTCCAGGATTGACGCTGTTCACTCTCACTCCAGACGATGCTAGTTCCAACGCAGCGCAGCGAGTAAAATGATCCAAAGCTGCTTTGGAAATGGAGTAAGGAGTAAGAGGTTCTGATAGTTTACATACGTGTAGGGATGCGATGCTGGAAGTGTTAATGATATTTCCCTTAGCTTTGATTAAATGGGGAGTAGCTAGGGTTGTCAAATGGATGGCAGCTCGGACGTTCGTCTTCATAATAGCATCGTACGCTTCCAGTATGTTACCGTCAAGTAGCGAGCCGGATTTTGAAAAACCTGCGTTGTTGATCAGAACATCTAGTTTTCCAAACTTGTCTATAGTTTGCTGGACTATAGTGCTAGCTTGTTGTTCGTCAGAGATATCCGCTTGGATGACAAGAGGTGGTTCGCCATTTTGAGCGATTTGCTGCGCGACGTAGCTGAGTTTGGTTTCATTTCGGCCGACGATCGCGACGCGAGCGCCATCTTTAGAAAACAAAATGGCGGCGGCAGCGCCTATACCGGAGCTCGCACCCGTTATAAGCACCACTTTACCGGAGAAACTCATGTCTATCTTGTTTGAGAATCTGTAGGCGACTGGACCCTGGAGTAGGAGTGAACATGTGCAGTTATATTAAGATAAGCAGCCATCGGAATATAATAGGGAGCTAAATTAAATGTCAATAGTGCGAATAAAAATGAGATACACAGCGTGCTGCGTGCTTAATTATTTTATAAAGAAAGAAAATGTTGTAAGATTTTAGAAAATAGTCTTTAGTTTTTATGTTCTTTTGGCATTGAAAACATTCCATACTGCTCAAATTCTATTCAAAATGTCTCACTTTTAATAAATATCAAAATAAAAAAATGCAAAAAGTTTTCGTCTCGTCAAAGAGAATGAAGTATCTCTTTTATCATACTACTCATTTATCTATGGTCTCGTCGAACCCAGACTCTGTGCTTAGCAGACACGACACATCTCGCAGGGCCACGGCTACTAGCGCTAAGGCGATGAAATTGCGGATTGCTTTCGGCTAATATGGGTCTGCTATCGGGGTAGTTCGGCAACCTTCGGTAGAAACAGGACGATTAGCTAGAATGTCACAACTGGCCGCGGGTTCTAAGTCCATGTAATTTTTAAACTAAGAAACGGTCACTGTATTATTGTTTTGTCATATTTATTTGTCAAATTTCCAATTTTAATTGATAAGTTCACTATTTACATAACACGTATAGTGCCTTGTTCACTATCACTATTTCATTACATTACTCTAAATCACGTCAATGTATCCTAAATTTTTAAGTTTTAATTTCATAACACTTTAAAGTTGTACTGCACTAAGATAATATGTCCACAGTCGCTACTTATAGTTTCTCACATGTTAAGTCTATTTTTAGTCAATTTTCTTTATAAAATCCATTTTAATCACATTTTTAAACACGGAGCTCACTGTTTACGTGACACGAGCGCCATCTATCTCCTATGAAAGTAAGTTAATTAGAATCTATACTTACTAACTAGCCCTAGCGTAACGGGTGATAACAAAAAAATGAGAATCTCTTTCTGTAGGCATAAAAATAAACTATTTACATAAAAAATATAGTTCGTTCATGAATTTGTAGCGATGTCTTAGAGGTTCTTAAATTTGGTTTATTTGACTTTTTCATGCATTTGTAATTGTAAAAATGGCATTGAAGCAAGAAGCTGTGCGTAAATATCTTGTACTTTTTTATTTTCCAAAGTTAAACATCAACAAAAACTATACAGCGGGTCATTTTAGTTAATAAATATGTACCCGTATCTACTATTTTTAGAATTCTTACATACTCACCGGTAATTTACAGAAGTAGTAGTGGGAAATCAGCAAACATAATGACAAAGGGAAGACGGAACAAATAGAATTGCACCTTTAATGATAATGATTTCACCAGCCAACGAGTTGCCACGAAAAAAATCAATTTTTTCAACGGTACCTACACTTGTCGATGTTTAAAAAGAGAGGTCTAGAATGCGGCAAGAAGATAAGATGATCAGAATACATAGATCAGTAAAATTAAATTTTATATCACAGTGTCGCTGAACGATTCGAAATTACAGACGAAAATCGTGAATTTTGAACGACGAGCCTAAATCCGAAACCCCAAAAAAATTTCAGAATGTTGCTGGTTCGAATTTTTTTTTTGGCATTTAGTAATTTAGTATTTAATGAATTGGAGAACTGAAAATTTTACCCAGTTGATAAGGGGAATCAAGTGATATGTGCACAAAAGGAAAAAAATGCCGTCCAACGATCTTGTTCGGACATTGTATCTAAAATTTTACGAACAGCTGACCACGGGCCCTATTCACGTGCATTGATGGTTTTGTAAATAAAAATTATGTGTTAATAGCGTAAGAATATTCAAAACTAAAAACAAGGTACAGAAGATTTTTTTACACCTTTGAAAGAATTCTAATTTTTTTGTTATCACCGTTATGTGTTGTATCAAAAATACACGCTGTATAAGTTTATAATATATATTTAGCCCACCACACTGTAAGTAATATTTAATATCATTATTTCTGTACCCGTCCTTGGGTGTCCGGTGGCAGATTTCTATTTTCAAAGTTAATTTACAATATCAAAAACTTATAATAATTTTAAACTTTTGGCCGGAATGCAATTTTGAACCCACCGTTCTTATGCAATTAAAGTGTTTTTAAAGTTACCTTTTCCTACTGCAAACCGAAAATTTTGTTCACATTACAATATTCGTCGTGTAAGTGATGGGTCGATTGTTAATTTGATTCGGTCATGGGTGCAAAGTTTTCATGACACTTATTCGAGACAAAATATCCCGAGATCAGGCCCCAGCCGATACACACAGATGCTGGAATGAATGTGCCTGATCCATAAATGGCACTATGTTATAGGGCAATAGGGCACTATTTTTTTGAAAATCCTAGTAGCCAAGCAGTTAATGTGAATAGTGAAAACTATAAACAAATGATAGTGGATTATTTAGCCTAATTTTCATCTGTTTTATTCATCACACACCTGATTTCAGCAGTAGCAGGATGGCGAGACACTTCACACGGAAAAGATGACGCTTAATGTGCTTCGCGAAAATTTCCCTCTGAAGTTGATAAGCCGACTTAGAGACGTCTCGTGGGCGCCGAGATCGCCCAATTTGATTTGACCCCTATAATTATTTTTCTATTGCGATATCTCAAAAGCAGAGTTAATGAAAACAACCTACGTCCTAAATCATTTAAAAAAATATATTGCTAGTGAAATCAGCGATATTTTGGAGCTTACGATGCGGCGTGTGATACAAAACACAAGGCTCCGTTTCGAGAAATGTGTACGTGTAGTGGGACGACACTTATATTGAAATTAAAAAAAACCGCATTATTATATAAAAATAAAGAGTCCTAGGTTAAACCGTTATTTTTTAATTTCATGTTAAATACACAATTAAAAGGTTAACTGGAAGAGATCCCTTACAGGGATAAGTTCGCCTTTGTACTTTGTTTTCTCTTTTATCATGTTTTATTGTAACTTTTTTATGTACAATAAAGCGTTTACATACATACATACAATTCTTCCACCGGACACCCTGTTTATATAAAGGATAACAAGGATGAGTATATTAATAATATTATAAAAGGCTACTGTAGAAATACTCTCTTAATTGCAGTAGATAAGATGCGACCTTTGAGCCTATTATGAAACCATAAATAACTATAGATATCACGAGTGTAACAACCGCTGAATTACTCATAATTACAGTTATTTATTGTATAAGCGAGCAAAGTTTATGTTTAACCTCTCGCCTTTTTTTTGAGACCCGAGCTAGCGAAAGATTATCTTGAGAAAGGGCCTCAAAGTAAGAGAGATTGTGGAAGTTCGCGGTAGGTCCGCAGAATAACAGTTTTGTTTATTTAATCGTATGGAGATACAGTCAGATAGGCAATAATAACACTATTTGTTTTCTCTTAAAAGCAACATGCAAGTTTTGCTACCATTGCACAGTGTCGGGCGTCAATTCTATCGAGTCTTCTGGGCTTCCTGGGTATGCGCGGAGTGGACACCGCGGGATGATGTGCTCCATGGTCGGGTCCTCGATTTTTCTGTCTGTCCACGGCTTCGTCGTGTCAGTGATCGTTAGCACTAGAAAGCTGAAATTTGGTATGACTATGTGCATTAATCACGCCGACAAAATAGTAGAATCAATTTTAACTATAAAACTTTCGTGAGACTCTAACATATTAAAAAATATTTATAACGGGTTACTCACGTAATTCACGGCTACCGACGCCGACGCGCCGACGCGCTGCCGTCGCGGAAGGTCGCTCGTGAGAATGATCATCGTAAATTTATCGAAACATGTCGAGCAAAAATCGACAAAATTACGTGAGTAACCCGTTATAAATATTTTTTAATATAGTAGAATCAAAACTAGAAAAATATTTTTTATTATATCATTCCGTACCACTGACATATGTTCAGATTTCTATGTCCCGTTCCTATAATCTAAACATGAAGTGGAACTGATTTTCGTTCCAACTATATCGTGAGGGATATTGTTGAATAGGTCTTTCAAAAATCATAAAGATCTTATAATAGTTTCGTAAATAATAGCTCCAAAAATTAAAAACAGGGCGTCCCCCATCGAACTTTTGAACCAGTCCAAAAAAAATTGAAAAATTTATGAAAGTGAAGCCTTATAAGTACTTTCAACAATAACTTTACCTATTGAATAAAATCGGTTGGGACGTTTTTGAGTTATAATTTAAAAGCCTAGAAAAAGGATGTAAGTGCCGCATAGTAAAACGACAAAAGTGCCCCAAAATATCCTATAAGAACAACCTATTGAGTGAGTGGTATTTTGACGGGCCGGTTGCTACGGAACCCAATCGTTGAGCATGGCCCGACATGTTCTCGACCGTTTTTTTACCTCTTTTATACAACTGTTGTATAAAATACTATCTTTAAGGTAATATATGACAGTGTTACCTACTCGTGCTATCAATATTAATATGTAAAAGGCTCAAGGTCGCGTCTTATCTTATCTACAGAAATTCATAATTTATTTATATAATAGCGTTTTGCAAGTGAACTGACCGTAAACAGTATCGGTAAACATCATAAAATAATTCGGATTAGTAATGGTGCGGAAAGATATTATGATGACTCAAATTGCCTAGGTATATATTTTCAACCAAAAATACACACTCTTATCATTAATGAGATTACACATGTTCACTCCTACTCCAGTCGCCTACTGATACTCAAACGAGATAGACATGAGTCTCTCCGGTAAAGTGGTGCTAATAACGGGTGCGAGCTCCGGTATAGGCGCTGCCGCCGCCATTTTGTTTTCTAAAGAAGGCGCTCGCGTCGCGATCGTCGGCCGAAATGAAACCAAACTCAGCAACGTCGTGCAGCAAATCGCTCAAAATGGCGAACCACCTCTTGTCATACAAGCGGATATCTCTGACGAACAGCAAGCTAGCACCATAGTCCAGCAAACTGTAGACAAGTTTGGGAAACTAGATGTTCTGATCAACAACGCAGGTTTTACAAAATCCGGATCGCTACTTGAAGGTAACATGCTGGAAGCGTACGACACTATTATGCAGACGAACGTCCGAGCTGCTATCCATTTGACAACCCTAGCAGCTCCCCATTTAATAAAAACTAAGGGAAATATCATTAACACTTCCAGCACTGGGTCTCTTCATGTGCCAAAAGCACCACAACAGGCTTCTTACTGCATTTCCAAAGCAGCTTTGGATCATTTTACTCGCTGCGCTGCGTTGGAACTAGCATCATCTGGAGTGAGAGTGAACAGCGTCAACCCTGGACCAGTAAAGACAGATATCCTCGAAAATTCTGGAATACCAAACGCCGATGCTGTTTGGGAAAGAATGAAGAACAGTACAGCTTTGAATAAGCTTGGAGAGCCCGAAGAAATAGCTGAACTGATGCTGTTTTTGGCTAGCGACAAGGCCAGGAGCATTACTGGCTCTATTTATGTGTCCGATAATGGATATTTGCTCAAAAATTAAATATATTTGTATTGAAGCACTAACACATGTAATTTTTCTGTGTTTTTCTTTTTTGGACTGTAAGTATATAATTTGTATTCGTAACACTTCAACTCCCCCATTCTTTAAAACCGAAGGGAAGTATCGACATAATGCCCTTTCAAACACCGGTATATCCTTAAAATTGGAAGTCTATTGAATAAAAGTGAAGGTAGCCCCGAGGGACCGATTGCCCGATGTCCAAAAGGGCTTTTCCGAAAGGGATGAAAACATATGTTCAGTTTGTTTGCCATCAATAATATTTTTATAGAGTAGGGTCAAAGATTTTGCCAGTTTTCTTGTTAGGGTGATTTGATCGCTTTGTACGTTATATGACGGTATCATTTATAGTGAAATATATCAATTCTATTATAGATTTTTTACCAAAACAGTGGCACACGGCCCCCTTATTGATGGTAAGCAGCTACCGTAGCATATAGACGCCTGGAATTCCAGAGATGACCCATGCGCCTTGCCAACCCAAAATTTATAATAAATTAGCCTTCGTCCGCGAATTAGACCGTGTATAAGTTAAGAAATTTTTCAAATAGCTTCACCCTTTAGGGGTTGAATATTCAAAGTTCCTTTCTCCTCGATGATTATTTAAGAATATAATTTATTTGATTGTCCATTATCTGCCGGTCTTTAGTTATCGCCGTATTATGTTTTATATATTTATAACGAGTTATATTTCCCCGCTCTACACAAACATTCAAACCTCTAAATCTACAACTCCCCCGAACTATAGAGTTCGAAATTTAAAATTCAACGAAACAATATCGGGCGTGCATAGTCTATGCCGTTCGCCGGGTATTTTACGAGGGAGCTGGGAAACGTCACAGATACTGGTTCAAGAGAAAAATGGAGGCGATTTATTGTCAGAATACATGTTTTTGTAATGAATCGGAGTTGAAGTTTAAATTAAGTTTCGATGAAGTTGGTAGGATCGTGTTTATTTATGAAAAATTGGAAGACAGGCATCAGAGAAGTATATATGTGTATTGAGAAGCTTGTCCTTAATCTTTAAAATAATGAACACGATCACTCTAATAAGAGTGAAACGAAAAACAAAGTAGAGAAATCCTAAGGAATATCTAAAAGCAAATTAATTGATCAAATGAAATCTTGTTGGATCATTTTACAAAGAACTGCGCGTTTCTTCATGTGAAATTCAAATCGGACATCGGATCCCTTTTCCTCGATAGTCATTTTAAAAACAATATTGCTTGAATTGCTTCCCATTGTGAGTAAAACTGTAAGAAAACAAAAGAATACCGACGAACTGGACCAATCAACGGCTTGTTCCTTTTTGAAGCTAGCGGAAACAAAGAAAGCGTAAATTTGAAAATCGAACGATCAACGGCTCAGGAAAAAACAAAATGCATGCCGTTCAGCCTCGAATAACAATCCGTTGTAACCACATTTGAAAACGTATTCAATTTTATACCTTGTGCTTATATTATAAGGTAGATAATCAAATGCATGTTAAAATGGTGTTACGGCATATGTGTTTTGGATAACAACGTTCCTTTTTCAAGTAGAAACATCGAGCGCTTTCTTTTAGGTTCTAGCGCTTTACGTATTCAGTGCGAGCGAGTAGAAATTTGAATGCGAGCGTGCCATAGACAACTCTTCTATTGTGTATAGATAGGTACGCGCCATCGCTCTTGGAGTTAGGATTGCGGACTATCAAGTTTGCTAGTATTTTTAATTGATTATTTAAAATTTATAGCACAATATAAATAAGCTAATAGCGGACTTAATATCTCAAGGCATTCTCTAACAGTTAACCATAGGGCCAAACAGAAATTAGTAGAGGGCCAAAAGTGGGTGATGTGAGAGAAATCTTGCTGATTTGGTTTGATTTATTTTTTCTAGTAAGTAGTCATAAATAATCTTTTTGTTAGTTAGACAACTAGAGACTACGATTTTACGTTTACAATATCAGTTATCTAGAAATAATTTATTTGCTTAAACTTTATTTCATAATATACGAAAGTATAAATGACTGATATGTCTTAATACTTTATTTAGCAGTAAACGAATATAATTATATCAATTATTCAAAGAGATTTAATTTTAGGTGGCAGTAAAATCGCATTGTCAATCGGACAAAATGAAACTATTCCAAAAAACTCAAGATGCCGTCTTGTATGTACCGTGGACCGTCCACAACTACTTAAATGTATAATAATGCAGTTTCTTGAATGTTTGTTGTACTTATAAACCTACTCTTTTGCTGTTTGTCATCCTTTCTAACTCTACAAGTTTATAGCTTGTACCTTTATAAAAGGTGACCCATTTAATAAAATTGGCTACACCCTAAACACCCTATTCACAAATGTCTGTTTATTCTAAAATGTCTTTTATAATCGTTTGTCTCTCTTCGTCATTTAGCTTATATGAAAGATGACAATCATCTGAGAGCCCACGAGCGTCACTCTTACTAACCAGCGCAAATCAGTCGGAGCCTGGACAAGATGATTAGAAAGAGACAAAATTTGACAGTTTTAATGACTAAGAGAATAGCAATCCTTATAAACATCACGAGCCACGCCTCACGCTTCGAAATACCAGCTTAATGAGTGCATATCCTAACAAAAGTAGGCCTAAGTGGTCGGACGACAGATAAAAAATTGGAGAGCACGTTTTAATAAGAGTTCGTACGTCAAATGAGTCGTTATAGAGCAACACTACAGCGTTGGGGGGACTTTTACCTAATGAGCGTGGATACTTGTTGTCAATAGCTTTTGAATGATACTGATATATGAAAATGTATTAAAAAAAAAAACGCTTAGCCTTGCAGTAAGACGTCCGACTTTTAATCCGGAGCTCTCGGGTTCAACTTGAAACCCCGGCTCGTACCACTGAGTTTTTCGGAACTTATGTACGAAATATCATTTGATATTTACCAGTCGCCTTTCGGTGAAAAAAAAAACATTGTAAGGATACCGGGCCTAATCCCAAAAAGGCCTAGTTTCTCCTCTGGGTTGGAAGGTGAGATAGCAGTCGCTTTCGTAAAAACTAGACTCTACGCCAATTCATGGCATTAGGTTGTCAAGCGGACCCCAAGCCGGGACAAACATTAGGAGGAAGAAGAAGAAGAAAATGTATTAAAACAGCTATATTAACGTAATAATTCAAGACGGTTAGAGAATGTGCTCCTTGTATACAAAAAGAAACCGCAAATCGATGTACAGTTTAGCCGTTTGGTACACACATACTAGAGGTCAAAACAAAATTTTTTATCCGCAGTTCTTAAAAAAATTTCCCTTAGGACGGGTGCTGATTCATAATTTTTTTTGTATGGGATTTTTTTTTTTTTTTTTTCAAAAACCTATCGTGTGTGGTATCATATGAAAGGGCTAATAGAGGCGGTTCTAATAATATACTACATCATTATATTTCAGCCATTTTTTTTAAATTAAAACAAAAATAATTTACAAAACATACCAATTTTGGGCTCCCCCAGATACGATATGGCTGGTTTTTTTTTGGTACTTTATATCAAAAATGATAAAAGATATCCTCATATCTAACCTCAAGAAAGCAATTTCGGAAATAATTTCATTAAGTATTTATTTTTTATTTTTCAATATTACAAAATAACGCAGTACAAAATGTACTGAAGTAGAGTTCTACTATAGTCCTACTCCAGTACATTTTGTACTGCGTTACTTGATAATATTGAAAAATTAAAAAAAAATACTAAATGAAATTATTTTCAAAAATGCTTTCTTGGGGTTGGAAATGAGCATATCTAGTATCATTTTTGATATACAGTACCAAAAAAAAACCAGCCATATCGTATCTGGGGGAGCCCAAACTTGGTATGTTTTGAAAATTATTTTTGTTTTAATTTAAAAAATATGGCTGAAATATAATGATGTGGTATATTATTAGAACCGCCTTTATTAGCCCTTTCATATGATACCACACACGATAGGTTTTTGAAAAAAAAAATTTTTTTCCCATACAAAAAAAATGATTAATTAGCACCACCCTCCTAAGGGATTTTTTTTAAGAACTGCGGATGAAAAAATTTGTTTTGACCTCTAGTATGCGTGTGCCAAATGGCTAAACTGTACATCGATTTGCGGTATTACTGTAAAATTAGACTCGTGCAGCGTGGACTATTACAAATTGATTCATTAATGTTAATAGAATGCGAATAAATTATTTGATTCTGTCCAAATGTGTCAGCTTGTAGATCGTCGGCTCTTTCCAATCCAATCCAAATCTGATTCAACTAAATTTAACTGCGGTCTTCAAAACATCATCCTTCGAGCATTTGTTCCCATTTTTTGCTACAGTTAAATTGAAGTTGGGGTCCGCTCAGCAAGCTAACCCCATAATTTGCCATAGGCACCAGTTTTAACAAAAGCGACTGCTATCTTGCCTTCTAGCCCAGAAGGGGAAAGGCCTTGATTTTATACCAGTATGGTAGCAAGAAGCATACGAGCGACCGGACCGTAAGCAGCTATCGTAGCCTATGGACGCCTTCAACTTCAGAGATATCACATGGGCATTGCTGACCACTTAGAAATCTTTACAAACTTTTTAAATGCTATTAGCTATTAGACACGGATCAAGATGCTCTTCCTTACTAAAAATGATGAGTACCTATTAAATAAATCACAAATAAAATATTTTCATGCTGCTTCACAGTGGCAGTCCACATAATACCTATGTATCAGGCGCGGTCGCAGACGAAAATTTTGGGGGGGGGGGGGGGGGGGGGGGGGCACTAATGTAGATTTTTTTTTTCAAATTTTTGAGGGGGTCTGTAAAATTTTTTTTCTATTAGAAATGTAGGATTTTGGGGGGGTCATGTCTCATGTGACCTCCCCCCCCCGGGACCGCGCCTGCTATGTATACAATAAAATTAGCCATTCCGATATCTTATTCACGCTCCATCTTTCCAGCTCCCTCTTCCGACCGAACGGCATTTGTTTTAGCAAATAAACCAAATAAACAACCCCAAGTCCGCTGGTCTATTCACCACACCCTCTCTCCAGACTAGTATAACTGAGACCTCTCTACACATGGGGTGTAAGTGTAGCAATAATACTGGTGATCCGTTTAAGGGATTGGTATCGTATTGCGAGTAAGAAAAAGTAGGAGAAAAAATATTTGTCCCGATAAAAAATTGTATAGTACACGTCGTCTCAGCCGGCTAACTCTCTATACAAAACCAAATACTTTTTCGCGAGTATTTTTTTGTCTTAGTTTTTCGTAATCAGAATATGATACCAATTATGTTCTTAAAAGCATGACCAGCATTTTTGTTACACTTTGTATATGTCGAGTCAGAAGTCTCTCTTACTCAGGAGCAGCAACACAACACTATGAGTAGGGTCTAGTGATGTTTGGCTGTGGTTTTCTGTAAGGTAGAGGTACTTCCCCGGTTGGGTTTTGTTCCAGATTTGAGCGTGATGACATTCGCAGTGCCCACACCTCTTTTGGGCGTAGTTTAAGGACATATCCGGGTCCAAAACTATTTTTACTCTTGGTAGTATCATCATTCATTATTTTGACTGATGTTCTATGAAATTTATTAATGAAGATATCGTAAAGTCCGTTTCTGCGATATGGTCAGTTAAGTACGTGTACCTATTACTGGTAAGGTGCGTTGGGATAAGATAGAAAGGTATTTTTTTAGGGGTAAGACAAAAAATCGTTCATATTCCGGAGCATTACAGACTACTTTTTATCTTACCCCTAAAAAAATACCTTTCTATCTTAACCCAACGCACCTTAATATATTTTTATTCAGAAGTCAAGTTATAGTAGCTGACAGGTCAAAAATGGAAACGAATTTGTGAATAAGCTGGTTGCACTGGCAAAGCGGTTGATTTTTATTCATTTGGCCTCTGTGGCCCAAGAGACATATTGGTGCCTTGGCCGGGAAATTGCATTCTGTGCCCCTAATAATTCCTTTTCACGCAATGTTTTATAGTGCGGTGGGAGAAGGTTTTATTTTTGAAATGGTTTGTTTGAGATCAAATTAAAAATGTCTTTTTTTATTATTTACCGTTCTTGTTTATATAGTTCTTATTAATTATTCCTTTTTTTATGTTTGATATTGGATTTTTGATGCAATATACGGCGGTGATTACTAAATAAAAAAGACAGAACCCATGTGATATTAAGAAGAGTAAGTGAAACTGGGTAAGAAATGCAAACCGGTAAAAAATATATGCCACAACTGTCTGGCAAACAAGTATACGGCCCGCTAGTAAGCAGCTACCGTAGCCTATGGACGCATGCAGCTCCAGAGGTGTCACATGCGCATTGCCGAACTTATAATAAAAAGCTTACCGCAAACGTTGAAAATCGAAATTTCGTTATCTGCCTCTCTGTCGCTCTTGCTTATTCGAAAGATAGTGATGCAAACAGACGACCGAACGAAGTAGTTCGCGGTTATACACCAATGTCCCCGTGATGGTCAATAAACTGCATCCTCTTTGAGCTCCAGTACGTAAATCAGTAAATTACCCATCACTTTTTTCATTCATGTTACATGAAATACAAGTAAGAAATAAAATAACGAATACCTAATATCTTATTGAAGCTTCATAGACTAGCTACCAGATAGACAAACGAGTTAGCGTCCATAGCCAAAATTAATTTAAGTTCTGGAATAATTAATTCCCGTTAACTTCATTAAGAAACCCGCATAGGTGTAATTACAATGAACTGAGGAATCTTAATTGTGGGATTGGGTATGTGACACACAGCTGGTAAGGTTAAAGAGCACAGTGATACCTCTATATGACGCAGAAATAAAAAATGCAAGAGAAACCTTTCGTTTAGGAGCTTAACCTTTTAGTTTCTAAGTAATTAAGTATGATCGGAACCTGATTTTACGGTTGCTATAATTCAATATCTTACCTAAGTTGAGCAGCTCAATCTCTTTGAAGACAGATAGCATAAGCGGTTTTATTCAAGGCAAGCAATGAGAAAAAGTTAGTTTTTCTGGCAGTCTTCTTGTTGGCTAGTCATTTTGTATGCTTAAGACTTTTGTATGCTTTTGAAATTGGGTAGTTAATGAACATTACGGTGTTCGAATTTCTACTTTTTTTTTGTTTTACGTTATAATGAACTCGCCGCTAAAAATGTAAAGTTGCATAAGTCACAGACCAAATATATTTGCACCACATAATATATGCCATGCTCAAGATTCACTATTAATAGTCATATCAAAGAAAGAAAAAAGTTTTTTCTCTTTTTGTACAGATGATGTATCTAGATAATAAGCAGTGAAGGCTTTTCCAATTTCCCCTCCCTATGTCACACGAGGGGCGTTATTCAAGATCACATAATGGGACGAATATATGGGTTACCTCGGCCAGGGGCCAAACAATAAGATGTTACGCCTCATTGTGGGCCAAGACAATGCTGATCCGCCGCGGCTTAAAACGGCCCATTCTTGGCCCATATTAGATGGATTAGCGGCCTTTTAGCGTATTGTGGATTAATTTACATTGTATGGAAAACGGCCAGCAAATTGTGATCCCATAGATGTGTGTGTAATATTTGCATTTCATGAAGATGATAATAAAACAAAGCGAGGGTAACCTGAAGAAAACGCCGATGTTATAGCAATTCTAGCTAGCGATAAGGCGAGGAGTCACCAACTCTATCTACGTATTGGCGATGGTCACTTACATAATATTTCTTCAGGAATATGACATATAAAATTATTAATTACCGGTTTTAATTTCGTATCTTACAAAAGTTATCTATCTACTAATAAAAATCGAAAACGCCATTTATAAAAGCATTTAACGATCACCCAAACGATTAACTTTGTCAAGTTTTAATCAAAACAATATATTCAATTAGGTTATCATTCCTTCCAAATTCGTTAATTTCCGTGACACTTTTGCAATCGGTTCATCAACTTATATATTATATACGTGTACAGTCGACGTCAAATATATGTTTACCCTTTTGCACCTTATAACAAAGAATTTAGGTGAAAAAGTCTAAACATATCTTTGCTGATGACTGTACAAATTTTCAGCTCCATCAGTCTAATAGCTTGGCTCGGAATAAACTGGCTTTGTGACAGACGGAGGGATAGACAGGCAGAGTAGCATCATAAGGGTTCTTTTTACCATTTCTGCACAGAACCCTAAAAAGATTATTTACAAAATCGGAACAATAACAGATAGATAAGAAAGAAACCTTGATGATAATATAACTACGCTAGTATAGTATATCATTCAACAGAATGTAGCTAGAGGCTAATTTCAGTCATGAGTTTCTCTGGCAAAGTAGTGTTAGTAACAGGCGCTAGCTCCGGCATTGGAGCGGCCACCGCAATTCTATTCTCAAAGGAAGGCGCACACGTCGCCATCGTAGCTCGAAATGAAACCAAACTAAACAACGTGAAGCAACAATGCGAGCAACATGGAGCACAACCTCTTGTCATCAAGGCAGACATTGCCAACGAAAAAGAAGCCAGCACTATTATCAAGAAAACAGTCGACCACTTTGGCAAGCTTGATGTTCTAGTGAACAACGCTGGAATTTTCAAATATGTTTCTGTTGCTGACCCAAATGTTTTAAAAATATACGATGAAGTTATGAACACAAATCTGCGTTCTGTCGTGCAACTAACCAGCCTTGCTGCGCCCCATCTTGTGGCAACCAAGGGCAATATAGTAAACGTGTCGACTATAGCATCGTTGAAAGTTATAGAGCAGAATTTTGTGGCGTACAGTGTGTCAAAGGCTGGCTTGGATCACTTCACTCGTTGTGCTGCTTTGGACCTGGCAGCGTCAGGAGTGAGGGTGAACAGCGTCAACCCTGGGCCTGTGAGGACAGATACATTAGAAAATTCTGGATTGGTGCCCCCTGGAGCCAGTGACGCGATATGGGAAGAAGCAGCGACATCAACGGCTTTGGGAAGAGTGGGGGAACCGGAGGAAATTGCTGATGTTATTGCATATTTGGCTAGTGATAAGGCGAGGAGTATCACCGGTTCTATCTATGTCTCCGACAATGGTCAAATGTTAAAGGGTGTATAGTCTTAAAATGCTAGACCTATATTTATCTATAAAAGGATTATTACAGTTACCAAAATATTTAAAAAGTATATACTTTGTTGATACCCAAAAGTGACCGCCAGCCGTGGGTTTCTATTTTATATCTGTTTTGTTTACGATATGATGCCATTTAGTTGTGTATTATGTACGTTATACAATTTGTATTTTAGAATTCTGATTTAGGTAAGGTTCGAGACCATTAAGAAAGCTCGCTTGGAAACCTGCCTATAGCACTTTTAGCTATATCGAACGCTTCTTTAGTTTTAGCAATCTATTCGTTACTATTCTTTGACAAGTTCACCTTTTTGCATACCTGCTTCCGAAACTCCTTTAAAAAGTTATTGCATTATACAGCTTATCGGTTCCCCAGTGATATCTAATTCATAGCGGCAGCGGAAGGCCGAGTCCTTCCAGTATGACGCCAAATGAGAAAAGTTCCCAACAAAATTCACTGTTCGCGAGTCAATATTAACTACAACCATGCAGAATTACATTTACTCCTACTCAAATGAATATGATTCAAGTTTGATCTTTAAAGCAATGGCATACGATGCAAGGGATTTTTCTTGGGTGCAATAGTAACAGTGGTAACCGCTTTCCGATGAAGTTTTTCTAATATGGCTGTGATGTCGGTGTTAATAAACCGTCTTTATGTTTTGTTTGAAATGTTTGAATAGGCGATGGTGATATATCAATGTGATTTTAAAGGGACGCTTTGAACATTATTGGAAATACCTGACTACTATACTTGTGATAAATATATTTAAATTATTTTTGGAACATTAGTTCTAATTAGAACGTATCTGATATATCATTAAACAACAAATTAAATTAAGAAAATCTTAGAAAGGTCTAGGTACTATTATCATTTCTGTAACAATTAGAAGAAAACAGTCGTAAAAAGAAGAGAATTTAAACTGAAATTTTCATGTAAAAGGAAGCAAAATCAACCCTCACTCATGTGTGTTGTAATGTAAAATGTTACCTAACTGTGACAATGTTATGACTATCAATATTTTGTACTTGAGTACGATGATAAAAAATGTAATTCATGCCTTAGTATCATTATCATTATATTATTTATTTACTTATTTATAAAATAAATCAAACATATCAATGCTATCAGTCATTCGGTAAATACTTTAGCTGTTAATCACAGCATTTGAGTTGACCCTTGGACAAACAAACATATTCTACGAAGCAGTATGAAGATGTTTCTCGAACAACGCGGATAGAATACACAACATTATAAAGTTGATTCGCCCATTTAATATAGATTTCCCCAACATTCAGTCTTGTCAAGTTAAAGTTAAAATTAATAATTTAAAGGTTTTGTTTATTTATTTTATACTATTTGAGTTAAGTCATTATTCACGATGAGATCACCCAAAGATGAAAAGACGTTTTCATCATGACTTTAAAAAAACCGGCCAACTGCGTGTCAGACCACGCGCAATGGAGGATTCCGTATCTACTATCGAAAAAAATAATACCAAAAGGTCGTACCTGCCTATGAAATAAGTTTTTTGGGAATAACTGAAAAACCCCTTAACCGATAATGTTCAATACAATTTTCATTGTAAGAATATCCAACGATATATCTCTAAATTTGATTTATATTTTTTGTATATCCGGTTCAAAAGTTAACGTGCAAGGAAAGCTCAATATTATTTTTAAAGACCTTTCCAGAAGAAAAAGAAGAGGTCGGACATACGGACATGATGAACTATAAAGGTTCCGTTTTTGCCATTTTGGCTACGGAACCCTAAGAATTGTTATTTACTGAGTTATAACTCAACAACAACAAGCAGATATGGGACCATGATTAGACCTCATTGAAGGATAATATAAATACGCTACTTATGTCAGCAACGCTATCATTCAACGATAACATTCACAGCAATGAGCTTCTCTGATAAAGTAGTGCTAGTGACGGGGGCGAGCTCCGGCATTGGCGCGGCCACCGCAATTCTATTTTCAAAGGAAGGCGCACGCGTCGCCATCGTGGCCCGAAATCAAACCAAACTGAGCAACGTCAAGCAACAATGCGAGAAACATGGAGCACAACCTCTCGTTATCAAGGCAGACATTGCTAACGAAAAAGAAGCCAGCACTATTATCAAGAAAACAGTAGACCACTTTGGCAAACTCGATGTTCTAGTGAACAACGCAGGAATCGTCAGGCTTGCTTCTGTTGCTGACCCAAATACATTGAAATTATACGATGAAGTTATGAACACAAATCTGCGTTCTGTCGTTCAGCTGACAAACCTTGCTGCACCCCATCTTGTGGCAACCAAGGGGAATATAGTGAACGTATCGAGCGTAGCATCGTTGAAAGTTATGGGGCCAAATTACATGGCGTATAGTGTGTCAAAGGCCGGCTTGGATCACTTCACTCGCTGCGCTGCTTTAGACCTGGCAGCGTCAGGGGTGAGGGTGAACAGCGTCAACCCTGGACCCGTGAGGACGGATATAGCAGAAAATTCTGGAATGGTGCCCGCTGGAGCTGGTGACGCGGCGTGGGAGCAAGCAGGGAAATTCACGGCTTTGGGAAGAGTGGGGGAACCAGAGGAAATTGCTGATGTGATTGCCTTTTTGGCTAGTGATAAGGCGAGGAGTATCACCGGTTCCATCTACGTCTCTGACAATGGTCAAGTTTTAAAGAGCTCTGCAGGGTTGTAAAACCTGTACCTACAAGTACTACACTCTCTATCTATTGCATGTACAGTCACCGGCAAAAGTATCTTCCTACATGAATGCCGCAAAAATATGTGACACGCTCTTATCTACAAATAAGAGCATATTTTTGCGACCTTCGTGTAAAAAAAAAAAGATAAAAGATATTTATTCTTCAATTTAGGCACATTACAATGTTGTAGGAAGATACTATTGCCGGTGACTGTACTAGCCGTTTTATTTTATTGAGCTGTGTGCAATGTGAATTTAAGATTGATGTTTGCTTAAAAAATAAAGCTTTATTGAATTGAATATCAAAAAAAAAATCTTATTCTTATTCTTATTCTTATAAAACAGAATAGTGAAAGTCAATTTCCCAATAACTGGAAGCCCACTGGAAATTTCAAACGTGCCAAAGAGACATCAGACTTATGTAAAATATGCTTCTTTTCTATCAATTGTAGGTATATTAAAATGTTCATGAAATCAAAAATGATTTTCAATTTTAAGCGCCATATATTATAGGTACAGTCAGCATCAAAAATATGTATACATTTCGGCACTAATGTCTGTGGGCTAAGACTCAAATTCGTATACATATTATTGATGCTGACTGTACATGTATCGTACACACACATAGATAACGTAAAGCGTAGATAAACACTTAACATGATAGTTATCGAAACCTAGTATAGTCGCCATCAGATATATCGGAGCGGCCAAGGTAGTCACAAATATCTAAACAAAGCCTTTGTTGAATTTAAACTTTCGTGAGACATATTAACACTATTATCACTGCATGCGGCTGTACCCACGTGTGTTTAGTCATTATTACGTGCCACATGTTTTGGAGAGCTTAGGTCTCCATCCTCAAGCACTAATAGACCTAATAGTGCTAGGCGAACCCATTCACGACCCGTCGTTACACAAGTGTGTACAGCCCACAGATAACCTCAACACTAGATAGATCATAAGTACAACTCGGGGTCACCAAGCATCAGTGCTGCCGTACTAATTTTGTATGAGAGCGCGACCGCGTATTTCAATTGAGGTAACGTTTTTGATCATTACTCATGTGGATTAAAAATATCCACAAAAATCAAGTTACAGGGGTGAACCTGGATTGTTATACTACAAATTGGTGTATAATACTATTGAGATTCGCTGTTCGGATCGTAGAAATTTACGAATAAAATTGCACTGATGTGTGGTGACCTCGTGCTCCCTGTAAAAGTTTAATGATGAGGTGTCTGTGTAGTCTGTGGTACAGCCGCATGCAGTGATAATAATAAGCCTTTATTGTCAAGGCAATAAAGTGAATGTTCATCAGATATTTTTGACTAGCTTAACCGTTCCGATATATTTGATGGCGAATGTACCTTATCGTCTTGGCATCGGCCATACATTTTTGCCGATGATTACTTTGATATCACCCTCTGAATCTATGTAGGTACCAACATTGATAATATAATACTAGTGACTCACTGCTAGAATGAATGGCAAATAAAGCCCCGAGTGCGAAAATCAACCGAATTTATGGCCATGTCTGATGTATGGAGCCAACAATATCAGAGCAATGCAACAACAGAAACAAATGCGTTTAGTAGCCACTTATTTTTAACCGACTTCAAAAAAGGAGGAGGTTCTCAATTCGACTGAATTTTTTTTATCATTATTATTTTTTTGTATGTATGTTACTCGATATCTCCGTGAATCGTGAATCGATTTTCAATTTTTTTTTAATCGAACGGGTATAACACCTAGATGGTCCCATTGTCACCAAGTCGGGGTCTGATGATGGGATCCTGGAGAAATCGAGGGAACTCTTCAACTATTATAGGCACACCTATAGTGATTTCACTATTTTTTACAGCAACTCAGCCACTTCCTCTTGGAATAGCGGATCCTAAGTGAAGTCGGTTCTTTTTTGTTTGAAATTATTAAATAGGCTGGTTTCCTTTGAAATCAAATCAGTTACTCTTTTGGAAACTCTGAAACGATTTGTTATATGGAGTTTATATGTACAATACTATAATAATATGACAAAATACATCTCTTTTATAAAAGTATTAATCATTGTAAAATAATTTAAAGCGCAAACATGTGTTTAACCTGGATTTTCATGTTTATTTTTGAAATTTTGATTTTAGGTATAATTGCAACAAAACAATTAAGTTTCTCTATTGGAAAGTAGCCAATTGGAATAAAAAGTTCTTGAATTGGAAACTAGTAACTTTAGCATTTTTCCATTTAAGTTATTTTAATTCCTGTTTTATACATATTTATCAGTTTTTCGGCAAATCACTGAGTAGTCACCCGGTCTCCGGGCCGGAGCGGTGCGTATTGAAAATTTCGAATATGCCAACACTTGAGTCAAGTGTATCCGAATTTCGGCGTAATTACTGCGGTTTAGTTGCGTTTTTATTGCGTTTCGAGATGTATTATCTGCTGTGTGGTGAATGTGAAGAGGGCGGTAGGGAAATTTTCAATCTGTGATGGTTTCTAGGGTAAGAGTAGTAAAACATCGGAATATGAAGTGTAGCTATATATTAAAAACAATGCTTAGGTAATTAAAAGTTGCAATTTCAGTTTTTCTAAATAATTATGTAAGTATTAAATAACTTATATAACTGCAAAACTTTTTAATAGAGCCTATAAAAACGCAGTTATCGCGCTTTCTTAAGTTCTTTACGTCGATTCAAAATATTTCGAAACGTTTACCTACAGTTTATGATTGATAACCTATTGAAAGTATAAAAAGAAAATATGAGGCCGGTATAGTTTTCTCAAAAAAATAAATCCTTTAAGTATTGGATTTTAGGTCTTATTTTCGTACATTTTTAGCTCACCTAAAATTGATTGCACTAGGGATCTCTATCTCTATCCTGACTTGGACTTTATGCTACTGGAGCGAAAGCGACCGAGCGGTCTGTTTGGTGGCATGGTACCCGAGGGACAATCCAGGGCCCTTCCAAGATCAGACATGATAGAATCTGTCGGTATAGTGTAGGTCCGGTATTGCGGCGCCCGAGAACACGTGGCCTGGGCGCGGAGTACCAGCCCACTGTACCTAGGCCTGCAAAGTAGTATGGTAATCTATTGCATATCCAGTGTCCCTTAGACACCTGAAACGTGATGTTTCCTAGACTATCACTAACGTAACGACAACATTTCCGCATGCTTGAGAAAAAATATTTTTAAATAATTTCCACTCTGCAGCATACATATTTAAAATTATAAATCCAAAAGACCACATCTTCGGTGGCCAACGTCCACTTCTTTTTGGATAGGCCACGAGAATTGCCGTGAATCCGATGGGAGATGCACTAATGCTGATGCATATCTTAGATGCGACACATGGTAGACTCGTATGTATTAGAACAATAATTTCGGGACACTTTTTCCTCCTTTTGCCAACGAAAGAGCTAGTAAACTGAAGTAGAAATAACAAAAATTGCTAAAATCTTCACAGAAAGTGGATTTTCTTAAAGAAACGCTGAAATACCGTACCTAAAGATAATCTTATAATAGACGCACACATTTATGGTCCAATTCTAAGGTGTGCAATAAAGACGTTACACACAGTCTAAGATAAAATCGTGTTTCGAATTTGACAGCTTTACTAGAACGTTTATTTGGTGGTAACTGAATGATTAAATGCTAACCTTTGACAACTAGACTTACCGATTAATATATGGGTCCGTACAGCGCCATCTCGTGAAATTATCAACTAAATCACGATTTGGCAGGTCAGTAATACGCAAGTGACATCTGGAGTCGCAGGCGTCTGTAAGCTGCAGTCACCATGGCGGCTTGTTTGTCACCGTCATCGTATAGTCAGCAGCAGAAGTAGCTAAGCGGGTAGGGTGTTCAAAATGAGCTAGACACGACTTTATTGTTAAGAAAATAAGAGCGTGTGAAGGTTATTTTGAACACCCCAACCGCTTATATATTTCTACTTGTCTGTATAATTTAAAACGATAATTAATTCGACAGCGCGTCTCTCTTACTAAATTATTTCTGCCGTATCTAAATTAACCTTGATCTAACGGCATCCGTACACCTCGACGTAAGTTTCAGCCGTCACGTTAAGGTTTTTTATCCTTTTCCCGTCAGTCCTCTTTCCCGCAATCCCACGAGCATAGATCCGTATTAACAGAGGCGAGTTGAAATAAAGACTGTTAGTTATCGTACAAAGCTCATCCGTCACGTTAAATCTTAATAATAAGGGTTTCAAAATAGAACCCTATCACTTTGAAATAAAGATCAAGTTTAAGTTTTTTCTTTTTTTTCCCCATCAGTCCTTTTCTCCGCAATCCTTGAAGCATAGATCCGTATTAACAAAGGCAAGTTGAAATGAAAAGTATTATTATGATTCTATTAGTCTATTCATAACTCACTTCCGTATAGAACTTGTTTCTACCCTCACATAAATTGTGTGATAAGATAGGCTATACAAACTTACTCGTACTAAACAACTTTTACGGTTGGATTAACTCCGAAATCTCGAAAGAATTTATACTTAGTTATTTTATATACTTTGGCTAAACTGATTTTTTTCAGATAAAATATGCTTACCTAATGACCTCTCACAATTGGACTAAGTGTGGAAAAATAGCCATAGCGCTTTATTTAGTAGCCTCTAGTAACCATACAAATATAAATGCCAGTCAAATTTGTACCTATAGTCTAACAAAATACAATTGAATTGTTTTATTTTAAAATAGAACTAAACCAAAATTACGTCATTTTATTCCAAATACCTATACATGATTGCCTTGAAGTTAACTTGTACTATACTAGTTAATTTGTGTTAGGACCGTTGGGTGTTAGAGGCTAATGTACTTATTTCGTTCATAATCAAATCAAATCTATGTATATAAGTATGTATTTATGTATCTAAGTATGTATATCGTCGCCTAGCACCTATATAGTACAAGCTTTGCTTAGTTTGGGGTTAGGTTGATTTGTGTAAGATTGTCCCCAAAAAATAAAAATATATATATTAACTCTTCTAATGAATAATAGACAGAATTAATTAATTAAGACTCACAACATTAACAGAGATGGTGGAACGATTTGGACGCTTTCCTCAGCACCTGGCCGGAAAAAGCGTGGGACCGAGAGTTGTGGAAATCAGCGGGAGAGGCCTTTGCCCAGCAGTGGGACACTACTTTAGGCTAATAAAAAAAAAGACTCAATATATTTTAATTAACGATGTAATTACAATGTTTTGTGAAATTAAACAATAAAATGTATTGTGCGTTTGTGCCAATGATGAAGAGAGCGACTGTTCCGCGATTGTTAGTCTATGTTGCATACTCGTCTCTGCTATTACTGTTAAACTATATTTAACTGGTTATATCCGGGTCCTCTGGGAATAGATCTACCAATTTAGGTACTTCAGATGAGAAGCTTGGAAATTCAGTTTTTTACTGTATATCTTCCGAAAGCCTAAACAACAATAAACAAAAAAACACTGCGCGCGCCAACCCGCCTGCCAAGCGTGGCGCGTATGGCAAACCGCCCCTTAAAGGGGAGGCCTATGTTCAGCAGTGGACGTCTTATGGCTGAGATGATGATGATGATGATGATATGTTCGCCATTTCGAAAACTACCTGTTCAGGTTATTTGAAACATTATTATTGTACACATACTAAGAATATAAAATATTCAACCTGGTATTGTCAGTTTAATGCTTTTTAGAAAAGAATGCCAGATTCGGCACTTAGTTCCATAAAATAGCGCCGGCATCATATTTTCGAAAGAAGGCAGTACAATGAACGAAAAATAGCTAAATAATAAAAGCTATCAAATACTTCAAAAATAATACATTTATACAGGGACATTTATTAAAATACAAACAAAAGGACAAACAACAGTGTATAGAAAACTTAGACTAATTAATACTACCTAGCCTGGGCTACGTAGTATTAATCAATACTACCTAGCCTACGTGGTTTAAACTATATGTACAAATGTGCCCTATGTCACCGCTATTAGGTAAGGTGCCATATACATATAATAAAGCTGAAGATATTCGAAAAAAAGTTAGCTGGGTATACTTAGAATCGATAACAGAACACGTTACGTGTATTATTGGTACTTCCTTAAACTTCACAATACACGCTGTATATTAGTACAGTCAACGGTAATAGTATCTTCCTACACGAAGGCCGGAAAAATATGTGACAAGCTCTTATTTGTAGGGCTTTAAGAGCGTGTCACATACTTTTGCGGCCTTGGTGTAGGAATATACCTCTACTATTGCCGGTGACTGTACCTAGAAGAATGAAGTGTCCGTGCAAACTGACAAACTGGGCCCTTTCACTTAGGCTGGCTCTACATGATGGGCCATAGGGACGCAGCTATACAACGGAACGAGATCGCAATATCGTTAGCTCCCTCTAACGTATAGCTGCGTCCCTATGATGGCCCATTATGTAGAGGAGCCATTAACTCGTTCGTATTACTCGCTTATTACCATGTCCTGAGCCCTTTAGTGTAATCGTTTTACTAACGTAACGTAACGATTGCGTTTGAGTTAGGTCTTAATTTGTATGGGATTTTTAAGACAGCACACCAAACGGAACATATCAAAAACTACATCACCGAGTATAGATACTTCTATAGATACTCGGTGGTTTAGTTTCGATACGTTCCGCTTGGTGTGCTGTGTTTAAAATCCCATACAAATTAAGACCTAACGCAAAAGCAATCGTTACATTACGTTAATGAATCGATTACACTAAGGGTGGGTTGCACCACGCGCAATTGACGGACTCATCAACGTTAAATATGGCGACGGAGCTGTCATCTCATAGAAAACTGTCAAACTTTTCATACAAGATTATTTTTACGATTACGTTGACGTTAACAGGCAGTTTGGTGCAACCGGCCCTAAGGGTGGGTTGCACCACGCACAATTGACGGACTCATCAACGTTAAATGCGACAACGGAGCAGTCATCCCATAGAAAACTGTCAAACTTTCCATCCAAGATTTTTTAAAGATTACGTTGACGTTAACAGACGGTTTGGTGCAACCGGCCGTAAGGGTTCTGTACGAGCAACGTTAGTTTACAAATAACAAGTCATTTTCATCCAATCCAAATTCAATCAGCAAAAACAACACACCTCAATCCTTTTAAATCAACACCCACACGAACATATAGAAATTAATGACCCAAAAACGCACATTTACAACATATACAAAGATAGTCATATAGTAGGTGTGGCCATAAGAATTCATAAATGTAGTAATAACAGATTTTATCTGTGTCATGGGGTGATTTTAATTCCACTAATAGATTTAAATGTAGGGATTTTATTATAAGTTCGTTGGTGGTATTGCGTGACTCATTGAAATATGGTGCTCTGAGTTAGACTGATTATTATACTTTTATTATACTAGCCTATTTGAGTGTTCCACTGCTGGGCAAAGGCCTCTCCCCTGAATCCCGATTTTGCGCCTCTCCGCCCAGTTGTTATGGAAGGTATCTAAATCATCCCGCCATCTTTTCCCGTTTTCTTTGCGTTTGTAATGATTTCTTACGTAGATATAAATTACTGAATACTTTATAGATATATTATAGCTAACTATTGATGGACATGATGCGATAACTTTTAAATAGAATGAAAATGATCTCGAAAATTCTTGAAAATTATAAGTATGGGCATTGAAAATTAAAGAAATGAAAAAAATGGTGTAAACTCTTCATTCGACTTCTTAATTAAAACACGAAAGAGAGAAATATACTGGACTTTTGTCATGTTAGTACCCCAAAAAACTGATGAGTATTTTTTTCCTTCAACTGAAAAATTTGCTTTGCCGGACTACATACTGAAATAAACTTACGATACCCAATATTTAAATTAAGACATACGAAATAGTAAAAATAAGTGTACCTCCGCGATTACTTTACTTTTTCATTTAAATATTATTGGCCAACTTCACGTTCATACTCGATCCAACTCCAATGCATTAACTACAATACCAGCTTGCGCTTAAATGCCTGGATTAGAAATATCAGATATCACTTCAAAATTATTCCGATGCAACTCCAATAAAACTTAAATATTGGATGATTATTTGTCGTGTGTTGGAGTTATGTTGGAGTTGGAGATATATGTTCAATTCCGAGATTCTAATGCTGGGTAAAAATGCTTTATTAAACACGTAACAAAAATAAAATTAAAATAACTAAACTAAACTAATCTAAAATAAACTAAATTAAAACTAAATACAACCATAAATATATAAGACTACCTAAAAGCTTACCTGAAATCCCAGTTACAAAAAGAATACCCCCCCCCCCCCTCCAAGAGGTCCCCCTGCGGCACGGAACCCATAACGCTGATATATTGTATTTTTAAAGTAATTTTTAATTAGAAACGGCACCTTAGTTCGAGTGACCATTTTGCAGTGGTCGATTTACACGTACGAGCTTTCAACCGCGCCCTGTATCGGCCTGACCTCCGATGACACACTGAAAAATATTATACACATTAACGACTTTTTTATTACCACTGATACCTAATTAGGAATATTATATTTCGGCGTAGCATGTTTATTAGATGGAATCATTCTTGAGGTTAGACAGAAAATGCTAGAAGAACGAAATAAAAATAAAAAGTTGTATATTGACATTGATGATGATGACATATTTACTTAAGTTATTTTTTTTTTGTGTGGCTACATGTCACTGGATATAGATAGGTATTTCTTCTCTGGGGTAGTAGTAGTGAGAAAGCAGATAATGAAGAAAATCCAGTGAGTGCGGCGAGGTCTAGATGGGAGAGTGCAGCTGCCAAAGTTACTCTTTTAGGACCACCCAGGGATCACGTGTAGGGTTGTCGAAGGTATATCCTACGGACGCAGAGTAACATTGATCCCAACTAACAGTGCCACCAAAAAGAGTAGAAATTAAAAAGTGGCAATATCGTGGTGTCGTCCCTTTCAAATCAATCTAAAAAAAACGGGACAACACTACGATGTTGCCACTTTTTAATGTCTACTCTTTTTGGTGGCACTGTAAGTTATGTACGTAGATGACTATTATTACTAATAATGAACTTACGATTGAAGGTAATTAAAGTATGCAAAAGAAAGGCCATCACTTGTTTTCATGATAACGAAAGAGATAAAATGTAGGAATTTAGTTGTATGTAGTCTAAGAATCAAAAAATACTTAATATACCTAGCTCACTAATCAACAATTAGTAATATCAAAACATAATGCTTTATTTTTTAATCTTCTTCGATAATAAAATGCAAGATTGAAGCGAAATAAAAATCTAAAATGCTGATGATGATCGTTTGTCCCTATCGTTCATTATGACATTTGTATTAGTTAGAAACATACAAATTCAACAGCTAATCCTAAATCTTAGGTTTACCTAACATCGAGGGCCATTTCCGTGAAATAATGGGCATTACTTGAATTAATTAAATCTGCAGGATTGCTCAAATGCTGGCAAGTGGGATTGATTAGTGTAAATCAAACAGCGGCCCGTGTCTGCCAACTATGTACAACTTGTACCTTTTGAGGTGGGGTGACCATGCTGCGTGAGTATAATAGTAGATTGTACAACAAGTGCATAAAACGCACCATTTTACGCGAGGCGTTTATCCATACGAGCGAGCTTGCGAGCGAGGATGGATATAAAGTACGAGCGTAAAATGGGTTTTATGGACGAGTTATACACTCTACTTTTTACTTCGATTGTGAGGAAATAAAAAGAATAGGAATTTCTTTCATAAGAAGTTTCACTTTATGCTGGGTATAGGCGGACTAAAACTCAATTTTATGCACAAGTGCATAAAAAATTGACTTCTTCTAAGGCTATTTTGACAATGGCAATTTTTTATGCACTTGTGCATAAAATTGAGTTTTAGTCCGCCTATACCCAGCATAAAGTGAAACTTTACGAGCATGAGAAGTAAAAAAGATATTTTTATGCACAACTAACAGACACAACAATACAATTTGTAACAAAAATACTGGTGATCCTTTTCAGGGCATAATTGGTAACGTATTCTAATTATGAAAAAGAAAAAAAATTTTTCGCGAAGAAAAAAACAGTTGGTTTTGTTTGGAGGGTTGCCCGGCTGGGACGTGTCCCACACAAAAAAATAATTTTTCGCGTCAAAATATTTTTTCTCCTACTTTTTCTTACTAACAATATGATACCAATTATGCCCTTAAACGGATCACCAATATTTATGTTACACCTTGTATAAGTACTTCCTTGCTATTATTTGCAAAAAAATTGGGTTCGTTGATAAGAGGAAAAGGGTAGTTAGTAGCTTAAGGCTCATAATCTTTAAGGTATTTGTCTAGGGCTTCTAGTTGCCTGAAAATAAACTTATTTCATTTATTAATTCATAGAGCCTCACAATAAATAGCTTAGCGTTTTTTTGGAGTTTACTCTTATTATCGATGATTCAACTGTCATATTAATAAAATATGAGGTTGAAAGTCGGACGTTTTACCGTCACGCATTTAATTTTGCCCCACTCCTTTTATTTTATTTATTTTATCACATATAACTCTAACTTTCTCTAACAGTAGTAAGGTTGCGACTAATTCCGTCTACGTGTTATTTTTATTACCACGGTATTTAAGGCCAAAAAACCAAAAATAGATACTGAACTGTTGAGTCAATGGATATAGGGGCGATGGGGTGAGAGTACATATTTCAAACTAACTGACAGAATTAAATATTTGTCAGAATTATTAGTTGGCTGCAAAAGCCGTAAAACATTCGCAGACGGAATTGCCCTCATTAAACAATTAAAATAAATAAATAAATATTATAGGACAATCTTCCACAAACTAACCTATTTTTACAGTAAGCTCAATGAGGCTTGTGTTGTAGGTAGGTACTAGGCGACTATATACAGGGTGGAAAGATAAGTCGGGCCCTGGAGGGAAACTACCTTAAAACGTTGAGATAGCTCAATTAACTGAAAGGAAACATTCTTTTATTTTTAAAAAGATACATATCTGCATTTACAAATTTTCGAGAAAATGTACAATTTACAAAAAAACTACTCATTTTGTAATTTTTGTCACAAAGAATTTTTATGACAATTCATGACAAACGATCCTATTTCCAACAAGAATACAAACTTCTTAATACCAACCAAATTTACGGCACAAGAGAAGCCATAAATAATGAAAAAAGAAGAAGCATACAATTTTAATACCGAAAAAAGGCAAATTAGAAAAAAATCTGTGAATGCAGTTTTACTTTTTAGGAAAAATAAAGGAATGTTTCCTTTCAGTGTATTGAGCTATCTCAACGTTTTAAGGTAGTTTCCCTCCAGGGCCCGACTTATCTTTCCACCCTGTATATAATAGATAGATATACCTAGATAAATACTTAAATACATATAAAACATCCATAACTCAAGAACAAATATCTGTTATAAGCACACAAATAAATGCCCCGACCAGGATTCGAACCCGGGACCTCCTGCTTCATAGGCAGGGTCACTACTAACTTCCTAGCCTAGTTAGTAGTGACCCTGCCTATGAAGCTGCTACTAACTATAGTATCCTCAAACCGAACGGACGACTGCGGTCATAAAACTTCTCTTTCACACTTGCACAGCCGCAGCAAAAGTGAAGGAGACAGCGCTATGACCTCAGTCGTCCGTTTGGTTTGAGGATACTATAGGCTAGGCGGCCGTTTGTTTTTCTTTTGTCATGTTTGTATTGTTACTCTCTCTTTATGTACAATAAAGTGGTTACATACATACATACATAACGTAATTCATTTTGAAAGTATCAAGTGGGTATTTATATACCCACTTAATACTGTCAAAATGAAGACTGTCCCGTCTCACCTTCAACCATATTCACCCTACCCGAAGATTCCTAAGCGACCATGTGATATTTGCCTTTCAAGTTACTGACCCATATTGACTCAGCCGATTTACTCGACTAAGCCGTTGTAAACCAGTTACTTGTGTTATTAACTACATAATGGAGTAATTGGTATTTGCTTGTGGTTGCTCTACTGTGGTTCTGGTATTGACCATAATTAGGCTGGCAGTTGTGTGGTGGATAAAACTATTAACACATACTAAATTACTAGGAATTACTAAATTACTAAATTTATTTATGTATTAAGCAGAACGTCTGCTAACGATACCACAATGTTTAGAAATAAAGGAAAAGTAGAAAAATCCACCGCCTCAGGCGAGACTCGAACTCGCAACTCTGGGAAACATGCCCATCGCTCTGACCAACTGAGCTATTGAGACTACACCTGAGGCTGCGAATTCATCCACAATATCCTTTACTTATATATGCGCCTTAGGGTGACGCCTAGCGACATCTGCCGAAGAAATACTACTTACACTTCTTAACCGGCCATCGGACTCCCAAGTTGTATTGAGAATTCACCGATAACGATGCGCTAACCCATATAATTTATAAATACAAATTATTAAATACCTAGGAACATATACTAAATTACACATTTAAGGATGGTTCACGGTGTTCCTAGTCCTATAGGATACTCCCGACGCTTCACTTTAGAACATCACGTGACCTCCGAGGATCACGTGATGCTTTATATACAAAATGAAGTGTTGTGTAGGACAGAATGGAACACCGTGAACTATTCTTCATTTGTGTAACACTTATGGCATCAATTGGATGTTTGTCTGTTTGTCACCTGTCTTAATTTATGCCTGAAGCTTTTAGTGCCTATTAAGAAAAACAATTCTTTGACAACATGTTATAAAATATATAAGTATAAATGAAATAGGTACGTAAAAGTACGGTCGACGTCAAAAATATTTTTACACTTTTACACCTTAATCCTCTGTAATAAGGTCAAACAGTGTAATAGTATTTTATGCAACAGTTGTATAAGATGGGTCAAAAAAGGTGAGTGCCGTGGGTAAGAATTTGAGGCGTAGGCGCAGTCGTGGAACATTATATTAGAAAAATTTAAGCTCAGCTTAAATTACAAAGCGTAATATTAAAATTATTTTGTATGGCTTTCCTGACCATGGAACAATGGTGTTCCAGACCTTTGGGAGGCGCATGCGGAGCTGAAGCCAACGCGCAGAGGCCCTTTCGACAATTAAATGAAAAGTGAGGGGTACACTAAGCGGATGCTGCCCCTGCCCATGTCATGAGACGCACGCAGAAAGAGCACCCGCCATGGTGTAAGGACTATTAAGACTTAATGGGGTCTAAAATGTACTAGGCTATTGGATTGGGTGAAAAATACAGACTACTGGGCTATTGGATGAAGATCCGTACGCTTGCCTAATAAAACGGTATCTATTTTTATTTTCGGCAGACGGTGACTCGCAAGATTGAAATAATAATTATTATTAGCTAAGGATACACACACAAATCTGCCCGCTGGATATGCCCGGCGGACAGATCCGCCCATGAATGGCGCTATTCAGATGTGTCGGCAAACAAATCCGTGTCCAATTCGCGACATACACGGATGGATCTGCGTGCCGGGCATATCCGCCAGACAAATCCGGCGGGCAGATCTGTGCGTGTATACCTAATTAAAGTTTGAATATGCTTCCTTAAATTATCATATCAATACAATTTAGATGTTAATCATTCCACTTTCACCCAAAAGACGTAAATACATAGCTCAAAATACAATGTCACGCCAAAAAGTAAATTCAAAATCGTTAGCATATTATTTAAACCAGATATAACGATAACCTTTCAGTATAATTATGGGCGCGCTCTATCAGTCAGGATACTCACAATCCTGAACTAAATGATCAGCTATTAAAACCAGTATAGTATGGTCTCTGAGCATATATACCGAACGAGCTCCGAGATTTTCTCAAAAAATTACAGTATGGGGGTTGAAAATGGAGGATACGAGTTTTTAACGTCAATACGCATGTAACAACTCGGGATTTATAAGCGTCCGTAGGCTACTTTTGCTCCCTGTATCATTTCTTTTTCAACCGACTTCGTGATTTCGAAGGGGAAGGTTATCAATTCGTCGGGATCTTTGTTTTTTTATGAATGTTCACCGATTATTCGAAGACGGCTGGATCGATTTGGAAAGTTCTTTTTTTGTTTCAAAGAGACAGTTGGTCTCATTGTCACCAGGTCTAGATCTGATAATGGGATCCTAGATAAATCGAGGGAAGTCTTCAACTATTATATGCCTATTATATCACAATTTTTTACAGCAATTCGGCCACTTCCTCTTAGAATAGCGGATTGTAAGTGAAGTCGGTTCTTTTTTTTTAAATTATAAATATTCTTAACTTACACGCCTATCTTTCTCGTACATATTTGCACCTAAAATTATGTTTTTATCCCTTCACACCTTCTTGCAAAATTTTAAAGATAGTGGACAAAAAATACTCAAAATATCGTGTGACAGGAAAAGTATCCTAATCTTACCACTTCGCTTCGCTCGGTGGACAATTGTAGTGTTTATTAGATCAGCTTATGCTGGCCCTATGCTTCGCATTGTGTCAATGTATTGTGAATAAGGTTGGTAATTCGATGGTGACGCCCAACTTTCCATCAAACCTCGTGCCGCGTCCAAGCCATGAGCGACAACGGTAGCGTTTCATAGAATTCCACTGCTCGCCCAACTAGCAAATGATGCCGTATAAAAGTCACTACCATGTTTATACGACTAAATTTAGTCGTATACACGATACAGGCCTAGCCTAGTGTGGAACCACTGAATGGTTTCTTGTAGAATTATTTCTTTCTTTTAATAAACGTGTTTTTTTTACAAAGGTGCTAGTGAGTTTTTAACGACATCATTTGCTAGTTTGGCGGCAACATAAGATTTGAGCACAGATTTGTGACGGCAGGTAAAAAATTTCATACAGCGTGAAGGTATATTGGTGTGCCGATTTTGTATTTACCTCGATATTTTAAAGCTTAAAGAGCAGAGCAAGAAATTCGCAGAGTTATTGAATTTGAATGATTATAGTCATCTCAAAATTAATGTCTTTTAGAAGTCTTACTTGTGTGACCGCTTCACCATTATAAATCAGCGCACCCATTCTATAATAGGCACACTATGATATATCCAAGAAACACTTAGGTATACATTGCTCGCTCCTGCCCTGGCTCGCTAGTTACTTTCCTATGATCATCCTCTCCTATCTACTTTATGGGTGAATTTTTACGCTGTTACGGTAAGGCATATTCCATAGTTGATACGAGAAACGATTCCCGCTGTCTACTCTGTTATTTCAATTTAATAGTGAAACAAAGTCGATCACATTTTTTAATACCCCGTCGTTTGCAAACAAGCATACAGCTCGCCTGATGTAGCAGTTACCATAACATGAGCTAGCCCCATTTTGAAAACTACTGTTCCTTAACCCGCTATTTGATAATCCGCTCCCGCCTCTCCCTTGAACTTAACCCTCGCATGCCACCGCACCCATTCCATATACGCACGGTATGCAAATACGACATAAAGGTAATATTTCGTGATAACATTCACTGTAATTAATAAAATATGTCCTCTCCATAACTATTATAATCATGGGCGCGGAATCCGGTTTCGGCTGATTGCTGTGCGGTGTGATTTATGTTGTGACCTTAATTGTTTTTGCGTATGTTTAATCAGAGTAATGTAATGTGATGTAGCATGGAAAGGGTTGGACTGATTAATCAATCACATATGTGGCGTTGTTTCATGTCAGTCGGAATTGTAATTAAATGTTCTTTTCTTCAAAAAGTGTTACTTAAAATGTAGGTTATTTGTTTATTTAGCTTATTATTGCTACAATATGAGCATAAACCGCTGTCTTCTGATGTCGAGATCGACTTTGTCACAGAACGGTGCATTTAAAAACTCCCGACCACAAAGACGTTGGACGTCATCTTCCAAGTTCCATCTAAGTATCTATCTATAGCAGCATTTACAACGCTCTTCTTCGGACATAAGCCTCTCCACGCTTGTCTATCCATTACCATACGGAACCAATTCTTGTTGAAAGCCCTTAAGTTACTTTCTAGTCAAGCCACTTGTATATGTTAATTCTCACGACGATTGGATCTTTTAATAACAATTTGTCTTCCGACAAAAGCTCTCTTTGAAGATTTTTCTACTCGTCGACTGTAATCTGTGTATTAGGATTTTATAGACCAGACTTAAACCTTACACATTTAAATGTTGGATAGTCTATGGCACTTCCGGGATCATTAAATAGATTTATTAAACAACCCGCCCCTAAACTAAAATAATTTTGAAAAGAGAATGTCATTCACATCTCGGTAAAATGTGTAGAGTTTGTCCGGAAAGAAAAGTGTCATGGTTTATATGGGAGCTCATACATTGTACGACACTTTTCTTTTCGGACAGACTCAACTTTATAATTTCCGAACGTACTTAATCTGTCAAATTTTCTTCTACAAACTTGCTTCTACGTTGTGATTGGATTATAAAAAGACCAATCACAACTACACCGACATCTTGGAAGTAGGTTTAGACACAGTTTATTCTATCCATCTCTTTCTACTACGCACACAATCATTTGTATATCTCTTTTCGGTGGTGTCTGTACCACCGAATAGGCCCAGATACAATTACTTCCGGTTTGAAAAATAGTGTTTGACGTTTGATTGGGAAAAATTTAGAAAGAATGAAAGAAAATCAATTCTTACTTAATACTCGTAGAAAAAGTATTGTATACAATAGTGACATAATTAAGCTTTTCAATTTCGTACCTTAATTAGGCCACTCAGCAAGCTTCGTGGCCTAAACGCGGTACTCGACTGAAAAGCTCTTGATTATGTCACTATTGTATAAAATACTATTATATAACTCTGGGCCTGGAATTCGATTTTTGAATCTCACCGGGTGACTTATTTCGTACTAAATAGTCATCGGCTGCATACAAAAAAAGGCACCGGTGAGATTCAAAAATCGAACTCCTGGTCGTAAGTAAGGTCACCTTAAATATATAATAACTGTGCTAACTTTCATAAGAAAATATACGAAATTACAGGTTTGGTCGTAATTGTCGTCGCAACGTATTTCAATCGCCCCGCCCGACAAACTGAACCGACTAACGACACCTATTAATTACCTACAAATATTAATTAACATGTGGTATGCGTGAATGTACGTAATTATTACTTCCCTTCGTTCTGGTTTGATTGGGGGACAGCGTTAGAAATGTTTTTAAAATAATAAAAATATTTACATGAAAATAATAAGTGTGCCGATAGTTGACTGCCCAAAAAAAGGAGTATGTGGATAAAATAAAATTCTTTTTATACTCGGCGACTGTAATACTCGAATTGAGATTGTGGTGGCGGAACTACTAGCGCATACTTTTCGATAGAGCTTCTATGGTCGCATATTGTAGCATCCATAACAATCACAGAAAGGATTTCCATACGATATTGTGAAACTGTTGTCGGGCCCCGCATTGCGTGTCGCCGCCGGCACAATCCACCGGGAGATCGAACGTTACGAGATTACATAGAAGCAGTAGGTTGTGCACGGCTTTCGTCGAACTCAATTCTTACCGGCTTGCTTAAGCACTCGTATAAAAACTATTGTGTGCAACGGTACATAATAAGGGTTCTTAAAATTCTCGGGTCTGTTTTTACAAAATTCGGCTTCGCCTCATTTTGTAACTTCGACCCTCGAATCTTAAGAACCCTCATTATGTAACTGTTGCACAAAATACTATTGGGCCACTAGAACAACTGAACGACTGAACCAATTTAGATGTATGGGGATAAACGTTTTATGGGTATTGTGTTATAAAGTGTCCCCCGACTACGGTCGAAGTAAAATACGATTTTTAAAGATCTAGAATTCATCAGGGTGTAGGTAGGCAGAGTCTCAACCATAAGGTTTCAATGACATTCTCAATCATGTTTAGAACTTATTTTTAATTTTTTAACGACACTGGCGCTAACGGGGTGCAAAACGCAAGAGTAATATGCACATTGCTAATCTGTGGTTAATTTAATGACAGAAATAGTTATTTGTTATACAAGGGGTGAAAGTTGTATTTTACGTGCGAGTGTTATTTGAAACACGAGCTAGCGAAAGGATTCTATTATTGACCACGAGCGAAGCGAGTGGTTCAAAAATAGAATCCTGAGCGTAGCGAGTGCTTTAATACACGAGACGTAAAATAACTTTCACCCGTGTATAACACAAAACTTTTCAGCTCACTACAGCGAGGAAAATAAGGAAAAGGGTGCATTTTGCTCGGTTTCCCGTAATTCCTCAGGTGTTTAATACTTCTTCATCACTCGAATCACTAATTTTTAACAAAACAACCTAGAAAAACATGCGAATATTTAACGTTGATATGATGGATGAATTGAAATGAAAAGTTTTGACGTAAAAGGTTTTATTAAATGTCAGATGCGTTTTGTTCGTACGTAGACTTATTCGGCTGTCAGAACAATTTATCCGTTTTTACAAAAAGAATGAAGATTAATGTTGAATGCTGATATTTATGAATTAAAATAAAGTTGTAAGACTGTATTAAGTGTTTTTACTCGATGCAATTCATTAATTGCGATGTTAAAAATTCTGCACTTTTAACGTTTTACGTTTTGTTAGCTGTCAAATGTCACTTAAGCCACTTGTCACTTATGTCAAAACTCTTTCACCACATGTGGATAAAAAGCGATTTTCACAATAGATATTAAACAAACAAAAAGGGCTTTCCGAGCTAGTGAGGTGAAAAATAATATAATGCCTGCTTTGCAAACGAATACCGGGGATTCAGTTCTTATATTTTACTCGTCCCTTGTGTAAAGTAGCTTAAAGCAAAATTAAAAAAAAATACTGATGGTATATTCGAGAAACCAAACGCACTGATTAATATAAGTTAATTATTCATTAATTAGCACCATATTTTGAGTATTATACCTACATTTGTGGCCACTTCAGGAAAAAAACAACATATTTCATTATGTACCTACCAGAGTTCGTGTCCGAGCACATACTAGCTGTCCCCGCGGGCTCGCCTGCAGCCGCGACTGTGTTGCAACCGCCAGAGATACAGACCCACACACGCTAATGCTATGAATACTTAAGGCTAACCCCAACGGCGCAGCGGCGACGCGGCGTCAACGCGGCGTTGACGCGCCGGCGCTCGGGCGACGACGACGCTCGGAAGACGCTAGTGTGGGGTAATTTTTGAATTACGCTAATCGCCCGGGCTCGTCCAGTGCGCCGGCAAATATACTCAAGCTTTAATGACATGTCCACACAGGTAACCCACTTCCAGTACCTTTGAGTGCAGTCAGGACAAAGCCAGGAAAATAATGACTTGTGATTTAAGTATTTAATATATGACAGTTTTATGTGGCCCACCCACTATCAGTCGACCTGACGATATTGGCCTGTCAGTTGTTCGGAGCTGTCAAATTTTTCTTCTAACTGACAGGCCGATATCTTTTTTCATTACCATTTATTTATCGTATGGCGATTACACACTGCTTAGCAAACAATTTTAAATGAACATTAAAAGTAAGTAAACGATTATCAATTATTGGAACTTTAACTTGTATCAGGAGCTGCATACGAAATTTAAGTATTTCAACTTGATTTTAAATTGATCTGACATTAGTAACACTTTTGTCGTCATCATCATTATCAGCATCACCAGTGTACTATGGAAATTTCCATACAAACGTGTTAACGGTGACAGACGGCTCGGTGCAACTGAGTCTAGCAGTGCATTTGAAGCACACTAGTATACCCACGTGCGTTTAGTCATTCAAATATTGGCTTCTGTTTCATGTCCAGAAACATTAACAAAAAGTAATCAGTAAAGTTTTTTGCGTCCACATTTCAGTTCTCCGCCATGTTATATGTATTACGAGGGCTTAGGACGAGTCTTTCTTATATGCGTCTAGCATCCAAGTCTCTCAAACGCTGATGCTCATATTGGTCCACTTTATGACAAACAGTAGATCGCCATTCCGACCGCTGCAGCGCCATCTCTTCCCAACGTTCGCACGGTATACCGCAAGCAGTGAGGTGGCGTTTAAGAACATCTTTGTGCCGCAGGTACTGCCCCCCGCAAGAAAGCTCAGCATAGAACACTGCTTTCGGCAATCTACTGTTGTCCATGCGTTCGACGTGGCCACACCATCTCAGCTGGTGTTTCACGATAAGTGCTTCAATACCGTAGAACTACACATACAAACACACACACGTACATACACACACAACCCACACACACACCCCCACACACACACACACATACACAAACACACACACATGCACACTTTTATATATGCCAGACAAGGAGCGCTATATATAAAGTGAATAATCCAATTAATTATAAGGAAACCTGTGAGGAAACTAGGCAAAATGTTCTGTAGATAAGTCAACTTTACTTAATTGCGGCTCATTCCGCAGTGTGATTTACATCTCTGAGCTTTATTGTCGTGTGTCTGTCTGACTATCGGTGATGAAACCTGGTGTTCTGAGGATGCTGGTGCTGTTGCTGGTGTGCGGCGCGGCGCGTGCCCGACTCTGCACGTGGGAACAGCGACATCCAAAAATATCAACAAATGCAGAGAATGATAAGTCCATTTATCAATACCGGAAATTATACGGAGAAGATCTAATAATTGACTGCTCCGGTGAGGCCACTTTAAACTTAGAAGTCATAAAAAATAGCAACCGACTACAAACTTTTGAAGTGACCGAAGTGAACGTAACTACTGTGCAGGTTTGTGTCAAGAAGCCAGATTTAGGGATATATGACTACAGCTGCGTGAACAATGAGACGGGTTGTGCAGACTCTTTAACTGTTAAGATCTTACCAATAATGTCAGTGGAGTCGGCCAGGGCTCGTACACTAGTTAAACAGGGATATAAAGTCAACGTCATCCCTAACGGCGAGGAGTACCAAGTATTCTGTAGCGGCCCTGAGGGTGCATCTCTTACAATTAAAGATGAATATTATAATAACCTACGCAGCTACAAACGCAAGTCGTCAACAGTACTACGATTAAATACAAGACACACACGGATGACGTAGGAAACCTGGAGTATTATTGTTGTGAAGAATCGAGTTTACACGGCGAAGAAGACGTGCTGTGCAATATGATACCAGTTATGGTGGATTACTTCCCAGCGAGTGAACATTTCCGTTGCGTTATAGAAGACTGGCAAATACTGGAGTGTGAGTGGCAGTATGCCACTGACAGCTTTATATTTACTTTATCCTACTCAGATCCCGACGTTGTCGATAAAGGCCCGACGTTGTCGACAATACTATGTTATAATAAGCCAGGTAAGCTGAACAATACTTGTGGTAAAGATATTACGTCAGAAGGGCATGAATCATTTGTTATGAACCAGACATTTTCATTATTACTCAAGACTTGTTATGAATTTTTGTGTAATAATGAAACATTTAATGTCAACACTAACTCAATTACAAAGTTAGACTGGCAATGGCCTGCAGCAGTAACAGAAACGAGCTCACACGGCGCTGCTCTCAAGTTGTATATCCCACTGGTTCGGATACCAAGAGCTTATAATTCGTACTCGGACTTAAGTTATTGCAGCACTTGTGAATATAGAGTGGAGTTTCAATTGCAGCTTTCCGGGGATAAATGGCGACAGGCGGACACGTCACCAATGCACTGCAATTACGATACGCACTGGAAATTCGAACTACCCCTGCCATACCCGGATACGGAGTATGAGGTGCGGGTGTACATTAGACTTCAGAACGCCAGCGTGTGGTCAGATCCAACGTCTGTAAACGTACGTACGAAACCTAAAGCGGCGTGCGCGTGCGACGCGGAGACACACACAACAGAGCCGACTGTCTCCGCTGAGACGGCTTCGTGTGCAGCTTGTACACTTACAACGGATGTTATTAGAGGCGCCATTGAACTAAAAAACAAAATCAAAATTAGCTTAAAAGAAAAACGTGCTAATATCAATAGTATTTATGAATCTCTATCCAAGGTAAAAGCTGGAGCTAAGGAGCTGAGCAGACTTGGTATACACGTTGACGTTGACATCGGTAAGTGACCGTAGCTGACGTCCCGGACAAAGTAGGGTTAAGAATTGTATTTTTCAATTGTTTATAGGAATGTATTTACCCACTTTTACTATTACTAAGTTTCTAGAATATACTTGGAATTATTATTTTAGTATACATGTTATTTGTATTACTTATAGAGCTAAATTTACAGATAATAATATAACAATTAAGTTACGAATTATATGAGATTCTTTATTTGTTTATCTTTATTGTATACAATAGATAGCATATCCTTAAAATGTTTATTATTTTATACTTATAGCCATCATAATTATCTTTGTAAAAGTATCTACAATCACTATAACTATTTTCCATTTGGATTATTTTTTAAATAAAGTGGCCTAATACCAAACAACAACCCGAAACTCAAATTCAATTGATTATTACAATTATCGTGTAGTACCTAATATACTAAATGGAATTGTCACTGACTTATATTTTGAATTTTCTTTAACTTCCAGTAATTAAATATTTGTTTACTGTCTACTTTTGGTGCTTTTACTTACCTTTGATCTTTTATTGTAAAAATAAACTTTAATAAAGTTAATTTGTATTTTGATCATTATTTTATTTTTGATACTTCTATTCCTGGATCAGAAACATAAAGAAGGTTTTCTTTCAGAAACTTAGTCTATCAACGTTAAGTTCCTCTGAAGAGCCCAAATAAAATTCCTCCCTGTAGGTATAGTAGGGACTTAAGGAGCGAAGTGTGTGGATACTGGATAGGCCTCTTTTTATTTAAATACTAGCTGTACCCGCGCGGCTTCGCTCGCGTGCGTTGCAGTTCTGTCACTTTTCGTTACCCTCAACAGTCCATTGCTAAACGCTTTCTACATGTCATATTTCATACAGTATGTTTAGCAGTTTAGCTAAAATTGACTTCTTGCATATAACTTCGACATCCCAAAAGATCGACTGAAAGCGTCTGAGATTTGACTGTGTCAGCCATGGCAAATTAGCAATAGTACAGTGTGTTTTTTGTTTATGCGGGGAGCTCCGCCCCCCGAGCCCCCGTTTTTTGCCGCCCATCACTTGATTAACTCTAGCAAAACTCTTCTTCTCCCATTTCAAATATTCACCGTAACAATTTTTGGTATAATTAGCAATAGTACAGTGTGTTTTTTGTTTATGCGGGGGGCTCTGCCCCCCGAGCGCCCCTTTCTTTACAGCCCATCACGTGGTAAACTCTATCAAAACTCTTTTTCTCCCATCTCAAATGTTCAACGTATCAGTTTTTGGTATAATTTGCAGTATTTTATTTGCCCCCCGTTCTTTACCGCCCATCACGTAGTAAACTCTCTCAAAACTCTTCTTCTCCCATCTCAAATGTCCAACCTAGAAATTTTTGGTATGATAAGCAATATTGCGGTATGTTTTTTCTTTCTTGGCCCCCCTTTCTATCCCGCCCATCACATGGTAATCTTTATCAAAACTCTTTTTCTCCCATCTCAAATGTCTAACCTAACAATTTTTGGTATAATAAGCAATAGTACGGTGTGTTTCTTCTGTATGCGGGGGGAGGAGCCCCCTGAGCCCCCTACTTTTTGCCGCCCATAACGTGGTTAACTCTATCAAAACTCTTTTTCTCCCATTTCAAATGTTCAACGTAACAATTTTTGGTATAATAAGCAATAGTACGGTGTGTTTTTTCTTTATGCGGGGGGCTCCGCCACCCGAGCCCCCCTTTCTTTACGGCCCGTCACGTAGTAAACTCTATCAAAACTCTTTTTTCCCCATCTCAAATGTTCGACGTAACAATTTTTGGTATAATAAGCAATAGTACGGTGTGTTTTTTCTTTATGCGGGGGGCTCCGCCCCCCGAACCCCCCCTTTCTTTGCGGCCCATCACGTAGTAAACTCTATCAAAACTCTTTTTCTCCCATCTCAAATGTTCGACGTAACAATTATTGGTATAATAAGCAACAGTGCCGTGTGTTTTTTCTTTATGCGGGGGGCTCCACCCCCCGAGCCCCCCTTTCTTTGCGGCCCATCACGTAGTAAACTCTATCAAACTCTTTTTCTCCCATCTCAAATGTTCGACGTAACAATTTTTGGTATAATAAGGAATAGTACAGTGTGTTTTTTCTTTATGCGGGGGGGCTCCGCCCCCCGAGCCCCCCTTTCTTTGCGGCCCATCACGTAGTAAACTCTATCAAACTCTTTTTCTCCCATCTCAAATGTTCAACGTAACAATTTTTGGTATAATAAGCAATAGTACACTGTGTTTTTTCTTTATGCGGGGGGCTCCGCCCCCCGAGCCCCCCTTTCTTTACGGCCCATCACGCGGCAAACTCTATCAAAACTCTTTTTCTCCCATCTCAAATGTTTGGCGTAACAATTTTTGGTATAATAAGCAATAGTACGGTGTGTTTTTTCTTTATGCCCCGGCCCCTTTCTTTGCGGCCCGTCACGTAGTAAACTCTATCAAAACTCTTTTTCCCCCATCTCAAATGTTCGACGTAACAATTTTTGGTATAATAAGCAATAGTGCGGTGTGTTTTTTCTTTATACGGGGGGCTCTGCCGCCCGAGCTCCCCTTTCTTTGCGGCCCGTCACGTAGTAAACTCTATCAAAACTCTTTTTCCCCTATCTCAAATGTTCGACGTAACAATTTTTGGTATAATAAGCAATAGTACGGTGTGTTTTTTCTTTATGCGGGGGCTCCGCCACCCGAGCCCCCCTTTCTTTACGGCCCGTCACGTAGTAAACTCTATCAAAACTCTTTTTTCTCCATCTCAAATGTTCGACGTAACAATTTTTGGTATAATAAGCAATAGTGCGGTGTGTTTTTTCTTTATACGGGGGGCTCCGCCGCCCGAGCTCCCCTTTCTTTGCGGCCCGTCACGTAGTAAACTCTATCAAAACTCTTTTTCCCCCATCTCAAATGTTCGACGTAACAATTTTTGGTATAATAAGCAATAGTACGGTGTGTTTTTTCTTTATGCGGGGGGCTCCGCCCCCCGAACCCCCCTTTCTTTGCGGCCCATCACGTAGTAAACTCTATCAAACTCTTTTTCTCCCATCTCAAATGTTCGACATAACAATTTTTGGTATAATAAGGAATAGTACAGTGTGTTTTTTGTTTGACGTAACAATTTTTGGTATAATAAGCAATAGTACGGTGTGTTTTTTCTTTATGCCCCGGCCCCTTTCTTTGCGGCCCGTCACGTAGTAAACTCTATCAAAACTCTTTTTCCCCCATCTCAAATGTTCGACGTAACAATTTTTGGTATAATAAGCAATAGTGCGGTGTGTTTTTTCTTTATACGGGGGGCTCTGCCGCCCGAGCTCCCCTTTCTTTGCGGCCCGTCACGTAGTAAACTCTATCAAAACTCTTTTTCCCCTATCTCAAATGTTCGACGTAACAATTTTTGGTATAATAAGCAATAGTACGGTGTGTTTTTTCTTTATGCGGGGGCTCCGCCACCCGAGCCCCCCTTTCTTTACGGCCCGTCACGTAGTAAACTCTATCAAAACTCTTTTTTCTCCATCTCAAATGTTCGACGTAACAATTTATGGTATAATAAGCAATAGTGCGGTGTGTTTTTTCTTTATACGGGGGGCTCCGCCGCCCGAGCTCCCCTTTCTTTGCGGCCCGTCACGTAGTAAACTCTATCAAAACTCTTTTTCCCCCATCTCAAATGTTCGACGTAACAATTTTTGGTATAATAAGCAATAGTACGGTGTGTTTTTTCTTTATGCGGGGGGCTCCGCCCCCCGAACCCCCCTTTCTTTGCGGCCCATCACGTAGTAAACTCTATCAAACTCTTTTTCTCCCATCTCAAATGTTCGACGTAACAATTTTTGGTATAATAAGGAATAGTACAGTGTGTTTTTTCTTTATGCGGGGGGCTCCGCCCCCCGAGCCCCCCTTTCTTTGCGGCCCGTCACGTAGTAAACTCTATCAAAACTCTTTTTCCCCCATCTCAAATGTTCGACGTAACAATTTTTGGTATAATAAGCAATAGTACGGTGTGTTTTTTCTTTATGCGGGGGGCTCCGCCCCCCGTACCCCCCCTTTCTTTGCGGCCCATCACGTAGTAAACTCTATCAAAAGTCTTTTTCGCCCATCTCAAATGTTCGACGTAACAATTTTTGGTATAATAAGCAACAGTGCCGTGTGTTTTTTCTTTATGCGGGGGGCTCCGCCCCCCGAGCCCCCCTTTCTTTGCGGCCCATCACGTAGTAAACTCTATCAAACTCTTTTTCTCCCATCTCAAATGTTCGACGTAACAATTTTTGGTATAATAAGGAATGGTACAGTGTGTTTTTTCTTTATGCGGGGGGCTCCGCCCCCCGAGCCCCCCTTTCTTTCCGGCCCATCACGTAGTAAACTCTATCAAACTCTTTTTCTCCTATCTCAAATGTTCGACGTAACAATTTTTGGTATAATAAGCAATAGTACAGTGTGTTTTTTCTTTATGCGGGGGGCTCCGCCCTCCGAGCCCCCCTTTCTTTGCGGCCCATCACGCGGCAAACTCTATCAAAACTCTTTTTCTCCCATCTCAAATGTTTGACGTAACAATTTTTGGTATAATAAGCAATAGTACAGTATGTTTTTTCTTTATGCGGGGGGCTCCGCCTCCCGAGCCCCCCTTTCTTTGCGGCCCGTCACGCGGCAAACTCTATCAAAACTCTTTTTTTCCCATGTCAAATCCTATTATTATTAATTGTCTTATCCTATAATTTTGTATTTATGTATCGTATAGTATCTATCTTTCTCGTACCATGTTGTACATGTTGCCGCATTTGTCTACCTTTATTTACTTCTTTTCTCATCTACTCAAAGGTTAACTGGAAGAGATCCCTTAAAGGGATAAGTTCGCCCTTGTACTTGCGTTTTCCTATTATTATATTGTGTATGACTTGTTTTTGTACAATAAAGAGTTTTTACATTACATTACATTACAAATGTTTGACGTAACAATTTTTGGTATAATAAGCAATAGTACTGTGTGTTTTTTCTTTATGCGGGGGGCTCCGCCTCCCGAGCCCCCCTTTCTTTGTGGCCCATCACGTAGTAAACTCTATCAAACTCTTTTTCTCCCATCTCAAATGTTCGACGTAACTATTTTTGGTATAATAAGCAATAGTACAGTGTGTTTTTTCTTTATGCGAGCCCCCCTTTCTTTGCGGCCCATCACACGGCAAACTCTATTAAAACTCTTTTTCTCCCATCTCAAATGTTTGACGTAACAATTTTTGGTATAATAAGCAATAGTACAGTGTGTTTTTTCTTTATGCGAGCCCCCCTTTCTTTGCGGCCCGTCACGCGGCAAACTCTATCAAAACTCTTTTTCTCCCATCTCAAATGTTTGACGTAACAATTTTTGGTATAATAAGCAATAGTACGGTGTGTTTTTTCTTTAGCCCCCCTTTCTTTACGGCCCATCACGTAGTAAACTCTATCAAAACTCTTTTTCTCCCATCTCAAATGTTCAACGTAGCAGTTTTTGGTATAATTTGCAATATTACCGTTTTTTTTTTGATTGCGGCGGGCTCCGCCCCCCGAGCCCCCCGTTCTTTACCGCCCGTCACGTAGTGAACTCTATCAAAACTCTTCTTCTCCCATCTCAAATGTTCAACGTAACAATTTTCGGTATATTTAGCTATAGTGTGGTGTCTTTTTTTCTTTTTGCGCCCCCCTCTCTTTGACGCCCATCACGCGGTGAACTCTATCTAAACTCTTTTTCGGTAGGTGTGCCGGTACTTTTCGATTTCCGTGTTTCACTATGTTCCGTTTGTTTTTTTATAGTTAGTTAATTTAACTTTTATTCTTGCACCTTTTGTACATGTCTGTTGTATAGACCCAATGGTTGACTGGTGGAAAATACCATTTGGTATGATGTCCGCCGTTTGGTCTCACAGTTTTGTATTTCGTGCAATATAGTGTAAATAAAAAAAGATTCTTATAGGGAGGCAACGCGCACATAAAACCTCTGGATTTACAGGCGTCCATTGGCTACCCTAAGTGCTTACCATCAGGCGGGTCGTATGATTGTTTGCCATCGCCGTGGTTTAAAAAATATATAGTTGAAATACAAATGCATAAGTATTTATTTACCATATAAAGGCATTTCCCATACAAAGTTTAAACCCCCCTTAAACCCCCTTAAATCCAAAGAGTTCGTATTTTTTATAGCCTATGTCCTGACCAGAGGTCTGTAGAACCTGCTAGTGAAGTTTTTATCGAAATCGGTTCAGGCGTTTTGACGCCAACTCTCCCCATCCAAACAGACAAACAGACAAACAGACAAACAGACAAAAATTCTAAAAATCGCCGAAACGTGTTCTGTTATCGATTCTAAGAGCTACTAACTCATTTTTTTGCTAATATCTCCAATGTACAGATTTTAGACCCTCTTCACCTTTATTATATGTATAGATAGATAGATGTATAACGCAGGGATTGCTGACTCATTAGATACTTAAACATAAAGTTTCATTAATCCCGTCCACTTCTAACTGAATTATCTACAAGAAGCTTCTACTGAATTCAATGGAGCATTATTTACCTAATATTGCAAACACGTGTTTGAAAATGTGCACAACAAGCCGTTATTTTCCCCCTATGTAAGTTTGACATCATGCGACGAGTTACCTAATAAAACGGTGTGTATCAAACAAATTCGTTTCAAATTAGAGACACTTGAACGATAGAGATTGTCTATCCTTATACATCATTACAATTCGTATCATTTTGTTAGGAGGCACCACTTACCTACACTCTGTAACGTGCATCAAGTTCAAAAATATAACTTTATTCGTCTTAACTTTATTTTTCTAAATACAGGTAAATGAAATTGCTGTTTTTACTATCAGAAGAAAGTCAATATTAATAAAGTTAATCTATACATCTATCTATACATATAATAAAGGTGAAGAGGGTCAAAAATCTGTACATTGGAGATATTAGCAAAAAAATGAGTTAGTAGCTCTTAGAATCGATAACAGAACACGATTTTTAGAATTTTTAGAATTTTTGTCTGTTTGTCTGTTTGTCTGTTTGTCTGTTTGGATGGGGAGAGTTGGCGTCAAAACGCCTGAACCGATTTCGATAAAACTTCACTAGCAGGTTCTACAGATCTCTGGTCAGGACATAGGCTATAAAAATACGAACTTTTTGGATTTAAGGGGGTTTAAGGGGGGTTTAAACTTTGTATGGGAAATGCCTTTATATGGTAAATAAATACTTATGCATTTGTATTTCAACTATATATTTTTTAAACCACGGCGATTGCAAACAATCATACGACCCGCCTGATGGTAAGCACTTAGGGTAGCCAATGGACGCCTGTAAATCCAGAGGTTTTATGTGCGCGTTGCCTCCCTATAAGAATCTTTTTTTATTTACACTATATTGCACGAAATACAAAACTGTGAGACCAAACGGCGGACATCATACCAAATGGTATTTTCCACCAGTCAACCATTGGGTCTATACAACAGACATGTACAAAAGGTGCAAGAATAAAAGTTAAATTAACTAACTTTAAAAAAACAAACGGAACATAGTGAAACACGGAAATCGAAAAGTACCGGCACACCCTACCGAAAAAGAGTTTAGATAGAGTTTACCGCGTGATGGGCGTCAAAGAGAGGGGGGCGCAAAAAGAAAAAAAGACACCACACTATAGCTAAATATACCGAAAATTGTTACGTTGAACATTTGAGATGGGAGAAGAAGAGTTTTGATAGAGTTCACTACGTGACGGGCGGTAAAGAACGGGGGGCTCGGGGGGCGGAGCCCCCCGCAATAAAAAAAAAACGGCAATATTGCAAATTATACCAAAAACTGCTACGTTGAACATTTGAGATGGGAGAAAAAGTGTTGGTAGAGTTTACTACGTGACGGGCCGCAAAGAAAGGGGGGCTCGGGGGGCGGAGCCCCCCGCATAAAGATAAAACACACCGTACTATTGCTTATTATACCAAAAATTGTTACGTCGAACATTTGAGATGGGAGAGAAAGAGTTTTGATAGAGTTTACTACGTGATGAGCCGCAAAGAAAGAGGGGTTCGGGGGGCGGAGCCCCCCGCATAAAGAAAAAACACACCGTACTATTGCTTATTATACCAAAAATTGTTACGTCGAACATTTGAGATGGGGGAAAAAGAGTTTTGATAGAGTTTACTACGTGACGGGCCGCAAAGAAAGGGGGGCTCGGGGGGCGGAGCCCCCCGCATAAAGAAAAAACACACCGTACTATTGCTTATTATACCAAAAATTGTTACGTCGAACATTTGAGATGGGGGAAAAAGAGTTTTGATAGAGTTTACTACGTGACGGGCCGCAAAGAAAGGGGGGCTCGGGGGGCGGAGCCCCCCGCATAAAGAAAAAACACACCGTACTATTGCTTATTATACCAAAAATTGTTACGTTGAACATTTGAAATGGGAGAAAAAGAGTTTTGATAGAGTTAACCACGTTATGGGCGGCAAAAAGTAGGGGGCTCAGGGGGCTCCTCCCCCCGCATACAGAAGAAACACACCGTACTATTGCTTATTATACCAAAAATTGTTAGGTTAGACAACTCAGGCATTTGAGATGGGAGAAAAAGAGTTTTGATAAAGATTACCATGTGATGGGCGGGATAGAAAGGGGGGCCAAGAAAGAAAAAACACACCGCAATATTGCTTATCATATCAAAAATTTCTAGGTTGGACATTTGAGATGGGAGAAGAAGAGTTTTGAGAGAGTTTACTACGTTATGGGCGGTAAAGAACGGGGGGCAAATAAAATACTGCAAATTATACCAAAAACTGATACGTTGAACATTTGAGATGGGAGAAAAAGAGTTTTGATAGAGTTTACCACGTGATGGGCTGTAAAGAAAGGGGCGCTCGGGGGGCAGAGCCCCCCGCATAAACAAAAAATGTGTTAAACAAATAACAAATAGTACAGTGTGCTGTACTATTGCTAATTATATCAAAAATTGTTACGGTGAATATTTGAAATGGGAGAAGAAGAGTTTTGCTAGAGTTAATCACGTGATGGGCGGCAAAAAACGGGGGCTCGGGGGGCGGAGCTCTCCGCATAAACAAAAAACACACTGTACTATTGCTAATTTGCCATGGCTGACACAGTCAAATCTCAGACGCTTTCAGTCGATCTTTTGGGATGTCGAAGTTATATGCAAGAAGTCAATTTTAGCTAAACTGCTAAACATACTGTTTGAAATATGACATGTAGAAAGCGTTTAGCAATGGACTGTTGAGGGTAACGAAAAGTGACAGAACCTACTGCAACGCACGCGAGCGAAGCCGCGCGGGTACAGCTAGTATTAGCATATTTTTAAGTAGTTTTAGTTTATGTAGCCATTTATAACGTTTTTCCTCTACTTAAAGAATAAATGTCCACACCACCTATTGTTTAATAATACATATTCGAAAATGAAGAATAATACATATTCGAAATTGAAAGTACTAAGAGTGCTAGAACCGCTCAACTTAACCCAAAATCTTAAGGCATTAAGTCCGCCATTTTTTGTACTTTCGTAACGCAGGGTAGTTTAGACGTCTTGGTTATATTTTTTTTATTTTTTGTTCATTTAAGTAGTTCAGTGTGTAATATTGATAGCTTATTGTGCGGTGATCTAATAAAAAGTGTGCAGCTAATAAAGAATTCATCTCTAAACGCGTGTAAACTCCCTGTAGTTAAATGGACAGTTGTCCTGGCATGGCCGCTACATCATGATCATGATGATGATGATGATGATGATGATTCAAGAATAACTGTTTTTAATAATTTTGGATGCCGGTAAAGGGAAACGGGCGGGGCCGGGGTAGGCCCAAACAGATATGGTAAGATGACTAGAATACCTTCCTCAACAACTGGCCTTATGGAGCGCAAAATCGGGAGTCATGGAGATCCAGATGTAGTTAGGCTTTTGCCCAGCAGTCACAGATAGTGTTGTGAATTTAAGCTTCGAGGCGTAAACTACAAGACTCGAGTCGGGACTTCTGAGTCTGAAGCCTCGAACCTTAAAGCCTCGACCATATAAGCCTCAACTTAATAAGTTCGCGTTGCTGCTTACGAGCACAGAAACCTCGAGTCTTTAGGCCTCAAGCTTTAAAGCCTCCTAAGCTTTGAAGGTTTGAGTCTATAAGGTTTGTAGCATTTAAGTCTTAAAAGTTTATGAAAAATTAGATTAATCTATGCCATTACAAAAACTATTTAAAACGGGATATTTACCATGTGAGTTTTTATTATGAGCTTCCGATATTTCGGCACAGTTGCATGCGCCATTATCACGGAGTAACTGAAGTTGCTGCGAGTGTCAGTTGTGGTCTACCCACACACCATAGCGATCTACCCTCTTTCGACTCACATGGTAAATATCCCGTTTTAAATAGTTTTTGTAATGTTAATGACCATGTTAGCTTAAAATCATATAATCTATGCCATATTTGATAGTTATACAGGGTGTCCGTGAGGAACCCGAGAGATTTTAACAGCATAATCTTCAGGTTGTTAGAAGTAATAAAGGCGGCCAAGGGCGAGTTGGACTCGCTCACTGAGGGCACCATTTCTGAGCTCAAACCTTTAACGCTTGAGTCTTCAAAGCTTGAACCTTGAAGGTTCGCAAGTCTTTAAGGTTTAAAAGTCTTCAAGACTAGTCTTTTAACAACACTAGTCACAGAAGGTGTCACTCAAATAGGCTAGCTAATTCACAATATGGTTACTATGAAAGCATGAAGTCTTACTTGTTTTGCTAAATACGAGCGCCGAAGTATTAACTAGGAGTTGAAGTGGTCGCCGTGGTCTTAATCGGCCGGAAGGATCCTTCCCTCGAGTGTGTCTGGTATTTCGGTGGCGAACATGGACACAACTTGCCTGATGGTAAGCAGTGACTGTAGTCCACAGATGCCGGACACTCCAGGGGATTTTAATGCCTTATGTTTTATGGAGAATGTTTTAGTTTAAATTTGTACAAACATTCAGAAAGGATGAACTTTTAACAATATCTGTAAATCAAAAATACAATCTTAAATACAAAACAGTGCCATTCAAACTTGCCGAATATTTCACACTTATAAATAAAGAATGCTTATAACTCTGCTGAAAAACCCATTAAAACCTTGAATTTATTAACAAACATAAATAACATTTATTTTATTGTGCACCTTGTCTTTTAAAGAGCTCAACTTTCAAACATTAATGGTTGACCTTTGATAATACAAGGTTCTATCTCTCTATGGGCGTTGTTATCAGATAAGCCCTTGTCTAAATAAGGGCTGGAACTTCCTTGGTCGGATTAATATAACGCCGTCACACTTCTTAATTAATAGGAGTTTCCAAAGAAAACAATATCATTTTATTAGCATAAGTATTGTGGGCATTACAGACGGGCGTGCGTTTTTCGAGATGCGTAAATATTAAATCTTTATAGGATAATACTCAATAGTGTAACTCGTTTGTATGTAATTTAAAATCAATTAATGAGACTAAAACTAAAATCTGGTAACTAAACTAATAACTAAAATCGACGTAAATTACGTAAATACCCGTTATAAAAATCTGGTTAGTGAAAGTAAGTATATAACTAGTAGGTGAATTCTTCATTACAATTAAAAAGATAAAAAAAATACAAAACCTTATTCAATTCAAACATAATAAATATAAGCTTAGTAACCATATAGATGTTTACGAACTAACTCACATGCATTATATTTAGCCCGCTATGGGGCTATATTTCGGAGCGCTTAACACATTCAGCACCGAGAACCCGACAGTCGGGTTCTCTGTTCGTAGCTACTACGCGCTACATACGAGGAATACCTGGCTACGCGCTACGGAAAGTGTTAAGTCTCCAATTGAAAGTACTAAGAGTGCTAGAACCGCTCACTTAACCCAAAATCTTAAGGCATTAAGTCCGCCATTTTTTGGACTTTCGTAACGCAGGGTAGTTCAGACGTCTTGGTAATATTTTTTATTTTTTTGTTCATTTAAGTAGTTCAGTGTGTAATATTGATAGCTTATTGTGCGGTGATCTAATAAAAAGTGTACAGCTAATGAAGAATTAATCTCAAACGCGTCTTTAACGCGTGTAAACTCTCTGTAGTTAAATGGACAGTTGTCCTGGCATGGCCGCCACGTGTTATATGTAAGGAGCAGCTATCACCCTTACAAAGAGCAAGGCTGAAACCGAACGACGCTGCCTATATTTATTGAATAAATAAAATGTGATTAACGTCATTGGCAGAATTCCCACTGCTCACGTGTAAAGGGAGACAGCCATTTATTGAAAAAAAGTCCGCCATTTGTAATATCTTGTATTCATGTAAAGTTTAAACAAAATAACCAAATCTTAGTTGAAAAAAAAACGCCTGAGAATCGCATCAAAATCGCCGAACGCACGTTTAAAAGACGCCCAAACACCTCACCGTCTGCCCCTTAATAAAGCCGATGACAAGTTAAAGCAGAGTTCAGCAGTTACCGCCCTTTTTTGAGCAACTTTTTTGTTTCGTGATACTTTGAATTGATACATGACGCTATTAAGAGCACTCGCTGCTTGAAGCGTCTTCGTGCTTTGTTGTAGCAAGTAGATGGCGTTAAATTGTAGATGCGTTGCTTATTTTGGGGCGTATAATACCTACATATTGTATCGTATTCTGTCGTATTGTAAAATCAGAATGTCGTTTACGCGCGCTGTTCATTTGATTTCCTTCAGAATGTCAAGAAAACTAATTTTTACGGATATTTTAGGACATGTCTTAGACTATTCAACCAACCGGACCGGCTATGTCTGTCATTTTCTAATCGAAGGGAACGTCAAATGTATGCGAAACGTCAAAATGGCCACGTCAGAGAAACGTCAGTTCATACAATGTGTATGACCACTGGTCATATATTTTCGGCAGAGGGGAACGTCTGTCAATGGCCGCTCCGGTTGGTTAAATAATCTAAGTTAGTCATAAATGTTCTAGGGCTAAAAGTTGCTTTTGGGCATATTCAAGAGAAGTATTCAAAAGAATGCTTTGAGTAAGTTATTTTATTGGTTAGTAAGAGTAGATTACTTAGAGTAAGTACATATCAACGGTTTAAAAAGTAAATGTAAGGTGTAAAATTTAATACTAAAAACCCTCGTTTTCACAAATTTTATGTTGATGCTAATCGATCCCACTTCTATAGGTTATTAATTAATTTATTTATCGTATGGCTATACTTCACTGGATATAGATAGGTATTTCTTCTCTCAGGTGGTAATAGTAGTGGGAAAGTAGACAGTGAAGAAAATCCAGTAAGTGCTGCGAGATCCAAATGGGACAGTGCAGCTGCCAAGTCTGTTACTCTTTTAGCACCACCCAGGGATCACGTGTAGGGTTGTCTACGGTATTATTTTACCGACGCAGAGTAACATTGATCCCCAACTTTTGTAGGTAAAGAATCAGAATCTCTTATCGAGCAACTAAGTTTTGGGAAAAGGACAAAAACATAAATCAAATACTAAGTACGGTGACCGAAGAGCTGGCGGTTTCCTCGCACAGCGTATCAGCATTGCGATACAACGAGGAAATGCCGCCAGCATCCTTGGTACAATGCCGCAAGGGCCTAGTTTAGATTTGAGCTAGTTATTAATTTAGTTTAGTATTTGTACTGTAGTACCTCTGTATATTTAGTTAAGTACGGTTTGATCAGGTCTAAAACGTGGGAAGACGATAAAATTGTCTTATTTTAGTTTCTTACCTACTGAGTGTATTTATTTCCTTGTTTGAGTGTTTTATTTTCAAAATACGCATCTAAGAACCATAGCATCTTCCACTATCCGTTCCATTTACTTCCATCTCGTAGATAACCTGTCACAAGAAATCAAACCCGGTTAAATATACCTTAATTAACATAAAACAATGATTAAGATTCCCTCCCGAGACTTAGATCCGCGATACCGCGAATATAAATAAAATGAGTAAAATGACAATGGAATAATTACTTACAAACAGGGGTACAACCCTATCTCGTTTTTTGTGGGCAGTAAAATTTTCATGTTATATTTATGAAGGGATTGGAGTTATCTTTGAATGGTGTTTGGGATTGAAAATTCTTGGGCTGATAATTATGATAAGTAGGAACTGTGACTATGGTAGAAATGTATAAGATCTTAGTTGTATAGTCACGTCTAAAACAAGATTTAAAATTAAAAGTAAAAGATTGATACTAAGTCTGTGTAAACGTTTTGTACTTATCATTTAATTTGAAATAAAAAAAATTAGTTTTTTTTTAATTATTGATATATTTAATGTGACGAAAATATGTAGCCACAACTACAGGGTGTAACAAAAATACTGGTGTTCCGTTTAAGGGCATAATTTTATTGGTATCGTATTGCGAGTAGGAAAAAGTAGGAGAAAAATTTTTTGGACGCGAAAAAACAATTTTTTTTGTATGGGGCGAGTCGTCCCAGCTGGCCAACCCTCCATACAAAACCAAAAATTTTTTTCGCGAGAAAATTATTTTTTCTTTGTTTTTCACAATAAGAATACGATACCAATTATGCCCTTAAAAGGATCACCAGTATTTTTGTTACACCTTGTATATTACCAAGGCGTAAAGTCTTGTCATACATATTTTTGTCAGACTAAATGTGTTCATATTTTAAGACTTAACCGTACTCTAAAAGTAACGCGTAAAGTTTTAAAAATCACCCTTATTTATCTCAAGTTTATTGGTTATACTAAAAACGCGAAAAAAAAAACAAAAGATCGCAGCAGCAAATCTATAAGAATATGTACGCCTTAGTACTTTGAATGAGTATTTTTATCAATCTGAGGTCAATGAAGCTAAGACAATGTGATAGTAAACTAAAGACTATATGCTTGAAAAAAATACGTTCAAAATTACAGACATTTTTTCCAGGCTAAAATCAAACTCAACATAATGTAGGCCAAAAATGTCGCGAAAGCCTATTAAGCCTAATGAATTTAAGTCTCCCCAAACTAGAAGTTTGGGCACAAATATGCCCAATAACCCAGTCCTAATTAAGAGGAGGCTGCTACAGCAAAAATCCATCTGGAACTTGTCACTTAAGGGCTCTCAGGCACCTCTGCCTGCCCGCGGTGCTGCGATGGCAGGAGGGTAGAAGATTTTGGATGCGCTATTGATAGGCGTTTGGTATCTCGGTAATAGACACTCTTTGGGGTAAGCAAGGGGCATGAGAACCCCTGGCGCCCATAGGCTACGGTAACTGGTTACCATCAGGCGGGCCGTATGCTTGTTTGCCAGCGTCGCGGTTTAAAAAAACTCTTTTTAAAGTGGTCCTGATCTCGATTGTTGATTTAAACGGTTGGTTTTCGTCCTCGTTCTTCTCGACTTAGTGGCCGCTTTAGCAATTTCTCCTTATCCTCCATACCAAGTTATCAGAATATAAATCGTTATATTTTTACTTTCGATGTGTTTGAGATATATCACACGCATGTCATAAATAGTGGCTAAAATGATACTATTCTCGAACGCACCCATAACAAGGTGATAAGCGATGTGCCAACCCTTCCGTCATATAACATGATGGGACATAGTAAAATTCACCTGTCTTGAACAAAATCTACTTGTAGAAATATGAAGCACGAAGCTAATTCTGTTCTACATTCTACATATTATGTTTTTTTCCAACTCCTGGGAAAGAATTTTGTTCTCAGCAGCTGGTGAAATAAATATCTTCAGCATAAAAGTACAAGCAGCTTGTTTCGCTTATCCACCCATGATGCATCATCCTACCTCCTTGGCCCGCAAAGTGCCACATTAGTGACGTCTACTCCCCAACCCGTGACAGAAACAATAGTGAGCCTGAACCAAGTGTCTCCACCTTCAGTTTTCGATACAAGCAGCTTGTTTCGCCTATCCAAACACGCATCTTCCTATCTCCTCCCCGCGCAAGGTGCGACCACATTAGCGACGTCAGCTCACTACACCCGTGATACAAACCATAAATGAGACTGAACCAAGTGTCTCCAGCTACCCGCAAAGCGCCACATTAGTGACGACAGTTCGGCTCCCCAACCGATGATAGAAAAAAATATCATATTTGTACTGTACGACGTGTCTTCACCTACAGTTTTAGATGCATAGGTGCCACATTCGCGTATCCATCCACGCATCTTCTTACCTCCTCGGCCCGCAAGGTGCGACCACATTAGCGACGTCAGCTCCCCAACCCGTGCATGATAGAAACAATAATCATACTAAAGCAAGTGTCTCCACCTTCAGTTTTAGATACAAGCTGCCAGTTTCGCCTATCCACCCACGCATCTTCTTACCTCCTCGGCCCGCAAGGTGCGACCACATTAGCGACGTCAGCTCCCCAGCCCGTGCATGATAGAAACAATAATCCTACTAAAGCAAGTGTCTCCACCTTCAGTTTTAGATACAAGCTGCCAGTTTCGCCTATCCATCCACGCATCTTCTTACCTCCTCGGCCCGCAAGGTGCGACCACATTAGCGACGTCAGCTCCCCAACCCGTGCATGATAGAAACAGTAATCATACTAAAGCAAGTGTCTCCACCTTCAGTTTTAAATACAAGCTGCTTGTTTTGCCTATACAAACACGCATCTTCCTACCTCGTGACCCCGCAAGGTGCAACATTAGCGACATCAGCTCTCCAACCCGCGAGACTGAACCAAGTGTCTCCACCTTCAGTTTAAGATATAAGCTGCTTGTTTGGCCTATCCAAACACGCATCTTCCTACCTCCTCGGCCCGCAAGGTGCGACCACATTAGCGACGTCAGCTCCCCAACCCGTGATAGAAACAATAATGAGACTCCGAGATTTCCCAAACGTACCCTATTCCACGGGATATTGTGTAAAGTTATCAAATTTTCAAAACTGCCTAACGCATTATGCGTGCTAATTATGAGTGCGGAAGAAGGATTGACCTTGCTTGCTGTATTTGCGCACATTAAAATAATGTGTGTGTATGAAAATTGCTTGAAACTTGAAAAGCCAAATAGGGAATCCAAAGATTACGGAAAGTTTCGGATTAACCTACTCTTAGCCTCAATTGGTACATTTTTAATAGACACAAAAATTATACCGACACTGATTAGGAGTAAGGGGGTGTAACTCTGTCATAGTACATTACGTACGTAATGGCGGTAAAATAAAGAACGGTTCAGATCGGGTCCGAACCGAAGGTAAGGGTCATAAACAAGCGATCGGAGGCCTTCTTTATTACCGCCCGTGGTGCGTACATAATTTTACGTCTTCTCCTGGGTGTGAAGTGAGATTTGCTGCTGCGCTCGTGGGCGGCAAATCTCACTTACCGCCCGTGTGACGTAAAATGACGTAAAGTGACGTGAAATAAGTTGAGTTTGTCTACATAGTACCCGATACTTTTGCATAAGGGAGAAAGAGAACTTGTCATGCGTTAAGAAGGGACATCATGATACCTGACGTCACAATGAGACCTCTGTAAAGTAACTTATTGTAATTTAATGACGTGTAAAATGTGTCAAGTATCATATTAATATGTATTGTTACTAATAAATTCTGTATTTCTATATTACACGAATAAAATCGCTGCCAGCGGTTTATTTGACGATAGCTATGTGCAACGTAGGTACGTAACAATTCAGGTTTAACGCGTAATTAGAACATTGTTTTAAAAGCATAATCTAATATTGGTTTGATTTTAATTTGATGTTGAACAAGATTGGACTGAGAAAAGTCAGGTTGGGCTTATAGAGAACATTCTTTTTTGTTATCTATTAGTTATGAAGCTTATGCCTTATGCTTATGATTGATGTGTTAAAGTTTCTGTGACGTTGGTTTTCAAACTCACAATTTATTTAGATATCATTTTGATGACAAAAGAAGACTATTTTGGTAACATATCCGCAACAAATCATAATGTTAAAGTTCGAATAGCAATCCGATTATAAGATTTTGATGACGTCACAACTGCAGCGCGTCTAATTCGCATTAACGCCGCGGCTCTGACGCGTGCTGAAACCTTTTAATAACAAATGAACTGAAAATTGCTATGTGTCAAATGGCATTATTAGGTGGAAGTGGCGGAGGGGGTTCGGGTGTGATCGGAAGAGTTTAGGTGTGACAAGAATATTGTATGAATCAGTCAAGTCATTCATATTTAATAATATGTAGTCATTATTGACGAATTGGATGTCTTTGCTTGGTCTTGTGCTTTTTGTCATGGTCTTTTTCTCGTTTTAGGTACCTATCTAATAATTGGCTACTAACCTATTACCGTATTATTTATAACTTTTTGTGAGGCATGATAAATAAATTAATCGTATTTGCAAACAGAGTTTTACGTTTCTTACTAGGTTTTAAAACAATATAGAAACGGATATAAAACATTTAAGAGACAACATACTTTTTAAGGGATTTCTGTTTCGTAAAATATGGTGAAGAAGTAGACTTCCATCGGGTTACTTTTCAGATAATACTACTTTAAAGTAGTATTAGTACTTAAAAGTACTTACTTTTCTGAAAAGTACGTACTTTTCTCGCAGATTATGAAAAACAAAAAACAAAATTATGAAAAACAAAAGCTTGCCTCAAGTATTATTGACGCACCATCACTGGAACTTATTAATTCAGATGTGTATTTACAGCTCTATACGAGATGTCGTTGGAATCATTCGCGCCGCGAGTACCCACTGAATAATTGCACGCATTACAGCGATGAGCGCTGCAAGTTTTAACCTATCGACAGTAATGTTGCCGTGATAATGTGGTTCATTATTAACTCACGTTGTTACCGGCCTGTGGCGATACTTATCGTACAACAATATTAATAGTGGAGTACATGAACGCCTTTTTAACCTATAAAAATGACAAAACTCACAAGTCCGAATTTACTTTGTGCCCCGTTAGAATACGTTAAGTACTAATAATAACAAATATTTTCTAACAATTGTTAGCATGGCGCTAGGTATAATACATGTATTTGTTTGCTACATGAAGAAAAGATTATGCAATTGATTATGCAATGCAAAAGATGTACAATTTTAATGGAAAGTCTACAAAATTTACCGATCTCATTGTCACTAAAAATTGTACTGAAAGCAAAATAAAGACAACATTTATTGAGAATATGCCATGCCTGTGATAAAAATAATTAAAATGCAAATCACTGGTGACTATTGCTCAAACGGAATTAAATATCTAACAAATAGATAGAAAAAATTTAAATAAAGGCTTTAAGAAAACATCTATGCAAAGCCGGGAGCAGGAATGACAAAGTAAATAATGAAAACAAAAACCGATTATAATAAAAGCTTCGAATCGTAAAAACGCTTAATAAAATAACAGAAAAACTTATAAATATTCACAAAACCGACTTAAACCTTTTGCAGACTGACGGATTCGTTTTTACTTATTCCACAGAAAATCTGCTTAAAATCCGTATTAAAAGAATCACTCGGAATTTATTTAGGAGGCGGTCCAAATCTTGGTTTCCTAGCGGAATTTATTGAATACTTGAATACCTTTTTTTGCTATATTGCATATCAAATAACAAAAGAAAGATGCCATTTTTAAAGAGATATGTAGGTAAATTACATAAAGGAGATCATAGAATTGCAAGAACAAAACGAATCAAGTACATAATTCTTGGTTTGATTTAAATATTCATACTTCTTTTAAACTAATTTAACCACTTAAAGACACCACCGTCTTTCAGTGGGGTCAATAGATCCTCGCGGGAAACCAGTTCTGTCAAGCTGGTCAAAGCCAGAAATCCAGATGTACTCTTTGAGTAATAACAATGAAAACTCTCTGTACAAGTCTTTAAAAAAATACTCATTGGAATCTAAAGGTAGATCAAATAGATGTCAATATTTATTTTTTTACTGAACTACCATAGTGAGTTAATAAGTTCAAAGTAAACGAGGAAAAGAACCTTTCCATAGACACTAAACAATCATTAAATTCAATTCAATTCAATTATTTAACAATCTTATTAACTAGTTTTACAAAGTATTATAATGAAAAAAATAGCGTACTAGTAGTATACTAGTAGCTACTAGGTGGTGTAGCAGTGCAGGTGACATTTATTCTTACAAATTCGGTATCTTTAGGCAGCTTTCGGACAGAGGGTGCAATCGACTTGAGCTTCAAAAAGTTCTTAGGCTGTGGTCGTCTATATCTCTATAGTCTCTGGAAAGAAATTGTCAAAAATGTTCCTCCGTTTCTTATGACTTGAACTCAAACCCCTTGGTTTCTTATCTCGCAGCAATGGTCGCGATTCAGAGAGGTTACCCTTTGGATGTTGTCGCCGCGAATGATTTTAAATGTAAAAATTATTCAAATGGCGCGATCTGACGGCCGCTATAGATTGACGAAGGCTTATTAGCTGCTGCGGGTTTCGCGATGTTTCGGGATAAACCCTGCATTTCGAGTTATTGTTCAAAGTATGGAATAATAATGTCAGTTATATTGCTGCGTATTTTCTTTTGACAACATTAAATTTTTGTCTTAAATAGATTAACGTAGATTAAAAGTAGGTATCATTATTGGACACAATATCTTTCAGATTATTGTTGCATTTATGCGTATATTATAGTATTTTGTGCAACAGTTACATAATGAGGGTTCTTAAGATTCGAGGGTCGAAGTTACAAAATGAGGCGAAGCCGAATAGGTAGGTGCGTGCCGGCCATCGGATTTTCATAATGAAATTGAATTTTTGATAACATCGTTACAGATAAGACATTTCTTCTAACGAAACAGTCTATTTTATGGTGGTCATAACGTGCTGTTTTTGAACGCATCATGGAGGGTTTATGATATGGTGTAGATAAACAATCATATATAATGCGGGGAACACCCTTGTCAACACTATCACTTAAAATACAAGGTTTGTTAGGTATAACCTTGAAAGAGATTTTGTATATCAACATATGAAGCAACACATGAAAAATAAAATACGAGAAACATAAATTGCGAGCTCTCTACACTTCATGTCATATCATAATGATGTCATACAGCTAAAATGCCTCCAACATTTCCCATTTGATACGTCAACTCTCAACAATTAGCTGGAAAATACTTGAAAAGAATTTAGCGTACAATTTGCGTCGCTTGTTGACACCCCAGTTCTCCATTAGATGCGATTCTAACAATCGCACATCTAATTAGGCGAGTCGAGTCCTCTGGCTAATTGAAGTTTTACACTTCATCTTTGCAACCTTTTTTTTTAGTTTTATTACAGTGATACTCTGCGAGTATAGCTGATTATGGTGTGTGAATAAAGACTTTTTTTTGCAGAGAAATAAGGTTTTCTTTACTTTAGAATTTTGAATTAAAATTACACAGATAAAATGATAGTTGAATACTTGCTAGCTACATGTGGGACAGAATCATTTTATAAAATATATAGTTTATAGGTATTTTTCGTAACACTTTTTACTTTATAAATATTCAGTTTAGTGATATTTTTAAGTCGTCATATGTATCATTTTAAAGTTTGTAATTAAATGTATTAAGACTATTTTTACTTTAATTGAATGACTCAATTAAATTTTAAAGTAAGTAATACTTTTGAATACGCATTTTACTAACATTGTCAATTGCAAGTTGCAATTCAGAAATCACTAAAACAAGTTACATCGAAGACGCTCTCAAGGGCAGTCCATCTGCTTCGCAATTAGGCTGAGACTAAAGTTCAGCTCATAATGATAGTCCTATTTATCTTTAGTTCGATGTTCCAGCTATGATTACGATACTAAAAGGGGTCTAATGGCGTATAAGGGCGCATTCGAGTTCGCGTTTATGCCCTTTGGGCTGAGCAACGCTCCCATATGAGCTGACTGTTTGATGTTGACTCCAACTCGGGATATTGGTGAAGTTCCTTATTTGTCAATCTAGTAATACGCTGTGTATGGGGTTTATTGTGACTTGTGTACGTTTGCTTACTAAGTAGAGTAATTCTATAGGGTTTATGATATATTAGTTACCTACTAATAGTATCTCCAAATTATACTTTATTTCTAAACTTCCGCTTACAAGAGCTGATCTTCGTGATAATGTAAGTACTTAATACATTTAAAAAAATACTCAATTATTTATATTTAGGTTAGTAACATTTTCCCTTTTATCAGTCGTATCATTCTGCAAAAACGGTAATATTTAAAATATACTCCATCCATATAAAAAATATTTACATTAATCTAATTTTTGGTTGTATTTATTTAGACAATGCCATCATTACTGTCTCTAAACGAGTACGAAAAAATCATTAAAAACGTAGTTAATTACGCGATACAAAAAACGTTCCTGTTATTTTTCTCTATTTAGCTAATCCAATCTTTTTAATTGGTTGTATTAAGCCACCCTGAACGTTTTCATCTGGATAAAAATTCAATTTTGCGCCGACATTCATTGCGCAGATCTTTGACAATTCGTCCGATACAGCCAAGAAGGGTTGCCGATTACGAAGCGAAAAAAAAAGTTAATTTAACTTCGAGGAAACTGGATTGTCTATAGTAGGGTGCAGTGTGACTATTGGTCGTTTCGGTGTGACATTTATTTTACTGCGTTTTTAAATATCCGCAAAAATTTGCATACATGATGTTACTGTAATAATTTGATAACGTGTAAAAAATTGTGCAATAATAAATTTTTTTGTAGTTTTTCTGTAACACAGCAAACAAATTGTTTTATTGGACAGAAAATGACCTTTTAATATCTACATACCCAAGTAAAAAAATTAAACAACACTTAATTAACACAAAAGTAATAAGTATACATCAAATTTCAAAGTATGCAATTGTGCAAATTTTATAGACTGTTTTAGAATGAGTAATATTAACCAAATAAAAAAAAAACCTTTATTTCTTTTATACGCCACAACATTTTGAGAGGAAACTCCGGAAAATGGCGGCATTATCATCTCTTAGCAATCACCAATGATCACCGAACCCGAAAACTCCGAAACACAACCGGGACATTTTTCTAGTAAACTTGCCATTATAATTTACCCCTGATTGGGATCAAGTTGAAATTAAGAAAAAATAAAGGGACAAAGCGAAGGGCTGATTGTCTTTTTTATCTACGCCTTGATTTAACAAACAATCCCTTTCTTGTGATCCTTTGTTCAATTCTTTTTGATTAACCGGTCTAAATTGGTTCGGGTTGTTATGTACTATCTTAGGTACGGACCAGGAATAGATTCATAACTGTCTCACAAATATAACCTGTGTAGTAAGTAAACCTTACTTAAACCTTAAACACTCACAAGATGGACAGACGACCTTATAAAGGTCACCGGAAGACGCTGGATGCAAGGCGCTTCCGACCAATACTTATGGAAGTCCAAAGGGGAGGCCTATGTTCAGCTGTGGACGTCTTATGGCTGAGATGATGATGATGATGAAACCTTAATTAACACACCTTAATTAAGAAAGCTGGGAGAGGCCTTTACTCTCGAGGAGGTCCGCTCATTCAAATAATCGCTAAATCGCTAAATAATAATGAGTCGGAATAAAAAGGCTTTTTTATTTTATTTATTATAATTAAGAACATTTTGATACCTCGCCTGCTTAGAAACTTCTGCTGCTGACTGTACAAAGTTTTTGCAGCAATACGAGGAACTGCAAACAATTTTGAACCTTATTACAATGGGGCTGTTATCTTTGAACATTATGCTATGGAGTGTTGAGACGCGCCTGCAATGGATATTCAAGAAGTACATTATATACCTAGGTCAGGAATTTGGGCACGCCACGCGTCACTCTACCAGATCGTAATTACAGTAAACTTAGGTACTGGTTTTTAGTGTAAAATGAAATAAGATTCTTATCGCGCATTTTTTCAACACGCGCATTTTTTCAACACGCGCATTTTGTATAACCATCGAGCTAACCTCAAAAAATTATCAGTTACTTTCAGCTTTATGAATAAGTGAGATTGTTCTTATGCCGTGTTCCAACACACCCATATGTGTCAAACAGTCACAACAAACAGCTATTGATAGTGGTCATGTGTTTGTTTATTCGGCGGCCATTGCAAGTCTTTCAGCGGACTGCTGTTGACCCGTGCGATGCCGCGTTTGCAGTTGCCACAACTCACTTCAAAAAAATCAAGGGTTTGTTATTAAACAGTTACTCCAATGTAAGTTAGTTGTAGCAATTTTAAGTGTACTAAGTTTAACTGAAGATATAAGTATCTGCACTTGTCCATACAAAGTGACCCGTTTGCATGGTGCTTGGATGTAGTAGTTAAGTTAGATTATGTAAGGAAATATATATGTAGAATGGGTATTCTATTCGCCAACAAACTGTTTCGCAGTTTGGCGAAGTTTTTGTAGTAGTTTTTAAGTATATTATTACTGAGCAATAAAATTAAAAAAAAAATTAAAAAAAAAAACTTATGGCAAGTTCCTTGCTTTCCTATCTAGCTTACAGAGGCGGTGGGTCAAAATGTTTCTTAGGCAAGCCGATGCTGAAATTGGCTTAGAATGTCTTCATGAGCTGTAGGAAAACTACTCAGGCGCCTGAAACTTAGGCAAGCGGGCGTATCATGGACGCTGTAATCGGCGTCAATAGTTTTAACTCCGAGCGATTGAAAGAGACCGACATTGTCATACTCATGCTGCATGCTGTCAAGTAGATAATAGGGAAGATGCAGCTATAATATTTACCATTATTTTGTGATTAAAAAGTTGAAAAAACATAAAATAATATGCATTGTAACGTTTTTACTTTAGTTTATACACATTTCAAACAATAATTACGATTTGAAGTCACGTGAAATGGAACGTGTTTTAATCTACCAATCAGCGTCTGGTGACGTCACACCTGTATGATGGCTAGTGGGGTTGGCAACTGTCACTAGTTTTGTTCTATGAGATTTGGCTTATAGGCTAGCATCCGGGTCAAAAAAAAAGAATTTTACACTGTTGGCAGGTTTGACAGGGACGAACCAAAGGACGAACAAATATGGCGAGTGACACATACATGAGTGACGTCACAGGAACTGTAGATCCGTTCAGGCGCGAAAATTTAAATTGTCAGTTTGTAACAGCATTTTTTGACTATAAATTATAGTATTTTCATTTTTTAACACACTCGTGGTCTATTCTACGTGCGATTCTTTCAAATGGAAGCATAAATGAAAACACTGCATCTTGCCTATTACCCACCATGGTTAGCTATCTGGCCTCCAGTTGGCACCAAGTCCAACAGTTGTGCGATCTCTTCTTAGTTCATACCCTAGTTCCCCCAAATTATTTTTCTTTTTATGCGTTCTTAATTTCAGTACTTCTGTCCATATCACGAACAAATCACTATAGAATATTATTACACCAATCTACTAGGTTCCAAAGTAACGGCTTATACGTTTTATGTAAAATTTAAAAAGTTAAACTGGTACGAGTACACAGAAATCGTCCATAACTTATGACAGGAACTAATATGAAGTTGTTCGAATTATGTGCTGCCAAGCCTGTACATACCTGCAGTTTGACTCCTATTTTGACTGGCCCCATTCAAGTCACCCTACAGGGAATTACCGAAAGAGAAATCAAAACTCGCACAGGGTGATACTAAACAACTTGCTCAGCAGCCATAGAGTAGCTGGCACCAGTGCACTCGCCATGCAAACGGCCCATTTCTCCCAGTTAATGATGTCCTATTGACGGTCAGACATTGAAAGAAACGTCGGTCAGTGTAGACCCAGCCTAATGGCCGCCATTCATGCCTGATACTCATTCATGCCCATTGGACTTTGATGTCGCGATACACAAGTTTCCGATTTAAAGTGAGACAAAGTCTCGGTTTTAAGTGAGAAAAGATCAAAGGTATATAAATATAAAATGTGTCACTTTTTTGGTGCCATTGCCTAAAAAGTTACCATTTGTAGGAAAGCGCTGGTACAAGTACATTGTATAGATTTAATATTATATTCGAGTCAGAAAAGCGTGGGCGCCGGCCGTGAAATGGTACCTACCTTTTGTAACTCGGAGGGCTATTCAAATAATATAATTTATCATAATTTTGGTTTTAATTTGATATTGAACAGATCATCCTTTTCTGCTTATGCTAAATAGATATAAAAAATGAGATTTATGAACAAAATCCGAAGTGTCAAACGCTATAGTACATTTGGTTGCGAGAAAACAATTTTAATATTAAAAATATATTTCATTTATTTATCGTATTGCTACACGTCACTGGATATAGATAGGCATTACTTCTCTCAGGTAGTAGGTAATAGTAGTGGGAAGTAGATGGTGAAGAAAATCCATTGGGCGCTGCGAGGTCTGCTGAAAAATTCTAAATTTCTAGTAAATAACATACACTGTTGTACCTATTTATGGTACACTTTTTTAATCGGTACCCTTTCTTGCTTGTTGACAGCAAAACCGATCGGAAGCCAAAAGTCTTTCCCACTTATTTATCACCAATCTATCTTCACAAACAGGAAAAGGCAATTATCGAGCCCCTGCCGGGTTCGAACCCGCACCGTTAATGGGCTGGCCCTGATTTAGGACTGGTTCGATACCCGGTTAGGACTTGATAAGTTAGATGATATACTTGTTGGTCTTTAGTTTGCTTGCTCGATAGGCAGAAAGACTTTAAATATGGTGGTAAAATAAACATTACTTTCTTTGTGAGCGTTAGAAAGAAGGTCCAACTTACAGAAAATTAGGCAAGCAGTGCTGAATTTGGCTTAACATTTCTTTATGAGCTGTAGGAAAACTGCTTAGGTACCTGAAACTTAGGCAAGCCAGTAGGATATGAGTTTTCTTTTCAATTCTATTTATCATTGCTACTTACTCGCATTTAACTTACTACTATATAGTTTTAACGCTGCAACAAATTATTTAAGTGTCTTGACATTTCTAACAGCTCTCATGAGCAAAAAATGCCTACCTCTATTCCGAAACCGAAGCATATCGTTTAGGTTAACTGTAATAGTTACGGATGCGATTACTGAGGGACTTTAAGGGCAAGAGGGGGGAGGGGATATACCCTATAAGTACTTTGTGTAAGGGTGGGTTGCACCAGGCATGGCAGGCAACGTTAAATATGCCGACGGAGCTGTCATCCCATAGAAAACTGTCAAACTTTCATACAATTTTTTTAACTATGATGTTGACGTTAACAGACGGTTTGGTGCAACCGTCCCTAAGTCAGTGTTCGTAATAAAATACGTAAATAACATACACAACATTATTTTTTCCTTAGAAGGAATTGAAATATTTATTATTTAAAACATTATAGATACAGAAAATTATGACACTTTTGAAAACTAGACCGAATATTTTATTTGTAATATTTGATGAATGGGTACTTATTGCAGTCTTAAGTCCTTATTCATAATATACAACAAACTTCTGTTAAATTTTGTCTCTTTCTAAATAGGGACAGACTATTATAAAATGCAACTATTATATTAAATTCTTTAGTGCCCAAAAGAAAATCTTATCGTACAAAAGGCTACAAAGCTATAATGAAAACGTTATAAAAATTGTAGATTTTTTTACGAATTCAATAAACCGTAATAGTTGTCATAAAATGTTTGTTTTTGCAAATAATAATCGCATAACTTTAAACTTGTTTTTTTACTTACACTCGTATAAACCTAGGTTTAATCTAAATATCTTTAATTATCTTCCCTTTTGGTCCATTACGAAGGTCCCACACTGGACAATATGGGTACCTACAAGTACCTACTCGTACGTAACGGGCGCGTGGCGATTGCGGGCCGTAAAGGGCGGCGATGTCTTTACGATACGGCACTGATCAACTGGACGCTGCAGGGACGGACTACGCTAACAATATTAAATAAATTGTTACACAAATTGACCTTGGCCCACACGTAAGTTTAATATAGGTTGTGTTGTGGGTACCAGACGAGGATATCTAGGTATCAACAATGTAGATAACAGTGGCTGCGCGTCCATATAACACAATTCCCGTTGGCTTGCCTAATTTTCAGGTACCTGAGTCTTTTCCCTACAGCTCATGAAGAAATTTCAAGCCAAATTCAGCACCAGCTTGCCTATAAATTGTGACCCACCGCCATTAGTAGATAAATAGAGTTAAACATATGGAATACATCCAAAATACAGGAAAAAAATAAACGTGATAAATACACAATGAGAGCCCTTACTAGGATATGAACCTGGGACCTCCTGCTTGGTAGGCAGAGTCAAGGAAATGCCATTGAAATACTTTTCGCAATGGTATGACAGTTAATCTTTTATCAATCAGCAATGATTTTATTCGAAAATTTTAAATTGATTTGCTATGATTCTTCCTATGTATGACGGTAAATATTTGCAATATTTTAATCTTAAGAACATCTGTAATACTGTGGTTAAATTCAATATGAATTAGGGATTAAATCCAATAATAGTACCTACCTTAATCCGGAGCTGGCAACCCAATGGTCCAGTGATGGCGAATTTAATGGCGATACGGCAAGTGGGCATTCTACGAAACGGCATTGTATGCCCGCCCTTATACCCGCTTGTAATGTGCCCATACATTGTTAGAACCGTCTTAGGTGACCTTTGGTTTACGCAAATGTACAATGCTACCTAAGAAGGTATGTTCGACAATTCGGGGCTTTGAAACTCAACAATTAGTTCAACTAGTGACAAGAGAGTTGTAGATTTCGCCACTCTTAAGTCTTACTCAAATTATAATACTCGAGAAGATGTAAAAATACTTAATTTATTGTTTGTGAACTGACAATGAACCTGCTTTGGGCCTTATTCTGCCATCTTGAATTATTTTTGTAAACAAAAGCTTGGATAATCGAACTTATCTCCGAGAATCTGAAGTCTGCAGAAGATTTGCCGGACATACAAAAACATTTTCATCCAAGCTGAATAGAAGACGTTTCGCTTGCGCTTCAAGTCCGCTCGGTCAATTAAAATCTCTTAAAACCATTGATTTATTATGTAGGTAGAAGCTACTAGATGTGATTTTTTTTTTATTAGCCTAAAGTAGTGTCCCACTGCTGGGCAAAGGCCTCTCCCGCTGACTTCCACAACTCTCGGTCCCACGCTTTTCCGGCCAAGTGCTGAGGAAAGCGTCCATATCGTTCCGCGATCTCTGTTTGGGGCTGCCCCGTCCGCGCCTTTTTTGCGGCATCCACTTGGTGGCTACATGTGCCCACCTATCCGGATGCATGCGGCAGACGTGACATCTACAACATCATCATCATCGTGATGTGACATCTAGAACAAATTTTGTGTGCCATGTTTGGCGGTTGACAGCTATGACTCAGCTATGAATCAAAGAGTAGTATAGACTTGTAGTGATTTTCACCAACATTTGGGACAGAAAATTTCTTAGAAATGTCAATGCTTAAAACAGTCAAAACTAATCCCTTACCATCAATCCCGGCGTCATCAAATTGAAATCACCAACTTAACTAATAAAATATCGACCCAAATTCGCTAATAATAGCGTATAACAATAATTAGTTTGGCTATTACAACCCCAGGGGTCAAGAGCGATTGTCCGAGGGTTGATTAAGATGGCCCTAATGACCCGCCCTGAAGGGTTGAACTTTAATGCGGGTACCTGGTAGGGATTAACACAAGTTTGCTATTTGTTCTGTTTTAAAAAGCGTTAATTGCTCAAAGACACGTTTTTGTTATATTGGGGGGTTGTGCAAATAAACCGTATTGCGTTTGTGTGTGTTTATTGGAGTTAACATAATTAAACACTGTTTTATACGTAAATTACTAAGTAAAAACCATGTGAACATGTTGACATAACGCCTAGTGATCAATATCCATATATAGTGGAGCCGTTAACCACTTTATAATATGATAGATTTAATCGGCAAATCACCACAAACTTTTTTTTTCTATATTTTTTTCTTAAGGTTTATGGCGCCAAATACTCCTACAAATTAACAATTTATTTATTTAGTCGGCTGCACAAGTGCACAATGAGTAAAATATTTGGCAGCTCACCAAAGATATAAACAGTCAAAAGTGACACTCGAAAATTAATAAAAAAACTTCCAACTGCACTGTCTTAAAAAAGTTTAAGTTTGAAATATCAACATTTCTTTTCAATAACAGGGTCATTGCGTTGCCTTTTTTTACTGTTAAGGCCATTCCGCGATTCGGACAAGCCACGCCCATTCGTTAGAGACACGTTTATGGCTTGCCGTGGGGTGCCCGGCCTTAGAATTGTCCCCCACCATATCGTCCCGTGGTTGCAGTAGGAGTCTGCTAAGGGAATATACCGGGAGATGGGCAGCAGCATCTTCCGAAAGCCTACAAACAATAAACAAAAAAACTGCGCGCGCCAACCCGCCTGCCAAGCGTGGCGCGTATGGCAAACCCCCCCTTAATGATAAGTTCCATTAATACCAGGCCCCCAGTCCCCGGCAGCTCCGCTATTCCTGGCGCGGGTAGCGGTCATGGTAACGGCGGAGCACGGGGTGCTAAGAATCTCCGGCAGATGCCCGGCTACCCACCCCCACGACGACGACTGGCCCTGGTAACACACAACATACGCACTATGAGGACTGACGAAAAGATCTGCGAGCTGGAAGAGGAACTGAGCAGGTTACACTGGGACATTGTAGGGTTATGTGAAGTCCGTAGAGAGGGGGAGGACACCGTAACCCTGAAGTCTGGTAACTTGCTCTACCATCGGGAGGGCGACCAACAGTCCCAAGGTGGTGTCGGGTTTCTCGTTCACAAGTCCCTCGTAAACAACATAATAACCATCGACAGTGTGTCGAGCAGGGTGGTATACCTAATACTCAGAATATCGAAAAGATATTCGCTGAAGGTCATTCAGGTATACGCACCGACCTCGTCACACTCCGATGATGAAGTAGATGCTATGTATGAGGACGTAAGTAGGGCCATACATACTTCGAAAACGTACTTCACTGTTGTTATGGGGGACTTCAATGCAAAGTTGGGCAAGAAAGACGGTGATGAGTTGAGAGTGGGGCAATTTGGGTATGGGCAACGGAACCCTAGGGGTCAGAGGCTGGCCGATTTTCTGGAGAGAGAGGAACTCTTCATGATGAACTCTTTCTTCCAGAAGCCGCCTAACAGGAAATGGACCTGGATGAGTCCTGATGGTTCCACGAGAAACGAGATAGACTTCATCATGACCGACAAGAAACGGATATTCAGTGATGTCTCTGTGATCAACAGGGTAAAGACCGGTAGCGATCACCGAATCGTAAGAGGCTCACTGAATATCAATGTTAAACTTGAAAGGTCCAGCCTGATGAAGTCTACGCTCCGACCTACTCGAGCCCATCTTCAAAACCCCGAAAGCTTTCAACTTGAGCTCTCTAACCGCTTTGCTTGCCTAGAGAACTTAACTTCAGTGGACGAGATCAACGACGGGCTAGTGGAAACTGCCCACACAGTAGGGTCAAAATTCTTTAGACCCCGCCGTAAAGATAGGCCTCAGAAATTGACCGAGCAAACCTTAAACCTCATGGCTGAACGACGCTCGCTACAGTTGCAGTCTCCCGATGACGCGAAGTCATATAGGCAGCTCAATAGACGTATATCTAAGTCCTTGCGACATGATCTACGTCTCTTTAATACTAACCGTATTAAAGAGACTATTGAGCGTAACCAAGGCTCCAAAGTGTTCGCAAAGGATAAGTCTTTTGGGCAAAGCCAGCTGACAAAGCTGAAACGGGAAGATGGCAGCATAGCGTCGACCAAAGCAGAGGTTTTAGGCGAGATCGAGAGGTTCTATGGACAGTTATACACGTCGGTCGCACAGCCTGTTGACAGCTTGGTAGGAGATCCAAGAGCCAAGCTGTCCCGACATTATACCGAAGACATCCCGGACATCAGTCTGTACGAGATTAGGATGGCTCTGAAGCAGCTTAAAAACAACAAGGCACCGGGTGAAGACGGAATCACTTCAGAACTTCTGAGAGCGGGTGGAACACCGGTACTTAAAATCCTCCAGAAGCTCTTTAGCTCCGTCTTATCCGAGGGCAAAACGCCTGAAACATGGAACAGAGGCGAGGTGGTGCTGTTCTTCAAAAAAGGTGACAACACCCTTTTGAAGAACTACAGACCCATCACGCTTCTGAGCCATGTCTATAAGCTGTTTTCAAGGGTCATCACGAACCGTCTCGAACACAGACTTGATGACTTCCAGCCTCCCGAACAAGCCGGTTTCCGAAGAGGCTATAGTACCATAGACCACATACATACGCTGCGGCAAGTTATACAGAAGACTGAAGAGTATAACCTGCCATTATGCTTAGCGTTTGTGGACTATGAGAAAGCCTTCGATTCGGTGGAAACATGGGCGGTGCTTGAGTCTCTTCAGCGGTGCCATATTGACTATCGGTACATCGAAGTGTTGAAGTGCTTGTATAGTAACGCCACCATGTCGGTCCGAGTACAGGAGCAGAGTACGAGGGCGATTCCATTGCGAAGAGGCGTAAGACAGGGAGACGTTATCTCTCCGAAACTGTTTACTGCCGCAATGGAAGACGCCTTCAAGCTCCTGAAATGGCAAGGACTTGGCATCAACATCAATGGCGAATACATCACTCACCTTCGGTTTGCCGACGATATTGTAGTCATGGCAAAGTCGATGGAGGAACTCAGCATGATGCTCGATGACCTCAACCGAGTTTCACAACAGGTGGGCTTGAAAATGAACATGGATAAGACGAAACTTATGTCAAATTCCAGGGTTGTGCCCACCCCAGTCTCTGTTGGGAACTCGGTACTCGAAGCTGTTGACTCGTACATCTACCTAGGACAAGTAGTCCAATTAGGTAGGTCCAACTTCGAAAAAGAGGTCAACCGCCGAATTCAACTCGGTTGGGCAGCGTTCGGGAAACTACGTAATGTCTTTTCGTCCGACATACCTCAGTGCCTCAAGACGAAAGTCTTCAACCAATGTGTGTTACCAGTGATGACTTACGGCTCCGAAACGTGGTCTTTCACTATTGGCCTCATCACAAAGTTCAAAGTCGCTCAACGAGCTATGGAGAGGGCTATGCTAGGAGTTTCTCTACGTGATCGAATCAGAAATGAGGAGATCCGTAGACGAACTAAAGTTACTGACATAGCCCACAGGATTAGCAAGCTGAAGTGGCAATGGGCAGGCCACATTGCACGCACAGCAGATGGCCGATGGGGTCGAAAAGTGCTCGAGTGGAGACCACGGACTAGCAAGCGCAGCGTAGGACGTCCACCCACAAGATGGACAGACGACCTTATAAAGGTCGCCGGAAGACGCTGGATGCAAGTCGCTTCCGACCGATACTTATGGAGGTCTAAAGGGGAGGCCTATGTTCAGCAGTGGACGTCTTATGGCTGAGATGATGATGATGATGATGATGACGTTTATGGCTGCCGTGCACGAAAGAAAGAGATGCAGCGCTCTTAAGAATCAGACTTTTCGATCAAACTACGATAAATAGGCGTATATATAAAGTTTTATCTAATTTTGCTTCTGTGACTTTTTAGATAAACCACAATACCATATTTTTTACTTAGTTATATTGCTTAATCTCTTATAGTTTACATAAGCCAAGAAAAATAAGGGGAAAAAGGACCCAACTTCGGATTTTTTTTCTATCGAGGCAACTTTCAGCAATCGTGTTTTGGCTTGTGCCAAAAACAAGAGTATATAGTCTAATAGTATATATTCGAAAATAAATTCAGTACCTTTTCCCGTTTAGTCACTAGAGCGTTTGAAAAAACCTATAATTTTTCAAAGTAGCCCCTTAACAAAGAGAATATCCTCTGAAAATTTACATTGAAATCAAAGCTATGTTATTTAATAAGTTACCCAAGAATATTGATAGCTTATTGTACGGTGATGTAATAAAAAACACACAACTAGTTAATAAATAATTAAAACTCTCAAAACGCTTGTAAACAACGGTTATCCTGGCACTGCCGCCACATGTTGTTTGTAAGGAACAGCTATCACCTTACAAAGAGAGGCTTCTACGGAACAACGTTGCCTCTATTCATTTAAATAAATAAAAATGTGATTAACGTCGCCAACTCGTCATTGGCAAAATTCCCATTGCTATGCACAAACACGGAAAAAAAGTATCTCAGACATACATAAGTATCTTCATCGAAGACAAAACAATATGTTTTTGTATATACCGAAAACAATTTGGCTAGAAAGGGATCTTTATTTAAGTGAAATGTCTTTATTGAAGTAAAATATAACTTGGGCTAAAGATATAAAATTAGTCCAAGAAAATATTTACTTATGTTTAAAGAATTATATTTTCGCATTAGTATTCTTGGCTGAAGATATCCTTTTTTCCCTTAAAGGGACAATGCCAATTCATTATTTTTAAAAAGTTACACGAGTCCAAACAACACGTTTCTTTCGCTTAGTCAATTTGGCTGTTCATTGTGCCTATAATATCTAGAACAATTAAATTCGTTTCCCAGAAACATATCTCGGCATCTTTTATCATTTTGCCAAAGTAAACAAGGCACGCAAAGATGGCGCTTAGTTCGGTGCTCACAATTATTGTCCGAGCAAAGAACGTAGAAAGGGTTAATTAGTGTGAGGAGGATTGAATTAAAACCTGACGTTGGACAACGGTGGATAGGCTGTTAGAAAAAAAAAGATATAGGTACATGTAACAAAAATACTGGTGATCCATTTAAGGGCTTAATTGGTATCGTATTGCGAGTAAGAAAAAGTAGGAGAAATTTTTTTTGGACGCAAAAAAAAATATTTTTCAGACAGACCAAAATATAGTCGGAAACATCAGCCAAAGTTCTAGCGTAAAAAAGGGGGATTCATTTTTCGATCCAAAAATTTTGCCACTTGACTATTTGAATAAGAAATGTTTGTTTTACACAAAAAATAATTAATAATTAGTAATTCAATCATAAAATGTAACTTAGGCGACTGCAATGTCCTCACTGCTCTATAATGCCACCTTGTCCGTACGCCACTAATAAGTAATTAGCTATGGGTACACAGGACAGATCCGCCCATGTATGCCGCTAATAAGATGTGTCCGCAGACGAATCCGTGTCCAATTCGCGCCATACACGCACGGATTTGTCCGCCGGGCCTATCCGCCAGACAAATCCGGCGGGCATATCTGTGCGTGTATCCCTAGCGATTAGAATTAAAAGTGACAGGTGGTGTCAATAGTTTTCGGGTGTTTCATGTTAAAAACGTCTCATACATTTTTCCGGTACTCATTCCAAAAGGGAATGTCCACAAAAGCTAACGTTGTCACCAATGAATAACACAATAAGGCAGAGACGGATCGCACCAAAAAAATGCAAAAGGACCCGACAATCTTCCATCTCGCCATTATTTTTATCCTTTAGGAGAAAGGAATAGATAAAGGAATAATTAGTTTGTCCGATCCAGGGGACCATTGTTTGCTTGCTTTTAATGTTTGATGTCTTTGTCTTCGATATTTTTATGCAGTTTGCATCTTATTACTGGAGATCACATTTATTCTAGATTGTATCTACATAAACCTTAATAGAATGTCCCTATAAATATAGCCCACATAGCCCACAGGATTAGCAAGCTGCACGCAGAGCAGATGGCCGATGGGGTCAAAAAGTGCTCGAGTGGAGACCACGGACTAGCAAGCGCAGCGTAGGACGTCCATTCACAAGATGGACAGACGACGTTATAAAGGTCGCCGGAAGACGCTGGATGCAAGTCGCTTCCGACCGATACTTATGGAGGTCCAAAGGGGAGGCATATGTTCAGCAGTGGATGTCTTATGGCTAAGATGATGATGATGATGATAAATATAGTACAAAAGAAAAAGAAAACTATTTTTTTGTTAGCCTGATACCGTGTCCTACTGCTGGGCAAATGCTCGTTTGCGCTATACGGTCCTGTCCAGATCTTGCCGCCATCTCCGTCTTGGTAACAACTATTACAGATAAAAAGTTTGAGGTAAACCTGCCGAACGGCTGATCCAGTTTTGATAAAACGTGTCTAAGATCACTCGCTAGAAAATCTGCATTCAAATAAAAGCGCATTTAAATCGGTTCAGCCGTTTTACCGCTACGGTGCCCCAGACAGATACGTCGTGTAGGATGTTGAACGTTACAGCATGAATCATCCTCAACTGAGTGTATGTGCACGAAACTGCGGCTTATCATTGAATCATAGTTCTATCGTCGCTGAAGTGCGTCCCTATACTTTATAGGTCCTTGGAATCACCAGTATTTTGTAACACTTCTACTTTACGTTACTTTTGTTAAGTTAAATACAGAACCCTAAAAATCTACCAATCACTGAAACATAATATATTTGATAGTATCCTGAAACTCCTGAAATGAAGTCAAACCTACTTTTCTGAAGCACATCTATTGGAAAAGCACCGCCCACACCGCATCACTCATGGTTATAGGTTATTGATCGGTTTCCAATCAGCCAATCGCAGCGAGGCGGCCCGCCCGGCCATGGAGGCGTGGACATCGGAAAAAAGGATATCGGGAGACGTTTTTATTGGGAGGATGCTTCAGGTAAAGTTACTGCGTATGATAAAAGCATAGAAAAAGTAAAAGAACGCAAATAAAGTTCACAGCTTAATAGTGACGGCGCGGCGGGTCAAAAATATCTCTAGAAGAGCTGGAGTTGATTTGTAGTAAAAGTACATGCACTCGCTGAAAATTAGTCATGCCGGTGGGAATCAAGTTCTATTTCTGGACGGACAATCCGCCACTGCTACTTAATAAAACGCTTATTTAGGAACCTACCAAACGTGGCTAAATGCGGGTGTCTCGCTTTATCGAATTATAAATAGTAATTTTATTTATTGGCTGATTTTGACAGCTGCTGTCAAAAGACCTCTCATCCTAGTGCTGCCACCTGGTGTTGCAGAAACCCTCATCAAAAGCATCGCTATTAGTTTATGTGTGTGTATGATAGGTTATCATTGATAGCAGTTATCGCTTAATAGGAGTTATACCTCTGAATTTATAAGCGTCCATAGAATGGATCGACGGTCAAGAATTTCAAATCGTACTTTTCAGCAGTGTAGAAAATTTTAGTTAAGTACCTATACTCAAGGACAAGGAAAAATAAATATAATTTCGTACAGAATTATCTATACAAAGTAAACCGTTTTTATTCTACTAGCAATCCTAGTACCAAAGACTAGTATCTATTACTATAGTTACTGCGACCGTATAGTCTGACTATTAGTATGAAAATGGCTGTCACAAAATTACGTCCAAAGAATGGGCAGCGGTCCTTGAAGCTTTATGGTAGCCGAGGATGCTTGTAGCATGTAGCATCGGAGGGTTAAGTCGATGCAGTTTTTAATTAATTACTACCATAATTAGTTTAAGTCGTTCATTATTAATTAACTTTGCACGTTACCCTCGCGTAGAGATATTCAAAAACTGACAGTCCATTTCGCCAACAACGATACGAATGTTCACTTTAATCACATACAAATATGGTTGTGTTCGTCCACATCATATCGATATGACGAACTGGACCGTAAAGGCAAATATTTATACTTACTTTAGAGTTACGATTATCGACAAAGTTTTTCCGTAGGTATCGATTATCGCAAACCAATTAATGTAGGTGTGTCGATACAGACCGATATTGGTCCACGTCCTCCTGTGTGAAAAAGTGCAGCTAGTGTGATTACTTCGAAAGAAGATACACGGTAGAAAACCATACAGTTTTTAGGCCTAGTAATTTAATATTAATTTGACATTATTATTATTCGCTTGCAAAGTTAAACAAATGTGCTATATGAATTGTGGGTATCAAATCTAATTTCAAATACAGGTTTTTCTTCAATAGATCACCTTTTAATCTAAATTAAACCAAACTATATAGTACCGTAAAATGAGGTGAGTAAGTTTCGCGGGGAGAGTTGGTTTATGAACGGGGAGAGAAGGGATGAAAGGGGGGTGAGGTAGGATTTCTTGTTTATTGTCAAAGTTATGAAATAGAAACTACCCAAAATAAAATAGAAACTAAAATACAAACGTCCGGAACACTTATTGTATGCACCATTCAGTTTGTATTTGTAAAAATAAAATATAATCGAGGTTGATTTTGACCCTACTCGCCCCATTTTACGTTACGTTACGTTACTGGCTCAAGATATGTGTGTATTGTACCTACGTCTCTATAATAATGTCTTATACAGCATCGAAAACTCTTCAAGTGGGCGTCGATGATCGAAAACCGATTCAGGAAGGCGTGCCAATATCGGTAGCTCGAGCCATCGATACGCCACCACGCCCTTGTGTAAAAAAAAGTGCAGTCACAGCGCATGCCCGAACCGAACCGATCGGCATCGGGCGATAAAAACCGGCAGGATTTAACGCCTTACCGGACGGACGGTGGTGTGAGGCGGTGAGATGACACCATTTTCCGGCGTCTTTTGCGACGCAGTTATTAGTGGCAATACTGCTTGCTGTTCCGCGGTATACATTATGGTAACATTGTTAAGAAGTTCACTATTTTAAATATATACCTAGTTTGGTGTACAAGGTCAATTAATAACAAAAAAAAAATTCACTAGGCTTGTTATTGATTATTCACAATGCCAATCGAAACTCATACAATTTATAGGAATAATTAAATAAATATTATGGGACATTTTTATACAAACTGACCTAGTCTCACAGTAAACTCAATAAGGTTTGTGTTGTGGGTACTAGATGACGATATTTGTATAAGGGGGTTTTCAGAAAATGAAACGAAAAATAAATCGCAATTCATCAAAAATGATTAGTCAGTTTTGTGACTGTACATACTGAATGTATGGGAAAATGCGTCACAAAGTCTGATTCCGAGTAGAAATAACCCAATTTTTTTTAGGTTTCGCCATAAAAGTTAATGGTACACTTTTTTCTGAAAATGCCCATAACTACAATGCTCAGATATAGATAAATACTTAAATTACTACATACAAACATCAACCCAGGGACAACTACCTGTGATATACACACAAATACGTGTAAATGCCCCTACCAGGATTCGAACTTGGGACCGCCTGCTTCGTACAGGCAAAGTCACTACCGTCTAAAATAGCAGACTAGTCTATAAGCACTGATTTTTCCGCTGGATATGTTCGGTGGATATGTCCGAAGGACAAATCCATCATGCAATGTGTGGTGGAAGTTATTTATAGGTACCTAAAAAGATAAGTTCTAAGACTTTCGCTGTAATCGACCCGCAAATGTGGCGTTTAACTTTTTTCCAATGAGTTTGGCACACATATAAGGCTGGTAAGGTCCTTAATGAATTAAGCGACCATTTAACTATGCTACTGGTTAAAACACAAACTATACATAGATACATACAGAGTGGATTTACTTTTTGGGTCAGTAAGGACAACTACCAGATCCCGTGCTGCTACATGAAAATGGTCTTAAAAGACCTTCCCTCGATTTGTACAACAAATGTAGAATTCTGAACTGAGTGGAGTAATTTGTCAGCACTTAACATACGTTTGCAAACAGCTTTGTATGCCTGGAGCTGTCAGATTGCCACTCAATTAAGAATTTTACCTTAACAACAGTCGTTGTCAAACATATGTCTACACTTTTACAATTACTCCTTTGTAAAGATGCAAAAGTGTAAACATATCTATGAAGTCCACTGTGCCTTGGGCGTTAAAGTGAAAACCTTGCGTACTCACGTAGTCTACGTGTGTAAAACTGATCGCGTCTCTGCGCAGACTCGAACCAATAACCGATGCCGATGGGCCGATACGTTCGACGATGGCACGCCCACCCAGCGGTTTTTATCACACGCCTTTCTAATGGAAAATAGATAAAGGTTTAGTATCATAGGGGCTGTAGCTATTTTCACTGTGAAAATATGTAATATAGCTGTTCGAAAAATGCAATCTACTAGCTTGATTTTAATTGGAAATTTATCAGGAATGGAACTGTCAAAAGTTACGTCTGGATTATTTAGATAATTTTTCTTCAGCTTTCAATTGCTTGCCATGCAAAAAGAGCACCAAACGAGATGCCCTCATATCAATCGAATACGTCAAACGTTTAGTGACATTTGTTGTAAGAATTACATTTTGTTTTGATGTCATTTTGATAACAGAAGAATATCATTTTGGTAACCAATTTGTATAAAAACACGAGTTAGAATAAAATGCGAAGATAAACTATAAAACGAGCTAGCTTGATTAAATAAAAACAAGTCAGTAAAAAAGTGGGCAATACAATTAAATACGCAAAAAATGAAAACGATAATTGCATTAAAAAATAATATTGTGTGGTGTAGGAGTTACGTCTAGGGTAAGTGGATGAATTTTGCGAGAGATGATATGAAAAAAACGGTTGTAAATCATAAGATAACGGGCGGCTGTGAAGTGTGGCAGAAATAACACACTGCGCCGATATCAATTACAAGTACAGGGGGGTGATTTTTGAGATTCGAGTACTCGAAAGTGACATTTACAACTTAGAATAAAACGATGAAATTATGTTTTAAAAATAACAGCGATAGGAATTTAAAATCATGAGTATTTAAACTATTAATTTCATGCGAAAAAATTGGCGGTAAGCCTTTGTTTGCGATTATTTTCGAGCTTAAACTTTTTGAATTCGGGCGCTAGAAAGTCAAAAATTGGCCCCCAGGTCAAGGGCAAACGACGATGATAGTCACAAAAATAATGTAAACTAAAATAATATGCCTTTTTGTTAATCATTATATAGTGTCTCGCTGTTCGACATTGTCTCCCCTATAATTTTACTTGAGAAACATTTATAATTTATTTTGATAAAAATCACACAGCTACAATTTACATGTCACCACATTAACAATACAATTCAGAGAAACATTTTAAACAATCTTCCATATTCCACAACTACTCTGCTTTGCCTTAAGGTTGACTGGTAGAGAATGCCTCTTGGCATTAAGTCCGCCTTTTGTACATCAAGTTTTTCTTTTGTGCAATAAAGTAAATAAATAAATCTTTATAGAATCCAGTCATGTGTCTTTGTCGAATCTGTCTACTGTTTTATGTAATTCATTTCGTGGTTTGTTATGTTACTCTTATATCAGTTTATGCGAGTACTACATAGTTAATATTTAATTTTGTACGTTGCATATGTTTCTTTATCTAACACACACATTATAACTCCTCGATGACGTGTTCGGGAACCATTAAGGTGACCGCTATTGCTCCGCCATCGCCAACTATATTCAAATCATGACCATGCTTTAATTGCATTGATCGAACATATATTTTGGTAATCGGTATACCAGAAGATGTTCGAAATGGTTATTGATACCAATCAATTTCACTAATTTAAATAATTTAAATGATTTTATGTATCTCTAAGTAGCTTTTACTTTTCATTTTCACAGCGACCCTTTCACGAAGCATTTGACTAATCAGAATAAATTAATAAATATATTAATACCACTTAATAATCTTTTAAAGTGTCAAAAACGAAAAGGTTAATTTACATCTTGAGATGTCTAAATTAACTTTATCTTATTGAATTTTAAAAAGACTTATATTTCATAGAAATGTCTAGACATAAGACCTTTTAAGAAAGATGTTTAGCAGTGACATTTTTAAGTAGGATTTATTTCCAACAAGTTCTAGCGGTGAATAAATAGGGAAGTTTGTTTGCGGTTGGAAACAAGGCGAAGTGTTCGAAATTATATAATTATGTCGAAGTCTATTCCCATCATTATTATTACACTTAAATTTTGAATAAACAATTTTTTTAAATTAAAAAGTAAAAATCCTTAAATAAATAAAAGCATGAGTACAGTGTAGAAAAAAATACTTATTTTTAAAAATTTCGTGTAAGAGCCACGTAAAAGAATAGTAAACAGCTAAAATGCACGCAACAATAAAAAAAATACCTACTTGTAACAATATTGCAAACCAAACTAGCCAAAGCTATATTAATTTAATGATATAAGTTTAAAATTTAAATTGGTCCGTCGATACTAAACCCTTTTCCTGCGCGATCTATAATCAAAACAAAAAGCATAAAAATGTTCACATAATATTAATTCATAATTATAAAAGCATAATCACACACTCTAATGAGGTGGGCCATTTATATCACTTCCTTAACAGTGCTACAGCATTTTCGTTTTAAGTCCGGAGTTTATTATTATTTATTTTCGGTCTTTCGCGGTGGGGTTAAGTTAGGTTTTAATGGAAGGATTAATGGGATTGGTGAGATTTGGTAATGGTGTGGGTGCGTTGGGAATCGTATGAAAATCTATAATAAAAACGTTTCGCTTTTATTTTGTACGTTAAAAAGTTATAAAAAATATCAAGAAACCAAATTGCAGACATATCTTACAATAAAACGAAACCTAATAAAAATATTAATTTTGCATTAGTCTTATTAAGCCGCGAACGCTTTTTTTGTAATAAGTTGTTTAAGCTTTCGCTACTCGACAAAAGATGGCGCTACCAGTCTTAGCGGCGTGAGTGTTGAGCTTGAGAATGCTAACACAATTATAACTTCGAAATGTTTAGCCAATGTTACGTTGAATATAATTTGATAATTAAAATATTGTGTTTGTATACAAGTAATTCGTAATGTTTGTTATAACATTTTATCAAACTAACTAAAAATAAGAAATACAAGTTTTACAGTTGAACCTAGCATAACATAGCATAATGGTCGCAATATTCGTACCTATTTTATACATTTCTTTTACTCAATACTACACACATACTACAAAATACTACATAGGCTCGGTTATACATAAGTACAATAGATATATCTCGTGGGAGACTATATGTATCGATTTAATTTCCAAGAAGGTATGTTACACGTGTCTGTACGTAATTAATTCTACGCAAATATGAAATGTATAATGTAAGTACTTAAATACTCTATTCAAAACGAGTCTAGTTACAATTTAAGACACAATAAATTATTCAAGAATAAATTTTAATGTTCCAGGTAAGATAAATTTTTAGGGAACATAACGTTTGTAAAAGGAAATAATTTTTAAAATATACTTTTTTGATACACGCTTCGTCAACCGAACTTTTAAGACAAGCATTTCTCATCGGGATGAAATGAATGTCGGCAAGCTGAAGTAGGTAATCCATAATAAATATAATAAAGGCGTAAGGAAAAATTACGGCAGAGAATTTCATGAAAAATTGTACAATAACAGTTTATGCCCCGAAGCAACTTTTAAGGTAGTTTTTGATACCTCGGGAATAGGAACAGCTAGTACTGAGTAAAACCTTTAAGAGTCGCCAAGACGCTCGCGTGAACTCGTGTCCCCATACAAACGTAGTTCAGGGGGCCGATTTTTGACAGCCGGACGCTCGAATTCAAAAAATTCAAGCTCGAAAATAATCGCACACAAACGTTTGTCGCCAATTTTTTCTCATGGAATTAATAGTTTAAATAATCATTATTTTAAATTTCTATCGCTTTTATTCTTAAAACATAATTTCACCGTTTTATTCAGAGTTTTAAATGTCACTTTCGAGTGCTCGAATCTCAAAAATCACCCCCCAGCTCTAATTTTAAAACGACATGCTTTAGAACCGCGAAATTTCGCATGGGCATTTTAGTAATACAGATCTAGGTCGGACATTTTCGTTGCTAAAAATTGTAATAAAAAGAAAATATAGCAAAAATAAGTTTTGTAGGTATGTAAATCTGTAACTGGCTGTATTTTCTTTGTATTACAATTTTTAGCAACGACAATGAATGTCCGACATAGATCTGTACCATTAGAATGCTCATGCCAAATTTCGTGGTTCTGAAGCATGTCTTTTAAAATGAGATCTGAACTACGTTTGTATGGGAACGCGATCGTCCTGGCGACTCTTAAAAAGCGCATATTAATGTTAAAACTGTTAATGTTTTGCATACATCAAGCCTGTAAAAAGTTAAGCTGGATACGGATCGACTTAAAAGATAGCACATCGTTTTAGAACCTACATTAATTTGTTACGTTTCTACACGTTTCGACGTAGCACGCATTTTCTATTAGCAGAATTTCCGTGTAACAATTTATTGTGGGCAGAGGCAGGTGAAGACGTATTTATGGGGTATAAAAATAAGAGGGTTCAGTGGGCGATTGGAGGGTTAACATTAGCGGGAGTAGCCTTTATTGATGATGAGGTAATTGTGCTACTGTTTTTATTTAGCTATTGATGCGAGTGTGCATTTTTTGTGTGTGTTAAAACTAAATAACACTAAACTTATAATTAAGAACGATATTTCAGTCAAAAAAAAATCATTATTTACTTAAAAAAACACAAATTGGAAACAGATATCCATTATATAATAAAAAAATAAACCGGGGAGAATTCCGGAACCGTGGAGCATGACAGGAAACGAACCGAATAATGTAGTTAATCAAAATGTACAATGATTTGTATAATTTTAATTAAATAAAAACTCTAAATTATGTTTTTATTGCCATTGAATCCTATTAAATTACAATCAATTAGAAATTGACGGAAAACGCATTGATTAAACTTTAATGAAAGGAAACATTCTTTAATTGTCCCTAAGAAGGAAAACTGTAAAAAAAAATTAAATGCAGTTATGTCATTTTTTATGTCAGTTATGTCATAAAATAATCTATTTTAAAGATTTAAGCGAGCCAAGAGGGACCTCATAATTTTTTTGTATTGTGTTGTTAAAGGAAGTACTATTTAACTTCATATTGACAAAAAATGGGATTATTTTCCCTGCACTGACACAAATTACAAGTATGGTGAAGCCCAACTAAGATAGGATTTATTGAAATTGAACCTTTAAGGGAGTGAAAAAGTTGTTGATAAAGAATTCTATGCGGGCGAAATCGTAGGCGGTAACTAGTGAATCATGTAGTATATAGGTATATCATGCGTCCAGAAGTTTTTAAACAAGCATTCTTGAGGCCAATAAGATGGAGAAAAAAACATAAAGTAAGTATACGAGTTTATGCCAATTGCAACAAAAATAAACTTTAGTTTTTTTTTTACATTTCGAATGTTTTTCTACATAATAAATATAATAAATATGTAAAACTACAGCAAAAAATTAATGCTACTTGCAGTGGCGGTGGGTCAACATTTTTTTTAGGCAAGCCGGTGCTGAATTTGGTTTATAATTTCTTCATGAGCTGTAGGAATACAGCTCAGGCGCCTGAAACTTAGACAAGCCGACGGGAATCGTGTTCTATGGGCGCGCCGACACTGGCTATTTGTCTCTTTAATATCTGTCAATATAAGGATGTCTAGACTAACTACAACCTTGGCCAGAAGTGTTGAGCACCAATGCGATTTTCATACAAAACTGGAAAGTTTAGTCCATCGTTTCCATCTTTGTTTAAGTTATTTTGTCAATTAATTTAAACTAATAGGCATGTTTTGTTGAAGTTAGTAGTAACTGCATAGAATATTTGCAATATGTCGCACCGACTTAAATTTACATTTTTGGTACCTTCTGTTTTCATATTTTTTAAGTACCTTGAAAGTGTTATTAAGTGTAGTTTTCTATATTTATAAATAAAATATAACATTTACCGTTACCGTACATTGTTAGGATAGGGAAATAATGCTTAACATCAAAATTGTAAACAAAAAACACCTATGCTCAACACTTCTGGCCAAGGCTGTATGTTCCAAAGTGGCAGCATCGTCATCAAAAAGGCGATTTGCATTTAGTCGCAATTTTTTTGTGGTATTAACACTATAATTTGCAATACCTACAATAATTGATCTTAACTAATTAGTCTCTAGATATCATCTGGAACACATTGATAAAATATTTTGTGTTTGAGCACATTGTATTTTATCAAAACTTGACCTATTTCCATTTTTCTCTGTTGAAGGTTTCAATGTTCTCCTACGGTACCCTAAAAATAAAGAAAAAATAGTCATAAATATGTCACGGCCGAGCCAGTGACACTTTGATGCATGTGTGGGGATTAATTCCTTTTTTCAGTATTTAGGGCATTATTTGTATTGCGAATGTCACCTCGAATTGGTTTTTTATTCGATTTGTTTTGGGGAGAAAAAGGATAATTTCTTTTTGTTGGTTTTTAAGTGGTTATGGATATGAAATTGTTGGTTTTGTTAACCAAAACGCGAAGAGTAAATGTCATATGATATTTCGTTCATATGTAACAAAAATACCGGTGATCCGTTTAAGAGTATATTAGGTATCGTATTTCGACTAAGATAATACAGGAAAAAATATTGTCGCGAAGAAATTTTTTTTTGTCTGGAGGTTGGCCGGCTGGGATATCCTGCCCCATACAATTTTTTTACGTCCAAAATATGTTTCCGTTTTTTAGTCGCAATACGATACCTAATATACCCTTAAACGGCTCACAAGTATTTCTGTTACACCTGTATAAAACTCATTTGGACTAGCCAGGACTCGAACCTTAGTACCTTTCCTATAGTGTAGTAATTGAGGTTAGTCCATAAGAGAATTTTGATTTCTCTCAGAAACAGGATCTATAGGCATGACAAAAATTGAATGAGGATGAGAAAAATGATTTTTTCATGCCAACAGTAATTATTTTTTTCAAAGTATGTAAAAATTAACGTTTTTATGCTGACAGTAATTATTTTTTTCAAAGTGTGTAAATATTAACGTCGTAAAAAAATAGGGAAAGTTTCTTGAGACGATTGTTGTGTAGCATAATTTGGATTTTAGCTGGCCCATTTGGACAATATAACCTGTCTATTAACATTATTTTTTTCAATGATAGAATTATATTAATTTCGTTTTTCAGCACGCCGTTACTTAACACTTCCAATGCTCACACGGAAGGACGTCAACCCTTCTTTTTCCGAAGTACCGGAATCCCGAATTGCGCCGTTCTAGAGATTTATGCATCACGTATTATTCTGAGAGACGTACAGACTGAGCGACTTTACCATCTTATAGGAAATCATCATCATCCCTCTAGCGTTTGTCATGGCTTTTAGCCACGACTCAATGGAGCTTGGGGTCCGTTCGGCAACTTTGTTCCAAGTTTTAGCGTAGATATTTTTTTTACGAAATTGACTGGCATCTGGCTTTATAATTCAGAAGAAAACTAGGCCGTATTAGTTGTAGGTGCGGTTTTCCCAAAATGTTTTCATTGTAATTCCGCTTTTAAATGTAAGTACTCAGTAGCTTTCCCGACCACGGAACAATGGTGTTCCGGACCTTTGGGAGGCGTATGCGGAGCCGAAGCCAACGCGCAGAGGCCCTTTCGACAATTTAATGAAAAGTGAGGGGTACACTAGGCGGATGCTGCCCCTGCCCGTGTCATGGGACGCACGCAGAGACAGCACCCGCCATGGTGTAAGGACTATTGAGAATTAATGGAGTCTAAAATGTACTAGGCTATTGGGTGAAAAGTATGGACTGTTGAATGGGCTATTGGATGAAGAACCGGACGCCTGCCTAATAAAACGGTATCCAATTTTATTTCCGGCAGACGGTGACTCGCCCTTCGCAAGATGGGCCCCCATAAAAAGCGACATCAAAGATGGCTCAAGGGCAACACCGGTGCGGGGGCTGGGGGTAGAGAGGTGTCACTGGACTTTAAACATATAGCCAACTCGCCACTTAGGTTAGTAGCTTTATTATTAAAAAGGCCAATGCTCGTTGTTTTGTTACACGACTAAAAGTTACAAGCGCCGATATGCTCCCGTGTATAAAAACAAGCTACCAATATTCCGGTACCGTAATTATTTGGTTACAATTCCGGTAGCATTGTTTGTACGTTCCCGAAGAAGTGATAATGATCCCATAGATTTACGGGAATAATTAACGAAGCCCGCATTCTTACGGGTAATGGACATTAAACCTTGTCCTGCCTTTATTGGGTCTCTCATAATTTACTAATACACAAGCATTGTAGCTAAACGGCAAAAAATGGTTTTTGTTATACATTGCACGCTAGCATATCAGTCATCGTATTCATGCATAAAACTAGTCATCATAATAATAAATAATAATTGCCGGAAATAAAATTGGATACCGTTTTATTAGGCAGGCGTCCGGTTCTTCATCCAATAGCCCATTCATCAGTCCATACTTTTCACCCAATAGCCTAGTACATTTTAGACTACATTCATTCTCAATAGTCCTTCCACTATGGTGGGTGCTGTCTCTGCGTGCGTCCCATGACACGGGCAGGGGCAGCATCCGCTTAGTGTACTCTAAATTTTTATTAAATTGTCGAAAGGGCCTCTGCGCGTTGGCTTTGGCTCCGCATACGTCGTAAAGGTCCGGAACACCATTGTTCCGTGGTCGGGAAAGACATACAAATAATAATACCTACATAAATATTATGGGACAATCTTACACAAATCGAAGTAGTACCATTATACAGAATAAAATAATAGTAAGTATTTCATTCAGAATGGCTACGGTACCGTATTTTAATTTTACGTCGAAAATAATTCCAACACATAACAAATGATCAACCAATATCGAAGTTGAATCGGAATAATTTCCAAGCAAATGCTGATATTTCTGATTCAGACATTTATGTATGTGCTTCTGTATTGCGTGGTTAATGGATTGGAGTTGTATTGAAGTTGGATCGTGTCGAAACGTGTTTTAAAATTAGAATACAGCCCCCGATAACTAAGTAAGTTATCAGTTAGGTTGAAGGTAACACTTCAGTAAGTGCTCAAACGAGTTTTCACTTCTCTTGCTCTAAAAGTTCGTCTTTAAGCCTTGCGTAGGCGACCTAAAATCGCTTTTTATGCACTTGGGCCTAAAGTAAAATCTTCGTCGAATACCAAGGCAGTCGGTCTAACAGCCGCACGCAAACAACTTCCTAAACTTTATTTAAAAAAAAACACTACCTTTGTCACGTACCTACTGAAAAGAAAAGTTAACAGGCGGGAACCGCATTTATTTTTCATTGTAATTTTGTGTTACAACCTGAAATTGCTTTATTTTCTCGCATTCGAAGCGAAAAGTAGAGTGTACAACGTGTCCATAAAACCCATTTTACGCTCGACTTTATATCAATCCTCGCTCGCGAGCTCGCTCGGATAGATAAACGCCTCGCGTAAAATGGCTCGTTTTACGCACTTGTTGTACAATCTACTATTTGTAGTATTACGTACCCACAGCAAGTCTAATAATCAATATTTTCACGATCCAATCCCTAGTATTCCATCTCCTTACATATACCTATTAATTGCAAATTTTCAATAAAAAAAAAACAGATACTCTTCACGATTTGATCTAAAAGGTCAACAGAAGTGTATCCAATTTCTACAATACACTCAACACCTAATCACCCCACCAAAACACCCCATATTCGTCATTACTACAAAGGAAAAATCGTCAAACAATAACTTTAGACTTATCCGTTCCCGGCCCATAACTCAGAGCGCACAAAGCAAGAACTTTGCGGCCGTGTCTTGAGGAACAATACTTAGAGTTATGTCCCTCGTCCGGGAAGGAAGCGAAAAATGGAAGGTATGGAACCGATTTTGGAGTCTGTTCGCTTGTTTTCTAAGTGATAAAGTTTTTAATGTGTTATATCGTTTTTATTTGGAACTCTTGTGATTATTAGTATTTTTATTGCTTGTTCTTAATTTTTATTATTTATTGAATATGTAAAATGCTTGTAACAAACGGACTAAGTAGGTATACAGGCTGATTGCGTGGTCGTGTAGCAGTGCCTTGTTTTTGAGGCATGATACAGAAAATTAAGATGAACCTAATTGTTGATTAAAAAAATCTTATTACCAATGTTGATGATCAATGGTTTTTAAGCTGATAAGTACAAAAAATACACTTTTACATACAATTTGGTCGTATATGTTGTTTCTTTTTAGCGCATGACAAGTTCTCTTTTTCACTTATGGAAACGTATCGGATAGGTACGTCCTGTCAAACTAAATTTTTTTGACAGAGTTACAAACCATTGCCCATACAGTGTATGTCAAAGTCACATTAGTGTATCCATGATTTACTTAGTAGGTATAGCTTAAGATTAATCTTACTTGAATTATACGAAGAAATAAATTCATTCTGTTTTGATATATTTATTACCATTCTGTCATCCGTAATTTTGGAATTTGGGTTTTTTGAAAAAGACAAAAATTACCGAATACACAATAATAAAATCTTTATTTTGACATGTAACTAACAGTGTAATTTAACTGCAACCAATTGGATAAAATGGACGTTTTAATTACATTCCTACGACACTTATATATTTGCTGCAAGGTGTAAAATAAGCAAGAATAAGTTTTGTAGTAATTTATCAGTTGGATTGTGCAGATCAAGTAGAGTAAATTAGACATTTATCTACTTTTTTAAACATTGGGATATTGCCAGCAATGTAACTAATCGTATACTTGACAACCCCAGAAAATCAGCAGTCAAAATTGTAGAGAGACGTCATGTGCCAGCGTTTGGGAAAGATAACTTTCTATACACAGTATCTACTATTCCTTACCCTGTGCTTACGTTTTAGCTTTAAATAGTTCTTATTAGCCCGTAATTTAGCACAAAGACACATGCCATTACAGTAAACGGGAGGTAACGAACCGAACTCGGCGGCAAACGAGACGAGATTATATTAAACCCGCGTAGACAATATACGATTATAATTTATTATGAATAAATGAAATATTATAAACGCATCGGCGAGCAGACCCGACAACGCCAGTGGCAATGGTGTTTGCTTTGTTGGGTTAGGGTTGTGCCTGGATTTTATCGATAATTCGGTCTTAAGAAAACTAAAAATGGGAAAAATAGTGAAAATGCGATAGAACGGAAGCCACGGAAGGAAAGAAATAAATAACGAATGTTGTTTACAAAATTTACAATAGTTTACACTTATCTTATCTTATTGTATTCGGGGGCCCGTAAGGATACACTTCGACCCAAAGGGATCTTTTGTGTAGTTGCCCCCTAGTACTACTCGAGAGCTTTCTCAACCATCTCCATGTGTTGGATGATGGAGCTCAAGGGCAGTGCTTTGAATTCCTCTGGATCTGGATAGCCAGTACCAAAGTTCTTCATTCTCTGTCTGGCTAGAGCGTGACATTCACACATTAAGTGTTCCATTGTCTCTTCCTCTTCACCACACATCCTACAATCATAGTTTACACTAATAAACAGCTCTCTCCCAGCCGCTCCCGGTAAGAAGATGCCCATAATACTTGCGGCATTGCCACGCTGGATTATTATGGATAGCTTTTGTACCAGAAACGACTCGGAGCGAGGATCCTCGCCCTTTTACCGGAATAAACGGCCTAACTGTATTAAATCAATTGGTAGTTATTTGCTTGACATTACAACTATGAGTACTTTTAAAAACGGGGTATTTTATTTACCATGGTAATATTGTTGCTAATCCATGCGAATATATGATATGCATATCCAATATATCCATGGATTATTTTGCACAGTTACATGCGCCGTTATCGACTTGTGCTCTCGCCTATTCATTCAAAATCAAATCAAAATACATCATGAAATACATTTATCATTGGATTAGATTCCCAAGCGAACCCCTAGTTTAATTGAGCTATGGCAAAAAGTCTGAACAAATACTAGGAGGATGACTATGTCATTATCGTAAACTCGGAAATACAAATATCTAAATCGTTAATACCCCGTTTTTATTATTAGTTATAAAAGTGCTAATTTTTTGACATTTTTCATCACATTACTAGATTATGACCACCAGTTAGCTTTCCAGTTCAGCACATATTAAACGACCTCATGATGATTGTTTTAACGTTGAAAACATCCTGCATTCTGCATGCTAGAGCCCAGAGCTAAACCCTACTCCACGTTCGTTGTTAATTTTACCTGTTTCCTTAGAGAATAAGATATATTTAGCCTCAGGGTATCTTTGTCTCACCTCAGGGTATCAGGTCTTAAGGTAATTTTGTTTATTCTAAATTAACTGGCATCCTTTTTTCGGTCCCAATCTGTCTCTAGATAAAAATGGTTTTAAGTGTGAGGAGGTAAAAGAAAGATGGGCGTAGGTACTTTCGCTTTTATAATAATATTTAGTAGGAATCTTCTAGATTCAATTAGCCAAGGACCGGTCACAAATGGCGTACTCGAGCGTGGTCTACGCTCAGCAGTGAGCGACAAATGGCTAAAATGATGATTATATATACATACTAGATACATATAATCACGCCTGTTTCCCAGAGGGGTAAGCAGAGATCACGGATTTCCATTTGCTATGATTCTGACAGACCACTTTCACTTCACTCACTCTCATAACGTTCTTCATACATGCTCGTCGGTTTAGGGTACTTCTGACCTGGCCTTTTTGTAATATTTTCCCGATTTGGTCGAGGAGAGTTCGCCTAGGTCTTCCACTTCCAACTGATCCTTCCACTCTTTTGTCACACACCCTACCCTCGTTACTCTTCTTTCATCCAACCTCTCTACATGCCCAAACCATCTTAACATACCCATCTACCCTATGATGATTATGAGTAGGAATATTGTCTCGAGTAAGTGGTTGAAGAAAATTTGTTCATAAACTATGTATATTATCGACATGTCAAGTCCCAACCCTACGCCCCCTAGCTGCCTACTTCCTTCATACTCGCGAGCACTCGTTCGTGCACTGCCTTTGTCGGGAACAATTGTCGACAAATTAGAAACGAATTGAGTTATTTAATATCTGAGTAATACAGTATTGTTTATGCCGGTAATGAACACTTTGAAGTTCGGATTGTAATCGTGGTTGGGATGAGGAGAAATACTGTCTGAAAAGCATTAGATTATAGCATAATATGTTTTTAATAACAATAAGACCACCCAATTATAGTCTAAAACTCCCGACTATGACCGAAACATTTACTTGAATATCTTCGTTTCGATGTGACTTTTATTTACTTCACACAGTTCTATGACATAATATTCTTTGTTAAAAAATGAACGGAGAAACTTAGGAAAAAAAACCGGCCAAGTGCGAGTTGGATTCGCGCAAGACGTATTCCGTACCTACCATTATCAATAAAAACGGCAAAAAAATATTTTTGTTGCATGGGAGCCTTCATAAATATATATTTTATTATGTTAGTATTTGTTGGTATAGCGGCAACAGAAATACATCATCTGTAAAAATTTCAACCGTCTTACTATCACGGTTCATGAGATACAGCCTAGTGACAGACGGACAGACAGACAGACGGACGGACGGACAGCGGAGTTAGTAATAGGGTCCCGTTTTTACCCTTTGGGTAAGGAACCCTAAAAATAAGGTTTTGATTGATATTTTATTACATCTGATAGTTGAGTGGTTTTACGGAACCTAGATCTACTTATGGCAAGGTGTACGTTTTATTTTAAGAGTCGCCAGGACGCTCGCGTTCCCATACAAACGTAGTTTAGCTCTCATTTTAAAACGACATGCTTTAGAACCACGAAATTTGGCATGGATATTTTAGTAGTATATAGATCTATGTCGGTAATTCGTTTTCGTTGCAAAAAATTGTAATACAAAGAAAATACAGCCAGCAGATACAGATTTACATACAAAACTTATTTTTGCTATATTTTCTTTGTATTACAATTTTTAGCAACGAAAACGAATTACCGACATAGATCTGTACTGCTAAAATGCCCATGCCAAATTTCGTGGTTCTAAAGCATGTCGTTTTAAAATGAGAACTGAACTACGTTTGTATGGGGACGCGAGTTCACACGAGCGTCCTGGCGACTCTTAAGCGTTGTTTATAATTTAAATGGTACTACGAGTACCACAACCCCATAGCAGTAAATAGTCCCGACAAATACGATGAGGAAGCAAACAGTGACCGACTTTTTTCTCTACCAAATAAAAAAAATTGTATTCGTACATTTAGTAAAATATTTGCATTTCCAGTTAAATGAAAATAATATACTGAATCTTTTTATACTTTCAATATTTAAATGGTAAAGAGTATTTTAAATAACGTCGTACATATCTTATAAAATCTCGACAAGACAACATATTATTATTTAAAATATTTTGCTATTAAACTAATGACTATGCATGCATTCATCAAACTAGGTTCCCGCCTTACTTAAAATACTTAATTTCCAGAAAGTTGAGCACATTCTCCACAGGTCACAAAGATCATCTCCAAATATGGGTAAACTCCGACTTACAAATATGTACTATTGTTGCTCCGTTACTGTATTAAACTCCAATAGTTTACGTACCATGAGTCTATCATGCAATATTTACAAGATCCCGCCCAGTAGTTTGCGCGCGGAGGCAGGATCAGTTCGACAAATATTTTTTTATCTCAATGATAAATCACAATAAAGCTATACCCGGGGCTGTAGTTCTGAACTCGTATCGCCGGATTTTTCCGTGTCTTTTCGATACTTGCCAAACTTACAGCAGGTCAACATTTAATATAAATTATATTTTTCTACTCGTCGACTTGGCCGAGCTACAAGCAAATACTTTTCGATGGAGCTTCCGGCAAAACTTTTTATCATTTGTACGTGACATAGACCTTCAATAATAATCGTAACAAAAATAAAGTCCTTATAAGCTGGTCCTATAGAAGCTTGTTGAACTACATTTATTCAAAAAATCCGATTGATTCGCAGAATATAGATTGGATACATTGAGAAAATAACTTCTATGAGAAAATAACTCCTGGGGCCGTATTCTAACTTTAAAACACGTTTAGATATAATCTAATTTCAATAAAACTCCATTTTTTATACCACGACGGTGGACAACAAGTATACGGCCCGCCTGATCGTAAGCAGCTATCGTAGCCTTATAAATTTAATTGCATTAAATACGTAATACAGCTAGCGCCTAAACGTCTGAATCAGAAATGTCAGAATTTGCTGGAAAATTGTTCCGATGCGTTGGAGTTGTCCAATACATCTTCAACATTGGTACGTACCTACAATATGTTTGAGATGTATGTTGTTTTTAATGTATTCTTTATGTATTTTAAAGCTATAATACATCATCTGCCCTACTGTATTTGTCTCTAATACACCATTCTTCGACAGTCGAATTCTAAACACACCCACGAGAGCGCGATGTATCCGCACTACATCATCCCGGAATATGGACCGGAAATATATCTATTATCTGATTGTGCCCCAACCCTTTCAACGGCTGACTGGGGAATACTTTGATTCGAGAGGGTATATCGATGGTTTTTTTCTTGTGTGAGGGTTTATAGTTAGGTCATTATCATACATCGTAAACTGCGAGCGAAATCCATTGAAATGACGTATGACAACCAGTAACAACCCTAGTACTTTAATGAAGTTTGCTCGCACTTTGCGATGTATGGTCATTATACAGATATGTGGGTCCATCAAACCACACAATGTATGAGAAGTTTGGTGGAGTCAAAATTCAAATGCAGATATAAATTTGGAATGAGGAGGTTGTTACATCCGAATCTTTTATATGGACCACTGGGGCATTTTGATTCGACAGGGTACATCGATCGACGTCTTTTTTTGTTTAGGCGATTATTTGTAAGGATTTTCTTTGTTATCGCTTTGGTCATCGATACATATTCCTTGGAAGTATTAGGTCTATCTTTAAGTCAGAGGTAACCGTCTTTTAAGGATTAACCGTCACCCTTCTGGGTGGTCAAAATATCTCTATATTTTATAGTAATTTAATAGTAAATAGGATAAGGTGATGGGTTACCATCAGGTGATCTCAATATATGCTTATTTACACTGACGTGCTAAAAAATATATGCAAAACTTCTAGTTAAGAGCTTATCAAATTTTAATAAAAAAAAAAAAAAAAATCTTTTATTTCAGAATTAAGATTCCATAATTCAGTTAGTAAACTTAATTAACTTAAAAACTATGTTAATTACTTAATCTAAGAAACTAAAAACTAAAACAGGCAGGTTAACCCCTAATAACGTCGTTTTACAATTTACATTCACGTAGGTACAGTCGCCATCAGATATATCGGAGTGGCCAAGGTGGTCACAAATATCTGAACAACGCCTCTATTGTGAACGCGATAAAGTGCATGTTCAGATATTTTTGAGTACCTTAGCCGCTCCGATATATTTGATGCCGTCTGTACATACATAATATATTCCGTTCGTAATTTTTACAATTTCACGGGCCACGGGCACCGTCCGAAACCTGAAATTATCAAGAAAGGCTTATGGACAAAGAGGAAGACCGGCATAAATTACATTTGAATATAAATTAATGCGATCACACTATGTAGAAAAAATAACCAGTACCTTCCTTTGAAAAACAACCTGATTTCAATCTTAAGTTTAAGGTTTAAAGTGTACTTTTGAGTAAACATATGATTTTAACATACAAGGAAAGGCGTCTGTTTGATCATTTTAACTTAATTAAGTTCGTGTTTGCTTGTGCATTAAATATATTGTAAATATGGAATGTTTTTGTTTTAAATTTGTATGCAAGTGGGCGGACGAGGTTAAACAGTGTGCTTAGAGATTAGCAAGGGTTCTAGCGGGCACTATTTATTTAAACAAAACTATGCATACCATTTAAGTAGAAAAATAACTATAAATTCTAATATGATAATTGTCTTCTGTTGCCGCGATAAATTCACGGAGTAATCACGTGCTTTTCTATTTCTTAAAGTATCCTGACGTTTCGATCCCTTTGCAGCGCTCGTGATAACATTAATGAATTTAAATGTATTATTTTTGTAATAATTTGACAACAACATATCAAAACATAACATATAATCACGCCTATATCCCAAAAGGGGTAGGCAGAGATCACGGATTTCCATTTACTATGATCAATGCAGAACGGCTCTCCGTGAGCCACTTAATAATTTAAACTACTTAATATTTTAACTTAGTAATAATTTGAATACCGCATTATCTAGTTGTTTTGTTGCAAGAATTGTTCACACTTAAAGTATATTAAGTATCATTTTGTCATCAAAATCGTGTGTTATTTTTTTACACGGGCGTAGTTGGATGTTATGGGTATGTTAATTAAGATGAATAATAACTCGACAAAAAATAAAAACAATAATTTACTTAATATATTTAACAACTCTCCACGGATTCTGCAGTCTTATCCCACCCGTATAATTATAATTATTTTAATATGCAAATAATCATAATAAAATCTCTAAGGTTTTCCCGGTTTATGTTTTGCGTTTGAGGCCGTTATTGGGTTATACTTAATTATATTTGTAAGGGCAAGGGTTTACCTGCTTACCCCGGACCCCTAAATTTTTATTTATGCCCTTGCTAATGCAGCCGCTGATATTTTAATTATATAAAGAATTGTGTGCTTTTGATATTGAAATTCATTGTTTTGTGTTGGAAAACGGTTTGAAGCGAAGTTATTTTGGTTTTGTTTTATTTTTCAACATGTATTTTTATGTAAAAATAGTTTGGATACCTATCTGTATTCTGTATCATTTCTGAACAACTAACTACAAATATCATAATTCATTTTTTTTTTCAAAATAACGAAGAACACGTATGCTATAAATTGATCTGTACTATACACATACACACACAAACACCACACGACCAACTTATCATTCATTAATATTTCTTTCCTCCATTTCATTAACTTATAAAAAAAATAAAAAAAAATTACAAAACCCTTAATATTTAAGACAACAACAATACTTACAATTACCTTTACAATTTCACAATCCTTTTTCTCGCTGCACCCACCTTAGCAAATTTCTGTTTGGCCCTATGGTTAACTGGTAGAGAATGCGTCATTAAGTCTGCCTTTTGTACACTTTTTATTTTTGTGCAGTAAAGTTTAAAATAAATAAATAAATAAGTAGATAAGGCACCAGAGCTTTAAACATATCGCTTAAACATTTTTCATATCATTAACCTACCAAGTTACACTCAATGGTTTAAAATAACACACAGTAGAACGCCTATTACAATGTTATCTCCATCCTAATGACAAGAAGGGTTGAAAAATCCACCTCCCCCTTAAATTTACAGTCCACCAAAGATAAAAAACCCTCCATTTTTCTCAGATAACGTTTAATCGTCTCTCTTGGTTCACTTACCGAATGCAACCGAGCACACCGATCTGATATTTTATTAATATCACAAGGTACTAACTCATTATAATATTAACTAAGATAGAACTTTGTTCCACCAAGCTTAACCAGTCAAATAGAAAGGGACGTCTGGTACGACAAAGTTGTATGTCAATGTGGATTATAGGAAGTTAGGACTTTGTTCGATTGAAAGTTTCCGTTTGACTGGGTTTGGCCAGTTGTGATTTACTGGACAAGTTTCATAAGAAAAAATGATAGTGGATTTGGTTGTCTTATTGCTACAGTTTAAGAATAATGGCTGTAATCGAACTTCTCATAATTTGAAATTGATGAACGAATACTTATAAAAAAATCTGGTGGTTGAAATTAAAGAACCAACGTCTTCAGTTCTTGCGGCTTACTTTTAACTTCGCTCGATCGCTCGGCCTTAATAGTAAAATAATAAAAAACCACAGATAACCTCAACCACTAGATAGATCATAAGTACAACTCGGGGTCACCACGCATCTGTGCTCCCGTACTCATTTTGTATGAAAGCACAACCGCTTATTTCAATTGAGTTAACGTTTTTGATCATTACTCATGTGAATTAAAAATATCCACAAAAACCAAGTTACAGGGGTGAACCTGGATTGTTATACTACAAATTGGTGTATAATACTATTGAGATGTGCTGGTCGAATCGTAGAAATTTAAGAATAAAATTGCACTGATGTGTGGTGACCTCGTGCTCCCTGTAAAAGCTTAATGATGAGCTGTCTGTGTAGTCTGTGTAAAAAAACAAATATTAAATTAACTTCGTGTCTAGTTTTTATTAAGTAACTAGGTACCTGTATGCAATGAGAAAAGGCTGAGAGTTGACCATAATCATAATTTGAATACGAAAAAATATCGAAACATTCTATTTATTTGTTAATTGCTGTGATACAATAACCCAAGTTACTGATGGCTAACTATACATAAAATATACTACACAACTTCACAAACGGTGGTATGGTAGGTATATATCTAAAATTGTATATGATTGGTCTGCCTTATAGTAAGTAAATACAGGATGTTTCAAAACTAGAGGCGCTCCGGCCGGTGTGATTGCACCCAAAGGCTATTACAGACTAACTCGTACGGTGAAATGTACGCCGATCGAGTGTGCTTGATACTAGCAAGCATTACGTAAAGGCGGAAAGATGCTGCCAGTTTGGAGTATCCAGTAGTGTCCTGGCTGCAATTCAATATATAGAAAAAAGACGAGTGGATAGCCACCTCCATAGCACATAGAAATGGGATTTTTGCGTAATTGTTTAAATACCTATATGAAGTTAGCGTTTATTTTAAATTAAACTAAAAATGTATTGTACTGTGTGTAACATGATATGACTATTAATTTGTCATGCCTATACATACATTATAAAACATTTGTTACTTTATGTAATGTAAAATGTATTTGTTAGCAATTTTTTGATACTTCAGCTATAACTAATAAGAAATGTGTAAAATATATAGCCATATTCCAAAATATACATTTTTATTTATATTATAGCCTCATTTATTCCTTAAATAAATACAATGCGTAACAATTCATAAATAATTCGACAAGCAAAATAATTTCAATTGGCAATTTCACATATCATTTAAATACTTAGTAGCGTTAAATTTGAATTTAATCCTACTGTAATTAATTAATAAATCAATAAATTTACATAAATTGTAATAATAAATTTGAGATAGATTATTTTAATGGCCGATTTTACGTTATGAATTATATGTAGTATTAAATGTGCTAAATTTTAAGCGGTTACACAAGCCAGTTCTCATAGATAATATCGTAATGTACTCGTACTGCAAGTGAAACAATTGTCTTAAACGATCAAGACTAGTGAGTCCTCCGTCAGAATGCAGACTCGTGACCCAAATGTTGTGATAGCTCCCAATAACAGCCCGGGGCCGTCAATTATCGCTCTATTAATTAATAACCACCTGGCGAGACCGACGTTCTCCAGATTGGAGATTGTGGGCAAAATATTGGCCGTTAACGAGAATCTAGGTGCCGTATTCTAATTTTAAAACACATTGGTGATTTGGGGAAATTCTACCAACGCCAAGCGAGCCTTGATACTCCAAAAGCGTGCCATTCGAGCAGTGGCCGGAGTCCATATTCGACATCCATGTAGAAAACTGTACAAACAAAATGGCATTATGACGCACTACTCACTTTACTTATTTCAAGTACTGATGTTTGTACGCAAAAATTTACCTATGTTCAAACGAGTCAAGGTTACGAATATACAAATCCGATCTACCGGGAGACTAAGGGCAGTGCCGCGTCACAAGGCACTTTCACTCAAAAATCCGAGGGTAATTGGACCAACTTTGTATGAGCGTCTACCTACAGAGTTGCGAACTGAACCATCTGACGAAGCATTTGAACGCCGATTGAGAGACTTTTTATTGGAAAATCCATTATATTCTGTGAATGAATATATGATTTTAACATCCAATATTATAACTATAAAACTTTCGTGAGACTCTAACATATTAAAAATATTTATAACGGGTTACTCACGTAATTCACATGTCGAGCAAAAATCGACAAAAATTACGTGAGTAACCCGTTATAAATATTTTTAATATCCAATATTATAAATTAATTTTGAATTAGTATATCTCTGAAATTGTATTTATTATTATATCTCAAATTGACAAATATATTTTTCAATCTGAAATTTTGCGAAATTTAAATGTAATCAATCTACAAAATATGTTTATTCACACTACTTTGACGATCATAATATAAATTTGTATAAATTAGGCTAAGACCATTTGTACTATAATTTATTATTATGAAATAAATAAATCTAAATCTAAATCTAAAAATCTAAATCTAAATCATTGAAATTAATCTATCTCAAACATAACTCCAACAAACAACAAATAATTGAAATAATCAACCAATACTGAAGTTGTATTGGAGTTACATCGGATTAATTTTTTAAATTCTAATATTTTTAATACAGGTGTATAGGCGCGCTAACTCTATTGCGTAGTTCGCGCCTTGGAGTTGGATCGAGTCTAAACGTGTTTTAAAGTTAGAATACGTCCCCTTTTATATTGAAGGGTGATTCATTAGAAGCCGTATTTGATTTTTAAAAATTACACCATGATTTGATATTGCTATTGCTGCATATGGCTACGCTACGCTACGCGGCTACGAATGCTACGTGTTCGTAGAGGGTCTACGTTTGTCAAGGAATGACATTAAAATGCTAGAAGGAAGGTCTTAAAACCAATCCGAAGAACTTTGTAATCGACACGGCATTTTATTACTTAGATAATTTTTGATATGCAAAAATGAATCATTGTTATATAACAAAGCTAATTTAGTTAAGTATTATGCTTAAAATCATCTATAAAATCATCTAACATTTAGAGGACACAGTTCAGGTAAGAAAGAATATCAAACGTGAAGCAGTCAGATTTGGATTTTATTTTTATTTTTCATTTTAATTACACAATAGGCAGGTACATGTCTGTCTCTCAAGCTGTTTTGATATTCCTTCTTGAAGAACTACGCATTATTGTATATAGTATCTTTAATGTATTAGTATTACTGTTTTGAATAAAAAATAAATTAAAAAATTAAAAAAACCCTCCTGCCTAAAATACTAAAAGGCCGTAAACAAGGCCAATATACGTTACGAATTTGTTATGTAATATTGAAAAGCATAAGATACATATTAAATTCTAATGTGGAACATAGCGGCATTAAACAGTCGGGACCCATTTTGGGGAAGGTTTGCGCCAATTCTAGATTTCAAATGGGTCCCGACTGTATAATGCCGCTATGTTCCACATTAGAATTTAATATGTATCTTATGCTTTTCAATATTACATAACAAATTCGTAACGTATATTGGCCTTGTTTACGGCCTTTTAGTATTTTAGGCAGGAGGGTTTTTTTAATTTTTTAATTTATTTTTTATTTCCTACTTTTTAGTATCATGAAAAGTACCTACATGTAATACAATTATTTAATTTATTTTTTATTTCTTACTTTTAGTATCATGAAAAGTACCTACATGTAATACAATTATTTAATTTATTTTTTATTTCCTACTTTTAGTATCATGAAAAGTACCCACATGTAATACAATTATTAACTACTAGCTGTACCCGCGCGGCTTCGCCCGCGTGCGTTGCAGTAGGTTCTCTCACTTTTCGTTACCCACAACAGTCCATTGCTAATCGCTTTTTACATGTCAAATTTGATACAGTAAGTTTAGCAGTTTAGCTAAAATTGACTTCTTGCATATAACTTCGACATCCCAAAAGATCGACTGAAAGCGTCTGAGATTTGACTGTGTCAGCCATGGCAAATTATTTCATTTCATTTCATTTCATTTATTTATGCAATCCATGGTACATAGTTGTTACATTTATATTTTGTTTCACATGGACCCTGTGTAGGGTATAGCAATTGTAGCTTACAGTATAGGTAAGTATCTTAAATTAACCTTAAATTAAACATGCGAAAATTATGATAATTTTAGACATTAAAATCGTTACCAATTTTAAATAATAGATAAGTAATTGTTGGTTTAATAATAAATAGAAATGTCAGTTTTGATTTCAGCTATAAACAAAATAATTGAGAATAATGTCAGTAATAATGTATTATAAGATTATAAATAAGTTACCTACATAATTATCAGGCATCGTGTGACATAAACTCCTCATATGAATAAAAGGATTTGCTAATTAGCCATGTTTTGAGTTTATTTCGAAATATATTATAGGTATCAACATTTTTTATATCGTCGGGGATCTTATTATATATTATTATCGATTGGTAGTATTAGCAATAGTACAGTGTGTTTTTTGTTCGAGCCCCCCTTTCTTTGCCGCCCTTCACGTGGTAAACTCTATCAAAATTCTTTTTCTCCCATCTTAAATGTTCAACGTAGCAGTTTTTGGTATAATTTGCAATATTTTATTTGCGGGGGGCTCCGTCCCCCGAACCCCCGTTCTTTAGGGCCCATCACGTAGTAAACTCTATCAAAACTCTTCTTCTCCCATCTCAAATATCCAACCTAACAATTTTTGGTATGATAAGCAATAGTACGGTGTGTTTTTTCTTTCTTGGCCCCCCTTTCTTTGCCGCCCATTACGCGGTTAACTCTATCAAAACTCTTTTTCTCCCATTTCAAATGTTCAACGTAACAATATTTGGTTTAATTAGCAATAGTACGGTGTGTTTTTTGTTTATGCGGGGGGCCCGCTCCCGAGGCCCCCTTTCTTTGCCGCCCATCTCGTGGTAAACTCTATCAAAACTCTTATTCTCCCATCTCAATTGTTCAATGTAGCAGTTTTTGGTATAATTTACAATATTATCGTTATTTTTTATTTGGGGGGGGGGGCTCCTTTTTGTTTGAGCCCCCCTATCTTTGCAGCCCTTCACACGGTAAACTCTATCAAAACTCTTTTTCTCCCATATCAAATCTTCGACGTAACAATTTTTGGCATAATAGGCAATAGTACGGTGTGTTTCGAATTTTGTATTGCTATTTCTTATTATCAGGTGATTTGCTCAGTGACGGCGATGTGCTTCAGTTCGCTATGGGTACTTTTCGATTTCCGTGTTTCACTATGTTCCGTTTGTTTTTGTATTGTTTGATGTAATTCATGAAGAATGGGAAAGTAGCTACATTATTTTAAAATGTCTCTAAATGAACCAATATCAATATGTCACGTGAACTTAGCACACTTATTACTCAAAATTTATGTTTTTTATAGTTAGTTAATTTAACTTTTATTCTTGCACCTTTTGTACATGTCTGTTGTATAGGCCCAATGGTTGACTGGTGGAAAATACCATTTGGTATGATGTCCGCCGTTTGGTCTCACAGTTTTGTATTTCGTGCAATATAGTGGAAATAAAAAAAGATTTTTATAGGGAGGCAACGCGCATGTAAAACCTCTGGAGTGACAGGCGTCCATTGGCTACCCTAACTGCTTACCATCAGGCGGGTCGTATGATTGTTTGCCACCGCCGTGGTATAATAAATATATAGTTGAAATACAAAGGCAAAAGTATTTATTTCCCATATAAAGGCATTTCCCATACAAAGTTTAAACCCCCCTTAAACCCCCTTACATCCAAAAAGTTCGTATTTTTATAGCCTATGTCCTAACCAGAGGTCTGTTGAACCGGCTAGTGAAGTTTTTATCGAAATCGGTTCAGGCGTTTTGACGCCAACTCTCCCAATCTAAACAGACAAACAGACAAAAATTCTAAAAATCATCGAAACGTGTTCTGTTATCGATTCTAAGAGCTACTAACTAATTTTTTTACTAATATCTCCAATGTACAGATTTTCGACCCTCTTCAGCTTTATTATATGTATAGATATAGATAGATAGATAGATTAGCCGAAGTACGTGGCGGAAGAACTTATATCAAAAACTGTTGACGTCTGACTGCCGTCATATTGAATTTGGATTGCTATTTTGTCTTTAGTGACACTCGCGCAATCAAGACGAATCGATTGACGTACGAATCATCTAAATCGGCCCACTCGTTTTGCTTCTAGAGTGCCACAAAGGAACAAACATACACATATAGACTGTTAATAAACACTATCCCCTCTTTTGCGTCGCGCAGTCGGGGAAAAAATAAGTCCCGCCGAGTTTCTTGCCGGTAATAAGTAATACTTCTCGGGTCAGAGGTGTAGGGTTAGAACCGGTGGTAGTTTCTTTTTCTCTCTGACGTTCATAAGTGCACTGTAATGTGCCTAAATTGAAGAATAAATATCTTTTATCTTTTTTTTTATCTTAGTATTAAGATTTACAAAGTTTTGTAGGTCCACAACGGGTAGCTGAGTATACTTAAGTACTATTATGTCAACTATGTAACGATTTACTCGTACTTGCGTAGTTATACGATAAGTTTAATATATTTTTTTTGTTTCTATACGGGTTACTTTAACAAAAATCAAGGACCATCTTGTATATCCTTGTGATCCGTTTTCATCATCTGACAGCTTCTTTGTTACATTGAGAATGTAAAATGAAAAGGACTCTTTTCGAACACAAATACACAATCTTGCACGACCTTCACATTAATCTAAAAAAAAGCGAAAATTAACAGGACCGTTAAAAAACGCCCAAAATTTACCGACATCATAAAACAACCGAAACAGCTAAATATCACTAATGAGTGTAAACATGCCTCGATTAGGCCCGTTCATTAAAAGACTAAACGTCCTAAGCGCCAACACCGTAGGCTCAGATAAGCCCTTATTTACATGGAGTTATAACAAACAACAAAATGGGTTTTTGTTGCAATAAATACCTATAATAATTTTAATTACTCCCCTTAAAGGACATAAAGCAGTGAGATAAAAATGCTGTGCCATATTGCAAATGAGAATAAAATAAGCGGGGTACTGTTTTGGGGTTCCTTCGGATACAGTAAAATTAACAATGGTTCCCATTTTAAAGAATAAGCAGTTAGGTTTAATATCATTACTCAAAAAAAGTGAGTTGCAAAAGAAGCTGAGCGGTCAAGGTGTTTAAAATGAGATAGACATGAATTGGTTGTTAAGAAAGCAACGACGACGTGAGAAATAGTTATTTGTGCAACAAGAGAAGAAAATCGGTTTTTCTTGCGAGTGTTGATTTTGAGTCCCTAGTAAGCGAAAGATTCTATAATTGAATCACGAGCGAAGCGAGTGATTCTAAGTTTGAATCTTGAGCGTAGCGAGGGATCTCAAGAACACGAGATGTAAAAAAACTTTTCTCTCGTGTAACACATACAACTTTTCTCGTCAGTAGTGAGAACATATTAATGTTAAAAAACCACGTTTATTTACATTCCTGAATGAAAGGCATCATCATTATGAGGAAAGCTTCTAGAAAAAAATTTCACTCCCTGGAATGACGAAAGTCGCAATTTTCGTCACTCCCTGGATCAGCTACTTAGACCCAAGTAGATGTTATTGAGATATCGCAGAACAGTTGACCACTGTTATTTGTCTACTCTATTTACAAATTGTTCCAAACGTACCTAACTATAATATTTTACTATTACTAACTGTACCCGCGCGGCTTCGCTCGCGTGCGTTGCAGTAGGTTCTGTCACTTTTCGTTACCCTCAACAGTCCATTGCTAAACGCTTTCTACATGTCATATTTCAAACAGTATGTTTAGCAGTTTAGCTAAAATTGACTTCTTGCATATAACTTCGACATCCCAAAAGATCGACTGAAAGCGTCTGAGATTTGACTGTGTCAGCCATGGCAAATAAGCAATAGTACAGTGTGTTTTTTGTTTATGCGGGGAGCTCCGCCCCCCGAGCCCCCGTTTTTTGCCGCCCATCACGTGATTAACTCTAGCAAAACTCTTCTTCTCCCATTTCAAATATTCACCGTAACAATTTTTGGTATAATTAGCAATAGTACAGCACACTGTACTATTTGTTATTTGTTTAACACATTTTTGTTTATGCGGGGGGCTCTGCCCCCCGAGCGCCCCTTTCTTTGCAGCCAATCACGTGGTAAACTTTATCAAAACTCTTTTTCTCCCATCTCAAATGTCTAAGTTGTCTAACCTAACAATTTTTGGTATAATAAGCAATAGTACGGTGTGTTTCTTCTGTATGCGGGGGGAGGAGCCCCCTGAGCCCCCTACTTTTTGCCGCCCATAACGTGGTTAACTCTATCAAAACTCTTTTTCTCCCATTTCAAATGTTCAACGTAACAATTTTTGGTATAATAAGCAATAGTACGGTGTGTTTTTTCTTTAAGCGGGGGGCTCCGCCCCCCGAGCCCCCCTTTCTTTGCGGCCCGTCACGTAGTAAACTCTATCAAAACTCTTTTTCTCCCATCTCAAATGTTCGACGTAACAATTTTTGGTATAATAAGCAATAGTACGGTGTGTTTTTTCTTTATGCGGGGGGCTCCGCCCCCCGAGCCCCCCTTTCTTTACGGCCCGTCACGTAGTAAACTCTATCAAAACTCTTTTTCCCCCATCTCAAATGTTCGACGTAACAATTTTTGGTATAATAAGCAATAGTACGGTGTGTTTTTTCTTTATGCGGGGGGCTCCGCCCCCCGAGCCCCCTTTCTTTGCGGCCCATCACGTAGTACACTCTATCAAAACTCTTTTTCTCCCATCTCAAATGTTTGACGTAACAATTTTTGGTATAATAAGCAATAGTACAGTATGTTTTTTCTTTATGCGGGGGGCTCCGCCCCCCGAGCCCCCCTTTCTTTACGGCCCGTCACGCGGCAAACTCTATCAAAATTCTTTTTCTCCCATCTCAAATGTTCGACGTAAAAATTTTTGGTATAATAAGCAATAGTACGGTGTGTTTTTTCTTTATACGGGGGGCTCTGCCCCCCGAGCCCCCCTTTCTTTGCGGCCCATCACGTAGTAAACTCTACCAACACTTTTTCTCCCATCTCAAATGTTCAACGTAGCAGTTTTTGGTATAATTTGTAATATTGCCGTTTTTTTTTATTGCGGGGGGCTCCGTTCCCCGAGCCCCCCGTCCTTTACCGCCCGTCACGTAGTGAACTCTATCAAAATTCTTCTTCTCCCATCTCAAATGTTCAACGTAACAATTTTCGGTATATTTAGCTATAGTGTGGTGTCTTTTTTTCTTTTTGCGCCCCCCTCTCTTTGACGCCCATCACGCGGTAAACTCTATCTAAACTCTTTTTCGGTAGGGTGTGCCGGTACTTTTCGATTTCCGTGTTTCACTATGTTCCGTTTGTTTTTTTATAGTTAGTTAATTTAACTTTTATTCTTGCACCTTTTGTACATGTCTGTTGTATAGACCCAATGGTTGACTGGTGGAAAATACCATTTGGTATGATGCCCGCCGTTTGGTCTCACAGTTTTGTATTTCGTGCAATATAGTGTAAATAAAAAAAGATTCTTATAGGGAGGCAACGCGCACATAAAACCTCTGGATTTACAGGCGTCCATTGGCTACCCTAAGTGCTTACCATCAGGCGGGTCGTATGATTGTTTGCAATCGCCGTGGTTTAAAAAATATATAGTTGAAATACAAATGCATAAGTATTTATTTACCATATAAAGGCATTTCCCATACAAAGTTTAAACCTCCCTTAAACCCCCTTAAATTCAAAAAGTTCGTATTTTTTATAGCCTATGTCCTGACCAGAGGTCTGTAGAACCTGCTAGTGAAGTTTTATCGAAATCGGTTCAGGCGTTTTGACGCCAACTCTCCCCATCCAAACAGACAAACAGACAAACAGACAAAAATTCTAAAAATCGCCGAAACGTGTTCTGTTATCGATTCTAAGAGCTACTAACTCATTTTTTTGCTAATATCTCCAATGTACAGATTTTTGACCCTCTTCACCTTTATTATATGTATAGATAGATAGATAGATTACGATAACATCCAAAGAAATGTTTTTTCTTCTTTATCAAATTTTTTTATTTATTTCAGGATGGTTGCGGAGATATTTATTTTAGTACTCCCAAAACTATATTTCGAAATGCGAAAAGTTGATTTGGAAATTAATCTAGGTGAAAAACTTTCGGCGAAATGTCAGAACACCAAAAATCATCCAATCTGTGTTGGCATCTTTTAGCTTTCTCTATATTAAACACAATTTTCAATCGTTTTTTATCTATTTGAACAACATCACGACAGAACCCCCAAGACACAAAACTCACACACATACTTTCAAAAGGTATTTTATTATAAATATTAGCCGTTGGAAAAGCAGGAACGGACTCGTGAGGTCATCAGGATAAATAAATTATGACGTAGTGGGCGGCCCCGTCTCGCCACTGAGCGCAGAGTTAGACATGATCAGACATGGCTGAACAATAACTGAAGAACATAATTTTTGAATTAATCCCTTACTTTCCGCCATCGTGCTACGCGACAACATTTCCATTCTCACCACATAAAGCCTAACAAGTTCCTTTTTAGCCCTAGTGTCGCTACAAATAGCTTAGATATAGCAACAATACGTGTACGTCATGAATAGTCGGGACAGTGTGTAATGACATCGGTAGAAGTAAGTTTAGTACCAAACTAACCAGTTTATTACAACCGCACTATCAATGTCAGTACTCGTCATGTCAACAACTAATTTCACAACATTGTTTAATAGAATGCTACTGAATCCCTCATCCTTTTTGTGTCGCAAGTATATTAATGTATTTAAAATTATTTGATTTGCATCGGTGTGAATTTTTTTGGGCATTTTGATTGCAAAATCTATTATTATTCTGAAATATTTACAATTATTTTCGATTTGTTTATATCGGCGACATTCAATGACTTTCAACGTCTGTTGTCAAAAAAAATCATTGCCATTAAAATAAATTAGTTCCATTGAAAATCCGCAACATGGCGAGGGCTAAAAAGGAACTTGTTAGGCTTTTAGTTGGTTGACAGTCCTCAACTGTGCATTTCTCCAGAAATTTCCTACCTTGTGGAATGAACTGTCGCCTGCGGTATTTCAGGACCAATACGACCTTCAAGAAAAGAGCGTACTCTCATCTTAAAGACCGGCAACGCGCTTGTGACCCCTATGGTGTTGCGGGCGTCCATGGGCGGCGGTAATTACTTACCTTCAGGCGATTCGTCAACTCAAATGAGACATCGAAGGTACCTTCTATGTTATAAAAAACATATATATTATTCATGCTTTTATGTTAACACCCTCCCGCCGCAATAATAAATGTATGTATGTATCATTTTATTGCACATAAACAAAAATAACATTAAAACATTAGTAATATACAAAAAAGATATGCACAAAGGCGAGCACAAAGTACCACCAATAATACCCAAACCTTAACACGACACGGGTTTTGACTTTCGCCTTTATACTTATGTAGCTTTACGTTTGCTTAAAGTAGTTCTGCGATAATCGCTTGTAACATTACAAGTAGATTTGCTTGAAGTAACATGGTAGGATCATCCTCATATATTGCATACATTTCCACAAAAATACTTATAATTTCTTGTACCTTACTACCATTATTTCACTTCTACACCTTCCTAAGCTAACTCGAACGTGGTTTTTAAAAAAACGCCGCTTGTCTAATGAATTTATGGCCAGGAACTTGTCCTCGCCGTATTTTTTTCTCCAGAGACGCGATACCGATAGCGATGGCGCGTGACGAATAGCGGCCGCCATTTTGTTTTTAACAGTTTTTCAAAATGGCCGCCGTCTACATTGTGTAAATGGAATATTTAACATTTTGTTGTTGACTAATATAAATTAACTATTTTATTTTATTTTGACTCCTCGTTTTAAAATCGTTTATTTTTATGTCAAACCTAATGCTTACATAATGCCAATGTATGAAGATATAACATGTCAATTTTCAGTGTTTTGCTTGACTCGGTGGAGTTAATCATTATACTTAATCTCAATTTCTTCGCTAGAGTCCTTTAGATTTGGCATTATGATCATAAATTAAAACATGTAAGGTACTAACTACACCTACCCCCTTTAATTCTTTAAGAATACTACGGCGCAAGTCAGAGTAGTCATCCGATATGTTTCATTTATGGGTAAAGGACACAATACAATTATATACAGGAATGTGCTCGATAATTCTCGACATCCAATTACATGAAACCAATCAATACAACCGCACATTAAAAGCAACGTACCACGAAACTGCCGTCAGCATGCCAGAAAGTACCGCCAACTAAAAGTACCGCCCACATAACAGAAAGTACGGTCATCAAATTAATTGGCAAATAAAACTTAACGCGCGGTCAATCCCAATAAACCGGTTACAGCTAGTTACTACCGGTTCAATCAGGATCGTCCATTGGTTATTTATTTGATTTTGGGCCTTAGGGCAACGGATAAAGGTTGCGTTTGGTTTGACAGTGGTTATGTTTGATGTTGTCCATCTGTTTTTGGAGATATTTATATATTTAACGGCCTCCATAGCCTAGTTGGTAGTGACCCTGCCTACGAAGCAGGAGGTCCCGGGTTCGAATCCTGGTAAGGGCATTTATTTGTGTGCTAATCTCAAATATTTGTTCCTGAGTCATGGATGTTTTCTATGTATATAAGTATGTATTTATCTATCTAAGTATGTATATCGTCGCCTAGCACCCATAGTACAAGCTTTGCTTAGTTTGGGGTTAGGTTGATTTGTGTAAGATTGTCCCCAAATATTTTTTTTTTTTATTATTTTTTATTTGTAGGGCTTAAAGAGTATATGTACTATGGGCCGTATTCTAACTTGATAATTTTAAACAAAAAAGGAACCAACTTCACTTAGACTCCACCTTTATAAAAGGAAATACCCGAAATACCGTAAAGAAATATTTAAATCACTATAAGTGTGCCTATAATATTTGAAAAGTTCCCTTGATTTCTCCAGGATCCCATCATCAGATCCTGACCTGGTTACAATGGGAAATCGAGGGAACTCTTCAAATATTAAACACACCTATAATAATTTCAGTATTTTTTACAGTAGCCCGGGCATTTGCTTTTTGAAACGTGGAAGTTAAGTGAAGTCGGTTCTTTTTTGATAAAATTTATTTAAAATTAGACGGCACCTAAATAATAGTCCTAGGACCTAATTTCAGGTATTAACGTAATTTAGGCAGCTAATCTGTTTCTGAAGCGACCTGATAAGTTTAACGAGGGAACATAAATAAAGCGTCGCTCGTATCTCGTTAACTTTTATGATGTATCATGTCATAAATAAGGCTGTGAGATCTAGAGTAATAGAGTAAATAGTAGAATAACTACCTTTACTCACCTGTCTCTCTCTCCTCAGCATGATTATTCCCATCTGATTGTGGGGTCTGCTTTTCTCGTTCTTTCTCTCCACTTCGCGCGATCGGACGTGTCGTCAACTGAAACTTCGCAGGCTCTCATGTCTTTTGCAATGGTATCTGTCCATCTCGTCTTTGGTTTACCTCTTCTTCTAGACCCAGCAATGTTCAGATCCAGAGAAACATTCCCGATGTAATCAGGAGGTCTTCTTTTTACGTGTCCAAACCATCTCAGTCGACTCTCTTGCATTTTATCGATGATGAACTATTTTTACTCACCAATATATATTTATCAGCACTTTCCCGTAGAATTAAAAACAGAAAAAGGAAATTAATTGTGAAGTGTCGAAACCGTACCTATTCATAGTTATAAGTGTAAGTAGTTAAAACTAGGGCTTATGCTTATTCTTGGGATAATGTTGCCGGATGGATTACAAGCATAATATATAATCATGCTGCCAATCGCTAGTCGTGGCAAAAAATCAAGTCAAACGCTATGAAAAAACAGGCTAAGTGCAAGAAGATCGCGGAGGATTCCACACAAGTACTGAAGGAATGTAAAGAGACTGGTTAGTCTGAAATTAAAATTATATTTTGTGTTTTTTTACATATCTTAGTGGTCTGTAGACCACACTGGTAGTCTCTGGAAGCATTTTAAATCAACTAGTATGGAAGAAAGCCAACAATTCTGTACTTATTCGTCATTGGTATTTATTAACAATTTGTGATCTATGCCAATAGACAAATCTTCAAGTATCAAGTAACCTCTCATTATAGTATTTTATTGTGACAGATTGAAAAGCTTAATTATGTCACTATTGTACACAATAGTTTTTCTACGAGTGCTTAAAATGGGCAAGCCGGTAAAGATTGAGTTCAACAAATGACCTGATGCCTCTATATAATTTAGTAACTTCAATCTCCCGGCGGATTGTACCGGTCCCTCGACGGTGGCGGCGGTGCAGGCCGGGCTCCGGCAACTGAGTTATTATATTGTAGGAAAATCCCTAATCTTATGACAACGTTTATAATGTATAAGTTTTGAATATACCTGTCAGTAAATTTGCATTCTGCTTTAAGAATAGATAACGACTGACTCGCATGCATCTCCCGAGAACAAGAAACACTAGTTGTTCTGTGAACCGTAGACTTCGGAGCATTTCCTCCCTTTTTCCCCCCTTTCCCCTCCCTCGAAACTTATTTTTTTACAACAACCTCTAAGGAAGTAACTATGGGCTTGACCTTTTACCCGAAAATGATTGAAACCCGTCCATAAATAACGCGACAGCAAACTTTCTCTCTACGCTCTCTCTACGCTCGGCTCCTCAGTCAACTATTATACAAATGATACAACATTATACACGTAGAAGTTATCTCTCGCTCCGCCATCGACGAGGGTATTTAAATTCATAGTCTTATGAGGGGGAGGGAGGCGTGACTGTACACTTTTTGGCTTCGGTTAAGCCGGATAGCCACTAAACTGAGAGAGAGAAAGGGGGTAAGTCAAGAATTCACTTTTTTGAATATTTTAACGTGTTTCTTAAATTATTATTTTTTGTTTAATGACCGTTACCGGTATAATTAATTTTGAATTAAGCAGAACGGTCTGCTGACGATACCAGAATGTTTAGAAATAAAAGAAAAGTAGGCGGGACTTGAACTCGTGACTTTGGGAAACATGCCCATCGCTCTGACCAACTGAGCTATTGAGACTTACCTGATGGCTGCGAATTTCTCCACCATAAATATTCTTTATTTTTATATGCGTTTTAGGGTGCCACCTACACAGATAAAAGGATACCTTAATCCAAGATATTCATTCTTGTACTTATATAAGGAAAATCGATAATTTCTTAAATCAAGTAAAAAATATCTTGAACCAAGTAAGTTCTATCTTGGATCAACAAAATCATACTTGGTTCAACAAAATCATACTTGGTTCAAGAAATTATCGATTTTCCTTAAGAATGAATATCTTAGATTAAGATATCTTTTTTATCTGTGTAGCGACATCTGCCGAAGAACTTCATTACGGGTAGGTCTAATTTTAATATGCTGGAAAACGGGCATAGGTGTGAGTGTGGCATTTACATTTTTAAATATTATCTTCTTTGGCTCAGGTTTTATATACAAGGTCCACCGATGCAAACTGCGATCGTTGATATAGTTAACTACATGACAAGACCTTAAGGTCGCCTAGTTACAGTGTCCATTAGATATTTCGGAGCTACCAAGGAGGTCAGAATTAGAGATGCGCAAAACGCTTCACTGAACTGAAAGGATTGATTCATATCTTTCGCTCGCAGTGATATGTATCACTCTTTTCGCTCAGTCGCTCAATGGATTTGTTCGCATATTCGCATCGTTTGACTCGGTTGGCTCATTCGAATCATGAGTGAGAAAGAGCGAGGAAGCAACACTGTAAACAGTGAGATTGGTGAGCTACTGAGCGAGTTAAATCTTCAGTGAGTTGAAGAGTGAGTGAGTTGAATCAAAAGATATAGTTTTTGTATTTAAATCACTCACTCGTGAACGACCCATGTCTAGTCAGAATATCTAAACGCATCTATTGTCAAGGCAATAAAATGCATGTTCGAATATTTTTGAGTACCTTACCCGGTTCGATATATTTGATGGCGTCTGTACATGCGACTGTATTGACACCGTTTTCATGTAGTCATTCTAGTAATACACATTTGCCTCACATATGCACAGACGCGAATCTCTTGACTTAGCCACTTAAGACGAAAAAAAATATAGGTGAATCAAAATTCCTAAAATCCAACTTACTCCACTCCACCCCTCGTCCCACCGAAGGAGTTAAAATGCTATAGTTCGTGCCACGGCATAAATTAGCGACAGTAACTCGCAAGAAGCCGGCGCGCATACTATCACAAGGCGAGATTAGCGAATTTCTGCTTAATATGCGCGCTGCGGCGCAAAAATTGCGCGGACTTTCGATTAGCGGTTAATTGTGAGATAGGGGGTTTTGGCATGGACGGTTTACTAATGCTTGCTTTTTATTTATTGAATCAGAAAGAGGAATTATAGACTAGACCCATCATTGGCAAAGTTTTAGATAGGCAGGTTTGAGCTGGGGGGTGATTTTTGAGATTCGAGACTCGAAAGTGACATTTACAACTCAGAATAAAACGATGAAATTATGTTTTAAAAATAACAGCGATAGGAATTTAAAATCATGAGTATTTAAACTATTAATTTCATGCGAAAAAATTGGCGGTAAGGTTTTGTGTGCGATTATTTTCGAGCTTTAATTTTTTGAATTCGGACGCTCGAAAGTCAAAAATTGGCCCCCTGGTGGAGAGTTCAAAAAACAAATACCTATACAAGTTTAAGTGTTTACTAGTATCTTACATCTAATTATGTAGTTAGGTATAATTTCTTAATAAATAAAGCTTATTAGCTTCACAAATCCATTTTATAATTACGGATTATTTTATGTTTCTATTATGAAAATAAATACCTATCTATCTATGACTTACTGTACAGTCATACCTAAATAAAATGTCATATTGATAATCATTTTTTTTTTCATTCACTTTGTCACGATATCCAAACGACATTATATCATGCGTTATAACGAAAACTCCATATTTTTTATACAGAGTAAAAATAATATTTTTATACAGAGTATAAACAGAAATAATACATGAGCCAAAACAATTTCCATTCAAGAAATAATTGTATTACAGGAGCGTTATTTGATATATAAAATAACTATAAGTGTAATTCAGGAGCGAATGTCAAAATGAAATCAAATTGACATTGAATAGTATGTCATATCTCATCGTAGGATTTACCAAATTGCTGTTTACATGTGGTCTATATCTAGCCAAAACCCAAACAGCAAAGAAATAACAGCCAGCCGTCAATAACAGTTAAATGCAATGGTCGTCCGATTGTTAGACATAGCACACTTTGAAGTTAGGACGTTTAGGTCTAGTTTTTAATTATAAGAGAAGTTACATCAGGAAAGGTAACCTATTTTAACTTAAGAATAATAATTTATAACGGATTTCAATCAAAATTATATTTTTTGTCATCAAAATGACATTTAATTAAATTGTACATTCCGTAAGCTCTAAAAAGAACCTTCGGGATTTAGAAAGAGACGTCGAGTATCAATCAACAGTGACGCATGAAAAAGCAGAACAGCAATATTACCTTCGTGTGTCATCGACGATTCCCGAAGATTGTTCTTAAAGTTCACGGACTCTAATTCTACTACTGTAACCAATTTACAGAAAAAATACTGATGCGAAGAAACCAAAGAACCATTTAAGCTGGTCAAGTCTTAATTGCAAGTAGCAAATTTTTTTGAATTCCTTTAATTAATTTACTATTTTTTTGATAAAGAGCTTCATCACCATTATTTGTTAATATATTATAATATCGCTCTGTAAGCTTAGTGATAAACCTTAAAAAAAGTTTATGCAAATAAAAGTTTTTTTTCTAATCAAGAATCTTGATAGTCTCTAGTATACGTGATCGCCGACCGAAGCTCCATTAACGGAAAAGGTTCCGGATATATTTTCCGGTTGGTTAGCCGATTTTCCGGACAATTGATCCGGACAAAGGCCGGACGGACAATGCCGATAGTTGATAATGTTAACGGCTGTGGGGTTAATGACCTGTTTTATAGGTTATCTGTCAATTGGCTTTATTTGGAGGGGGAAGGTGGTCTTTCGTTTGATTGAGCAATGTAGTACCTCCACTTAACAGGTGTATAGTATAGTCTGTCCGGAAAGAATAGTGTCGTAGAATGTATGAGCTTCGATTCATTTCTTTCCGAACAAACTATAGAAAAATGTGTCTAAGAGCGGTAGAATATTAAAATGATGAACTGTCAAAATAATTTTAGGCATAAAAAGACATCGAAATAAGTAGTAATCTTGACAACAAATGTCACTACAACGTTTGATACTATCGTATTGACGTTGAATAATTTATTTTTGATAACTTTTTGGCATGAACTTGGAAACCAATTGAGAATAAGAAAATGATAATTTGAAGAGTCACTTTACACACGTCCAAGCCAAATGTATAAACTGCATATTTGTAATTTTAATATTGTTAAGTGCTTAGAAATCTATGCATAGCTATAAATAATATAAATATGTTGCTACAGGTAGTGTTCATGACTATCTTTTTAATAAAAAAAAAAATTACATATCTAACATGGTTGCATGAAAATGATTATGTCTATTAAGACCCGGTGTCACCTCCTCGGATCCGGCGTCACCTCCTTGGTCCCAGTGTCATCTCCTGGGCCCCGGCGTCACCTTCTCGGGCCCGGCGTCACCTCCTCAGCCCTAGCGTCACCTCCTCGGGTCCCGGCGTCACCTCCTCGGGCCCGGCGTCACCTCCTCGGGGAGCTAGAGGCCCCTTCTAAGTCCCGTTTCCACACAAAAAAAGTCTATTATAAATTCTGTGCAATATTGGAGGTCAACAATTAATTATATGTGACCATGATATTTCATATTTACCAGGGGGGCGATTTTTGAGATTCGTGCGCTCAAATCTGACATTTAAAGCTCTGAATAAAATAACAGCGATAGGAATTTGATACCATGATTCTTTAAACTATTAATTTCATGCGAGAATAATGATGACAAACTTTTGTTTGCGATTATATTCGAGCTTAATTTCTCCGAATTCGAGCGCTCAAAAGTCAAAAATTGGCCCCCTGATTCGAAAAATCTTTTCTTCCACTAAGTTCTCGGTACGTGAGAAAAACATTTGTTTGTTCACCAGTAGTCGCGGCGACATTGAATTCCCTCGTCCGCCATCACAATTAGGGTGGTACCAATAAAGCGAGGATGTCTTTACGAGGCTCGGCTTCGCCGGCCGCTATTAGGCGATCGCTATTAGCTTTGGGTACGCCATCTAAGAAATAACAGATGCGGTATCATAGATAGAGTCAGGGATCAAATACCGATATTATTTGCATACAAATTAACCGGTATTCAATTTCGGTATCTCGGTTGTTAATGTTTTTTTTTTTAAATAATCTGATAATGTTTTACGTTTACCTAAATTATATTTCAGAACATCACGTAAATATTGCGAAAGTCGGACGCTACTTTGATTTTTAATAATACTGGTAACGATCCCTGGATAGTATAGTTCGTTGACAAGATCCAGAGTAGACATGGGTCGTTCACGAGTGAGTGATTTAAATGAACTATATCTTTTGATTCAACTCACTTACTCTTCAACTCACTGGAGATTTAACTCGCTCAGTAACTCATTTATCTCAGTTACATTTTCATACGTATTCTGATTCTGACACCAACTTGATAGTCAATGTATAACAAGAAAAGGATGATCTGAATTAATCAAACGCCATTTCTGGTAGGTTCAATAGTGTCTAATATCAATATACAAGGTATAACAAAACTGTTGGATCCTTTTAACGGCATAATTGGTGTCGTATTTTTTCTCCTACTTTTTCTTAGTCGCAATACGATACCAATTATGCCATTAAACGGATCACCAGTATTTATGTTACACCTTGTATAATTAAACCAATATTTCGTTATTTTTCGAAAAAGCCTCCTCTGCCTCCTGTCCCGTGACTCGTTTACAAGCGACCGGTAATCGCTTCGCTTTCGCTTCGATGTCGCTTCGCTTCGTTTCCTCTTCGCTAACGCTATGGACGTGAGAACTGCAAACCCTTCAGCCTTTCATGCCGCATCCGAAAACTAATCAGTTTCCAGCATCCACACAATCGTCCATATCTTTGTGGCACGTAAACTGCGTGCGATCGTAAAAGAAAATGCGTCCGAGTGTACAGACAGTTTGCGGTATCGATTGCGTGCCGACTGTACGCTAATGTTGGGGTTGCTGTTTACTAGTTGCAGTAGAGGGTTATGGCTTATAGAGGTTCAGAAAATTGTTCTTGTGTGAACATGTTTAGGGTTGCATAGCCAAAATGGCAGAAACGAAACCTGTATGATTTTGACATGTCCGAATGTGCTGCATTCCTTTGCCAAGAGCTTTTTTTATAGCATAATAAATATTACACAGACATTTTCCTTTCTAATCAGTATATACTGATTACAAAGGAAATATCAGCATTAACATTTTTCAATTATCATACTAGTAACCTAAAAAAGGATAGATCAGTTCTATTATTTGCAATTTTTTATTCATTAATACTAGCCTATTTGAGTGTCCCACTGCTGGGCAAAGGCCTCTCCCCTGGATCTCCATATCTCCCGATTTTGGGCCTCATCCGCTCAGATGCATGCGTTGAACGCGATCGGCAAAATTCCATTTGAGCCTAGCGGTTTTTTTGCCTACGTCAGCAATACGCGTTTTAGAGCGCAGCAGTATAGTATGCCTGATGTGGTCGGTCTTTTTAATACCAAGAATGCTGCGCTCCATAACGCGTAGGCAAACCTTCAGTTTGGACTTCTGAATCTCTGTGAGTGAACAGATTTGGGTACCGTAGGCTAGGACAGGCAGGATACACATTATTTGCTATAACATATATTAACCTATAAACTTGTATAGATGTCATATACACGGGAAAATTCGACCGGTGCTTTCGTGGCCAGGTGGCGAAGTTGGTTAACGCGTCTGCCGCGAATGCAGAAGACGCTGGTTCGAATCCAGCCTTGGGCACCGGAGGCGTTGGTCCCTTTTTCCTTTGTATATGACATCTATGGCCCCTTCAGGCGTTCGGCCCAAAGGCCGGGAACCGCCGCAGACGACGCACAATTGCTTAAGTGCCGCAAATATGCTTTTTTGAAAAACAATTACATATTTGCGGCACTTGCAGTGGAAACTTTCGGCCCGTGGTCATCGGACACAAAAAACATAGTGAAAGATCTATCCAAAAAATTGGTCGGTGTGTCTGGCGATCTACGGGCAGGTTCTTACTTCGCCCAAAGGCTGAGCTTAGCCATCCAGCAGGGGAATGCGGCTAGTGTGCTGGGGACGATGCCCCGGACTAGTTTAAGTTTTATAGATTCAATGTAGTATGTGAACATGTATTTAGGATTATAATAAATAGAGAAATTTGTCATTTAAGAATAAATGCATCTATACAAGTTTATAATTTATACATATAGTAGTGTGACTACTTAAAATAAACAAATCAAAATATTCATTAAAAATAATTTGATTTTTTCTTTCAGTTATATATTAACCTGTTATTATTATTTGCTATAAAATAAATGTCTTATGCGACTATTGTAGAGATGATACATTATCTACTTATATTCTATTACGAACCTCTCATCAATCCTACCTGTTCCCCATAAAATGGCATCATCACACATTTTATTAGCCGAATCTTGTATTTTACGATAATGCCCATAATTATTATGGCTGCCCACCCCATCGCTCGTGATATCATTTTGATGTCATTATAACATCGTATATTTAGGGTGTTCTAAGAAAATAATGGCAAAACTATCGTATAGTGCTACTTCAGCTACTTGTAGTATGAGGACTCCTGACCTATGTTGATTTCCTTCTTCTGTTTTTATAATAAATAACTATGGAAACAATAGGTCTAAAGCTTAGCAAATGAATTGTAATTTGTAACTCTTGAATGACTGTTTGTTTCATAGTAAATGAAATAAAATAAATTAAATATTGATCCCATAGATACGTTTCCTGCGGTAAGTTTAAGTTTAAATAGGATAAAAAACTCTGAAGTGCATATTTAACAACGGCATAGACAACTATCAAATAATAAATTTTAGCAAACACCAATATGAATAATCCAATCCAAGGTGATAAATTAATAATGTGACTGGTTAAAATACTAATTTACAACTATTTTTTCATAGTAAAATTTAATATTTTTGTTCATGAGCAATATTCAAACTATTAAAGTAATGTTTGTTACATTTTTTTATATCAAAACTATATTTTTGTCATCTAAATTATTTATAAACAAATAGTATTTGTGTCAAATAACATCACAATTTTTTTCAGTTCTGTGAATCCGTTTTTGACATCTGTGGCCTAATTAATGAAGCTACAATTGACAATTTACAAGCAACTTTAGTCTCTTTCTAATACCTAGGGTTAGAAAGAGAATTCCGCTTGTAAATTATCACGTGTAGCTTTATTAAATGGGCCCCAGGTTGACATGAACTTAATAGGGTCAACGTCCAGATCCAATTGTATTTAATATGAAACAAATAAAATATTTATTTATCACATTCTTTGAATAGACTACATTATATATCAATTACTATCATAAGTTATCCTGTATTTTTGAAGACAACCTGTATAATGATCTCAGATCTGCGGACATCGTCATAAAACGGAGTATCTCACTACAAAAACCTTGTCGCTTACGCCCATTTGTGTATTAACGTCAATATAAGCATGATGGGTTCTTGATTAAAGCTATCGTTAAGATTTTATGGTCATTTGATGATGGGATTTGGACAATGTAATGATTAGAGGATGATGGGTCGTAGGAGCTTACGCAAGGTCTACTTTGCTATAATACTATTGAATTATCTATAAAAATCTTATCAATAGATCTGGGCGTCTGGCAGCTGTACATCAGTGGAGATCAGTGACAGGCAAGCAAATTCCAATATGAGCAAAGTAGAATTCATAGGTTAAATACGTACAGTAAAACGTAGTATTTTGAATAAAACTAAAGCATGCACAAATTTGTATAATTAATTGAGGCAATTTTTTAAAAACTTTGATAATTTATGAAAAAACGAGTCACGATTACATAGCCAGAATAATTTGGTAAGGTGCCATTTTGATAACAAAGTATGACCGAGCTGTAGAAAAAGTCTGTAACAAATCATGATTCCGAAGTTAGAATAACGCCCCAGGTTCAATAACTACCGTGTACCTGCACAAAAGTGCAAACAGGTAGTTAATTCAGACTCACTGTACCCGTGTCCCTGCACGGGCATTACGGGGTGCCTGGAGCTAGTACACTCGGACGCATTTCGAGGTGAAAGTTTTAATTTATGTAATGGGGACTCTATACATGACCTTGCAAAAATTGTGGAACAAAATGTTACATACATTGCCTTGGGTGCTCACTAAATGTTTTTATCATCATCATCATCATCTCAGCCATAAGATGTTTTTATGTGCATTGGTAATTGTTGGTTTGCTTTTCGACAAAGGAATTAAAGGTTTCGAAAAAGGTTTCGGTTTGGGACAAGTTTTTTCGGTACAGTGTAAGGTTACCACAAAGTACGTATGTAATTTAATCATAACTTTGAACTATAATTTAAGAAATAAGACAATTTCTTAATTTGTACTCTTTTTTATGTTTTAACTGTGCCACATTAGGAATAGAGGCCTACCTAATGAGACGACAGCTACGATGGAGTGGTCACGTCTCCCGCATGTCCCACGACCGAGTCGCGAAACGCATCTTCTACAGCGAACTGCAAACTGGTAAGCGAAAGCAAGGCGGCCAGTTTCTGCGGTTCAAAGATGTGTTGAAGCGGCATATGAAGAGAGCTCATATAGAGCCATCAACATGGGAGACACTAGCTGGTGACCGTCCACAGTGGAGGCATATTGAGCAGACGCAGGTGCGTGAATTTGAAGCCAGGCGACGCACAGAGCTCGACGTTAAGCGTGACGAGCTAAAGGCCAGACCACCTGTGGCCATCACGTACAATTACGTCGGAGGGGTGCTGACCTGCAGCGAATGTGGCCGCACATTTGCTGCAAAAATTGGCTACGTCAGTCACCTGAGAGCGCACCAGCGACGCTCTCAGCTGTAGAAAAGCAGTCGCTGTAGCCGAAGACGGCTAGGAGATGATGATGATGATTAGTGAAAACTACCATACAATCCGCTTGATGTTAAACGGTAACCGGGGCCCTTACAAAATCACAAGCGCATAACCATCATTTATTTATAATCCCCTTGTCACGTACATTTTTGATATTATTCCATATACATCCGTTTTTGTTGTAAAACGGAACAAATCCGACCGACTGTACCTCACAAGGCAAACAAAAGAACGGGCCGTTGCACAAATCTTAATCTTAGCATTCATTATATGGAGCAAAATGGCGAACCTGAATTTATTCTAGGTTACCTCGGAGTTTATGAACCGGTAGCTTCACTGTAACCGACTTGAGAAAAGGATGTTGGTAAGTATTTTATGTAATTCTCTAAAATAGCAAACCTGAATTTATTCTAGGTAGAGTTTATTACCTGATGACCTGGTGAAGGTCGCTGGAGTCCGCTGGATGCGGGTGGCACAGGACCGGTCATTGTGGCGTTCAGTGGGGGAGGCCTATGTCCAGCAGTGGACGTCTTTCGGCTGAAATGATGATGATGATGATGAGAGTTTATTAAAAGGTAGCTTCTCTACAACTGATGGCGATGACTTATTGAGAATGGCAACCATGCCGAGGTATTATTTTGAATTTCTCCAAAAGGAAAAAAAACTGAACTTAGTGTAAGTTGCCTCGCAGTTCATGAGAAGGTTTCTTCAGTTTCACTGAAACTGACTTAAAAAAAAGCTAAATATTTATCAACTAGTTTTAGAGTAGCAAAAACTGAAATACGAGTAAGGTTATGGAGAACCAGCGATTTAAATAGTAGTAGTAAATTAGTATAATACTTTATTATTGTACAACAAAGGAAAATACAACAGTAATAAAACACCATATTTGTACAAAGGCGGACTTATCTTAAATTATACTTCATAATGTAAATAATAGAGTAATAATGCTACTCAATCGGACCGAGACCTTTTTAAAATAAATAAATAAATGCACCATAAGATGATTCAGATCAACTGCTGATAAACAACACATGACATCATTCAACATAATCATCAGGTATTAAACATAGAAAACGAATAACATAAAAATAATAAAATGGCATTCAACAATTAACCAGTCGTAGAACAAACTTATTTAAAAATATGGCTTCCGTTAACTTTTTTTCAACAAAACATCACTTTGATTTGATTGCGAAGTTTTTTAATAAGTATTCCTTTCTAAGCCTATTATTAAGTTTGTTTGTTCTTTACACAAAATCCATTAGCTTGGAATTGATCAGTGTGGGTTCAATTCAAACTAATGAATTATGACAATTACAATTACAATTCAACCCGCAATCCAGGTGAACAGTCAGCATCAATAGTATCTTCCTACACGAAGGCCGCAAAAATATGTGACACATGGCTCTACAAATAAGAGCGTGTCACATATTTTTACGGCCTTCGTGTAGGAAGATACTATTGATGCTGACTGTACAAGTAATCATAGCATATAATAAGAGAGAATATTACTCGATCGACTCGAGGACTTTTAAAAGTAGTTTAGATGAGAAAGATACACCATAAGATGAGTTTTAAAATGACAACTGACAAACAACTAGCAAATTAAATTTCTCTAAAAATTCTATAATAATTAATACTGAAATACAGAAAATCAGTCTTGATAAAAATAACTAAGATATGATGGTCAACAATGAACCGGTAGTACACATAGAACCAACGATGTAATATAAAAGACAGGGTCTGCAAACCTTGTCATGAAAAAGGTCATGTTTATGGTAATTTTTGATATAATAATATTCCTAGAAGATTACCATGAATACTTGTTTAAAATAACATAATATTTACAATAGAATCGAACCCACAACCACTCAACTCATAACAATACAACCACACAATCCAGGTGTACAAGTAATCATAGCACAAGTATAATAAGAGAGAATATTACCCAATCGGCCTCAGGTCTTTTTAAAGTAAATACATCATACGATGAGTTTCAAAACGACAACTGACAAATAACAAGCAAATTAAATCTCTCTACAAATTCTTTAATTAACATTGAAATATAGAAAACCAGTCTTGATACAAATAATTAAGAAATTATAGTCAACAATGAACCAGTAGTACACATAGTACCAACGCTGTAATATAAAAGACAGCGTCTGCAAACCTTATCATGAGAAAGCTCAAGTTAATCGTAATTTTAGATATAATAATATTCCTAGAAGATTACCATGAATACTTGTATAAAATAACATAATATTTACAATAGAATCGAACCCACAACCACTCAACCCATAACAATACAACCACACAATCCAGGTGTACAAGTAATCATAGCACAAGTATAATGAGAGAGAATATTACCCGATCGGCCTCAGGCCTTTTTAATTTTCCGCGAGATCACCTCCCTGTTTTTTTTGGTGTTCATAAAAGGGGGATGTGTCTACGAGAGGGGTATGGATTTAATTTCGGGATGTATAGATGTGGTTGTGTGATGAGTGGAAATATTGTCTTGGAGTTTTGTATGTATTTGACGAATAATTATTATTTAATTTCTGTTTTTATACTTTTTTTATATTTTTTGTGTACATTCAGATGGAAAATTGCATGGACACATTATAATTTTAATAGAATTTAGATACTGTCAACTGCTATAACTTGGCCTACGATGCACAACTTTGCTTGGCTTGATAAATATGGTTTTCTTCACCAGACAGCTTTTTTTTTCTTTTTTTTTATGGAACGATTAGCAAACGAGCCGCCTGAATGGCAGCTACTTATATCTTATTTGTGAAACGACCGCCTTTCTCTCTCAGGTCTCAGGAATGAGATATAAATAGTTTCGTGAAGAAAACCATGTTTTTCAAGCCAGGCAAAATTGTGCATCGTAGGCAAAGTTGTAGGAAATGACGGAAATTAATAATTTTAATAGACTAATTATGACCTGGGCACCAGAGCCATGGTTTTCTTTTGTTATGTATCATCTTCATCTATTTTCAGTTTATAGGAAACATTTTTTTTATTCTGTAACATCAAATCCCTGCTGGCATAATAAAAATTCAGAAGTATAATATATATAAATACATACTTTACCTTTTCACGCATAATGTAGGGTTCAAGAGATTTGCCAAAAATAATTAATGGGCCAAGCATTTTCGAAATAATACATGTATGCGATGCGGTTCGCCACCCATCACGTCTCGTTTTTCACGGGAGCGAGAAGTGGCTCACGGAGAGCCGTTCTGCTGCATTGATCGTAGCAGGTGGAAATCCGTGACCTCTGCCTACCCTTTTTGGGATATAGGCGTAATTGTATTGTATGTATGTATGTACTGTACATGTATGTATGTAAAAATGAAAATATCTATCAATAAAAAAACACCCTCCTTGTCTTACCCTCTCCACATTGATCTTAAAAACCTGTCAATTACTATTGAAAACAATGCCATTGCCGTCTACCAGCAGCGTTGTGCAGGGGCCCATCTCGAGAGCTATCGTGACCCCTTGATAAGTCATCGATCTCTTCTGAGCACTCTTCAAGGGTTCTGTTTGCCTTGTGTTTGTACATTTGTTGTGAAACATCGAGTTAGAATATAAAAAATCATTGTTGTGAAAGGAATAAGGAGACATCGAAATCTGTTTTGAAATTAAGAATCCGGTAACGATTTGAAAACGAAAATCGCTAATAATGACATTATGCACATGAATTGCATTTAGTACGATAGCTTGAAGTCTTTTTATTGCAAAAAAGTACTTTAGGTCTATATATATTAATATTTAATACCTTAAAACTCGATTCTTACAGAGCATGTTTAGTGAGGACGTTGATTCGTGTAATTTTGTCGTAAGATTTTTAATTATTATTTGTTATGGACCCTAATATGTTTTATATTATCTGAATAAAGCATGAAATGAAGTTTATTTTTGTATTTTTATGTTTGTAAAATACTTTAGTATCTTTCCAAAAATATCACCTAAAATTCGGCAATTTTTAGCAAAATTGCTCTAGCAAAACACACTCTCTCTCAAAAAATATATATGAAAATGAAAAAAACTGTTACACTTATTCCTCAGGCGACTCATTTTCCAATGTAATTATATATTTTACGTACTTATATAACTTAATTTAAATCAATAAAAACCTTACTCTTTTCACCTCTCCAAGCAAAAATCGCGAAACAGGTGTTAGATTAGGGTGAATTATTTATAAATAAAGCATAAAATTAAAAAATCGTTGTATTTATTCCATCCAAAAAGAAACGATCTTTCATAATATGTATACAAAATTATAGAAGTTATGTTAGTTACTGCAAAATCGCATCAAAAAGTTGAGCGAAATCGAAAAAAAACACTACCGGACTCTTAATGTAGAAGGGAAAATTTTGTAGAGAAAAAAATGTCTAAGTGTTTTTTCTTTGAATCTGGTTTGTTGTGAAAGAATGTGAAAATATCTGCATGGTAATTTTTTTTATGGTATGGCACAAATGGTAGAAATGTGGAGGTAGGTAAAATGCTACTTGTCTTCTTTATTTACTAGAAGACTAGATTTAGTCATACAATTTTATTTATGTATTTATCGTATGGCTGCATATCACTGGATATAGTTAGGCATTTCTTTGCTGGGTTTAGTAGTAGTGGGAAAGCACATGATGAAGAAAATCCAGTGAGTGCTGCGAGGTCCAGATGGGACAGTGCAGCTGCCAAGTTTGTTACGTTACTCTTTTAACACCACCCAGGGATCACGTGTAGGGTTGTCTAAGGTGTTTCCTACGGACGCAGAGTAACATTGACCCCCAACTTTGTTTACTGAACACAACAATAAACAGAGTTCTATAAAATATGAAACCAAAAATTCCTAAAATTTCATTATATCAAATCAATTCAACAATATCTTCACTCTTCAACGGCATTATCCTAAGATTTCTAGGTATCTGGTATACAGATGCTGTATATCATTTTAAATGTCTTATAATACTCGTAGTAGTCCGCCTCGAACTGAGAACTCGCGATTTACTTGCAAACAAGCTGACCAATGAAGCAAGACCCATGTGATGATTTTTTCGCGCCTTCTAGCTTCATAACCCCTTGATCGATCCTGCTCATATACGAACTCTCAAATTATACTTATGTATCTCTGCTACAACACCCACAAATTTCACCAGAAATTGTTTGTAAGAACTCGCTTCGCTTACGCTGGGAGCTCGTTCGATTAAATAGTAGGCGGAAATTTTTGTTGAAGTGTTATTTTATTAATAACACGTTTAACAGTCACTTTATAAATTAATTTTTGTTTGAGTTAGATTCAGTAGCTACTTAAGTGTAAAAAGTAACTTAAACTATTCGAGTACTGTTCAAGCTAATTATAGCCAAGAACGCGACACGGTCGTGTCAAGGGCAAGCCGTAGGTAGGTCAGTAATGTGCATTACGACACTGGACACTCAAACCCTGATTTAGGACGCTGGATGTGACATTTTGTCTCATATCGGAGTAAAAAAGCTCAAGAGTCTTTCATTTCTTTGTCAATGGGCCGTATTCGAACTTTAAAACACGCACAGACACGATCCAACTTCAATGCAAATCCAATACAATAACAACACAATGCAGCTAACGCCTACACGTCTGAATCAAAAATGCCGGAATTTGCTTGAAAATTACTGCGATGCAACTACAATACGACTTCAATATTGGTTGATTATTGGTTGAGTGTTGGAGTTACGTTTAAGACCGATTGTGTTGTTAATGTATTGATTATATATTTTAAAATTAGAATACGGCACAGGGTCGTGTCAAGGGCAAGCCGTAGGTAGGTCAGTAATGTGCATTACTACACTGGACACTCAAACCCTGATTTAGGACGCTGGATGTGACACTTTGTCTCTTATCGGAGTTATCGGGGATAAAAAACCGCTCCGGAGCATTTCATTCCTGGGATTTTGTAGTCACCCGTCTGGGAAAGATTTAAAACTAAGGAAATTTTGTTTACAACCAAAGGGAATGTATTTTTGCGGCACTTACACATTTGTTTAAGTCTTTTACCTAACTAAGAAGGAATTTTTTCCGGGAACTCAAAAACGGCTTTACCGATCATGTTTCTCTATTGAAAGTTTTTGTGAAGACTTACTTTATTTTTATCAATTTTCTAACCCATGGTTCGAAAGTTTCAGAAATGTTAGAGGTTTTGGACACAATGATATTAAATTATGTCAAAAAGCTACCGTACATCTAGAGCTTTAATTCTTTTGTTGGACAGTAGTCGGACGTAATGGAGCGATAGTGTCGTGCTGTAAATGAGTTACTGCTTGTCGGCACCGACGAGGTGAAGCTTTTATAGCCAAGGAGATCGTGACATTCCGAAGACGATCCTGACATACCGGAGACAATCGTGACATACCAGAATCATATACTCGTAAGTATTTCCTAAGTACGACTTAACGCTAATTTGGAAAGGTCAGGAAGATTCAAATCATACTAAATATTAAATGTATTAATTCATAATTAAAATAAGCATTAAACCGATTGCAAAGGCAGTTGCAGAAAGACAGCTTGGACTTTGCTTGCTCTTCATAAGAGCTGCTCTTTGCGTGGCCTGCAAATTTATCTAAATTCTAAAGTCATGATTGATATTTGTGCCACTAGAAAACGTATACACATTACACATAGCCAACTACCTCGTTTATACCTATCGAACATATAATATGTGTATAATATAAAACATAGTAGGACAGATAGCCGGGTAATGGCAAGCAAATAAACTAGGCTTACGACAAATGTTCGGTGGGCGCTATATTTATCTGAAATCATCATTGTTCTTTGTGTCACTACAGAATTTTCTTCTACATATCTACAAATATCCATACATATCCATAGTGGAACAGATAGCCGGGTAATGGCAAGCCAACAAACTGTGAGTACAGCAAATGTCCTGCCGTCGCAAATTTTATCTAAATTCATCATTGATCTTTGTGTCACTACAGAATTTTCTTCCACATAGGTGTCTACAAATATCCATACATATCCATAGCTGGACAGATAGCCGGATAATGGCAAGCAAACAAACTGGGAGCACGACAAATGTCCGGCGGACGCTATATTTATTTAAAATCATGTTTAATCTGTGCCACTATTCTTCTACATATGTATCTACAAATATCCATAGTGGAACAGATAACCGGATAATGGCAAGCAAACAAATTGTGAGTACGACAAATGTCCGGCGGGCGCTATATTTATCTGAAATCATAATTTTTCTGTGTGCCACTACAGAATTTTCTTCTACATGTATCTACAAATATCTATACATATCCATAGTGGAACAGATAACCGGATAATGGCAAGCAAACAAACTAAGTACGACAAATGTTCGGCTAGCGTTATATTTATTTAAAATCATGTTTAATATGTGCCACTATTCTTCTACATATCTACCAATATCCATAGTGGAACAGATAGTCGGATACTGGCAAGCAAACAAACTTTGAGTACGACAAATGTCCGGCGGACGTTATATTTATTTAAAATCATGTTTAATCTGTGCCACTATTCTTCTACATACCTACAAATATCCATAGTGGAACAGATAGCAGGATACTGGCAAGCAAACAAACTGTGTGAGTACGACAAATGTCCGGCGGGCGTTATATTTATTTAAAATCATGTTTAATCTGTGCCACTATTCTTCTACATACCTACAAATATCCATAGTGGAACAGATAGCCGGATAATGGCAAGCAAACAAACTGTGAGTACGACAAATGTCCGGCGGGCGTTATATTTATTTTAAATCATGTTTAATCTGTGCCACTATTCTTCTACATACCTACAAATATCCATAGTGGAACAGATAGCAGGATACTGGCAAGCAAACAAACTGTGTGAGTACGACAAATGTCCGGCGGGCGTTATATTTATTTAAAATCATGTTTAATCTGTGCCACTATTCTTCTACATACCTACAAATATCCATTGTGGAACAGATAGCCGGATAATGGCAAGCAAACAAACTGTGAGTACGACAAATGTCCGGCGGGCGCTATATTTATTTAAAATCATGTTTAATCTGTGCCGCTATTCTTCTACATATCTATACGTATCCATAGTGGAACAGATAGCCGGATAATGGCAAGCAAACAAACTGTGAGTACGACAAATGTCCGGCGGGCGCTATATTTATTTAAAATCATGTTTAATCTGTGCCACTATTCTTCTACATACCTACAAATATCCATAGTGGAACAGATAGCCGGATAATGGCAAGCAAACAAACTGTGAGTACGACAAATGTCCGGCGGGCGTTATATTTATTTTAAATCATGTTTAATCTGTGCCACTATTCTTCTACATACCTACAAATATCCATAGTGGAACAGATAGCAGGATACTGGCAAGCAAACAAACTGTGTGAGTACGACAAATGTCCGGCGGGCGTTATATTTATTTAAAATCATGTTTAATCTGTGCCACTATTCTTCTACATACCTACAAATATCCATTGTGGAACAGATAGCCGGATAATGGCAAGCAAACAAACTGTGAGTACGACAAATGTCCGGCGGGCGCTATATTTATTTAAAATCATGTTTAATCTGTGCCGCTATTCTTCTACATATCTATACGTATCCATAGTGGAACAGATAGCCGGATAATGGCAAGCAAACAAACTGTGAGTACGACAAATGTCCGGCGGGCGCTATATTTATTTAAAATCATGTTTAATCTGTGCCACTATTCTTCTACATATCTATACATATCCATAGTGGAACAGATAGCCGGGTAATGGCAAGCAAACAAACTGTGAGTACGACAAATGTCCGGCGGGCGCTATATTTATTAAAAATCATGTTTAATCTGTGCCACTGTTCTTCTACATATCTACAAATATCCATAGTGGAACAGATAGCCGGATAATGGCAAGCAAACAAACTGTGAGTACGACAAATGTCCGGCGGGCGCTATATTTATCCCTCCTTTATTGGGCGCGCTGGTCACTTCGGAATTCCGACTATTTATTTATTGTGCCCCGTGACATATGTTGGACAGGCGTGGAGACAAGTGTTAGGTTTTGATAAGATTAGATCCGGTCTACTTCAGGTATCAGTGTGTATAATCAGGCGGGTCTCTAAGCATACATATTTGTGGTTTACGGGAATAAAATTTCAAATGCTTACTGATACTTGTTTACATCTATGAACGCAATTTCTGTAGGTAGTACCTTTTCTTAACACTTTCACGACCAGAAACTCGCTAGGCGGGCTCTCTGTTTGTAGGCGCTTTCCGCTACAAAGCGGTAAAACGCTAGGATCGGTTACGAGCGTAGCGAAGTGCTGTACGGAAAGTGATAAAGAAAATTGTATGACATATTTTTTTGCAAGCTTTGCGTAATAAGAATAAGCTTATTATATAAATCAAATGAAGAAAAAAAGTAAGATTTACTAAGGACTCAAATTTAAAGAATTACAGATATAATTCCAGCTCTTGCAAGTATTTAATGGCCATTTAAAATGAACAATGAATACAAAAAAATATGCATATCTAATGCGAATGAGCAATTCCTCTGATCTGGCAATAAAAGTAATTTCTATTTCCATGACATCTAATATCTTAGACATCCCACAAGCTTTAAAGAAGTAGCTAGACTTAAGAATAAGTGTATTTGGTGTTAGTACTTTTATGAACGACTGTACAACGGAGTATATTAAACGGCGGGAAGGCGCCCGCATTTGGTTTTTATACACCAATACTTTGTCGCATTCTTCCGACTTTTGTATATTGGCCGAATTTGTCCGTAGACTTAGAGAATTTTAGAACTGTACTGTTACTTTAATCAAGTAACCAAGCAATATCTATAAAACTATAAAGTTAGGCAAAATCTACGAGCTAGCCGGGAAACAAAAGTTCTCTCTATGTTTTGTAATAACATGGTTAATGTTACAATTAATCGAGACCGCGTAACATTTCGCGCTTAGTGACTAATACACGCGCGAAATGTTACGCGTAGCCGCGAGGTCCCTATTTTCAAGAACACAACACTATAAGTAGGGTCTGGTGATATTTGGTTCTGGTTTTCGGCAGTTCAGGCAATCCAATCAAAAGCAATTCGATATATGTTCAATTGGACAGATATGTTTTCTATGGTTCACCGCTTGATTTTTGTGTAACCTGCCGAGAATTCCTGCTCACAGTCTCATCGGAAGCTTAAAAAAAAAAGATAAGAGATATTTATTCTTCAATTTAGGCACATTACAATGCACTTATGAACGTCAGAGAGAAAAGAAACTACCCCCGGTTCTAACCCTACACCTCTGACCCGAGAAGTATTACTTATTACCGGCAAGAAACTCGGCGGGACTTATTTTTTCAAAACAGTACTACTAATACATTAAAGATACTATATACAATAATGCGTAGTTCTTCAAGAAGGCATATCAAAACAGCTTAGCGCTGACAACCCCCAGTATCATGCTGAGATGACGCAATTTCGTGGCATTTTCTCGTTTTATGTTCTCTCTTTCTGTATTTACAAACTATGATAATAACAGTTGGGGTACAACTTCGTCAGTTTTTATTTTGGTAATACTTTTTACACCAGATTTTTTTTCTCATTCTGAACACTCATTAAAAGCTGTCAAATGCTTGGATCTAGCAATGAGGAGTATAGCAATCTAACTAGACGAACTTTGTTGCTCTTATTATTATATCATATATCTAACGTGGCCAGCTCTTGGTCTAAAACAGAATCATTGCTAGGTTATGAAATATATTTGTAAATATTTTTTGTTCTTATTATGTCACATTATAATCCATCTATAGTAAAAAAATCTTTATTTACAAATAAACTATTTAAAATTGTCTAAGGTCCCTATCGACACAACAGTCACTGTCAACTGTCAATCTGCCCAGTCTACAAGATTCCCCGGCTGCATTCCCGTGTCGCTGCGACTCTAATAAGCTCTCGGGCGATAAATCTCATGTTATTGATTCCCTTATCCTCTATTTGTTTGCTGGACACTGCTTATTTACATCATTCCTTCTTAAGTGCCTGGAAATTCTATCAAGCGAATTGATGATAGCGTTTTCTTGGATATGTCTTTCATTTGTTTAGTATATAAAAATAATTATAACGGATCTATTGCACTCCAGCTAGCGCAGTCGCTGTGGTCGAAATCGGTCAGGAGGATCATCATCATCATCATCATCATAGGCAGACCTAGGAATCGATGGGGCAAAACTTGTTGACAGGTAGGGAGTTCCCATATCGATAAACTCAAGTATCGATATTTGTTCCATATACTAGTGACCACTCCAGGTTTTGTTTGTCAAAATATGATTTTATCAAAAAATATAATAAAATAAATAGAATTAAATAATAAGGGTAACTTATCTTTATATAATTATATAAAAAGGATTTGACAAAGACATAATATTAACTATTTCATAGTACGATGGTATTTATTACCTAGCGATCATTTAAAATATGCTTTTCTCAAACATGCGCGGAAATGTCGTCGTTACGTTCGTGAAAATAGACTCGGAAGTATCACGTTTCGGGCGCCGTAGTGACACTTGATATGAAAAGGATTTTCATACTACTTTGCAAGCCTAGGCCTGCAAAGTAGCCGGGGCCCGCCACGCGCTCGCCCCGGCGGGCGGGCCGGGCGCCGCCGGTCACTGTCGCGCGGGCGCCGGCCACGAGTGCGATAGACTTTTAGGCTTTAAGTATTAGGTTTTAGGTCTTATTTCCACGCATTTTTTTGAGAAAAGCACTATCTATACATGCCTCGGCGTGAAAACGGATTCCCGGCCTCGTATCCCTATCCGGCCTCGCTATGCTCGGCCGTATATACCTATTTGGCCGGAAATCCCTGTTTTCCCAGCCTCTGCTGTAATGTACTATTGTTAAAACATTATACTGATCTTCAGAACAATACCCACCAAAATACATACAATGCTGGGGGTGATCACTAGTATATGGAAAAAGCATCGATAATTGAGTTAATCGGTATGCGAACTCCTTACCTGTCATACAATTTTGCCCCATCGATTCCTAGGTCTGATCATAGGATTCTTTTTTCTTGGATTTTTTGTTATTTGTCGAGGCATGTTTTAAGAATAAAATCATGATTTTATAAGAAAACGCTCTCATAATTTCATTAAATTAAATGATATGTGACCATTGAGTTAGAATAAAGTAGAGGTACAGTCTCAAACAAGATTTACCTAAAATATGGCTCGTGAAAATGTACAACTGGCCAGTTAGTACAATGTATCACTGTCTAAAGTCAGATAAAACCATAGATATAACAGACAGAGAAACTGCTGTAAACGAGTCGTTCTAATTTTTTGTGCTATATTCCGGTCTTTATTACATAATCGGTGTATGTTACCACTGTTGTAAAAAATCTAAACTTAGAAATGAATCATGACTGCAATGTACCTACATACAATTGTAACTAAAGCATATTTTAGGCAAATTTCACGAAAGGTTAATTCGTTTGTATGTCCATACGTATGTAACATTACAGGTGTATATGCAAGTGAACGCGTTTACGATAGTATCCATTTAACCCAGCCCCGATTAAATCGAGTGGGCAAAACTGTCGATTTATGCTGCTACAAGTGGCCGTTACCTATGTCGGTAACACGAATTAATGATGATTTTATTCCGCGGCCGCCATGTTGGATTTTGTTTATAGGTTATGTTGATGATTATATTGTGTATTTATCTGTCAGGGTTTCGTAAGTGTACTTAATTATTCTACAAAATAATTTTAAACAAAAAAAGAACCGACTTCACTTAGGATCCGTTATTCCAAGAGGAAGTAGCCGTGGTAAAAAAATAGTGAAATCACTATAGGTGTGCCTATAATAGTTGAAGAGTTTCCTCGATTTCTCCAGGATCCCATCATTAGATATGGACCTGGTGACAATCGGACCAACTGTGACGTATACTCTTTTAAACAAAAAAAGAATTTTCCAAATCGGTCCAGCCGTCTTCGAATAATCGGTGAACATAACATAAAAAAAACAAAGATCCCGACGAATTGATAACCTCCGACTTCGAAATCTTGAAGTCGGTTGAAAATTGATCTATCATAATGGTTTGCGATCAATTATGTACTAGGTAACATGAATTCATGTTTAGTGATTTTATTCCGTGACGGCCATTTGGCATTTTGTTTATAGATTACGTTACGTTGGCAGAGCGTTCATAGAACTCAATTCCAACCTGCTTGCCTAATTTATTTATGACAGCTACAGCTCATGAGGACATGGAATATCAAATGAGCACTGCCAAAGTTGACAAGGTGAGGTAGGTAATTGTAATCTTAGCATGACTTTTTTTAAGAAATTATATAATTTTGGCTACAAACATATACTTAGGTAACTACAAACTGGTTAAAAGTGAATTATCCTCAAATCCACATGACCAGCAAAAAACATGTGTATTAGTATTTTCTATAACACTTGATTCAATCGAAAGCAAAACAAGAAATAAGGAAAAGGGAGCAAACTATAAAAGCTAATAGACAAACCCACATTAACAGTTATAGAGTCTCTTTTCAAGGGCATATATCTTTTTTGGACATCCTTCAAAAACACGTCTTATTATCACTGTGTTAAAGCTGATATTCGAAGAATATTTTCTTTGGAAATATGACGTTTTAAGGAGTAATAGAACACAGTTGTGGGCGATCGTCGATGTTAAGTGCACGCGTACTAATAGCCGTGGATAGGTTCTGTTAATACGGAACCATTATACGCAATCTTGGATGTTGTTATTTTTAGTATATATGTTATCGTCTTTTTTGGCAAAACCTTGTTGGATTTATATTATGTTTCGTTACATGAATGTACAGTGTCGATGCATAACTTTTCCACTCCGCCGCCGTCCGTAGCAAGCCATTTCATGTCGTAGGAGGAATCGTATGGGCTACGGTATTATACTGTTGGTAAATACTTACGGGGGCCGTAAACTAACTTTTCAACATACTTGCTTGTAACGAGGTCCTTATTCCACCGCTTTTAGGCTCATAATCCTAGATATTAAACACGAACCAGAAATATCAGTATTTGCTTTAAAATTATTCCAATGCAACTCCAATAAAACTTCAATATTGGTTGATTATTTGTTGTGTTTGGAGATCTTTGAGGTGGATTGTGTTTTTAATGTATTAATTAAGTATTTTGAAATGAAAATGCGCCGCCGGGTCTGTAAGGATGGGTAAAAAATGTAATAGTAACTATTTAAGTCAAAGTGCTAGAAAAAAACTATAAACGAGAGTTTAATTGATTAATTCTTAATATACTTCGACGTGAACACAAAAACTAACAATGATTCTGCTTTGTTTATCTATTTTTGCTGTCATGCCCTTGGCCTTGTGATAAAAATATACATATTTATAGCATATTCATGATTCTTGCAACAATGCCCCGTAAACCCGCTTTCTAATCTAGTATCATAATCTGAAGTCGTGTCTTAGCCTATAAATCCGGTTATTCTATGTTTTATGGTTGCACAAGTTCAAGGGTATATATTATGGTAATAATAAGTAAGATCGCGAAGTATAGAGGAGAGGTCACTAGGTTCGATAGTGATAGTTCGGAGTAAGATACTGAAAGATTTCAAGAAAATGCGAAAACTACTTAAAAACAAAAGAAAACCAGTGGTGAATTCCACATGCTCTTTTATAAATAACACGGCTCGGGGTCCTTACGTAACCTAAAGAATAATAATGTTGATATCTAGTAGAGGACTATATACGGGTGTGTGGATGGATAATTGATGGAAACAAATAAAAAATACTACAGTACAGGAACAGTTTTGAATTTTTATAATTCACAAGTGCGATTTTCATTTATAGTTACAGAATATAATATGATTAGTCATAGAAAACAATATTTTCTAACAGTTCTTGACGATGCGCTAGGTATTATGTAGATATTTGTTAATAACACCAAGAAAAGATTATCCAAATTATATTTTTGTTTACCACACTATTGCATTCAAGTATTTCAATATCATCTGTCATTTTATAACAGTTTGGTCAATAGACTATGTGAGCATATTCGAAAACAATTTGTAAAAATATGCGTGACCTTGATTTCTAAACGAATGACAAATGGCTAAGACGACGAATGCTATTGACAAAAAATAAATTTAAAATGTGAAGTTACCTATGTAGCAATAATAAAAAGCGATAGCCTGGTAGAGAAAAATAAAACTTGCATAATCTTTTCTTTATGTAGCAAACAAATACGTGTATTATACCTAGCGCAATGCTCACAATTGTTAGAAAATATTTGTCATTATTAGTACTTAACGTATTCTAACGGGGCACAAAATAAAATCGGACTTGTGAGTTTGGTCATTTTTATAGGTTAAAAAGGCGTTATTGTACTCCACTAAAAGTATAAAAACCAGATATTTAAAATAATTAGGCACAATTACAGCAATCTATCTCTTTGACAAGTAAAGGCAGACTAAAGCACATCTTCAAAGAATTTAAACTATGACATTCGGTATAAAAGGTGGCAGATCAGCTAATCGCCAATACATGTAATGCAAGCGATGTGACAGCTCATCTATAATTCCATACATTACTGACGCGTCTGCACGTACACGTAAAAAAAATTTAGTTGTTATCTAAAAAGTACTAAAATATTCTTTATAATCCTAAACCTATCCAAGTGTGTACAGCAACACTTGAACAAAAGAACGCCGATATCGGATCGACACGCAAGCGTTGCATGCGATTGACTGCAGTCGCGGATTGATTTAATGCACTGTTGAGGCCGGATTGGTGTGTGTAGAAGCGGCTTTATATAAACAAAAAAACACTATAGCGGCAATAAGTGCGGCTTTTGAAACTGGAGGTAGGATTGCACGCCAGCTTATATTTACTTACCAATGAGTTCCTCGCACCTTATATAGTAGGTAATGTCTTTTGATACACCTACGCTATGCCCTACGTGAGCGAATCAACGCGAACGCGAAGCGGCGCTAAGGGCCTTATCACAGTTGAGCGATTTGAAAGCGATTTCTATACAAAACTCGTTGGGGCGAACTCGCGGCGTGTTCGCTCCCATACAAAACTTGCTCGCAAATCGCAAGTGTGATAACGCTCTAAAGAAACAAACAGTCCACCAGCGATTGAAATGTATTACCTTGCTAAACGAAGCGAACACGATCAGATTGTTTAATATTTTCGCGAATTAGACTCTTCAATTTGTTCACATAGGACACAGTTATATATGATAGCCCGGTGCTCGTGCGCCGGTACTCCTTAACCAACTCGTATTGAGGCTGGATGCTGACGTGTTCGCTGATAGCTGGCACACATTGCTTACTAAAATCATGTCGATGTGTAATGAATTTACCTAGAAGCGCATATTTGTTATGTTTACATAATTAGTTATTTAGAGTCATTTAGTTAGTAAGTTTCTAGCATTGTAGGCGATTTGGTACCCTACTGTAAGCCTATTAATGTAATGTTATGAATAAATATAAATAAATAAAAATATAAAAATGAATTCGTTGAAAACATCGTAAATGCAAATGAATACATCTAAAAAGAAACTTAAAGTCTCTAATTCATGGGGACATAGCTCAAACCCTCTTTTGAGAAGCTCTTCCTAATACGAACTGAGTAGCATGGTATAGGCTGCGGGTGGCATGCGGCTGGTGACAGTTATACTTTTATAACTATCACCAGTCGCAAGAAAATCTATGTTCTCGTATAAATTATTTACAGTTCAAAAACAGAAGTCTTCTCCACACAACTCAACACTTATCGAAGCAAACTATTCTTAGAATGCAGGAATGCGACGCCGCTATCGTGTCGTCCTCGTCTATGGCACATAAGTAATATACACTACCTTACTTTTGCTGATAACGGTAGACTTTACAACTGATTTATTGGGCTTTTGTTGCCACCAATGTTGTATTAAAGTTTTGCAAAATAATGTCAATTTTTACATTTTAAGAGTCGCCAGGACGCTCGCGTGAACTCGCGTTCCCATACAAACGTAGTTTAGCTCTCATTTTAAAACGTCATGCTTTAGAACCATGAAATTTATCATGGGCATTCTAGTAGTACATATCTAGGTCGGACATTCGTTTTTGTTGCTAAAATTGTAATACAAAGAAAATATAGCAAAAATAAGTTTTGTATGTAAATCTGTAACTGGCTGTATTTTCTTTGTATTACATTTTTTAGCAACAAAAACGAATGTCCGACCTAGATCTGTACTACTAGAATGCGCATGCCAAATTTCCTGGTTCTAAACATGTCGTTTTAAAATGAGAGCTGAACTACGTTTGTATGGGAACGCGAGCGTCCAGGCGACTCTTAATAGTCTGTCCGGAAAAAAAAGTGTCGTAGAATATATGAGCTACGATTTAAACCACGACACTTCTCTTTCCGGACAAACTTTACCTATTTTGAGTCCTAAAGAGTTCTAACACACCACTCAACATTATACTATTAATTTTAATTGAAATGGATATCAGTATCTATATACCCGTGCTGATTTCAAAACACGAGGTTTTTTTTCAAAATAGTAATCGTTTTTTTGAGAATCATGAGCGCATTGTAATAGGTACTGTACCGACTAAAATTTAAGAAGAATGATGTTTAATTTAGACTTTAAACATAGGTATAGGTACCTACTTATTTAGAGTTTGCAACGTACATTTTTATGAAATCTATAGTTTTTGACTAGAGTCTGTCGAAAGAAAAGTGTCGTAGAATGTACGAGCTCCCATATAAACCGCGACACTTTTCTTTCCGGACAGACTACATTTCCGTTAAAAGAAAAACACCGCACCTTTCGAAATGATTCCAAATTCAAATATTATTCCGAAGACTCCCGCAGCGCTCCAATTTCAAACCATCGTTCGGAATTCAAAAACCGTTGAGCACTCGTCAGCAAGTGATGCGTGGTCACGGGTCGAGTGACTCGAATAACGATGTAATCATTAACAAGAATCAACCCTAAGCTTCAGTAGACATGGTTGAAAATTGAATGGTGGTTGATAACTCGCGAAGTGAACATAGTCGCGACTTTTTTTCGAGTTATTCAAATCTAGCCAATACTTTATACAGACTGTTGTTTTTTTATTTGTTTTTATTTGATTCGTACTTGGCTATCCATGAATACAAAAAAATGTTCCAATATAGTTTATGTTTCTTACTTACCAAGCCAAACACTGCAGATCTGCTTATCTTATGAAACACAACAAATGCTAAATGATTTTTTTAATACAAAATTTAGGTAAATAAACGGGTTGTCAGGAAATTCTCATTATTCTTAATTTAAAGACTATCGCGTAGTGACTATATTTCTACCTTATATAGCGAACATTGTTTGAAATTATCGTATTTTTCAATGTACGATACGAGCACTATCAGCCACTCAACTTTTTTTTAATACCACATCGGTGACAACAACACAAACATACAGGTCATACAGTCCGCTAGATGGTAAGCTGTCAACATAACCTATGGAGGCCTGCACCTCGAAGGGTGCTACACGCGTGTTGCCGTCATGCCGTCTCTTTAAAAACCTGTACACTCCATTTTTAAGAACCTTATATTGTAGACTCGCGATAACCTTGACCTCAGCTCATTCTACCGCCAAAGCGTTCACTTCTGATTACTTTCAAAAACTTGTAAATATGACGATATTTCAAAGGCAACGCAAATCTCCATAACTAATAGCAATCTCTTACACATTTTTACGAAAGTCAGGCCTTAAAAACATACCTTGGACAACCGCATGGCTGATTTTTATACAAAAGAACTCCACAAACAAACGATATTCAAAACTGACAGCTAAATTTCCATAATTTGCAAAGACCAAGCAGCAAAGAGACACCCTGTACAACCGATAGGTACCACGGATAGTGCCTTTTCTTCGTGCCACTTCGACTAACGATGTCATTCGCCGTCCTGACGAGTTATTGAGACTTTTTTCAAGAGAAACTCCCTCCCCCGGGGGTGGAAGTGGGTGGATGTTGAGGAAATGGAAAAGGCTGTTTAAAAAAATCTCTGTTGTTGCCTTTTTAAGTTTGTACTGTCCTCGAGATCGTTCACCTTTTGTATAAAAAAAGCTTTTATGCCACACCTGGCCGTAAAGTGGCTTTTTCCGCACGCTGCGCGTAAGGAAAAAGACGCTTTCTGGCCAAGTGTAGACATAAAATGATGTACACAACACGGGAGGTAATAAAGAAAGTCCTCGATCGCATATTTACGTCCCTCGCTTGCAGCTCGGGCTGCAAACTTCTGCGATCTCGGCCTTTCTTTGTTTTACCACCCTAGTTGTGTAATGTACTATTTTGCTTAAATAGAATGATACGATTTCTTTGCAAAACTCGTTAAAAAACTGATACCATTAGAATATCTTAGGACAATAGACAATCCCCAAAATTATTTTTACTGAGCATAAGAGTGTAAGTTTCTCAATAAAAACTTGCATCTAATCCCGTTTGCAATTTATCCAGCGTCCTTTCTTCTCAGTTAGCTTTTGACTATAATTATGTCTGGTAAAAGATTGAATAGTCGCGCTGTTTCTTAAGTAAATTTACTAGTCACAAATACTTAATTCATGTCAAAATGATATCACTTTGTTATAATTAGACCGTGCATCTTGATCATTCTTCTCTGCCTCCTAGCCTTTTTCAGTCCTGTGGATATAGGCATCCTTCAATTTTTGCCACTCGAGTGTGTTTGTGGTCTTTGTACCCATTTTGTTCGAGCTGTTCTTATAATGCTGTCATACCTTGACTAAAATTATGTCTAGTAAAAGATCACAGAAGAGAAGGTCACAGACCTACAACTGACCCTATCACATCCAGCGCGCTATCTCCCCGTAGCATGACTATAATTATGTCTGGTAAAAGATTGAATAGTCGCGCTGTTTCTGAAGTCAAGCTACTAGTTACAAACCTACAACTGACCCTGTCACATCCAGCGCGGTATCTCCCCGTAGCAAACCTACGTCTAACCCTATAACATCCGGTGCCACATCTCCCAACATCTGTCTATAATTATGTCTGGTAAAATATTAAATAGTCGCGCTGTTTCTAAAGTCAAACTACTACAAACCTACGTCTAACCTATGTCTAACCCTATCACATCCAGTGCCACATCTTCCAACATCAGCTGTGATATTTACCTAACTGTAATTCCTTTCTAATGTTTTTTTTTTCATTTTAAAATTATGACATTGGTATGAATTTATAGATATTTGTTTAGTATCTCTTTGATTTACTTATATGTTTTAATATTCTTACATTTTTATATGTCTATGATCTTTATCATATCTTTTATTGGTACATGACTATAATTATGTCTGGTAAAAGATTGAATAGTCGCGCTGTATCTGAAGTCAACCTACTAGTCACAAAAGACTGTCACGTCCAGCGCGCTATCTCTCCGTAGCATGACTATAATTATGTCTAGTAAAAGATTGAATTGTCGCGCTGTATCTGAAGTCAACCTACTAGTCACATAAACACTGTCACATCCAGCGCGCTATCTCTCCGTAGCATGACTATAATTATGTCTAGTAAAAGATTGAATAGTCGCGCTGTATCTGAAGTCAACCTACTAGTTACATAAACACCGTCACATCCAGCGCGCTATATCTCCGTAGCATGACTATAATTATGTCTAATAAAAGATTGAATAGTCGCGCTGCATCTGAAGTCAACCTACTAGTCACAAAACACTGTCACATCCAGCGCGCTATCTCTCCGTAGCATGACTATAATTATGTCTAGTAAAAGATTGAATTGTCGCGCTGCATCTGAAGTCAACCTACTAGTCACATAAACACCGTCACATCCAGCGCGCTATCTCTCCGTAGCATGACTATAATTATGTCTGGTAAAAGATTGAATAGTCGCGCTGTATCTGAAGTCAACCTACTAGTCACAAAACACTGTCACATCCAGCGCGCTATCTCTCCGTAGCATGACTACAATTATGTCTGGTAAAAGATTGAATAGTCGCGCTGTATCTGAAGTCAACCTACTAGTCACAAAACACTGTCACATCCAGCGCGCTATCTCTCCGTAGCATGACTATAATTATGTCTGGTAAAAGATTGAATAGTCGCTGCGCTTCCTGGAGGGCGGACGGATCATCGACGCTGTGGCTCGTTAGGTGCAATTGGAACTAGGACGTGGGCAAATGACGGGTTGACTTAGACGTCTTTGTACGTCATTTGAATGATCTAAGAGGCTATTCATTTTGGATAAAAAACGATGATATGTGATAGTTTAGATTAGAAGGTACCATTTGGTAGCCAGCACTTATATTGCCCTAATACAATATTGAACAATATTAAATACGTAGCCGCCGTCCACCAAACGGTATCTTTTCGAAAAAAGTGTCACATAAATAATTATATTTTTAAGGTACTTATATGCAACTTAGTTTTTGTCAAGTTAGTAGTCTCGAATCTGTTGTGAACAATAGTACATTACGTACCTAGGGCGGTAAAATAAAGAAGGGCTCAGATCGCTGGCATTTGTGGCCCGAACCGAAAGTAAGGGCCAGAAACAAGCGATCTGAGGCCTTCTTTATTACCGCCCGTGGTGCGTACATAAGTTTACGTCTTCTCCTGGGTGTGAAGTGAGATTTGCCGCTGCGCCCTAGGGCGGTAAATCTCACTTAGCGCCGAGAGTGACGCAAATTATATTATTGTATAGTTATTCATATTTGTTGCATAACTTGCATTTGCCCTGTTTTGTATTATAATGGTTTCGTAAATCATTTTAGGTTTATAGTTTTGTTTGGATTACAAAAATCTTGTAGATATTTCTATTTAATCCAGTAATGAGTAATGATTCTACTGTGACACAAGAAATATATAACTTAATCAAGTTCCTAGGTCCTAAGTGTGTAGAATTAACTTATGATTCTCATTATTTGAGCAGTACATGTGGACTTATAACTATTTGTAAATCGTCCTTTGGCAATAATGTAGGTAATGCCAATGCCAACCACGGGTATAGTACATTTTATGTCCGTCAGAGATTATTTAGACATATTTTTTTATGTAATTTTATGGACATGGTCTGAAATAAACGATTTTGATTTGATTTGATTATAAGAGTGATACCATTCCACCTCTTATATCTTATTAGAACCACTATGTAGCTATAGGTGTCCAATTCTAATTGCAACAGACGAAGGGAGTCACGGACGATTACATCGGCTGGGCCAAGAAGATTAGAACAATGGTGTTTGCATGTAACAACTAAAATTGAAGCGCAAATGCGGCCGTCTGCGTGTTAGAATTAGCTTTCTTTTTTCAGGTTATTTTATAGTAACGCTACAGCAACTAACTCATGTGATACCCAGAAACATAATGAGCATTGCAGACAGTGGTACAGTATTTATGCGACGACATCTGCCGAACCGAAGAGAGCCGATCGTTCTAAGGACATTGCTATTCACAAAGCATATAACCGAATCAATGTAAATCTGGGAATACGAAGGTCAACGAATACTAGTCATGATGTCGAGGCCGAAATCATTGACTATTTAAGTGATCATTTTAGTGGATTTTGTTTGCATCTGTGGGGATTTTATCTTCTTACTCCAAGGCTGCTTGATGTCAGGCATATTCTACGTTACTACTCTATTTCCCATAGAATCAGCAGAAAGAGACAGAGCACGAATCTCTGGTCAACTCTTCTTCAACCGGGTAAAGAAGATGGAAACTCCATCGGTTCTAGCCTTCTTGGTTTGGGTTGTGTTGTCATTTGTTGGTTATCGATTGCAACATAAGGGCAGAGACTATAGAGATATAGACGACCACAGCCTAAGAACTTTTTGAAGCTTAAGTCAATTGCGCACTCTGTCCGAAAGCCGCCTAAAGATACCGAAGTTGTAAGCAGGTATGTCACCTGCACTGCTACTCCACCTAGTAGCTACTAGTGTACTACTAGTACGCTATTTGTTACAAGGTGGAGTAGCTGTGCAGGTGACATTTTCTTTTACAATTTCGGTATCTTTAGGCGGCTTTCGGACAGAGGGCGCAGTTGAGTTGAGCTTCAAAAAGTTCTTAGGGTAAGGGTGTTTTTGTCTTATGTCATTCTAGTTATACTTATGAAGTATTATTAAGATTATTAATCGGGCGTTTGTCTTCGTACTATTTCTAGGAAAAGCTTTTTTTTATTAGTATTTCATTTTATAATTTCTTGTGATGACTGACATAACAGCCGGGAAAATGTATTTAACCCCAGTCTTTTAAGCCGTTTTTACGTTAAGACGAAACAAAAATCCGAACTTAAGAAAGCACGAAAATCTTGACTCGGGCCCAATTTCAACTAAATCGCCATATCTTACGTGTTTTACATAATTAACTATAGTGCCATATATAGAGCGAATCAGTAGTTTTTCCGCTATCCGGATATGGCAGTATAATGAATTATGTAAAACACGTAAGATATTGTGACTTAGTTAAAATTGTCCCCCAGGCGAAATTATCCCACTGTACAGTCAGCAGCAAAAGTAGCTAAGCAATTGAGGTGTTCAAAAGTCAAAGTCAAAGTCAATATTGTCTTTATTCAAGTAGGCATAGCAACAAGCACTTTCGAATCTGACAAAATTTCGAAAATTACCTTCACACGCTCTTATTCTCCTAAGAATTAAGTCATGTCAAGCTCATTTTGAACAACTCACCCGCTCAGCTACTTCTGCTGGCTGACTGTACCTTATACTAGACCTATACCGGGTGTTTCCTGTAATAGGAGCAACAAATTAAAACGTAGATTCTATAACACTTTTGTTCAACAACTTTTAAAAAAGATGTATTTTTTAGATTTTTTGTTTTTCATACAAACTAAATAGTATTTTCAATGTAAGTTTAAATCCGTCTCATTGACATTGCTTCTCAGTCTTGTCACCCTACAGACATAATCAATTTCGGAGTCCATTGCGTGTTCGAATAAACTTTAAAATGTCCTAAAAATCAAACCATAAGTTATTTTTAAGAGTCGCTGAACAAACATTGTCTGGTTTGAGGAGTAGAATCTATGTTTTAATTTATTGCTCCTATTACAGGAAACACCCGGTATTTCCAAATATTTGGCACATTTGCATTCGCCATAGCTGCGGCATATATAATGGCGGATCATCAAGATAAAAACAAACAAATTCGTCTATCAACGACTAAACTTGAATAAACTGGGCGACACATCAGCAGCAGAATAATTATTCAAATGTTATAGAGCTATCGCAGAACAGGGAACAGGTACGGACAGCAGGAAAGATGAAGAAGATAAAAGATATTTATTCTTCAATTTAGGCACATTACAATGCACTTATGAACGTCAGAGAGAAAAAGAAACTACCACCGGTTCTAACCCTACACCCCGGTTCTGACCCGAGAAGTATTACTTAATACCGGCAAGAAACTCGGCGGGACTTATTTTTTCAAAACAGTAATACTAATACATTAAAGATACTATAAACAATAATGCGTAGTTCTTCAAGAAGGCATATCAAAACAGCTTGAGAGACAGACATGTACCTGCCTATTGTGTAATTAAAATGAAAAATAAAAATAAAATCCAAATCTGACTGCTTTGCAATACGTTTGATATTCTTTCTTACCGGAACTGTGTCCTCTAAATGTTAGATGATTTTATAGATAAAAAAATATTATGGACATTCTTGTAGAAACTGACGTAGGTAGTTCCACAATATTTTTAGCACTAGGTACAAATACCGGGTGTTTCCTTTAATAGGAGCAACAAATTAAAACGTAGATTCTACTCCTCAAACCAGACAACGTTTGTTCAGCGACTTTTAAAAATAACTTATGGTTTGATTTTTACACTTTCAAGTTTTTCCGAACACGCAATGTATTCCGACATTGATCATGTCTGTAGGGTGACAAGCAATGTCAAATAGACGGATTTTAAAGTACATTGAAAATTTGTTTTGTGTTTTTTAAAGTTGTTGAACAAAAGTTTGGTTGTTTGAGGAGTAGAATCTACGTAAAATACTATGAATACTACTACGAATCTATGTAAAAAACTATTCAAAAATTTTCAAGAAGGTGTGTTTAACTGCTAAGGCGAACTATACTAGTGCAAAAATAAAAATGTCGGACAACAAGGTGAAAACAGTGTGGAATATTATTAATAAGGAAGCTGGTAAATGTAAATCACGCGATTGTCAAGTCAACATTGTCTCGGAGGAACAACAGGTCATGTCAAATGACGATGTTGCCTCGGCATTCGAAGATTATTTTTCTAACATAGCATTAAATACCACAAAATGCCTTCAATCATCTTCGTCTCAAGCTCATTCCTTACTTTGCGCTAATATTAAGAAATGTAATACGATCTTTAAATTTGACCTAGTGGATTCCGAAAAAATTGTAAAGTCATTCAAATCACTCAATTTAAAGAAAACTGAGGACTTATGGGGAATATCAGTTGTAGTCATCAGCAATATCATAGACGACATAGCGCCTTACTTAGCCATCATTTATAACAATTCAGTTTCACAAGGTGTTTTTCCAGATCTAATGAAATGTAGTAAAGTCATACCTCTATTTAAATCGGGTGATTCTAGTGATCTAAATAATTTCCGACCGATATCGATACTTCCTGTACTAAGTAAAGTCTTTGAAAAGATAATGTTAAATGATCTACTGGGGCACTTCAACAGACATGGACTGCTTACAAGCAATCAGTTTGGTTTCACAAAGGGACGTTCCACAACCGACGCTGCTGCAGAACTCATTAAACATATTTTCAATGCTTGGCGAGACAAACGTTATGATGCAATTGGTATATTCTGTGACCTTTCAAAAGCTTTTGATTGTGTAGATCATAGAACCCTCATTCTTAAATTAGAACACTATGGTCTTTCAGAAAATGCCCTGAGTCTCATGTCTTCTTACCTTAGCAATAGAACACGAACAGTTGTTGTAAATAAAACCCAGTCTAAAGGGACTTTAGTAAAATTAGGAGTGCCACAGGGTTCCATTCTGGGCCCATTCCTGTTTTTGGTTTATATAAATGATTTACCTTGTGTAGTACAAAACCTTTGTGGTATGATTTTGTTTGCCGATGATACATCTTTAATTTTCAAAGTTGAACGGCAATCCAATGATTTATCTGTAATTAACAATACACTAGCTGGCGTACTAAACTGGTTTACTACTAACAATCTGTTACTTAATGCTAAGAAAACTAAATGTATTCGATTTGTTTTGCCAAACGTGGCACCAATGGACACTAATATAGTTATAAATGGTGAATGTTTAGATATAGTAGATAAAACTGTGTTCCTTGGTTCAACGTTGGACAAAAATTTACAATGGAGTCCTCATATAAAAAAACTCGCTCTTAGACTAAGTTCAGCCGCTCATGCCGTTAGAAAAATTAGACAACTGACTAATATTGAGACAGCTCGCTTAGTTTATTATAGTTATTTTCATAGTGTAATGTCATATGGAATTCTGGTTTGGGGCAAAGCAGCTGACATACAGACTATTTTTGTTTTACAGAAAAGAGCCATTCGCTTTATGTATAACTTAAAGGCAGGTACATCAATTAGAGAATTATTTAAAAAAATTAATATTTTAACTCTTGCGTCCCAATATATCTATGATAATATTATTTTTGTTGTAAAGAATATACACACATTCAAGAAGAATTCTGACATCCACAGCTATAACACTAGAAATAAAAATAAAAGATAAATTAAAAAATTTAAAAAACCCGCCTGCGTAAAGTACTAAAAGGCCGTAAACAAGGCCAATATACGTTACGAATTTGTTATGTAGTATTGAAAAGCATAAGATGCATATTAAATTCTAGTGTGGAACATAGCGACATTAAACAGTCGGGACCCATTTGAAATCTAGTTGGCGCAAAATGGGTCCCGACTGTTTAATGCCGCTATGTTCCACACTAGAATTTAATATGCATCTTATGCTTTTCAATACTACATAACAAATTCGTAACGTATATTGGCCTTGTTTACGGCCTTTTAGTACTTTACGCAGGCGGGTTTTTTTAATTTTTTAATTTATCTTTTATTTCCTACTTTTTAGTATCATGAAAAGTACCTACATGTAATTCTTTTTGCGGGGAGCTCCGCCCCCCGAGCCCCCTTTCTCTGCCGCCCATCACGTGGTAAGCTCTATCAAAACTCTTTTTCTCCCATCGTAAATGTTCAACGTAACAATGTTTGGTATAATTAGCAAAAGTACGGTATGTCTTTTCTTTATGCGAGGGGCTCCGCCCCCCGAGCCCCTCTTATTTCGCCGTCCATCACGTGTTAAACTCTATCAAACCTCTTTTTCTCCCATCTTAAATGTCCAACCTAAAAATGTTTGGTATTCCACGTAACAATTTTTGGTATAATTAGCAATAGTACGGAGTGTTTTTTCTTTTTGCGGGGGGCTCCGCCCCCCGAGCCCCCCTTTTTTTGCCACCCATCATTTGGTCAACTCTATCAAAACTCTTTTTCTCCCATCTTGAATGTTCCACTTCACAATTTTTGGTATAATTAGCAATAGTACGGTGTGGTGTTTCTTTATGCGGGGGGCTCCGCCCCCCGAGCCCCCCTTTTTTACCGTCCATTATGTGCTAGACTCTTTCAAACCTCTTTTTCTCTTTTCCACTTCACAATTTTTGTTATAATTAGCAATAGTACGGTGTGTTTTTTCTTTATGCGGGGGGTTCCGCCCCCCGAGCCCTCCTTTTTTACCATCCATCACGTGCTAAACTCTTTCAAACCTTTTTTTCTCCCATCTTAAATGTCTAACCTAAAAAAATTTGGTATAATAAGCAATAGTGCGGTGCGTTTTTCCTTTTTGCGGGGGGCTCCGCCCCCCGAGCCCCCTGTCAACATTACAGTTTTTGATGTAATTAGCAATAGTACGGTGTGTTTTATTTTTGCACCTTTTGCTTTTGTACATGTTTTTTGTATAGGCCCCATGGTTGACTGATAGAAAATACCATTTGGTATGATGTCCACCATTAGGTCTCACAGTTTTGTATTTCGTGCACTATAGTTGAAATAAAAAAAAAAGATTCTTATAGGGAGGCAACGCGCATGTGAAACCTCTGGAATTACAGGCGTCCATTGGCTACCCCTAACTGCTTACCATCAGGCGCGTTGTATGAATGTTTGCCACCGTCGTGGTATAAAATTATATAGTGGAAATACAAAGGCATAAGTACATATTTATTTCCCATATAATATAAAGGCATTTCTCATACAAAGTTTAAACCCCCCTTAAACCCCCTTAAATCCAAAAAGTTCGTAATTTTTATAGCCTATGTCCTGACCAGAGGTCTGTTGAACCTGCTAGTGAAGTTTTTATCGAAATCGGTTCAGGCGTTTTGACGCCAACTCTCCCCATCCAAACAGACAAACAGACAAAAATTCTAAAAATCGTCGAAACGTGTTCTGTTATCGATTCTAAGAGCTACTAACTCTTTTTTTTACTAATATCTCCAATGTACAGATTTTTGACCCTCTTCACCTTTATTATATGTATAGATATGACCATTTTCTGACGCACGTCATTGATTAATCATCGACAAGTCATAGTCTCCATATCAGAGGATACATACCAGCTCCTTCATTCTTAGTTGAACAAAATATTAACTTGATGTACAGTCGACGTCAAAAAAATGTTTACACTTTTGGACCTTATTAGAAAGGAGTAAAATGCAAAAGTGTAAACATATTTTTGACGTCGACCGTACCTATTACTTGAAATTCACATAAAATGTTTATAGTTTTGGACCTTATTAGAAAGGAGTAAGGTGCAAAAGTGTAAACATATTTTTGATGTCGACCGTACCTTTTACTTGAGATTCACATATAATATGTTCACGTTAATAATAACAACCTTTATAATATGTTCGTCGTATTTTACCTTATAAAATGGAAATGTAAGTAAGATGGTTGCTAAACAATTTTAAATTATAATAATTCCTAAACGGTCATTCAAAATCAAAAATGATGAATGAGACCTCATAATACTTTTCAAAGTTCTAAACAATGATACCCTACTCGGCATAGTAGGTCAATTTTCATTTTTGAATTTTTTACAATATGACGTCTGACTGCCGTCATATTGAATTTGGATTGCTATTTTGTCTTTAGTGACACTCGCGCAATCAAGACGAATCGATTGACGTGCGAATCATCTAAATCGGCCCACTCGTTTTGCTTCTAAAGTGCCACAAAGGAACAAACATACATATATAGACTGTTAAACACTATCCCCTCTTTTGCGTCGCGCAGTCGGGGAATAAGCTTGCTACCAGACGATGTCGTGTCCGCAAAGCATATAAGTCATTTTTTGGCCAGGGTATTCATATTTATAACAAGTTACCCGTCGATGTTTTGAATCTATCATTTCCCGCTCTTAAGAAATACTTGAAAAAAACTTTAATGTCAAAGGGTTATTACAGGGTCGAGGACTATATGACAGACATATATGCATGGCCCAAACCAGAATCTATAAAATCATCTAACATTTAGAGGACACAGTTCAAGTAAGGAAGAATATCAAACGTATTGCGAAGCAGTCAGATTTGGATTTTATTTTTATTTTTCATTTTAATTACACAATAGGCAGGTACATGTCTGTCTCTCAAGCTGTTTTGATATGCCTTCTTGAAGAACTACGCATTATTGTATATAGTATCTTTAATGTATTTGTAGTACTGTTTTGAAAAAATAAGTCCCGCCGAGTTTCTTGCCGGTAATAAGTAATACTTCTCGGGTCAGAGGTGTAGGGTTAGAACCGGTGGTAGTTTTTTTTCTCTCTGACGTTCATAAGTGCATTGTAATGTGCCTAAATTGAAGAATAAATATCTTTTATCTTTTATCTTTTACGTTTTAATTTATTGCTCGTATTACAGGAAACACTCTGTATACGACTGAAAAAAACGAAAAATTGTAATTGTAAATAGATTTGCTTTTCATTACCTTTAATTTTGTTACATGCACCGCCTACAATTTTATCTGTTTCGCTCTAAGGTTATTTATTAATTTATAGTATGGCTACACGTCACTGAATATACATAGATATTTCTACTCTCAGTTGGTAATAGTAGTGGGAAAGTGGGTGGTGAAGAAAATCCAGTGTGTGCTGCGAGGTCCAGATGGGACAGTGCAGCTGCCAAGTTTGTTACTCTTTTAGCACCGTCCAGGTATCACGTGAAGGGTTGTCTATAGTTATTTGTTATACAAGGGGTGAAAGTTGTATTTTACGGGCGAGTGTTATTTGAAACACGAGCTAGCGAAAGGATTCTATTATTGACCTCGAGCGAAGCGAGTGGTTCAAAAATAGAATCCTGAGCGTAGCGAGTGCTTTAATACACGAGACGTAAAATAACTTTCACCCGTGTATAACACAAAACTTTTCACCTCACTACAGCGAGGAAAATAAGAAAAAGGGTGCCTTTTGCTCGGTTTCCCGTAATTCCTCAGGTGTTAATACTTCTTCATCACTCGAATCACTCATTTTTAACAAAACAACCTAGAAAAACATGCGAATATTTAATGTTGATATGATGGATGAATTGAAATGAAAAGTTTTGACGTAAAAGGTTTTATTAAATGTCAGATGCGTTTCGTTCGTACGTAGACTTATTCGGCTGTCAGAACATTTTATCCGTTTTTACAAAAAGAATAAAGATTAATGTTGAATGCTGATATTTATGAATTAAAATAAAGTTCTAAGACTATATTTAGTGTTTTTACTCGATGCAATTCATTAATTGCGATGTTAAAAATTCTGCACTTTTAACGTTTTACGTTTTGTTAGCTGTCAAATGTCACTTAAGCCACTTGTCACTTATGTCAAAACTCTTTCACCACATGTGGATAAAAAGCGATTTTCACAATAGATATTAAACAAACAAAAAGGGCTTTCCGAGCTAGTGAGGTGAAAAGGTATTTCCTACGGACGCAGAGTAACATTGATCCCCAAGCTCTAAGGTTGACTGGTAGAGAATGCCTTATGACATTAAATCAGCCTTTTGTACCTACGTTTAGTTTTCCTATGTGCAAAAAATATTAAATAAATAAATATGTTTATATTATTATCCTTGTTCTGCAGACGCTCCTCTGTATATTATCGAGGCCGATCTCGAGCAAAAATATGATTATCGTTAACCTCCTCCGACAAACGAGGTACAACTGTATACCTAACTGTACAGGTACAGTCAGAAAATAAATTAATGAGCGCAGGCTGGAAGTTTTATGCTGATGGTACCAATTTGGAAATTGATGCTTTCGGGAATAGGTACCATAGCGTTCATAACTGCGTACCCAATTTATGAATGAATTCATTGACAAATTGGGTATGCAATTATGAACCCGATGGTGCCTATGTACGGCCATGTACTTTAATTTTTGAGCCTTTTAGGGTTCACTTTACATTGGACATTTCATAGAATGAGTACTAAACAAAAGAAAGTAGCTTGAACCGTAAATGGCTCAATAATTAAAAAACGTGAAATTAAAAAGCTTTCATTGTTAACTGTATAGGGTATACAATCCTTAACTGCTCACCAAGACGAATGCAACAAGCTCAAACAGGAAGGGATAATGTTGATGAGTTCCTAGCTCCAACATCTGATCAGCTTCATGCCTATAGGTACTCTCTTTCGTATATGCAAGAGCGATAGAGACGGAACCATCGTTTTGTCGATTTTCGAACTTCGCGGTAGGCCCTCATATCATAAATACATGGTCAGCCTTATACACGTATGCAAAGTTTCGGCTCAATCGGAAAATTGGAAATTGATCAAATTTAACCAGCAATATTTGATTAATGATGGTATCCTGTTATCCCTCATCAGGGACCTAGGGCTCTCAGAAGGGATTTCCATTGTTCACGGTCCTGTGCGGCCTCCTCCAACTCCGTCCAACCGAGGCCAGTTGATGGGGCCACCATTTCAACTGTGCGCCTCCAGGTGGTACGAGGGCGATCGACTTTTCCGCTTTTTCCAGGGGCTTGCCAAGTCAGCCCTTGCTTGGGTAGGTGGTTATTCGGCCTTCGTAAAACATGTCCTATCCAGCGCCAATATTTGATAACATTCATAAAAAAGAAGTTGTGTTTTAAAGTAAAAGCTTCGACGCCATGAAGCTAAAACACATTCACCTCTTCTTCTTCTTCCTCCTAGCGTTTATCCCGGCTTGGGGTCCGCTTGACAACCTAATCCCATAAATTGGCGTAGACACTAGTTTTTACGAAAGCGACTGCCATCTGACCTTACAACCCAGAGGGGAAACTAGGCCTTTTTGGGATTAGGTCCGGTTTCCTTACGATGTTTTCCTTCACCGAAAAGCGACCGGTAAATATCAAATGATATTTCGTACATAAGTTCCGAAAAACTCAGTGGTACGAGCCCGGGTTTGAACCCGAGACCTCCGGATTGAAAGTCGGACGTCATACCGCAAGGCTACCAGCGCTTCTACTACAACACATTCAACACTAAAACACATTCACTAATATAGTTAAAATTACCACAAAGTTTAAAGTTTGAGAATCAAAGTAGTGACTTGAAAGTTGACGTAATGACTGTTATACCTTGTTCTGTTGTATCAATATTGAATAAATATTTTATGGATATATAGTACAGTCGACTACAAAGAGATGTATCCACTTTTTTACTTTATTGCATTGTAATAAGGTCCAAAAGTGGATATATCTCTTTTTATACTCGGCGACTGTAATACTCGAATTGAGATTGTGGTGGCGGAACTACTAGCGCATACTTTTTGATAGAGCTTGTATGGTCGCATATTGTAGCATCCATAACAATCACAGAAAGGATTTCCATACAATATTGTGAAACTGTTGTCGGGCCCCGCATTGCGTGTCGCCGCCGGCACAATCCACCGGGAGATCGAACGTTACTCAATTACATAGAAGCAGTAGGTTGTGCACGGCTTTCGTCGAACTCAATTCTTACCGGTTTGCTTAAGCACTCGTATAAAAACTATTGTGTGCAACGGTACATAATAAGGGTTCTTAAAATTCTCGGGTCTGTTTTTACAAAATTCGGCTTCGCCTCATTTTGTAACTTCGACCCTCGAATCTTAAGAACCCTCATTATGTAACTGTTGCACAAAATACTATTGTATCTCAGTTAATATCTCTAGGGTATTGAGTCTGGTCATTTTAAGCATGCGAGGATACAGATCTAATTTAACATGCAGAGGTTGAGGTTGAGGTTGTTATAAATTAAACAAAATAATAAGGGTAACTTATATTTATCTAATTATATAAAAAGGGTTTGATAAAGACATATTATAACTATTTCATAGTACGATGTTGTTTATTACCTAGCGATCGCTTAAAATATGATTTGTCAGAACATTATACTCGTCTTCAGAACAATACTCACAAAAAATATATACAATGCTGGCGGCAATCGCTAGTATATGGAAAAAGTATCGATAATTTAGTTTATCGATATGGGAACTCCCTACCTGTCATAAAATTTTGCCCCATCGATTCCTAGGTCTGGAGATGAGCGAAGATGTCTCGTTGCGAGTAATGTGTTTTTGAAAATAGGATCACTTTTATTAAATTTAAACTTTCGTGAGACATATTAACATTATAAAATAACACGGTTACACTCACGGCACTTTAGTCACGTCTTGCGACATGTTTCGGAGAGCCTAGGTCTCCATCTTCAAGCACTAGGAGTGCTACTTGAACCGGCCCGTGGCGCACTGCTGCGCCTCGCGTCGCCGACTGCCGAGCTGCGTCCGGCACGGCGCGCTCTGACACAACTTGTTGAGGATGATCTTGCGCCGGCGCTGCTAACGTGTTTTGCAGCGTATTTGGTTCATCCGACATGAGCGACAGATGCAGATGCAGATGGCGCAGCAGTGCGCCACGGGCCGGTTCAAGTAGCACTCCTAGTGCTTGAAGATGGAGACCTAGGCTCTCCGAAACATGTCGCAAGACGTGACTAAAGTGCCGTGAGTGTAACCGTGTTATTTTATAGGATCACTTTTGTTTATCCTCGCACAGCGCAGCTCTAGGATTGGTTCTTAACAAACACATCCCTCGCAACACATCCTCGGTCATCTTTGTGGAAATGCAGCCTAAAGTAAGTGTCATTTTTATTAATTTTTATACTCGGCGACTGTAATACTCGAATTGAGATTGTGGTGGCGGAACTACTAGCGCATACTTTTTGATAGAGCTTGTATGGTCGCATATTGTAGCATCCATAACAATCACAGAAAGGATTTCCATACAATATTGTGAAACTGTTGTCGGGCCCCGCATTGCGTGTCGCCGCCGGCACAATCCACCGGGAGATCGAACGTTACGAGATTACATAGAAGCAGTAGGTTGTGCACGGCTTTCGTCGAACTCAATTCTTACCGGCTTGCTTAAGCACTCGTATAAAAACTATTGTGTGCAACGGTACATAATAACTAATAAGGGTTCTTAAAATTCTCGGGTCTGTTTTTACAAAATTCGGCTTCGCCTCATTTTGTAACTTCGACCCTCGAATCTTAAGAACCCTCATTATGTAACTGTTGCACAAAATACTATTGTAGTTGACCCTACAATTTGTTTTTCTGAATGACACTCATGTCTCACTTCCATTCAATTCACAACACACGTATCCAAGACAAAGTAATCCCAAGTCACCAAGGGAAATAAATAAAAATCAATAGCACCGGGGCCGGGGTCGAACCTGCATATTGCCGGCGGGCACGCCAACTGCGAATCAACTGTAATCTATACCAATCAATCATTGTAACTCGATTTAAAGGGAATAGTGGGATAGAAGGTCGTAAGTGATGTGGGGGTTAAAGGTTGTTATGCCATTTAGAATTAGGTGTTGGTTATCAATTAGAAATAGTATGAAACTAGTACATTTATAGTTTCAATGAGTATAAATGCGCAAGGCAAAAGAATGGTGTGGGAGCATTCCACGAGAACGGTAAGTTTTTCATCTAGTTATTTTTAACTTAATTATTTATTTAGGCAATATCTACATGGAAGACAAAGTATGGCGTATTTTGCATGCGACTCGGTTACGTGACATTTGCTTTAATTCCGAATTACCTTGTCGCTTTGCGTATTATAGTAAAAGTAAATAAAACGGTTTATTAAGAAAACAAGCAGCTTTAAGACGGTACCAATATTACACCATAAAAGGAAAAGCCAAAAAAGAACCAGGCTCGCAAAGTCGAAAATTGGGTCCGAATGTCGGTAACGTCGTTAACGATGGAGTGCACCTGTGGTGTAGTTAGTCGTTTAAAAAATATGTCTGGGTAACAACGAGCACTAATATTATATATAGGAGGTACCTACAGACTCAAACAAGATTTACTGAAAATATGGCTCGAGATAATTTTAAACAAAAAAAGAACCGACTTCACTTAGGATCCGCCATTCCAAGAGGAAGAGGCAGAGTTGCTGTAAAAAATAGTGAAATCACTATAGGTGTGCGTATAATAGTTGAAAAGTTCCCTCGATTTCTCCAGGATCCCATCATCAGACCCCGACTTGGTGACAATGGGACCATCTAGGGGTTATACCCGTTAGATTACAAAAAAATTTGAAAATCGGTTCACGATTCAAAGAGATATCAAGTAACATACATACAAATAAATAAATAAAATCATTCGAATTGAGAACCTCCTCCTTTTCTGAAGTCGGTTAAAAATTAGTAACCGCCCAGTCTTATACTGTAATAAGACTATCAGAAAAACTGCTGCACGAGTCGTTGTAAAACAAAAATTAGGTAAAGCAACGTTGCGCTACGCACATGTGGCGTATCTGAAGATAGTGGGGATCATAGGACACGGTAATCCTGATTAATGTGACAGTTGGATGACTTGGAGGCAGGCTGTATCCTTGTTTACCACCGACTTAAAGTAGTATCTGTAATTCAAGACAGTAATCTGACTGTTCTCGCCATATATTATAAAAACTAGTTTTTACGGCAAATGTTGTCATATTACTGCATTGAATTATAAATACTACTTAGTACTTTAGTTATGTTTATGTTTCCCATTGATACGATTCAAAAAGTTGCATTTTATCTAATTAAGACTCTGAATTATTTAACAAAAATAATACTTGTAGCTCAATGAGATTTTGTTATTGCAAAAACATAAACATACCTCTTCAATCTTTTTCATGACGTGTGTAATAAATAAATGAAGTCAATATGCATATTTATACATACTTAGTGCTGCCTACCACTATTTAACAATAACAGTAAAATTGTAGCGAAGATTTTCAATTACTTTGCTTCAAAAATTTACCTCAAAAAATATTCGTATACTTTGTCACAGGATTGCCCTAAAAAACAAAACAATAACCAATAAATCCTCATGAAATAGAAAACCAGCATATTTCATGTAAACCCCATTGAACGCTGACATAGGCTAAAACGCCGTATATCACTTAGGGCCTCTAATTGAGAGATATATATTGGCACATTTTTCTACATACATTTTTGCAAACGAATGATGGATGTCAAAAAGGCGACAATGCGGGCTACTGTTGTGGGGTATAACGGGGTAGGGAACATTGTATCTACTCATTTTGCAGAATTCAAACCTAAAATTGTGGACGAGTTTAGTGCGAGCCTAAATGTGGACGAGTTCGAAGGACCACTTTGTCGATTTACAAGGACACTTTTTTCTTTTACTAATAGATAGTGCATATTGTGTAGTTTTAAAAAGTACATATAGACAAAAATGGTCCCTTTATCCGTATACTGACACAAATGATTCATGCCCAAAACATGAAATCCAACAAACCTAATCTGTAATGCTTTTGAAGTAAATGAATTATGAAGTGATTGAATTATCATAATTTTAAACAAAATAAGAACCGACTTCACTTAGGATCCGCTATTCCAAGAGGAAGTGGCCGAGTTGCTGTAAAAAATAGTGAAATCACTATAGGTGTGCCTATAATGGTTGAAGAGTTCCCTCGATTTCTCTAGGATCCCATCATCCGACCCCGACTTGGTGACAATGGGACCATCTAGGGGTTGTACCCGTTCGATTAAAAAAAATTCACGATTTGAACGATTCACGGAGATATCGAGTAACATACATACAAAAAAAAAACAGTCGAATTGAGAACCTCCTCCTTTTTTGAAGTCGGTTAAAAATTAAGTTAACCCTTCAAGTGAAACCTCTGGAGTTGCAGGCGTCCATAGGCTACGGTAACTGCTTACCATCAGGCGGGCCGTATGCTTGTTTGCTGCCGTCGTGGTATAAAAAAAACTAGGCTGTATGCTTATTTGAAACCAACCTGGTTTTATTTGCTTTTTGTAGAAGGGCGTGAACCCATTAGTCGATCGGCCATTGGAAAACGAGTGTGATGGGTAAAAATGTGACCCCCACTAATGCTTCATTGATGCTATTTGCTTGTTCCAACTGGGGGACGCTGGGGGAATTCTAGATTTGATTGGCAACCGTTCATCGGTGGAGGTCAGATAAAGCAAAAAACTTTAAGAAAACATTTCTGGTTTTTATGCATTATTTAATTATAGGTAATTGTTTAATTAATTGGAATATGTCATAGCGTTTCTGTTTGAGGAAAATAGTGTCATGTGACTATTAATGTTATTCATTCGTATCGCGTATGTCGGAAGAGAGAATGGCGAAGCGCATCTTTTATTCTGAACTAGAGGAGGGTAAGCGGAAACAGGGTGGGCAACTCCTCAGATACAAAGATGTTCAGAAACGGCACATGAAAAGATGCAACATCGAGCCCTCTCAGTGGGAAGGTTTGGCAGCACAGCGTCCTGAGTGGCGCAGGCTGGTGCAGGACAAAGTACGCGATTTCGAGGAGCAGCGTAAGGTTGACCTCGACGCCATACGCGACGAGCTGAAAGCACGCCAGCCGGCTACCATTCACTACCACTACGTGGCTGGTGTCCTCACGTGCCCTCAATGTGCACGGGGGTTCACCTCGAAGATCGGCTACGTCAGCCATCTTCGGGCGCACGAGCGCCGAGCGATTAACTAGGAGTTGGAGTGGTCGCCTTGGTCGAAATCGGCCGGAAGGATCATCATTCAATGTTATTCATTGTTTGTCGCCTTCTCATTCTGTTTCCGCAAAAAAATTTAATGTGATTTTTTCTAATGTTAAAATAATTATAGACCCAGTCCTATAAACATAAATGAGACAACTTTCGCAGTTTTTACGTAACTGTGTATTCCTTTTTTTTCAACAGAACAGTTTTGCTGGTCTGTCTCTCTAACATCCACCGATGAAAAGCTGCCAGATGTCCGGATCAGGTAATAACATAACTTTCGTTGCACTCGTTAGTGTCATATTTTACGAGGGAGTCTACTGGCCTAGGAGCCGAACGTTCTAGGGCTCGGTTAAGTACAATGGTTATACATTTTTTGTAGCTAATTCAAATTTCAATGCAATTCTCGATTTCTAATCTCCTATATTCCTGACTTATCCCCGAATGCGCACAGGCACATGTTGGGGTCCCATAAATCCCGATTAGTCAAGTGTTTGGGCGTCACAACACAGAGGAGTCGCCTGATTTATCGACCACATCAATTCCACTGAAGATGCTACTTCGATTTTTGGGGGTTTTTGATTTATATCGAGTGAACTGGGGTTGGCTATTGATTTAGTAAGTAAAGTGTATCGCGAAAATCATTGACTTCATATTTTTCCTTGTTGCTTCGTAATGAAAATTGAGACAACATTAGACCACCAGATGTTTGATACTTAGACAAACAAAAGATTTATATACCACACAATTCCACTGAAGATGGTACTTCGATTTTTTGGGGTTTCTGATTTATATCGTGAACTCGCTGAGAGGGAGTTATTCATTTTGTTGGGAGCTTAGAGCTTTAAACCAAGCGGAGTAGCCATTCACAGGCGTTCCCCTCTGCCAAAAATGTATGACCAGTGGTCATACCCATTGTATGGACTGACGTTTATTTGACGTGGCTATTTTGACGTTTCGCATACATTTGACGTTCCCCTCTCCCGCAAAAAAGGCAGACTTTTTCTGATAGAAATGAGAGCACGTGTCGCATCCGGTTGATAAACACTGTGAGTTAAATAAAAGCTGGTAAAAATCTAGGTACGATTCTATACTACTTGATTTTAATAGGAGCATTTCATCGTTCACCTTTTAACAGTCGACGGAACTTCAAGACAAAGTAGAAAACCCTTTTACGGAATCTGACGGCGATAGTAACGTCGTTAGTTTTGCAAATTAGTGTAAAGGGGCTGTTGTTCGTAAGGTTTTACTAGCATTCGCCTTAGAAGTATTATAAGTGTGATCCCGTGAACTATATAAAGAAAAGATTTAAACGAAGTTTTCAAGACCAACGTGGCTTCCAAAAATGATCCTGATACTTCACTGACGATTATCCCTTCACCCCCTTTCCCGGCTTTGAATATGACGCAATACGCAAATCACCATTAAAAATAGTTGTGATTGGAGAATCAACATTTTCGTTTAGATAAAATATAATTATAAAATAAAAAGCTAGTTGACGTAGTTGTTATGATCCGTTAAGTATGTTCACGTGGCCGCAAAAATGCGGAGCTAATATTCACTATGTTACAATACCAGTATACATATAACCTTGTTGTCACTTTCAATTTGATAATATTTACTAGTGTGCTAGATATTTAACACATAATACGTCATTTAATTACCAAACTAAAATGAAGTTGAGCGGGACATAGTGCCAGGCAGTGATGGCAGTTAGGTAGACCAAAATTTTGACGACGTGGTCATTTTCAGAAGATAAAGGGAACGGGTTACTTTTAGTTTGATTGGCGTAAACGTAGAGATACCTAATGCGAATTAGGAGCTGAAAAACTTTCGCTTTTTATTTTTTAAACAACAGACACGAAGCTATTGATTTTTTTAGTTTACACAAAGAACTTTACTATGTATGTATGTTTATCAACTCCCTAAGGGAGTTTAATAGTGAAAGTATTTGTTAAACACTGACTCTCGTGACAATAAAGTGACGGCATTGAATGTGTCAGTAAACATCAGTAAAAAATACCACGAATATAAAAACTGTTGAATTTCAACTTTCGTGAGACATATTAATATTATTTCAACTTCACACGGCTATACTCACTTGCTTTTTGTCACTAAGTGCGACATGTTACTAAATGAATACGCGTAGTGACTAAATGCAAGTGAGTACGTTGATATAATATAAAATAAAACTAGTTAGTTACAGGCAGTTATTTTGATTGCAAAATAGGAGAAATATATGTACGTTCATAAGTGCATTGTAATGTGCCTTAATTGAAGAATAAATATCTTTTATCTTTTTTTTACTTACCTACCGACAGCTGAAAGAGGATGCAATGGGTTTTCGACAGGGCACCCTCTTCCTTTAGCCGTCAACATAATGAATCCTCCTTCATATTAAAGAATCGTCAACGCACATGTGATACCTGTGGAGGCCGGTATGCTTGTCTTCTTTATACCACCGTCGTGGGATCAAAAAAAAACATATAATACAGCGCTACAAATACTCCAGACCTACCTACTAGGAGTACTAAGGCGTGCAATACCAGGTGCCATATTCTAATTTTAAAATGTATAAACAATAATTTAACAACACAATCTGTCTTAAACATAACTCCAACACTCAACCAATAATCAACCAATATTGAAGTAGTATTGTAGTTGCAACGCAACGCAAGCAATTTCAAGTAAATTCCGTCATTTTTGATTCAGACGTGTAGTCGTAAACTGTATTGTGTTGTTATTGTATTGGATTTGCATTGAAGTTGGATCGTGTCTGTGCGTGTTTTAAAGTTAGAATACGGCCCCTGTATCTCCCATTTTAGCCCATCAAGCAATACCGGTATTGCATGCTCCTACCTATATTTCGTTTTTTTTGAGATTAGAAATTCAGTAAACATAGAAACAGAAGTTGCCAACCTGTTCTAACCTGTTTTGTTTGAATGTTCAATTTAAACACACTGCAAGCACACCAACAAACGATTAGTTAACATGATGAAGAGTTCACATTTGTAAATAAATAATGACAATTTGCAGATTATAATCCATAACAGCAATAAAATCACAATTTCGTTTTGATTATCACGTTAGAGACGCATGACAATTGAAAAAATTACAGTGACACACGCATACGTTATAAATCGAAAACCATATGTTTCGAACCTCTTTTTCTCCAGGTTTTTTATTGTGCCAACATTCACTAAAACATTAACAATGATAAGAATAAATTATTTCGTAATAATGACTACTATTACAATACTGTAAAATAATTAATATTATTCAATTTAACATTTACAAATACCTACGCATGGCTTTATCATAAATACAAATATATTTAAATATTTTTTATTGGCCGCATTGGCACTTTGACACTTGTGACATGTATCATGCCGTATCGTGCCTGATAAAGAACCCTGTACATGCGCCTTTCAACTTTTTTCTAATCTAAAAAAAAACGAACAGTACACTGTGGGTCGTAGACGTATTTTCATACTAAATGGTAAGTTTAAGCCACTTCCATACAACTTTAAATCCACTATCTTACTCCAACGGTTCCCCTGCGAACGATTAAGAATTTTCAACTCCAATGTAAACTAGTAGGTCGATAGCAACACGCGATGTACTAACATATACATTAACTGATCTTTCATGGACCTTAAGTGTTTGTAATAAGGTTCAAAACTGGTTAGTTATATTGTTGAAAAAACATGGCGTCTATCGGACCTGCTTATTAACTAATAAAGGCAGGAATGCGAAGGTGGTTATTAACCAATTTTTATACAAGGCTGTTTGATAGAAACAAAATATAGGTACCTACTACCTAAATATCAGCCTTAAAAAATAAATTAAAGTTTCCAATGTGCTTTAGGACTAATCTGTGTTTTTTCTTCAGATACTTAACTTACCAGGCGCGGTTCAAAGGGAAGGGACATGACTCCTCCCAAAATAGTACACGTCAAATTGAAAAATTCTTCTAATTTGTGACCCCCTCGTGGACCCCCTCCAACCTGTTTTGGACCGCACCTGAAACTTATAGGACAATTCACACCTTCTAATTCTGGTGACATTTTAGTACAAAACTAGATAGATATCTAATTTACTTACTATCGTACAAGTATAATGGGGTTAATTACGAGTAAATTAGCGGAGTCATAATTCAGTACAATGTAGGGGATAAATGCCGTGTTACTTTGAGTCAGTGCTAAATCCAATTGTTATTTTTATTTAAATGAAATCCAAGATAAAGTGGATAAAAATTGCGTTATACAATTGTCATTTTAGTATCTCGAGAAAAGTAGGTACAGTGATTTGAACTAAATCAGACCTAATCAGTGTCATGCAGAACATTTTGCGGCGTGACCAGCATTCGAGGCTTCCAAGGGATATAAAACATCGATCCAATGATCAATAGACCACTCCTATATGAACATATATTGATCAAGCGGCCACTAAGTTAAGATTTATCCTTTGACTATCTCCATATTCCGCAAAAATATTCCAATTTAACCCACCTATCAACCTGACGTCAATCACATTTCCATTTCCGTTCCAAAAATATCGTTAATCAACCCTTTAACAGTCATAACAAAGTAAATCCGTGCGTGACTGAAAGTTAACCCATTACCGTAACGAGGCCGATAATTGCTTCATCGCAAGGGTTAAATGATGAACCATCGGCGATTGGCGTGGTGGTAATTGGGGGGTTAAATAGGTTTGATACATCGATTTTGTTTGTAAAAGTTTCTGTTTGTTTTGGATTTGTGTTTGCATGCAGGAGAAGCTAAGGTGTTAGAATTGGTTGCAAGATTGTTAAGATAATAATTTTGAAGTCCTGACACGCTAAGACAGTTTTTCTGCTCACTGTACCTACTAATAAGTAAAGTACAAGTGTTACATTGTATAGGGAAAAATCAGCTATACTGTAGCTCGGTAAATAGTACAGTCACCGGCAATAGTGTCTTCCCACACGAAGGCCGCAAAAATATGTGACACGCTCAGATGGCCCTACATTTAAGAGCGTGTCACATATTTTGCGGCCTTCGTATGGGAACTATTGCCGACACTATTAGCGGTGACTGTACCAAGTCTCATATTTCAGTTAGGCACCAAGCCCCAGACCCAGCCACCATATGGGGAAGAGAGTCGGTTATCGTACCAGTTTTAACATAAAATTTAATATTTTTATTGTGATTAGTACTCACGAAAGTTTATGAAATGTCTTGTACATTAAGTACCTATTTTTTTTTAATTATTTAAAACAACGATCCCAACGAATTGAGAAACTCCTCCTTCGAAATCTTGAAGTCAATATAACAATAAAGTGTTTACATACATACATACAATAATTGTAGGATAAAATTACCATTTCTAAATGTGATTTTCGAAGCACTGAAACAGATACAATTTAGCTGAGGAGTTGTTTTAAGTTGAAGTGCAGATTTTGTACAAATTTGCATTTATATGTGTATTACCTATGTATATTTTATACGAGTGCTTCTATAGGTAGATACCATTGGGATCATAATTGCATACCCAATTTATGAATAAACTCATTGATAAATTGGGTATGAAATTATGAATCCGATGGTACAATGTGTTTACCTGTAGGTACTACTTATTGCTCATATTTAGAAACTTTTTAGTAATTCTAAGTTTCTACGTCCAAATTAATTCGGCCCTAAAATTTTTGCGTCTCCAGCGTCGCACCAAAATTATAAACAAGCCTTTCTAATCCCCAAATTAAAAGGTCACAAAGAATAATTCAAGGGTCAAAGAAAACTACTAGAGTATGCGTCCACCGGCCCCGTGCTAAATAATATAATAATAGTGCGTATGAGTATGACACGTCGCCCCGGGGGTACATATTTCAACGGCGTTTGACCAACACTGGGACTCACGAAAATTTGGAGGAGTGGAGTAACCGGAGGTCATAAGAAAAACCTTTCTATCTATCTATTCAGTCCATATCCCTCCACTGCTGAGTACCTATGTGCTCCCGTGCCAGACCTTACTAGATGTAGACTTAAAATAAAGGAATCAAAATATTTATTTAAAACAAAAAAAGATCTCTTGCCATATGTCTACCAGGGATGTCACGAATGTCGTTTTTCTCACATTCGCGAAAGCGAATATTCAGGATGCGAATGTCCGAATGCCAATGCGAATACGAATGTTACGGAGTAGATTCAAAAAACTTAATCTTGCTTATCATTTTTATGCTTCCATAGTTCAAAAATACAGAACATGACATGTGATGGAGTCCTATATTAATGATCAATAGGAGTCAAGTGATACCGTCGTTTTCACTTCCTGTGTATGAGCAAGCATATGACCATGAGCCGGGTCAGTGCGGTCAAAACAGGATGTGTTCTACCAACATTCGCATTCGAAAAATATTCGCATCATTTGATGCGAATGCGAATGTTGATACGAATGTCAAAAATGATGCGAATATTCATTCGCATTATACTAATGCGAATGCGAATATTCGTGACATCCCTAATGTCAACTGCTTGACTTTTGGGCAGAGATGAATAAAATAGACACATAGTCAATAGTGAAGTTAATGTAATTTAAGTCTGTAGCTACTAATAAGTTTAAACCGTACCGTAGGATAGTTGCAGCAGCTTGCAGCTTCGCGTCAACAACAGGCAATTAGTTGCGCAGGATCGGGACAGGTGGCGTGCTCTCATTTCGGAGGCCAAAATTCCCTTTGGATCGTTGAGCCCAAATAGTTAGTTATAAAAGACAGTTTGCGACATCCTGCCGGGGAAGATTCCATGGACCGGAGTGCTAGAGATAGTTGAGAGTCTCCAATATCAGGCGTATAACGTGACACCGCCCCGAGCCCGGGGTATACAGGGTGTCCCAGAAATCGACGTCAATCCGTGAATGGATGATAGACCAAGTTATAACAGTTATCAGAAAAAAAAAAATCTCTCATGTTCTTCAAAAATTATGGTCACTTTAAAAATTTACTAGAAGTTAAGAGACCAGGGCGTGAATATTCTAGTAAATTTTTAAAGTGACCATAGTTTTTGAAGAACATGTGATAGATTTTTTGTATTTTTCTGATAACTGTTATAACTTGGTCTATCATCCATTCACGGCTGGACGTCGATTTCTGGGACACCCGTATACATATTTAAATTTCCATGACGATTGACCAACATCATGTCGATTTACACTGACCAATCTATGTATTTTAAAGCGAGCAAGAATTATAATCCGATATTCTTATAAAATTATAACAAAATATTTAAACATTTTTCTTTATAATTTTCTGTCTTCTTGCCACTCCACATTTTTTGTTAATTATTTTTTTATATCGGTATGGAATTCACTTTGCAATGTTTGTTAAGAAGGTAATAGTCAACCAGTTTCCTAAACTAAAATAAAATGCTACATAATTATGCCATAATATTCAAACATACCTTCTCCATCGTTCCCACATCGCCCTGACCCAATAGTGGACAGCGACCCTTAATAAATATTTATCCCCCGCATTGTACCGAATTATGACTCCACTAATTTACTCGTAATTATAATATTTACACGTTTGTTTAGGTTCAATGGGATAGTTGGGCATTTGTTTGTCGTAAAATCCCTCGGTTTTAGTTTCGGTACGGTGTTCTGTCAAAGGGTTAACATTATTTTGGGTTAAGTTTTACACACTAAAATATTATTTGAACCATTGTGGTGAACTGCTCTGAAGTATTTTGTTTATTTATTTATCGTATGGCTACACGTCACTGGATATAGATAGGTATTTCTTCTCTCAGGTGGTAATAGTAGTGGGAAAGCAGATGATGACAAAAATCCAGTGAGTGCTGCGAGGTCCAGATGGGACAGTGCTGCCAAGTTTGTTACTCTTTTAGCACCACCCAGGGATCACGTGTAGGATTGTCTAAGGTATTTCCTACGGACGCAGAGTAACATTGAAGTATGTTGTTAATTTAGACACATAATAACATATTGATACTTCTATTTATATTTTTTTCTTAGTAATAAAAAAAATATTAAAAATATAGAGTTTAAATGCCGTATCATACTTTGAATATCTTTTTAATGTAGCGTTAAAAAATAGCATAAAATTTCCCCGATATAATCAAATTCGACAAAGAAATTCAAAATGGCGTCATCAAGAATGTGGCACTTAGCCCGATTCAATCTGCCCACAATTGGGCCCACGCTTGAGAGCTCTAAAAGCTTACGGTCAAGCATTAATAAAAAGATATTTGGAAGTAGGCTACATGGCAAGTGAAAGTTGGAAAGGAAGACGCGAAAATAGCATTTTTTTTTATTGTTTAGGAGCGAAACGACGCATTAGGTTTTTAACCTATTAGTGGTGGGTAACTGGGGATAGAGGGGTTACAATAGATAGTATTTTATTAATATGAACAGTATAGCTAGATGAAGTGTTAAACTTTAAACTAGTAGTCCGCGATTCTAATATTGTAAATAAGTATCTTAATATTTATAATAGTTTCTCTACAAAATGGTATATCATTGGCATATCAATACCTACTTAAGTAGGTTACTTAGTTAAGTTTTTAGAATTAAGTCATGGTTCGGGACTGAAAACCAGCGGTTTCGCTGAGTCTCGATCCATTCCACTGAACAATTTCATAATTTCTTGTACGAGTATTAATGTAATTCATGTTGATTGTGTAAGTCAATAAATACCTTCTTTTTTATCAATGGTATATTATTTGGATTACCAAAGGATGCGACTTACGACGGACCGAAATTGCAATATCGTGTGCTCCGTCTAACGCATAGCTACATCCTACTTTGTAGCCATTGCAGAATTGATAGCAACTCACTTACGGGTTGAATTTCTAAAGGTTATTTCTTAGTAGAGGTCAATGACATGTTCAAAATTTCAGAAGAAATCATGAATCAGCTTTTTAAATGCGTTGCATATACTAAAAATAAAAAGTCTTTAACTTATATTGTTTTAAATATATACTAAATAGGTAGACTTGGAACGCACCATCTTTAAAAAAACGCAGTGTCTCCCCCATTAAAATAACCAAACAAACCATGACAAGGGCTATAAAACGCGTTCACAAAGAGTCTCATCAAAGTCTAAGCATTTGTTACTTGGATAACGCGCCGTTTTTAATATCTGGAGTATAATAAATAGGTTAACATTCGCTTTATGAAGGAAAAACCTATTAACGAGAGGCAAATGTATCAGGGGGGGGTATTGGGTGGCGCGCGATATGGCGGATATGAGAGTCGATCGGTTCAGATTACAGATAACAGCAATATAAGTTCAATGGAGACCGATGAGAAATTTTATGTTAAAATCAACACGAAATTTGGATCTTAATATAAAATTGTCTAAGAAAATAAGAATTACCTATACAACAATGGAGAAATATTTGTGTACCAGGCATATATGTAGTTTATCTTGAATAGTGCTTCTGAAATAATAGGGATTTCTTCAGCACAAGTTGATATAAACTATATCAGCGTATATTCTACTTTAACTTTGCCAAACAACAACGTTGGAAGGGAAATAGTTTAAATACATAAAAAAAAACCATTAATCAGTACGGAATAAACTAATGCTATAACTCCCGCTATATCTGCGAGCAAAACCACGTTTTTTAAGTAACACATACAAACATTTAACAAAAGTGTGCATCTTAATATTTCAAACACAAAAAATGTAAAACACATATCGCACGACACCGCAATAGCCCCCTACAAACAGCCAAAAGCGAAGCGACAAAATAAAATATCTATTACTATTAAGGATAATGATGGGCCGTCTTAAACACGACTTAATATCAGTAGGGAAAAAAATTAGTGTCATCAACTCGGCACGGTGTTTATATTTTTTGCGGTGATATTTATGATCCGCATGCGATAAATTTGCGTGCAGAGGAAATGGTGGGGAGCGCTTTGATGATAGGCCTCCATATTCGATATTAATGTTTATGTAAAAAAAAAACAAATAGATTCAATGAGATTCATATATTATAAATATTTTAGTTTTTCTATTTTAGTTTGGTTATAGTTGGATACAACCGTCTTTTTTTTCGAAACCATACACAAGTTAACTGACTTTTTTTTAAACATATCAATACCATACACCGTAATTAAACAGTATGGGGTATGGATATGATATATTTTACACATTTCGCCTCAACTAAAATACTTATAGGTACCTACAGTATTAGTTTAAGTTTTTTTACATATTTATTAGTCCGTCAATTCTGTCAAAATTATCATACATTTAGTATAATTTAACGGAGCAAGCACTTTGTAATAAGGGACCTGTAAACAACAGTTCGTTGTTTTTTGTTTACTTTCACCTAATCATTTGACTATACAAGGTGGCCAAAAAAGAACTGAAATCCCGTTGGCTGTAAGCTTTCGGGACGCTAGCAATCCTCCCTAGATGGTTTTGGAACCTCTCAGATCTATTTGATTTTTGGACCTTTGTATGGCCATTACTCACCGCCGCCGCTCAATGGCAGTTCTTTTTTGGCCAACTTGTATATTAATAAATTTTATGACACTTTTGCACAAAGCATAGTTTACAGTGGTTATTCAATAAGCTTTTTTTGGAAACTGTTAGTAGAGACATAAGTGTCAAACGAGGAAAAAAGACCGCACTAACGACTCTAGTTGGCTAACAATCGTTTATCATCCGTAATGGTATAGTGATGCTGGCTGTACTACGTTTCAATAGAGGAATAATTTGTACGGCCTGGAAAAAAATAGGTTGTTACTATTTCCGAAATATGTATTTTAGGCTCGATGCTCATTAATTTTTTTTAAATATCTAGACTGCGTAAAGGTAGTGATTTTTTTTTACAATTTCTCCGAATAAAGAGGGCGATTAAAAACTGTTTTTTGTACACCGTCCAATATTTGAAAAATATTAGTAATAAATATTATGGGATTAGTATGGGAGGTTTTCCCAGAGGGCTACAGTATGAGGTTCTTCAAAAAAGGAGTGTATAGGTTCTTAAAGTGTAGGCAACGCGCATGTGAATCATCTGGGGTTGCAGGCGTTCATAGGCTACCGTAACTGCTTACCATCAGGCGGAGCGTATGCTTGTTTGCTGCCGTCGTGCAAAATAATATAAAAAAAAAAAAAAAAAAAAAAAAATTCTTTAACAGTATAGACCGTGTGGTGTATGTCAGTCCCTTGGTACTAAGACTGTTATATATATTTGCGCTACGCGGGCTCTCTGTGTGTAGCGGATTTACACTACAGAGCGGAAAAACACTGGAAATTGGAATAGACTACGAGCGTAGCGCGTAGCGAAAGTGTTGTTTTATTTTCTTGACTTCCAGCCTCCTGGCCAACCCTCCATTCAAAACCATATTTTTTGCGAGAGAAATTTTTTCTTACTTTTTCGTGCTTAGATTACGGTACCAATTATGCCTTTAAACGGATCACCATAATTTTTGTGACACCTACATATACATATATTTGTTCCTGACTTATGGATCTTTTTCTATGTATTCCAGTAATTATTTATATCATCCCTAACACAAGCCTTATTCAGCTTACTATCGGACTAAGTAGGTCGATGTGTGTAAGATTGTCCCATAATATTTATTTATTTTTCTGTCGGTACCAGTGGGAAAAATAAGGGCGGCCGCACGTGAAAGTTACGTCATTATCGAGAGCCAGTGTGGCCGCGTCTTAATCGACGGACCAACATGCCTGCAGCCCTACTATTGAAAAAAACTCATCTTACAATTATACTTATTTTTTAAGATTATAAAAATCATGCGATTGTCGAAGTGAGAATTCTCTGAAAATGACTTTTGAAACTCGCCATTTTGCCTCTTACTGTCTTAAGCGTATCACTAATAATGGAAACAAGTAATATTATTTACAAAAAATCCCTGATATGGCTGAAAAAATAAAGATGGCTAAAATCGAACGTTATTTTCCTTTATGTTTCGATTTTAAAAATGAATTAAGTGTGTTATCATTATGATCAATCGTTCTATCAATCGACTATAGTTCTTATTGGCAGTAAAAAATAGGTAACTTAACTAGTATTTTTTTTTATAATGTCGACTGTGTTTTTTATTTACATTGCTAAAAATTATCAGTCGCTCGAGACATCTAATCGAATGTTATTTTATAATTGAAAGAGAAACGGAAAAAATCGAACTTGCGACTTTCAGAATACCGGCCCAGCCGCTCTGACCAACTGAGCTATCGACGCTTACTCAACCTGATGCTGATGCTTGCAGACTTGCTTAGTACAAAAATTAACCTAATCGAGTTCCACTAGTAACGCTCTAGTACATTATTTATAGAACCGACTTTGTTATTGTTTTCAGCTCTAAGACGTATTTATACGTCTTACCGCTATAACAGTTGTAATGTGAAAACTTATGCCGGGTATTTATTGATATTTACGGGATATTGTTTGGATCGGAGTTCGAGACAAAGTTCGATATGCACTTAATCATGGAGGGGAAATGGAACCCTAGTGGGAGCTTCAGAGTTCCGGTTGTCCGCTTACTTCCGGTAGGTACCTAAATATGTATGTTACATGGTCAAGACAATTACTTTATTTTATTGATTTCTAATAGCAGGGAGTATAGAGATATAGACGACCACAGCCTAAGAACTTCTTGAAGCTTATGTCGATTGCGCGCCATCTATGTCAAAGCCAAAAAGATAAAAGATAAAGAAAGATAAAAGATATTTATTCTTCAATTTAGGCACATTACAATGCACTTATGAACGTCAGAGAGAAAAAGAAACTACCACCGGTTCTAACCCTACACCTCTGACCTGAGAAGTATTACTTATTACCGGCAAGAAACTCGACGGGACTTATTTTTTCAAAAACACCACCAAAGCCGCCACCTAAAGATACCGAATATGTAAGAGAAATGTCACCTGCACTGCTACTCCACCTAGTAACAAATAGCGTACTAGTAGGTCGTCTACAGGGTGTAACAAAAATACTGGTGATCCGTTTAAGGGCATAATAGGTATCGTATTTCGAGTAGGAAAAATTAGGAGAAAAATTTTTTGGACGCGGAAAAATTTTTTTTTTTAGTTTCACAATATGATACCAATTATGCCCTTAAAAGGATCACCAGTATTTTTTTACACCTTGTATATCTCTATAGCCTCTGCTAATAGTCAACATATTTTTAAATAGCGCTTCATATTTATTAGGAGTAGGAGATTATTCTGTCGTCAGTTACATGTTTTCTATGTTATAGTAAATTTAATATTTTATTTTAACTCATCAATATTTGTCTTACTGATCTAATTATTATAGTGTATCTAGTAATATTCTAGTAGTTATATATTTGTTTTCTTTTTATTTTTTTATCGTGTAGATAAGCACTTGGATTTTTACTGTAAGTTTTTATGAAAGAAACAATTTTTTTTGAACCATGTCGGTCGATTTTAATAAACATATTCTGAACAAGAATCCACAAAAAAATACGCCTACACGATGTGTGCTATCCAGGGAAAAGGGACCATTTTTGTCGATATGGAGTTACTAGGTACCTAGTACTTTCTAAAACTACGCAATATGCACTATCAGGGGGGTGATTTTTGAGATTCGAGCACTCGAAAGTGACATTTACAACTCAGAATAAAACGATGAAATTATGTTTTAAAAATAACAGCGATAGGAATTTAAAATCATGAGTATTGAAACTATTAATTTCATGCGAAAAAATTAGCGGTAAGCTTTTGTATGCGATTCTTTTCGAGTTTAAACTTTTTGAATTCGGGCTCTCGAAAGTCAAGAATTGGCCCCCTGATCTATCAGTGAAAGAAACAAGTGTCCTTGTAAATCGACAAAGTGGTACCTTGCGCTAAACTTGTCCACACATAGCCTTACCCTATGATTCCGAAACCACACCTGCCCCCCCATTTAACCCGTTAACTGCTATAATGAATACACAAATGAATCAATCCCAGCCCCCAGGTGCGGCACCTGTCAATTTTAATAAGCGCCGTTAATGCGTATCTGATGATCGTGGAAGGGTTAATAGTGTTTACGTAATTGTATGACAAATGTGGGCTTGACCGGGCTATTAGGTTTTTATAAATGTCTACGAATCGAAAACGTTTTTTTATGTTGGTAAAGGAGTTATTGAAATCTATAAGAAATATTTTATGGCAACTTTTCCACCAACCATCTATTTTTCCCCACCCATCTATCTATCTCCTGCCATCAAAATTTAAATTTGCTACCTAATTATAATATCTGCCTACAACAAATATGTGTGGAACCATTTTAATAATAAATTTAAATAAAAAACTTTTAAAAACAAGCTTTTATGTGAATGCTCTAAAAAGAGAAAATAAGCTTTTGAGTCAAACAAACTTTTTTTATAGGAACTTTGTACAATTTTATGACATAAAAGCTTGTCGCAAGACTTTTCCGTGTAAAAGAGATTGCACATTTATATCGAGGAAACCTTATGTAAATATTGAATATTATAACAAAATCATTGGTTTTATTCAGTCCAATGCTGAGTATTTATTCTTTGAGTACACATTTAATTATTGTCATTAAAAATTATTTGATTTACAATTTTATAATCCACGCCGCAGGTTTCGTCAGACAGATACAACAGTAGGTCAACCACAGGCTTCGTCACTTACCAATATATTGTCATATAACTCGTTATTGACTTCAAAATTCACTTCGTGATTTGTTATTGCATTGCACATTTGTGTCGCTTTCGTTTGACATATTAAAAAGATGCAACTAGCGTAACAAAAACAACTCATTAACTCAATTACAAATGACAAACCGCCAAGTAGCACTATCTTATACGTACTATATACTACATCCAAAACACGTAAATAACACTTAGACGTGAATTTGTTTTTTAAGAAATACATTGATAATTATAATTTTAATTCATGAATAATGGGCTGGGCACATTACATATTTTAATTAATTTTAAACTACCGTCACAGGATTACTTGGCTACATGATTTCACCTAAAATATGTGCAATCTCTTTTACATGGGAATGTCTCGCGACAAGCTTTTATGTCATAAAATTGTACAAAGTCCCTATAAAAAAAGTTTGATTGACTCAAAAGCTTATTTTCTCTTTTTAGAGCATTCACATAAAAGCTTGTTTTTAAAAGTTTTTTATTTAAATTTATTTTTATGTTTTTAGTTTTAAGAGACATGTTCCGTAGCCTGTTCATTTCGTCCAACACATTGTTCCGCTGTGTTGACCGGTTTCTTATTGCTTGTTAATTTTAGCTAATAGAAATAGTCATTGGGTATGTTACCTGATATCAAAGTAGGCATGCTGAGTTTTTTATCATAATAGTGATGAAACATTTACGAGTATGTTATTTCTGACCGCTAAACCATTATTATTATTATGCTCTTTATTTATTTTTGTTCTTAAATTAGGTTTTTATAATATTTTTACAAAAGTAAAATACAAAAATACATCAAAAACATACAAAAACAATAAAAACATTATAAAAAACCTAATCTAGGGTGCCGCCGGCAACAGGGCAGGGCCCAGGCTGCCGGTGGTTAGGGCCGCAGTGAGAGGAACCGGCGGACTATCCGCGCCGTATCCATGACCACCGCCTTCTGCATCTGACCCTTGATCCAGCCACCTAGCGAGAGTCTCTCGAGGTGTTGATCGAGACTCTTCGCTATGAGACCATTCGCTGAAACGATTATAGGGACAATGATCGTCGAGTCAACGTCCCACATTGCGGTTATCTCGTGAGCCAAGTCTAGGTACTTGCTGGACTTGTCCTTCTCGGCCTTCACGAGATTCTCGTCATGGGGGATAGCGACGTCGACGAGCACGGCCCGGCGCTGCGACCGATCAATCAGCACGATGTCAGGCCTATTGGCTACAATAGTCCTGTCCGTGATGATTGATCGGTCCCAATAGAGCGTGACACGACCATTCTCGAGAACTGGCGCAGGTAAGTACATGTAGTATGGCACTTCGCGGTTCACAAGACCGTATTGAAGAGCAAGCTGTTGGTGTATAATCCTGGCTACGAGGTTATGTCTGTGCAAGTACTCGCCGTTAGCAAGATGAGAACAACCGGAGATGATATGCCTGAGTGATTATTATTATTATTATTATTAAGCCTTTATTTAATTCCTTAATATACATACATGCAAGAAAATTTACAATCAAATAAAAATAAAATCCTTAAATATCAAATCAGTGTCAAGTATAAAAAAAGAAAAGTTATTTTAACATAATTGAATTAGAATAATATAAACTAGTTAATATTCACTTACATTTAGCATCTACTCTACTTTAATTAGAGAACATGTAAAATTAATAATTTTATGAATTTAATAAAATGATGTCGAAATAGGTAAGCACAATACATAATAAAATTCAATGTCATGTCATTTTGGTAGTGAATTAGTTAATTATGATTTTAAGGGTATAATATTTATAATTTAATTAAGGACCTCTTTCGAGTAAAGGCCTCCTCCATATTTCTCCATGCTACTCGGTCGTTTGCCTTGTCCATCCAGCCTTTACCTGCCACTTTCTGAATGTCATCACTCCAGCGTTGCTTTGGTCTTCCTCTATCTCTTTTGTTGATAGGTCCGGCCCAACTTGTTATTTTTTTAGTCCATTTTTTGTTATCTATTCGTGTTATGTGGCCAGCCCATTTCCATTTAAGACTCTTACAGTGAGTTAAAGCATCTATAACGTTTGTCTTTTGTCTAATATCTGAGTTTCTTATCCTGTCTCGTAGTTTTATCTTAAGTGTACTCCGTTCAATAGCTCTTTGACAAACTTGGATTTTATTTTGTGTGTCATTGTTATAGATCCACGTTTGACAGCCATGCTGTCAGTCAGTAGGCATGCTGAGTTTTTTATCATAATAGTGATGAAACATTTACGAGTATGTTATTTCTGACCGCTAAACCATATCAGGTAATTAAAAAATTCTTGAAAAACAAACATTTTCGTTATATTTCACAAAGAACATTATGTTACGGAAAAATCCCTTATGACACATTAAAGTTGCAAAATGATAAGCCTAATTTAACACAGACCTCATAATTTAGAGAAACAGCTACTAAAAACCCAAACTGACAGTTGTGTCCGAGGTTGAATGATAGAACTTCGCGTCGCTGCACTCGCTCGTTCGATAATAGTTATGCACGTATAATTTTCTTTTGACAATCATATACTATTTATTTAGACGGTAACTCTATTCTAATCTAACAGAACTGGTGGTCCGCCTCGAATTAAGAACTTGCGATTATAATAAGACCCCTCAACAAAACTGTTTTAGGCCTTCTGATTCCAGAACCCCCTGGTCATTCCAGCTCATTGAAGTCTCTTATTATATACCTCTGATACAACCTCAACAAATTTCATGAAGACCAGAAAAACGTTACTAAAATGTTCGCGATACGAACATTCAAAATTATAAACCCATCGGATGTCACAGTAGCCCCAAACAGCATGAACCTATGTTGTCCTAAACCAGAAATCCAGTAGGTACCCCTAGGGTTCAGCATGAAATTTATCTCGTGATATCGGTCCCGACTGCTTACCAGTACAAGTCGAATGAGCCCAACAGCATGAGTCTTTGTTGTCCTAAACCCGTGATCCAGTAGGTACCCCCAGGGTTCAGCATGAGCTATATTTTCTGATACCGGTCCCGACTACTCATCAGTACAAGTCAAATAAGCCCAAACAGCATGAGTCTATGTTGCCCCAAACCCGAGATCCAGTAGGTGCCCCCAGGGTTCAGCATGAACTCCGTCTTGTGATACCAGTCCCAAGTCCCAACTGCTTATCAGTACAAGTCGAATGAGTCCAAACAGCATGAGTCTATGTTGCCCCAAACCTCAGATCCAGTAGGTGCCCCCAGGGTTCAGCATGAACTCCATCTTGTGATACCGGTCCCAACTCCTCGTCAGTACAAGTCGAATGACCTCAAACAGCATGAGTCTATGTTGCCCCAAACCTGAGATCCAGTAGGTGCCCCCAGGGTTCAGCATGAAGTCCATCTTGTGATACCGGTCCCAACTCCTCGTCAGTACAAGTCGAATGAGCTCAAACAGCATGTGTCTATGTTGCCCCAAACCTGAGATCCAGTAGGTGCCCCCAGGGTTCAGCATGAACTCCATCTTGTGATACCGGTCCCAACTCTTCGTCAGTACAAGTCGAATGAGCTCAAACAGCATGTGTCTATGTTGCCCCAAACCTGAAATCCAGTAGGTGCCCCCAGGGTTCAGCATGAACTCCATCTTGTGATACCGGTCCCAACTCCTCGTCAGTACAAGTCGTATGACCTCAAACAGCATGAGTTTATGTTTATTTTTGTATTAAGCAGAACGTCTGCTAACGATACCACAATGTTTAGAAATAAAGGAAAAGTAGAAAAATCACTGCCTCAGGCGAGACTCGAACTCGCGACTCTGGGAAACATGCCCATCGCTCTGCCAACTGAGCTACTGAGACTATACCTGATGGCTGCGAATTTCTCCACCACATCCTTTATTTTATATTCGCGCCTTAGGCTGACGCCAAGCGACATCTGCCGACGAAGTCTTACACTTCTTAACCGGCCATCAGAGTCCCAAGTTGTATTGAGATTTCACCGATAACGATGCGCTAACCCATGCAATTTATTTTTGTATTAAGCAGAACGTCTGCTAACGATACCACAATGTTTAGAAATAAAGGAAAGGTAGAAAAATCACTGCCTCAGGCGAGACTCGAACTCGCGACTCTGGGAAACATGCCCATCGCTCTGCCAACTGAGCTACTAAGAAAACTACTACTGGTTAAGAAGTGTAAGACTGCGTCGGCAGATGTCGCTTGGCGTCACCCTAAGGCGCGAATATAAAATAAAGGATGTGGTGGAAAAATTCGCAGCCATCAGGTATAGTCCCAGTAGCTCAGTTGGCAGAGCGATGGGCATGTTTCCCAGAGTCGCGAGTTCGAGTCACGCCTGAGGCAGTGATTTTTTTACTTTTCCTTTATTTCTAAACATTATGAGTCTATGTTGCCCCAAACCTGAGATCCAGTAGGTACCCCCAGGGTTCAGCATGAACTCCATCTTGTGATACCGGTCCCAACTCCTCGTCAGTACAAGTCGAATGACCTCAAACAGCATGAGTCTATGTTTCCCCAAACCTGAGATCCAGTAGGTGCCCCCAGGGTTCAGCATGAACTCCATATTGTGATACCGGTCCCAACTCCTCGTCAGTACAAGTCGAATGACCTCAAACAGCATGTGTCTATGTTGCCCCAAACCTGAGATCCAGTAGGTGCCCCCAGGGTTCAGCATGAACTCCATCTTGTGATACCGGTCCCAACTCCTCGTCAGTACAAGTCGAATGAGCTCAAACAGCATGTGTCTATGTTGCCCCAAACCTGAGATCCAGTAGGTGCCCCCAGGGTTCAGCATGAACTCCATCTTGTGATACCGGTCCCAACTCCTCGTCAGTACAAGTCGAATGAGCTCAAACAGCATGTGTCTATGTTGCCCCAAACCTGAGATCCAGTAGGTGCCCCCAGGGTTCAGCATGAACTCCATCTTGTGATACCGGTCCCAACTCCTCGTCAGTACAAGTCGAATGAGCTCAAACAGCATGAGTCTATGTTGCCCCAAACCTGAGATCCAGTAGGTGCCCCCAGGGTTCAGCATGAACTCCATCTTGTGATACCGGTCCCAACTCCTCGTCAGTACAAGTCGAATGAGCTCAAACAGCATGTGTCTATGTTGCCCCAAACCTGAGATCCAGTAGGTGCCCCCAGGGTTCAGCATGAACTCCATCTTGTGATACCGGTCTCAACTCGGGACGATTCTAATAAACCCAAACTCAATCTGGTTGAGGTACTTTATGGCAGGGTTATTATGGCCACCTCCTGTCTCCATCATCAGACCAGCTCGATGGTACCAAAATATTGTATTGTCATCCAAGTTACGCATGCGTGCTAAATTTCAGCTCGATCGGACATCAAGAACTGGTTCAAATTTGCCTCGCAAGATTCTACCTAAACATCTAACACACATATTAATCTACTGACAAACACTGTGAGTTAAATATAAGCTTGTAATAATAATATAAATAAATTTATATAAATTTGAATGATGCGCAGTTCGGCTTTCGTGCTGGCTTATCTACTGAAAGTGCCATTGTTTGCCTGAAGCAGGCCGTCGAGTACTACACCCGCAGGAAGACGCCTATATATGCGTGTTTCTTGGATCTTTCTAAGGCCTTCGATCTCGTTAATTACGACTTACTTTGGAAGAAACTTGACGAAGTGCAATTTCCTAAGGAACTTACACGCATATTTAGGCACTGGTATGCGAGCCAGCGAAATAGTGTTCGCTGGGGTGACGCGCTGTCAGACGAATATGGCTTGGAGTGCGGGGTCAGGCAGGGGGGGCTTACCTCCCCCAAGCTGTTCAATCTGTACATGGATGCCCTGATTGGTGGGCTTAGCAGTATGCATGTCGGATGTCACGTAGGTAAGGTTTGTTTTAATAACATAAGCTATGCTGACGACATGGTACTGCTGAGCCCATCAGTTGGCGGTTTGCGTGTACTTATTGAGAAGTGCGAAGCCTATGCCTTAAGTCACGGTCTGAAGTACAATGTGCTCAAGAGTGAGTACATGGTATTTAAGGCGGGGAACAAGTGCCCATCTCATGTCCCACCCATTCTTCTGAATGGCGTACAACTAAAAAGGGTTTATACATTTAAATATCTTGGGCACTTGGTCACCGATGACCTGCGTGACGACGCGGACATAGAACGCGAGCGTAGGGCACTGGCCATAAGGGCCAACATGATAGCCCGGAGGTTTAGCAGGTGTACAGCGCAAGTTAAAGTAACACTTTTTCGAGCGTACTGTACATCGCTGTACGCCTGTTGCCTGTGGACGAGGTACACGCAGCGTACTATGTATGCTATGCGTGTACAATACAATGACGCGTTCAGGGTACTGTTGAGGCTGCCGCGGTACTGTAGTGCGTCGGGCATGTTCGCCGACGCGCATGTGGGCGGGTTCCACGCCACGCTGCGCAAGCGCTGCGCCGCGGCGCTCCGCAGAGTGCGCGCCAGCCACAACAGTCTCCTGACCGTCGTGGCAGAGAGATGGGACAGCGCCCTAATCAGGCACTGGACCTCTCAACACTTAAGTTTAGGTACTAACATAATTATTTAAGTTCTAATTGTAATACTAACACTATATGGATTTTTTCGTCCGAAATAAATGCTTTTTATTTTTATTTTATTTTATTTTTATTTTTTTTATTTATAAAAAACTTTTAAAAACAAGCTTTTATTTTAATGCTCTAAAAAGAGAAAATAAGCTTTTGAGTCAATCAAACTATTTTTATAGGAACTTTGTACAATTTTATGACATAAAAGCTTGTCGCGAGACTTTCCCGTGTAAAAGAGATTGCACATTTATATGGAGAAAATATAACAAAATCATTGGTTATATTCAGTCCGATGTTGAGTACTTATTCTTTGAGTACCTACACATTAAATTATTGTCATATAACTCGTTAAATTTGACTTCAAAACTCACTTCGTGATTTGTTATTTGCATTGCACATTTGTGTCGCTTACGTTTGACATACATATAAAAAAGATGCAACTAGCGCAAGTGTTATTTACGTGTCATCCAAGACACGTAAATAACACTTGGCGTGAATTTGTTTTTTAAGAAATACATTGATAATTATAATTTTAATTCTTGAATAATGGGCTGGGCACATACATATTTTAATTAATTTTGCACTACCGTCGTAGGATTACTTGGCTTCAGTTACACGCGCACACAGTTTCAACTGGTGTCACCTAAATATGTGCAATCTCTTTTACACGGGAAAGTCTCGCGAGTCGCGACAAGCTTTTATGTCATAAAATTGTACAAAGTTCCTATAAAAATAGTTTGATTGACTCAAAAGCTTATTTTCTCTTTTTAGAGCATTAAAATATAAGCTTGTTTTTAAAAGTTTTTTATATAAATTTATTTTCATGTTTTTAGTTTTTAAGAGACATGGTCCGTAGCCTGTTCATTTCGACTAACACATCGTTTCGCTGTGTTGACCGGTTTCTTGCCTGTTAATTTTAGCTAATAGAAATGGTCATTGGGTGTGTTACCTGATATCAAAGTAGGCAAGAGGCATCAAGGTAGGCACGCTGAGTTTTTTTTTATCATGATAGTGATGAAACACTTATGATATTTCTGACCTCTAAACCATATCAGGTAATTTAAAAATTCTTGAAAAACAAACTTCTTCGTTATATTCCACAAAGAACATTATGTTACGGAAAAATCCCAAATGACACATTACAGTTGCAAAATAATAAGCCTAATTAAGTAAGTAAGTAACACTTTATTGTACATAACACATTAGATAAATACAGTAAACAAAAGATGTGAAGTACAAAGGCGAACTTATCCCTTTAAGGGATCTCTTCCAGTTAACCTTTGAGTGAATGAGAGTGAAATTGAAATTAGGCAGACAATTACAGCAACATGTGCAACAAGGTACACAATATATAAACAATATATAATTAAGTTAACATAGACCTCATAATTTCGAGAAACAGCTACTAAAAACCCAAGCTGACAGTTGTGTCCGAGGTTGAATGAACTTCGCGTCGCTGCACTCGCTCGTTCGATAATAGTTATGCACGTATAATTTTCTTTTGACAATCATTTACTATTTATTTAGACGGTTCTATTCTAATCTAACAGAACTGGTGGTCCGCCTCTAATTAAGAACTTGCGATTATAATAAGACCCCTCAACAAATCTGTTTTAAGCCTTCTGATTCCAGAATCCCCTGGTCATTCCAGCTCATTGAAGTCTCTAACTATATACCTCTGATACAACCTCAACAAATTTCATAAAGACCAGAAAAACGTTACTAACATGTTCGCGAAACGAACATTCAAAATTATAAACCCGTCGGATGTCACAGTAGGCCCAAACAGCATGAACCTATGTTGTCCTAAACCAGGGATCCAGTAGGTACCCCTAGGGTTCAGCATGAAATCTATCTCGTGATACTGGTCCCGACTGCTTACCAGTACAAGTCGAATGAGCCCAACAGCATGAGTCTATGTTGTCCTTAACCCGTGATCCAGTAGGTACCCCCAGGGTTCAACATGAGCTATATTACAAAAACTATTTAAAACGGGATATTTACCATGCGAGTTTGTTATTATGAGCTTACCAAACAAACTCACATGGTAAATATGCCGTTTTAAATAGTTTTTGTAATGTTAATGACCATGTTAGCTTAAAATCGTATATTATGAGCTATATTTTCTGATACCGGTCCCGACTACTCATCAGTACAAATCGAATGAGTCCAAACAGCATGAGTCTATGTTGCCCCAAACCCGAGATCCAGTAGGTGCCCCCAGGGTTCAGCGTGAGCTCCATCTTGTGATACCGGTCCCGACTGCTTACCAGTACAAGTCGAATGAGCCCAACAGCATGAGTCTATGTTGTCCTAAACCCGAGATCCAGTAGGTACCCCCAGGATTCAGCATGAGGTATATTTTGTGATACCGGTCCCGACTACTCATCAGTATAAGTCGAATGAGTCCAAACAGCATGAGTCTATGTTGCCCCAAACCCGAGATCCAGTAGGTACCCCCAGGGTTCAGCATGAGCTCCATCTTGTAATATCGGTCCCAACTCGGATCGTTACCAGTACAAGTCAAATGAGCCCAAACAGTGACTTATTAAGACTATTCTAATTCTAGTATCGATTAGGAGAAATTGGTACCAAATCAGCTTTCGATATTGTGGCTGACTGTACTTTTCTTTAGAAAATCAAGGAGTACTCATCGGGACGATTCTAATAAACCCAAACTCAATCTGGTTGAGGTAGTTTATGGCAGAGTTCTTATGGCCACCTCCTGTCTCCATCATCAGACCAGCTCGATGGTACCAAAATATTGTATTGTCATCCAAGTTACGCATGTGTGCTAAATTTCAGCTCAATCGGACATCAAGAACTGGTTCAAATCTGCCTCGCCAGATTCTACCTAAACATCTAACACACATATTTATCTACTGACAAACACTGTGAGTTAAATAAAAGCTTGTAATAATAATAATAAAAAACGTTCACTATCATTCAAAAAACAAATTAATTGAAATTTGCACCTAATTTAAAACTTTGATCAACGGAGTTGTACAACCAGAATAGATCAACCACCAAATATTAAAATATTTCAGAGTTAATAGTTATTATCGCTCATTACTATGAGTGTATCGTTATAATTTTGATAGAAAAGACATAAATAACCACTAGAGTTTGTCCCGAAAGAAAAGACTCCCGTTTTATATGGGAAATCATACATTCTACGAGACTTTTCTCCGGACATACCCGAAAAGAGTTCTTTCCAACAAAACATTTCAACCCAAAAAATCCGCACGTCGTATTTAGCATTCGGAATCGGGTGTTATTCCCAACTCCGGGATATTTATCACTGGATCAGCGGCGCCGATATTTCATCCGCCGTCTCAATACGCCCCGCAGTATATCATACTAATGCGGGGGCGCGAATGTTCGAAAATAGCTATTGTTCACGACTCGATGGAGACGTATTCTTAATGTCGTTCGTGAAAACAAAAACGTGTTATGGAGGCTTATTCGATTTTTTGTTGTATGAATAGAATAGAATAGAAAATACTTTATTTAACATCACAGACAGTACAGTACAATACAATAAATGTTAAATTAAAAAAACAAATTGAACTTAAATACTAACAAAACAAACAGTATCATTAATGTGATGCTAAAAAGGGGCTCGACTCAGCATAAAGCTGCAGTACATGTACTGCAGCGCTGGTTTTCAGTCGGACCCTGATATATTATATGTTAATGAGTAGAATATATGGTACGAGTATATTCAACATGTAACAAAACAATAATTTATGAAGGAGTAGATGTGCATGTGTTGGTATTGTGTATAACATTGTGTTTAATAATAGTAGAATCTGGGGTATTAGTGAAAAATTAAATTTATACATATAAGTAGTCAAATAGGTACTATATATTATGCTTTACTGGTCTAGAATTAGAGATAAGAAGGTTTTGCTCGGCCGCCAAGAGGTAAGGCGTTTTGAATTTGTAAGAGATGTACCTTTAGTCGCTTTTTAAAACTGTTGAGACTATTTAAGATCTGTAGTGGTGGAGGAATGTTATTCCAGCATTTGGTTGCTGAGTATTTAAAGCTACCTCGAAAGGCGGCTGTGCTGTAATATGGAGGTACTAATTTGTTATTAATCGACCTAAGACCGTAAGCAATGGAAGAGTTTGAGCGCCAGATGAGCTTTTTAAATAGATATTCTGGTTTAGAGGTGTTTAATACGCCGAACAACAAGGAAGATAGGTGAAGTTCTCTTCTATAAGTCATTTTAAGAATGCCTAATGAATTTAAGTATGGAGTCACGTGCGCTCGCGGAGGGATTTTAAAACAATATCGTGCGCATGCGTTTTGAACCCTTTGTACAATACGGTCCGTCCGAGCTAACAAGCGCGGTCCATAGACCACATCTGCGTAATTAAATCTTGAAAGTACGAGCGCATCGCAAAGTTTTACACGCAGTTCAACGCTAAGGAAATCTCTGATTTTATATAGTATTTTCAATCTATAAAATGCATTTCTGGCAACTTCGGCTATGTAGTTTTCAAAACGTAGTGAATCGTCCATAAGTATACCTAAATTACGCGATTCAGATACACGTTCAATTTTATTTCCAGAAATTAAGATAATAGGTTTGTGGTTATCTATTTGTTTAATTTGCTTTTTGGAGCCGAAAAACATAATTTTTGTTTTACTAGGATTAAGCACTAATGAATTTGAGGATGACCAATGGGTTATGTTATCTAAGTCTTGATTTATCTTAGTGACTGCTTGTGCAACATTAGTAGGATCACAGGGGATGTAAACTTGGATATCGTCAGCGTACAAGTGGAAGTTACAGTGTTTTATGACATTTCGGACATCAGCTGTGTATAATATAAATAATAAAGGGCCCAGGATTGAACCCTGTGGATTCATACTGTAGGTATACGTATTGTAGGTATACGTATATAGCGAGTCTGATTGTAAGTGGTCACCGTGGCCTGCAACTCGAGGGGTTTTCAAGGGTGTTGGCAACCCTTTCAAAACCTGGTCACTCATTTAATAACCCTACTGTACCCATACTGTAGTAACATAAGATAACCTTAACAGAAAATCTGCTTTTGGTTTGATTCTAATTTGATATTAAACAGGATTAGGCTTGTCAAAACGTTAGCTTTTTCGGATTATTTCAATTGTGTTCAAGTTCATCAGATGGCAGTCATTTTCGTCAAAAGTAATGCCAACCTAATTCATTGGATTAGGTTTCCAAGCAGACTCTAGACGTATCTACTAACAGCATCTCCGTGATATACTCATCTGTAGAGATGTAACTGGGTAGGTACTTGATTTATTGTATACTAGCGACCCGCCCCGGCTTTCGCACGGGTGCAATTATACATATAAACCTTCCTTTTGGATCACTCTATCTATTAAAAAAAACCGCATCAAAATCCGTTGCGTAGTTTTAAAGATCTAAGCATACATAGGGATAGACAGCAGGAAGCGACTTTGTTTTATACTATGTAGTGATAACTGACAAATAGCTTTTCATGAATCTTTTCTTATAATTACTAAAAATTTAAATAAAGTCGTCTGTTAAATTATTATTAATTTAAAAATAAAATAACGCAAGAATGACAAAAAATACTATCTCGAGCGAGTTTCGCACTAACGCTTCTGGCACTCCTCTTTGGGCTTAGTCCACACTCGATAAAGTATTAGGCATACGATAAAAATGTCGCACACAATCCGTCTCGCGCGATCGAGGGGACAAATGGATTGGAATTCGGTGGTCGATCATTTGTCTTGTGAGATCGGAATAAGAATATGTGTCTTTAGCCCCTTTGAGGTGACAGTATTGACGGTGGTGATATATTCTGTGAAAAACAATGATATTATATACTGTAGGTTATACTTTAATAACATAATTGAATTGCATGCCCAACAGCAGGCTGAATACACTGCACCCAAAATGTATTTTGTTAACATCCACTTGACATGTATTTAAAGCAAGTAAATGAATTGATTGATTGATTGAATACAAAAAACTGGATACGTCCTTAAACTACGCCAGAGAGAGATATAGGCACTGCGAATGTCAACTTTCTTTGTGTGGTAGGGCACAGCTCAGCGAATGTAATCTCACTCGAATCTGGAGCAGAACCCGACTGATTAAGTTACAGAAAACTACAGTCAAATAGCACTAGACCCTTTTGTCTTCTGTTTCTGCTGGTTAGCGAGGTCACCAGAGCTCAAAGATTGAGCAGTGTGTTGACAACCTTCTTGTCTCTTTAGCTGTCAACATTCTAAAGGGTTGGCAACGCGCGTGTGACATCTCTGGAGTTGCAAGCGTCTATTGGCTACGGCAACTGCTGACCATCAGGTGGGCCATATGCTTTGCATTATGTATCTTGACTCCAACCACACTAACTATGTTCCCATTTTGTAAACTCAAAGTGTGAGAATCAGTATAAACGTCAAATCTATGTGAAAATATTTTGAAAACGATGGCAATTTCACTTTTATACATCGCTAAATCCGTGCATAATTAGCATCATCGGGCTCTAAAATATTGCATTGTATCGTCATGAACGGAGCTAACTAAAATTTAAAGTAGATTATTCGTGACACGACACGGACACGTGACGTCGCCGTGGCGGAAGTTAATTGCACTAATCGCCTAATTGATTGAAATCGGATGAACGTCGGTCCGACTGCGATCCGATTTGCCGGCTAATTGCGGTTTAGTGATGACATATGAATGTGATATTTGAGGGAAATATATTTTTTAGGCATTAAGTTCGCCATTTGTACTCCCTTTATTGTGCTATAAAGTTTAAATAAATAAATAAATAAAATTATATTGTCTACGGTTGCCGCGATAGTTATTCATGAAATAAAACAACTTTGTCGGGATGTAATTAAAAATGTTCAAAGTTGTTTTATTTCATAAAATAAATAAAATTTAAGATATTGTATGATTAAAATCTTTTTTAGGCTTACGTTTTTATAATACATAGAAAAAAGCGCGTTAGTGCGTTGCCGGCACTCAATATGTCAAATCTAATAGTAATTAAATAATTTAAAGTTACAAATCGTTGTTAAATTGTAATGTGTGGATACCTTACCTCAGTATAAGTATAAATTAAAGCATTCTATAGGCAATTGGCATTCCTAATGGATTTAAAAAGAAGAAATTATAGAAAAGGTGTCATGATCTTTTGATTTGTGTAAGTCCAGAGGAAAAGGTCCCACTTAGTCGTTATAAAATTATTAGTACTTCTAAAAACTGAAAGAATGAAGTGCGCTTGTAATTAAACAAAGGGCGCCCTTTTACTAAACTTGTCCACATTTATATGTAAAATATTTTTTAAAAGTATGTGTAACATTGTATAGATATTCATAAAAGAGAAATAAAATCATACAACTTACAAAAACGGAACCATAAGCAGCATAACAACCGATTTCCTCCATAAAATTCACCGTAAAACAAAAAATATCGCGTTTTCAAATCATCAGACCCCCTCACCCTATTCTCAAACCAATCGAAACTTAGATATGTATCGAACGTTCGCAAATTGGCTCAATTCCATTCGACATTACCGAGAGCTTTGGCAAAGGGATATAACGTAAAAAAGCGAGCTAAGTGCTTCCATGCGTTCAAAGAATGGGTATGTATGCTGTTTATGATTGCTACTTTGACTGTATTGGTTTTTTTATGAGATTTTATTTGTAAATGGTATGATAATGAGATTGATGTTCTATAAATATCTGGATTATTTATATTGTAGCGAAATGTCGAATACATACATTTAAATTATAAGTTGGTTAATAGATGTATTTTAGTTATTGTCTAGCTTATTTGAGAGACAATTGTTTTAACAGATTTAAAACTTTGTGCATGTTCTTGGTTCGCACGGCCTACGAGTACTTTCGGTTTTTTTTTATTTATCAAGTGGAAACTTGTTCAGGACTAGACCTATTTTTATTATACTTACGAGATGATCCAGCAAACTTTTTTATTTGAATTCTGTTAAACAACCAAAACAAGAAACTCAAAAAAAAGTAAATGACTACTCAATGTCAATCAGCAGCTTGTATTACTTGTCCTCATACTCCTTATATCGAATCAAGATTTTTATAATTCGAATATGGCTCAAGGCTGGTAAAGTCGACCAAGGAAGTGGTCTACCAGTTTTGACAAAAGTTTCTGCGATATCTAACGATCGCTAAGGTCGCAATTTCTAACGGAGTTTAAAACATGCACGACCTTGTTTGTCTCATGACGTTCAAACGAACCTCAATCGTAGGGTGGTAGACCACATTTTTGATCGACTGTACCTAAATGATAGCACACTGTGCGGTTCCAAAGGAATTTCCTCCCGCGAACGCTCCAGCTGTGGAATGAGCTCCCTGCCAATGTTTTCTCAAGGGTCTACAATATGGGGTAATGCTCTTTAAAAAATAAGTTATGTAACTTAAGTACTTACAATTTCTTAAAGGGTAGAAAATGCCCATGGAGTAACTGGCGTCCATTTACTACGGTGACCGCCTACTATCAGGCTGCAGCAGGCTTCTTTGGCTTCGATGTATTTATATAAAATGGATCGAAATTCTGTTTTCGAAAACTTTTGACTGTGACGGCGAACAATTATTTCATGACACGACAGGCGTGTCATACGCCATAGAATATGATGATATTGATGATGACATCACGTTAAAAATATTGACGACAAGCCTGGCGTGCCATCTGCACAGAATCGGTTAAAAGATCGGATCATAGTACTGGTATCAATCACAACATAGTATAAAACAAAGTCGCTTCCGCTGTCTGTCTGTATGTATGCTTATATCTTTAAAACCACACAACGGATTTTGGTGCATTTTTTTAATAGACAGAGTGATTCAAGAGGAAGGTTTATATGTATAATAATTGCACCCGTGCGTAGCCGGGGCGGGCCGCTAGTTACGATATAAATACCATATCAAACAACAATCTCAATCACCTAACACTTCAAAAACAGCACTCTACCCAAACTTGTTTCCAACCATCAATAAGAATGGCATTAGGAATTTTCAAGCCATAAGGCGGCGGCCATTAGCCCCCTTCCAATAAAAGTGAGATATCAATAAGGGTATATAAATTTTAATACATGCAACATTTAATAATATCTTCTGGAGCGATTTGAGGGGGATTCTGTATGGAAATTTCGCTTTGAGCGCGGTTTGTGGAATCAATTTGCTATTGGGAGTATTCGGGAAATAATAAGCTTTTTGTAAAAGCATTTGGGTGCAACCTTTTCTTGCATCAAAATTATCGCAAAGCTTTTAATTGCAGGTTCCAATACTGCAGGGTGTGTAATTGTATAAATATTTAGTGTTTTGACTAAGTCTGACTAGCTTTTGTCCCTGCCAGCTGCTAATCTCATAAATTTGTGTAGACACTAGTTTTTACAAACGAAACTAACATCTGACCTTTCAATCCAGAGGAGAAAATAAGCCTTATAGGGATTAGGTCCAGTTTACTAACGATGTTTTCCATTACCGAAAAGTGAGTGAACTCCGAAAATCGTCACGAGCCGGGTTTGAACCCGAGACCTTCAGATTGAAAGTCAGACATCTTACCGCCAAGCTACCAGCGCTATAGTGTTTATGATCATATTCATAACCCACTTGATGCAAAACCATTGTATGAAACTACATAAAAATAGTTTCGACTTATGGAATTTTCCAATATATCATTATTTCATGAAACTCCAAAATAACTAGTGACAAATATCAAATAAGAAAAAAACCTTTGCTTTAAAAATACACATTAGATCGATCATTCATATCACAATTTTACTTATGCATACTCATTTGTAACTTAAGAAAAAACTACAAATAAAAATTCCGAATAAATTCCCTCATTCCGTTTAAAAAGTTGTATCTCGTAAAAGCTTAAGCTTCCGCCGGAAGTAGTCTGAGTTCGGAATTCAAATTCGAAAAATACGCTCCTTTCCTCTTCCGGCGTTTGATTTCTCCCGTGATACGACGTTTCCTCCGAGATCGTCCAGTCGGGGTAAGGCAGATTGGTTTGATGCTGAAATTGAAAAAAAAAAGAGTTTTATGTCCTGTGATCGTAGATTTTCCAGCATTTTTGGTGCAGTGCTGGGGTTATTATTATTTTGAGGATATGATATTACTAAACTAAGTAATAAATAAAATCCAAGCCATTTAGAACTAAGTTATAATTTAGGTACAGATGATTGATAATTAAATAACAATTTCACAAAAAAACGACGTTGCACCGGTTTTGCTGTAAAATGTAGGATCACTGTTTGTGTCCATGGTATTGACAAACAGGGCTGTTTACTAAATCACAGTTAGTTTTTGAACGAAAATAACGTAGATCTTGTTAATTATTCGCATTTGTTTCAGTTTCTTAGTTTTCGCAAAGACAAAATAAAATTTGAAATATTTGTGAAAAGAATTCCTTACCCATTTAGCAGAATGTGCAATAGTTTTGTTAAGACCCATAATTTTATTTATTAAAAATTCTTCGTTCTTTTTCAACGCTTATTGTCGTCGGTCGGACTTTGTTTACAGACCGGAATTAGTTACTATAAAGCCGGCCACCACATCAGTCTGCCTGCAGTTCGCGATCTCGGCCTGTCAGTTAGAACAAAAATTTGCCTGCTCCGAACAACTGACAGGCCGATATCTTCAGGCGAACTGCAGGCAGACTGATAGTCGGTGGCCGGCTTTATATTAACATTCATAAGAGGTGCGTACTTTGGCATATTCGTAGCTACTATTTCATAATATTCTACGTCATGTCATCATATTCCTAGCATCCCTTTTTTTTGCTAATATTCTTTTTCATGTCAGTAGTATCAAAAATCCCAACATAACCGCGAACAGCCGACCCGCCAGGCGTTACCAACACGCGTTCCAGAACGAAACATTGCGTTCGAAAATTGGAAAATTATATCCCACATAAATTCGAGCCGAACAAGATGGGGTTATCGAGAACATTCGGCGGGTAATCGCGCCATTTCAAACAAAAGACGGTAGTTTGAACTGGATTATCGAGGTCTTGTAGCTCGTTGGGGGCGATTTGAAAGATTTGAAGGGGTAATTTGAATATTGAAACAAAATGTAAAAATTTCGCGTATTGTACAATTTACACGGATGAAAGTGACATAAAACTTTAAGTTATTTAGGTTTATCTTTTTGGCGCGATTTTGACATAAAATAAACAATGAAATATGTCAGGCATAAGTATTATACTTTTGAAGATGTAGAGTACCTTAGAGTAAATGACTCTCCAATTCCGTATCTCTGTTTCGTTTTGACATTTACTGGGAAGTCAGCCACCCGCGACTGGTGACCTGAAAACCTGTATCGAACATAAAGGTAGTAAAATAAAGCTATAAATTGATCCGTGTCATTGATACATATCAATCAATATAGGTACCCATATTATTTAGAATTTGAAAAAGTCTATATTTACATACTCATCTAAAAACTACCTTGATATACTTCAAGAAAAAAATATAAGTACCAAATGTATTTGCAGATTAGATTTTAAAAAAATTGAAAAAAATACTTGTCCAAATATAATGTGAAATTCCAAACATATCAAAATAAACAGCGAACAAATCCCGGTCCCAGGTAAACGTACGTATCTCAGAATGCACGAAATTGAGCCGTAAACGAGATATAATAAATTCCTGCGGCCCGCGGATTCAATATAAATAGTGGCGTGCCCTCGCATCAAAAATCCCTCTTTACTACATTTGTCTGTATTATGGAGGATGGGTTGGTGTTATAAGGAACCAAGATCTTGTAATAATGTACTTTATAAAAATACAAGTTAACACTTAACAACCACGGTAAATTAGACGATTTTTTTGGTTAATAAAAATTATTTGATCCTCCAAATCTCCACTACTCATTTTTAGTCACATTTTGCATAGAAAAAGATGATTTTAAAGAGTACATAAACAACTAACACACGTCATTAGTAGTTAACTTGTCAAACATGAAGCTTTTTAATTTTTTGAACTAAGTAATTCGAGATAAAGCAAAAATTTTCGATTCTGCATTTTAGTCACGTCACCATTCAGAGATGTGAGGAACAAATAATTTATTGTCGATATTTTCCCTTGGCAGGATTCTGCTCTGTCCTTAATTAAACGTTTAGCAAAGTGAAACAATCATTAAAAACTGCAAGAATTGCTCTTGGCGTTAATATGCATAACCTCCTTCACAATTTAAAAGAAGCAAATCAATGTCACGTATGATACACGCTCTCACCGGCTCCGTCATATTGCTCGGAATATATCATATGAATCATATCGTGCGTGCCATATATTACTCTTAGAACAAATCTTTGTACTGCGGCTGTTTCTACTATTTCTAGTTTTGACGCATGCCCTTTGGGCTAACTCTTTTCTTATGGGGCTCATTTCTTAAGGTGGCCGTTCGTAGATTCTGGATCAATCTTTTTTTAAATTTTATTATTTATACTGTACTATTATTTCGCCTCGAACTGTTTGTTACTTAGAGTTGACCAATATAACAAGACCCGTGGGAAGATTTTTAGCTCCATAACACCTTGATCGATCCTGCTCATATAATGAACTTTCAAACTATATGTTTCTCAGCTACAACCTCAACAAATTTCATAAAGATCAGAAAAACGTTACTAAAGTTATCGCCGAACAAACTCTCAAAATCAAAAAGCCATCGAAATGCCGAGACGTCCCAGTAGCCAGAACTGAAGTTGTTTGAAAGAACTCTCGTTCAATTAATGCAGACGCTCCTAAGGCATAAAAATCGCTTGTAATTGTTGGTATTCGTGACGGTAATGACTATATTTTTAATCAATTGGGATGAACATTTGAGGTCTTGAGGAAATAACAATGCTTTTACCCAATCTTATCATTTAACCAAGTCATTATTCTCGATCCAGGATTACTTCAAAATAGTTGACAAAATATTGACATAACGTTGATAAATTAAATTATTCCAACTCCCACAAATATAAATTGATTTAAAAAGCATTTTCCTGCTACACAACACTTAGCCTTCCCAATATCATCCTCAATCATCCAAAAAGACATCAATCGCTTCCAACAAACAAATCAGGCATCGCAATTCAATTCCACTCAAGGGCATATGTGAGGGAAACCGAACCAATTTGAATATCGCGTTCCAAGCTGCTGCTGGTAACGCAATTCGAAAAGATCGTATGTGGGAGTTCACGTATTTTTGGTAATATTTTACTTATTTGTAGTGCAAAAGTGTTAATGTTACTACAGAAAATAAAAAAAATTACGAAGCGTAAATTGTATTATTAATGTAATTACCTGTATAAAATAAACAACTAAAATAGAACATTTTATAGTAACTTTAACCTGGCATAAATAATTATTATAGATGCAAGGTGCGTATTCTAATTTTAAAATAATTTAACAATACATTCAAAACACAATCCATCTCAAACATAACTCCAACACGCAACAAATAATCAACCAATATTTGAAGTTGCATTGAAATAATTTTCAAGCAAATACTGATATTTTTGTGTCAGGCGTTTAGGCGCTAGCTGTATTGAAGTTGGATTGTTTCTAAATGTGTTTTAAAGTTATAAATACGGCCCAAGATAAAATTGACGGCAAATCTTTTGTAAATCGAGAATAGGTGATTTAAAAAAACTTATAAAGATGTCATACAAAGATACAAAGGAAAAAGTGACCTAGGCCTCCGGTGCCCAAGGCTGGGAATGAACCAGCGTCTTCTGCATTCGCGGCAGACGCCTTAAACAACTTGGCCACCTGGGTTACAAAAGCACCGGTTGAATATTAAAAATAGTTTGATTTGTTCTTCAGTTACAAAATCTTATTGTAGGTAAACGTATACATTTCAGTTAATGTCAGATACGTATCATAAACTACTTCATATCGATATCCATCAAAACACCACGTATTAGGAACACATGTCAAATGTGTCTTTTTTCCTACAAGGCCCCGGTGGCGTTTTCGCAAATTGAGACTGAATGCCACAAATTACATTTGATTTTATTTCACAATTTCTTTTCGATACATTCCATGTATAAAAGTTGTATGTTAGAACAGGTGTGTTGGAAATAAGAGCTTACGTGTTGAGGAAAAGAGTCTGATTTGGCTTGAGGAAGCACTTTCTTTGGTGTTTTTCTTGACATAAAACACACGGGAGATCGTTGGTTAGAAAGATGATGTTTTAAGGAGATAATAAAAAGACTTGTTTTATTTAAAAAATCTGTTGCTAGTTTACTGTTATAAAAGAAATCGTTTAATGTTGCAAATACCACAAAGCGAGATAAAAAGCGAATAATCTTACCATAATCTAAAAAAATCTTCCTAGCAATTTGACCAACGGATTTTGGCATCAACATAATGCTGAAGGTAGCAGTACAAAATAATACGTACAGGTTTTTCATAATAACTTTCAGAACAGAACTAATGACGGAACATAAGGCGTGCTCAATTTTTCGTTGTATTGTTCACTATAAGGGCGTTTATACACATTACGTATACCCGTATGTTCTGGCGTCGGCCTAATGTTCGATTGTTGATGTACGTATATCAAACGTGATCTTTTTGTGTCGCTGCTTGTAATGGGAAATGTGTTTAGGCGTAGTGTGGGGAAGGGGCTTAAGGCTGTCCATAAACTATCGATTTCTGGAATAGACATCGTAGAATTAAAGACTTGTAGAATAAGAAATGCCAGTACTTATCCGTAAAGTCCGCAAAAGTCAAAGAAAAAGTCGGAAAATTTGTTGAATTGTTGTTTTATCATATAAAATATTGCTATTATAAATTTATTTGCAATTGGCGAACTAATGGCGACTTGTACCTATGTTAAGAGTTTTTCAACGGTAAAATCAATGTTTGTCTTTTAATCTTATTTTTGTTTTCGTTACATCAATGTTCTCATTGTTCTCTGAGATAGTACAGTCGCCATCAGATATATCGGAGCGGCCAAGGTGGTCATATATATCTGAACAACGCCTCTATTGTCAAAGCGATAAGGCGCATGTTCAGATATTTCTGAGTACGATGGCCGCTCCGATGTACTGGCTTTTTCCTTTTGATTGGCGGTGTATTCTTAGCTACAGCATCTGAAATCAAAAATCGCACGCGTCCAGACACCCTAACCCGTGTAAGGAGTTCGAAGGGGTCTCAAACGACGTGCGTTATTGATGCGTCTTTTTTGGCGACAGATAAACATGTCTGATCTGGTAATGGCCCTGATTTAACTTAATGTTTGCGTATGTTAATGTCGCTTTTGAGGGTAACGTTGGTAGTAGGTTTAACGTTGTTGGTTGTAGATTAAATAAGGGTTTCGATCGATTTTTTCACCAGGCGGCAGTACCATGGCGAGAAGTCTAGCTGTCATAATTCACCAATCATGCATGTTTTATATTTTTTTTATTGGTGGATTTTGACAGCAGCTGTCTCCCATTTTATAAAACTTCTTGCAAAAATGCTGCCACCTGGTGAAAAAATCGATCGAAGAAACCTTTGCATGGTTTTATAATACTTTATCGATTCTCTGTTCCTTTAATAAGATAAAAACTATGTGGTAAGTTGTCTTGGATCTTAGTAACCGGGTTGGCCAAAAATGTACTAAGATATAATACAAAAATGTAATAAGATGACTAAGATGAGAGGCCAACTGAGTTACTGTTGAGTCAGAAAAGGCCAACACATACTTACTTAGTTATATACTTGAGTAGGTATCAACCACTTTTATTATTTTGCATGACGTTTTTCAAGTTTTACGAATTTTTAAATTACGTTTATAGTCGCAGGCAGACTGGCGCGAAATAGCACCAACATCTTACAGCAGCGCGGGTTTTTCGAATTTTGCACCTTAGGTTTTTATTATGCATTTTTAAGCTATGGTAGTCATTTGCCTGACACAACACCCACAATACCCCAGACATGGTTATGAAGTGCAAATTTCACGATTTTATTTTTATTTTATTTTATTGATTTTTACAATTTCTGGGCAGATTCAAAAGAGAGGTTTGGTAATTTCATTAGGTACTTCTTCATAGACGAAGTCACGGTCGAAAACAAGTGTGTTAATAAACTTCAAGGTGCCGTCCAGTGCCTACGTAAGTTACGTACAACTGCCAAGTCCGATCGCTAGGTAGGTACTGACGGCACTTGCACAAAGCGCGTCATAAAGGACTGCAGGCGCCTACGTCCGAACTTTCAATACAACTTGCGCTATTGTACTGCCGACACTACACTCAAGTGCAGTAGCGTAACCTCTTACTGCATAAATTGTCGAGCATTGCGCGGTTTCGTAGGATTTGAGTTTTTTACAAAAAAAAAAAATACTGAGGACATTACACTCAAGTGCAGTAGCGTAATCTGTAACTGCATAAATTGTCCAGCATTGGGCGGTTTCGTAGGATTTGAGTTTTTCACAAAAAAAAAATACTAATAGAAATTCATACTGAAAATTGTCACCTTAAAATTTTTAATAGTACCTAGTGTTGAGAATGTATATATTTATGTTACGTTTTTATTGTCTCTGCTTTTATAAGATTTTATTTTTTATATATAATTATTTTCCATCTCATGTGATTGATTGTTAATTTTATTCTTTCTCCCATTTTATAAAACCCCTTTACCTTTGTCCAGCATTGGGCGGTTTCGTAGGATTTGAGTTTTTCACAAAAAAAAAAATACTAATAGAAATTCATACTGAAAATTGTCACCTTAAAATTTTTAAAAGTACCTAGTGTTGAGAATGTATATAGTTATGTTACGTTTTTATTGTCTTTGCTTTTATAAGATTTTATTTTTTATATAATATTATTTTCCCACTCATGTGATTGATTGTTGATTTTATTCTTTCTCCCATTTTATAAAACCCCTTTACGTATTTAAAATTTCATAAGTTTTTATCTTTGTCTACTGCAATAAGCGTATTGTGTCCGTCCTATTTACGCCAGAAACACCTAACGTATGGGAAAATGGACCATTACAAACTTTGAGCAGGTTTAACATGAATGATATTCCATATATGTATTGTATTATATTTCGCATATTCCACATTAACTGTTATTGAGATACCATTACCAGCCATCTTCTATAAGAAATAAGGTTTGATTGGCTTGATAGTTGTTAGAAAAAATTACGTCAACAAATGGGCATATTGTTTGGAAATATTTTTTTAATACAGTTGCTTAAAAAGTACTACTTTACGTAGCTGTTTAGCGTGCGGAAAGTTTGATATCGCGCACTAGTGCTTTTTACTTTTCCAGCCAATCACAGCTAATGACAGTGACAGACAGCCAATCACAGCGCCGCACCGCACCGCGCGTAGCGTTCGGATACATGTACTAAAGTAACCTCAAAGTGAATAATTAAATAAATAAATAAATAAATAAATAAATATTAGGACAATCTTACACAAATCAACCTAGTCCCACAGTAAGCTCAATGAATTGACAATAAATAAACAATAAGTATAATTGACAATTTTATAATTTTTTCGCAACTGTATTAAAAAACGTCGTTCGATACTCGTGCGTAAATGTCATTCTTCACTCGTCCCGAGTCTTGCCACTCACCTACGGCTCGTGGCAAGATATCTCGGTACTCGTGAAGTAATGACATACTTTCCGCACTAATATCGAAATGTACTATTAAAGTCTCTAACCTAGTTGTCTCCCCGCCTTTTTTATTTGGTTTTTTTATGAATACTACTCAGAATCACAAGTTTCAAATCTTCTGCCGTTTTGTAAAAGCCAAGAGGAGAAACTCAGCCTTAGGTATCTGGATTAGATCCGGTTTCCTTACGATGCTACCCTTACTCAAAAATCAGTCGCTTATCAAATGATATTTCTTAATTGGTTTCGATATACTCACTGCCACGAGTCGGGTTTTGAACTCCAGAATCCAGATTGACTTCTTAGCTTTAGGCTGCCGTGCTATTCCTTGCGATCCGAACAAAAATACAAAATATAACATTCATTTATCAGACTTATAGCATTTCTTAATATACCCAGTGGAAACAAAAGCATCTCAGTTCTTAGCACAAGTAAGTAATGAAATGTTTATACCTGCCATTCGGTCCCCTGATTTTTACAGCGCGACCTTTACTGTCGACACCTCGCCTTAATGCGGCATTGCACTACCTACGATTGTGATATTGTGAGTTTATAGGTGTCATTGGATATATATGGGCGGCGTGACGGATTTATAAATGATGCACCTTGTAATCTGGTACACTTAATAGAACTCGCGGAGCGTAAGCGAAGTGAGTTCTTACAAAGAATTCCAGACCGAACTGTCATCTGGCTACTGGGACGTCTCGGCATTTGGATGGCTTTTTGATTTCAATAGTTTGTCTGACGATAACTTTAGTAACGTTTTTCTGATCTTTATTAAAGTTCTTGGGGCTGTAGCAGATACACATAAAAATTGTAAGTTCGTATATGAGCAGGATCGATCACGTGGTTATGGAGCTAGAAGGAGAAAAAAAAATCCTCCTTGGGGTCTTGTTATATTGGTCAACTCATTTGCAAGTAAATCGCGAGTTCTCAGTTCGAGGCGGACTACTAGTATTATGTCATATTTCAGGTAACTAGTAGTTCGCCCCGAACTGTGAACTCGCGAATCTTGTGTTTCGCCCCCACCTCTCACATGCCTCTCACTCTGTTGCTTTGACATGTCGTTCTCATCTGTTGACCACCTATATAGGTTTCGGTCACCATCATTATGCGTCTATGGTAACTCTCTCTAACTAATGTGTTAATGTCAGTATGCTGATGGCCCTAGCAGCCAAAGCTCTAATAAATTTTAAAAAAAGTCAGTTGTCAAAATATTTACACCAAAATCAAAATATAATTGAAAATATTTTTGAAATCAACTTTATGTTGTTAATTGTTATGAAACAGTAAGCAGTTAATAAGGATTTGACGAGAGTGTTAATCAATACCTTTCGTTTGATACCAAACTCAACCATACTTGCTCGTAAAAGTAGAAAATAAGATGACCAATGTAACAGGACCCCTTCACAAAACCTTTTTAGGCCTTCTAATTTCAGAACCCCCGTCTCAATCCAGCTCATATACGAACTCGCAAATTTTGTTGGTCTCTGCTACAACCCCAACAAATTTCATAAAGATCGGAAAACCGTTACTAAAGTTATCGTCGGACAAACTATCTAAATCAAAAAGCCATCCAAATGCCGAGACGTCCCAGTAGCCAGGTGACAGTTGTTGTTTGTAAGAACGATCTTCGCTTACGCTCCGCTCGTTCGAAAATGGTGTTTTTGCAAAAAATATTGTTGGAGCTAATGGGTCTAAAATGACAAGGGGCTAAGAATTATCTCAAATATCTAAAATCTGGTCACGAAATGTCCTGGATTCCTCTGGCTACCATCTCATAAACTCTCACTTTACCACTCCAATACAGTTGATAGTTGAAATACTAGTAGTCCGCCTCGAACTGAGAACTCGCGATTTACTTGCAAACGAGTTGACCAATATAACAAGACCCCATGGACGATTTTTGGGCAAGGAGGATTCTAGCTCCATAGCCACTCGATCGATCCTGCTCATACAAACTTACAAATTTTATATAAGTATCTCTGCTACAGCCCCAAGAAATTTCATAAAGATCAGAAAAACGTAACTAAAGTTATCGTCAGACAAACTATCGAAATCAAAAAGCCATCCAAATGCCGCGACGTCCAGTATTAGCCAGGTTGACAGTTCGGTCTGGAGTTGTTTGTAAGAACTCACTTCGCTTACGCTCCGCGAGTTCGATAACTTTCTGAATGAAGTTAGAAATACGATTTTTAATGAGCAGGTATGACTCGTTTTTCCTTTTTTGTGATGCATTTTTAACATTCTACATTCGCCTTCTTCGTATTGCACATCTCAAACCTACCACAACCATCATACGCCCATACAAAAGCTGTAAAACCAGCATTGATAGGAGTCGTAAAATCACTAAGTGAACTCCGCAGTTAGAGACGGATGTCGCGATGCAACTGTCGAAGTGACACTCGCCATAAAGGTGCGGAGTAGATCTAAGCATTGTAAAAGGTCGGATTGGGTTATAAAGATGAATGGTTTTTGCAGCATTGAAATCCAGGTGCCGTGGTTCCCTTATTCGACATGCCAAACTGTACTGATTTAAACTCACACGATTTTCACTCATTATTTTGACAAAACACGGGACTTAATCGCGTACACTTACTTTTAATTTTCCTGACGTTTCGAGCGTGTCATAACGCTCGTGGTCGCAGGCAGACTGGCGAGGAATCGTATCAGCATCTCCTAGCCGCGCGGGTTTTTCGAACTACCCGCACTTGGTCTTGATTATTCACATTTACGCTAGGGTTGTCACTTTGCCTACACACGACACTCACAACATCCGATGGTTTGGAAATGCACGTATTTCGACGCTTACATTTGCTGATCACTGCCAAACTGTGACACGTGTATATCCATGCGAGATCACTACTTGTTTGACACATGTACCCACTAGAATGTGTCAAAGTGGTCTCACTAGCGACTGTCAGGTTTTGTTTGTCAAATTGGGCCCTCGAACTTAGCCCGTGAACATCGAAAATCGAAATATAGTTATCTCCCTATCGCTCTTGCTTATTTTAAAGATATATGCAAATAGACGATGATATTGTGCATTGCATTTCTCTCCCATATCAAAATAATAAGCGCATTCCATAAAAACCCAAGTCCATACAAATCCAATAACACTTTTATTTCACTTTGTCAAACCGTACCATAAAACAATGGTCTCACAATTTGTGAGCAATATGTGCACCTTGCGGGACTAGGGTGGCCACGTTATTAGCTCCATAAAAACAGCCCTACTTATATGCGGGGATTGACCATACTTTACGGGCAGAAAATAGGGACAGTAAAATTTTTACGTCCCTCACTCGGTTTGATAACTTCGAGCTGGTAAATGAATGGGAAAATTATTAGTATGAATAAATGAATAATTCAATAGGGGTTTGTTTGGGATGTTAGATTTGTGACGCTTTTCTATTGTTTTAGGACGTAAAAACAGACGTCTTAGTGTAAGGCCTGAGTGGACGCTCGTGGCGGGGCGTGCAGCGGGGCGTGAAGCGGGGCGGGCGAGCGTCCATACACTTTGTGCAGCGTCGACTCAGGACACCAGTACGAGTGTCCTTTGTTTGACATGCACGCCGCCCGCCCCGCCCCGCTGCACGCCCCGCCACGAGCGTCCACTCAGGCCTTACACTTAGGGTGAAAACTTTCAAGCGGCGGCGCGCGGTGACCGTTCATCATTTAACAAACAGATCGTCTTATTGCCATAGAGCGATCTCTGCCAGACAATTTTTGGTGGGTCCACAATGTCAGTTTTCATTTTTTAGTCGACTTCAAGATATCGAAGGAGTAGGTTCTTAACTCAATTCATCGGGATCTGTGTTTTTTTTTGCCGTTCATTCGAAGACAGCTGAACCGATTTGGAAAATTCTGTTTTTGTTTGAAAGAGTATAGAGAGTAAGAGGATGGGATCCTGGAGAAATCGAGTGAGCTCTTCAACTATTATAGGCACACCTATAGTGATTGCAGTATTTTTACAGCAACTCGGGCATTTCCTCTTTGAAAAGCGGATCCTAAGTGAAGTCGGTTCTTTTTTTGTTTCAAATGTTTTATTTCATTCATTGGTTTATACCTACTTTAACTAGCCCAATTAATTTCACACTTTCGAGAGAACTTCGCAAGTTAATAAAAACGTTTATGTAGATGATATAATTTAGTTTTAGTAATGACATGTGAAGTTTTTGTATTTATGGATTTAATAAAGTACTTAAAGCATCATAAAAACGTTAATTAAACTTAGTACTTGAATAAAAAAAAAATTAAAAAAAAGTTGATAATTTTTCTTCACTCACAAGCCAAAAGCCCTAAGTGACTCGTAAATACGTTTTATACTTTACACTTGCGGAGGCATATTGCGGGCAGCCTCGTAAAAATCCGCAAGATCCGCGCAATAAAGCATATATCTGCCGCTGCCGAATGCGAGCGACGTGACATAGGATATGAAGACTTAGGAACAGACAGACTTGGACACTGAATAGATTTGTAGAGCAGCACAGCCTTAGAACTTTTTGAAGCTCAAGCCAATTGCGTTCTCTGTCCGAAAGTCCTCTAAAGATACCGAAAATGTAAGAGGAAATGTCACCTGCACTGCTACTCCACCTAGATGCTACTAGTGTACGCTATTTGTTACTAGGTGGAGCAGCAGTGCAGGTGACATTTCCTCTTACATTTTCGGTATCTTTAATGGGCTTTCAGATAGAGGGCGCAATTAACTTGAGCTTCAAAAAGTTCTTAGGCTGTGGCTCTATAGTCTCTGGATAGACGTTACATTTTTCTTGTTTTGGTGGTGGTACGACTGTGATAGATCTCCAAGCGCATGTTTGACGGGTTATTAGAATTCAACTCCCACTGTGCTCCTTGCCAGTACATGAAAAGGAAAGTCAAATTCGATATAGTTTTCTCATGACTAATTTTGAAGCTGCCCACTCTGAATTGTTCAGAAAATAGATTCCATAATATAATAGCGGTGATGTAGGTCTTGGAACCAATTGCAGCGCAAGTTTTGGCAGGCGTCATTATTGATTGAAGCGCCATCTGTTGAGGACCGGTATCTTCTATAAAGGGGACGGGGTTGTCTGAGTGCCGAAATCTAAAGTAATCTACAACTATATGATTTTAAGCTAACATGGTCATTAACATTACAAAAACTATTTAAAACGGGATATTTACCATGTGAGTTTTTTTTTTTATTTTGAGCTTCCGATATTTCGTCACAGTTGCATGCGCCATTATCACGGAGTAACTGAAGTTGCTGCGAGTGTCAGTTGTGGTCTACCCACACACCATAGCGATCTACCCTCTTTCGAGTTCGCTTTTTTCGTCCGTTGTCACTGCTACTACTACCGTCCGCATTCTCACTTGGAACTCGATCACGGTTACGACACACTACACTTACGGTATCAACTCGCGCGGTGTTTACCGAAATAGACTGTTTTGGTTTTGAGAACTTACGGATCACTGGATGCCAGACACTTGACAAATGAAAGCCGTCTTCCCGGTTGAAATTCTTATATTTAAGAATTTCGATGGCCTCCTTAACCATCCTGGGTATGTAGTGTCTTTCAGTCGAGAGTATCTGAGGGTTGTGCAACCAACCGAAATATCGGAAGCTCAAAATAAATAAAAAAACTCACATGGTAAATATCCCGTTTTAAATAGTTTTTGTAATAATCTACAACTGCCAAATCTACCGATGCCGAATACGAGCGTTTTTAGCTAAGTTGTTAACCAATAGAAAAACAATAGATAGAACCGAACATCTAGTTGTAAAGAAGCGGGTTTCAAACGGTTTTCATGTTAATCCCTGGCGCTATTCTCACTACTTATGTATTTCTAAACTTAATTTATCCCTGAAGATTGAGTTTGACTATTGAAAGATGGAAAATTATTCAAAACTGATGTTTGACTTCAAGATAATGTACCAATATAATTTGCCACTTCTAATCAGCTCTAAGACCAGCTTTTCCGTCTCGTCTAGGTAAATACAAAGGTATAAAAGTGAGTGATGCGTCCACGTCCGGACCGGTCCGCCGACGCGTCTTCTGATGCGTCCGCCGTGAGTGGAATACGCGCTTAATGCGTTCAATTTGCTGGGATTTTTGCTGGATTTGTTATAGTTTTGAGAAAGAACTATAGACAAATATTCTAATATGTGTAACAAAAATATTTTAAAGGGCATAATTGTTATCGTATTGTTATTGACTATTGTGAAAAACTACCAAAAAATTCTCGCAAAAAAATATTGATTTGTATGGTGGGTTGACCCGCCGGGCTGATACATTTTCTTGTAATTCTTCACTCTCAATCCGATGCCCTCAAATCATTAGTAAGTATTTTGTTACACCCTGAATATGTAGGTCTTTATGCGGCTTATAATTTTATAAGGATATACAGTACGTAAAACAAAAAAATAACTAAAGGCGTTTGAACTTATAGGGTTATATTTAGGTACTTACTAACCACACTAACTCTGCATCAAATTCCACTATAAACGTAGGATAATTTTACAATTATTATAGTCTAAATATGACGTTTATAAAGGCTTCATTCTTCGCCAATTGCAAATAGTTACGTTAAAGACTGCGTGGTTGTACTACAGCTGTATAACACAGTTTTTTTGTTGGCGTGTATTCCGTATGTCAAATAGAACCTCCGTTTTCCTCTTCATTCAAAGTGTTAATCGTTAACAAAATCCTATCAACTCCCGGCTCCCCTCATCGGTCACTGCTTTTTTTCTCCCAAGTGCCGGAAGTATGTAAATTTACCCCATGATTGGGGTAAATTGTTTTATCAGAACTTGGCCCAAGTTTTTTGGGTGTGAAATTGGAGGGGGTGGAAGTGAGCAGTTTGTAAGGTCTTGTAAAATGGGGAATGATTAGGCTTGATCGTGATGGGAGTGACAAGCATTTTGCTAAGTCTTTATTCATCTAAATATATAGGTAATTTTTAATTAAACAACGTTACAAAAGGTCCAATGCGCTGATAAATACACTAAAAAAAGGACAAGCGAACAACTGCGGCCATTTCATCAATAGGCAAAATTTGGTAAGGAGTTAATAAGGTTTATTTGATTAAATATAACTCAAAGTATACGTAAAAATAACAAAACATTTTGGTAAGTAAGTTTTGAAGTTTGGTTGCTAGTAACATTTTTTTTTTCAGTTCACTTAGGTAAATCGCTATTTTTTATTACTTATAGTATTTATGTGAAATAATTTTAAACAAAAAAAGAACCGACTTCACAGGATCCGCTATTCCAAGAGGAAATGATCTGTTGCTGTAAAAAAATAGTGAAATCACTATAGGTGTGCCTATAATAGTTGAAGAGTTCCCTCGATTTCTCCAGGGCCACATCATCAGGCCCTGACTTGGTGACAATGGGACCATCTAGGGGCTATACCCATTCGACAAAAAAAATAATTAAAATCGGTTCTCGATTCACGGAGATATCGAGTAACATACAAAAAATAATAATAAAAAAATTCAGTCGAACTGAGAATCGATTTTTTTTTAAGTCGGTTAATAAAAAGAGTTCTCATGTTTGAAACAAAAAAAGAATGATTAACAGAGTAATAAGTAGAAGAAATTATAAATAAGCCAACGGATGAAAGGCACTCATTTCCGACGAGATATTTTGGCCGCTTATAGTTTTTTTAACAGATTTTAACACTCTACTTTTCATTTGAACTCGAGAAAAGTAAAATACGTGTATTTCTGCTGTAAAACAATATTTACTGGTGATTTTGGTAACAGCGCCTGATTAGATTTACATGGCAATAATACAGTACAATGGCAGGTTTTGCCAATTTGCAATTAATTTAAGTACCTAATATATTTTTGTAGCTGAGTCAATAAAATTTTAATGCGATAACCAAACTTTTTCTATGAAACAGTACAAAGATGGACTACGGAGACACAGTAAATAACATGGAAAAGTTGTTTCGTCCAGTTACATTATTACTAAAAGACAATCATATACAGGATAAGGGATAAATACACATCACAAAGGAAGATAATAGTCCAGCAGTTATGTACTTTTTACCTCGAACATAACCGTCTCAAAACCTTAAGTAAAGAGAGAGACCTAAGCCCTCTTACGTGTACACCTACAGCACAACTGGTCAGCTCTACTGCCACATGTGCAAAAGGGTATTCAAGACCAAGTTCGGCCTAGCCAGCCATATCAGGGCTCACAATAGTCAACCTCAATAAGGTTTGCATTAGGGTCGCCGTTATCGAAATCGATGAGGAGGACTATAGGTGCGTTGGGATAAGATAGAAAGGTATTTTTTTAGGGGTAAGATAAAAAGTAGCCTATAATGCTCCGGAATATGGACGATTTTTTGTCTTACCCCTAAAAAAATACCTTTCTATCTTATCCCAACGCACCTATATACTTTTTACCGACAGGACAGGACAGTATTTCATATTAACAGGTTGTTTGTTAGGATACTACTAGGAAGTCTACATAGGTAGGTATCTGTGCTGACTTGACGGTGGTTCTCAATACTCAATAATTTCTGACTTTTTGCACTCTTTAAAAATGCAATTAGGACACATTACGAGAAATATAAGAATCTGTTTATCAACAATCCAAATTGCATCGTTATACTCCTTCAATTATATAAACTTCAATAATTTTTATTCAATCGTGATTTTACTATTACAATAGTCATGTTATGTAGTCTTTATTCATTCTTAAAGGTATCACGTATATCTTAAACATTTTTTAAGGAAATCTGCTGAACGCAAAAACCGCTATTCTCCTCTTAACCTAGCAACAACAAAAAACACTGATTTGTCTAAACTTAACGGTTTTTACTCATAATTATTTCGCCGTGTGCCTGCTACACTGCCATATCTCAAAAAGACGTTATTTCAAGAAATCGCGTCTCAAAGTTTTGAGAGGTTAGTTCAGGGTGTTTAATAGGTTCTTACTCCTTTAGTTTTAGGTCTATAAATTTAAAACTTACCTTTTTTTACTCGGAATGTTAAAACCCTCTTTATACCCACGCCATTTTTTAAAAGAAATGTATATTTTTTGAGACACGAGGCCCGAAAGAGAGGTATTTAGAGTTGTGGCCGTATTGCAGAAATGTTTTTTAAAGATTTTGGGATGCGTCCATATTTAAACACAAAATTATTGGATAAGGGTTACCATGCAAATATAAATAAAAACACCAAAATAGTTAAAAACCCTTTATTTTATCTACTTTGATAGGAACAAGATCACTGTACGCGATAATTATATGTAACTAGCTTATAATCAGCAACATTATACCATGTCATTACCAAATAATATTAATTGTTTAAAAGGTCCTTTATAAAATTTGTACAAGCAAAATTTTTAAACTTCTTTTTTTAAAACATTCAAAATAAAGAAAAAGTATTTAGAATGCCCACTATATTATAAAATTAGAAATCAAAACAATCCTGTTCCTTGCTAATTTTTTCACTAGGCCAAAATCAAGACAGGAAAAACTTCTGTTTTCTGGTGAATCCTTTGCTTTTGTCAAAGGTGTCACACGGGAGAGACTTTCCAAGGTGACATTACGTGTCGTGTGTTAGCAGATCTACTCGTAGTCCTCGAAATGTTAGATCTACAACAAGCAAGAATATAAAAACATAGCTATATCTAGTTTATATCATACTTCATAAAAGCATTTTAATTGAAATAAATTGAATACCTACGACACACACCGAAAAAAAACATTAAACACAGTCATTACCATTATCAAATAAGTAAATGTAAATATATCGAAGTAACGACCTTCCACGTGATTTAATTTTTGGCGCCAAAGTCCCCAAAATAAAAGCAGTTATTATAATATTCAACCATCCCGAACACAGTTAGTAATTTACCTCATACAATAAAATCCGTTGCATACTATTGGCAGTAAAGCGTGCTATAGAATTAGACACACATAATATTATATACAATAAAAGTTTAGTTAAATACATATACACTTTTCGAAAACATGCTCAATACTTATCTTTCTTCAGACGGGTAAAAATATGAATAAGGCTCACGACCCTCACTGATGAACCATAATATTTAACCGCTTTGCTTAATCATTTTGTTGCGTTGTGGTAGTTTCGGTGGCGAGCTGGCAATTTTGTAATAATAAGTAAACTACTGCTGTGACTCAACCAATTTCCGTTTGTATTTAAAGGGATTCATCGTAATTATCACTCAACTAATTATTATTTTCTAGGACGCAACTCAAAAATTTCATTTAAAACGTGTGCTATACAGCCACAACTCAAAAGGGCCGTCAGGTTTACGTGCGAACGCCGGCAAGTGGCTGTATTGCAGGGAATCGTCTGACAATTTATGGTCAAATGCATAAGGCCACTTGTGAGAAAAAGGCTCTTAAAGACCTGTTTTGCTATGGCTCTCGAAATAAGGTCGTAAATTGAACAATTTTGAATACGAATCTGCAATAATCCAGAAAATTAAAATTTTTGAATTGTGGCCGTATAGCAGGCACACGGCGATTTGTAATAAACGGGACTTAACCGCGTATATAATTTTTAAATTATTTACCTTCGTCGTCGAAAATCCACTCGGTGAGGCGAGACTCGAACTCACGACTCCAGGACAAATGCTCGTCGATATAACGAACTTAGCTAGTAAAAACTACCTGATGACTTCGCTTTTTCCCCCATAACCTTTATATGCGTCTTAGGGAGACGCCTAGCGACATCTGCCGTAGAAATCTTACACTTCTACTTCAAAAGCCAATCTTCTGAAGTAATGGATTTTTCTACTTTTCAAACATTGTGGTATCGTTAGCGGACGTCCTGCTTCATCATCTCAGCCATAAGACGTCCACTGCACGAACATTGGCCTCCCCTTTAAGGGGGGGTTTGCCATACGTGCCACGCTTGGCAGGCGGGTTGGCGTCTATTGTTGTTTAGGCTTTCGGAAGATGCTGCTGCCCATCTCCCGGTATATTCCCTTAGCAGACTCCTACTGCAACCACGGGACGATATGGTGGGGGACAATTCTAAGGCCGGGCACCCCACGGCCACGGACGTCCTGCTTCATCATTCATTCATCATTTCAGCCGAAAGACGTCCACTGCTGGACATAGGCCTACGTCCTGCTTAATACAAAACAATTCTAGCAATATCTTGTTTCATTATCTTGTAACAAATTCTTCATTTTTTCCTTCGTCTCTACTTTTTTAGCCTCTAGAGCCACATATTTCGGCGGTTCTACTGGTTCAAGTTTAATGTCCTCTGTGGTGGGGTCCGGCTTCGGAAGAGGGGGTAGTAGGTTCGATGCCGCTTGGTATACCCGCGCCTGAGTCAGCTCCGCTGGAAAAATAGTAAGTTGTAAGTTGTGTTGTTGTGTGTGTTGTTGTTGTTGTTGTGTTGTGTGTGATTAGGTACAGTCAGCAGTAGGAGCTAAGCAGGTGAGTTGTTCAAAATGAGCTTGGTTCGACTGTATTGTTAAGAGTCGTGAAGGTCATTTTGAACACCTTTCTGCCGTTCCTCGATTCGGACAAGCCACGCCCATTCGTAAGAGACACGTTTATGACTCCCGTGCACGAAAGAAAGAGATGCAGCGCTCTTAAGGATCAGACTTTTTGGCTAAACTACGATAAATAAGCGAATCTATAAAGTTTTGTTTATTTTGTTTCTGTGACTTTTTATATAAACCAGAATACCATTATTTTTCCTTAGTTATATTGCTTAATCTCTTATAGTTTACGTAAGCTAAAAAAAATAAGGGGAAAAAGGACCCAACTTCGGTATTTTTTTCTATCGAGGCAACTTTCAGCAATCGTGTTTCGGCTTGTGCCATAAACAAGAGTATATAGTCTAAAAATATATATTCGAAAATGAATTCAGTCCCTTTTCCCGTTTAGTCAATAGAGCGTTTGAAAAGACCTATAATTTTTCAAAGTAATCCCTTAAGCCTCTGTTGCTGACTGTATATGACTAGTGAAGAGCTTCCGCCAGCCCTTCTCAAAGTAGGGCTCCGCGACGCCCCTGTGGGGGCTCCACGAGAATACTTTTAAAATTGAAAAAAAAATAACCAGCTCTTTCTTCTTATACTTATATAAAAAAAATTTTTTACTTTTGGGGCTCTGTCAAATATTTCGCTTTCCAAAAGGGTTCCGTCACCAAAAAAGTTAAAGAACCGCTGGCTTACGCGATTACCGCTCCGTTGTGTGAGTGAGATAGCTATGTACATATATAGCGATGTCCTGCTCGCACACCGGAGCGGTGAGTGCGCATCTGAAGTTCGCCTTTGTTCCAACAAAAAGCCATTTTGGATTAAGAACGTCACTGTCTGACTAATAATTTAATCAAAACACACATTATGTCTTCATTATTAGAGTATTTAGACTTTTAAGAGGTGATAAATATGGTAGGACTTCTCCCGCTACACTGCACTAATTATAAACCAGACAAAAAACACAAATAAAAATAACTTACGTTCAGGTTTTTGTGCTTTTCTTTCAATTTGTCCTGATTCTCTATCCATGATTTTTCTTTGTTAATAATAATACACCAAAAGTAGATTTTTTCTTCTTTAGTTTTTCCTTTTCTTCAGATCTTCACGTAATCAAGGTAGACACTGTTAATTCAAACTTCACTATTTTCCATATTTTTGTAACTTTATTTCAGAAATAAAGTATTATTTTTAATGCGTTCGCTTACTAACGCGGTGCATCGTCAACTGACTCATTTTCACAAAATCGATTTATAAATATAAAAAACCGTAATTAGCTTCATTCTATTATCAACCATATCACTTTACAGTAGATATTATTATCGCACAGCAGTTATTGTATGCTATGATTATCTCGTTTGCTATCTTGGATATGCGGTGATCTCCCGAACTAAATTTCCCACAACTTTATGAATGAATGAATGAATAATATTTATTTCGGACTATCATCATCATCATTCGTTCCCTCAGAGCTGAGGATCGTGACATCATGTCCTTCTGTTGAAGATCAGGTTCCTCCACAGGCTTCTATCCCTCGCTACGCACATGGCTTCGTGCAGTTTTAATTGCATGGGTGCAGTGATTTGGGCACACCATCTTGCACGGGGCCTCTAAGTCTCGTGCCTTCAACTTTCCCGTCATTATAATTCTCTCCAAGCTATCTGGGGAGCGTCGTGAGAGGTGTCCGAAGTATTTGAGTATGTACTCGTATGTTTCGGATTATAAAAGATTTATATTTTTGTTAGTAATTACATACATCATTATTATTGTATTATTTTTCTTTTTCTTCTTAGGCTAGGATTTTATAATATTTTTACAAAAGTAAAATATAAAAATACATCTAAAATATACAAAAACAATAAAAACATTATAAAAAACCTAACCTAGGGTGCCGCCGGCAACGGAGCAAGGCCCAAGCTAGGGTGGTTATTGTATTTTATTATTAACTATTGGTTAGTAGAACCATTCTCAACACTCTCTAGATATTATAATAAAATTATAGTGTAAAGTAAGTTATTGGGTCGTTCTCGCGTTTCGTGCAAATCGGTGATATTCTCTTGATTTGTAATATTTATCTTTTTTGGTAACTTTTTTGGTGTTTATGAAGTGTGTATTCATTGATTAACATTTTTATGGGAAAGGCACCGTCATAACCTTATTATTTTATATTTAATGGGACTTCTGGTAATGAACTACGCGCTGGTAATGAAATATGCTGAGATGGTAATGATTGAAAAAGGAAAGAAATGAAAATTCCATGGGATGGTAATTTTTCCAATAGAATGTAATGAAACAAACTCATGAAATCAAACATAAAAGCTATATTTATTGAAAAAACACCATTCTTAAAAAAATTACATTAAAAGTAAGTGTCTAAAGCACTGCGCACGGACAATCAAGCTGACTTGGCCTGCGTACTAGTAGTACACTAGTAGCTACTAGATGGAGTAGCAGTGCAGGTGACATTTCCTCTTACATTTACGGTAACTTTAGGGGGCTTTCGGATAGAGGGCGCAATTGACTTGAGCTTTAAAAAGTTCTTAGGCTGTGCTGCTCTACTATATAAGTTACTCTATGATAATGACAACTATAAACCAGCTCATGCGTGTCAGAATTCTTTCGCGTACCTACCTATAGTTTTTGTGATTAAATTTATCTTAAAGTAATTAGATATTTTAATATTCTTCTTATTTCTCGCCTGAGTTTGGCAAATTTTCAAACAATTCTGCCCGCGTAAATCTAATTACACTCACTTCTATGTAAATAAATGTAATTAGAATTATGTGGGTAGTATCGATTAAAACATTTGTCTGATTAATAAAATGGGAGAAAACAAGAGACGTTATAAAGGAAACAGCATTAAAGTTACTTGGTAAGAGAAAAAAGACTAAGCGCGGTAAATGGTGGACCCCAGAATGTGAAAAGGCAGGGGTAGAGAGAAGGCATCTTAAGATACTAGCGGACCAAGACACCATATGGGTTGCTAAATATGCGACGATGCGCCAAAATTGTAAAAACACCATAAGGCAGGCGAAACGGAAACACCTAGACGATTTGGTATCAAGTATGGAAATATTCATAAAGGCATCTGAGACAAGACTCTTTTATCGTGAGGTAAGGGTGACAAGGAAGGGTTATCAACCTAAAACGCAGGCCCTAATAGATAATGAGGGTAACCTTACATTTGACCCAGAGAAGCAGAAACACCTGTGGAGGAATTATTTTAGAGACCTTCTCAACTGCCCGTTAAGTCAGAACACTTCCATAGCAGCAGAAAGCAATGACGAACCAGTGCCCCCACCATCTTTTGATGAAGTCACCAAGGCGATCATGAGGCTAAAAAATAACAAAGCTCCTGGCATTGACTGACTGCCAAGTGAAGTATGGAAGTATTAAGCCGTACCTCCATACTTCCAGCCCTAACGGGAAAGAGTGTTCCACATAATTCAGCATATCTGGTCAGAAGTGGGAATGTGCCCACCAGAGCTATAATGTCCTCTTTGTGGATTTCAGAAAAGCCTAAAGCTAAAAATAGGCTCAAACAAGGAGATACGCTCTCCCTTAGCTTATTTAACCTGGCGCTTGAATATATCATTAAGAAGGCCACTGTTCCTGATGGCGGAGTAGAGTTAAATGGGAGACATCGGATTGTAGGGTATGCTGGCGATCTGGCACTTATGGGAGAAACCGAAGCAAGCGTCTGCAGGTCCGCCCAGAAACTAGAGGAAGGTTGGCCTACGAATTAACCACGAAAAAACTGAATACCTTTATATGAAGAGATACAGAAACACAAAGATTCGTAGGAAACTTCTCACGCTAGGATATACCTCGTACAAGGGGTGGATAGGTTTAAGTATCTTGGATGCATCGTTACTGATACTAACCAGAGGGAAGACGAGATACAGGTCCAGACCCAGAGCGCTCTTTGTTGCGCAGCTGCTCTACACAAAGTGTTGGTGTCCAAGCTAATGATCAGAAAGACGAAACTGCGCTTCTACAAAACCATTATAAGGCCAATATTGACATAAGGACGTGAAGCTTGGACACTAACTCAAAAAGAAGAACAGGCACTGCTGGTGGCTGAGCGAAGAATCTACCAGAAAATACTGGAACCCATTCGCAGAGAGGATGGAACCTGGAAACACCGTAAGAACCAGGAAATTGAAGATCTGGTGTCCGAGCTGAACATCATTGGGGAAACAAAAGCCGCCAGACTCCGATGGCTCAGACACGTAGTTCGTATGGGTGAAGATCGTGCTGTCTGGAGAGCATACTCTGGCCAGCCGACTTGTCGAAGACCATCTGGGCGTCCTAGGTACCGCTGGAAACATGAGGTGCTAAAGGACCTCACCGCGCTGGGCGCCTTTGACTGGACAGAGACGGCTGTGAACAGAGAAGCCTGGCGATCTTTAGTGTCGGAGGCCAAGATCCACTTTGGGTCGCTGCGCCACTGCAGTAAGTAAGTAAGTAAATAAAGTATAGTATCATTTTTAGTATCCGTTGTGAAAATTTTCTGCTCAGTAGTACCAAATATACATTTTATGAACTCGTATTGACCGGATTGAAGCTCTAGGTTTTAGACAAAATTTAGAGTTCTGCCAATCAAATTTAACGTTTGGAAATATTGTGACTTAAGGAGATATTCTGCCGTTTCATTTATGGGTTCTGGTATTTATGGTATGGGTATGGCATTTATGGTCGTATTAGGTGAATCTATTTTGCTTGTCTCCAAAAAAGTCTGGTCATCAATTTGGTCGAGGAGTGCAGCATCATCTATATTAATAATGTTTCGAATGGTCGGGGAGTCCTGATTCTGATCATAAGTTTTGTCGTTGAGTATACGAGTAGGTAGCTTTTCTGTATTTGTTTCATCAAACTTCGATATTTCACTAGGTATGTCGTTTTGAGACTATGAATCCAGACCTGGCACCTCTTTATTAAATTTTTTAACATCAGAAGATTCTTTTGTCGATGCCTTCATTTTCGTTAATTTCTTTGAATGTATAACCTCGAACATAATTATCATTACCTTCTTAATTCATTCATTACCTTCCCTTCTAAAATTGGAAGGAAAAGAAGTGAATGAAACAGATATGAATGAAGTTTTAGTAGTTTTGGCTGCCTAAGTCGATTGATATCTGACCTTCAATTTCCAGAATAAGCCACGTGCAAGGCAACTTAAAAACACATATAATAGGTATAATTACAACGTATTACACTTGGTACTTACTGTATAAATCGCTGGATGGCGATGAATTAAAACTCGTACCACACCCCTTTTCGACACAAGAGAATCTACGAAAGTTCGCCAATAGCGACACAAGGGCGTACCCTGCGGTAGCAAGAGGCCAACTGAGCCACGAACGATATATTTTACCGACGGTAGCCGCTATACATCGTCTCTATATACCGAAATATAGATAATCTCTTTCTCGCGGCGGTAATGAAGAAATTGTTGGAACCATACACTTATATGGCTGTAAAATTTTAGTTGTTGGTATCCAGATGCTAATACTATATGATTAAAATCTTAACTTAATTAGTTGTTGATTGGACAAACAAAGAGGATTCTATTGCAAATTTTTTGAGGTCAAATTTAAAGCTAAAGTTATACCTTCACGAGTTTCATGTAGAGATGAATGAAAAAAGGGGGTATTTATTACAGATATACGGAAAACTAACACCTTTTACCATTTGCTTTATGGTGATAAATATACCTTAGACCCTATCTAATAACAGTGCATTAACAGTTACTCTAAAACATCACAAGGTTTTTGGTAAATCTCATATAATACCGATTTGCACGAAACGCGAGAACGACCCTATTATAAAACACTGATTTAGACTTTCACGGTTTTTAGTTATAATTATTTGGAGGTAATAAGTAAACGGGACTTTATTTGTATTATACGCGGTTAAGTCCCGTTTATTACAAATAAGTTATTATAAGTTGAAAGGAATATAAAGGTCTAGTGTGAGCCAGAGACGAATATAGCATAACTTGTATTTTAAGGTAAAATCTTTATTGCATTCAACAAGGGAAAATATTCCAGAATAACTTTCAAGGTAAGGGAACGTACCCAAACTACGTGAACCATTTTTTTCAGTTTTTGACCCCCCCCCCCCCGGTAACCATCCGTAGTAATTGCCAAGACCCCCCCCCCCCTCCCCCTATTTGTCACGTAGTAAAACTCATTTAGTTTAGAGTGATGTTTTGGAGATAGAAAGCAAAAAAACATATTTTGGCATACTTATCGCCTTTTATTTACTCGACACTGGCCGCGTGACGCCAAAAGTGCGTGGAAACCTATAATTAGAAGCGCGAGATTTGAGCATAATTATTGACTACGTGACAGAACCTAAGACTCCCCCCTCCCCCCTGTGACCTAGAGTAGTATTTTGACGACCCCCCCCTTAACGGGTCACGTAGTTTGGGTAAGTTCCCTAAGAATATTCTTAGGATAAGGTATCGCTTTATTTGAATTATTATCGTCGGTTATCTATTTCTAAATAATTCTACGGTACTTTTACTTTTGCGATTTTGCAGAAAAAAAAAATATATATATATAATTCGTCATCAAGTAGTAGGGATTTCCGTCCGAGACGTAGGGTAGTGCGGACGTCTTGAGAACAGTTTTTTTTTGTATTTTCCTCATTTTAGTAGTTCAGTGTGTAATATTGATAGCTATATTGTGCGGTGATCTATAAACAAATCTGCAGCTTACTTATGAAGAATTAGTCTCATAACGCGTGTAGCCACTCTTTAGTTAGACGGACGGTTATCCTGGCTGGCCGCCACGTGTTTGTAAAGAATAGCTATCACTTTACAAATAACAAGGCCTATACCGAACAACGTTGCCTATATTTTATTAAAAGTAATAAAAGTGAGATTAACGTATATACTCGGCAAAATTCCCATTGCTTTAGACAAAGGGAGAAAGCCATTATATAAAAAAAAATCAAGTAGTACAGTCAGCAACAAAAGTAAGTAAGCGGGTAGGGTGTTCAAAATGAGCTGGACATGACTTAATTGTCAAGAGAATAAGAGCGTGTGTAGGTCATTTTGAACACCCTACCCGCTTAGCTACGTCTGCTGCTGACTGTATTTTGTTCAGAAACTTAGAGGAAACTTTTGTTAAGGGCCAATTTTTTTACCTTTGTCTTAATTTTCTCAGTGTCTTTACGAAAATTAGTCATACATTGATATGGCAAAAATGAGAAAATGATGAAAACTTAATCTTATAGTCCAGGCATTTTATTTTCACTTGTATGGGGAAAATGTCAAAGGAAATAATTCATAACAGCAAAAGTATTTAGTTGTATGGCTTAAAAGTCATGTTAATCATTGCCTAGACAGAAAATCCTACAAAAATTTGAACATGAAAAAATCGTCATTTAAATAATAAATATATTATTATTTATTATGGTTCCTTAAGACAGGTTATTTATGGATGACGGAAAATCAGACAAAAAAACCGGCCAAGAGCATGTCGGGCCATGCTCAGTGTAGGGTTCCGTAAATTGAGACCATTAATTCAAAAGGTCGTTTCTTACGGGAAATTTGGCGGCGCTTACGTCATTTTTACTTACGTTACGTTTTACCTTTCACTATGGTTTTTGAATGATAACTCAAAAACGGCTCAACCGATTTATTTCAATATAGTTTTCATTGAAGGTACTCATTAGGTCTCAGTTTCATGATTTTTTTCAAAATTTTAGGACCCACGATTCAAAAGTTAGATGGGGACGGGGACGGGGACGCCCTGTTTTAAACTTTCGGAGCTATTATTTCCGAAATTATTAGTTTTATCCAAAAACTGTTTTAGAAGACCCTAATTCTTTTATAAAGACCTATCCAACGATACCCCACACAACTTGGTTGGCACGAAAAAAAAATTCGCCCCCCACTTCACGTGTACGGGAGGTACCCTAACAAAATATATTTTTCGCGTTTTTTTGCCATTTTCTAGTGCTAACGGTCACTGAGCTAGACCGCGGACGGACGGACGGACGGACGGACGGACATGGCGAAACTATAAGGGTTCCGTTTTTGCCATTTTGGCTACGGAACCCTAAAAAGAAACGCTTCGTATATATTTTGATGAATATTTACTTCCTGATGGAAAGTTTGTAGGATTTTTCGTTCAGTCATCTTAGAATGACATTTTAAAACTATATAAACAAAAAAATCGCTGTTATAAATTAATGTTTGAAAAAAACGTATCTTTACCAGAGTATTATCTTTTCTTGTTATGTAAGTATGTTAAGGGACTATGACCGGAGGGCGGGCAGCAGCGCACTCCGTGTAACAAAGCCATCCTACTGCGATCGCCAACCCGCATGCCAAGCGTGGCGATTATGGCATTTCCCCCCCATGAATATTAAAAATAAGCCCAGGCCCCTAGTGCCCGGCAGTCCTGCGCTTCCTGGCTCCGGTAGCGGCCAGAGAAACAGGGCAAGGGGTGCTAAAAATCACCGGTACCTATCCGGCTACCACACCAAACAACAACTGGCCCTGGCAACATATAACACGCGTACACTGCGGACCGACGAAAAGATATTGGAACTAGAGGAAGGATTGAGCAAGTTGCGATGGGACATAGTAGGGTTATCGGAAGTCCGAAGAGAGGGGGAGGACACGATAACTCTCAAATCCGGCAACTTGCTCTATTTCCGGGAGGGCGATCAACAGTCCCAAGGAGGTGTCGGGTTCCTCGTCCACAAGTCCCTCGTGAACAACGTGGTGAAGATCGAGAGTGTGTCGAGCAGGGTAGCGTACCTTATACTCAGAGTATCAAAAAGGTACTCGTTGAAGGTTATACAGGTTTACGCACCGACCTCGGCACACTCCGACGACGAGGTGGAGGCTATGTATGAGGACATATCTAGAGCCATGCATAGTTCCAAAACCTACTTCACCGTTGTGATGGGGGACTTCAACGCGAAACTGGGCAAGAGAGACGGTGACGAGCTGAAAGTGGGGCAATTTGGAATTGGGAAGCGGAATCATCGGGGACATTTGCTGGCCGGCTTCCTGGAGAAGGAGGGACTCTTTATGATGAACTCCTTCTTCAGGAAACGTGAGCACAGGAAATGGACCTGGATGAGCCCCGACGGTGCAACAAAAAATGAGATTGACTTCATCATGTCGACGAAGAAGCATATATTCAATGATGTATCTGTGATCAACACAGTCAAAACTGGGAGTGATCACCGATTGGTAAGAGGCACATTGAATATATGTATCAAGCTAGAGCGCTCTCGACTGGTGAAGTCTACGCTCCGTCCAGCACCTACCGAATACCAAAATCCCGAGAGCTTTCAGCTGGAACTTCAAAACCGTTTCGATTGCCTAGGCGGCGATGTGGACGAATATAACGACGGGTTCGTAGAAGCTGTCCATTTCACTGGGTCCAAGTTCTTCAGAACGAAACGCACCAGTAGGACTAAGAGGCTCTCTAACTCTACTCAGAATCTCATGAAGGAGAGGAACGAAATGGTTCTAAAATCTTCAGTTGATGCGATACAACTCCGGCAGCTTAATAGACGGATCTCCAAGTCCATTACCTGCGATCTTCGCTTATTTAATACGAACCGTATTCACGAAGCTATCGAGCGGAACAAGGGCTGTAAAGTATTCTCAAGAGATCTGTCTATTGGGCAAAGCCAGCTCGCTAAATTACGGACTGAAGATGGTAGAATGGTTTCATCTAAACCCGAGCTACTGAGAGAGATAGAGCGCTTTTATGGGCAGTTATATAGATCAACTCGTGGACCCGAAGTTAGCCTGGCGAATGACCATAGAGCTAGGCTTACCCGACACTATACCGATGACATCCCGGACATCAGCTTGTACGAGATCAGAATGGCCCTGAAGCAGCTCAAAAATAACAAGGCGCCAGGTGAAGATGGAATTACAGCCGAACTCCTGAAGGCGGGTGGAAAACCGGTCCTTATGGCCCTTCAGAAGCTGTTTAATTCCGTCTTACTTGAAGGGAGAACGCCAAAGGCATGGAACAGAGGGGTGGTGGTGTTGTTCTTCAAAAAAGGTGATAGCACCTTGCTGAAGAACTACCGACCCATCACACTTCTGAGCCATGTCTATAAGCTGTTTTCTAGAGTCATTACAAATCGACTCTCGTACAGGTTAGACGACTTCCAGCCTCCCGAACAAGCCGGTTTCCGAAGAGGGTTCAGTACCGTAGACCACATTCATACGCTGCGTCAGGTTATACAGAAGACTGAGGAGTATAACCTGCCCCTCTGTTTAGCGTTTGTGGACTACGAGAAAGCCTTCGATTCGATCGAGACTTGGGCTGTACTACAGGCTCTCCAGTGGTGCCAAGTGGACTACCGTTATGTCGAGGTAATGAAGTGTTTGTACGAGAACGCCTCTATGTCAGTCCGACTCCAGGACCAGAACTCGAGATCCATACCGCTGCAGCGGGGAGTCAGGCAAGGAGATGTAATTTCTCCAAAACTGTTCACCGCTGCCCTGGAGGACATTTTCAAGGGTTTGGACTGGGGAAGGCTTGGCATCAACATCAACGGCGAGTGCATCACTCATCTTCGATTTGCCGACGATATCGTAGTCCTGGCTGAGACCATGGAGGACTTAAGTACGATGCTCGACGACCTCAGTAAAGGCTCTGAGAGGGTTGGTCTAAGGATGAACATGGATAAGACGAAAGTCATGTCTAACGCCCATGTAGTACCAACCCCTATTACAGTCGGAGACTTTACGCTCGAAGTTGTAGACGATTATGTATACCTCGGACAGACAGTCCAGCTAGGTAGGTCCAATTTCGAGAAAGAGGTCAATCGTCGAATCCGTCTCGGTTGGGCAGCGTTTGGGAAGCTGAAACATATCTTTTCGTCCAATATTCCGCAGTGTCTCAAGACGAAAGTCTTTGACCAGTGTGTGTTGCCAGTGATGACCTATGGCTCTGAAACGTGGTCGCTCACAATGGGCCTCATTAAAAAGCTTAAAGTCACCCAAAGAGCAATGGAGAGGGCTATGTTAGGAGTTTCTTTGCGTGACCGTATCAGAAACGATACTATCCGTAGCAGAACCAAAGTAACCGACATAGCCCGTCGGATCGCTAAACTTAAGTGGCAATGGGCAGGGCACATTGCACGGAGAACCGATGGCCGTTGGGGCACTAAGGTTCTCGAATGGCGACCATACACCGGAAGGCGAAGAGTTGGTAGGCCCCCTACAAGGTGGACTGATGACCTGGTGAAGGTCGCTGGAGTCCGCTGGATGCGGGTGGCACAGGACCGGTCATTGTGGCGTTCAGTGGGGGAGGCCTATGTCCAGCAGTGGACGTCTTTCGGCTGAAATGATGATGATGAAGTATGTTAAACAACTAAAAAATATGATGACAATCATATTTTTAGTAATCAAGTGCATACTAAATAAATTATCAGTTTCTTCTATCAATAAGGGCCAGTTGCACCAAACTGTCTGTGAACGTAAACGTAATCTTAAAAAAAATCTTGTATGAAAAGTTTGACAGTTTTCTATGGGATGACAGCTCCGTCGCCATATTTAACGTTGATGAGTCTGTTAATTGTGCGTGGTGCAACCCACCCTAAGTCTCTGCTGTGGGTGGCCTCATTTGGTAAATACATTTGCGATTTATGCTTGAACCTGCCTTATACTCATACTATACTCCTCTACTACTATAGGACCCATATTATATGTTTTTTGCTGATTGTTGACTAAAATAATTTTAAACAAAAATTAGCCGACTTCACATAAGATCCGCTATTCCAAGAGGAAGCGGCTGAGTTGCTGTAAAAAATGTGAAATCAGTATTGGCTATGTGCGAAGTGCATGGTGGGGGTAACGTGAACGATCGCAGCGCACAATGTAACAAGAAATTGGGCTCTTGTCAATATCCCATTTCAAAATATTTGACATCGCCCGTAGGGACAACTGTCAAAATAGTGAATCAGCCAGTGACATTTCACATAAGCAAGGAGTATATGCCATTAATAAAAAAGAAAAAAACATTTAACCCCCCGCTCAAGAGATGGCGCCACACTCATGCACACAGCCAATAGGTGCGGTAGAACTGGTGAATATTGTGAATAATCTTTCTATATTTAAAAGACTGAAGAAGAAAGTGTGAATAACTATAGGAAGCTAACAAACAGAATAACCTTATTATGTGGAGAAGCGAAGGTAGAAGATGCAGAAAAGGATTGTGAAATGATTGAGGAACATATAAATAAAGGAAACATTGACAGAGCATATGGAATCATAAAGAAACAAAATAAGAAACACAAAACCAAGTCAACAATAATAACAAACGAGCAAGGACATGTTATAACAGAAAGTAAGGAGATACTGGCAAGATGGAAAAGGTACGTGGAAGAGCTGTATAAAGGGGATGGTTTAAATGAAAGTGACATTGAGATTAAATACGAGGTAGAACAAGATGAAATGGGGCCAGAAATTATAAGAGAAGAATTTGATAAGGCTCTAAAAACAATAAAAGATGGAAAAGCGGCAGGTGATGACGAGATCTTTATAGAAATGATTAAATATTCTAAAGCCCCAGCCCTACTGGATGAATTTTTTAAGCTCATAGCAAGTATGTACTTCACAGGAAAAGTACCAAAGGACTTTACAACTACGAAAACAGTAATGCTGCCAAAAAAACCCAATACTTTAAAGTGCGAGTAATACAGAACGCTTAGTTTGATATCGCAGGCCTCCAAAATACTATTAAAGATCATACAACATCGCATAAGACAAAAGATAGAACAAAATTTGGGAGAAGATCAATACGGGTTCAGGAGGCAAAAGGGTACAAGAGAAGCGATACTAGCATTGAGATTAACGCTGGACAGACGTTTGGATATTGGCCTTAATACGTGTGTAGCCTTTGTAGACCTAGAAAAGGCTTTTGATAAAGTTAACTGGAAACTAATGATGAACAGACTTAAAGAAATAGGTATTGACTACAGAGATAGAAAGATAATATATGAATTATATAGGCAACAAGAAACGATTATAGAAATAGGAGACGAAAAGGGAACGGCCAAAATAAAGCAAGGTGTAAGACAAGGATGCTCACTGTCACCACTCATATTTAATGTGTTCATAGAAGCAGCCATTTTAAAGGTATTGGAGTCTGTAGAACAAGGCATTGAATTTAATGGCAAAAGAGTGGTATTTATCAGATTCGCTGATGATATTGCAGCTTTCGCCAGCACCAACGTAGAATTAGAAAAAATATTGAATAAAATGGACACCATATTTAGAGAATTTGGACTTAAAATCAATAACGCCAAAACAAAGTTCATGATAATATCAAAGAAGGGAAATATGAAAGGCGAGATAAAAATAGACGGGAGAAATGTAGAGCAAGTACAAAAAATGAAATATCTTGGAAGTATAATAACAGAAGACTTAAAGTGTACCCCGGAGATAAAGGCAAGAATTGCAATGGCTAAACAGACCTTCTATAAAAAGAAAACGCTGCTAAAATCTAAAATGTCAATGGGCATACGGAAGCGATTTATAAAGACATATGTATGGTCCATTGCCTTATACGGCTGTGAAACATGGACAATGACACAAAAAGAAGTGGAATACTTGGAAGCATTCGAGATGTGGTGCTGGCGAAGGATGTTAGGAATAAGCTGGACAGAACGGGTAACAAACGAAGCCGTCCTAAATAGAATAAATGAGAGGAGAAACTTGATGAGCACAATTAAAAACAGAAGATTCGAACAGAAGAACGATTTCATTAGAAACATACTAGAAGGGAAGATAAACGGAAAGAGAGGGAGAGGAAGACCAAGGAAAAGTTATATGAACCAGATAAAGGAACATGTAAACGTCGTGTCGTACCAGGACATCAAGGAGTTGGCCTCGGACCGACAAAGATGGAGACTACTACATCAAGCTACACCGACAAGAGCCCAGCTCTTAAGAGAATGATGATGATTTAAAAGACTGGAAATAAGAACAAACATTGAGAATATGGATGATGACACATGTTGAATTAGGCAATGAAATTTAGTTGATAGGATGCAAAATGATCAAAATATACAAATAAAGTAAACATTTAAAAAATCTATTGAAATGGTGCAAAGATATCAGGCTTCAAAATTTAAATTTTTTTCGAATTTAGTAAGTACAAAATTTAAAAAAACCAATGATACCATTCGATTTCTAACATTTTACTGTGAAATAAATTGTATGGCAACCATTATACATAAACGCAATATTTCACTGTAAAAATAGCAATTTCATAATTTTTCAATTTTTTAAACAGGGCAACTATGAAGCCTTGACGTCACGGCTTTATATCATTTTGTTAGGAGCGTTTTGAGAAACAAAAGCAAATCACAGACTTTTAAGTCTCTTTTCTGTCTTTTATGTTGATTTAAGGCAATTGGCCCCATATAGACATTTGATCCTCACAACAAAATGAATCGAATGATACCACGCATGAAAAATATTCATCTAGCCTAATAGGCTATAACTATAGGTCTACATAATATTGTTGAGACATTCTCTAATATAATATAATATGAACAAGAACCAAGTTAAGGGTAACTTGCACAATGGCGCGTCCGAGCGCACCGTCTTGGAGTGGGGACTTCGCCTTAAGTTTACAACTTTGTTTGAACGTGATTGAATGTATGACCATACCATACACTTACTTATTTATATAGGTGTATTTGGGACGACAGACCGTTAGCTACCTAATAAATAGTTTTGTCGGATAAACTGATTGTTAGTTATGCATTTGTGTCCATTAAATAAATTTATTTTATTCATGACAACATAGGTCCAATACAATTGACACATAATAGTACATTACACAACTAGGGAGGTAAAACAAAGAAAGGCCGAGATCGCAGAAGTTTGCGGCCTGAGCTGCAAGCGAGGGACGTAAATATGCGATCGAGGGCTTTCTTTATTACCTCCCGTGTTGTGTTCATCATTTTATGTCTACACTTGGCCAGAAAGCGTCTTTTTCCGTACGCGCAGCGTGCGGAAAAAGCCACTTTATGGCCAGGTGTGGCATAAAATACATTAAAGTTTTCAAAGTTATTCTTAAGTTAAAATTAGGTTAAAATTAAATTAATATTAATCCTACTAATTCATCAATGCACGTCAAACATAAATTATTGCATGCATTGGGATTGTCCAAGGATTTTATACTTAATTTTTTTTTTCTATTTTTTTCTATCGTGCCGTAATGAAATGAAATGAATGAAATGAAAAACGTTTATTTTCAGGCAACTAGTGGCCCATAGATAAATACCTTAAAGACTAGCATACATATAAGGCTGGCTCTACATGATGGGCCATCATAGGGACGCAGCTATACGACGGAATGAGATCGCAATATCGTTAGCTCTTTCTAACGCATAGCTGCGTCCCTATGATGGCCCATCATGTAGAGGAGCCATAACATGCCCTGTTTACATCTACCGAGTACAGTGGCGAGTTTTTTTTTTTTTTTGAGTACTTTTTTGTTCGGTCCAGCCCCCGCGAAGTGTACGGGCGGCTGGATCCGTAGTGCCTGTGTTTTTTTTTTTACTATGATGAAATGATTGATCTGTTATTATAATTATAATATTGGTGAATATTAATGAAATGTGCTGGAGGGTGAATGAAGCTATATGTCAGTACTCTCGACCGAGTACTCGCAAGGTGTAAACACATCTCCGAGTACTGGGCCGGGCCATTTTACTCTCTCGGCCGAGTGGAATTTTGCTGTCTCGCCACTGTACTCGTTAGGTGTAACCAGGCCAAATCAGGGTGTATTAACTTTTTGAGAAGTGTCATTCTTCAATATGCGTCACAAAATCTCAATAGAATTTCGTAAATTACATAGTATCATCCTAAAATCGTCTACTAAGTTTTTATATTGTAAAGGTTAATAAGTATATTGCTCTAAAGGTTGATTCACCCATCTGACATTATTTAATTTCATCCTTCTAAATATGGAAAGATATTAATAATCTATATTATCTATAAGTAGATTGTATCCAAGGCTATCACACGTCACGTTTGCTATCGACAATACATTATATTTGGTATTTTCGGTGTATTTCTGTAAAATATTTTTAAAGTTTTTCGTTACGTAATGAGCTTCGAAAGGCACCAGTTATGCCTTAAAGTTCATATTTTTTAACCGACTTCAATTCCATAGAAGGAGGAGGTTCTGCATTCGGTTTGGTGTTTTTTTATTATACTATTACGTCAGGTCTTTTATATAATAACTTAATAACAAAAGGTCCCCAACCAAAATTTTACTTTTCTTGTAAAAAATAAATCATATTATTGTAATGTGGCTAGTGATGTTAATAATCCATTTTTGGAAGCCTTAGAATCAATTAGTTGGGAGATATTGGGTAGGTTTTAGACTTATTTGCTAGGTATATTATATATATGTTTTGATATCCCTATACTTAGGGAACTCCTCAATTATTTATTTGCTAGGTAAAGGTACTTATGTAATTGGTATGAGACTCATCTTGATGCATCGCGTTCGCACCATAAATAAATGGAGTTGCACATATAGTAAATGTAAAATCATAATCAATATTTAATAAATGCTACTGCTTAATTTCGCTTTTATTTTATTGAGAAATTTATTAAAGTATGTATGTATGTATGTATGTAAACACTTTATTGTACATAAAAAAGTTACAATAAAACATGAAGTGTACGTAAAATTATATTTTGATTGTCGTAAGTATGCGATGTGATGTGATTGATAAACTGATCGACTCAAGTAACAACAGCAATAATTAACTTCAGTTAATGACAAATGCTGACCACAGACAACGTAAAAGTCAGTGACATTTCCAAAAACCGCTATCTCCCTCCCACCAACCTAGATTCCGAATCTGCCATCTCTCGACAATCCGTTCGAAAATTATCAGAAAAAAGACGTCAGTGACCTCAATCAACACTACTACGATAAAGTCCCATTCAAGCTACCAAGTTTTATAAACAACCTTATGGTGAATACATAAGGTTTAAATTAAAATGGTGATTTATTGTTATTATTTTCTCTAAGTGAATAAGCCATCAATGCTTGCCAAATGGTTGGGTCAGTTGCGAACCGAACGCAAAACGTACTGGTCGAATTCTATATTTGAATTTTTTTAATTGTTGTGACTTAACGGTGTTCTTGTGTGCCAGAATATAAATTTGGATTGTTCATACATTTTTAAAGGTTGGTTTATTTATATATTTTTTTCTCTGTGGGAGAATAACACGTGTGGTTTTTTGCACGATTTTATATTTGATCATGTATCTTTCATTGATTACTTTAACGATAAGATTTAATTATTTTACATTTGATTATATAGCAGATTAGTTGAACGAGTAAGCACATTTATTGTGAGTCATGAAGATAATAATTAAATTATGCTAAAGTTAGTTTCTTCTATGGATTCATTACTAACATTTGGCATAACATTATTATTTCTAACTAAAGGCGCCTATTTCAATGAATCTTTTACAATTATATAGTAGATTAGTTGATCCAGTAAGGACACTTATTGTGAGTCATAAAGATAATAATTAAAGTATGCTAAAGTTAGTTCCTTATATGGATTCATTACTAACATTTGGCATAAAATTATTATTTCTAACTTAAGGCGCCTATTTCAATGAATGGTTCACCTGTTAACTTAAGTTCATTATGCTTTTTATGTCAACGCGATGACAAAATATTATACTTACATTACTTTTATCGGCGATTAGACTTCATATCTTCCCTTTGTATAAATATATAGCATCACATGTAAATATAGTTGACATGTGTAATATAAAAATATATGTACCTATAACCAATAACTTAGTTTGATAGTCCTAATTCCCTTGAGGAAAATATCATTCACATAATAGGAACAATAATATTTCCTTCACATCCTTTAACTTTAACATTAAACATACCTAAAAGTGTTAAACCAGAAATTACGTCCGTTAGGGTCTCGTATTTGAAACTAAGTTTACACCAAATAAGTAATTGTGCCGTGGGGTGCCCGGATTTAAAATTGTCCCCCACCATATCTTCTCGTGGTTGCAGTAGGAGTCTGCTAAGGGAATATACCTGGAGATGGGCAGCAGCATCTTCCGAAAGCCTACAAACAATAAACAAAAAAACTGCGCGCGCCAACCCGCCTGCCAAGCGTGGCGCGTATGGCAAACCCCCCCTTTTAAGGGGAGGCCTATATTCAGCAGTGGACGTCTTATGGCTGAGATGATGATGATGATGATGAAGTAATTTTAAAGTTAATAAAGATGTCTAAATTCAAAGGTCAAGTCCCCAACTCACAATAGCATAGGGTTACTTTCCTGTGCAATGTGAGGCCTATGCCTAGCAATGGGACTTCAAAACATAGGCTGGAAATAACGACTACACATTTCTGCCATAATTACCGATCATTGCGTAAAGGTAGTCTACCGATCAAGTTGAACGACCCACGGTTTTGGCAAAACCTTGACTCCATAAGGAAAACGTATTTGTAGGTACATATTATCATTAGGTCATTGGCACAGCTCTGAGAGTTGCCACACTCAATAGACAGAGAATCTGCTTTGCTGTGGAGGTCCTTAGATTCCTTAGATACTGTAGGTACAGTCAGCATCAAAAGTAACTACGTAAATGAAGGCGTCAAAAGTCTTTATTTAAAGGCAATAAGGACTTTTGACACCTTCATTTGCGTAGTTACTTTTGATGCTGACTGTACAGGCATGAACCCGGATTGTTGAGCCACTTGCCATCGTAATTTCATCATCATCATCATCATCATCTCAGCCATAAGACGTCCACTGCTGAACATAGGCCTCCCCTTTCATTAAAGGGGGGGGGGGGGGGGGGGGTTGCCATACGCGCCACGCTTGGCAGGCGGGTTAGCGCGCGCAGTTTTTATTTTTTTGTTTATTGTTGTAACTTAGGCTTTCGGAAGATGTTGCTGCCCATCTCCCGGTATATTCCCTTAGCAGACTCCTACTGCAACCACGGGACGATATGGTGGGGGACAATTCTAAAAGGCCGGGCACCCCACGGCATCGTAATTTAGTAGTGTAATATATGTCTGATGTAACTGACAGTTGACAGCTAGTCGGTAACATCGGTCATTCATAACACGGCTAAATTACGAACAATGGCACGTGGCTCAACAATCCGGGTTTGTGACATTATAACTTTCGGCCTTATTGACAGTAGATATTATGACCGTTAGCCTTTTTGACACTTAGGCACATAATTATGCCCCTAAAGGCTGACATGTTGTACCTTATGAAGACTGAACATGTGAAAGCAAGCGGGCTGTCGATCGCTAGTTGCACTTGCTCATTGTACAGTCGCCATCAAATATATCGAAGCGGCCAGGGTACTCAAAAATATATGAACATGCACTTTATCGCCTAGATAATAGAGGCGTTGTTCAGATATTTGTGACCACCTTGGCTGCCCAGATATATTTGATAGCAGTGATTGCGATTGTACTGGCCTTAGATACCTTGAAGAGGGCCTGTACCTATCCAGTAGTACCTAAATAATATTGGACAAATGACTTGTTAAGGCCCACGGTGCATATTAATTATTTTACTGGAATCAAAATCGTATTACAGTTGACAGATTTCCCATATACTCGTATGTACTTACGTTAACTTTATTTACACGCCATGGCATGTGGATTGAATTGAAAGTCGCACGTCTGAGGGCCTACCACAAAGTTCGAAAATCGACAAAACGTTGGCCCCATCTCTATCGCTCTTGCATATACGAAAGAGAGTGATGCAAACAGACGATTCGATTACCAAATTAGAGCGCAGTTATAGGCCTGAATGACCACTTCGGTTCGCTTTGGTCTTTCCGACAAATCGTCTTCTCTGTAGGTAAATTTACAGAAATCGTGAAAGCATACGGCGGACAGTAAAAATTTCAATATGTGCGTGAGATTTTACCTTCAATCTGACTGATAACCTACTGGTTTCCTACCCATCCGCCGCCGCGGGGTGAGGTAATTCCACTCAGAGCGGGGCATAAAGTGGCCAATCTGCGAAACACTATACTATTATTTTGCGGCGAAAGTACGTGACGCATCGGATTTTGCGACGTGATACTTGCCATTGAATGAAACACGTCAATTCGTGCGTATTCACATTTTAATGCTCAATTATAAATAACGCATCGTGCCAACAATGCTTTGGTTAGCACGTCTCCTGTACGGGGGCTGTTTACATACATCGACGTTTTGGACGTGTTGTAATGCCCATTGTCTTTGACACGTCTTTGCCGAAATATTTTCTTTTCTACACACGTAGGTACCTATAAAAATTACCATATTATTATGTAGATTTTATCTTACCAAATGTGGATAAGGTATAAAATTAATCAATTAATTGTGTCAATGAGACTAGATATGTGACTCTCTTTAGATATGTGTTTCTAAAAAAGTAGCAGAGGTCGTTTTTACGACTCCATACAAAAAGGCTTTAACATTTGGTTTGATACAAACTTCAAACATTTGTATTAATTAGTTGGGAGCGCATATGAAAGAAAATAATGTTTTGTTTGTACAGTCGCCATCAAATATATCGGAGCAGCCAGGGTACTCAAAAATATCTGAACAAGCACTTTATCGCCTTGACAATAGAGGCGTTGTTCAGATATTTGTGACCACCTTGGCCGCTCCGATATATCTGATGGCGACTGTAGTAGCAGTAGCAAAACACTTTTTACTTCTCATGCTCGTAAAGTTTCACTTTATGCTGGGTATAGGCGGACTAAAACTCAATTTTATGCACAAGTGCATAAAAAATTGCCATTGTCAAAATAGCCTTAGAAGAAGTCAATTTTTTATGCACTTGTGCATAAAATTGAGTTTTAGTCCGCCTATACCCAGCATCAAGTGAAACTTCTTATGAAAGAAATTCCTATTCTTTTTATTTCCTCACAATCGAAGTAAAAAGTAGAGTGTATAACTCGTCCATAAAACCCATTTTACGCTCGTACTTTATATCCATCCTCGCTCGCAAGCTCGCTCGTATGGATAAACGCCTCGCGTAAAATGGTGCGTTTTATGCACTTGTTGCACAATCTACTATTATTGCACAAAACAAGTGGGTACATGATCATTAAAAAGCAGGTACTGTAAGTGTGTAAAAAGACGAGCTTATCCCTTGATCTCTTCAGGCGGCTACCGACTGTAAGTACGCCTGCAGCCCGCCTGACGATCTCGGCCTGTCAGTTAGAACAAAAAATTTAAACAAAAAAAGAACCGACTTCACTTAGGATCCGCTATTCCAAGAGGAAGTGGCCGAGTTGCTGTAAAAAATAGTGAAATCACTATAGGTGTGCCTATAATAGTTGAAGAGTTCCCTCGATTTCTCCAGGATCCCATCATCAGATCCCGACTTGGTGACAATGGGACCATCTAGGGGTTATACCTATTCGATTCAAAAAAAATTTTGAAAATCGGTTCACGATTAACGGAGATATGGAGTAACATACATACAAAAAAAAAATGATAAAAAAAAAAAAATTCAGTCGAATTGAGAACCTCCTCCTTTTTTGAAGTCGGTTAAAAAATTGCCGGCTCCGAACAACTGACAGACCGATATCATCAGGCGGACTGCAGACAGACAAGTCGGTGGCCGCTCTTCCAAGCTAACGTTTAAAGTTTAAATAAACAACGGAGAGAAATTTGGTCAAAGATTTTTAAATTTTTTGTACGTGACGTCAAAAACTATGGAGATGTTGCTAAACCTTTTTTGAAGTCACTTTGTTTAAATACGTTTAAGGCTATGCATGAAAACGTGTGTTACATTTGACTATTAATTTATTTTTGGCAACATGAAACACCACGCTTACACAATAACGTAAAATCAGTAGCCAAACTTGTTCCGTAACTTTCACTCCGGTATTCCCATACTGCATGAATCACACGAAAATATGCGTCCTTGCGGATTGTGGACCACTCGACAGTGCGGATGTTAGATAAAATTTCAGACGTAATCTAGGCGTACGTGCACAAAAACATTTACAACTGACGTTTGTTATTGAAATATTTCACTTTAACGCAATGCAAGGAGATAATGTTATGTACTTCGATGTAGCAGTTTACGGTTCACGTTACATTGGACATTTCCTAGCATACGTATGACAACCAAATTTCCTTGAACCGCGAACTGCTAAAGAATTAATTTCCGCGACCGTACTTCGATGTTAACGGCCTCCTAGCCTAGTTGGTAGTGACTCTGCCTATGAAGCATGAGGTCCAGGGTTCGAATCCTAGTCAGGGCATATATTTGCGTGTTTATCACGGAATGTACCTGAGTTATGAGTACATGTTTATTTTAAAATCTATGAATGCGGTTTTTCTTGTCTCTGAAATCGATGGCATGGTTCCTAAGAACAGATCTTTGTATGTCTGTAGTTGCAGATTTACCCAAACTGACCGATGTAAATGTGGCAGCTATATCGTCGCCTAGTACAGTCAGCAGCAGAAGTAGCTAAGCTAGTAGTGTGTTCAAAATGACATACACACGCTCTTATTCTCTTAACAATAAAGTCTTGTCCAGGTCATTTTGAACACCCCACCCGCTTAGCTACTTTTGCTGCTGACTCTACCAACAACACAAGCTTTATTGAGTTTACCGTTGGACTAGGTTGATTTGTATAAGATTGTCCCATAATTGCAATGGAAGGAGAGGCTGCTGCAGAAAACCACAGCTAAATAGCACTAGAACCCAGCCACTCATAGTGTTGTGTTCCTGCCGAGTAATGTTCCAGTTCCGAACATTTTGAAGAAAGACTGCGATAGGCAAAAAACTGTTATTCTTGTTCTTACCCCAGACAACCTTTTTTTAACCGACTTCAATTCCATTGAGGAAGGAGGTTCTGCATTCGGTTTGGTGTTTTTTTTTATGTATGTTCACCGATTACTCCGATACCCGTGGTCCGATTTGAGTAATTCTTTTTTTTGTTTGAAAGGATCTACATCCAAGGTGGGCCCATATAAATATGGTGCTGTTTTGATGATGGGATCCATGAGGAATTGAGGGAACTCCTCAATTTTTAAAGGGACATGTATTTTATTACTTTTATTAGCTTGTTTGAGTGTCCAACTGGTGGGCAAAAGCATCTTTTTTTCATCACTCGACCCAGTAGTTTTAATTTTGCCACCATTCTGTGTAAAATGAGTCCAAATCGTCCCGCCATCTCCTTTTCGATCTCCCATTTAAAAACAATTTAATTTAATAGTACTTACTCGAGTGCAATATTCAAACGTGTTAAAACTAACTAGGGGTATTGTAATCTTATCGTTTATCGTACCTACATTTTATCGATGACTATTCAAATTCGGAAGCATCGACATAACAAAAGACAAACAGTCAGCGTACGCGCAATTGCACAAAAACAAACAAAATGCCCTTGAATCACGTGATAATGAACCTTAAAGACGAGTAGTAAGAATGAATACGTGCGCATATTTGTGGTGTTTGTAAAGATATGCTATCTACCACGGACCTAGTTTTGATAATTTGATAAGTAACTACGCAAAACCAGACCGCATGTCGTCGGAGGCAATGACTTTTGGTATCGAATGTGTCATTAGTTAAAGGAAAGATTGATTTTTAGAAGAAAGTTGAAGAAAAAAGTGTGCCCGAATTTGAAAATCGGATTACATAACGTTGTAAGGTCCCATACATTTAAGTATACTCGTACCGTACAGTAAGGTAACTATGGGTATCAAAAGTCAAAGTTTGATAATTCCGTTGCCACAAAACCTATGGCACCATGAGCGACGTTTAGCTAAGCTATTAAACTCGGAGCAATATTATTTCTTAGAACTATTGCCTCTATTACTGAATTCTCTTAACGAATTTGACTCAAAATTTACGTCACTTTTGAACTAGTCTGCCGGGCACTTCCGGCCATGCAGGAACTGGGTTTTTCTGTTCCTAAATACAAATTACTATTTGTTGCCACAAGTATCATCTTAATATCATATGCCGTAGGTAAATAGCATCCATTTTTTTAAACCGGAAGTGGTACTTTTTGGTGATTTCGGCCAATTCTATTTTTTTTACTATTATTTCGGAACTCAGCATCAGTTTTATGAAGATGTGCCATGGGTCTTTTCTTTGTATCACGTAACGGAGCAGATCTTAAGGTCCCCGCCCATACTGTGGGGACACATCGCAGCGTGGTCTTTGTATGAACAGCCTTAGGGTGCTTGTTTCCGCACTACGTCCGATCCGAATCCGATCCGAACCCGTGAAAATAAGATCCGAATTAGCCGTAGAACTATTTCTATGGTAGTTTACGCACTACATCCGATCTCCGTCATCCGATTTCTTTCCGTCATTCTAGAATCTCCATTTCGGACAAGATTTTTGACGGACCGAAGTAGCCTTAGTATTAATTTGTATGAACTCTTGCGCACTGTGTCCGTGTTAAAACCAAGCTGCGTACGAACGTGCGTAAACAATTTCCGAATTCGGTCCGAGTTTTCTAGTCCCATATTTTTACGGGTTCGGATCGGACTAGTGCGTAAGCAATATCTGAGTTTTCTAGACCCATATTTTGACGGATTCGGATCGGACTAGTGCGTAAGCAATATCCGAATTCGGTCCGACTTTTCTAGACCCATTTTCACGCGTTCGGATCGGACGTAGTGCGGAAACGCTCTTAGATTGAAGTTCAAGTAGTCGTTTATTGTTTATAAAAGTAAAAGTGCCTGTGACTAATATTCAAGGCTGTATAGGCGATAAGAACGCATTAGCTAATGATGTTTAGTTGTCTTCTTACTAATGTATTTAATAATTCAATAGTTTCCGTGTTTTGCGCCCATTTAAATAAAACAATTTAAGCACATATCTATGTCTAATTACCGTAAAGTATATATAATATAAAACTATAAAGCAGTCGTAAAAAGACGTCAAATATGGCTAACCTAAAAAAATTGCAAGGTATACTAACTTTTTTTTAATGTACCTACGCGTTAATACTTGTGCAATAAAGATGATCGACATAAATATCTGTTTCCAATATGGAATTATAGTCAATAGGTACCTAATTAAAAAATAAAATAATTTCCTTTAAGAAGCCGACTCCATTGCTTATCCTTTAACGGGAATATCCTAGCTGTAGGTATAAAAGCATCGGCATTTCCGAACCCAGCTTATCGCCACCTTAAACCAAAAACACTAGACCCAATGGTTAGGAAATCCATGCATAGCGCTCCATGTAAATTCCATGTAATTAGCGGTTTCAAGATTATACTGATTATACACATAGCAATTAGTCATTTTATATTAATCGTGGTACTTACTTACTTACCTTATGAATATGCGTGTTGATGAATTTCCCGTAATAATAAGTGATACTACTCATCACGAAGTTGATATATTGAAAGCAAGCAGGAAAACCACAAATTAAATTAATTTGAAATTATAGAATCTATTTAACGTGTTCTTTAAATTACTAGTAGAACTACTATTATAATTTAAAATGTAAGTTTAAGTATAAGGTTAACCGGAGAAATTACGTATGTTTAGCATAAATGCGGTATTTTTCTAGAATTACAAGCTGTTTGGTTAGATTGGATATCTTATCGCCTTCGGTACAAATGCGTTTACGCTTACCAGCTTCCATCTTATAACCTATTGATAAAAATAGGTAGATTTGTATACGTACTTATAAATAAAAAATAAGCAACCAAGCCTACCTAGGCTGGAGGCTACGACGTGGTACCTGGCCAATACTGGAATCAATCTAGAAGGGTAGGGGTAGGGTAGGTCTGGCGAAGTTCGAAAATCGATTAAACGTTGGCCCCGTCTCTATCGCTCTTGCATATACGAAAGACAGTGATGCAAATGGACGATTCGATGAATGAAGTGGTTCGCGGTTATAGGCCAGCTCTACATTCACGACAGACGCCTTGACCCCTAGGCGACCCGGGTCACACCGTCTGTCAGCCCTACCGTCTTTTCCCGTCTATATGCAATCTTTGTAAATGCTAAGGCCGATCATCTAAGGTAGAAGAGTATGTGCTTATACTTTGTATCGTAAATAGGTACCTACTAAGAAAATATAATAATTCCTTGCTTATTAAGCATCCATCTTCATACACTTAATTCTAGAGAAAATGAATTTATTTCTACTGAAGGAAATACCCCAGTAGAACTTAGGTAGGTAAAGTCGCTGTCAAAGATATGTTTACACTTTTGCATCTTTTTACAAAAGTGTAAACATATTATCTTTGACGTCGAGTGTCCATCAGTTCAAATTGGCTATGAATTTAAACACATACATACAATGTATTTCTAATGAGTAGGCCTTAAGCTTCTTAGTAAAATGTCGCCCAGAAGTGACCATAACTTAGCATGCCAAAACTCTTAAACGGGTGCTTGACAGACAAAGGAACGGACACATTAGATGACTCAGTAGCAGGTAGAAAGTGGGTGAATCAGTGGCCTGGCCATGGTCCTACTGATTATTTATGCCATGGTTTGTTTGTGGGTTTAGCATCATCGGCGGCATCGCACAAAGAGTTTTTTTTTTACTGTTCCAAATACTGTTTCGAAATGTTGGTATAGGGCACGGCTTAACTCAGTAACCTATAATCAAATGTCTGGTACTCAGTTAGCCAATCTTAATATACTTAATTATATAGTAACTAGTGTTTCTAATAAATAAAATAATCAATATATTTACTTAAATAAATCATTATTTTAAGCAGAATCTTAAACAAACAAAGCAAAGTTTGTATTGTACTATACCCATTGTAAAAACTTTGCTTTGTTTGTTTATTGCTAGGCGACTATAACATACCTCTTTAGATAGATCAATAATTTCACTAGTTCCCTAGTTAAATTTAAAAATGTGTAACACTGAGCGTATGACTAATAGAATTAATAGAGTTATCCCCCCGATAAAATCAATCGGTGATCAAAATGCCAATCGAAATTACCTATGGAAATAATCACTCATTCACATCCTGTCATTCTGGTACAGTCGACGTCAAAGATATGTGTATACTTTAGCACCTTACTCTTTTGTGATAAGGTGCAAAAGTGTAAACATATCTTTGACATCGACTGTACATATTATTTTACTTTTCTTTTTGATTTTCGATAAATCATTTTCATCTACGAAAGATTCTTATAAAGCTTAAAAGTTAATTTATAATACACTATGTTATGGCCTTGGCTAGTTATATTTTTATATTAAACAAAGGAGTCAAAATCTAGTACAGTTGTGATGCGCCCACGCACCTGATATCGAACTCGTGACTATTAGGGTTGTCAAATGTATAACTTTTGAATTTTCCCAACCTTGGGAAGGTTGCTAATATTTACCCACTATACTAATATTTTACCTACCTAATATAAATTAGCTGATATTTAGGTAGACTAAATTTTTGAATTACATACATTATATGTATAATTATCATTGTATAAAGCTCACAGAAACGAAGTATATTTTAATGGTGTAAAAATAACAATTCATGATTATAGCTAAATTAAATTACCTATATAAAACTAAATTAAAACTATGTATAAAACTAAATTAAACTAAAAACGAGACTGTTATTAATTTTATTTATAAAATAATGCTACACTGTCCTGTCATTCAAGCACTACAATATTTATTGTTAAACTACGAAAACATAGATTTGATTTATGAAAGATACCTAAGGTGTATATAATATATTCATAAACAATATTTTACTTATAATGATGGTACTGACCTTAATCGATCTTTTAAAAAAAAATTTTAAGATAATAATTTGGAGTGCAAAGAGACAACCCTATCAAGTAACGGAGCGTCGGTAAGGACACGTGACGCAATGACACACAAAATAGCCGAATTTAACGGTTTCATAGTAAATGTATGGTTGAGGTCAACGTGACACGCAAATATTAATGAAACGTTTAAACATTAGCCAAATTCAAGACTGGTCTATTTATATGTATCATGATTGTTCTTATAAATTATTTGTTTTGTCGTGGTTGAATATTTTACTAGTGGTTGTTACATATTACCTTCCGTAAACTTAAAAATGTCAACCCACAAGATCGAATTGGGAAAAAGACGGGAGGCCTTTGTCCAGCAGTGGGATACCAAATAGACTAACAAAAAAAATACTTAAAAAAATGGCGACAAAAAAACCGCTAGTTCGATCTCGTTGTTTACTACATCTTTGCTAAGTATTTAGCCACGTTTTGTAAAAGTAAGAGAACATTTTCGTATTTATTTTAATATTATATGTTAACCTTTCCTTTAATCGAGGATTATAATGTTCAAATATATTCAAAAAGGGACACATAACCTTGAATGTTTCTTAGAATTTCGTCTGCTGTGGAGTGACTCAGAATCAAGCATGAGAAAGGTCAATAACCCGTAGTAGGTACCTAGTTGGTTGCATAATTTACCTACTTGTTACCACGAATGTACAAGGAAAAAAAATCACAACGTAAAAAGCGAAACTCTAGGTTACTGTGACATGTATGTATGTACATACATACAATCATACAATCACGCCTATATCCCAAAAGGGGTAAGCAGAGATCACGGGTTTCCATTTGCTACGATCAATGCAGCAAAACGGCTCTCCGTGAGCCACATCTCGCCCCCGTGAAGAACGAGACGTATTGTCACACATGATGTGGACGTGCACGTATGTAGGTATTTAAAATTTACTATATCTGTTTCATTAAATACAACTAAAAGTATTGCTGCAATATTGTAAGATGCAACGAACAAGTTTCTGCTGTATTAGTAAATTAAATAACCTAAATATCAACTACAGTTTATTTCAAACAAGTTTCCTCCACATGTTACAAAATCTCTATAAATTGTCATACTTAATTCTAATAGGAAGTAAGAAACTCTGAATTCCGCAGTAACAATACTAATCAGATATTCGCCACCCCCATAGCAGACAGGTAGATTTACCACCCCCAACGTCCTCCATTTGCTAAAAAGACAATTGCCCAAGAAAAAGTACCCCAATGTCGCAGGCACGTAGCCTCGAATGATCCTAAATTAACAAAAGGGGGGCTAATCGACCATTTTTTTCCGGCTGATTACCAGGGGGCTAATATTGGCCCACCCCCTCATTGGGCTCAAACAAATGTTAACCCTTCCCCTTCGGAAAAAAACCCATAAAATATATCTAATTAAAAAATATCCCCGGCTAAGACTGACGCCCGTAAAGAATGTCAATTAAGCGGGGACTTTTTTCCTTTCGTATATTTTTTTTTCGTAATATTTTGTGTCGTTCCGCGGCCGGCTAAGGGTTAAGATAGCGAAATTAGTATCGGTATGAAATATTGAGTAATTTAATATTTGCCGCCGCTTTTCCTTTTGTTTCTTTCTTTTTATTTTACGGGCCTTCTTGGAAGGGGTTGGCTTATGAAATATTATCAAACATGGTTGGAAATATTGACATTATTTTATGAATAATAAAACGTTGATTGCTTTGTTCAAGGGGATGGAAAGATCAAACTAGATTAAAGAGTCTCATTCTCTAAGTAAAGTAAAACATTATAAGGAGAAGCATTCTTTATTTTCATATTTTGTTGTGGTGAAATTCCATCTGTCTCCGATTCACGCGCGGTATGGTGATGGGAATATTGGGAATAATAACTATTCCTATTTGTACCTAAAAGGCACAGAGGGGTAACAACAAAGTTTTGATGAATTATGGATTTGTTTATTATGTCAATGTCAATTATTTTTATAGGCTCGATCCGATGAAAACTGGATTTTAATAAAAATGATGACACCGTCATCATGTTTAGTTTAACTTTAAAAACTATGATAAAATAACAAGATCATGTCGTGTATCAAAATAACAGTTTAATTTATGTATAACAAATCTTATTATGAATAAAGTAATTTTTTCTATCAAAATATTTGTCAAAATGCTGTCATTCTTTTAGAATTGCGTTTTAGGTGCAGTCGCCAACTCGCCATCAGATGTATCGGAGCGACCAGTGGCCATAAATATTTGAACTACGCCTCTATTGTCAAGGCGATAAAGTGCATGTTGAAATATTTTTGAGTACCTTGGCCGCTTCGATATATTTAATGGCGACTGGACATGAGTCAATTTATACATTACTTGACCTAAGTCCGGGTTAGAGTAAGCCCACGCAAAACAACTTTCACCAATTTGGAAAATTCATTCACAATCTTTGCAAAATGTATCATTGCTTTCTCCAATTCTTCTTAACTTAAAGGTCAGTCAGTCACTTAAAACTAACTTTCAAATGAATATTATGTAGATAAATTGTCAAATAACATATGTAATGCCTAATGACATGCAGTTTGTAATTATTAAGTCATTAGCTCATTATTTGTTAACTAGACGTTAATTGCCTATGATTGCAATGCCTGTAATGTAATGTGCATTTATTTATAGTAAAATGCATAGTAGTACAGTGCAAGCCTTGATTTATTCGGAAAAATAGTTACACACATATATTTTTATTATTATTGGCGTGATTTTGCCAAACACACAACTCGTGTAATTGCAAGCAGTTAGCGAAGCCTAAACACTCTTCAAATAAACTTCGTAAGTGAAATAAAATGTGACAACTAAGTTTCTAAAGCATTTCATATTTTAAAGGCATCATACCTAATTTGTAATATCAACTATTGTATGATGCAATCTCGAGTTACACATACAATCGCTCTGCGCTCGGTCGGTGTGTGTAAATATCTGGGAATGTGTGTAAATGCTTAATATTCGAGCATAGTATTGGAACGCGCGCTCCGCAAGTTTGCAAGTTCGGACGACGGTACGTAGTGTGGACATGCCTTTATTATTTTATTAAAATCCTACTAACCTATTTAAAAAAAACGAAAACCATTCTGTATTGATTTTAAAACCTTACATGAGTTTATGAACATTATTTTTTAATCCTAATGATTTTAATTGTTATGCTTACTATTGTTTATTTCCCTTGCGATTCTATGTAGACGACTTTTTTTTAGAACTTAGTTATTTGTTAAATTCTTTGAACAAATAAATAAATATCACGAATTTGAGGTCTCTATATAGGTTTATTTCCGTCTCATACTAAATACATAATTACAGATAGGTTCAGAATATTAATAAAGAGGAGAGAGACCCCCTAGCTGTTAACACAGTGAATCTTCCATAAAATTAAAGCAACGTGTATACAGACACCTCTGGAGGTACAGGTACCCATAGGTTGCGGTAGCTTACCATCGGGCGGGAAGTATGTTTGTTTGTCACCGTCGCTGTATAAAATAACAAGAATAGTAGCTCATTTGACTGGTTAGGAATCTAGCTCTGGCATATCCTTCCTAATCCAACGTTCTCCTGCATTGTGCTTGCAAGCATATATTTATATATTTGCTTTCCATCGACGACAGCCATTTTGCTTATCACGCTACACAAACACACACCCTGTACAGCATACAGGGTGTTTAGAAACTGCGGTAACCAACAATTGTGACGGATACGGTAGCAGTGTTGATTTTGATAAAGTTTCGTGCATTTGTTGTTTGAGTTGTACATTGGACTGTAGTATTGTTGAGTTAGTCATAATATATGTCATATACCATTAATATATGCTAGCTATTTCCATTATAAACGAATAGTAGTAGTATATTAGAGCGTCAGAGACTTATTCGAAAAGGAACTATATTATTTTGACTTCAACTTAGTGCATACCGCAGTCACACATACAAAAATAGTGGTGATCCATTTAAGGGCATAATTGGTATCATATTGCGACATTTTCGACTAAGAAGTATGTAAAAAATGTATAGACGCAATAAAAAATATTTGGGACACGTCATCCCATTTTTTATCCCAGCAAGCCAACTCGCCAATACAAAACCAAATTTTTTTGTGATTTTTTTTCTAGCTTTTTCATAATTAAAATACCTACTATATAAGTACCACATTTCTGTTACACCTTGTATTAAGCGTTGATAGTCCAGTGCTTCTTCTTTTCAGCCGACTTCAAGATTTAGAAGAAGGAGCTTGTCAATTCGTTGGGATCTTTATTTTTTGCTATTTACCGATTATTTGAAGACGACTGGACTGATTTGGAAAGTTGGTCCCATTGTCACCAGGTCCGGATCTGATGATGGGATCCTGGAAAAATCGAGGGAACTCTTTAACTATTATCCAAGTCCACTTATAGTGATTTCAGTATTTTGTTACAGTAACTTAGGCATTTCCTCTTGGAAAAGCGGTTTCAATTATTATAATTTTGTATATTAAAGATCGTCAGCTCTTACGTCCCAACTGCAGTTGATTTCTTAAAACTAGTGCCAACACCAATTCTTGGGATAAGATTGCTGAGGCGTTCATTTAGCCGTAACAAAAATATTTAGAGAAAGGATAAATACTAGCAATACTAGACTAGGAATAGATGATGGAGATGATTCTGATTTGTTGGTTCTTAACTTATTCAGGGGAAACAATTATGAAGATGGCCTAACTCTAACATACATAAAAAATCGTTCCCCTTTAGCTATAATTTTTAAATAGGTAAAAGTACAGTCAGCAGCAGAAGTAGCTAAGTGGGTGAGGTGTTCAAAATTACCTATACACGCTCTTATTCTCTTAACCATAAAATCGTGTCAAACTCATTTTGAACACCAGAGCTGCATAGTTACTTTTGCTGCTGACTGTATGTGTATAAAATACGAGTAATTCACACAAAAAAATCCCAAAAACTCTAGTGACAATGTCCTCAGCCCAAATCAAATTAGTTTCCACTCTAAACGTAACAAATTGACCCAATTTATAATCCGACTTAAGAAAAATATATTCTTTAGCCAGTCTTACAAGAAATAAACAGATTGATGTTGGCATTAAAAAAAGGGATTTCTAAAGCCCTTCATTACGCGTAATTCTACCAATAGCGTTAATGCTGTGACTCATCGGAAGTATAGGGCGTAAGCGTATGCGCCGGTGGTGGCGCTTGCGCCGTTTTGACCGCGAGGGTGGGGTAGGAGACAAATAATTACCTCTAAGCTATACAAATTGGCAAGAATGTTTACTAATTTACGAAAAAAGTTGATGGCGGGAGACAGTCGGATAGGTAGATAAGTTATTGGTTTGGATAACGTATAAAATGTATATTAAAAAAAGAAAAATATGGCGGAATGAGTTGGTTTAGTACACATTTTTTTATACTGGGAAATATTGTGCAAATGTGCACTTAACTAGATCTAACCTACCTAATGCCCTAGTCAAATGTTAAGTTAGATTTATTAGTTTAATATAAATAAGTATATTGCATTGTATTATTGACAGGCTAAAGGCGTTTTATCGTCAAAAGATTCATGCATTTTTCCATTAAAATTGTTATTTAGTTTACTACCTTTGTAGCCAGTAGTATTTAAGTATATGTGTATTTTTTTATTCTTACAATCTTCTTAATTTATAATTTCCTACTATTAATAGTATAAATCTAGATGTAGTTATGTTATCCAGCACTCGCTAGAATATCTCATGGCTCCTCTACATGATGGGCCATCATAGGGACGCAGCTATGCGTTAGAAAGAGCTAACGATATTGCGATCTCGTTCCGTCGTATAGCTGCGTCCCTATGATGGCCCATCATGTAGAGCCGGCCTTACGTTGTCGCGCATAAACTTCAGGCGCGGTTACCACAAGACTGACGCAACAGTATCTTGCACGCCAGATAGACTACCCGTCACTTTTTAATTGATACAGTCAGTAAAGAACGGATAGATTATCTCGCGCGCAAGATACTGTCGCGTCACTCTTGTGCTAACGGTGCAGGTATGGGTTGAGTGATATCAAAACAAGCTCTTTAATTTCAAGTCCGCTCCTTTTTCAGATTTTCGTAGGTAGACTCAACAACTTTACCATAACTCTACCAGCCGGTACAAAATAAGGCAAATGAACCAGATTTAATAAAGATATTTCATGTGCCGATCTTTTTTTTCCTTTTTGCTCGCGATATATCGTAGATTGAATTAAACGACAAATGAACTCGTTTTGGAGAAATAAGTCTTTAAAAAGTTTATTCGAATTTGTGAGTAGGTTGCAAGCGTCCCGGAGCTACTTACCATCAGGTGGGCCGTGTGCTTGTTTGCCACCACTGCGGTGTTTAAAAAAAAGTCCAGATAAACCATGGAAAGTTTAGTATTTATCACGAAAGACGTACCTGATAGTAGCTTAATTACTTGCTAATTTACACTACATTACTGTTATAAACATACATTTAACGTCATCATCATCATCATCATCTCATTTTTAACGTAATGACATAATACTGACTGAGAATCATAAGAAAAATAGTGTCAAAAACACTGATATCTAATAAAGAACGAGATACATAATCAGCCCCAAAAAATGGACCCACAATAGCACTGTAAGAATGACTGTACAGCACTTTCTCGTTTATTTTAATTATACGCCAGTGATAAAACTGATGGCCGTTTACAAATTTTCAAGAGCCATATTTTCGGTAAATATTGTTTGAGACTGTACCTCTACAATATTCTAACTCAATGGTCAATTATTTCTTCCTGTCATACTCGTATTAAATTTGTTTACATACCAACTCGTTCTGGTTTATTTCTACGGCCACAATTTGTAACGGTGCAAGACGAGAGGTTCCTTGAGACGGTCTGGAGTGAAGAAAAAGGCTACTTCCGCTTCAAATTAACTTAGAAATGACGACGTATTCATCACTAATCTTTTAGAAAAAGTATATTTACGGAGGAAAAAGTGGGGTATGAAACAAATACGTACTTATTTTCACGTGCATTATTTTCAAAGGTTTCCGCTTCCGCAAGGTTGTTGGGAAGAGATCGCTTTTTAGCGATAATACCGCCAATTGTTATACCTCTCTACTGTTATTGTTTGTAACTTGCATTTCTTTATTTTGAGGTGTGTACTAAAGAGTATTTATGATATTTTTTGTTATGTACAGTGGACAAAAAATGTGGTCGACCACCCTACGGTTGAGGTTCGTTTGAACGTCATGTCATGAGACAACAAGGTCGTGCATGTTTTAAACTCCGTTAGATCTCGCAGAAACTTTTGTCAAAACTGGTAGATCACTTTCTTAGTCGACTGTACTTACATACATTTTTCAAGTTTCAACTATCGTGGGTAATATAATGTTTTTGACAGAAACCTATTAAAAATATTAAAGCAGAGTATCTGGGGGCCTATTTGACTATGGACTATTGTAATTGCTACATAACTCCATATACAGAATTCATCCTTACGTGTCTTACCATGTAAACAAATATTTCTCAAAGATTTTATCATACTTTTTGTGGGATTACTCAAAATGTTGTTATATACATAAAGAAACTTACAAAGTATTGAATTAACCAAGTAAAGATTATAAAACATTTTCTAATATAATTTTTTTTCAATAATCTAGGTAAGTAACAAACTTATAACCTGACAAATAAATTTCATTACGATGTGTAGATTGACACATGTGAACAAACATGATTGTGTTAATTTAGACATCCCTGCTGGAAGAGATCCCTTTTAGGGATAAGCTCGCCTTTGTGCATATCTTTTTGTATTTTACTAATATTTTAATGTTATACTTGTTTATGTGCTATAAAGTGATACACACATACATACAGACATCCTAATGATTGAATTCGTTACATCGATGATTAAAAAAAAATCTAATAAAAAATATATTTTTCAGTAGTTATTTGGTTGAATTCAATACTTTATGAGTTTTTTAAAGTAAACACCAACATTTTAAGTGATAATCTAAGAGAAAAGTGAAAGAGAAAGTTTATTTTATTTATTGTATATGTGTAAGTCTATTAATGTTGATTTGCATTTGCTTTTACAACACCTACTTATTTGTTAATTTACAAAGGTTTCCGCTTCCCAAAGGTTGTCTGGAAGAGATCGCTTTTTAGCGATAAAACTGCCAATTGTTTTACCTCTACTTTTCTGTTTGTAACTTGTGTATACTCTGTTTCTTTAATTTGAGGTGTGCAATAAAGAATATTTATGTTATGTTATGTTAAAAGTGTAATAACACCTTTAAGAAGTGTTTGTTTACATGACATGAAAAGTAAGGATGAATACACTATAGTTTCTTTGTAAAACACAAATTCATAGTCATTTATTTTAATTCTATTTATTTACCGAAGTCATAAATGTCATAATTGTCAAATTAGCTTTTAGTTAACTAATGTGCTGATGAAGTAATTAGCATTCTCGCATTGCATATGGCATTATGTTACTTATTTGCCAATTTACTTTCTTGAGTAGGTACTTAAAGTGATAATTACTAGTAAGTGGAAACATTCATGATTAATTTAATTAGACTTTATGTACAAGCTTGAATATTCTCCTTACGTGAAATACTGCGAATCGAACATTGGATCAACTCTGTAACTTTAAGCTAACCGGTCACTAACACTACAATAACTATTTAACAGTATAATATCGGGAACTCATCAAATAGTACGTTACGTACCTAGGGCGGTAAAATAAAGAACGGCTCAGATCGCGGGTATTTGTGGCCCGAACCGAAGGTAAGGGCCATAAACAAGCGATCTAAGGCATTCTATATTACCGCCCGTGGTGCGTACACAATTGTACGTCTTTTCCTGGGTGTGAAGTGAGATTTGCCGCTGCGCCCGTGGGAGTGACGTAAACAAACTTTCATTGTAAATATCCCGTATTGAATAGTTATTGTAACTCTGTAATTGGGCGAATCAACTTTTAAACTAACACTTTTCTCGTCACTGGAGTTACCAAAAAACATTTCCAATTTAATTTTTGTCCAAACTTTAGGTCTATTATAGCTTGTTTTTAACCGACTTCAAAAAAGGAGTAGGTTCTCAATAGCGACAGTTTTTTTTTGTATGAATGTTACTCGATATCTCCGTAAATCGTGAACCGATTTTCAAATTTTTTTCTAATCGAACGGGTATAACCCCTAGATGGTCCCATTATCACCAAGTCGGGGTCTGATGATGGGATCCTGGAGAAATCGAGAGAACTCTTCAACTATTATAGGCACACCTATATTGATTTGACTCCACAATTTTTTACAGCAACTCGGCCACCTGGCACTTCCTCTTGGAATAGCGGATCCTAAGTGAAGTCGGTTCTTTTTTTTTAAATTATAACTAGGTACCTATGAGGCTATGACATAAAATTATATAAAAAGAACGATTGAAGTTTAAATTAGTGTCAAATTGATTCGTTCAGCCTTACAATTAAGCTAACAACATAACAGTCAGGTCAGTCCATACAAAAATATGAGTACTTACCGAATTTCATCGTTACTCCCTGTTCCTATACCTATACTATTAGAATCAGATAATGCCTAACGACTTCAAAGAAAGCGACTTTTACCTCCAATACACATTCAATGCAAAATATAAATACAAAACATAACCCTCCCTTTGTCTATCGGGTTGAGACTAATCGTCAAAAAGGCTCAAAGCTACCTTTAATATTGAATTAAAATCAATCGAGTTTTTCACTGCTTCAATCATCAAAGAAACGTAATCAATTTCACAAATACCCGCCGTTCTGAAGAAATCTGTTCAGATTGAGATAAAATTTACAAAAAATCGTAAATTTACTGCCTACCTAAAATCAACCCTAAGCACTTTGTTATAAAGCTTAAATTGATATGCGTTTCGCTAATATAAGGCAGGATTTCGCAAAATATGAGCACTGTGTGAAAATATCGAACGCTACTTTATTACAAAATCGCATTTTTGTAAATTCAACTTCATATCTCAGACGTAAAGTTGTTTTTTCAAATGGTACTCGTGCAGATAGGTCGTTGTGTAAGTGTGTTGTTGTCATCAATACAGTATCGTTGTATATTATCGTTATAAGGGAGCATTAAGAGCGAATCGTTCATGGGAAAAATTGCTTAATAAATGTAGACGGGAGGGATCAGGCACGCGTGGTGCGATTTTCATGCGACTGAAAACTTGAAAAGCGCAACATTGCAAAAAACTTTATACTTTACGTACGAATTTACTTGACACGTGGTGTAAATTTTTGGACATTTTCTCGTAAAGGGTTACCAGGATATAACCCTAATCCACTGACCAGGAAATATACCTACATTAAACTTTACATTTCAAATGTCTCACTGTAACTCATGGTTTTCTAATTTATTTGTTCATTTTTTTGGTATAAATATTCAAATTTATCACGAATTAATAAAAAACATTAAAAAATTATCACAATATAGGCATATGTGACATTTTTGGTTGACTAATATAACCACGAAGAAAAATATCCTTGTATGACTTATTCATTTGTTGAATTGAATAAACAGGTACTGACACACTTAGTATATACTTTACTGTGTATTGAGAACAAGTCACAACATAATAATAAAGCCATACATGAGGTAGTTAAGTAGGTATATTATTAATTAACAGTAGTATCTGATTACAAATATCATACTTTGCAAATACGTTACAATACGTTAAAAGAATACAAATATAATAATATGTTAAAATTCCAATTTAATAATATCTATCAAAAAAAATTTCGTTCCCTATGCCAAAGGTCATTATTTCAAAAATATATTGCCCGCCCAACCTTTGAAATATTGCTATCCATTTATTTATACGCTAATTTAAAATTCGTATTTAAAATATCGATCGCAAATTCGAATTGTCTCATAAACAGCATTAAACCCACGCGGTACATAAACAAAATGCCAATTTTATGAAATGAAATGAATATTTTTATTTCGTGTAACCATTGACACATATCACATTAGTAAGACTTACATGCTAAGGGGTTAATACACTTAAATGAGCCTTATAATTTTAAAAAAGGACAACACTGATAGGGGCATGAAGTCCCTCGCAGTGCGACATGTAGGGGCAGTCAACCCTGTCCGCTATCATTCGCAGAATGTTGTTGGGGCTGCTGCGCACCCGCCGCACCAGAGATGCTGCGCGCGCACGCATGGTCGTGTAGAAACAGTCCACGCGCGCCGCGGCGAACATGCCCGATGCGCTACAGTAACGGGGCAGCCCCATCAACATCCGGAACGCATTATTAAATTGGACTCTAAGGGCCCCATAGGCCCGCTGCGTATACCGCGCCCACAAACTGCAGGTATAGAGGGAAGTGCAGAACGCTCTAAACAATGTAACTTTCACCTCTTTTGAGCACCTTGCAAATCTGCGGGCGATCATATTCGCACGGACCGACAGCGCCCTTCGTTCCCTCTCCATGTCCAGGTCGTCTTTGAGGTCGGTCGTGATTATATATGGCCTAAGTACTTAAAATGGTCCACTCTAGCCATTGGGGTACCATTGAGACAAATGTCAGGGACTTCCACTGCCTTCTTGCGACCGCACTCAAACACCATGCACTGACTCTTGGCTACATTATATTTAAGGCCGTGCTCAGCCACATATGTTTCACATATTTTGAGCAGCTTGCGCAGCCCACACACCGACGCACTCAGCAGCACCATGTCGTCTGCATAACTTATGTTATTCACACAAACTCCGTCCACATGACAGCCGACATGGGTTCTGCTGAGCGCCTCGATTAGTCCGTTAACATACAGGTTAAAGAGCGTTGGTGAGGTCAACCCTCCCTGTCTCACCCCGCACTCCAACCTGTATTCATCAGACTGCGCGTTAGCCCATCTAACACAGTTGACCTGGTTACCATACCAGTACTTAAATATTTTAATGGTTTCCCGCGGTAGGCTCGTATTTTCCAGCTTCCTCCACAGTAGGTCATAGGAAACCAGGTCAAAAGCCTTAGATAGGTCGAGGAAACAGGCTACCACAGGGGTTCTACTTTTTGCATAATACCTGACAGTGTGCTTAAGACACAGGATTGCCGACTCTGTAGATAACTGTGGTCGAAAACCCAATTGGTTATCATGCAGTTTTACATGGCTATTTAACTGTGAATTAAGCACACTATCAAATATTTTTGCCACAATCGTTGCCAACGAGATGGGTCTGTAGTTGTTCCTATCCGCCAGATCTCCAGTCCTGTTTTTGATAATGGGTACAACAATCGTCCGCATTAGGTTATCTGGCAGATAAGAATGCCTAATACACAGGGTACAAAACATTGCCAACACTCTCGATATATGGGGACCTGCATGCTGGAGGTGCTCAATAGAGAGACCGTCGTAGCCAGGGGATTTACCTCCAGACATTGATTTAATAATTTTGGCAATGTCCTTGGCAGTAATGCTAGGACCCACGCTATTAATCTCGGTCTCACCATCTAGCTCCCCCAACTTCGTTTGGCATAAAGCCGATTTTCTCACGAAATGGTCTTTAAAGAGGTTAGCTATGCTTTTAGGATCGCTAACGCCCTCTATGCTCGCAGGGTGACTACCCAAAGGCTTCAATTTGTTTGTGGCCTTCCAAAAGGAACGGAAATCCTTTTTCAAGTGATGCGAGGAAATAATGTCCATCTTTATTTGGTCTTCATGATCTTGGCACCATTTCAAGCGTGCTTTAAAAATTTTGCGACTCTCACGCATCTCATTGAAAAGAATACCACTCTCAGGCTTTCCGAACCTAATCCATTCTTGAAACCTTTGTCTCGCCACCCCATGAGCGGCACTGACATGTTTGTTCCAACCTACAATCCGTTTCTTTAGCCCTCGGCTTCCTATCCCCTCGACCGACAGCCGCTGCACTCGTAAGGGCGCTTACAATGTCCTCATACAACTGGTCCAAAACAATTTTATGACCCTGTTCCTGACAATACCTATCGGCACAGGACTCCAATTCAATTGGAAAATTAATTAGACGAAGTCTTTGATGACATTCGTTATTATAAACAATAATTTGATCTGCCGTTCTTTCACCCCAAATTACATTTTTATCTACGTGAACATGACTAGTTGTACTAGGGATTATAACATTAACGTCACATTCTAAAAATATAGGAAAGTGATCCGACCACGTAACACAGTTATTGTTTACAGGGTTGGGCAGAGTAACTGTCCTAGTTTAAAAGTTGTATAAAAGTTTAAAAACAATATAATATGAGATGTTATGTTATTAATTATATTAAACACACTCTATATATTCCACATTAATTGATATGTTTTATTCTCTCTTCCTTAGCTTGTATAATTTTAAGCATCTTGCCATAAAAGGAATTTCACGCGGCACGCAAGTCCTCTTCTGCTTAGTCGTCCCATATTTGACTACCCGACCCTAGAATAAACCCAATAACTAGCCTTATGTCATCTTAATAAAGCTCTGCATATATCCTCATACCGAAATATCGATAGTTAATTAGTTTTCTAAGGATACGTATAGCGTACTTTGTAATGTAAAGAGTCAGCCTCAAATTCCGACTAATGTGGTACATTTCACCATGAAGTTATACCCTGACTGCCTGGCTTTTTGGAATCATCTTATGGCTAATATATCCTCCAGGATATCTCTTAATAAGACACTATACACTCCATTAGTCTGTCGCTTGTCGATCTCCTGTAATTAAAACGTATTTTCTTTGCATAATGGCTACATCTCATATTATATTGTTTTTAAACTTGTATACAACTTTTAAACTAGGACAGTTACTCTGCCCAACCCTGTACATATATATTACGAACGGATTTTTAAATGTCAATCGCAAAATCGAATCGTTCCACGAACAGCAAGCTTTATCACCAAGATATATCGCCCGCCGAAACCCGCGCGGTAGATAGACATAATGCTGGCTATTCATTTATTATTAATGTCTATGTTTCGGCGATACTGACGCTGACGCCAATCAATATGATGTACGGCGCGAGATAAAGATGGCGGGAAGTGATGAAGTCGAACGGTTTTGTTTTGATACTTATTCTGTGGCAGTTACGATTATATCATAATATATAATATTCATAAACTTAATTAGCTTCTTATCGCGTCTGAATATAATTCACTAAGCCTTTTGCACTTTTCTTTATTTTAGGGGAAATTCCCTGAAATCCCTTTTTTAGACGGTCACACTTGAGCGGAATTTACCTATGATAGACAAACATCAACTGGAAAGCGGAAACTTGTCTATGGTGGCTGAGTTTTTGTGTGGAGATAAAAAAAATCAGCCAGAAGGGATGATATTTATGTATGATTTGATAGCTGAATCCTGCTCAAGAATCTTGTGTTGCGTCTTAGTGGAACTGCATTTCGTTTGAAAAATATTTAAAATGTCAAAGATTTCTTAAATTACTGATACCTTATATTGTTTCATAGTATGTATGTCAGGCGACTATATTAATTAACTACATATTTTTATATTGCACATGCCAATAAGTTAATTTGTAAACACTATTGCAATAATTATTATTAGAAATTTTGAAATCTAATTTTCGCTTGATAAATCTTGACATTATTCTCGTTGTTAGTAATAATTAAAATTAAATCGTTTTTCTGGACATAATAATTTTGCCCTATCCTGAAACTTGCTCTGTAAAACTTGTCAAGTTTATTTTAAACAAATATTTATTTTATTTATAAATTTAATGTGTTTCTTCTTTGCAGATTGCACGATGCCAGCCACCAAAGAAGCTAACTCCAAATACTCCTCCAGCCAGTCTTATTCGACTAGTATGTATATTTTTGAATAAATATATCTATATTTTAAAATTAAAATAACATAAATCTCTAACATATCTTGAAATTTAATTTAATTTGAATGAATTTTAGATACTATGTCATTTGTGTGTTCATAAGTACTGACATCTTAGTTTATAGGTAAACTAACAATAAAGGATTTCTTGTTATGTGAAAAATAAATGGAATAAAACAAAAGTTAAATTAAATTATGTTAAAACTGAAGAAAAATGTTTGAATAAATACTTCACATCAATATCGTTGACAAAATTTATTAAAAAGACATAGAAAAATCTTTTTAAAAATTTTTGAATCAGAAAATATTTTATGAAAAGCTTTATTCCAAGCGTCTGTTTCAAATCAGACCAAAAAAGTATTTTCGAATAACTAAAACTATAAGTAATTCAACCCATTCCTTGGACAGTAATATGAAATTTATTTCCACATAGCCAATTCCAATATAGCCATCTTATTTAAACTTATTTATTCCTTCATTTCAGATGGTATGACCCTATCAGCAAAAGTCTACCATCCAGCGACCAATCTAATGCCTCTGACACCTCCCCACTCCCCAACAGGCGTTGCCCCCTCTTTCAACTCCAAGAACACCAACTCCTGGAGCCGGCAGAACAGCTACAACAACGGAAAACAATCCTGATGAAAAGGACTCAAGAGCTGGAGAAAAAACGATCACCCACCAACTTGTCATAGGGTGAAGATGAATATAATGATGGGTGTCGCCCAAGGAGCCACCCTAGGACCTATTATATTTAAGTTAAAGAAAGAATGGAGTTCACTCAGGGTTCGAGACTTCGAACCTTTGTTAAATAATGCATTCAATTTTTTTTTGCAATAGTTTTATTGCAGTAAATAAATATTATGAGACAATTTCACACAAGTCAACGTAGTCTCACAATAAGCTCAATAAGGCTAATGTTTACTGAAGCATGATAACATTTACAATAGGAAATTTAGTGATTTCACCTCAATTTCAGTAAATGTTTTTTTTTATCAGTCAATATTTCATTTCTACGATCAATGTAATTGCCCACCAAAAAACTGTTATGGATTTCTTAAGTAATGATTTATTGCAAAGTTCTTTATAAAATGATAAGTTGGTGGGATAAATAAATGTTTGTCAGTTTTAATGACAGTATCTATTGTAAGTCAAACATGACAGTAAATTATGAAGCAGTTAGCTTTTAGGTTTACATTTTAAATTAAATAAGTAATCAATAAATTAGGGTAAGGATGTAATCGTTTTGTTTTATTTCTAATATGTCCCTCCTTATTTTTATAAAATGTAATTTTTTTTCAATGGTCATCTTAGTTTATTTTTTCCAAAAAGCAAAACATTCTTTGAATCTAATCATAATAACTAAAAGAGGTAAATACAGCTTAACGCCCCGTATTTGAATTTTACCGCCAAGTCCATCTACCTACCTATACAAGGTGTAACAAAAATACTGGTGATCCTTTTAAGGGCATAATTGGTATCGTATTCTTAATGTGAAAAACAAAGAAAAAAAAAATTCTCGCGAAAAAATTTTTTGGTTTTGTATGGAGGGTTGGCCAGCTGGGACGACTCGCCCCATACAAAAATATAGTTCTTTTCGCGTCCAAAAAAATTTTCTCCTACTGTTTCCTACTCGCAAAACGATACCAATTATGCCCTTAAACGGATCACCAGTATTTTTGTTACACCCTGTATATCAAATAGTTTGTAGAATGTGATACAGATCAAAAGGGCTCATGGCGGCCGGTGCTTACTCCTTTATACTGAAAATTATTCTGAAATTGTATAACAAGTACAAGCTAAGGCGCCTGTCGCTATAAGTTCTTTAATTTTACATTTTCACATATTTACTTACTGCTGATTTAAAAGAAATTTATATTTAAAGCGTTTGGTAGCCTAGCGGTAAGACGTCTGACTTTCAACCCAGAGGGTCTCGGGTTCAAACACTTCAAACCGCGGCTCTTACCACTGAGTTTTTCGAAACGTAGGTACGGAATATCGTTTGGTATCTATTGAAGGAAACCGGAGCTATTAATCCCGATAAGGCCTAGTTCCCCCTCTGGGTTGGAAGGTCAGATGGCAGTTGCTTTCGTAAAAACTAGTGCCTACGCTAATTTATGGAATTAGGCTGTCAAGCGGACCCCAAGCCGAGATCAAACGCTAGGATTATATTCATATTGACTACAAAAGGAATGAGTCTATAAATTGTAAGCACAGCGCCATCTTTCGTTCATACTTCACAACAATAGTTCTAATTCGATAGGCTTGGCAGCGTACCTATGCAAACTGTGGTACTAATTTCATGAAATGACAATAGATGGCGCGGCAATAAAAATGTTTTGAGGTATTTATTCAAGCAATTCTTTCCAGTAATATAAAAACAGTCCTTATTAACAAAATGTAATACCTACAGTAAATACCCTTAAACTATTAACTATAATTGTAGCCATGACTACAACTTTTCGTACCTACATTTTGTTGCATAAAGAGCGCCATCTAGCGACATTGTACCGCATCTGCTGGACACTAATCGATGTAGGTTTGCAACCGTATGTTGGCTTTCATCATCTGTTAACAGTTTCGGTTTAAGTTTACAGATGGCGTAAAAATAAAGATGCAAAACCAGAAGAAATTCAGAGGTCCATTATTTAGTGCACTATTCAATAAAACTATATATATATAATGTAATGTAATGTAAAAACTCTTTATTGTACAAAAACAAGTCAAAAACAATATAATAATAGGAAAACGCAAGTACAAAGGCGAACTTATCCCTTTATCAATTAATTTCTAATTTTTACATGTCTGAGTAAAATACTGTATTTACTTAACAATAATAAATAAGTTTATTTTTCTCACTTTTCAAACCTTAAAAACCAAATAGGATCTACTTAGACACCAACCCTAGTTTTTTTTTAATTTCCTGGCCCCTAATTAAACGGCTACGGAACCCCATCGGAGATAACGAAGCCCCGGGCTATAAATTAGAAAAAAAAGTTCCGGAACTTGGAGTGATAGGAAAGGCGGTCAAGTGGGAAATGTACCGACTGCACAGAGGGGGATTATGTTTTGACGACGAATTGTTGGGTCAACACCTATAGGTTACATGCAAAATGTAGCCGCAGGACAAGTGCATCTTATAAAACCACAGATTATGATTTATTCCAACTTTACAATCAGATGTTTTGGAACCATATTTAGGTTTACAGACTTTTTTGCCCATGGCCAAAAGTTTTCTGGTGTATCATCATGATGATTTGACATATCTGATGAGATATTTTATTGAACAACTGCAGTACGTGCTATCTGCGCGTTTCTTTGCGCTTTCATCTTCATTTACAGTTGAGATGCTGTCAGCAAAATCAACTCTCTCTTAAATGTAGAAAATTCTAGTTGTTGCCGCCTACAGATGCTGCATCATACAGTCCATGCACACACCTAGGGCATGCAATCGTGTGGTGGGCGTACTGTAGATTTAATCATGGGTACCTATAGTTCAAAATCTGTAAGAATGAACTTTTGACACTTGAGTCTTGACGTAATTAGTGATGAGGCTAAGACGTATCGTTTTTCATATTTAGCGATTATTAATGAATCGTTCGAATCGATTTTACTACAACCGTTTTTTTCTTGTTATATGCCTGTATTATTCTCAAATTAATAATTGTTATCTACTAATTATGTATGACGTACCAAATAATATTTCCATAATTAATACAATATGATAAGAAAGTTTTATGATGTTACATTTTTAACATCGTAGGTACTTCACTTTATTTTCATTTAGTTTTTGTTTTTATTTATTATTTTATATTATGCAATATTGATTACATAATCGATTTATATCGACTTACGGAAATGTTATATGAATTGGAACAGCAGACATGGTCACAACACTAAATTTAAAAACAAAAAGACGTAGACCGTAACTGTTTGCATGCTAAATTGTTATTATAAAAAATTCAATAACTAAGATATGAAAAATGTAACATTCATTAAGCTATGTTTATGGAAAGTGAAATATTAGGTTAACATACATGACAAGCTTTTGTTTATAATTTCAAAGCGTCTTGCGCGTTTACGTTCTACGGGTGTTGCGATGTGTCAAAAGTTCATTCTTACAGATTTTGAACTATAGTATCGAAGGAGCCAAGTATCTCAAATATTGATTGATTATATTAACTAAGAGCGTTATCACACTTGCGATTTGCAAGCGAGTTTTGTATGGGATCGCTTTCAAATCGCTCAAGTGTGATAAGGCCAACACACACCCTTCCCACACGCGCATCCACACACACACGCAACCTTCTGCTTTTTAAGAAGTAAACAAGAGGGTCCATAGCTGCCCCCTACAGTTCAAGCATGTTCATATGGCTATACCATACCAATATTTAAATAGTATTTTGTGCAACAGTTACATAATAAGGGTTCTTAAGATTCGAGGGTCGAAGTTACAAAATGAGGCGAAGCCGAATTTTGTAAAAACAGACCCGAGAAGTTTAAGACCTAATTATGTACCGTTACACACAATAGTTTTTATACGAGTGCTAGGCAAGCCGGTAAGGATTGAGTTCGACGAATGACCTGCTGCCTCTATACAACTGTCTTTAATCTCCCGGCGGATGGTGCCGGCGCCCCCCTTGTCTACAGCGGCGGATAACAGACCCATTATATCCCTAAGAATCGACTTTTGAGTCATCTTATGACAAAGTTCATAAACTATATGCTTTGAATATACCTGTCAGTCATTTTATTGGCAAATTAGAATGCAGGAGTAGAAAAAAAATATTAAAACTTCTCGATAGCCAACCGTCTTGTACCGCCGATGCCGCTGACTTCCAAACACGAGCTATCTCACCCTTTCCTTAAAACCGCGACTTTAACGACATGCTTTATAGCCTAAACATTCAGCATCGGAGAAAAAGGATCCAATATTTACAGTCAAACTTCTCCAATCTCAAAGTTGGTAATTAAAAGTCAGGCCGGGTCATAAATCTATAAGTTTTAAGGTGTTTTAAATTAAAATTTTCATATCTTTGGGCCTCTGGAGACTGGTAGGACAAAATGTATTTGTTTGAGTTTACTGCTAGGTACAAATATTTGTTATCTTTGGTGAGTACGTTATGTTAGGAAGATAGAAATCAAATGCTGTATTTTATTGAGCTTTGAATTTAGGATGTTGGTCGGGGAGAAGCATTTGAATGAGGGTGTTATAAATATCTTCTGCTATTCATTAATATTGTTACCTTTTTTAAATATTGCAATTATGTTTTTTTTGATCAACACTGAAAAATGTTTTTACTTCATTATTTTGACAAACACGGGACTTAATCGCGTACACTTACTTTTAATTTTCCTGACGTTTCGAGCGGGTCATAACGCTCGTGGTCGCAGGCAGACTCACGCTACGACACGCTCAAAACGTCAGGAAAATTAAAAGTAAGTGTACGCGATTAAGTCCCGTGTTTGTCAAAATAATGAGTGAAAATCGTGTGAGTTTAAATCAGTATGTTGTTACTTCTTTAAAAAAAGATACCTAGCTAGTGAACAACTGTATGCTCACGAGCAAACTATTTTAACCTCTATTTGACGTTCTAGAAACCATAAACGGGCCAAATTAGCTAACAAGTACTAGAGACTAAAGAGATATAGACGACCACAGCCTAAGAACTTTTTGAAGCTCAAGTCAATTGCGCCCTCTGTCCGAAAGCCGCCTAAAGATACCGAAATTGTAAAAGAAAATGTCACCTGCACTGCTACTCCACCTAGTAACAAATAGCGTACTAGTAGTACACTAGTAGCTGCTCTGCTACTAGGTGGAGTAGTAGTGAAGGTGACATTTCCGCTTACAATTTTGGTATCTTTAGGCTGCTTTTGGACAGAGGGCGCAATTGAGTTGAGCTTCAAAAAGTTCTTACCTAGGCTGTGGTCGCCTATATCTCTATAGTCTCTGCAAGTACAGATCAAATAACATTATTTTAATAAATGATTTGATTTATTTTTAGTAGACACATTACTAAATAAATTTTAAACTTAAATAGATATCATATACAAAGAAATAAGTGACCATAGCTTCCAGAGGCGTTGAGTTGGTGACTGAAAACTTGGCAGCGTAGGGATGGTTACCACTCTCAAACGTTTCATTTGTTTGCCTTATGGCCGTTCCTCGATTCGGACAAGCCACGCCCATCCGTTAGAGACACGTTTATGGCTCCCGTGCACGAAATAAAGAGATGCAGTGCTCTTAAGGATCAGACTTTTTGACTAAACTACGATAAATAAACGAATCTATAAAGTTTTGTCTAATTTTGTTTCTGTGACTTTTTAGCTAAAGCAGAATACCATATTTTTTACTTAGTTATATTGCTTAATCTCTTATAGTTTACGTAAGCTAAGAAAAATAAGGAGAAAAAGGACCCAACTTCGGATTTTCTTTCTATCGAGGCAACTTTCAGCAATCGTGTTTCGGCTTGTGCCATAAACAAGAGTATATAGTCTAATAATATATATTCGAAAATAGATTCAGTCCCTTTTCCCGTTTAGTAAATACAGCGTTTGAAAAAAACTTTTATTTTTCAAAGTAGCCCCTTAACCCGACAGATGTATTATGTATCATTAATATCATCATCATAATTCCAGCCTTTTATCCCCATTACTGAGCATAGGCCTCTCGTCGTGTGTTACTGTTACACCATCTGTCCCTGTCCTGAGCCCATCTCATCCACAAGTGACCCGCAACCTTCCGCATATCATCTAGCCATCGAGCCAACCAGCCAGGAGCTTCTTTCATCTGAAAGTGGCCACCACTCCATCAAAATTTTAGTTCATTATAACATCTGTTGCGCCTGGATTTAAAAAGGCGACAGCTTCTCATAAGGATCGCACGAGTCCTGCGCGTGACTTGATACATTTTCTAATACAGCCCGATGTCTATTGGCCGACATATCGAGCTAAGAATAGCGGTGACCGTTCGATTCGATTGATATCAATGGTCGTAGGGCCATCATTGCAATATTATCGCCACGTGTGTACAGTCTGCTTCAATAATATCATACATAACGTAGACCGTATAAGTACCTGACATGATCAGGCATCGGAAATAGCAATGCATTTATCAAACGTAGGCATAGGTACAGCTCAGCTGCAAAGAAAAAGACCCCCTTGGATACAAAAACTGTATGCAGTGTGGACCTTTTTCTCTGCAGCAGACCGTAACTAATTATTTAAAGAGTATGAAAGAGTTTTTCCCTGAAATCCCATATTCTACTATTTTCGATTCAAAAGGTCAACAACTTGGTTACCTGCATAAATGATTGAAAGCTGCAGAGAAAAAGACCCCTCTAAAATACAAAAACTGTATGCAGCACGAGTATGCAGCGTGGGCGTTTTCTCTGCAGCTGAACGTACCCAATTAGGTTACGTATTTCAATAGTACTTATGAAAGAGTTTTTCCCTGAAACCATATATTCGACTTTTTTCGATTCGAAAAGTCAACAACTTGGTTACCTGCATACATGATTGATCTCCTATTTAATCAATTGTGTTTGCCACCCTTACATTGTTAGTAAAAAGGTCACCATGGTCTTTTATTGGTCTAAATATAGCGATGACTGCCTGCTAATGGATCGATTGAAGCGATCAATGCTCTGATTGGATGATATCATCGTTTAGTGAAGTCCTGAAAACGAACAGTCATCGGCCAATCATAGATAGTTTATGTAGGTAAGATTTCTGACCCCTACTCATTTGAATTTGTAACTATACCTTGTGCAACCTAAGAAGCAATTTTTGACACCTGTCATCTCGGTACATTTTTTAACCTAAAATCCGATTTAGGTTATAAAATGTTATGGATGGTTACCATCCATATAAAATGCACAGATGACAGGTGTCAAAAAATGCTTCTGAGGTTGCACAAGGTATAAGTTATCGACGAAATGTCAAGATTGTTTTTAACTAAAACGGGCATTGAGTGGTATTCTAACTTTAGAATCAAATTTGTTAAGGATTTGTTATCGAAAATATCGAAATAATTTTTGTTATCAAAATTACATCTAAACAAATTTGTAATTCTTACGAACAATGACATATTTTACTTAGGCATCGTATTAAATCTAAGCAGTCTCATTTTGATATCTATACTAACATAAAGCTTGATAACTAATTGATGACAGAAAAAATATCTGAATCATTTCGCAATTTCGACAGTACCAATTATTCAAAATAAAATTTAAATTGAATCGGTAAGAACTTATATTATTTATTCAGTAAGTAGGCCTTATTTAACTATGTACTTAACTATCCGTGAATTTATGATGATGTAATGGATATGCTGTTTTTAGGTACTGAAGTCTATCTACATATCTGCCTATACATCAAAAACGTACCTAATGGCATCGCCTCGTAAAACATAAAACTATTAGGCATCTGAAGTGTCTCAGCCTATAAAAGCACGTCAAAACAATAACCTTTCAATAAGCTGACCGCCATTCTCACAGTAATCAACCGATATTGCTGTGACATATTGCTATGAGTCATAGCAATTGATTTGGATTATAATTCGATTGCGCTCAATAGGCTAGGCGACGCGTTATAGTCATTTTGTCTATATAAATTTAGATCACACGTGGTACAGTGTCTACTCTATTTTAAGCGACTTATCTTTGGAAAAAATGGGTTATATATATATATATATACGGTGAACCATATTACTCCTGCTTATAACTAACAAGATCTAATCAGGAGATTTAAAAAGAATTGCTCATTACTCGTATTTGTGATTCCCTTGGAGTTTGATAGTAATTTACAGCTTTACATAAAAAAAACAGCAGCAACAAATAAATACAAAAACAAAAAAATGCAAAAACTATGCCCCGGGTGAGGATCGAACTCACGACCTTAAGATTATGAGACTTACGCGCTGCCTACTGCGCCACCGAGGCGATGATGAAATACGCGAAATTAGCAGTCGTGTTCTGTTAGTGTTGACCTGACTAACGTATCGTATAGTGATGATTCGGCAGTTTGTTTTTTTTATTATCAAATCTGGTTTTTGATGGACGAACTTTAATCTCGTTTCGTTAATCGTGTAGTACCTAGGTAATTGTTACCTTGTATGATAATAAAATCGGTGATTAACAGAATTTGGTGTAACTGAATTCTGGTAGGTAAGTATTTTTTTTAGGGGTCATTAAGTACACTAACTCTATGGACATGGTCTGAAAATAAATTATTTGATTGATTGATTGATTAGGAGCTTTCGTATTCCAAAGGTAATAGGCCGTTTTAAGGATATACCTTCTTATTATTTATTAAAATAAAACGCAAATAGGTACCTACTTGATTATTTCTGTACCTACAACCTACACCATAATATAGGTAATTTGACTAACTAAATTTGTCAAAACAAAAAAAAATGTGACTCGTGATTGGATAATAAGTCTAATGATAATGAACAAAAGCAGTATTACTGCACCGATACATAACGCTTCAATAGGCTAGATGAATGTTTTTCATTCATGAATGTATCAATCGATTCGTTTTGTTGTGAGGATCAAATGTCTATATGGGGCCAATTGCCTTAAATCAACATAAAAGACAGGAAAAAGACTTACCCGCTTATTCATAAACGTATTGCAAACCTCATTTAACTAAATCACCTTTTGTCCTTATCTGTCACATTGACAGTTGTGTTTGTTAGAAACAGACAAAATACATTTTAACTAAATGAGGTTTGCAACACGTTTATGAATAAGCGGGTTAAAGTCTGAGATTTGCATTTGTTTCTCAAAACGCTCCTAACAAAATGATATAAAGCAGTGACGTCACAGCTTCATAGTTGCCCTGTTTAAAGTGTGGAACAATTATGAAATTGCTATTTTTACAGTGAAATGTTGCGTTTATGTATATGGTTGCTATACAATTTATTTCACAATAAAATGTTAGAAATCGAATGGTATCATTGGTTTTTTAAATTTCATACTTTCAAAAATCTAAAAAATTTGAAACTTTGAAGCCCGATATCTTTGAACCATTTCAATAGATTTTTTTAATGTTTACTTTATTTGGATATTTTGATCATTTTGCATCCTATCAACTAAATTTCATTGCATAATTCAACATATGTCATCACCCCTATAGATTTTTTAATTCTCACGGTGTCTATTCAGCCAGTTTCAGCCCAATGCTGAGCAAAAATTGGCAAAACAAAAAAAGACCAAACGAGAAAACGAAACACTCCAATTTCAAAAAAGCGCCAGCATATTGGACATATCCTCACCAATACTGGCCATAAAGAAACAAAAGCACGAGAATTTAAAAACAAAAGCGTTCGAATTTCAAAAAGCAACGGTCGCGTGCCGTGTGGGCCGCGACCGCAACTATTGGCGGGCGCGTGCAATTGACAGGGCCGCTCAATTTATGGGTCGCACTGTCTACCGGCCGGCGGCGAGGACTTGGGTGCACTAGATGTGACCCAGGTATCTGACATTCTGAATTATAATGATTGAATTCAAAAAGTATCTGAGTAAACTAAGTCTCGGTGCTGAATTTCGATACATACATTTTAAATAATCATAGCGTAAAATGAAGGTATATAGACTACAGAGTATGGTTGTTTGGCATTCCATAGAATAGGTCAAATAATTACAAAACATAATGATGATATCTGAAAACTGACTTCCCATATCACAATTACGCGTGACTTATTTTTAGTAATCTGTAATAATGAATACATCTGACAGTTCCTGCTATATATTATAAACCACTTTGTATGGGTCTGTTGTCAAATTACTATATTAAATTAAAAATACTGTATATATTTAGGTATGAAAATATAGACGTTATAAATACTTAGGAATAGGAATCTACGATTATTGTAGTAAATATTGTAAAAATGCGCTCTGTTGACGTAGTAAAAATATTCTAACACATCTAGTGCGCCAAAGATCTGTGCAAGCCACTGTTTAATTAATTCTCGCATTGGGATAGTGTGAATTTTGAGTGCAACTGAAGTCAACGGTTATTTGTTTTGTCGTTTTAATTAACGCTTCGACCCGCAGTTGGGCGTCCCTGCCATTTAGATTTTTTGTTTTGAAACTATGACAGTGATGTTTAGTTTAAACATGAAGATAATTTATCTAAGTAGAAAAAAAAACATGAAGCATTGTATATTTTAAGTGTAATAAAGTTTAAATAAACAAATCTAGGCAGAAAATATACCTACATGAAAAAATATTATGAAATAAATTAGTTTTCATTGAAATATAAGTAATTAACGGATATTATTAATAAGAAATAAACCACGGTTGTTGATTAGAAGAGCGAGATTACGAATCAATGAAGGCAAATGCGATTGTTTGCATATTTTTTTCTATTTGACCCTGAATTTGTCAATAATGTATTACTTAATAGGTACCTATTTACCTGTTATAGCTTGTATACATACAAGGTGAAATAAAACAACTTTGAACGGATTATATCGCGTATACTGAATTTAATTACATCTACTAGTGTACTACTAGTACGCTATTTGTTACTAGGTGGAGTAGCTGCTAGTGTACTTCTAGTACTCTATTTGTTACTAGGTGGAGTAGCTGTGCAGCTGACATTTCTCTTATACAGGGTGGAAAGATAAGTCGGGCCCTGGAGGGAAACTACCTTAAAACGTTGAGATAGCTCAATACACTGAAAGGAAACATTCCTTTATTTTTCCTAAAAAGTAAAACTGCATTCACAGATTTTTTTCTAATTTTCCCTTTTTTCGATACTAAAATTGTATGATTTTTATTTTTTCATTATTTATGGCTTCTATTGAGTCGTAAATTTGGTTGGTATTAAGAAGTTTGTATTCTTGTTGGAAATAGGATCGTTTGTCATGAATTGTCATAAAAATTGTTTTTGACAAAAATTACAAAATGAGTAGTTTTTTGTGAATTGTACATTTTCTCGAAAATTTTGTAAATGCAGATATGTCTCTTTTTAAAAATAAAAGAATGTTTCCTTTCAGTTAATTGAGCTATCTCAACGTTTTAAGGTAAGGTTTTCCCTCCAGGGCACGACTTATTTTTCCACCCTGTATATTCGGTATATTTAGGGGGCTTTGACATAGATGGCGCCATCGACATGAGCTTCAAAAAATTCTTAGGCTGTGGTTGTCTATATCTCTATAGTCTCTGGTCAAACCAAGGCTGATTTTTAAATGAAATTGATAAACCCAAAAAAACTGGTTTCTTTCAGCCATTGAAAAAGATCAGTGTTTTTTTAATCAAATGAAAAAGAAACTTCAAACTGATACAAAACAAACTCCTCGTTTTTATTCAATTTAAGAGATAAAGTAATTAACGCATAAATCAACCCTCCATAGATCGCGAAAAAGTCTATCTTCATTTAAAAATAAGCGCGAGGCGGACTTACTGCCTGTGGGTTCCGTACTTATACATATATCGTGTATTTTTTGGAGCATGATTTAAATATAGTCTTCTTCTTCTTCTTCCTGGCCATTATTATTCCCATCTCTAGTTGGGGTCGGCCCTCCTAATACCATTACGCCACTTTACGCGGTCTGCTGTCATACTCTTATCAATGCCCGCTGTTTTCAAATCATTTCTTATGGTGCTGCTCCAAGTTGTCGGTGGTCGTCCTCGGCCTCGGTCACCTTCTGGTATGTTCAGTACAGCCCTCGTCATGTGAGTTTCATCACGTCTCATGACGTGCCCATACCATCGTAGGCGACCTTCCGCCAATTTGTCACGGATGTTAGCGACCTTAAATGTGCCCCGAACGTAGGTGTTTCGTATTCTGTCAATCCTAGTGACGCCGCCGGCCCAGCTAAGCATCTTCATCTCGGTGGTATGAAGCTTTTGCTCGTCATTTTTCTTGAAACCCCAGCATTCCGAGCTATATAACGCTGGTCTTACAGCTTGTTTATATACCTGCCCTTTGGTTCTTAATTCTTATAGGTATTCGGGGATCGCATAGCACACCAGAGAGCCACTCCACTGGAGCCAGGCTGATGAAATTCGGTGCTGGATGTCTTCCTCTGCGGTAGTCTGCGGTGACATATAGATCCCGGATATTTAATAGACGGAGAGCTGGCCACGTCAGATATGACACAATAATGAGAGCGACGAAACCCCTCTAGTTAGTTTGCTATACTATGCTTATTTTTAGATCCGGACATCTGGCAGCTGCAAAGTGTAGACAAAGTAAAAAATAAAAATCTGTAGACAAAGATATATTTTTTTTTATTTGTAATCACGCTTGTGCTTTTTTTTCTAATTTTACTTTAAAAGCGTTCAAGTTTACAGTTTAATTACTGTACATAATATGTTTCCGAGAGCCTAGATCTCCATTTTTAAGCACTGAGTGCCGGGAAACCCCGTCCCATCACAAGCGCTATTTAAACATATGCCGCATATGTAATATATGGTGCTGTACAGAGCCATCTAGTACAGCTATCAAACTAGGAGCCTCGAAAAGTTCTTAGACTGTGCTCCTCTATTTATACATTCTCTTTGGTAAGCGGTAATGTCGTCTGTCTAAGATGAATTTTTCTTTAATTAATTCGCACGCTTAAGAGCCTGAAGTAAATTTTTAGAAAATTCAGGCAACATTACTTACTCAGCACTTCCCATTGTCATAGTTTACACTAAAAACGTTAAAATGATTTTTTTTGGCTTAGAGTTCCGATAAGAATTTATATTTTTAGAAATAATCTAAGCTCTCAACAAATATCATAGCTGGGCGAGTATAGTTCATCGCCCAGCTATGATATTTGTCTCTCTTTTGTTTACACGGGAGCGAGTATCTTTTGTCTCTTGAAATAGCCGATAGCTCATAGTTTACTCGCTCGCGGTGGGAGCAGTGCCTTACTCTAAAAACTTTAAAATGTTTTTTTATAACTTAGATTTCCGATAAAAATTCCATTTTTAGAAATAATCCAAGCTCTAAGGGACTCTAAAAAAGGAATAAATCAAGAGGAGATAAACCGAAGAAAATAATTAGCTTCGGGATAAGATCGCTTTGCTAATTAAAAATAAATATCAAATGAAGCAATCAACATGGGCATTCGATTAACGAGGGAAAAATTTAGGCGCGCGGCGCCCGTCGCGACGCTGGTAGCCATACAAAAAACTACACTCATATTATTGCAATTTCGAGTTATAATCAAGGACCGGAATTCTTCATAGCAAAAATCAAACTGTCAGAGGGATTGACCATGATGTTTTATCGACTTATCGATGTTACGGAATAATATCGCATTAGGTATCCATTACCATTTTAAAAGATTATTCTGTAACATTTGACCTCTTTGATAAGCAACTTGCATCTCCATATTAAAATAAATTATGTCAATGTCACATATGTCACTTGAGTTTTCATAATTGATTCCCGTGCCGTGTTACTTTACTACAATGGTTAATCCTAAAAGAAAAACGATACCTGATTTCATTACTTTAGCTTTGTTTCGTTAAGTGACAAATATTTATCGATAAGTCGATAAAACATCATGGTCAATCCCTCTGACAGTTTGATTTTTGCTATGAAGAATTCCGGTCCTTGGTTATAATAAACTAGCCATCGCCGGATGCTTAGTATCGTAGAGGTATTTAAATACATTCAACCTCATGTCTATTTTCACAAGTTTTTCACATTATTGGTATAAGTAAACGGGATATAACCGCGCGTATAGATTTTAATTTACTTAATTTTTTGAGGACAGTGTGGCGGCGGATCTGCTGCAGCTTCGAGTCAACAACTGGCAAGAAGTTGCGCAGGATCGGGATAGGTGGCGTGCTCTCATTTCGAAGGCCAAGATTCTTTTTGGATCGTTGAGCCAAAATAGTTAGATAGTTAGTTAAATTTTTGAGTGTTAATCTTTCTTCGGGACTTTGGGGACCATATCATCCTCGAAAAGTCGAACGTAATTAAAAAAATTACACGCGGTTAAGTCCAATTTACACCAATGGAAACATTCAACTTTACTTTTAAACTGTACAAATAAAATGCTTAAAAAATGCACAGCGGTTATCTACATTCAAAATCATGGTTTGTACTTGTATACATGTACTAAGATGTTTGACATATCATACTAACGTGAAACAAACTATTTTTGCTAACATGAATTTGAAAACCAAGTAATATGAAGAAAAAGGAAATCTCCATCGTCCAAAGCCAAACGGCACTTATGACACATATAATTTTTTTTTAATATTATTTTCATTACTTATTTTATTTATCCAAATAGGCATCTTGAGTAATTAGCCCAAATATTATATTAAACTACCGTCAGATTACTCAACCTCTCAATAACACTGAGTTACTAATTCCAATGTATAGATTAAGCTCCCATTGCATGAAACCTTACCTCACACGGTGGCAGAGCAGACACATACTACAGCGATAGATAATACTTAGGAGCACTGGACTATAGTAGGTTGCCATGGCCTAGCCTGGAAGAACATAGTTTTTTTTAAATTTTAAAACGTCAATTTTTGCCAAAATTTACATCATAAGGTGGCAGATCGAAACCTTTACCCATCGAAAGAGACCCCTTTGGTGACCTGAACCCGCATAGGTTGCCAGCCCTAAACCTGGTAGATTTCAAGGTCAGCCATATTTTAGGAGGCCAAAAAATGGGGTAATTTACCTCATCAGGTGGCAAGCTGAAATTGATGCAGATCGATAGCCCTAGACGTGCCATTCACGAATATATAGGGTTGCCTGCCATCAGCCTGGTAGTTTTTCTGGTCAGCCTCCTCAAAGTATCGATTTAGTAACTTGGACCAACGAGAAATTCATGTACAGACGCTAAAATTCGAGGAATATTTTAGTGCGAACCGTGATATTTAATTAAAATCTATATATTGACAGTCTTGCAATGCATACGTGTTGAAATAATAGGGTAAATGAACCAGTTCTGGTCATTTCTTACTAATTATATAGATGACTACCGGAAAACTTAGACTGCGGGTAATATTGAGGACGCCGTGACAATAAATCATCAGTGTGTGACGTAAATTTGGTTAATCACCTCATTTCCGCAATCTCCTATTACTGCTTCGCTTAAATATGCTCAACCTGTGGGTGAAAAAACACCCTGACTTGGGTACTTTGATTACTGCGTGAAGTCATAATATATATGACCGACGCCTACCAGAGCACTCCTACTACTGAAGGGTAAGCATCCTTCATGCGCATAGACTATAGGGCTGCTATCCCCTGGAAATAGGCCGCGCCCGTGCATCCCGTATCCGTCATGACAGTATTTTCAAATATGGGAAATAAATGTTTCCGTTTAAGTTCAAAGTTCACTTAATGTTAAACGTGACATATACCTAAGATCTACGTACGGTCATGCTGGATATTATAATTATGTAGAAATCATAGGACATCATAAATCACTAAGTATTTCGTTCTTACCTCTTTTCCATTTCAATTGGGATTGGGCCTCTTCGTATGTAGGCACCAGGACTTTCAGTCTTGGGTATTCGATGGTTAGTTATTCAGGGCCGAACCCGCATAGGTCGCCAGCCCCAAGCCTGAGAGATTTCAAGGTCAACCATGTTCCATGAGGCCAGTAAATGGAATAATTTACCCCATCAGATGGCAAGATGAAACTGATGTAGATCGATAGCTCTAGGCGTTCCATTCACGAGAATATAGGTTTGCCTGCCATCAGCCTGGCAGTTTTTTTGGTTAGCCTCCCTAAACTATCGATGTTAATATCTTGGAAACAAGAGAAATTCGCGTCGAGATACTAACATTCAATAGTAGATTGTAAAACAAGTGCATAAAACGCACCATTTTACGCGAGGCGTATAAAGGCATATAAAGTACGAGCGTAAAATGGGTTTTATGGACGAGTTATACACTCTACTTTTTACTTCGATTGTAAGGAAATAAAAATTTCTTTCATAAGAAGTTTCACTTTATGCTGGGTATAGGCGGACTAAAACTCAATTTTATGCACAAGTGCATAAAAAATTGACTTCTTCTAAGGCTATTTTGACAATGGCAATTTTTTATGCACTTGTGCATAAAATTGAGTTTTAGTCCGCCTATACCCAGCATAAAGTGAAACTTTACGAGCATGAGAAGTAAAAAGTATATTTAAATGCAAACCTTGATATTTAATTAAATCTACACATTGTGAGTCTTGCACTTCATACGTGTTGAAATAATAGGGCAAATGAATCAGTTGTGGGCATTTCTCATTGGTGTTTTCGGTTTTTAGGGTTCCGTAGCCAAAATGGCAAAAACGGAACCCTTATAGTTTCGCCATGTCCGTCCGTCCGTCCGTCCGTCCGTCCGTCTGTCCGCGGTCTAGTTTAGTGACCTCTAGCACTAGAAAGCTGAAAGGTCATTGGGCATTTTGTTCGGACATATGACCATATGACCGGTCATAACTCATAATTCTTCTCGGGTCAGAGGTGTAAGGGTTAGCCGGTGTAGTTTTTTTTTTCTCTTTTACTTTGGTAAACTATCTGACGTGTAAAAGTGCCCTTGTGGCCTACTTACTAAATGAATGTTTGAGTTAATATCGCAGATAGACAACATATCATTGTATTGCAGCAAAAATAGCGTTGACGATAGAACCGAGCCTTGCGGGACACCAGCGTTAATGTCCATGCCTTCAGAGCAACTTCCGTCGACTACGGCTCGTATGCTTCTGCCGGATAAAAAGTTGGCAACTCGTGTGCACAATCCCTCTAGCAGTCCGTAAGCTGGCAACTTCGACAGAAGACCCCGATGCCAGACCCAATCGAATGCCTTAGCTATATCAAGGCTGACTGCCAATGCCTCTCCTTGACTCTCAATGGCTGAAGCCCAGCGGTGAGTGAGATACACTAAAAGATCACCAATCGAGCGACCGTGGCGAAAACCATACTGGCGGTCACTGATCAAGTCGTGCTCTTCCGTCGATCTTTGCATTGATTACGAGTATGCGCTCCATAACCTTGGAGAGAAGGAAGGTTATAGCGCTAGGCTTGTAATTCGACAGATCTGTACTATCCCCATTTTTAGGCAATGGGTGCACGAGGGCAGTCTTCCATCTTGCCGTTTATGGTACGAGAGTGCCGTTTATGGCGCGTTAGCACGGGACTAAACTCAGGAGCACAACGTTTGAGCACAACTGCTGGTATGTCGCCTGGCCCACACGACTTGTGAACGTTTAATGATAGCAGTTCCCGCCGGACATCATTCTGTTTGATAATAATATCTGGCATCGAGAATGCGCACCGCGGGATAGTAGGTCGCACGGCGCTGCCATCATCATTCAGGGTCGAGTTAGAGGCAAAGAGAATACCCAGAAGATCGGCTTTCTCTTTTGCACTGTGGGCAAGCCATTACACAGTGGTGGTAAGGACGACCGACAAAAGTTTCCCTCGGCAGCTTTGGCAAGGGACCAGAAGGCACGACTTTAAGTGGGGAAGCATGCTAGTTTCTCACCAATTCTGCCGTCGAAATCGAATTTCACTCTGGCAACGGCTCTTTTACTGGTCCTCGAGGCAACGTTTAACTTACGTTTCACATCAGGTATGTTCGCATCCTTATCAGTAACGGCCTTGGTGCAAGCCCTGTAAGCAACTTGCTTGCGAATTGTAGCTTTTCTACAGGACCGATTAAACCAAGATCGTTTCTTTGCTCCTAGAGTTGGGAATGAAGCAGTCCATTCCCTCCAGTATAGTCTTGGCGACTTCGGCTGTACAGGAGTCAGGATCATCTGATGTGAAACATAGCTGCCTCTACAGGTACGACGCGTAGAATTCGCACAGTCCATTCCAATTTGCTGACGTATACTACCATACGCGTCGCGAGCTAGTTGGCCGTGGTGGATCAGGGCGCACGCAAGGTGTCAGCGTCCGTATCAAGCAGTGATCGGACGATCCGAGAGGTGCATTCACTGAGACGGAATATCCGTCCAAACGTGTGGTCAGCAGGAGGTCCAGTAGAGAGAGAGCTCGTATGGTCCTCGATGTCTGGAATTCTCGTGGAAAAACATACCAATCGCGAGAAACCATAGGCCAGAGAGAATTCGTGAGCAGACCAGCATGGTCGGTGAACCGAGAATCAAGCCACTCAATGTGGTGGGCATTAAAGTCTCCCAAAATCACCAGTTCAGCGGATGGGTACTACTCGAAAACTCTGTCGGTTGTCACTTGTAGGTGCTGGAAAAGCCGTGTTGTGTCCGTGTCTCCGCTGTGAAACCTGTAAACGCGGGTGTGGCCACCGAAGTCCACACGCATCTACAGAACTGACAGGTCCCTGTCTTCATAGGCATGGAGGCGGTGACAAGAGATATCCTGCCGGGCGTACATACATATACATACCCCAGTACACTTCACGAACTTATGTCCTAGTATAATAGCCGGGGTATAACGTATCGCTGGACAGGATATCTGCGTCTCTGTCAGGAACAGAAGGATAGCTTTCGCAGATTCGAGGTGGTTGTGTACTGCGTTTAGATTGGTATGCAGTCCCCTAATATTGCAGAAGTCCACTGGCGTGGAAGGGGATTCCGCTGATAAGTACGTTTCCTTCTGTTTTTCTTTGCCATTTTGGAGTGTGTATGGGAGAGGAGGTTTCACTGTGTCAACGGCTGAAGGAACAAAGGGACGTAAAAAATCAACCAATGATCGATGTAGGTAGTGCAGTTTGCAGGCGCGGCGAACGGAAGGGCCCCCGGTCTCCCCCCGTTGCAGAAGCCAGAAGCCGGGTCCACTCCAGTCTCCTTCTCTGTCACGACTACTACACCAGGGACTTTTCGCAGGTTGGCGGTTCAGCCTCCCAGGGTGGAGATTAAGTGCCCGGAACTGGGTTCGGGAACCCTACTGACCTGCGGGCGGCCAGCGGACAGCCGTTTCACCGGGTCTTCCTGATCACCGCACCTGCACTCTGCGCCCACAAAGGCCGTAATATTGGTTGTTTCCCCAGACGGACTCTGCTCCAGATTTGAGCGAGATGACATTCACTGAACGTGCCCTATTATACCACACTTAGCGAGATGACATTCGCAGTGCCAATACCTCTAATTTTGGACGTAGTTTAAGGACATACCCGGGTCTGGACGTGCTTTGAGGACATACCCCGGGTCCGGGTAGATAGCCGGAAGTCCTCAGAAACATAAAGTAAACGCACAGAGCGAAACGACAGATGACGTACGACTGCGAGGCGGTCCAAGCGATGGCGTATGCGCATTTTGGTATCTACCCACAATTGACAACATTTCATTTGCCATTGTGTTATAAACGTTTATCATGCTGCATCAACCACACTTTTGCACAATGCTGAAAGTAAAAACATTAGTAACACTATTTCGTACACATACTGTTGAATAACTTTTTTCTGCCGGTAGATACATAAAAAAAAATTACATATTTAGAAAAGTGAGATTAAATTCTCTATTTTAAAACTAGTTTGATCTCTGTACGCGAAAGTTCAAAAAGCGGGTCAAAAACGCCCAATGACCTTTGGTTTGAATATGTGCATGAACTAAGCCGACTAAATGGTAGAATAAAAACTGGAAATAGTTATTTGTGCAACAAGAGAGGAAAGTTGGTTTTTCTTGCGAGTGTTGATTTTGAGTCCCGAGTAAGCGAAAGATTCTATAATTGAATCACGAGCGAAGCGAGTGATTCGCGAGTGATTCTAAGTTTGAATTTTGAGCGTAGCGAGGGATCTCAAGAACACTATATGTAAAAAAACCATGAAGTTCGTATGATCACTATATTGAAAGAAAAACCGGCCAAGAGCATGTCGGGCCATGCTCAGTGTAGGGTTTAGTAAACTGAGACTTTTAATTCAAAAGGTCATTTCTTACGGGAAATTTGGCGGCGCTTACGTCATTTTTACTTATGTCCTTTCACTATGGGTTTTTGAATGATAACTCAAAAACGGCTCAACCGATTTATTTCAATATAGTTTTCATTGAAGGTACTCATTAGGCCTCAGTTTCATGTTTCTTTTTTTTAATTTTAGGACCCACGATTCAAAAGTTAGATGGGGGGGACGCCCTGTTTCAAACTTTGGGGGCTATTATTTCCGAAAGTATTAGTTTTATCCAAAAACTGCTCTAGAAGACCCTAATTCTTTATAAAAGACCTATTCAACGATATCCCACACAACTTGGTTGGAACGAAAAAAAATTTCGCCCCCCACTTCACGTGTACGGGAGGTACCCTAACAAAATATATTTTTCGCGTTTTTATTCTACCGTTTTGTCGGTTTGGTTAATACACATATTCAAACCAAATTTCAGCTGTCTAGTGCTAACGGTCACTGAGCTAGACCGCGAATGGACGGACGGATGGACGGACGGACGGACGGACATAGCGAAACTATAAGGGTTTCGTTTTTGCCATTTTGGCTACGGAACCCTAAAAACCGAAAACACCAATGAGAAATGCCCACAACTGATTCATTTGCCCTATTATTTCAACACGTATGAAGTGCAAGACTCACAATGTGTAGATTTAATTAAATATCAAGGTTTGCATTTAAATATACTTTGAATGTTAGTATCTCGACGCGAATTTCTCTTGTTTCCAAGATATTAACATCGATAGTTTAGGGAGGCTAACCAAAAAAACTGCCAGGCTGATGGCAGGCAAACCTATATTCTCGTGAATGGAACGCCTAGAGCTATCGATCTACATCAGTTTCATCTTGCCATCTGATGGGGTAAATTATCCCATTTACTGGCCTCATGGAACATGGTTGACCTTGAAATCTCTCAGGCTTGGGGCTGGCGACCTATGCGGGTTCGGCCCTGAATAACTAACCATCGAATACCCAAGACTAAAAGTCCTGGTGGCTACATACGATGAGGCCCAATCCCAATTGAAATGGAAAAGAGGTAAGAACAAAATACTTAGTGATTAATGATGTCCTATGATTTCTACATAATTATAATATCCAGCATGACCGTACGTAGATCTTAGGTATATGTCTCGTTTAACATTAAGTGAACTTTGAACTTAAACGGAAACATTTATTTCCCATATTTGAAAATACTGTCATGACGGATACGGGATGCACGGGCGCGGCCTATTTCCAGGGGATAGCAGCCCTATAGTCTATGCGCATGAAGGATGCTTACCCTTCAGTAGTAGGAGTGCTCTGGTAGGCGTCGGTCGTATATATTATGACTTCACGCAGTAATCAAAGTACCCAAGTCAGGGTGTTTTTTCACCCACAGATTGAGCATATTTAAGCGAAGCAGTAATAGGAGATTGCGGAAATGAGGTGATTAACCAAATTTACGTCACACACTGATGATTTATTGTCACGGCGTCCTCAATATTACCCGCAGTCTAAGTTTTCCGGTAGTCATCTATATAATTAGTAAGAAATGACCAGAACTGGTTCATTTACCCTATTATTTCAACACGTATGCATTGCAAGACTGTCAATATGTAGATTTTAATTAAATATCACGGTTTGCACTAAAATATTCCTCGAATTTTAGCGTCTGTACATGAATTTCTCGTTGGTCCAAGTTACTAAATCGATACTTTGAGGAGGCTGACCAGAAAAACTACCAGGCTGATGGCAGGCAACCCTATATATTCGTGAATGGCACGCCAAGGGCTATCGATCTGCATCAATTTCAGCTTGCCACCTGATGAGGTAAATTACCCCATTTTTTGGCCTCATAAAACATGGCTGACCTGGAAATCTACCAGGTTTAGGGCTGGCAACCTATGCGGGTTCGGGTCACCAAAGGGGTCTCTTTCGATGGGTAAAGGTTTTGTGGAATGCGTAGTTACGCAGCTGCCGTGCACTTACTTGAGTGGGAATCTTCCTCAGGTGCAGAAAGTAAACAAGCGGGTCCTTTTCAATGCTTATTGTTTATTTCAAAGCACACACATGCACAGCGAAAGGATAGACAAGAGTTCTTATGTCAGAAGGAGAAAAGGGCAAGCGAAAGCACTTAAAACTAAACAAGCGCGAGCGTATTCACAGCTATAGCGATGCGGCGCGCGGGGACATGCGCTTTACGTCAAGACGGGTTGTGGACTGGCGAGTGCAGCCGCGGAGAGACTGCACTTGCGCCGGCCGGCGGGCCGAAAACCGGCTCGCCGCTGTGACGTAGCAGATCGCCGCGCGCGCATTATCTACTAATAAGAAGGGATCTGTTTGTCCGCTTCAACATACAAAATACTTAGCATTTGATTTAAATTTACATGCGTGATTGTTTATATTAATTCAAAATGATTTCATTAATACATTATAATAAATTAAATCGATTCATGTAAAAGGTTAAAACGTAAAATACAAGTGTAAATAATTAACAATTAAAATTATTATAAATAATTATTAACTGACAATTAAAATTCATTTTAGATAAAATTTATTTGATATAAATAATTAATTTCATTGGAAACAAATAAAAATAATTAATTAAAACATCAAATTGTAAAATTGTAAAAACATAAAACTGTAAAATGTAATAGTGAATAAAAATAACATCATAGAGATAAAACACATAAAACCTTATTTATAACGGGCTTGACGCCCACATCACCCCCCTCCAGAGACCGGGTTAGGGCGATAATAGTCAGGAAAACGAACTACACGACCTGACCGTGTACGTCTGACGACACTTCCCTCATTCAACGTTGAACTGGTGGTGGTTGTTTTGCGAGTGTCGTTATGTGTTTGTGTTTTATGTGTATTGTTATTGGTGTGTGTGTCGTGCAGTATGTAGGCTGGCTTAATCCGGTCTATCGATACTGTCACAGACTTACCATTAACCAGCAAGGTGAACACTTTTGGAGCTCTTTCAAGGACCTTGTAGGGACCCGTGTAGGCTGGTTTCAATGACTTGCCCAACGTATCATCCCTAAGGAATACATGTGAAGAGGTGCCTAGGTCATTGAAAATAAAGGTGCGACGCTGACTTACGTGACGGGAAGCTGGTGTCGGCTGCAAGTTCTTTGTGAACGTGCGAAGCCGAGACAAGTAGTCCGTCACATCTGGAAAATGATCAGCACCTGGGTTGAAAAACTCACCGGGCATACGCAAGGGCTGTCCGTAGACCAGCTCTGCAGACGAGGCTTGAAGGTCCTCCTTAAATGCGTTTCTGACGCCTAGCAACACCAGTGGGAGTGATTCGACCCAAGTGCTGTTGGCGTGACACGTAATGGCGGCTTTCAGCTGGCGGTGGAACCTTTCCACCATGCCATTACAGGCAGGATGATACGCGGTGGTACGCTTATGTACAAAGCCAGCAAGATCAGACAGCTTCTTGAAGAGTGCAGACTCGAACTGCCTACCTCTGTCCGTGACGATGTCCACCGGGCATCCGAACCGAGCGATCCAACCGTGCAACAGAGCTTGAGCCACGGTGTCGGCGGTCATATCCTGTATCGGGATTGCCTCAGGCCATCTCGTAAAACGGTCAATGGCAGTGAGACAGTACCTGAAACCTTGGCAAAGCGGAAGCGGACCGATCAGGTCTATGTGGATGTTCAGGAACCTGGTCTTTGGAATGTCAAATGTAGACAGCGGTGTGGAGACGTGTCGAGTGACCTTCGAACGCTGGCAAGCCAGGCAGTTCCGAGTCCACTCTCGACAGTCTTTTCGGACCCCAGGCCAGACATACCTTTCCGCAACCAACTTCGCCGACGCGTTAGCACCTGGGTGGCTAAAGGAGTGGAGCCCCTCAAAGACCTGGCGCCTCAACTCGGCCGGAACGTACGGTCTAGCACTCGAGGAATCGTCGCTTCCATCGCAGTACAGCTCAGCATTAGTCCCGGGTATTTGGACTTTGGTCAAGCGCAACGAGCTGTCACCGTTTAGCAGCTGCTCCAACTCTGGGTCGGTGCTTTGGGCAGCAGCCAGCTTACTCACGTCAACAGGCTGTGTGATCTCCTCGACCCTAGAGAGAGTGTCAGCTACCACGTTGTCCTTACCCGAGATGTGCCTGATGTCTGTACTGAACTGCGATATGAAGTCCAGGTGACGGAACTGCCTGGGCGAGCAATTCTCCTTACGGGAACCAAAGGCAAAGCATAAAGGCTTGTGGTCCGTGTAGATCCTGAAGTCGCGGGCTTCCACCATGTGCCTAAAATACTTAATGGCTTCATAAATCGCCAGGAGTTCGCGATCATATGGCGAGTATTTCTGCTGGGCAGGACTCAGCTTACGCGAGAAGAACGCCAGGGGCTCCCAGCCCTTCTCCCCATTGAACTGCTGCAAGACAGCCCCCATAGCCACATCAGATGCATCAGTGACGATGCATAGCTTGGCGTCAGCGTCTGGGTGAGCCAAGAGCGCAGCTTGACTGAGATCCTGCTTACAGTGGTCAAACGCGTCCTGTTCTGCTGGAGTAAAGTTGACCGGGTGCGAAGCTTTCACCGAGCCTGCTAAAAGAGCGTTCAGAGGAGCTTGATGACGGGCAGCGCTGGGTACGAACCTCCGGTAAAAGTTCAGCATACCCAGAAATCGCCTGAGCTCCCGCACGTTCTTAGGTGCAGGGAAGTCGTTGATCGCCTCGACCTTGGCAGGTAGCGGCTTAGTGCCTTCAGCGGAGATACGGTAGCCTAAAAACGTTACCTCTGAGGCTCCGAAGACACACTTGGACGTGTTAATCACCATGCCATATTCCTGCAACCGGGTGAACAGCTGTCGAAGATGGGCTTCATGTGTCTTCTCGTCCTTTGAGAAGACTAAGAAGTCGTCCAGGTAGCTGTAACAAAAGTCCAGGCCCCGCAACATCTCATCCACGAAGCGCTGAAACGTCTGTCCGGCATTCCGAAGCCCGAACGTCATGTACGGGAATTCGAAAAGACCGAACGGCGTCGTAATGCTGGTCTTCGGGATGTCATCAGGGTTGACGGGGATCTGATTATAAGCCTTAACAAGGTCAATGGTTGAAAACACGCGGCAGCCTGCAATACTTTGCGTAAAATCCTGAATATGGCGTATAGGATACCTGTCAGGTATCGTACGCGCATTGAGCATCCTATAATCGCCGCATGGTCTCCAACCATTGTCCTTTTTAGGGGCCAAATGCAAGGGGGAGGCCCATGGTGACTCGGAGGGTCTGGCTACGCCGCTAGCGAGCATAGAAGAAAACTCCTCCTTGGCAATCTTCAATTTGTCAGGGGCCAACCTACGTGGTGCACTGAAAACTGGGGGTCCGGGTGTAGTCCGGATATAATGCAGTGTGTTGTGTTTAATGACACGGTGTATGCCAGAAGGGCGTGTAATGTCAGGATATTCCTGCAGTATTGTGTGATAAACAGACTCACCAGTTACAACCTTGATTGAGGAAATGTCGTCAGACGGCCGGGCAGGCAAAGCCGCGGTCGAAAGCATTGTATTGCCATCGATGAGACGCTGTTTCCTGCAATCAACAAGTAGATTATAATGTGATAAAAAATCAGCACCTATTATCGCCCTTGTTACATTAGCAACAACAAATCGCCAGACAAAGTCACGGCGCAAACCTATATTAAGCACTAGATGCACGTAACCGTACGTGTTTATCACCGTGCCGTTAGCGGCGCACAAATTATAGTTCGTCGGCGTTCTGCGATCTTTTAATACCGTACGCGGAAAAACACACAAATCACTACCTGTGTCCACGAGGAATGTGACCTTGGTCTTGGAGTCCATGACGAATAAGCGACCTGAGCTAGGGCAGCCGTTCGCCGCCATCACCGACTGCCCGACGCATTTCCCGCCGGGTAATCACAAGGCCTGATGCACTTCTTAGCCTGCTCCCCGAACTTGTGATGGTACCAGCAGGTCGGGAACTTCCGGTAGCTGGAGCTGGACCTCTTGGACGCGGAACGCTGCCGGGTGTGACTCGACGACCTTTCCCTGGGCCGGGAAACTCGACCGACCTTGGCGTCCAGCGCCTTCACCTGCCTGGTCAGCTCCGCGATCTGCAGCACCAGGGGATCCGAAGAAGTGGAGGGCATCGCTGCTGCTGCCACCTGAGGGACAGGTGCTATGACGTCGTGAAGGCGATCGGCGAGCTCCGCCAGGTCCTCCAGTGAAGATTTCAGCTGCGACGCGACAATATCCTTCGTCCGCTGCGGCAGCCGGTTGATCCAGATGGAACGCAGAAAGTCCTCGGGAAGTCCAGGTCCTGCCAGGTTTTGCAGATGCCGAAGAAACTGGGAAGGCTTCCTGTCTCCCAACTCTTCCAGGTTAAGGACCTGCTGAACCTTCCTTTCTCGCGATGCCGAAAGACGCTTAATGAGCTCCGTCTTCAATTTAATATATTTGTCGTCCACCGGCGGTGACGTTATGACATCTTCGACCTCCGCCGCATATTGAGGTTCCAGTTGTGCCATAGCATAATAAAATTTTGTTTCGTCCGTCGTAATCCTGGAAACCCGGAACTGGCCTTCCAGCTGCGCAAACCATAATGCGGGTTTCTCTGGATAAAACGGTGGAATCTTAACGCCAACCCGAAATGACTCAGCCGTTAACTGCTCGGCGCCATTTTGTAACGGTACTTCTTTGTTTGCGACCGGGTGGGCCCCGTCTGCCGCCGTACCATCTCCGCTTCCATTTCCCATTCTGTCGTGTTTCTGCAGGGGTCACCAGTGTGGAATGCGTAGTTACGCAGCTGCCGTGCACTTACTTGAGTGGGAATCTTCCTCAGGTGCAGAAAGTAAACAAGCGGGTCCTTTTCAATGCTTATTGTTTATTTCAAAGCACACACATGCACAGCGAAAGGATAGACAAGAGTTCTTATGTCAGAAGGAGAAAAGGGCAAGCGAAAGCACTTAAAACTAAACAAGCGCGAGCGTATTCACAGCTATAGCGATGCGGCGCGCGGGGACATGCGCTTTACGTCAAGACGGGTTGTGGACTGGCGAGTGCAGCCGCGGAGAGACTGCACTTGCGCCGGCCGGCGGGCCGAAAACCGGCTCGCCGCTGTGACGTAGCAGATCGCCGCGCGCGCATTATCTACTAATAAGAAGGGATCTGTTTGTCCGCTTCAACATACAAAATACTTAGCATTTGATTTAAATTTACATGCGTGATTGTTTATATTAATTCAAAATGATTTCATTAATACATTATAATAAATTAAATCGATTCATGTAAAAGGTTAAAACGTAAAATACAAGTGTAAATAATTAACAATTAAAATTATTATAAATAATTATTAACTGACAATTAAAATTCATTTTAGATAAAATTTATTTGATATAAATAATTAATTTCATTGGAAACAAATAAAAATAATTAATTAAAACATCAAATTGTAAAATTGTAAAAACATAAAACTGTAAAATGTAATAGTGAATAAAAATAACATCATAGAGATAAAACACATAAAACCTTATTTATAACGGGCTTGACGCCCACAGTTTCAATCTGCCACCTTATGATGTAAATTTTGGTAAAAATTGACGTTTTAAAATTAAAAAAAAACTATGTTCTTCCAGGCTGTGCCATGGCAACCTACTATAGTCCAGTGTTCCTAAGTATTATCTATCGCTGTAGTATGTGTCTGCTCTGCCACCGTGTGAGGTAAGGTTTCATGCAATGGGAGCTTAATCTAGTAGTTTTTCTTTCGTACGGCAGCCGGATTTGACCGCGGCCGGCATTAAGAAAACCGATTGCGTTTTAAGGCCGCCATCTTGAAATTGATTTTTCATTAACACTAACGAACTCGGGGGCGCTTTTTAAACACCCCAAGGTAAATAAAAATACCATGTTTATTTTTCGAGTACCTACCTACAATTTGTAATATAGGGGAGCATTTTAAATTCAGTTTTAAAGTGAGTTTGGTGTTGTTTGAAGGACTATTTTGTTTCATTTTGGGACGAAATCACCTTTACAGCCTGTACTATGCCTGCTAGTATCTGTCCGGAAAGAGAAATGTCGTAATTTATAAAGGAACTCATACATTATACGACACTTATCTTTTCGGCCAGACTATGAGTGTCTTTAAGAGTCGCCAGGACGCTCGCGTGAACTCGCGTCCCCATACAAACGTAGTTCAGCTCTCATTTTAAAACGACATGCTTTAGAACCACGAAATTTGGCATTGGCATTCTAGCAGTACAGATCTATGTCAGTAATTCGTCTTCGTTGCTAAAAATTGTAATGCAAAGAAAATATAGCAAAAATAAGTTTTGTATGTAAATCTGTTTCTGGCTGTATTTTCTTTGTATTACAATTTTTAGCAACGAAAACGAATTACCGACATAGATCTGTACTACTAAAATGCCCATGCCAAATTTCGTGGTTCTAAAGCATGTCGTTTTAAAATGAGAGCTAAACTGCGTTTGTATGGGAACGCGAGCGTCCTGGCGACTCTTAAATATTTCATGAAATAATTATTTTTAATCGTGAAATCTCCTTCTAAGTACTTCCGTACTTTCGTCCCTCATGTCACCTCCTTAGAAACTTGATTTTGGGATAAAAAGTATCTTAGATTCCTTTCTACGGTTTAATCTATCTTTACGCAACATTCTTCTCTTTTGAATTCATTCATCCGTTTGCTTCAAAAATGTACCTACTAACATCCAAACATCCGATAAATCTAAACATGAGTAATTTCGCATTTATAGCAAAAGTAGGTTTTAATCACACTTGCTCATAAAACGCAAAATTACACGTAGACATAGCAGGAGTTACACCAAATGATTTTTCCCTAAGGTGTTATGAACATTTTAATATTTACTAGCAACCCGCCCCGGCTTCGCACGCGTGCAATTATACATACATATAAACCTTCCTCTTGAAACACTCTATCTATTAAAAAAACCGCATCAAAATCCGTTGCGTAGTTTTAAAGATCTAAGCATACATAGGGACAGACAGCAGAGGCCACTTTATTTTATACTATGTAGTGATTTTTTTTTTCTTCTCAAGTCTAATGAAAAACATTGTGTGTATTTCGGAGGGTAAAAATATTGCACCTTCCTCGATGCATAATGTATAGGTACTTACTATTTCTGTCATTTCGTCATGTAAGGGAAACGAAGAAGATCTGTAATGTAAGGAAATGCAGCACAGAAGATCGAGTATTATTCCGAAGTTAAATCAAACAGTTCTGAATGTTCTGATAACAACAAGCGAGCGAGAAACTCGGAGATTCCCGTAGTTCCGAAGGCTAGCTTCAGTCATGGCCTGGAAATGTTCTTGTAACAGAAAATAATAATTTTAAACAAAAAAGAACCGACTACACTTAGACTCCTTCCAAAAAAGAGCTACTGTGAAAAATACTCAAATTACTCTGGGTGTGCTTATAATGTTTGAGTTCCCTCGATTTCTCCAGAATCCCATCATCAGATCCTGACCTTATTACAATGGGACCAACTGTGAAGAAAACTCTTTACGTAACGAATTTTCTATCTGTGCATCTCGTTTACACTAATATGTTACGAGCAAGATGTACAGATTCATCATCATCATCAATTATTTAAGAGCTGGGCTCTTGTCGGTGGAGCATTTTCCATGTATATCTATCCTTTGCCTTCTCCTTGATGGCCTGATATGACACGACGTTAAAAGCATTCCCCTGATGCCAGGCAGCAGTGGCATCAGTACTGGCGGGGGGCCGAGGATAGAATATCCAGTAGGGCCCTCGACTAGACATTAGGAGGCGAATACCACCCGGCTCCTAAACTGCGGTGTGGAAGGCAAGGGGGAAACCACCACACTGTCATTCCCTAATTTGGAGCAACATGTAAATGGACAAAAATAAGTTGATGTACAGATTGAACAGTCGATACCCAATAGCTCATGGATGCTCTTGGTAAGATTCAGCTGTTTTTATCGAATGTTCTTCGACGAAAATTCTGCTGATCGATAGCAAAAAAGGGCTTCCTAAAATTGAATATTAGGAAAGGCCATCTTATTCTTATCTTATCTTTTCGAGGAAAATCAAACGACGGAATCATTTAGAAAATATCAACAAATTCCGTTCACAATCCAAGACGAGAATAAGCCCTAAGTATCCAGAAGTTTCCTAAGTTATAATAAAGTCTTATATGCAGCCTTTGACGTAGTATTGAAAACCCGTCGCCAGGAAGAAATTAATTGAGCAAGAGACTTTCAAAGAAAACCACTCGAAAACCCAAATTCAGACTTAAATACACTACATAAGGTCCTTTTGAATCGTACAGTCGCCACCAAATATACCGGAGCGGCTAAGGTGGTCAAAAATCTGAACAACACCTCTATTGTCAAGGCGATAAAGTCCATGTTCAGATATTTTGAGTACCTTGGCCGCTCCGATATATCTGATGGTGACTGCACTTTGGCTGCAAAAATGTAGCCTGCAAGCTAAATTCGATCGTAATGATCTGCAATAGGGTTGTTTTTGTAATGGCAGGATGATGCAGTTGAAGGATGCATTGAAATTTTCGTGAAAGATAGGCTACATTTATGGAGAAATTTGGTGGAAGGTTTTTTGAAAGCTTTAGCATTGAGTTAGGTGCAGAGAAGGATTATCTATAACCATAAATACATCTATAACTTGGGTATCAGTGTTTCAGCTTCCAACGATCTGATAGAGAGCATAAAGTAGGGAGCGGAGTCTCACTCGCACTCGTTACAAAATTGTCACATTTGATGCACATTTTACACATATTGACAGTTTGATTGTCTGATTGATGACGTAATTACTTCCTTAGTCAAAACGAGACAAGACACGACAGTCCCCTTGATGGCCTCCTCTTTCAGCCTCAGTTTTTGACCGAAGAATAGATCCACTTCATATGAAGGGTACACGGAAAGAACATGTCTAGTCACTTTGACAACATTTTGAGTTATAGCGGTTTTAAAGTTTGGAACGATTCAATTAACCATACTATTTTCGTAACTAGATGGTTTTTATGAAATAAAAAGGGGATTTATGTTAAAAATTCCAGCTGTTACAGAAGTTGTTGCTAATAGTTCATTGCAAGCTCTACATTTTGATACAAAAATCTCATTTTACGAAAAAAGGGACTAGACATGTTATTTCCGTGTACCCTTCATATATATCCATAGGTACAAATACAAGCAATAGGAAGTCTTATTATAAACCGAGCTATCAAACGGTTCCGATCCGTCGAATGTAAATTGGACGTGCCGTAGGTGCCGACGGAGATTGACGGCTGCCCGATCGAGTCGACGACTAGTAGTCAACTCTAGAGAGTGGGTAAATACCCCTGGGGCCGTATTTTAACTTTAAAAGTGGCCACCGACTATCAGTCCGCTTGCAGTCCGCCTGACGATCTTGGCCTGTCAGTTAGAACAAAAATTTGCCGGCTCCTAACAACGGACAGGCCGATATCGTCAGGCGGACTGCAGGCGGACTGATAGTCTGTGACCGCCCTAATACACGTAAAGACACGAACCAACTCCAATACAAGTGAAATGCAACGCACAGCTACTACAGCTATACCGTGTGCAATCTAAGAAGCGGTTTTTGACACCTGTCATCTCAGTACATTTTATAACCTAAAATCAAATTTAGATTATAAAATGTACTGAGATGACAGGTGTCAAAAACCGCTTCCTAAGTTGCACAAGGTATAGCACCTAAACGTCTGAATCAAAAATATCAGAATGCGCTGGAAAATTATTCCGATGCAACTACAACAATTTCAATATTGTGTAAAATGGAAGCACGTCAGACCGGCAATCCGGAGATCTCAGGTTCGATTCCTGTCATGCTCCAGATCTCCATGGTTGATTTTTGATTTATAGTTTAGTTATATTTTTAGTGATATTTTTAAGTCGTTATATGTACCATTTTAAAGTTTGAAATTAAATGTAATAAAAATAATTTTTTTTTCATTATATATCTGTCTCCAATTTTGGAGCTTCGATATTGGTTGATTATTTGTAGTGTGTAGGAGATAGATTGTGTTTTAATGAATTGTTTATTGTTTTAAAATAAAAATACGGCACTTGCTGTGTTAAAAGGTTCAAGATATTTATTCACGACGTACTCAATATTACATACAGTTCGTGAGCTTTAGGAAGAACCTTCGGGAATCGGCGATGACACACGCAGGTAATATTGCTGTTCTGCTTTTTCACGTGTCACTGTTGCTTGATACCCGACGTCTCTTTCTAAAACCCGAAGGCTCTTCTGAGAGCTCACGGACTGTACAAATTTACAGACAAACAAATCAAACACTTAGATATGTCAGTTGTATCTAGGGCTGCCATCTCTAAATTCGCCGAACCCCGACAATAATTTTAAAAACCCGGACATTTAGCGTAAATCGCATTTTTTCCCCGGACGTGTCCAAATCCATAATGGCACTAAATAATTAAATTCAATGGGTTGTTTACTCACATAAAAAAGTGTCCGAATCCGGGGAAACCCGGACGGATGGCCCTAGTTGTATCAGCTCCATGTTATATAATTGTTGGTTTTCCTAAAGACGGTCGTCTTGCAGATAATTTGATTCGCATTTAATTAAATGCCGCATCGATCCAGGAATGCTTGTTATCCGTGATTGGTCGATTGTTTACGTTTGTTTATCGGTAGTCTGTTTGTTTGTTCAAGCCTGTCAAGTCGCGTATTTGTACCTACTTACTACTGATTATTCAAATTATGGATTTGCGATAATTTTCGTTTCATAGTTCTTCTACGTCTTATACAGGTTGTTTCCTGTAATACAAGCAATACATAAAAACGTAGAGTCTACCTCCTCAAATAACAAAACTTTTGTTCAACAACTTTTTAAAAATATGTATTTTGTAGTTTGCTTCTTTTTCATACAAACTAAATAGTATTTTTACTTCTCATGCTCGTAAAGTTTCACTTTATGCTGGGTATAGGCGGACTAAAACTCAATTTTATGCACAAGTGCATAAAAAATTGCCATTGTCACAATAGCCTTAGAAGAAGTCAATTTTTTATGCACTTGTGCATAAAATTGAGTTTTAGTCCGCCTATACCCAGCATAAAGTGAAACTTCTTATGAAAGAAATTCCTATTCTTTTTATTTCCTCACAATCGAAGTAAAAAGTAGTGTGTATAACTCGTCCATAAAACCCATTGTACGCTCGTACTTTATATCCATCCTCGCTCGCAAGCTCGCTCGTATGGATAAACGCCTCGCGTAAAATGGTGCGTTTTATGCACTTGTTGTACAATCTACTATTTCAATGCACGTTAAAATCCGTCTAATTGACATTGCTTGTCACCCTACAGACATAATCAATTTCAGAATACATCGCGTGTCCGGAAAAACTTTAAAGTGTCCTAAAAATCAAACCATAACTTATTTTTAAAAGTCGCTGAACAAACGTTGTCTGGTTTGAAGAGTAGAATCTACGTTTTAATTTATTGCTCCTATTACAGGAAACACCCGGTATACAAAATATAAATATTATTAAACATTTTGGGGACACACGTCGCACTAGCTCCAAACTAACGTAGCCTGTACGATTATGGACTTTAATTTTTGAGCCATTTAGGGTTCACTTTTTATTGGAGTAAGTATTACCATAGACTTAAATATATAGTAGACGGCCATAGCCTAAGAACTTTTTGAGGCTCCGAGTATTTAGCGCCATTTAGTTCAGAGCCACCTAAACAGAGCCAATATGTATGAGATAGAATCAGCGCCACCTAGTAACGAATAACGTACTAGTAATACACTAGTCGTCGTATGGCCGTCTATTATATATTTAAGTCTATGGTATTACTTAAGCAATTTTTTTATTTTAGCTGAAACTGTAAATCACTCATCAATTAAAGTCCGTGATCGTACGATCGATACTAGGTGACTACTATTCAGGGTGTAATAAAACGTGATCCGTTTGGTATCGTATTGCGAGTATGAAAAAGTAGGATTTTTTTTTGAACGCAAACAAAAAAGAAGAATTCGTACGGGGACGTCGGCCCAGCTGGCCAACGCTCCATACAAAATCATTATTATTTCTCTAGTTTTTTTTTTACTTTTTCATAATTAGAATACGATACCAATTATGCCCTTAAAGACTCACCAGCATTTTTGTTACACCTTGTATTATCTATACATAACTTGTATTATATAATATACTTTGATTTAAAAAAAATCAGTACCTTATTTAAAAAACAACACTGGTGTGTTATGAGAACCCAATGCAAAGTCTGATATTCTACCTTGAAGCTATATCAGTACACCTACCTAGTTAAAATACTTGGTAAAAAAAATGGTAAAACACCTACTTACCCAAAAGTAAACATTAACATCGATAAATAAGCGTCTCGAATAGATGTACCCACATTAAGGAGTTAGCCCCAGGCGCTGCTTCTTTTTAAATGAAGAGGAAAATTTTAATTTCCTATCGTACCGCTTTAGGGAGGGGACGATGTCGATTGTCGAATAAGTATCGAATTATCGATGTTTTACGCTCTCAATAAGAACATACCTACTCTTTTGAAATCATGAATAAATGTTGGAAAATTTCTATAAAACTAAACAGTAAAAAGAACACTGATACCTTACTCAATGGCCAACCTTGCATTGTTGCATTGGCGAGGAGGAGGAGGATAATATTAAAGGAGTAAATTAATCTTTTTAAAATTTATTACGTGCCTATTTGTGCTTCAAAGTACCAAAACACGCGGTGAAATCTAAAGAGCGATAGGAAAACTTGCTAAAATGTTTAGCTGTCCAATTACCTACCTAAGACAAAGCCTGTGGCAGATGTTACATCGTAAAAGTTGAATTTTATATGACGAAACTTGTGGTTCAACTGTTTTTGTATTCACCTGACGAAGCCTCCGGCGAGGATTTTAAAATTGTTGCTAAATAATTATTAATTCATAAATAATTAAATACAACAACCTACTTAAATACAAATAATACGTCCTTAACCCAGGAACAAATTAATTACATACAAATAAATCCTTATTCAAACCGAAGGTATCTAGTAGATTCGTAGCACGAAGATTATAATGTGGGGTCACTGTTGACCAGGTTACAGAGAACGTTGAATTAGTTTAAGCTTAATACAGTTCTACCATCACTAACAAAACCGACACCATATTTATGATAATAGAACCGAAGCCCTCTGCTTCAATTTGGGCAGTATTTTCTAATCACAATCGTCGATTACGTCATAGTTTATCGCCTGGCGATAAATAATGCGAGATCAACTATCTGGGACGCGTCTATCGAACGAACGATGATGTCATTGTGAACCAACTCGATGCTGGCTTCACAGACACTATGTTAGAAACAGTAGGTGCATAATCAGCTTCAGGATTTTACATCAGGTTTTTATCAGCCCGCTAGACTTTGCATGTTCTGTTTGGAGGGCACACTGTGGCCATCCAACTAGACGAAAACCGTCTGGGCGACTTAGGTACCACTGGAAAAAAAGGTGCTGAAGGACTTCAGCGCGCTGGGTGCCGTCGACTGGATAGAAACGGCTTTAAAGTTTAAACAGAGAAGTCTGGTGATTTTTGGTGTTGGACGACAAGATTCTAGTCGTTGCAATCCACTCTTTCTCTTTCTGTCTAAAAATATATAAAAACAACAGTAAAAAAGTAACTACCCAATGCTTGATATCAATTCCAGGAACCATTTTTTCATGAAAATCTTAATGTATAGTGTTTTTTGTTCATTCTAAGAAAGCAGAAAACAAATAATTATAATACTACAATTACATTCAAACATTGATTCAGGAGGTTAAGCTTTGAAACACTTGTAAATGAGCATTAAGATATTCAGGCAATACTATATATTCAACCATTTCAAAATAAAAATAAAATATTCAACATCTATAAAATTACTCTAAACTAGGGATCCCAATCCGAGTCGCTCCCGCCGCAAAGCTGCCCATCACGCTTACTGCGTTGACACGTTGGATCGCGATGGACAACCACTGGACCCGGAGCGGGGGTCAAGGCCTTTCTCCTGCAGGCGGCGAAAATAAGAATGCACAATTTCAATCTGATTGTTACTGTTCCAACACTGTCTACTGCCTCACTATCGAACTCAATGATAATTGATTGAATTGTACTGCAACATTTTATGCATTCACTCCACATCGCTGAGCGAGCGTGTCATTGCCTTGATTCGATTGACGACAAATCATCGCTGATTACTTTATGGTCCATATATACTTACAACATGCCTAATCAGTAGTAGACTTTATCTAGTTGCAATAAGGTTGACGATGTGTGAGTTATCTTTGTCAGTGAAATGTATATTTGTTCTGTATTGTCGTTGATCTTTGATTATTTCAGCGGGCAGGTCAGGAGAGTATAATTTAAATAACTATACCGGTTTATTTTATCTTATATCTATAATACGATTGTAAACAAACTTATTTAGGTCAAATATAATCTAGATTCTCTAGAATTACAAAACTTGAATATCAAAGTTCTAACTGTCATTTACAAGTTATATAGTAAGTTATGACGGGATATTCTTTAGTAAGTAGTGCCTTGGTAGGTATAATAGAGATTAAATTAAGAGTAGATATCCATCCTTATTATTTTATCATTAAAAAAATTACTTAGTCCTTAATAAGGCACCGCGGATATGCTTATCACTTCAGTTTTTAAACCACTATTTAATCCTTTGATGTTCCAAGTTTTTGATAAACATAATGTGGTAGGTTTTTAGATATGGACAGGTTTCATTTATAAATAAAGTTTTATTTATATAGGCAGCAAATAATCCGACCTATAATTATGTATCTTCTATTTTACGCCAATTGTAAAAGTCTTTATAATTTCGTGCCAAATTTTCAAAAACATCGATATCGCAAAACCACGACTACCCCCTCCCTACCTAACCTCCGTCGTTAAAAATATTGCTGTTTGAACGTCGGTTTCGTTTAGCGGTTTAATAAATTTGGAAAATTAAAGATTCGTATCTGCTCCACTAGTTAATACGTCCGATGCTGGGGTGCAACTCAAAGTAAATCGTGTAATTTTATGCTGGAGATTTGAGTAAATATGTAAATTTAGGTTTTATTGCGATAAATCGCGGTTAGTTGATCATTTCAGGAGTCAATCAAAGACATTCAGGATCACAATTTATTAAGATAAAACAGAATGTAATGGATTATAACCAAATAACCTTTGAATCGAATTTTTACACTAAAGTTATGTTTAGGACCGGAATTTTATCCCTCATTATTTACCTGCTTTTTTACTAAATAGGTAAGTAGATGTTAGAAGCTATGCTGGTAGGGTTTTGATGAGTATATCACACATTTACAAAATTTCTGACCATGTTTGCGATCCATAATTTGTGAGTAGTATTTGAACCTTAAAGACTATCCCGCTTATTCATAAACGTGTTTCAAACTTCATTTAGTTAAATTATCTTTTGTATGCTTCTAACAAACACAACTGTCGAAGTGGCAGATAAGGATAAACGATGATTTAGTTATACGAGGTTTAAAATTTGTTTGTAAACAAGCGGGTAGTTATTAATACTTATACCTACCTATAATAACTACATCTACCCATTGCTTCATAACCAGGCAGTCGAGGCGCTCGTGCTCTTCAATTTAACACCCTCCACGTGCTGTTACTGCGGTCGCAAACACGTCTATTTTTATTTATTTAGTCATAGCTACCTTAAATATTCTTCTTCGTCTAATGGCAAGCATTAAAGCTTTCGTTTATTTAGGGTCAGTCACTCCAAGTCTCGCAAAAATGTCTCACAAAAAATGAAAAAGAAAATCATAAAAAAAACAAGTGAAGTACGTATACCTACTTCAGTATCTAACTTAAAAAAGACGTTATCAAAAAGTCATCAAAGATAAGGCGGTGGCAGATTGGGAGCAAACTTAAATAAATGGGCGGGAATTTAAAATTATAATGGGATTGTATCCGGTGACACAAATGTGTGGAGTTTGTTGCAAACGACTTCTCGGAGACGCTTAGCTGAGACACAGAGGTGGGATAGAGTCGCTTGCGTAAGTCTTGATAAAAGGTTTCTTAGGTTAAATATTAGAAGAGAATGAATGAAATAGAATGTTCAGCCGACGTTTAGCTGGGGAACAAGGGTGGCTGGGATTGCTTGTAAAAATCATGACAACATTTTGGCTTCTTTTTTCACAAGGCTTAAACAAAATCGGTCAACAGTATTTCGGGCAATACTCAGAATGTAATTTCATAGTTCTCTGTCCGGCTGAGTTAAAATGACACCTTTTTTTTTTATTTCTGGGACACTAACTAAGGTTTGCTTTAGATGACTGTATCACTTAATGCTTTTTATATAAATCTTTTTTGTGATTTTTTAAATTCATAACTTTTATTTTTACAGTGTTTTTTATTGCCCTGGATAAAACAAACTATTTCTCTTACACCAACTTTTGAATAAAAAGAAAACTCACTGAAGTAACAGCCGCACTGTGTAATATTTTTGTAATCGTAATACCCTCTCCACAGCTTCCTCGCGGTATAGTTTTACCTGCGGCAACTAATTGTGAGTGCGGATAAAGTATGGCGTCTAAGGTGGCCTTAGTAACGCGATTGCATCACGCCAGTGTGGAACCACCTTTATGCAGTTCTTGTCCGTACAGAGGGATTGAGTAGCCCATACATTTTGGACAGAATTTTGTATAATTGTGTCTTTTATGATCATTAAAATTATAGATCGGTTCGTTAACATACTTATTATGAAAATAAATCAAATGCTTTCATTGTAATATTTACTCCCGGTGCCAAGATTTTTCTAAAGGCCGAATTTCCGAAAAAAATTGTGGAAGTACTAAGTTCTTATAGAGTTTGTAACGGGTGTGTACCTCGGAGTGGCAATCGTCATTAGCTGCAGTAGCCGCTTACTATCAAACGGGCTGTCTGATTATTTACTACCGACGTGGCGTTAATAAATCGAGCCTTACTTACGCATTAGCAAAGTTTTCTTTTCTTAATGTTCATAGAGGAGCTGTACCTCAGGGGTCAATATTGGGTCCGGTACTTTTTATTTCCTTTGCGAATGATATTATGAAATTTACTTCTATTGCACTCCACACTGTGATTTTATAATACTCTTCAACAGAGAATAACAAGATTTAAATAAGTCTCCTGCTACGAACCCCGTCGTACATCAATGGCATAGTTGGGACTTACGCTAAGCAAGAAACATGTAATCGCTGTTGCTACTTCTACGGGACATCTTTCGCTGTTAGTGCGTTGAGAGCTTTTGTCTTTTTAAAACTTAAAATCATACTAGCTATTTGCAACTATTATAAATATACTGTATCGTATCAGGCTGTCAAAGAGAAAGCTAGAGAAAGGTGTACATGGAGATTGCTTCACCGACAGGAGCTCAGCTCTTAAGTTTATGATGATGATGATGATAAATATACTACAAGGTCCTGAACTAAAAGGCTAACAAGGAATAAATAAATAAATTGTCACAGTCTGCTTGTTGTTATATCAAAGGTGTACATTGTATAGCAACAAAAACTGGTCATATAAGTTTTTTTGTCTTCAGTCCTTAAACCAGCGTTACGCTAATCAGGGAACGATGGCGCGCAGGTGTTGTTGTGGTTACATTTTTCGCGGTTGGCTATTGTTTGTAGATTAAACTTTACACCCTTAGCTTTTGAGTGTACAGTCGCCATCAAATATATCGGAGCGGCTACGGTACTCGAAAATATCTGAACAAGCACCTTATCGCCTTAACAATACAGGCGTTGTTCAAATATTTGTGATTACCTTGGCCGCTCCGATATACCGACTGTACCTAGTTAACTGATTAAATATTGATATTATCACATCAGAAATTCGTTTACATTAACTAGGTATCCGCAAAATTAAAACTGCAGAAAAAATTTGGGCACAACCATTTCGTTAGTTGAAACCTAACAATCTGAAAAAGTACAAGGTTTTTGATTAAGAAAAGCCTTTAAATTTAGTTTAATTAAGAGCTACGTCGGAGATACACACGACAACCTTCAAACCCCTCTTTTTCCATTAGAGGTTAAAAATACACAATTCTATCATCAACATCATAGTATAATATGAACGAATTTCGTAGACATGTAAAGACTGTGCACGTTGAAATCCGGCCGCGCATGGTGTGATACATCTTTTTATTGAATGTGCATATTCAACCAACACTTCTATTTAATAATTTGGGGTTATCAAGCTACATAATAAAGTTTAAAACATAATATAAACGTTACGTTGTCTATGAGTTTGATCACTATATATTCCACAGTGCCTATATTTTTTTGTCCACAGTGTTCTGACAGTGTTTACCAAATTTTCCTGTTAAAAATAGTTTTTTATTATAAATAAGATGAATCAAATGATACCGTATTAAATTCTCTTTTCACCATAGCTAACATTTTTCTAAGTGTATTTAGATTGAAATAGTTCGGAGGTGTTCTAACTTTGGTGAGTTTGACTTTTTGACAAAAAAATGGCTGCCATATAAAAATTACTTTCAGTGCTTGGAGTAGAAAGTTTTCCTGACTACCTCAAGTAGAATAGAGTTTCAAAACATTTTTTTTTTGTAAGATGACATTCTATTGACCATAAAACCGGTTGTGAAAATATAAATACAATTGTGGTATTGTAGCAGGAAGCGAGTGAAGATTATCAAAAAACGCTGGACAAAACATTAAAGATATGATGAAATACCTTCAGTAAAAACTGAGACAAGCCCATACAATTTTAATATGATTCTATTTTTATTATATACTACTATGATTAGAGATTATTTATAAAAAAGAACTGCTTGAAAATGTGTATCCGAAAGGGAGATGTACCATGCCATGCGTGGCCGGATTTCAACGTGCACAGTCATTATTAGCTTTCCTGGTATTTTTGTTTTCACTTAAAAGAAACGCGATAAATTCTAAATAAACTGGGATAAATTAGGTACCTTGAGAGAGACAATTTTTTATTAAAAATGCAACAGAAAGGCAAAAAAAAATAGAATAATTATATAAAAAGAATACTATGATGTTTGAACAAAGATGTGTGAACAGATAAAAGGATATCTTAATCGAAGATATTAATTCTTGTATATAAGGAAAATCGATAATTTCTTAAATCAAGTAAAAAATATCTTGAACCAAGTAAGTTCTATCTTGGATCAACAAAATCATACTTGGTTCAACAAAATCATACTTGGTTCAAGAAATTATCGATTTTCCTTATCAAATCAAATCAAAATACATTTATTTCAAAACACTAAGGCTTCATAGAACAATACAATACAATTGACATAAGTAAAATAAAAATACATTAAAATAAAATTATACGTTAACATTTACACATATCATGGTTAGTAATTGACTATTAATCCTAGGTGTTAGTATACTTATTATTATATGTCTATTCATTATTAATATCTATTCAAAACAGGCAAATGAAGCCCACTACAGTGGTTCAAATAGGCCCCATCGAACCTGCCCGCAAACATGGCTAGGATGCTGTTGGTGCTGTCCCTCACCCTGCAGAGCAGCGAAGCTGCTTTTTTGCGGATGATGGCGGCGAAGCTATCCACGCGCGCCTCCGCGAACATAGTTGACGCACTGCAGTAGCGAGGCAGCCCCATCAGCACCCTAAACGCATTATTATATTGTACACGCAGAGCACTGTACTGTCTTTGCGTCTTATATACAAGAATTAATATCTTCGATTAAGATATCTTTTTTTTCTGTGCACTCTGCAAAACTATAACTTGAAAACTAAACGACCGTATGTCCCCATTCCGACTAAAATAATTAGCAATAATCTAAACAAAAACCGTCAAAGGAAATTAAAAATATACTAGCACAGAGCACACCTGGGGAACCGGAGGACAAACGGTTCACTTATTTAATATACAGAGAAATATTTTAATAAGTTTACGAGAGCCCGCTTAAAACAAATATCATGCTCGTTGTAAGCGTTGAATTTTAATATCATTACTTGTGTCCCGTTTTTAATTTTATAAAAGCAAGAATGCGCGGGACCCGGTGTGATTCGATTTTTTCAACGTGCTTAAAATGTAATTTTAAATATGTACCTTATTTTTTTCTGTTTTGTGTAATTAATGTAATTGTGTTGATTTTTTTTACTTGTTTAACCTGGGTTTGGACTACGCAGGACCTAATTTAAGTTTTTAAGGGTGTTTTTGCAATTAGTAGAAATATTGTGAGAGGTGATTAAGTAAGACATACTGAATATTTTTTGTTTCTATGGGACCAACACTGAAATCCCAAAAAATATTGGGCTTCCCATGTAAAACGTCGACTTCTGATCGGCCGAAATGTATGAAACAGCCAAAAAATTTTTTTTGTGATTTCGGAGATGGTCCTATAATAGTAAAAGTTTGGCCTATCAAATCATCTTACACAATATGGCTAGTTATTAAGAACAACCTGTAGGTATGAGAACTGAAAGGTTGTCTGGAAGAGATCGCTCTTTAGCGATAAGACCGCCTGTTGTTACGTAATTTTAAGTTTATTGTAATGTTTCTTTTATTATTCTTGTATTTTGGTGCAATAAAGAATATTTACTTACTTGCTTACTTAACTGTCCAATTCAATCATCGTTTACAATGTAACTCCATATGCCAAAGTGTTTCGAAAATAGTTACTCATAATCATAAGTTTAATAATGTCGGTAACAAGAATGATAGAGATGAGAAATACATACAATGTGTGAATTGTGAAATCAGAAAGACTTTTGCCATAAGTTATTTGAAGTAATTGTGCTAAAAATAAAATATTTCCAAATATTTTAGAGAAAGTCAAATTACGTATAATTCAAATTCTATCAATGAGATCTTTAAAAGCATAACTGAATTCGAAAACCCTTTTAGGAATGGATAGCGGACAGGGTTTAGCAATTAACTTTAAAAGTGACAGTTCACGATCAAGAAGCATTAAGCCATTATATTGGACCGTTACATTAGCAATTTTTCCCAATACCAGCCTAATTACTTTAACCAAATTCCCATCTCTCACTCAATCAAGTTCAGTCTTCTTTATGACTTCCGTTTTAACCATTCAGCAGCTTCAGCCTCTTAAGCATTTGCCTCGTCTAATAGTACAAAGTTAGTGAAGCGATTTAAATGCTGGCAGAGGAAGAGTCGTCCGTTGAAGTCGGAATCAAAAATTTAAATTGCGAACATTCTTCACTCGTTTGACGGGACTTTATTGGTGCTCTAATGCTTCGGCTGGAATTGCGGTCTTATTTGATAGCTGAGGCTGTATTTAAGTATAGATTTGTAGGACGATTGATACGGGCCTATTTGTTACGATGGCGGAAAATTATTGAACGAAATTTGTTGGAGCGTAAAGTTCCTTTTCATTAAATTGTTCTGTAGTGGTCTAAGAGCTGGCCACGTCAGATGTGACACAATAATGAGAGGTTTGTAATCAGTCCAGTTAGATTGCATAACCATCCTTATTGCTAGATCCGGGCATCTGGCAGCTTTTAATGGGTGGAGATCAGAGTGACAGACCAACAAAGTTTTTAAGTTGAAAAAAAGTAATACCAAAATAGGTAAAAACTGCTGAAGTTGTGTCATTTATAGAGAACAGGGCCTATATTTTAACATTGGAACAAAAAACATTGTGTATTATTGCGCAAACAAAAACATCATTTGGCACTACTTCCCCCAAACGAAACTTTTGGATATTATATAATCTAATTAATTACATAAATTTTCATAATATTGGATCAAAACCAGAACTCTAGAATTTAATTTCTTCAAGTTATTTGCTTTCTTTTACCTCCACCACTTTACAGCTGCCAGATGTCCGGATCTAAAAATAAGCATAGTGTAGCAAACTAACTAGAGGGGTTTCGTTGCTTTCATTATTGTGTCATATCTGACGTGGCCAGCTCTCCGTCTATAGTTTCAGTTCAAAATATACCAAGAAATCTATCGTTAATATTTTTTTTTACATTTATATCCCATTTTTTGTAAATCATTCGTTATTTAAATGTTAATGTTTACTAAACTAACTGATGAGATTTTGTCATTAATAAAACTATTGACTAAGTCACTTAACATTTTCGTAGTCTATCAATCAAATCAAAACAAGGTAATATTTTCAAACTCACTACCAAACCAATCCCCAACTGCCCCGAACTTTTATATTTATTGACTCCTTGTTAGTTCTTTTTATATCAAGGGTCTGAGAAATATGGCAACATTTATTTGGTAAACTGGCAACATTGAGAAGGGGAGAGGGTTAAACGGCGATTCTTTTCCTATTCCTGGCAACAGATTTGGACGAGCCTTAGGCGAGTGTGATGCTGTTTTGTATCTTTATTGTTATCTCAGATGGTTTATGAAGGGACACCTACAATTCGGAAAGATGGATAGTTTGAAGGCGGCAATAAAATTCATATTTTAGGGTTATGTTGTCATAAATACGATAGAGTGACGGCTAGCATATTCAGCGTCAAATAAGAAAGAAGACATTGTAGAAAATATAGGTGACGCACGTGACGCATTGCAATATGTAACTGCTGTGTTTTTGAAGAGCAAATTCAGTTAGACATAATTTAAAAAAAACTTTTATTACGAAAAACAATCTTACTTATTAAAATTGTATGCCATATTCTTGCACTAAAACTATAAGTTGAATTAGTTTTTACAATATCACTTACGCCCGTTATGTGTTGTAGGGTAGAGTTAAGTTGTTTTTTTTTTCATTATTAATAGTCTAGAAACTGAGTGTCACACTACAGTACAGCAAGTACGGACAACCTTAAAAGGCAACATATATGTGCAACCTAAAATAGCGAACACAACATACAAAAAAACACAAACGGTAAACTTTGTTAGGTATGTAAGTTAATAATTATCAATAGTTAGTACAGTTATAAAAATAAGATAGCAAATACATAATAAAATAAATCTAAAAGCTAAACTAAACAGTTACATCCAGTTAACATATTTAAGTATTGTCTTCGCCGAGGCCAAAGAGCACGGATACTATGTCGATTTGATCGGTTAAAGGAAGGATGATCACTAGTTAAAACTTTAAATTCATACTTAGTACATTTTAGAGCACACTTCGAAACATATAAAAGCAAAAGCTGACATACTTTCTAAACACAAAAACAAACCGTAATGGAACCAATTTGGCGCCCTGCCGATAGACCGATAAATAAAATTGTTCGTGAAGTATCCGACCACTAACCGGCCGGCTTCCGAACTGGATATTTATGGACAGAAGGGTGTTTTATACGTACCGCTTTAACCCACTTGCCCCTGGCCATCTTCACTTTGGGGACTGTTGTTACACCATTGCGTAATGAGAATAAAATAAATAGCAAAAACAAAGATCCCGATGAATTGAGAACCTCCTCTGTCGAAATCTTGAAGTTCGTTGAAAACATACATTTGGAACAGAAGTTTCTTTTACTCGATGAGTTGATGGTCATATTTACGTTATAGAAGATTTCGGTGTATTTATTTAATCGTATGGCTAAATACATTATTCGTGTATACATTTAGAGTCGCGAGCCATATACAGATTCTTTGCCCATTGCGCTGCGTTTTCACTAGGCGCAAGGCGCAAACAGATCTGCAAGATTGCCATTGAAGTTTCTTTTAGGGCAGTCGTAAATGATGTGGTTTATAGTCTGCTTTGGTGATATGGTACCTACTGATAGAAAAGAAAGGTAGATAGTATTACACATTGGAGAAGTGGGTCACTAACCGGTAAGTTTCCGAATGGGCCATACTCGTAGGGTCTATAGGGACTATAGGGTATATATAATGGGGGATAGGGTCATTAGGGAGTTTAATACGTCTTGTCTTCACTTTGCGGCATATTAGATTGCGTAACAAAAACGAACATGAATAAAGTTAGTTTTAAGTGAACTTCAGTAGTAGCTATTACATATCAAAATATTGATTAAAATTGAATGCGAAATTTTCAGGAACGCGTCACAATTACCTAGTCTTCTTGCTACAAAACGTATTTTTTCCTGTTACAAAACTTAGTTAGTTTTAGTGAATAGAAAGATGGATTATATAATTATCGTCTTAAAATCTAAACGATTACCTACCTATTATTTAGTAGTGAAATCACCCCTAACTTTCTTTTCAGAAATGAACACTATTCTCCTAAAGTTTCTAAACCATACACCACGGTGTAACAACGGCCTGTTTTATTCGACATTCGAAAAATAACTTTATTTTTATCGGTGTATTTATTCGGTCCCGATAAGGATGCTCCACTATCTCCACAAAACAGCGTATGTTAACATCTTTAGTTTGGCGCTTACGTCTTTTTTCGGAAGACGGGAGGCATATTCGCATTTTCACCAGTTTATGTGTCAGGTCATTCGGCGTTATGGGTTCGTGTTTTGATTTGTTACGGATCTATTTGGTGTGATAGTTGGACATTTGCATATCTATATAAAAAAGTTACTGCTTAAAGAAAAACTTCCATATCAAAGGTTTTTAATTTGACAAGACCTAAAAGTAAGTAAATTTTAATTAAACTTAATTATGATTTGGAAAATTCATACATATTGAAAATCTGCAATAAAAAAAAATCTGAAGATAACTGTGTTAGAGGTGCAGTCGCCATCAGATATAATTATCGGAGCGGCCAAGATGGTCAATTCAATTCAATTTTTAAAATAAATGGCATTCTATCCACAATATTGGGACAATTTTGCCAATGTCAAAGTAGAGACGACAAGTGTACGGTTAATTAGTTAAAATTTCGCTCCAAGAGCTGGACGTTGTACGGTGAGGTTAGGCTTTTTATAAGAAGATAGCTACTCCCTACAAACAGCACGTGGACTAACGGATATCTAACTCAAACAGGGGTTACACTTGTTTTGAGATTAATTCTTCATTAGTTGCCCACTAGTTCGTTAAATCACTGCAGAATAAGCTATATATTACACACTGAATCACGAAAATGAACAAAAAATAAGAAGTTAATCACGAAACCTAACCACCTTGCTCGCCAAGATGGCCGCAAGTCCGCCAAGATGGTCACAAATATCTAAACAATGCCTCTATTGTCAAGGCGATAAAGTGTCAAAATATTTTCGAGTATCGTGGCCACTCCGATATATTTGATTGCGAGTATTGCGATTGTACATAATAAATAAATAATAATTGATTTTTTACACATCCATTATTTATTTATGTTTATTTTTTTATTTAGCCATATCAATAACTGTAGAAGTAACTGGCCAACAGTTACTTCTACAGTTATTGATATGGCTAAACAATACTGTGTCAGTCATGAATGTCATGATCACCATTTTGAAATAAGCGTTTCAATATTTGCTCACTACATTTATCAAACTTATTCAGAAATAATTCGTATGTGTATTTTAATCATCATCATCATCTCAGCCATAAGACGTCCATTGCTGAACATAGGCCTCCCCTTTGGACCTCCATAAGTATCGGTCGGAACTTTCGACTCGGAAGCGACTTGCATCCAGCGTCTTCCGGCATTGTGATTTTAATGTATGTATGTAAATGTTATATTTTATATTATAACATTTTGATTAAAATCAAAACATAAAATCGCCACGAAATACTAAATCCCCTGTTCTCTAAATTATTCAAAACTAAATTGAATAACAACGAAAATCTCAAACAACCGTTGATTGATACCGTAGAGGCCAAGAAAAATAGCGAGCCGCAAAGTGTCCGATTGTCTATATATCGTATCAAACCTCCGGACGGGTAAAAATGCCCGGCAGCCCTCAATCAATTTGGTCCAAACACAGGGTTATTTTTCTCGCTTTTCGTTACTGAGATGGGATGTGTACCGGTTAAGATTGAGGATGATAACAAAGTGGTACGGCAATTTTCTTAGTCTAGTTTTTGATTAGGCTTAGCAGTAGGTGCAAGTTTATTACGGGTGTAATTGGTATGTTTTATTTATTTGTTTATTTGTTTATTTCTACAATAAGCACTTACAGCTAAACCTTACGTGCTAATTGGTATATTTTTATTCGTGTGTTATGTGTGAAATCGAATGGAAGTTGATTTTTCAAACGTTATTGTTACTTTAAATCAATCAATCATCAATCACCATCATCATGGCATCGTGTTTGATCACATTATTAACTTCTTTTTTTACTGATTTTTATTATCCTACTTTGTTATAAGCATACATTGCGAGTCAGTGGGTATAACAACTTTTTTGGCTATTGACAACTTTTGGTGCCAGTTCAGGCAAAACCTAAGGCAACATTCCTCACATCAAAGGGTCCATTAATTTCACAAATCCTTCATTGAAACTGGTGCAACGTGTCTGTAATCTCAAAACCGGTACAATTTCTGCCGTGGTTCAGCCAGATCCGAGAGGATATTTCATGCAGCCTTTCAATTGAATGGCTGCATGGTAAATCTTGTAAGTTTTTCGTCTTAGCTAATATTGTTAGTCGGACCAATACAGATTCGAAACAACATGTGTTCAATTCAAAACGGGTAAGTACAACGTACCAATTTAAAAACCAACTGTACGTTTAACCGCTGTACGTTTGGCTTGTAAGTTTTCGTCGTTTCCGTTAAAAGTAGTACAAGGTATCAATTTAAAAACTGGTACATTTTACAGCTGTATATCTGGCTTGTAAGTTTTTCGCCTTAGCTAATATTGTTAGTCGGACCACGATGGCCCCGCAAAGCCGATTCATACAGCTTTTCCGTTAAAAGTGGTACAACGTACCTCTTTGAAATCCGGTACATTTTACAGATGTATATTTGGCTTGTAAGTTTTTCGCCTTAGCTAATATTGTTAGTCGGACCACGGTGGCCCCGGGAGGCCGATTTGCCCATAAATTGGGCACGTAAGTGATTCGCCCCTTTCAATCTTTCAATGCCTTGCCGGATATTTTTTATGTTTGAGTTGAGGCGATTTTTTTTGTTCATAATTTAGTTGTTTCGAAGGGTGTTTTAGAAGGAAAATGTGGTTAATAAAAGGAAGGAATTTGGAGTCATTATTGAATTTCATTCTGTGTGTTCTTTATATTTTTAACTCCTTTTAATTTAATATTAATAGTTAAGTTTACTAATTGAGAAAAAATAAACAGATTAATTTTTATTTGCGTATTAGTAAGATGTTAGACTTACAACCAGAAGGTATGCAGATAGAAATATCATTTGATGTTGAATATTCTAACGTAACGAACTCTTTATTTAAAATGTGTGTTACTCTGGCAAAATAAAACATTCAAGAGAATCCCTCAACCCTCCACCAACCAAACCACCAAAAGTTCTTGCTAAAAAAGTTTGAGGGAGATCTCCACCAATAGCAAAATATCACTATGACGTTATCACACCCGCGCCGCATGCGCAAACCGCAGCAGTATGGAAGACCCCTAAATCTTACTCTGACGCACTGGAGTAACTCCGAAACCCCCTCTTAGGCTCCCCTACCATAGCTCATAAAACATCAGGTCTAGTGCTGACCTAAATGTCGTGAAAGAAACCGAATAGTGTGCTTTGTCCCGCGTATGAAAGAGAGCACCGATGTGTGACCGATACGGTGTGCCTTGTATTGAATGAACGCTTAGATTGCTGCCTACACTTCACATACAGAGTGTTTTGAAATTTTGCTTACTTTTAATTATAATTTAAAGTCATTCGTAGACAATGAATTTTATTTTTAATCTTTTATATGGTAAGGCGAAAATTCTACTTATATAAGTAAATTACTTAATAATAGTCAAATCATTTATTTAGACAGAATATAATTAACATTGATAATTTAAATCCACATCGCAGGCTTCGTCCAGATTCCCAACATAATAACTTCCACAAAATGCTTCGTCAAATTCACAGTTCAAATCCACAACAGGTTTCGTCAACAACACTAAAACTAATTACAAACACAAATTCATTCCATTTTAGACCCCACCCCGATACTCACCCGGTCCGAACGTTCCAAAGATACTGGCAGCATTACCCCGCTGAATAGCCAGCGAAATTCGTTGGACCAGGAAAGAACCAGAGCGAGGGTCGCAGCCCCTCTCTTTCAGACGACGCCCTATGTCCTTGACAAATTTTTTGGCCTCGGCACACCAAGGCCCAGCCGTCTCTATGGCCACCGGGACGAAGTCATACACCTGCTCAAGGTTGGCGTATTTGCTGTGCTTGAACTTAGCCGCACTTTCAGCCGCAGCACCCGCCTTGGTTACCGTGTGTGCGAGATGAGTAGGAGCGAAAGTACTCACACACGTGGCATCCCAAAGCAAGCTGCGACCCCTTGCCCACGGGACCAGAGTAATACCGTCCGGCCTCTTACCATCCGTACGGCTCAGACCTTGAGGCTCCAAGATGCAAGGAACATTCGCCGATACCAAAGCACGCCTAACTATATCATTGACAGCACAGTGCCTAGGAATCCTCCCCGCACACCAACTACTTAATTACTTATATTATTACTTTAATATTTTTTAAAGGACTTGCTTGTGTTTTTTGTGGCTTAGATAGATTGGCTTAGATTTAAAAAAAGTGGAGTGTAATTTATGCTAAATCTTTTATTAGCTCTTGACTTTAAGCACTGAGTGCACTTTATAAATAAGTATATTGTGTTTCTTTTCACTTATATCTAATAACATTTATTTACATAATTAAATATGCAGAGGCCCTACAGTACAAATATTAAACTAAATTAATAACTAGCTCTAATCTAAACTAGGCCCTTGTGGCATTGTACCAAGGATGCTGGCGGCATTTCCTCGTTGTATCGCAATGCTGATACGTTGGGCGAGGAAACCGCCAGCTCTTCGGTCACCAGTTACGTCAACCAGACGCTTCGCGATTTCTGCAAACAACTTGTTACTTTTCACTTTAGTTTTTCTAAATATTGTTCACACCGCTGTTAATAATCTTACTTATAGAGTCTGTCCGGAAAGAATAGTGTCGTAGAATGTATGAGCTCCAATATAAACTACGACACTTTTCTTTCCGGACAAACTTCATATTCTGTTTAGCTCTTATTTTAGCAAGTCAAATGTTTATTGGCAGCAGCCAAATTACGTCCTACTCTAACACTACCGACTCTTCAAGTAGGTAAATATTTCCTAAAATTTCTACAGTGTGTATTTTTCATAACGACATTGGCTTTAAGTAACGATAGTTTAAAGTGCTGTTAACAGTTTTATCAAAAGAATATAACGATTACCTTTTGTAATTAAGAGTAATTAATTTAAAAAAAAATCTCGAGCAGCAATGTTTCGCTAAGTTGTGTTTCGCGATAGCAGGGCGGTTAATTCTTTTCTTACGAACAATTTTTGACGGTCTAGTCAGGATGACACTAAGAGCGAAATTTCAATGAAATCACATGTCAATTGTTAAGTTTAATTTATTACTCATACATTGCGTGCCTAATTAATTTGTATGAAATTTTTTACTTTTTATTTTTTAACTAAATTATGCTAATTCCAGTTCATTTGGAGTTATACTTTCAGCCCTTAAAATTAGTGTCGTTATGAAAGACACACACTGTATAAGAACACCTTGTCCGGCTAGGTCACTTGTCTGTGCGTTATACCTAATACCAGTTGATTTGTAGTATATAATAAATTATTCTTTTTTATTGAAACATATTACAAGAAAAATTAAAATGTAAAAATAGTCAAAAGAGCACCCTGTACCGGCCAGGTCACAGTGATTGTCTGTATGTCACGCGACACTCTTTTGTCTGTCTCTATGCTTACGTGTCGGTTGTCTATTGTCACTCCGCTGCGCTATGCTTCCGGATCGTGGAGTTTGAATTTAGATCATATTGACCGTTACTCGAAAAGAAAAGTCTTTGGAATGGTATCTTTTCTCTTCGGTGAAGGAAAACATCATGAGGAAACCGGACCTAATCTCAATAAGGCCTAGTTTTCCTTGTTGGAAGGTCAGACGGCAGTTAGGCAAGGTTAGGTTGCCAAGCGAACGCCCAGGCTTAATTGAGCCATGGCAAAAACGCGAGACAAACCTCTTAACGTTTGTCTGTTGATGATATTTTGTGAGAGATTAGGTAAAGTGGGAATAGTCAATGATTTCTAGGATGAAGAAAAGAATAACAGTTATATTAAACGAAAAAAATAACAGTTATATTAAACGCTTAGAAATAAATATGTAGAGGGGTGAATATCTCAACGATTTTTTTTTACTGCGGAGCTGATAATGACAGTGTGGACTAATAGTTTCACAATGGTATATTTTTTTCTGAAAACCTTACACAAATTATTATCTTAAGCCAAGTCGCAAAATGTTATAAAAGTTATTGATATTTATAAAAAAAAAATTGTTTTCGCCGCAATTATAATTTTGGTGTAGTGTCCTGAATCCATTTCTCTTGAATAATTTTTATAGTAGAACTATAACGTCCGTTGATTTAACTAAAACTTCACAAACTTTTACTCGTTATTAGTCTACGTATATTATAAGAAAATAAAAGTGAAGATTAGTACATGAATTCATACTCTAAACTAAGCCTTCATTGTTGTCCTGGTAAAATAGTCAATTTTGGTGGTAAATTTTGAAAATGATTTTATGGTCGAACGAAACGCAACAAGGCTAACAAACGTATAGTAACCTGTTAATTCGGTTCCACTCCGGCACTGAGCGATAAAGCACGTGTCGTACCTCACTTGATCTGTCCAGCAAACGCATAAGTATCTAATTTTGGTGTATTAAAATACTTTTTAATGCAATTTTGGTGGTGTATCTAACTAATTACCGAAAAGTAGTTGTTTTGGTGTGAACTGTATTTAAAGCATGTTTATAGTTTCTTTTTTAAAATATTCACTTGGAACTGAAGTGAATGATACGGTTTACTTTTAAAATACACTTTTATGCAATGGTTCTAATTTTGGTGCATCAATTTTGGTGGTTTTGGTGGTAATTTGGAAACCAAAAATGATATTTATGAGCCTAAACTAAGTAATTTTATATTTACTGTCATATATTTATATTTTGTATTCACAGCATTACTGACTTAGTGCATTGATTACCAATTTACCACTATTACCAGTAAAAATATATATAACCAAATACAAAAGCGCCTGGATCTGTCACTGAACGACCTGACTTTAACCTACATTATTTGATCATGTATTGTTTGTCATCTACTCTCAACTGGCTGAAGGAGCCATTTGAGGGTAGATTTTGTTTACTTTTATTTAAATACCTAAAGATACAGACTATAATTATGTCAGTAGCGTAAGTATTGATTGCGAGTAAACTTATGTTTACTCTCAGAGTCAAAGATCTCAACTGTCGCCAGATTTAAGTTAAAGTGAAGTTGGTACAAATAAAATCTTCTAAACATATAACAAAGCTTGAATAAAGCTGAAGAGGGTCGAAAGTCTTGCTGTACATTGAAGATATTCGAAAAAAAGTTGGCTGGGGGTACTTAAAGTCGATAACATAATACGTTCCAACAGTTTTTAGAATTTCTGTCTGTTTATCTGTTTGTCTTTTTGTATGTTTATTCAACCGCGCATCACGTGAAAACAGTTAAACAGATTTTAATGAAATTTTTGTATAGAGATAGTTTGAGTTGCGGGAAATGACGTTTTCATCCCGAAAATCAACCCTAGAGGGGGTGAAAAGGAGGTTGGAAGTTTGTATGGCGAATTATTAATCACTGAACCGACGATTAAGATGAACTGGGTACATAGTTTTTCGGATAAAATCCGGATTGCAATCCTTACTCAAAGTTTGAGCCCCGGGAAGTAATATACGTTAGTTTATATCCCGAAAATCAACCCTTTAGGGGATTAAAAACGGGGTTGAAAGTTTTTATGGGAACCAATAACTGTTGAACGCTGGAGATAGTTTGAGCTCTGGGGAATGATATAGAATAGTTGATATCCAGAATTCATTCCTTGGGTTGGGTTGGTTTCCTTCCCCCCTGGTTGTAGCTTAATTGTATTCTTGTAGTATTTCTTACTGAGTTACGGTGTTTCTTGAAAGAAAAAGGATTAAGCATTGTTGATTAGCATTTTATACTTTACTTACTGTTTGATTTGATTGTTCAGTTTTTTGTACTTTGTTATTATAATATATTAAAAGCGATGATAATACAATTGTCTTAGATTCATTTTCAGTTGATAACTAGTTGAATTTAACTTTGGTGTGGATATACAATTTTGGTGGCCAGTAAATCTAATTTTGGTGGGTAGACGCAATTTTGGTGGCAACCAAATTATTAAAATCATAATATCTCTAAAACTACTATGTATAATAAAGGGCCATTAATACACAATATCGATTGTGACTAGTTACGTATTATCGATAACTAATTTAGACATAAACTACAAAAATAAAAAATACCACCAAAATTAGGTAAATTTTGCACCTGTTGAAATTCACCCAGAGTTTCTTCACTATAGAACCTTGTTATAATGGTACCCCAATGGACGCACTTCTAAACTACCTATTATAAGAAGGTTCTAAAAGTGGCCTAGGAAACAATAGTCGTCAAAAATATGTTTTCACTTTTGCACTTTACTCATTTGTAATAAGGCCCAAACATAATTTTGATGTGTACTGTATAAAGTCCTTACTTTTTAAAGATGGCGGCCAATCCGCAGCGAAATCTGTAAATCCGTCTGATTCCGTTAATTATCGCTGCGATTGAGCGCTCTGTCAATTAACTGATTGGTGCTCTGGCTTCAGGGCGGTTAAAATGTAGCTCCATGGTTCAATACAATGTCCTTCTTTAATGTTTACAAAAGAAAACAACAATGTCTGATATAAATAACTAGTTTCTATCCACTTATTAACGTTATCGATTAGATTTTTGGATTTTTATATGGCCATTGAGCGGTGGCGGTGAGTCATCATCATCTTCTCATCCTAGCCGATACGGCTACGGTGACTGCTGCTGGTATCTTGGGCTCCTCAGATGTGCTCGAACGTGACTCACATAGCCAACTTTTGCAGTGAAAGTACGTCCGCATTTGTCACATGTCAGGATCCCATCAATATAGTTGTAGAATGGCTATACAAAAGTCCAAAAATCAAATCGATCTGAGAGGTTCCAAAACCATCTAGGGAGGATTGGTTGTCCTAAAACATTACAGCCAACGGGAATGTAGTTATTTTTTGGTCACTCTGTATAACCACTGCATGGTCAAGATCCCCAGTCATGGGAGAACGATGAAGAAGGAGAAGATATATTTTTAGGATTAGTACCTATATTCATCATCATCATCATCATCATCTCCGCCATAAGACGTCCACTGCTGAACAAAGGCCCCTTTGGACCTCCATAAGTATCGGTCGGAAGCGACTTGCATCCAGCGTCTTCCGGCGACCTTTATAAGGTCGTTTGTCCATAGTCTATATTCATAGGGATTCGTAATGCAAATACAAATACATCTTGGGAACCGTAATGAATTTTTACCCTCTACCGCTTAGGTAAGTACAATTATGTTCTCTTGTCGGCAAACGCATTGAAACGACCCTTGTTAGAGAACCTTTAGGTATTGGAGACGATTCCCACTGCAATCAAACATAACTGAGTCAAATCCTAAAGTTACCTATCCACGAGAACGCTATTTAGCCATACAAACTGATGATCATCATCATCCTAGCGTTTATTCCGGTTTGGGGTCCGCTTGACAACCTAATCCCATGAATTGGCGTAGACACCAGTTTTTACGAAAGCGACTGCCATCTGACCTTCCAACCCAGAGGGAAAACTAGGCCTTTTTGGGATTAGATCCGGTTTCCTTACGATGTTTTCCTGCGACTGGTAAATATCAAATGATATTCCGTACATAAGTTCCGAAAAACTCAGTGGTACGAGCCGGGGTTTGAACCCGAGACCTCCGGATTGAAAGTCGGACGTCTTACCGCAAGGCTACCAGTGCTCTCCATACAAACTGATGATGATTTTAATTAGGTTAATCAATTCATTGAAAACACGTTTTTTATTCAAAAAACTTATCGAAAGAAGTCTAAAAAAAACTCAGTTTAAAACGTATCCTACCTAAAATATAGTGCACTTAACTAAATGACAAAGACTGAGGCCAAATTTTTAAGAATACTTAATTTGGCGACGATTCAGAAAAACTTTGTTAGTTTTGAAACTACTTTAAAAGTTTATAGCAATAAATAATCACCCGGTCCTTTTACAATCCTATTTGAGTTTTTTCTGAAGGCGCTACTATAAAACCGAGTTAACGGGAATTACTTCATGTAAAATATGGTTCATATAAGTAATGGAGATGTTTCAGATGTTAGGATGTGGTATATCAGAAATATAAGGGAGTTATAGGTCATGCACATACAAAAACCCAGAATTATGGTATAAACACATATGGTATTTTGGGAATCGGTTTTGGTTAGGAATTTGGCTTCAGTGTCCCTATAACTTTGAATAATAAAGGACCCAATATTTGTTTATCGGCATCTGTTACAATTTAGGTACAATTTGCCTGCCACTTCCTTTATGAAAAAAAAAAATTCCCGTGCGATAATCTAGTGAGACTAAAGTGAGAATATATACACTACTTTCTTGTCATAGAATAAGATTACCCAATAGCCGGTAAAATCTTGATGTCATGTAGCCAAATAGACCCTAGCCTTGTTAACTGTAAAATTACGAAGGTATTTACTTCGATGAAACATATTTAAAATGCACCAATTCACATGAAGCAGCATTTTAACGACACGGAGACATCAAGCTCAGATTAAACAAAACGGCTCAATAGAAACTAAAGGGCCATTATAAGGGCTTTCCTCTTTTCAAGCTAATTAAATCGGTTAGCTTTGTAAACCATCATAACTTCCAGTGCTCTGCTTCTATCTGCGTATGAGTGAACGAGTAGGTCTTGAAATTTAGAGAGGTATAGGGAAATCAGCAGATCAAATCCACAATGGGAGGACCCTTGAACAATTTTGTTAGAATGACATCAAACCGGCCAGAATGGCGAAGAATTGTACAACGAGCAACATCTGTACCTAATACTGCTTCTTCTTCTTTTTGTGTCGAGGTTTCGTTAAGTTTCATACCTACTTGATGCCTAGTAGGCGGCGGTGTTGACCGCCCTGGGCGTTGTATCAGGTCGAGCTCCGGACAATAATATGGGCAGGCGGGGCAGGCTAGTTGCCGCACCACACTGGGTCGAAGGGCCACGGAGAAGCCCCCATCGGGCCATGTTCTCCTTACAGCGGCCAACTTGGGACCTGAGCCTGTTCAAGGATTCCCAAATTGGCCAAGGCTACCTGATACTGCTAATTGACCACGACACTCAGAGTACAACGACTAAGAAGAAGACAAGGAAATAATGAATAAGACACAAAACTATTTTATGTGCCGTCACGAACCCGGATTGTTGAGCCCCTTGCCATTGTTCGTAATTTTGTCGTGTAATAAATGGCTGATGTAACTGACAGTTGAGAATTCGTCGGTAACATCGGTCATTCATAACACGGCTAAATTACGAACAATGGCACGTGGCTCAACAATCTGGGTTCGTGATTGACCTACTTTGATAGAGAGAAAGAATTATGGAATTATTAGAGAAGTTGTATGCAATAGGATAGGATATAAAATATTTCCCTGCATAACTATGATTCAATACCGGTACTAGTAGTTTCAATCCATTTAAATTTTCTGCTAGTTGCATATGTCGGCGGCTGATCGTAAAATCAGGCAGATCGTGAAATTCCTAGGCATATCGTGAAACGTGAAAATCTTTGACTCGTTCCCTGGGTCGACGGAGCCCCGCTACGCGGGGCTCCTATTTCTGGGCAGTTTGCCCTTCGGGCATCTGAAGCAACCTAACAAACCTAACCTACCTATTGGTTTAATGTGACTATCGTTAAAACATTACACAGGAACATTACGATCTGCCTGATTTTACGATCGGCCATCGACACATATATACTGGCAAATATCACAATAATAAAACTTGAATAAGACTTTGTTCCTTGATGAAACAAGCATCTTTGTGACAACCTTAACAATTCACAAAGATACACCAAAACACACAACTCCAAGTAATCCATCATAATACCAAAAAAGACAGACAATAAAATCATCCCCGATAAAATATTTAAAGCTGGGGGATTAAAAAAGTAGAAAATTAACATAAAAGACAAACAGACGAATCGACTCGCAAAAGGACCATCAATAATTAATAAGCCTTCTCGTTTGAAATTAGCCACCATTTGAGGGTTAAACAGGAGTAAAAGAAAAAAAGATGTATTTTCCCGTTGGTAACCCTGAGGGAAATTTTATATAGGAACTCCGTCTATCGACTGGGGACACAAAGATATAGAGACAATGGAAGTGTTAAAAGTACATATTTCACATAGCTTTACCTGACTAATTTTGTTATTTTGTCAGCTGACAGCTGCAAATGGTAAAGGCCTCCTAGCCTCGTCGGTAGTGACCCTGCCTATGAAGTAGTAGGTTCTGGGTTCGAACCCTGGTCAGGGCATTTATTTGTGTGTTTATCACGGATGTTCCCGAGCTATCAATATTTTCTGTATATTTATCTTACTTACTTACTTCACTGGCTCAGTGACCCAAAACGGATCTTGGCCTCTGACACAAGAGATCGCCACTCTGCCCTGTTCTGCGCCACTTCACACCAGTCCGGTATTCCAAGGGCTTTAGTATATTTATCTAGGTCTATTTATTACGACGGAGTGAGAAGGCAGCGGCTTGTCGCAGAGCTACGCCATACACATCATAACTACTAAACTTATGATATCTTGTTGCAATAAGTTACCTTTGTCGATCTAGTAACGAGTATGGAAAACGACGAGCTAAAATGCTCGGAAGTGGTCTTAGTTTGGTCCGTGCAGGTAGTTTTCACTTACATCTTACATCTAGAGGAATAATTAGGCAACTTAAACGTGACATTTACAAATCGCGCCATTAAACACGGGCACTATGTACTGCCCTCTTCAGTTTAAGCACATTTCCCTATAAGTCGTATTGGTGCGAGATGAGCTACAAGTGTTTTCATTTATCACAATTTTGGTAGTCTCTGGCTGGCTCTACATGATGGGCCATCATAGGGACGCAGCTATACAACGGAACGAGATCGCGATATCGTTAGCTCCCTCTAACGTATAGCTGCGTCCCTATGATGGCCCATCATGTAGAGGAGCCATCTGGTTATATCCGGCGTCAAGGCAAGACTTGACGCAAGCGATTTTATGTTACATATCAATCAATCAATCAATGTTACTCTGCGTCCGTAAGAAACACCTTCGACAACCCTACACGTGATCCCTGGGTGGTGCTAAAAGAGTAACAAACTTGGCAGCTACACTGTCCCCTCTGTATCTCGCAGCACTCACTGGATTTTATTCATCATCTGCTTTCCCACTACTATTACCCCAAAGAAGAAATACCTATCTATATCTATGACATGCAGTCATACGATAAATAAATAAATGGTCCATATTTAGTTTGCCAATTTGCGGCCTCTGCCCAAATTAGGATCAATTCTCTAACTGGCGCTTCCATCATCTCTGTATTCGAGTAACCGACCCTTGAAGAAGAATTAATGAAAAATGAAATCGACTTGGCAAATTTAATTTTTCCATTGCCCGCGCACATCGGCCGTTGATTATATTACATTAATATTAATATTGATTGACAATTGTATGTTTCATTAGCTTCAAGCGATGGGGTGGTATAATTGGAATACCTATTGAAGTTTATGAATAAGTGTATTTAGACGGACTTTGTAAAGCAGGTTATTACTATGTTAAACGAAATCAAAGAATCGATACATGTTTCTTTAAAAAAAACATGGAAAACAAATAAAAAATTTGTTATAACACACATGTAACAAAGCAAACGTTTAATTTAACAAAACTAAAAACAGTATAAGTACTTTTATTTTAATTTTAGAAATTCACCTATGATTCAGATGATATTCGATTATCGACATTGTAACATCATAATTTGACTTACGTATATGTGACAGTTTTTTTTTAAGTTATAGTTTGGTGGAAGGCAATTTCATTGCAAAAATTTTATATTGTATTTGAGCACTAAAAGAGAGATTACATAGTTACATAAGTATTATCAACCCTAAATCCCGATACTTTGATATGGACGATAAATTGGCACATTTTAGTGATTTTTACAAAAGCAAGACGCATTTCACCGAGCCGAAATCTGAACCAAAACAAACTAAAATATGCAACTTTTTAATCCCCAATTTTTTAAAATAAAATATTTCTCCGAAAGCCCGAGGGCTACACTCAAAAAATCTCCCAATCTGTTGATTAGCTCCTTTTTATATTTGGGGGTGACGTTAAACAGAGATTAATGTCCCAACGGTGGGGGTGAACTAATGACAGTTTAAAAAATTAGCCAGCACTAGTTTTAGCGGTTCGAATTCGGAATTCGAATGTCAATTGTTTTGGCGACCAGGTTACGAAGATATTTGAAATTCGTACAAGCGGCAGGCGTTATTAAAAACACGTCGGTTTGATATTCCAAATACAGCGGCATTCTAACTTAAAATTTTTGATTTGCTATAGATTTTTTATCAAAATGATGTTCTTTGTTATCAAAGTGATTACCTAAACAAATGTGGTACACATAACCAATGTTGAAACGTCTGGCGAATAGTATTTTTGCAATCGCACTTGACATACAAATTAACTGGTAACAAAAAGGAAAGATCTAAATAAGACAAATGTTACTTTTGACATGTCCAGTCCGGTTAAATATCATAATAAATAAATGAAACGAAGAACATTTTATATAAATCGGTATATAAACGGTCTCCTCGGGTTACATTTTCAAAATAAAAATTATGGCAAGGATTCTAATAGGTGTCTGAAAAAGTTCATCCAAATCGACAATCAAAGTATCATAAAAATTACCTAGTATTATTTGAGATACGACCTATATATTTTGGAGCAGTGACAGAAAGTATTTATGAGTGGTTGTCGTTCCAAGAATTACTCTTTTAAAATGTTATTATTGGCACTGAAAATACACTTCATAAAATGCTTACTTAAATGAAACTACGGTTGTACCTACACTTGTGTCACTTGTACACCATCCACGGCTGGGCATAGGTTTAAATTCTATCGGTCTTAACTCTTAATAACTGTAATGTAAATTGATCCAGCGCCCGCATATACACTTCACCACCCAAGAACCGTATTTGCCAACCGAATTCGTCAATCCAAAAACTCACTGAACCGACACAGCTCCCAAACATTGGTCGCCAAAAATTAGCCGAAGCGAATCGTAATCGAGAAACAAACGAATTTTCGAACCCTACTCCCGGCGCGGCAACATTTTTCGACATATTTATGCAAGTTTTTTTTTATGAACGTTAATTCTGGAAATGGATTTCGTGGGGGCTCGGGGGGTATTATCTGTGCGGTTGTCATCTTTCCGAATGCTTTCGCGATGGAAAAATGTCGCTTAGGATTACGAGAACTTTCAGGGTTCCGTGTTTGGAAAAGCTAACGCGACGGGATCGTGTTGCAAAAGTTGTCCTATTGTTCTATCTATACAATCTCACACAGATCAACCTATCCTCAAACTAAGCAAATCTTGTGTTATGGGTGCTTGGCAACGATATAACTACATACTTAGATAAATTAATAAATACTTAAAGTTATATACCTACATAGAAATGTTCATAACTCAGGAACAAATAATAGTCGTGATTAGAACACAAATAAATGCCCTTACCAGGATTCGAACCCGAGACCTCTAGCTTCGTAGGCAGAGTCACTATTACCGACAGGTTACGGGAGTTCATCAAACAAATACCTACGTTATCCACTTTAAAATTTCACCATACAAGTATCAATATAATAAATCGCCTGATGTAAATAATCATCACTTAACAATTCAATATTTTAAATCTTTTATCACTTTAACCTCTGAACACCACAACCAAAGTGGACTAGCTATTTTGAAGATAAAAATTAGTTTATTATGCACAAACCAACAAATAGCTTCTTACCTGAAATGCTTATAGCGTCTTATGAAGTTAACACTTACATTATTTTTTACAGTTTAAATATTAAAAGATAAGACAGAACCCTCAACAAGAGTTTTATTTGCGCTTGGTCGCATTATTTTTTTGATAGCACAAAAGTTTATTGAAATGCTTAATGGAAGTAGCATTGGATCAATTTCCATAAAACGAAACAAATGTTGAAGATGTTGCCCTTCCTTTCCATCATCACAATTTAATGAAACGTGTCTATGCTAAAATGTTGATGGCATGCTTTAAAAGCATTTTTTACAATATGCAAAATGACCGTATTATATTACTAGTTGTTAAGTATGAAATCAGTTGAGTGCCTAGTTTGAATAGTATTTGTATTTACGCAAATGACTTAAGATCATTTTAGTAAGTTTAATATCGTAGGTACTAGACTGTGATCTATTGATTTACTATACATTCATCATTAGTCGTTCCCTCAGAGCTGAGGATCGTGACATCTAGTCCTTCTTCGTCTCGTCTTTTAATTGCACGAGTACAGTAATTTGTGTATTACTTACTATACATTAGGAAATATATTTTGAAAAATAATCAAAGAGTCCAATCAGCATGTCAATTCAAAATCGCAAAAGGGCCCAATACATAAATTTAGTTTTTGTTTAAATGCATAATTAATCCCTTTGATGAGTAGGTAGATCATATATTATAAACCAAAAATATAATTCACAATCAAACACTAGGCATCTCATGGACTTCTGATTAAAAAAGGTTAGAGGCTGATAACGTTCAGAATTTAGAAACTTCATATGTATTTACTACATGTGTAAAACTTTTATTCATCTATTCCGATATTATACCTACAACCGAGACGCATTTCAAAAAGGAATTCAGGCATCTTGCAATAGCGGTATTATACTTATGATCAATTCCAGAATTCCGGTATTGCCCTTACAAAAAAATATCCCTAGGTCTTAAATTCAACCTTCATTTCTTTTAAGAAAAATCTAAGAATCATTAACTTCTGAAGCTCAAAAAATGGCGATCCACTCACGCCACATTTAGCTCGGCGTCTGAATCAAACGGCCGAACGACTAAATCGAGCAAGAAAAACGCATAAAATTAACGAAAAAAACAATAGGATTTACATAGAAAACATCTGCGACAAAACGGCTACCATTGTCCGTACTATGGGTTTCTAGTTGTAGCTATCGATCGTTGGAATCTCACTGTCAACTCACTTGACTAAGATGAAAGTGGACTGTACTGTTATGTTAGTCTTTAAACCTATCATACAAAAAACCGGACAAAATACTATTATAGGTAGGTACATTATCTACCCCAACCAACAAAAAATAGTACAGTCGTGTTAATAATAATATCACAAAGGTGTATAGATAATTTTCAAGCTTTGGTAATGCTCGTATGTTTGTGAACTTGACTGTAGCTAGGTAGAATCAAATTCATACATTTAGATAATCATTGATTGGCATTGCAAGATGGTGTTTTATCAAGTTTTATTATTATTCAACTATATCCCATAAAAAACATGGACTAAAATTTGTATGTACGTGAGCTATTGGATCTGTTGTTATTTTTTGAAAAAAAAAATGAAATTGAAATATGCTTTAAGTACTTTCTTTACCAGTCTAGTTAAAAAATTGTACAGTTTATACCTAATAAGTTTTTAGATACCTACACATTCTATGAACTAGGGAAAATCTAGTGGTAAACACAAAATAAAAATACTAAACCTAATCATTACAAAATGCAAGCTACGATCTATTCAAATTAACATAAACGTTTTACCGAATTCCTTTTTTGTCTTCACAAGAAAGATACAAATAGTAGGGGCATTCCATTCGCAAGGCGCTGGCAATCGCATTGATTCCTCCTCCCCCGGGAGGATTTGTCAGGTTAAAAGCAATAAACATTAAAAATAAAATGGCGCGTCCCCCTCTATCGAGTCATTATCATTACGTTCTGGCTAGTTGGGTACGTACGGGGAAATGTAGGAAAGTGCAATTAAAATGTCGAAAATGAGTTTCTTTAGGATGTTTAAGTGCATGGAATGTAGAAATTTGGATCATCTGAAGGTATTTTTCCATAAGGAGGCCTATGTTCAGCAGTGGACGTCTTATGGCTGTGATGATGAAGGTATTTTTCATTATGTTCTCTTCTGATTTCTATAGTGAATAGGTATATGCTCAAGTACTCTCAGTGCACACAATCATTCGGTTTCATAACAGTCATTCTTGCAAATATCTGAACAACATAGGCGTATTCAAGGCGATAAAGTGAATGTTCCGAATGATAAAGTGATGGCGACTGTAGGTTATAGACGTCCGATTAAAATTATTTAATCATTATGAATTAGAAGTTATGCCTTTACAATAATTTTAATAACTAAATAACATATCAATAAATTAATAAACCTAAATGACAAAACTAAATATAAAATAACTCACCAAGTTCGCCCGCTTCTGGAAAGCTCCCTAAAATACTGGCGACATTTCCGCGCTGTACGGCCAGGCTTAACCTTTGCGCAAAAAATGAGCCCGCCCTATGGTCGCCTGAAGCACCCACTAGTCGGATCGACACTTCTTTAACGAAGTTTTTTGTGTCGGTCGACCAAGGACCCAGTGTTTCCACTGCAAGTGCCGCAAAGTAGTATTCGTTCGTTAAAAACGCATACTTGCGGCGCTTGAGTGTCTGGGCTTTGTCCGCGGCTGTCCCAGGCTTCCGGGTAGACCCTTCAACGTGGGATGGGGCCAGCGTATCGACGCAGGTGGCGTCCCACGCTAAAGGGCGACCTAGGCTCCAAGGAACGACAGTGCAACCATCTGGTCTCTTGCCGTCAGCTGCGGAGAGGCCTGTCGGCTCCAGAGTCGCAGGGAGAGAAGCTGTGTTTAGAGCGCGGCGGATCAGGTCATTAAGAGTGGAGTGCCTGTAAATGCGGCCTGCGCTCTTTTGGCAGTGTAAGCCATGCCGTCCTAAAGTATCCACTTGCTGGGCGCATCTACTGCAAGTGTGAGCTTCGCAGACCTTTAAGCCAAGACGGAGGCAAACTGCAATTCGCAGGGCGGGTGGTTCCAATACGGACCCAAGATTCCGCGAGGGAAACGCGTGCAGCCAATATCCTGACTCCTTTTCTGATACGGCCAAAATTCTTGCCCGTTCGATTCGGTTACAGGAGTTTTCTATGAGGAGTTGATGGTGTTTTTTTATATTTACAACATCCCATGCCGCTTGGCTTGATTTATCATCTGGTATTTGTTCGATTGAAAAATCTGCTAGCCAAGCCGATTCAGCGTCCGCCAGGCACGACACAGAGACATCAGCGGTTGATTGAGTACGGAGTATACCGCTAATGAGGGTGCGCGTGCTATAGGCTGACGATAAAAAGGCCGGGAGAGCTAGATCACCCGTCAAACGGATACCAAGGCCGCCATATTTTATCGGAAGAGTAGCTTGGGACCAACTGGAGGTAGTGAAAATGACGTTTAGGATTTTGCTCATGGTGTCTTTCAATATTTGGTCAACATTAGCAGTGATCAAGGGAAATTTCCAGAGGGGAGCACAGCGGAGAATGTACATAAATTTTGGTGAAAAAAGACAGAGTCGCAAAATAAAGATTGCCATATGTGGGTTGATTTCAAAAAGTAAGTGGGAACACTTGTGGAATTGTTCAATTTTGGAGTTTATGGATGACGAGATTGATTCTTCCAAAATAGGGGCGCCTAATAGTGTGAGAGTCTCGCGCGATAAAATGGAGATGTTTGGTGTGAGCTGATTAATTTCGTTTATTATAGATAGGCGGGTGTTTAGTGGGATGGATTCTGATATGAACATTTCACATTTGTTGTAGTTGATCGAAAGGCCGATCTCTGCGAAGCGGTCGATTAAAGTTTGTAGGTCGGCTACCACCGAAGACCTACTGCCACCGAAGGTGCCGTCATCTAAATACCAAAAATTTAGTTCTGATGTAAGCTGGGTGATAATGGGTTGAATGGCCAGGCTAAAAATTACAGGTCCCAGTGGGTCGCCTTGCTGACAACCTACACACGAAGAAATTTCGTCATTTTTATACATAAGCTTAGAGGCGTTGCCATAGCACTGCCAAAGGTAGCCGTATATCTCGGGTAAATCATTTTCTATCTGGGACAGTAACACGCTTCGATCTATAGAGTTAAATGCATTTCTCACGTCGACCTTTACCAGGACTTCGAACTGTTCCTTGGCTAAAAAGGATCGAGTAGCATGTACTGCTGCTTCACAACCACCTTTCAGTCCGAAGCCTAGTTGGGTAGGTTTAAACTTACTCGTTAAACGGGAATGAAATTCGCGGCAGCATATTTTTGAAACGAGGCGCCGAAACGTGTTTCCAACTGCAATGGGTCGAATGCCTCCGTCTTTTTTCTTGAGAGCAATGAGATTGGCTCCGTAGAGTATAGGGGTTATGTCATGGCAAACTTTTCCTGTAAGCATTAGGTTGGTAAGTGCGGTTAGTTCATCCAGTAGAGTCTCGCCGGCATCTCCAGCAAGCGGACTAGTCAGATCTTTTAAATGTTGTGGTGATATACCATCTAGTCCCCCTACTGATCCAGCTGGGAAGGAGAGTACCGCCTGTAATATCGCAGATCTCGAAACTTGCAGCGGTTGGTGAGAGGCTGCTGGAGGGTAGGGCTGTGGTGTGGATGCGGGAGCAGCGGGATGTTTGTCCTGCAAAGCACTGAACACTGCAGGGGAGTATGGCGCTAAGGTGTCACTGGAAAAGAGTAATCTAGTTGCTGCTTTTAAGTTGCCATCGGATAATTTGTTTTCAATTAATGTACACTGATATTTTGAATTAGTTGATAACGAGCTCGGGGTTTGATTTATTATGTTCCAATTATTAGGCTGAGAGGCGGGGAATGATGGGTTTCTTACGTTATTTTTGATTATTGAGGTCAAAGTTTGGTCAGATTTATAGTGCGGGATATGGAAATGTTGATATGCAAATATTAAAAGGCGTTCCCAAGAAGCAGTATTATTATCCGCCACTACTCTGGCTATGCACTCAGACAGACTTCGGGCTGCCGATGCACGTGCGCCTTTTGGTATCCGTTTGGTTAATTTGGATTCTGATTTAAGCGTTGCCAGTAACTGAGCGAGGGATGTCGGAGCTGGGCTAGAAGTAGCATTATTGTTGAACGCAGCGTTGTTAGTCGTTGCTGGGTGAGGTAGCAGGTCGGTGCGGGGTCTGTGAGCGTGAGCGCTGTGGATATTAAGGCCACGTTGGCCTTTATAGCGCTTATTGTCACGGCAAATAGGACATTCCAGGAGCGGGATCTGAGGCGGGTTATTTTGACTAGACATTAGAAATTTGAAGTATACATAATATAAGCAAGAACAAAATATAAACACTAGTTAATATAAAACAAATTACGTGCACCACATTGTTTTGATCAGTATCATGTATCACTATGTATCCAGAAGCCGCCGTGAGCTCACCCTTCACTAGACGCACTGTTGGTTTCTTATAAAGACACGAAGGGCGGGTAAGGATAGAATATCCGGACTCGAAGCACTCTTATATTTACAAATATTGTGTAGTACAATATGAATTATTTATGTTTTTCAAATTGACATTCTTGTCAAATCTGTGGCCGCACAACGGCGCTCCTCTTTTTATGGGTCTGCTGCCTGCTGCGGCCTCCACGGAGAAAACACAGTAACCCCCAGGATGTTTAAAAATGTGTATTACTTTCTGCGATGATTTTGAAAATCTTTATAAGTTATTTATTTAATATTCGCAAAAAAGATATTTCGGTGCGTGTTTACCGGTTGCTAGGGTTTTTTTTTTTTGGCTTATGGTTATGCCTTTTGGCTTATTAAGTTTTCCTCGCGGATTTTTATTGTTAGTTTATGGATAAGTTATATTTCACGTTTAAAAGCTTAAACTAAGTATAACTTAAAATATATCTACAGATTTTTCTTGTAACATCTATTCGTTACACAGAATATCGGCAAACGGAAAAATTTCATCAATTCTCATCCCACCTCCCTTACGGTTGTGCCAATATTTCCCAATACCCCGTAATCGGCGTCATTACTGTCTGTTGCTAACATGAATTAATACGGAACCCGGGGTTCATAAAGGGCGTATTGATGCTGTTATTGGTTCTAGTCACATGTGGTCGAGGATATAAAACTTTCTTAGGATTGCCTTGGGTTGATTATGAGTTCTTGCGCAAACATGGAACTAGGAATCGTATATTTGCTGACAAAAATAGGATTATAGACTTAGATTCTTCTGAGAAGGGAGTATTTTTTCTTTAAAGGTGAAATTCCCGGTATATGGATGATTCTAAAATTATGGACTGTATTTTTTACTGACCGAAATTTGTATAACTCAAATTAGTTATTGCAATTGATATGGTTTTATTATTAAAATAACAAAAATACGACCGGACTAAGAAAAGTATGAAGTAAAATGACGACGTAACAATTTACATACGACAGTCACCATCAAATATATGGAGTAGCCAAGATACTCAAAAATATCTGAACATGCACTTTATCGCCTTGACAATAAGGGCGTTGTTCAGATGTTTGTGACCACCTTGGCCGCTTCGACATATCTGATTACGACTGGTATGTTATTTTTTTTATTATGTTAATCTTTATTACTTTAAGTCGAGTATAATAAGATTGTATGCGAATTCGCACATATATATTTTCCATTATTTTCATCTTGCAATCTATATTATTATGAGACTAATTTTATTTTAATATAATTTGCTGCTACATCCCATATCGGCAACAAAGTAAACAGAACTCATATACGAACCAATATGATCCCACAAACGTCCGGCCTAAGTGCAACATTACTTCTCATCATTACCTCAACTATCGGAAAAGGCATTATCTTATTAGAAATTACTGCCTGTGCGCACATGCGATAATGGGCTCTATTGACGTGGGTCTCTGGGGATTGGGGGTGGGATTCCTTTGTATTGTCGTATGGGGTTTATGTAGCATGCCGTTGTTATTACGGGTATCGGGAACACTGGATAGGGTGCTGGATGTGGCAGATTTAGGACAATTCAGATAGTATGCAACCTTACAGCTTTTAGTAGGCTCACCGACTAACTATCAGTCGGCCTGACGATATCGGCCTGTCAGTTAGAACAAAAGTTTGACAGCTCCGAACAACTAACAGGCCAATATCGTCAGGCCGACTGATAGTGGACGGGCCCCATTAGTAGATCTATCGTTTCGCTGAGGCTGATTTAAGATTTTATAGTGAATGGAATTCGTATCCATGAATCTGACATTTACTAGATTATTTGGTTCCAAAACTAAGTCACCTTCTAAGGTAAAATTCATAAATCTGAGGAGTGATTTGACAGTTCTTGGCATAAAAACCGATTGGCAAATGTAATCGTATTTATAATTATGTACAATTATCGTAAGTAATCAATCACAGATTAGTTCAGTAGATTTTTTTAATACAACTGGATCTTCTGCGGAGGATTTAATAGAACAACAACATGAAATTTTCTAAAAGAGTATTGAATAGACAATCTCTCTTGTTTGTTCTCACACATAAGCATTCTTATAGAATACAAATACAAAACACATAATAACATATACAAAACATATAGTAGAATGACATCAAAAATAGATACATTGAGCAATAGAAAATATCGATTACTAAGAATACCAGAATATCCAAAAGTTGAAAGTGGTGTAAGTAAATATTTACCCAGAGAAGCGACTTTTTGATTGTCCCACGGAAATTGTAACTAAAAATTTAAGTATGAGAAATGGAGCTAAATACACATCCAGCATTCTTACTCTTCGTCCGAAACATTCGGTTGTCTTACGCCATATTCCCGCTATCTCCAGCCACAGCCTTTTTTGCCATCGATGGGGGCATGTGTTGACGTAATTATTGTTGTTTATGACGTCTATTGGATTCCGAGCGTCATCTATTCTATTGTATTTACACATATTAGGTTTAGAGGGCTGTCTAATAGCGCCACTCTTCAATTTGTCAGTTTTATCTTTAGCTATATTGAAGTACACTTCACTTACTTTTTCATCTATGGGTAATATAATCATAATATGTTCTTTAGGATTTTATCCATGATCTGAGGATTTTATAAGTATTTTTCATTTGATAATTCATACAATTACGCAGATGAAATAATGTAAAAACAGTGATGTTAGATTGAGGTGCACAATCAAAAATCAATTTAAAAGGCGTCTTTACTTTATTTCCAATAACTATATTTTCTTTCTAAACTAGTTCCTCATTTAAATGTGTCAGTATTTTGGTTAAGGTAGCCTTTGGCGGCCAGCGTTTACGCTTCTATTGCACTAATACAATATTGGATCTGTACAGTGCATACACCAATCATTCAAAGGTACCTTTACCAAACTAATGTCACTAATATTCTCGGAGCAGTGTGTAGTGGAAATTTTATAAGTGCCTTGTGATGTGCCCTAATTGTAAAATAATAATCTGTTTTCTTGTCCTGAACCAATGTCGTTTTAATTCTAGCTACGATTTATCAAAAAAATAATTTGCATGCGTATAGAAACATTTCTACTTTTCAGGCGATTTCATTATTTCTATAAAACAAATTCAGAGCTTATATTAAAATTTTGAGTAAATAAATTTAAACCTCGATATGCACTCGTGTAGCCATTGCCTTAATACTCATAAGCTTCAAGCAAAAATATAGGATAGCGCATTGAATGTAGAACTAGCTAAGGCCGGGTACAGGATATTGTGGTTTATTTATTACTTCTTAATAATAAAAAATATACAAAACATTTAATATCATTTCATTTATTTCTGGTTAAAATGAGGCGTTAAATACTTTTAAATATGGGCCTTGCAATTCCGGTATTTTTTTGTGGCGAATTCGGGAATCCCAGTGTTAGTCATACAAAAAATACCGCACCATGTGAATTGCGAGCCCAATTTACATACCTAATAATAGGTTATATAAATCACAATAAACAAATGAGCACATCTTGTTGATTTCGTCAGAAAATGAAAATAATGCATTGTAAGCCGTTGTGTGTTTTTTTTAAAGATATTCATATTTGCAATAACATAAATTGTTCGCCCAAGTTTGGCAATTTGGACTTATTTGATTACTATTAACATTGTCGATAGATTTAAGTTTTTCGTTTTTATTTTCCCTATTGATTTTTTTTTGTAAATTTAATTTTAGATCTCTCATCTCAGCTCATCAACCATAAGCCTACCGAAAAAACATGCTACCTTTCAGATTAATTTTTATTTTAGACTATTTATTATTTTGTATTTTCGCTCTTGTAGACTCCGCCTTAGATAAAACCAAACACTAATCCGCCTATACACATTAACAGATCTCCCCGTGTCCGGCAGGGGATTTGCTGAATACTGAAATATAGAGACGTGAGCGCCGACTAACCGACAAAATACCGACTAATTTATGTATGTATTGTATGTTGGTGCCGTGGGCTTACAGATAGATTTAAGTAGGTGGGAACTGTTATCGAAATATACTAAAAAATACCCATGTCTAAAGTATAGATAGAGACATAACCGATTGACCGACAAAATGCCGACGAATTACGGTACCTACATGTACCGTAAGAAGCAACTGAAATTGAATGTTTATATTGCATTTGTTAAATACTGAAATTTAGGATGAAAGTGAGAAAATGCCGATATATTTATGTGTATTGTATGTGCGGTAAAAGGTAAAAGTACAGTTACCATGAGTTTAACATAGTTATTTTTCATGAACGAGTAATGAATTTCGTATCTGTGCATCTCGTTTACACTAATATGTTACAAGCAACAGGCAGAACACTCGATACTCGTTCTCGAAAACGTCAATGTTATAACTCATGGTAAGCGTACAATTGTTAATTAAAAAATCCTTTACATTGTTTTCCTTCGCTGAAAAGCGACAGGTACATGTCAAATGAGACTTTGTACACTGCGGTTAAAACCAGAAACCTCCAGATTGAAAGAAACAGTTCAAATTTGCTTCATTAATCACATGACAATATGTGACCTAAAACCATTAGAAATATAAAGAACAGGCTCCCTGCCAACCGTCCAACTTTGAATCATGCCGAGTAGCGAAACTCTACGTTCAGCGACATGAGCTGAAAGCCTGACCACCTGCAGCTGTCAAATTACCAAAATAGTGTGCGCACATGACCTTATAAAGGTCGCCGGAAGACGCTGGATGCAAGTCGCTTCCGACCGACACTTATGGAGGTCCAAAGGGGAGGCCTATGTTCAGCAGTGGACGTGTTATGGCTGAGATGATGGTGATGATGATGACATGCCCATTTTCCACACGAGTCTAACGAATCTTCACGAATAAGATCAGCTACGATAAGGGCACACGAGCGCTATCAATACTGAAGCTGAAGCAGTCACCGTGGCCGAAACCGATCGACAGTGTTAGGTACAGTCAGCGTCAGAGATACGTGACCCCCCTAGGTGTAAAACTGGAACTCTCGTTCGACACGAGAATCGGCATTTACCACACTGTCATTTAATTCTTTCAAAAATGAAATATTTCAAATCTGCTTGTCAGCTAAGCTGGGATCGATCCTGGGGCCTCGGCTCACACTCATTCGCTTCACTGATACATTAGTCCGGCTTTTTTCCGCTGGGCTATCGTAACACATGGACTACACAACAAAAATATGAACCAGTTCCGACCGGCAATAGAGAACTATGACAAAATCTATAAAAATGGACTTTATTGTCAATGGCGCTTACGCCGCATCGGGTTGCGCATCGTTGCATTTTTATTGGAGCATCGCTGATAATGGCGTAAGCGCCATCGACATCGAGGTCCCTTAACATAGATATTCTGTTCCAACTATTACTTATATCTATACTCGTCCCTGTTTTGCAAGCTTGTCTTGGATCATATTAGTAATGTCTTTGGTTTATCAATATTTTCCTACCCTCATTTTTATTCATTTTATTTCCACAGACGACTAACAACGACTTTTACCAATTACATTTTAAGGTTTAATTTACTGGAGTAAATGCGTCTAGTTATTTCGTGGAGAAAATTTGTCTGAGGGTAAGTCATAATTTGCGTGTGCGAATCATACCTGTGTCGCAACGCAATTACGATCTCTCGACAATCCTTTTGCATTTCAAGCAATTGAATAACTGCCCCCGTCCGTTTTTTTGTGTTTCAATGACAATATGGTTCGATAAAATTGTGGTTCTTTGGGAAGAGAACAAAAGTATTAAACGAATAGCACACGAGTACTGAATATAACGGTAAGTTTGTAACCTGTGACTCCATTGGGACATTTATTTTTTAGTAAAAAAAGTAAAATGTTATCAATAAGTTAAGCCACCAGATTTTGTTTGTGAGGATTTACTGTCGTGTGTTTACCTATATATGGGATAAGATAGAAAAATATATTTAACGGAAAAGTCTTTTAATCGGCAGCTTTTTTATGTGAAGTAATAGGTATAGTCTTAGAGCCATGTTTATTTTTAAAGCTATTTGAGGTTTTTTAAGTTTTATTATCATAAACGAGCAAATTTAATACTATTTTTACTTGCAGAGAAATACGATTCGCAGATGGGTGAGATTCGTTATATCGTATTTACTGACGAGAAATATTTTAAGTAAGACAAAGATGGAAGAAAAATATTGTGGCGCAGAAGTGGAGAGCGATTTGACCCCAAAAATATGCTAGACCTTAGAACAAGCGGAAGGATATCATTAGGTGGGTATATTATATTAAGTAGGTATACAATTTTCATTACCTGCACTTTAAAAAAAACTGTGATTTCAGTTTTACGTTTTTCAAGTTATGGTATGCTCATGATATTTTTTTTAGCGTATTGGGGCTGGATGTCATCTATGGGGCCCGAGCAGCTCGTTGAAGTTGGAGGCCGAATGAACAGCGAGCGATACCTCGAAGTGTTACGTGACGTCATGTTGCCTTCCGTTCGCGTCGCCTATCCCGAAGGACAAATTTATTTAGTGCAAGACATAAATCATTGGTGCATGACAATAGTGCAGTGCATCGTTCCCGTATAGTGAAAGAGTGGTTAGCCTTACAAACAGACATCACTGTATTAGATTAGCCTTCTAAAAGCCCTGACCTTAATCCTATTGAGAATTTATGGTGCTTAACTGGGACCCTACACAAGTCAAATCAAGACAAAACTTAGACGAAGAAGTTTATAGAAAGTGGGAATTGATGAGGAACACCAATGTATGTTCAAACATGGTTTCAAGCATGAAAAGCCGGCTAAAACAGGTAGAAGATAAAAAAGGTTTTCCTCTACGTTATTAGTAAAAATTGTAAAAAAAATGTGTTGTTGGTATTTCTCCATTATTGGGCAAATATTTACTCCATGCAAGTTTTAAAATAATGAGTAGGTATAATGCTATTGTATAAGTAGTGTCTAACAAATTATATTGTTTTTTTGCAAATAACAAGATAGTGCTTAAACAAGTAGGCTTTTCCAAGAGGTAACTCGTTAATTTCTACCTTAAAAACCATACATATTGTTAGCCATTTAATGTAGTTTTTTTAACATGGATTCTTCTTCATTAGTATTATTTCAAGTCAATGTGATGTGACATGACTGAATAAAGTGTTTCTGTTAATAGGAAATTTCAATGGAACTTTAATGGGAGCTGTTTGAATTCGACCTAATTAGTGGAGAAATACCCTATGCTTACTAAGATTGTGGTAAGGTTGCATTGCATTGGTAACGGGCTAAGAGATGAATTATTGCTATCTTTGATAACATGTCGTTTCTCTTTGCAACGTTAAATAGCTGGTTTAGATTACGTATTACATATTGATAATGGCATACAGACTGGTAGGGCGAGGGGCGGTCTAACCTATACTCATTTTTGAAATTGTTTTTTGAATAGCCCATTTTATACTTAAAAGCCTCTTCCCGCAATTTCCACAACTCCCACCCCACCGCTGTGTCCCGCCATCTCTGTCTAAAGTATAACTGAAAAATTGTGTTAAATGCAATAAGAATATTAATTTATAATCAAAGAAAAGGGAAACTATACATTTCACTTTTAACCGAGTAGTTTGGTATTACTTATAAAAAAAGTTATGACCCGACTTGTTTTTACGGTTCTACTCAATGAAGTAAAATGTAGGTATAATCTAAAGTAAACAACCAAAGTGTAATGCCTTATAAAGTTTAACAGCATGCAGACCACCAATACCACAATTTTAAACAGTAAGAGTTAAGCTAAAGGTATTTTACTTGTTAACTTTAAGTTTCACTGATGTATAATTGACTACACATTATAATTTAACTAGTAAATATTTAGCTGTAAAATATATAGTAATCAGTTTACAGAACACGCATAATATATCTACTGTCATATATATATATATTACCCCCATTATTCAGTTAGTAAACAATATTTAATATAATAGTATTTAAATACCTACTTTTTAGTTAATAAATAGTTACCAGTGACTATGAATTTTCATTATTAGTCCTTAAAAAAAAGATTTTAACTTCTATTTTAATTAAACTTACTATGTTAATAAATTATTAATAAAAAAGAACAAGTATAAAAATACAAAAAGTATCCTCTACGTAGATTCGAACCGCGAACCTAGTGTCTACTAGTCTGTTACACTATCCATCACGCTGCACGGACTCTTGTGAAGTTGACGAAATTATTGTTCTAGTTAAAAATTGTTTAAAAGGGTAATTTTAATGTTCCGAGTTAATAACTGAGTAGGTAATAAGGAATAACAAAACGTATAAAATAAATATTTGTGGTTATGTAAAAAAATATTAAAACCAGGATTATAAAACAAAAGTAAAAAAAAAGCAAAAAGTGTGATTCTTATGCTGGGGTTCGAACTAGCGACCACATTTGTCTATTGCTGGAGGGGGGTCACATATCTCTGATGCTTACTGTACATCACAGGATTTCTGCCATTTTATTTTCCAATACTTATTGGCTCCAGCCGGTGTTCGAACCCATGAATTTTTTTAAACACGTCTTAATTTCCTTTCTCGACTAATCGAAATACATTAAATATAAAGTAGTCGCCGACAAACTGATGATCCCATCACTCAACAAATTCTCTTTGAAAACAGTATTAAATTGTATACTCCAAAAACCGCCGATCTGCTAAGTGCATCACTAGTATAGTGCAGCCCAATTTTATTTGTGATTTCTGTTTTTTTGTAAAAATCGTACTCTAAATTATTAAATAATAGTACTCAGAGGTCAGAAAATTAATTATTAAAAAAGTAACAAATATTTCGGTTTAGCAGAATCTAGCTCACCTTGAACTCACGACGTTATGTTTTACTTTTTTGTATTTTTCAATGCCAGTGTTCTACATTTTGAAAAGTAAAAAAATAGATAGCAAAACTTTGATGAATTACATCAAAAGCCACGGTTTAACGATGTATTAAATGAAGATTTGCTTTTTATTATTAGTAATTTTTACCAAACTTTTACCCAATCTGATAGTCAAGAACAAAAGATGCATATGGCGGCCAGCATTTACACTTTTATTACTCAAATAATACACTATCTGTACAACGTACTATGTACCTAAGCACGTTACCTTTTCCAAAAAAGTGTCACAAATATTTTCAGAGAAAACCGCAAGACGGCCGGCCGATGCCGAAAACTAAAGAAATAAGATCTTTTTCTTCACAAATGTGGTTACATGTATCTAAACATAATCTTATTTATCGAACGCGGGATGGATTCGATGAGCAAAGGAGCACTTAACGCTTTTGATGTCCGGACACCATCCCCTTTATCTTTGCTGAGACTGAGCCGCAATGCATAAGAGATAGCGTTTACCAGTTTGAGTAAAACTCTTAATCAAATAAATAGAAGTATATGAAAGAATCGTACAATAAAAAAAAAAAAGATATAATAGTTTAGATTTTAGAACATAGCTTTATCGCACTAGTCTGAACGGCCGGCCAAGGCAAGCCAGAGGAGATGGAAGCGCTGGCCACGTCAGGTATGACACTATAACGAAACCCCTCTAGCTAGTTTACTATTTATATTATGCTTATTTCTAGATCCGGACATCTCGGAGCTGTTCAGCGATGGAACTCAAAGAATGTAAACCTCTTCAATAATACAAATAAAATAGTTCTAGATTTGATACAATAGTATTAGTAATTATACAGGGTGGAAAGTTAAGTCGGGCCCTGGAGGGAAACTACCGTAAAACGTCGAGATAGCTCAATTAACAGAAAGGAAACATTATTTTATTTTTAAAAAGATACATACCTGCATTTACAAATTTTCGAGAAAATATACAGTTCACAAAAAAAACAACTCATTTCGTAATTTTTGTCAAAAACAATTTTTATGAAAATTGATGAAAATCGATCCTATTTCCAACAAGAATACAAACTTCTTAATACCAACCAAATTTACGCCACAAGAGAAGCCATAAATAATAAAAAAGAATCATAATACAATTTTAGTATGGAAAAATGGAAAAATTAGAAAAAAAAACTGTGAATGTAGTTTTACTTTTTAGGAAAAATAAAAGAATGTTTCCTTTCAATGAATTGAGCTATCTCAACGTTTTAAGATAGTTTCCCTCCAGGGCCCGAGTTAACTTTCCACACTGTATAAATAATTATATTATAGGTACTATAATTTCTAAGAGTTGCTGTTGGGGACAAGTGGTCAAACGACTTATACTGAAATGGAATTCATAGTTTGTCACCTACTGTTTGTATTTTTAACCGACAACAAAATTTCAAAAGAAGGAAGTTCTCAATTCGATTGTATGTTTCTAATTTAACAAGTTGGGTCTAAACCCTCTACCGCTTATACCCCGCGCCCTCACACCACATGTGTCTGCCCAGTTTTTCTCTGATTATAAGCCGCCATTAGACTTATTTTTCCGCTAATATATGATTTAGGGGTAGTAATGCTGTTAAATACACCCTCCTGAGGGTCGGTTATGACACATAAATAAGGATTTCGCTAAGGATAAGGTATTGATGATGCTGTAATGAAACAATATGGGGCTTATATTTCTTTGAGCATTAGGTTAATGTTTGATTTTGGCTACTCTAGGTAGTCGATTATCATCATCATCTTAACGTTCTACGACTTAGTTGTGCCTGGGGTTCGCATGGCGACCAAATCCCATAAAATGGCATGGGCATAGTTTTTAGGAAAGCAACTGATATCTGACCTTTCAAATCAAAAGAAAACTACACCCAGATTCCTCTTCTAGATATTTTTACCGAGAAGCAACTAATAAATGATATTTCGTATTATAGAACCGAAAACCGTAGTACGAGTCGGGGTTCGAATCCGAGCCCTCGGGATCGAATGTAGGATTTTTGAAGACCTGAAGGTGCTTAGATGATGGTCTTCTTTTATTGTTTTTTTATATTATCTAAAATTCACAACCTTGATTTATTATCAATGTGATCTTCTATTGCCACGAAAATGACATTTCGAAAAGTGCTAAATTTTGATACATACAATAATGTATTTAAAATTTCGATAAGACCATGCGATAGAAAAAGCATAATAACATGATATGTGAAAATTTCAAGTCAAAGGTACATGATTGTCGGTTGTCAATTACTCTTTACTGCCATAAGAAATCATTTAAATATAAACTCTATTAACAACCAACAATGATATACCTTTGAATTGAAAACGTCACAGGTACTCATACAAACAACTATGACACCGAATTAGAAAGAACATCGTAACTCGGGTAACGCCATTAAGCGCAAAATGCCATGAGTTGTGGCCACTGCATCGCTCCATTAGCGATTATTGTCCAAGTTCTGGACAGCGGGGGGTTACGGCACTGGAAATGACTACTACATATTATAAAACATTGACCTTAATGCTGCGATTTTATCATAAATGAGCGAGGATCCATTGCGAGAAATGTTTTTTAAGAACAAATAAAATCACTGCTTTCCTCATACCGCGCAGCTCTGGGATTGGTTCTTAACTACATTTATCTACACCCATATCATAAACCCTCCATGATGCGTTCAAAAACCACACGTTATGAACACCATAAAAATAGACTGTTTTGTTAGAAGTTAGAACAAATGTCTTATCTGTAACGATGTTATTATTATCAAATAATAATCAAAAATTCGATATCATTATGAAAATCCGATCGCCGGCACGCGCCCCCCCCCCCCCCCCCCCCGACCGACACAATCGAGTTGGCCATGGCGATGGCAGTGCAATCCGTGCAATGGCAGTCATTCATTCATCATTTAGGGTTTATAATATGTGTGTAGATAAAGCAGTGTATGCAACTGTACGTAATTAGGCCTTAAAACACTCGTGTGATCTTATTATGGAGTGGGGTATAACTTCCACTTGAAAACTAGTTTTTTATTAAATCAAATGCATACAGCGGATTTTTTAAAATAAACTACCGAGTAGGACTTAAAACAATATCGATACGCCTTGTGGTAGCTCTACACATAGGCGGACGCGTCCGCGGATGGTATCTGCGTCTCGTTCTCTCGTTAACGAGTACGAACGAGACACAGATACCATCCGCGGTCGCGTCCGCCTAATGTGTAGAGCAAGCATAGCAAAATGATTCGCAGGATGATCGAACACATGGAACATTTTGTCAGCTGACCTTTATGTTTTACCAATTTGCTAAAATGTTAAAGCAATCGAGCCTCGGCAAGGCGTATCGATATTGATTCAACTCCAATGCTATTTAATATTTTTTTAATAATAATAATGTTTTTATTTGATTCTATATTCAAGTATTGCCACATCCAGCTTTAACATCCCCGTCCTGTTAACGGAACGCCGCCAAACGCCACATATTTACGCTCCACATTATTTACGGCGGCCGTATCGACTGCTGTATTAACTTGCCAACTGGCCCGGCACTGGACAGTTACTTGCGAAGTTTGAGAAAGAATCGCGGAAACAAAAGAATATTTGTGATTCATTGCAGCTGTTTCGATGTATTTTTTTTTTGTAACTTTAAAAGAATGGAGTTGGGAGTTTTAAAACTTCAATTACATACGTCCATTTGAAAAAAAATCTGCTGGATCTCTTTATTGGGTGTTTTTTCAATGACTAGCCATATTGTGAGTGGTGATTAGATAAGTCTTACTGAACAACTTTTTCTTTGGGACCAACCCCGAAATCGTAAAAAAATTTTTGGCCTCCCCATTGAAACAGCCAAAAAAATGTTGGGATTTCGGAGTTCCCATAGTATATAAATAGTAGTATAGTAATTTATTGAATTTTATTTTACCATAAATCTTGATTTCATGATGCCAATTGAATAATAAAATGATCAAAATTATTTTGTATGCACTAACATGTAGCTTAAGGATACTAACAATGTTTATGGAAACGCAATGTTCTGAAATAAAAATATTTTATTTTTATTTATTTTTTATTTATAGTAAAAGTTGTTTAGATTAGCCTACTAAATCATCTCGCACTATATGGCTAATATGGCTATTTATTGAAAAAACACCATGTATATTACTTTTTAAGTCATTTTTAGGCGTTTTTCTCTCATGTCGGGAAAAGTTAGTTAAGTATTTCTACAACGTCAATGAGTATATAAGATAGCATTCATTACTCATTTGGAACTATTTACTAAGCCTAATGAGTATAATTAATAAGTTTATCTTCTTCCTCCAATTTAAGCTAAATGATTATACTTATGTATGTAAAATGAATTTAGAATTTAAGGATAAAAACACCTTCTCCTTGTATTTGCCAACATTATTTTCACCACATGTTCATTATTCAATTCAATTTAGTTCAATACATTTGTGAATTTCATATTATCACTAAAATGATTTTGTGGTTAGTTTTACATATATGTTTATTAATGTTTCGTTTTATACATTTTGATGCATACTAAAACAATTGCCCACCTAACTATAACTACCGTCATTTAACGTGTGTAACTGTGCTTACCCGGCCCATTTGTAACATTAACGTAGACATAAACATCGATAGTTCAGGAGAGCAAAGGGGTGAATCACGGTAAAGATTAAACATTTCGCGCCAGCACTATTAATCAGATCGGCGATTGCACTGACTAAACATCGGTCTAGGGGTGGGGAAGATTTGGGGTTATCGATATCGATACAAGTTCTATTGTATTAGAATTCAGTACGCTTACCATCAGTTATGACATTAAGGTTTTCGAGAACGAGTATCGAGTGTTATATATGTGCATCTGCTTGTAACATATTAGTGTAAACGTTAACGAAAAATGTCAATGTCAAACTCATGGTAGCCGTACTGGTAGTCGTTCTTCAAATATTATTAACGCTTAAATTTTTATAGTTACTTTTGATGTTTGGGTATTTGTTTCTCCTACACACGAAAATGGTTTAGTCTATTTGGACGAAAATGGGCAAATAGGGCAGATTAAAAGACTTATTAAATAGAAAGAGGCATAGCATAGCTTTTACCTTACACTGTAGCATGAGATCCTATAGCAATGCGTTACTATAGTGTTCATATAAATAAATTGACGATTTATATAAAATAAGTGATTACTTCAAAAAAGTATTTTTAATTAAAACTGTCTTCGTTTCAGCCTCAAACAAAAATTTTGAAAACATAAAATGATATGCTTAGCTTCTAGAATTATATTTTAACTCAGTTTAAACATGAAAAGAATCGATAAACCCAGTTCCAACACTATTCAAAACCCAAAGGGATCGAGAAAGCCGCTCGGTTAGTGTGAAGTAAATGAACCATTAATAATGCAAACTTAACACGACCGCCCGACGCTTCGATGCCGCCGTACATAATAGATGCCTGTTGATTGATCTTTGGATTATTGGTGTTTCTTGATCATTTACATGTATGGAATAGCGAATGAGGTAAGTTTGAAACAACAACAAGACAGATATATGAAAAACCCCCTTTAGCACCCTTTATGGACGAATTGGATTTGATGAAATGTTATTCGGACTTCGGACTAATTAATGTGTAAAACAAAAAAAAATATCTTTAAGGTATATAATCTAGGATAAGTAAGTGGGTAGAAAATTATTTCTAATATTATATATTGTTCAGAGACTAAACCAAAAGGGTAAATTATTGTAGAAATTTCTGTACGAAGTGATTTGTTTCCATTATCCGCAGCTATATTTTAAATGTAAATAGTTCATTGAGATTAGAGGCGTATAATAAAATCGAATAACTAAAATATAATATGGACAGAATTAAGAGAGTGTGAAGTAAATGAACCATTAATAATGCAAACTTCATACGACCGCTCGATGCTTCGATGCCGCCGTACATAATAGATGCCTGTTGATTGATCTTTGGATTGTTCGAGTTTCTTAATCATTTGCATGTATGGAATTGCAAATGGTGAGGTGAGTTTAGACAAAAACAAGACAAAAATATGAAAAAATAATTTTGTCACTCCTTTCGGGCGGTACGGATTTGGTGACATGATATTTGGACTTATTCAAGCACCGGCAGTTAAGCTGCTAATTTTTTTGTAGCGTCCGCGTGTTTGTTCCTTGGCCAACTGCGCTGTTTCTTTGAGATTTGTTAATAGGATAATATTCTAGATGTTATCAACTTAAGTACAATGCCAAACAGATCAGCGTGTATGGAAAATTCTATAAAAAGTGATATTTTTTCATTTTATTCAAGTATATTTCGTTAACAAAATTAATGAATTAATATTAGATAGGCAGTTTATAATAAAAATCAATTACAGAAAAATTATATATACAGAAATAATGTATGCATTGTTAGACATGAACTCAAGAATCTCAAGATCGCCAAACTTGCAAGCGATGTTGAATTGAATTTTTTATTTATAACATTATACGTACGATATACTGCTTATCTATTTTAGTTCCTCTTTGGTCGTAAAAAATATTCTTGAGATACATATTAACAGTTAGATAAACTAAAACTATCGTTCTCGTACCTATTGTGTAACTACTTTATAGAAGTGGACCCTCCTATCTGACATTATTTTGCATAGCGATAAGTAAACTAATGGTGGGGCTGGAGGGGATATTGGACGTCACGGGAGCAAGATGGCCGCCGGAGACGTCCGGTTTTTGAGCGATTGTCATCTGATGACACGGCTAGGGCTGAACCTTTACATTACGTGACAATTTAAAATAAATTTGCTATAGAACCTGATTATTTGGAACATAAATAACATAACGAACAGAGAAAAATAGTACGTAATCCTATATATTATTAAATTATTGAAATAAAAACATCTGTTCTTTTTTTTAACTGAAGATAAGCAAGAAATGTTTATTTTTCACCGTTTTATAGAAGCTGCAGTAAACAAAATTTATTATTCACTATTTATAAAACGGGACTTAACTGCGTATAAACAAAGTTGAAAACTACCTCCAAAAACATACTGTAGGTATCTATTATAAACTATCACGCGAATCTGTAGTCCAAATAACTCTTAATCAATGTCGATATGTAAAAAAAGCAATTACTTACAATTTACAATAAAACTTTCGTAAATTGTAAACTATACGACACATCATATATATAAAATCGTTAAACCAGAACGGGATAAAAACGAGCGAAGAAGCGAGATGGCGCCTTGAGGGTAATTGAGTAAACATTTATAAGATAAACTCTTTATTTTACATACGCGAGCGAAGCCGCGGGCCCGTCTTGTATAGTCAATAATTTATTATTGGCGGTATTCCACACGTCGCTTACAGATGCACCTAAGTCATCACTCTCACAAACAGTTAACCAAATCCAATAAATTCCCGAAAACCTTTAAAAATCCATCAATTTCATCCCCCTCGCAAAAAACGTGGAATTCGTCCAATAAATATTTGTCCTCGTGACAACCCTGGAATTGTTGGCGCGCTTGTCCAAGCCCTTTTCAAAGCCCTGACAAGCGGCCGCCAAATAGTGTCTTTGTGTCCAAAAGATATCATTTATTTGAATGTTTATTCAATATGAGAAACTTGAGAGTCTCTGATACAAACGGACGGTGGACGATACGCGGTATGAATACTTGGAATAACGAGGAAATTTCGACTTGTTTCAATTATAAGCTTGTGATATGGCAATAATATACCCTCTTATTATAAGTAGCGATGTCATGTCAAACTCTTAAATTTCAATACGCATCGGAAATGTAGAGTTAATACGAAAAGAGAAGTCTCGTGGTTTATATACGAACTCATACATTCTATGGGACTTCTCTTTTCGCACAGACGTACCTGCTTAATAAAGTTGTGTTGTTACTTCTGCTGCTTATTGTACAGTCACCATCAGATATATCGGAGCGGACAAGGTGGCCACAAATATCTGAACAACGCCTCTATTGGACGACCTCCTAGCCTAGTTGGTAGTGACCCTGCCTATGAAGCAGGAGGTCCCGGGTTCGAATCCTGGTCAGGGCATTTATTTGTGTGTTTAACACAGATATTTGTTCCTGAGTTATGGATGTTTTCTATGTATTTAAGTATTTATCTATATCTATCTATTATATATATCGTCGCCTAGTACCCACAACACAAGCCTTATTGAGCTTACTGTGGGACTAGGTTGATTTGTGTAAGATTGTCCTAATATTTATTTATTTATTTATTTATTTATTTTATTTATTGTCAAGGCGATAACTTAAAAAAAAAAGATAAAATATGGAGAAAATGAAGTTTGATAAATCTTACCTCCAGAAAGCACCTTTTGTTCTATTCTAAAAATGTAATCTAAATCTTTGAGCTCATTTGTTGGCAATTTACTGGTCGCTATTAATTTCATGTTAAACAATAATCTCCTACAATTAAAAAACAATCGAACTGTCACTCCTGTGGTGTTGCAGGCATCCAGAGGTTACTGTAGATGCATACCATCAGGCGGGCCGTGTGCTAGTTGGCCAAAGTTGTAGTACAAAAAATATTCGGTATCCTAAAACACTTGAATTTATAAAATAGAAGTTCATATTTCACACCTATCATGCGACATTTCCTAATACCCAAATGCCTACTCACAACAAAAACGTCAATCACCCAAAAACTTACCATCAATTAGGGCTAATCCCATAGCCTAACCCTTTTCATGTCCATTCCATCATTTGTTATAAGCAAATCCTCGTATCGCCCCTTCCTTGATATCGTCTTATTTATAGTGGGGGGACTATTCTGGACGGACGGACTATTTGTCATCGCGGTTGGTAAAAATGCCATTAGTATGCATGTGTGGGTTTAATTTAAGTGAGTTAGATTTTATGTTGGATTTATGAATTTTAGAACATTTTTAGGATACAAACATTTCATTGTGATATTAATTTATTGAAGATAATAATAAAACATAAATTTAATTGCACAACCAAGTAGTTTACAGAGAAACCCTTACAACTATACAAGTATATCTTAAAAATAAAACTTAATTCTAAATTTATTCTAGCCATTTACTCTAATCAAAAAAGTCGCCCCGCTTCGCTTTTGGTCGCAAAAAAATCTTCAATCACATGAGCTTCATTACAGAAAGATATTTTGAAATTAAACAAGTTAAGTGGTGAAGATGGGGTAACATTTTAATTTTTAATGACTACGAGTTCTTAACAAGTCTACTTAAAAACAACATGAACAGACCAACTGCTGGTGCGGTAATAAGTCCAAAAACCATGTCATCAAACTCATATTGTCCAAAGAGAGTGCCAATAACCTTTTTTAATCTTTCTGTCATTGTATATCTTTCAGACTTATCTTACATACAATAATACATGTTAATTATCACGAAACTCCAACAATTCAACGACCAATCAAAATACCCACGAGTTACAGATTTTGATTTTAATTTCGGCATAAGTCGTTATCAGATATTTTGCCAACAATACCTAATTATAATCAAAAATCGTCAAACTCCAGAATAACCCTCGACATTGGACAAATTTCCCATCGAAAATTGCGTACGGAGCAGGATTGCGACATTTCCAGCACATCGCTCATATGACCCGCTGGTGTTAATACGAGCTGACTTATTGTTCCCATCGCTCTTCGGACCCAATCTTCCGGTTTGAATTCTCAATGATTAAGGATCAGAGGATACGGAAATTAAGAGAATACCCACTTATTCTGAAGTGTTGAAGGATTGGTTGGTGTGATTATAAAGCAAAGGAAGGAAGATCTAGTGAATATACTTAGAGGTGGTTCTCTGACTTTTCGCCGAAAATTGTATTGCCGAATTTCACTTGCCAACCAACTTTTCGCAAAAGTTTCATTTGGCCGAATTTCATTTCCCAACTTTACATAAACCAACTTAACCTAACCCAACCTAGTAGGTAATTTTCATGTCCCAATTATGGGGTTGGGAAATGAAATAGTTGCGTAATAATTATTTGGTACAAGTTGTTCGGCCAAATGAAACTTCTGCGAAAAGTTGGTTGGCAAGTGAAATTCGGCAATGCAATTTTCGGCCAAAAAGCAGGATACCAATCAAACCGAACAAAAAATTTACAGATCGACCTAGTCCCAAGAAAGCAGGCCTCAAGTGTGCTAGCGGTTTTGCGTGTCAAATATAGACATTACAAAGTTGTTAAGCTAACTTGTGAATTAGTGCTGCAAAATTATAACCAGTATTTATCAAATTTGCCAATACTGTATGTATCATATAGCAGAGACGTAGTTTCCATGGCTATCAGTGGCGGTGGATCAAACATTTTCTTAGGCAAGCCGATGCTGATTTTGGCTTAAAATTTCTTCATGAGGTATAGGAAAACTGCTTAAGCGTCTGAAACTTAGTCAAGCTGACGGGAATCAAGTTCAATGGACGCGCCACCAATGATGGTTATTAACATATTAAGTTTGGAGATGTAAAAGGTCTCCAGGTTACTTCTACTGCTGACTTATAGTCGAAATTTACATACGCATGGTACGGAAAAGTTCTGACAACACGAGTACATACTCAAATCTACATCATATAAAACGAATCTGAAACGGAAAATACCAATATAAATATGAATAGCACAGCCAATGTGACTCAAAGATATCTGCATACCTCATTGAAATAAACATCCGTACAAAGCAAATCCATCCAAATGGTGACATTCATAAATTGTCATACCCTTGCAAATCGGGGGAGACTGATGTCTTGCCTCCAAGTACGTTATTTATGTGCCATTTTGATATTGTCAAATGTTATGTGGTAGGGGGAGATGTTATCGAACTATGGAGCGTTGAATGTTGACTTACTTGGCTCATTTTTTAAAGGATTTCATTTCAAGCATCCGAGTTTTGTTAGAAGGAAATATTTGGTCTCTTAAATTTTAGTACCTCTTTGAAATTATAGAAATGGCGTCGAAGAGATTGATATCAGAAAGAACCCGACCACGTTGTGAATCATCACTATTAATTAATGATTTCATAAAATAAATAAAATTTCACTTTTTCCTAGAAACTCATTGACAATGCAAAGAATTAAGTGTTGAAGGTATCTGGAAAATAAATTCAGGATTAATTTCACTGGACCATAAAATATTTTTTTGGGAATACATAAGTCGGTTAAAACAGTGTTGATATTTATCGACTTTTACGAGGACGTTAGGGTAGTATTAACTATTCAGTGAACCCACACTTAAACTAAAACAACATATCCCGATATTGTCCATTTTTCTTCCGCAAATCCTTACAAGTGACGCCGGGCAAGGGTTGCGGTGATAAATGACCGGCCGGATAACCGGGTCACAGCCGTGCGCGACACCGGTCCACGGCGATTGATGTAACAAGTGACAACCTGACAACTTGAGGGTCTATTTTATTTTAAAATTGTGAAATTGTATAAGAATTTAAAAAAGAATAGTATGTAACCGGATAACCGGGTCACAACCGTGCTCGATACCGGTTCTAGGGCGATTGACTAAGTAGTGACCATTGATAACTTGAGAGTTTGATCTAATTTTAAAATTGAAAATATATTTGGTTTCATTGAAAATATGAAAAACCTGGCGATTAATGTTTGATTGACCAAGTGTTCAATCATACAAGGTGTAACAAAAATACTGGTGATTCTTTTAAGGGCATAATGGTATCGCGTTCTCATTATGAAAAACTATAAATAATTTTTTTTTCGCGAAAAATATTTTGGTTTTGTATGGAGGGTTGGACGGCCGGGAGGATGTGTCCCATACAAAAAAAAATCTTTTCGCGTCCAAAAAAATTTTGTTCTACTTTTTCTTATTCGCAATACGATAGCAATAATGGCCTTAAACGGATCACCAGTATTTTTGTTACACCCTGTATAACTTGCATAAAGATTAGAAATTATATGAAATAACTTTAATTTCAGGCAACCAGTGTCCTATAGATAAACAATAGTACAGTAAGCATCAGAGATATGTGACCCCCCTCCAGCAATAGACAAATGTGGTCGCTAGTTCGAACCCCAGCATAAGAATCACACTTTTTGCTTTTTTTTACTTTTGTTTTATAATCCTGGTTTTAATATTTTTTTACATTACCACAAATATTTATTTTATACGTTTTGTTATTCCTTATAACCTACTCAGTTATTAACTCGGAATATTAAAATTACCCTTTTAATCAATTTTTAACTAGAACAATAATTTCGTTAACTTCACAAGAGTCCGTGCAGCGTGATGGATAGTGTAACAGACTAGTAAACACTAGGTTCGCGGTTCGAATCTACGTAGAGGATACTTTTTGTATTTTTATACTTGTTCTTTTTTATTAATAATTTATTAACATCCTATTTAATATAGTAAGTTTAATTAAAATAGAAGTTAAAATCTTTTTTTAAGGACTAATAATGAAAATTCCATAGTCACTGGTAACTTTTTATTAACTAAAAAGTAGGTATTTAAATACTATTATATTAAATATTGTTTACTAACTGAATAATGGGGGTAATATATATATATATGACAGTAGATATATTATGCGTGTTCTGTAAACTGATTACTATATATTTTACAGCTAAATATTTACTAGTTAAATTATAATGTGTAGTCAATTATACATCAGTGAAACTTAAAGTTAACAAGTAAAATACCTTTAGCTTAACTCTTACTGTTTAAAATTGTGGTATTGGTGGTCTGCATGCTGTTAAACTTTATAAGGCATTACACTTTGGTTGTTTACTTTAGATTATACCTACATTTTACTTCATTGAGTAGAACCGTAAAAACAAGTCGGGTCATAAAATTTTTTATAAGTAATACCAAACTACTCGGTTAAAAGTGAAATGTATAGTTTCCCTTTTCTTTGATTATAAATTAATATTCTTATTGCATTTAACACAATTTTTCAGTTATACTTTAGACAGAGATGGCGGGACACAGCGGTGGGAGTTGTGGAAATTGCGGGAAGAGGCTTTTAAGTATAAAATGGGCTATTCAAAAAACAATTTCAAAAATGAGTATAGGTTAGACCGCCCCTCGCCCTATTAGTCTGTATGCCATTATCAATATGTAATACGTAATCTAAACCAGCTATTTAACGTTGCAAAGAGAAACGACATGTTATCAAAGATAACAATAATTCATCTCTTAGCCCGTTACCAATGCAATGCAACCTTACCACAATCTTAGTAAGCATAGGGTATTTCTCCACTAATTAGGTCGAATTGAAACAGCTCCCATTAAAGTTACATTGAAATTTCCTATTAACAGAAACACTTTATTCAGTCATGTCACATCAAATTGACTTGAAATAATACTAATGAAGAAGAATCCATGTTAAAAAAACTACATTAAATGGCTAACAATATGTATGGTTTTTAAGGTAGAAATTAACGAGTTACCTCTTGGAAAAGCCTACTTGTTTAAGCACTATCTTGTTATTTGCAAAAAAACAATATAATTTGTTAGACACTACTTATACAATAGCATTATACCTACTCATTATTTTAAAACTTGCATGGAGTAAATATTTGCCCAATAATGGAGAAATACCAACAACACATTTTTTTTTACAATTTTTACTAATAACATAGAGGAAAACCTTTTTTTATCTTCTACCTGTTTTAGCCGGCTTTTCATGCTTGAAACCATGTTTGAACATACATTGGTGTTCCTCATCAATTCCCACTTTCTATAAACTTCTTCGTCTAAGTTTTGTCTTGATTTGACTTGTGTAGGGTCCCAGTTAAGCACCATAAATTCTCAATAGGATTAAGTTTGTAAGGCTAACCACTCTTTCACTATACGGGAACGATGCACTGCACTATTGTCATGCACCAATGATTTATGTCTTGCACTAAATAAATTTGTCCTTCGGGATAGGCGACGCGAACGGAAGGCAACATGACGTCACGTAACACTTCGAGGTATCGCTCGCTGTTCATTCGGCCTCCAACTTCAACGAGCTGCTCGGGCCCCATAGATGACATCTAGCCCCAATACGCTAAAAAAAAATATCATCAGCATACCATAACTTGAAAAACGTAAAACTGAAATCACAGTTTTTTTTTAAAGTGCAGGTAATGAAAATTGTATACTTAATATAATATACCCACCTAATAATATCCTTCCGCTTGTTCTAAGGTCTAGCATATTTTTGGGGTCAAATCGCTCTCCACTTCTGCGCCACAATATTTTTCTTCCATCTTTGTCTGACTTAAAATATTTCTCGTCAGTAAATACGATATAACGAATCTCACCCATCTGCGAATCGTATTTCTCTGCAAGTAAAAATAGTATTAAATTTGCTCGTTTATGATGATAAAACTTAAAAAACTCAAATAGCTTTAAAAATAAACATGGCTCTAAGACTATACCTATTACTTCACATAAAAAAGCTGCCGATTAAAAGACTTTTCCGTTAAATATATTTTTCTATCTTATCCCATATATAGGTAAACACACGACAGTAAATCCTCACAAACAAAATCTGGTGGCTTAACTTATTGATAACATTTTACTTTTTTTACTAAAAAATAAATGTCCCAATGGAGTCACAGGTTACAAACTTACCGTTATATTCAGTACTCGTGTGCTATTTGTTTAATACTTTTGTTCTCTTCCCAAAGAACCACAATTTTATCGAACCATATTGTCATTGAAACACAAAAAAACGGACGGGGGCAGTTATTCAATTGCTTGAAATGCAAAAGGATTGTCGAGAGATCGTAATTGCGCTGCGACACAGGTATGATTCGCACACGCAAATTATGACTTACCCTCAGACAAATTTTCTCCACGAAATAACTAGACGCATTTACTCCAGTAAATTAAACCTTAAAATGTAATTGGTAAAAGTCGTTGTTAGTCGTCTGTGGAAATAAAATGAATAAAAATAAGGGTAGGAAAATATTGATAAACCAAAGACATTACTAATATGATCCAAGACAAGCTTGCAAAACAGGGACGAGTATAGATATAAGTAATAGTTGGAACAGAATATCTATGTTAAGGGACCTCGATGTCGATGGCGCTTACGCCATTATCAGCGATGCTCCAATAAAAATGCAACGATGCGCAACCCGATGCGGCGTAAGCGCCATTGACAATAAAGTCCATTTTTATAGATATTGTCATAGTTCTCTATTGCCGGTCGGAACTGGTTCATATTTTTGTTGTGTAGTCCATGTGTTACGATAGCCCAGCGGAAAAAAGCCGGACTAATGTATCAGTGAAGCGAATGAGTGTGAGCCGAGGTCCCAGGATCGATCCCAGCTTAGCTGACAAGCAGATTTGAGATATTTCATTTTTGAAAGAATTAAATGACAGTGTGGTAAATGCCGATTCTCGTGTCGAACGAGAGTTCCAGTTTTACACCTAGGGGGGTCACGTATCTCTGACGCTGACTGTACATGACTTAAACTAAAATAATCATTTTCTAGAATACTTTCCTAGAATTAAACGTAGTAAAAATGTTACCAATAAAACACAACACAATTCCCATCTTTCAATTACCGTTTCGATTGCAAACTATCGGACACCATGTGTCCGGATCATTCCGGATGACCGGACCGAATGTCCGGGTGCGAAACAACTCCACCGGACAATTGACTGCCGGGTAAATGCCGTTCAGACTAGTGTGCAGTCGGTAAAAAAATTATAAGTGAATTGTGATCGAAATGTCTGCGTTAGTTCTTTCCAATAATTAATTTTTAAAAAATCTGTGATTCATCGTTCGATCATTGTGACGTGTGAAATTATTATTTTATGAATAAATATTGAATTGAATATTAGTAGTAGTACTGGGTTGGAAGGTCAAATGGCAGTCGCCTTTGTAAAAACTATTCGCTATGTGCGAAGTGCATGGTGGGGGTAACGAGAACGATCGCAGTGCTCAATGTGACAAGAAATGAAACTGCAAATCCCCTGTCTGCTGTCAAAATAGTGAATCAGCCAGTTACATTTCATATAGGCAAGGATTACAACCTATTTATAAAAAAGGAAAAAAAGAGATTGACCACCTGGCCAAGAGATGGCGCCACAATCATGCACACAGCGAATAGTTTCTACAATAGAGCAGAGAGTCGCGAGCCGGGCTAAGCTAAAAAGCTAAGATCAAAAAATAATGATCTAGGTGAAAAACAATCAAATATAAGTACGAGGTAAGGGTGTGTAAAATTGATTTTATATTATACCTAGATATAATCAAACGAAAAAAAAACAATTACGGATCTGATTTCGATATAATAATTGATTGGCTTAAAAATGATTATTGCCTTTCCTGTTCTCAATCGTCTTCATAAGAAATCTCTTCTCTCCTACCAAATCTAGAACTTCTTTATTCGTCCGTCGTTCTGTCCAGCTGATGCCTTCCATTCTTCGCCAACACCCCATCTCAAATGCACTCAGTCTCTTTCTGTCTCGCTTTGTTAGAGTCCACGTCTCGCTTCCATACAGCGCTATGCTCCAGATGTAGGTTTTTATAAATCGTTTCCTTATGTTTCTGGATATCTTGGCTCTGAAAAGTATAAAGAGCAGCAAAAGTAAGGGAAATTTATCGTGACTCCAGTGTGAATACACCTTTACCAAATGCATCGGAATCGAAATTAAATACACATGCAGTTCTCATTGCGACCAAACTACGCATTACCACTAGCTAGACCATTTACAACCATATTACCAAGCATTAACACCGTAACACAAGCAAATATATGTTGGCAAATTCGCGATTGATATTGTCCAATGTAATGGGCCTGTAGGTTGTTAAATTTTCGATTGTAATGCTTCAGTAATAAGGGCGTGTAAAACTGTAAAATTAAATTGGTTTTTGATTGGTATTGCAGTGATCCATGACGTCACAATGTGTTACACTTTATTAAGTCATGTGAAGGTATTAATTATTTTATCAGAATTGATTCAATGAATGATTTGTGGACGAGTTTAGTGAAAGATCCCGCTTTGTCAATTAATGTATATGTACAGTGTCCATGTGGACACTTCATTCGTTCAGTAACAGATAGCGTAGAATTGTGAAATTTCAGGTTTCCTACTAATATCGACAAAAGTGGGTATTTTTTCTTGCACTGTCTCCTGCCATATTTTATAATTGTAAATAAAGTAATTGTCACCCTCGAACTGAGAACTCGCGATTTCCTTGCAAACGAGACAAATATTTATAATAAGACCCAAATAAAGATAAAGACAAAGATAAAGAAATTTTTTTTTGGCATATACACTTAAATAGTAATTTACAATCAAAATACAATATACCAAAATGGGTGCCGCTCAGCATTTGCCATGGCGCTGGTTTTCAGGGCAACCATGTAAAACAAAACAAAAATAAATAATATTAGGTTGCTAAAACCGCAGAGAGAGAGAGAGAGAGAGAGGTTGGTAGAGATCGCTTTTTAGCGATAAGACCGCCTGTTGTTTACCTTAAGTTTTTTTTTGTAAATTTTTCTGTCAAAATTCATGTATCGAGGTGTGCAATAAAGAGTATTTTATTATTATTATTATTAAATATATCCATATATAGTACAGTACAGTGGCTTCATAAAAAGCTTGGGAACACATGAGGAAGAGAAATAGCCTAGATGATGAAGAGCGGTCAGTGGTCATCTATGAGGAGACTTTTACCAGACAGTGGTGCTTCAATAATTGGTACTTAGAATTTTGTTATAATATATAATGATAATTTTGTTCGCACCTTCTAGCTCCATGACCCCTTGATCGATCCGCTCATATACGAACTCTCAAATTATGTATATCTACCTCTGCTACAACCCCGAAGATCAGAAAAACGTTACTAGAGTTATCGTCGAACAAACTCTCAAAATCAAAAAGTCATCGAAATGCCGAGATGTCCCAGTAGCCAAAATTTGTTTGTAAGCTCGCTTCGCTTACTCTCCACTCGTTCGATAACGAGCTATTTACGAGACAACTCAAACTGTCTCGAACCACGACCTCTGATTTAAAAGCCACAACCATACCACTCGGCTACCATATTTTCAACCAACCAAAATAAGGTTTTTGTAAATATCTTCTCAATTGTTCGGAAAAGTTGCCTCACCAAGGGAGAAAAGCAAACCGAATTGTTGTAAGTGTGAAATCAAGTGCATAATCAGAACAAATATTGGCAGGAACAAAGAAAACAGGGGGTTCTATAGGGAGGGAGGGTAAAATGACGCTGTAGAACAAGGTAATTTACACTAACCGATCTTTGCTTTTTCACCTATTTTTGTTTTTTTATTTTTATTTTAGATTTTATAATAATGAAAATAATCTGATTTTTGAATATCTTTCATCCTTATTTACTTCTTATTTGCATATATTTATTTATTTAAACTTTATTGCACAAAAGAAGAACTTGATGTACAAAAGGCGGACTTAATGCCATGAGGCATTCTCTACCAGTCAACCTTAAGGCAAAGCAGAGAAGTTGTGGGCGGTGCTTACTATATCGCTGCTTCAATTTAATTTCAACTATTTTAATATTGCTTGATAGCTAAAATTATTCACTTCTATTTTTGTACTTTTTAACTGACTTCAAAAAGGAGGAGGTTCTCAATTCGACTGATATATTTTTATTACCATGTTTAATTTCTTTTTTAATTTATTTATTTAACTAGGCTCCAAGCTCTGTATAATTTAAAAAAAACACGGAACAATTAAGTAGGTACCTAAGTTAAATAAAAAATAAAGCCCCACAACATTACATACGTCTTTTTTATAAGTACATTTCATTGTAAAAAATACAAATATCATTCGTAAATAAGATAAATCATTCCTAGTTCTCGCCCGCGTCTTGTTCCTCTGATTGCAACATAACATGCAACATTTTACCGGCCAATCAGTGACGCGCAAAGATTTAAAGACCTTATTTACTGAGTAAGCTTACTTAGGTTGATATTTCAAGATTTACAATGTTCAAACAATATTACCCTTTCGTTTGTTTATTTTGATTATTATTGAAAAATACAAAAGTGTAGACGCCTCATATATTATCGTCTTATAATATGCTCTAAATTACATTCATATGAAGAAATAAAATCTGTAAAGTAATGACTGTCTTTTTAGTTTTATTTTCTTAGTCAATGAGAAAACAATATTAGAAAGATATATAAATAAATAAATAAATATTAGGACAATCTTACACAAATCAACCTAGTCCCACAGTAAGCTCAATAAGGCTTGTGTTGTGGGAACTAGGCGACGATATATATGATAGATATATATAGATAAATACTTAAATACATAGAAAACATCCATAACTCAGGAACAAATATCTATGATAAACACACAAATAAATGCCCTGACTAGGATTCGAACCCGGGGCCTCCTGCTTCATAGGCAGAGTCACTAACGACTAGGCTAGGAGGCCGTTATGTTATGAAAATAAAAGTAAATTAGGTTTCCTAAAAGTACATCATTACCTTTCAAGGTAAATATGTTTTTGAAAGTAGCTTCTAAGTGTGAAAGTGTGTGTAAGGGTTGTCTAGCTAGAGAGCTTGAGTATGTTTTTCTATTTTAAATACACTACACTACCATCTTTATACTTACTCCCAAAGACAAATAAGATGGGTCTTCTTGTACCTAAAATTCAATACTAACTGACCCGTTTAAATTTTCCTTGTTTATATTAACCAACAGGTCACTAGAATAGTCATAAATATAATTCTGATTTTCAAAAATACACGCACCATTTATAAAAAAAGCAGCAAGTAGCGAAAGTGTTAAAAAAAGAGCATGTACCGGAATCCTGTTTGCTCTTTTTCATAAATAAATAAACAGCAAAACAATATTTCCTCGATACCCCACCACATCATTTGTCAGAGTAACTTTCAATAATAATCCGATGTATGACTTCATATTAAAGATCACGTGAATACTAGATGTGTTTAGGGTAATCTAATCTGCATAACAGCATTTCATTCCGGTTTTTGCATCCCTAAGGTTACACAAGTTACTTTAATACAAGTCAATAGGTTTCTTTTTTAAATCTCTGATTTTGAGTACGTTTCATTAATTTGCCAACTTTAATCAGAGTTATCTAATGTTTGAAATATTTAATTAATGTTTAATATGATAACATTATTTAATCCACATAATTATTATGGTTCTCTGCCTTTTCGCCGAAAATTACATTGCCAAATTTTACTTGCCAACCAACTTTTCGCAAAGTTTCATTTCGCCGAATTTCATTTCCCAACTTTACATAATCCAACCTAACCTAACCCAACCTAGTAGGCAATTTTCATTTCCCAACTATGGGGTTGGGAAATGAAATGGTTGCGAAATAATTATTTGGTAAAAGTTATTCGGCCAAATGAAACTTCTGCGAAAAGTTGGTTGGCAAATGAAATTCGGCAATACGATTTTCGGCGAAAAGGCAGGATACTATGCAGAGTTAGTTGTACTTTAATTCAAAATTCCAAAAAAATTACAAAAATAATTTAACATGACACGTTTGTTTTTCTAATATGTATTTAATCAAATTTGTTTTATAGTTGGTGCAATTTATTATTTTATATATTTGCCCGTCACGGTTTTATGAAGGTATTATTACGTACAAAATGTAGGAAATACAAATTATAGAAAATCGTAATATATGTGAATTATGAACACCAGAAAAACTATCGCATCTATCCCGACAACCCATCTACTTTATATCTGCATACATGAGCTGTACCTTCGAAAAAATTTCAATATTATGATTTATGACATAATACCGAATGGCATATCCCTACGTATTCGTCCAACTCAAGTTGGCCCCTCAACTCAAACGGAGTATTCCTTATGACGGGCCGATTTGACTTGGTGAATAGTACAATAAATATTTCGCTTCCCCTAAGGTATGCAAAAATATCACCCAAATATTCGTGGGATATAGAAGCGACGTATTTTTGGTATAAATCTTTTTGTTTAATATAGTTGAGTGGTGGCGAATGGGATTTTCGATAAGATATGCATTGATTTGCAAAACAAATAAATATGTTTTTTTGTCTTTTAGATTTTTCTGTACAACCCTTGTGTTATTATTGTTTTATATATTTGCTTTATTTGAAGTATGTCCGTACACAATTTTTTTCCCAGAGTGTCCTTAGTGAAATTTAGTATGTAGTATGTTAGTTTTGTAATTGAAGAAAAATAGTTATTTGTTATACAAGGGTGCAAAGTTGTATTTTAACCGCGAGTGTGGACTTGAAGCACGAGCTAGCGAATGGATTCTAGGGTTGAACTACGAGCTAGCGAATGGATTCTAGGGTTGAACCACGAGCGAAGCGAGTGGTTCGAAAATAGAATCCTGAGCGAAGCGAGTAGTTCAAAAATAGAATCCTGAGCGTAGTGAGTGTTGTAACACACGAGACGTAAAAATAACTTTGCAGCCGTGTGTAACACAAATCTTTTCACCTCACTAAAGCGAGGAAAATACTACATGTTTGTCCTTTTTTGAGTTTTTTTCTAAACTTTTTTGACTTTTTTTTACTTTTTGACTTTTTTGACTTTTTTGACTTTTTTTACTTTTTTGACTTTGTTGACTTTTTTGACTTTTTTTGACTTTTTTTATTTTTTACTTTTTTGTTTTTTGACTTTTTTTACTTCTCCGCCAACCGTCCGATAAGGAACTTCGTTCCAAAAAACCTAACTAATAACACTGTAGTAGATAGATAGAGTAAAGGTTACCTACCAGCAGTTGGACGGCAGGTTGTTAATTGAAGTAATAAATGCGCAGGCGGAGTATTTACAGTATATTTACACAAGATGGTTATATACAACACTAATAATTAAATTGGGAAAATCAGCAGAGTAATTCATATATAACGGTTAGGTAGCGTAGTGTTGTGAGTCTCGTTGCTAGGCAACCGCGCGCTGCAACACGCAGGCGCGGGGACTTAGGTAGTGGCGGGCGAGCAGGCCGCCACAACACGTTCGAATTTCAAATATTCTTTGCTCCCTTGTGAATAAAATGCAGTTTTGCTATCTGTTTTTAAAGAATAAAAAAGGCCTTTCCGAGCTAGGGAGGTGAAAATATCTTTTTTCTTTTTATCTTATCTTTTTTTTAAAGAAAACCATTGGAACCACCAATACTCAACATCTTCCTACCGTTTCTTCCGGTTTTATGCTACTGCTCGCTAGGGATCCGCTTGGTAACCTACACACAAAAATTGTCGTAGACACAAGTTTTTAAATAAACAACTGCAATCTGATTTTTCTAAGCCCATGGAGGCTTTGTTTAAATCAGGTTTGAATAAGCTACTATATGTGGACAAGTTTAATGCAAGGGACCACTTTGTCGATTTACAAGGACACTTAATTTTTTCACTAATAGATATATTGCGTAGTTTTGGAAAGTTCTAGTAACATATCGACGAAGTGATCCCTTTTTTGCTGGACTGTCACATATTAGAATAGTTTTTTTTTAATCAATATAGATTGAAAATCGTTTCGGTTCTCATTCACGTCTACGTTATGCTACGACGTAGCACTTGTATAATTATCGTAGCCGTAAAAATTGCGTAGGCATCGCTACGAAGTACGAACCGATGTATTAGTTCATAAAATTATGTATTATGTTTAATAAGAGTAAGTCTACAGTGTGTTTCTGTAATAGGAGCAATAAATTAAAACATAGATTCTACTCCTCAAACTACAAAACTTTTAATCAACAACTTTTAAAAAAGATGTATTTTTGTAGATTGTCTCTTTTTCATACAAACTAAATAGTATTTTCAATGAACGTTAAAATCCGTCTTATTAACATTGCTTGTCACCCTACAGACATAGTCAATTTCGGAATACATTGCGTGTTCGAAAAAACTTTAAAGTGTCCTAAAAATCAAACCATACGTTATTTTTAAAAGTCGCTGAACAAACGTTTCCTGGTTTGAGGAGTAGAATCTACGTTTTAATTTATTGCTCCTATTACAGAAACACACTGTATACCCTATCCATCTATTATCATTTAATCAAGAATCAGTAAATCTATGTAGAAGCCGAAATGTCATTTATTTAGCTTTACAGCTAGAAATAAATAAGTTTTTGCTATTTACAACCGGGTGACTCGCTTCGCATGGAGCCTGCAAAGTTCGTTGCTAAAATGAAGTCAACTTGGCTAACGTATACAGGCTGGATTTTCTTTTTGGGTCAGTGAGGGCAGCTACCAGATCCCGTGCTGCTACGCGAAAATGGTCTTAGAAGACCTTCCCTCGATTTCAAATTAATGAAGATTCGCGTTTCAGATTTTGGAAAAAACTAAAATACTGTTCAGTATGGAAAAAAGTTTCTTCAATTTGTGGCTGTTTGATACATTGCCGTACGTTGATCCCATGGAAACTATTGATACTGAATGGGATTGGAAACGACTGGCATCAAAAAATTGCATGTGAAAAATAAAAGTTTTCATATTCATACAAAATGTATGGAAAAATGCTTCCTGGATTTGTGGCTTTTCTAGCCGGAAATTTTTTTTTGATCCCATACAAGCTTTTGATCCTGGATAGGAATGGGATCAAATGGCATCAAAAATTTTGACAAAAATGACCTTTTTCTCGCACCCTGTATGTTTTTTCCAAAATCTGTAAACGCGAATCTTCATTAATTTGAAATCGAGGGAAGGTCTTCTAAGACCATGACCCAAAAAGAAAATCCACCCTGTATATGTAATACTATACCGTTAAATTTGTAACAAATAAATAAGGAGACCAGGGAAGGGTTATATCTACTAGGACAAGGGCTTGGTTAAAATAACCAAAGAACGTTTAGCAATAATTGCTTGTTTGTCATTGTCTTGGTTGTTCAACTAAAAATATCTTATCAGAGCCAAATTAGAATAGAATAGAATAGAAAACTGAATAGAATAGAAAAGAATATAATAGAAAACAAACTACTTAGTATAGAATAGAATAGAAAACATTTATTCAAACAACACATCTTACAAAATAATACATCAGTAAAATAATCTTCCTCCTAGCGTTTATCCCGGCTTGGGGTCCGCTTGACAACCTAATCCCATGAATTGGCGTAGACACTAGTTCTTACGAAAGCGACTGCCATCTGACCTTCCAACCCAGAGGGGAAACTAGGCCTTTTTGGGATTGGGTCCGGTTTCCTTACGATGTTTTCCTTCACCGAAAAGCGGCTGGTATATACATCAGTAAAACAGTAAACATCATCAGTAAGTCTGGTTTTACATCAGTAAAATAATAAAACAACTAAATCTAGATGTGAAGCCGAAATGGTCTCCACTCAGCAATGCCGTTGGCACGGCTAGCGTGGTCAACGGCGCTGGTTTTCTGTGGAGCCAGCAGGCAGGGTGTGCGGGACAGCATAATGCGTGACTCGAAGTGGGGACGTTAATTATTACATAAATAAGCACATAGAGAATTTAAAAATATGCAGACAGGTAAACAAACAAATTGGTACTTTGCTAAAGCTATTTTTTCCGTGTTGATGGACTTTTTGTTAACCACTTGGAATTACCCAAACACACCTTATATGTACAACACATTCGTTAAGAAATCGATCCACCCTCTTAATTTATTTCTTTCCCAACCGCAGCGTCTTATTCCAAATGCAAAACACTTCGTTACCCGCACAGGGGTAATTTCAACCCTTACTCGGGGCGGCGATTTATCAAAGAATAACACCCAATAAATAACACACAATAAATAACACATAACATATCAGGTTTCTTTACACGCGGTAATTTCGTTTGATATGATTTTAGGGGGGCTTTGAGTCGGAGACTTGGAAACTGACACACACATACACACACATACACACTCGCATTTGGATCAGAGTTATTCACTGTGAAAAACATACCATATTAAATAAAACAACCATGACTATGAAATTGTCTTTAATTTTCCGCTTATGAACATACAGCCTTGGCCAGAAGTGAAGTAGTTAAGCATTATTTCCCTATCCTAACAATGTACGGTAACGGTAAATGTTATATTTTATTTATAAATATAGAAAACTTCACTTAATAACACTTTCAAGGTACTTAAAAAATATGAAAACAGAAGGTACCAAAAATGTAAATTTAAGTCGGTGCGACATATTGCAAATATTCTATGCAGTTACTACTAACTTCAACAAAACATGCCTATTAGTTTAAATTAATTGACAAAATAACTTAAACAAAGATGGAAACGATGGACTAAACTTTCCAGTTTTGTATGAAAATCGCATTGGTGCTCAACACTTCTGGCCAAGGCTGTATGTAGTTTTTTTAGTTATAACTTAGGGTAGACTGAGGCAAATCGAATCACAGGGCGAAACGGGTCAAGTTGAGCATTTTGTATCAAATTCATAAGATCAAACCCTACGATTGAGCATCCGTGGCTACCCACGATGTTATGAATCAATAATGCTTTTTGTTGCGATTCAGTCTGAGATCCGATTCGCTTCAGCCTAACCTACATATCTGGGCTAAAAATGGGTTAGGTACAGTCACGGGCTTTAATGGTTGAGAGTACGGTTCAAGCTATCTTCTTTTGTTTAATACTTACTCTATGAAATGTCCAATGTAAAGTAAACCCTAAATGGCTCAACAATTAAAGTCCTTGACCGTACTTCATATGAAAATTTCCTTAGCAGGTGACTCGTATTTATTGTCCTTGGGTGTAAATTGTGTGTAAATTCAAGTGTTGAATATTTGACTTTCCTTTTTGAGAAAAAGTTTCAATTTCAATATGCATTACAAAATTAAACAAACAACAATTAAATGTGTCAAAAATGGTTGGTTTACAATACACAGGGGGTGAATACGAGCGGGTGTCGGCGTGCGAAATCTTAGCGGTAAGTATGTGAAGAAATCTGTATAGAGCTGATAATACCACTTATAAGAAAGAAAGAAAGAAAGAAAGAAAGAAAGAAATAAAGAAAGAAAAGAAATAAAATGCATTTATTAAACTTATAAAAATGGTTTAATAGAATTAGCCGATGTTGAGAGGCTGAAGAAGCTGATTTATTTTGTTTTTGATTATAAATAAGATTTAAAGCCCGTGCACCAAAAAAATACTTCCGTTTTTGAGAATAAGATTGTCCTCGTGTTACACATTACAAGACAAAGTGCAAGGACCCGTTTTTATACCTTGGTAAATGGTAACTTGTAATTCTAACGGAAGTTAGTTTTCAGCACCTTTATTTGAAACAAGTTTCCGTTTATTTTACAAGTTACCTATAGCCCTACCCGAAATATATGAGTATTGTCAGGAGGGCGCTTTTTTCTCAATGTATATGGTGACAGTTCAGTTTAGTATGAAAAATTTAGTTCCAATGAAGTTCCGCAATATGGCGCGTGCTCATATATTTCTGGTAGGGCTTTACATTAAGCTTTTGAGAAACGGACCCCTTGTAGTAAGAAATACTTGCGCAGCGCAACAACAGCTGTTGTTGTTTTTTGCCAGTAATTTTCTGGGACCACGAAGAAAATGTCGTTTTCAAAGCGCAGGATAGGCCATTAGTCACCAGAGGTGGTGTGGTTTTATTTGAAAGGCGCTTCTCGCTAGTAACACAGCAAACTTCATCATGGATATATTTACTTGAAGGGCACGTCACGAAAGTTACTATAACATTCGACCAAGATCAATCATAAAAGTAACTGTTAGAACTTCGAATTGGTATTAACCACTCTTCGTCTATCCCCACATCTCCTCTCACAGTATCCCATTAAATCATTTATAAACAAAATGTGCTAAAATAAATCGCCACGTCGGCAGCCGCAGATACCGCGTGCTCGCTTCGCTATGAATAAGTGGAGCGCCCTAATCTCGCACGAGTGTTTAAATTCATGACGTACATGGTACACGAATGTTGTGTTTTAAATATGTATCAGTCCAGAGACAAAAGGACCACTTTGTTTATATGGAGTTACTAGAACTTTCCAAAACAACGCAATATACACTATTTATAAGTGAAAAAATTAAAAATCGACAAAGTGGTTCTTGGAACTAAACTCATCCACATATGTGTTTATATTTCTGTTAGAATAAAAGTTGTACTAGGCACAGAGAGGTGAATCGGGTTGCAGGGCGAAAGTGATAAAGTTAAGATTTTTGTAAAATTCAAGATCACGGGTACTTAGTAGCCACGGATAGACTATCCGTGGCTACTTAGATTGTCTAATCAGCGTCCAGCGATCGATTTGACGATACAGCGTCCTCGCATCGCTATGAATAAGTGGAGCGCCCTAATCTCGCACGAGTGTTTAAATTCATGACGTACATGGAATTGGTACACGAATGTTGTGTTTCTATTTGTCAGTGTTAGAATAAAAGTTGTAGGGTAGACAAAAAGGGAACAAGTCAGGATTTTTGTAAAATTCTTGATCCGTTTCGCCTCAATCAAGAAAAAATAAAAATAAAAATAAAGGTTTCCATCATCAGATCCGTACCTGGTGAAAATGGGAACAACTGTGAAGTATCCTCTTTCAAACTAAAAAAGTATTTTCCAAATCGCTCCAGCCGTCTTCGAATTTGGTGAACATACATCAAAAAAATAGCAAAGAAAACAAAGATCCCGACAAATAAATAGCAAAGAAAAAAAAGATTCTTTCGAAATGTTGAAGTCGGTTGAAAATATATACAGGTTGTAACAAAAATACTGGTGATCCGTTTAAGGGCATAATTGGTATCGTATAACGACTAAGAAAAAGTAGGAGAAAAAATTTTAGACGCGAAAAAAATTTTTTTTTTCTATGGGACAGGTGGTCCCAGCTGGCCGACCCTCCATACAAAACCATAATTTTTTTTCGCGCAAAAAAATTTTTTTCTTTCTTTTTCGTAATTAGAATACGATACCAATTATGCCCTTAAACGGATCACCAGCATTTTTGTTACACTTTGTATAAATTCGAAAAGTTTTTATTTAAACCGCATTCAGAATCAGGAAATATAACAAACTAACTTATGCATATCAATTTTTTATTGCATTACAGGCATGTTCGGTGATTGTTGTACGGAACCCTCAGGGCGCGATTCCGACTCACACTTGGCCGGTTTTACATTTATTTTAAGGTTGCAAATGGCAGGTTACCACAATATTCGATAAACATTATTTGTACTATTTACAGTACGTTACGTGGAAGTTGGAGTGGCACCGCCTTTGAGCTCTGTACGCCACGGGGCATAGCAGAGCTAAGTAGGAATAGACTGGGCAATACGAGTTTAAGTAGGTAGTCTAGGTACTCAACAAAAAAGTAAAGAAGTTGACACGTGTGGAGTTTTATAATACACTCGAGAGCAAAAATTTCGAGTCAGTAACATAAACTTTAATATCTTGAAGATCTCAAATGATTTTGAGATATTCAAGAAAATGCTAGTGACCCGAAACTTTTGCTCTCGAGTGTATGTAGATATTACCAAAATACGAGCAGCCATTTTTTTACTGTAAGAAACAAACAGACAGACAGAGTTGCACCATAAGGGTCCTTTTTACATTTTAGTACGGAACCCTAAAAAAGATACACAATTACAATATCCTCATAGTATTTCTTTCTTGCCGAACGGATAGGTACGTTTTATCTATACATTTGGGGTGAGTAGCAGCCGTTTGCTAATGTGTTGTCAACAATCGACTTCTTCAACAATCGAATCAACAAACATTTATCTCTAAAACAACTTTTTCGATTAAGCTGCGGTTTCTTGTCAAACACCTGTCATGGTTTCTCGGGGTTTTCAAATTACTAATTTAGTCTCAGTGTAGGAAGTACTTTATTTAAAAACATTGAGTAAGTTAGTGTAATAAACATTATCGTCACCTCTATCCCGCACATGCCCCCGCCCGTTTGATCCCACTATTATGTTAAGTGACGTGTGGCTAACTTCTTTGTCGGACATCGAGCGATAGTTCGCATAACTTTCTGTGGAACTCTCGTTAATGATAAAGGGTTAGGTTACACAGTATTATCAATGATGTAACACTTAATAAGACTGACGCTGAAATGGATGTCAAAATATAAAAGCGAGTGAATAGGTAGTACAAAACAATGAGTAAGTTAATGTTTTATAAAGTCCCGTCGCTTCTATCCCGCACATCCCCCGCCCGTTTGATCCCACTATTATGCTAAGTGACGTGTGGCTAACTTCTTTGTCGGACATCGAGCGATAGTTCGCATAACTTTCTGTGGAACTCACGTTAATGATAAAGGGTTAGGTTACACAGTATTATCAATGATGTAACACTTAATAAGACTGATGTTGAAATGGATGACAAAATATAAAAGCGAGTGAATAGGTAGTACAAAACAATGAGTAAGTTAATGTTTTATAAAGTCCCGTCGCTTCTATCCCGCACATCCCCCGCCCGTTTGATCCCACTATTATGCTAAGTGACGTGTGGCTAACTTCTTTGTCGGACATCGAGCGATAGTTTGCATAACTTTCTGTGGAACTCTCGTGAATGTAAAATGGGTAGACAGTGTTACTAATACTGTTTTAATAAGACTGATGTATATATATTTAAAAAATTAAATGTTTTATAAAGTCCCCGTCACTTCTATCCCGCACATGCCCCCGTGCGTTTGATCCCACTATTATGCTAAGTGACGTGTGGCTAACTTCTTTGTCGGACATCGAGCGATAGTTCGCATAACTTTCTGTGGAACTCTCGTTAATGATAAAGGGTTAGTTTACACAGTATTATCAATGATGTAACACTTAATAAGACTGACGTTGAAATGGATGTCAAAATATAAAAGCGAGTGAATAGGTAGTACAAAACAATGAATAAGTTAATGTTTTGTAAAGTCCCGTCGCTTCTATCCCGCACATCCCCCGCCCGTTTGATCCCACTATTATGCTAAGTGACGTGTGGCTAACTTCTTTGTCGGACATCGGGCGATAGTTCGCATAACTTTCTGTTTAACTCTCGTTAATGATAAAGGGTTAGGTTACACAGTATTATCAATGATGTAACACTTAATAAGACTGACGTTGAAAATGGATATCATAATAATTTTAAACAAAAAAATAACCGACTTCACTTAGGATCCGCTATTCCAAGAGGAAGTGGCCGAGTTGCTTTAAAAAATAGTGATATCACAATAGGTGTGCCTATAATACTTGAAGAGTTCCCTCAATTTCTCCAGGATCCCATAATCAGATCTGGACCTGGTGACAATGGGACCAACTGTGAAGTATACTTTTTCAAACAAAAATATAATTTTCCAAATCGGTCCAACCGTTTTCGAATAATCGGTGAACATACATAAAAAAACAAAGATCCCAACGAATTGATAACCTCCTTCTTCGAAATCTTGAAGTCGGTTGAAAATATAAAAAATGTCTGAATACTGTACAATTCTTCCTCCTAGCTTTTTGCTCTATTGAGCCTGGCCCTTCTCTATCCATGCTTTGCCTCTTTTACTAAGTCTGTTAAGAAGTATCAAATTGGAATTCCTTAACGCGATTGTTCTTCACCTCTTATCAAATGCCTGTAAGATGCACATTAGCCTCACTCCACCAACGTTGGCCTAACTGCGACCAGTATTCCTAAAGGGGCCACATTGGCCCAACAAAGGCCAATATTAGCCCAGCGGGACCAAAGTTTACGTAAAGGCATATTTGGCGCGCATGGTAAACCAAACGTTTGTGTTCGGTAATTCTGTTTAGGTAAGTTTGGTAATAGTTAAGCCAGCTAATTTAATAATAGGGTACTTTTCAGTAGATAAACTTAATTGTTTCGTTACATTCATAAAATCAAAATTTTAAAAATACACGGGAAAATCCAGGTGTAACATGGGTTTGTGCTTTAAATGATTTTATAATGGTTTAAAACAGTTAAAAAGGAGATGTATTCATCATATAGAATTGTGACGTCATAATATTAGTCTCCCGTATAAACTTCATATAACAAATCGTTTTGACGTTTACTAAAGAGTAGTTGATTTGACTTCATTGGAAAGTAGCCTATTGTTCATAAATAAGCCGCATTTTCAATTGACTTCAAGCTTTCGAAGGAGGAGGTTATCAATTCGTCGGGATCTTTGTTTTTTTTTGCTATTTTTTTATGTACGTTCACCGATTACTCGAAGACGGCTGCGCCGATTTGTTTTGTTTGAAAAAGTATACTTCACAGTTGGTCCCATTGTCACCAGCTCCGGATCCGATGATGGGATCCTGGAGAAATCGAGGGAACTCTTCTTATTATAGGCGCACCTATTCGCTATGTGCGAAGTGCATGGTGGGGGTAACGAGAACAATCGCAGTGCTCAATGTGACAAGAAATGAAACTGCAAATCCCCTCTCTGCTGTCAAAATAGTAAATCTGCCAGTTACATTTCATATAGTTCCGTTTTTTTTCTTTTGAGGTACGGAACCCTAAAAAGGAAAAAAAGAGATTGACCACCTGCCCAAGAGATGGCGCCACAATCATGCACACAGCGAATAGTGATTTCACTGTTTTTTACAGCAACTCGGCCACTTCCTCTTGGAATAGCGGATCCTAAGTGAAGTCGGTTCTTTTTTTGTTTAAAATTATTAATGTTGTGATCCTGGGCCATATTCTAACTGTTTAGACACGATGCAACTTCAATACAACTCCAATGCATTTACCACGCAATATAGCTAGCGCCTAAACGCCTGAATCAGAAATATCAGAATTAGCTTGAAAATTATTACGATGCAACTCCAATACAACTTCAATGTTGGTTGATTATTTGATGTGTATTGGAGTTATGTTTGAGATAGATTGTGTTTTAATGTATTGTTTATGTATTTTAATACTAGTGGTTCTGTGAACCGTAGACTTCGGAGAACATAAATAACGCGACAGCAAACTTCCCCCCTTTTCCCCCTCATTTTCCCCCCAATCAAAAAATGGCTTGATATTTTTTGGCAAATAAATCAAGGAACGCACATGCCAAGTTTCATCGAAATCGGATGAAAAATGCGACCTCTAGACCGACACTGACCAACCAACCAACCAATACACACATCAATCTGCCAAATCGTCGTACAAGTGAAAACGGAGACGTTCGTCGCCTCGCTACGCTCGGCTCCTCAGTCAATTAGAATAAGCTTCCAAGAGGATGTAGAGTGTTACCGATGGGGCCTCTCGCTCCTTTAGCCGTCAACACAGTGATTTTTTTATTTGGATCGGCAACGCGCATGTGACATTACTGCAGTTAAAGACGCCCATAGACTACCATCTCTGCTTACTATAAGGCATTTTGTATACTTGTTTGGCATCGTCGTGATATAAAAATCATCAAATGCAAAATGAAATACATGTTTTTGATAGTACTATTTAAACTAAGCAAAGCTTGTAGTATGTGTGCTAGGCGACGATATACATACTTAGATAGATAAATACATACTTATATACATAGAAAACATCCATAACTCAGGAACAAATATTTGAGATTAGCACACAAATAAATGCCCTTACCAGGATTCGAACCCGGGACCTCCTGCTTCGTAGGCAGGGTCACTACCAACTGGGCTAAGGAGGCATTGAAATAATTGTGTAGTTTAATACATATTAATATGCCCATGAATATCAAACTAAAACTGAATATTTAATAGACCACTAAAGTTCACATAACGTTCAGTTTCACAAGTTTACTAATAACTAATAAGGGTCAAGGTTTAGGTCAACTTGGGGTCTATTGAAGGTTAAGGGGTCAAAAGGGATTGATTAGTTTCAAAGTTCTTTGGTAATTGTGAGTTGTATTATCGAACTCGCGGAGCGTAAGCGAAGTGAGTTCTTACAAACAACTCCAGACCGAACTGTCACCTGGCTACTGGGACGTCTCGGCATTTGGATGGCTTTTTGATTTCAATAGTTTGTCTGACGATAACTTTAGTAACGTTTTTCTGATCTTTATGATTTTTTTTGGGGCTGTAGCCGAGACTCATAAAATTTGTAAGTTCGTATATGAGCAGGATCGATCAAGTGGTTATGGAGCTAGAAGGAGAAAAAAATCCGCCTTGGGGTCTTGTTATATTGGTCAACTCGTTTGCAAGTAAATCGCGAGTTCTTATTTCGAGGCGGACTACTAGTATTATAAACTTCGGTTCCTACACTACTACTGACTACTCCAATATTGATTGGTCGTTTTTTCTGTGTTGTAGTTGTGGTGGAGATGTACATTTTCAATGTATTTTAAACTAAGAATACAGCCAGTACAATCAAACGGCCGGCAGTAATGTAGCAGCAGCCTCGGTCGCCATATTTCGCTGAAATTAGACTGCAGCTCAACAATTAGAGCTCTTTGTCCGATATTCAATAGTGCCGAGTGCTGCTCCAGTGTTTTGGATTTTGAGTTGGCTTATTATGGATAAGACTAACCTTAATCCCGTTTCGAACACGGGATTTTAAATCCAATTTTGGTTTTTCATATAATGATAATTATAACATTTTTATACTAATTTAAACTAAAGTACAGGTCTATTCACGAGAGTTGGCGCGAGATTTGACAGAATTTCTATGAAAATGGCTGTCACTCAGTAGAAATCTCGCGCCAACTTTCGTGAATATACCTGTACATTCAACAAACTGTAAAAGTTCCCAGAAGAAAATCTATGTAGAATATGAACTGAACTGAATAAACGTAGAATGGATATTTCTAGCTGGTGGATTTATTGAGATTTACTAACATATTAATAAATTCATCTCTGCTCTTATAATCCTGCACCAATCACTAGTTTCTGTTTGGTCCAATGATTGACTAATAGAAAATGCCATAAGGCATTAAGTCCGCCATTTGTACTTTCTTGTGTTGTGTAATAATAAATAAATAAAATTAACAAATAACGATGTTTTTTTTTATGAAACTATTAGCAAACGAACAGACGAGCCGCCTGATGGGAAGCGGTCAACGCCGCCCATGGACATAAGCAACATCACGGGAGCCGCATATGCATTGCCGACCTTTGAGAGCCCTGTACGCCCGCTTCTTGAAGAACCCCATATCGATGCCGAAGTCGATGTGTGCTAAAAAAGTACCTATTTAAATTGTATTTAACGTAGCTTTAATCCATTTATCTACAGCTCGTACAGTAATTAAAATAGTTATAACTAATAGTTGTTATTAACAACTACTTTACTAAAAACCTAGTCAATTTAATTACTCGTTTATTGTTGTACAATGAGTATTATAAATAGTTAGGTTATTTTTGTTGTGCTATTAAATACTAGCGATTTCTTCTGACACTTGAAATTAAATTAGAAGATCAAAGGTAGAAATTCTGCCAAGGAGCTAAGGTGGTAAATTTGTGGATAGTTATATCCACGTTATGCCCCGTCGTTTGCGAAGGCAGTGGCCCGCAATTCGCAAATCTGTGCGCACAATTTCCTATACCATTGTTACAGCGGCAGATAGTGCTCCGTGCTGTGACTTATGTACTGTTCATGTATTCGGATCTATTAGCTTTTCTATAGAGTATCAGAATTTGAAATAGTATAGGTCGTAAAGTTCCTAACATTTATGAAATAAAGCTATTAATGGCCATTTTCATCAGACTTCAAAGTTTCGAAGGAGTTATAAATTCGTCGAGATCTTTGTGTTTTTTTTAATGTATGTTCACCGATTATTCGAAGACGGCTAGGCCGATTTGAAAAATTTTTCGTTTGTAAGAGTATAATTCACAGTTGGTCTTATTGTCACCAAGTCCAGATCTGATGATGGGATCCCGGAGAAACCGAGGGAACTTTTCAACTACTATAGGATTTCCAACCTATACACTGAAATAAATAATCAGTGAATCCTACTGAAATCACAGTAAAGTTTACTTAATAATCAGTTAATCTTACTGATTATTGAGTAAACCCTACCGTAATCTCAGTAGGTTCCCTGATTTTTTTTCAGTGTAGTGATTTCACTTTTTTTACAGCAACTCGACCACTTCCTTTTGGAAAAGCGGATCGTAAGTGAAGTCGGTTCTGTTTTTGTTTAAAATAACTGATGTTAAATTACATTAAAAGTGCTAAAAGCATTTAAAGTACCAATTTGTGTGTTCACAAATTTTATCACAGTGAGCACCATTTCCAACACCATCAGGGCCAAATAGTAAATGCTCCGGTGACTTATGTATATGAAATGTTCTATGTTGATCGGAGCGTAATGAGCGGAGCGTAATAAGCGAAACGAGTTCTAACAAACAATTTCTGGCTACTGGGACGTCTCCGCAAATTAATGGCTTTTGGATTTTGAGAGTTTGTTCGACGATAACTTTAGTAACGCTTTTTTGATCTTCATGAAATTTGATGGGGTTGTAGCAGAGATACATATAATTTGAAAGTTCGTATATGAGCAGGGGTCATGGATCTAGAAGGCGCGAAAAAATCATCACATGTGTCTTGTTATATTGGTCATCTTGTTTGAAAGTATATTGCGAGTTCTCAGTTCGAGGCGGACTACTAGTTAACTAAATTTGTAAATTAATTTTGCCTGTTAAAAAAATAATATTACCTAGGCCTACGTACAATTTGCAATCTCCTATATATAACAACAGTATAAGGAAGGTAGTTTTTAGACTACAACCCATCTTAGAAGAAATAATCAATAAACATTCACGTTCAAAATTGTAATTTCGGACATAGGGTACCAAAAATATTTATTTATTTAATAAGCCGCCTGGGTGCTCAACTGCTTTACAAAACAATATACGTGTTATATTAACGTACATATAATATAACACTAAGGAACACTGCCCCTAGAGCGATAGGGTAAAGTGCGTCATAAGGGAACATAACAATTTGCTAAACAGCGCATCGATACTGCGTGCACAATCGCTGATTGACGGGCCGGTATGGACGGGACGTTGTGTTTTGTTATAACATAAGTCTTAAGACAGTGTAATGACTACACAAGCAATCCCGTAGCATTAATGGCATGGTGGGTAGTGTTTAGAAATAAAGGAAAAGTAGAAAGATCCACTTGACACTTTGACTTTGAATTGACTTGACTTGAGTAGTTGGCAGAGCGATGGGCATGTTTCCCAGAGTCGCGAGTTCGAGTCTCGCCTGAGGCAGTGGATTTTTCTACTTTTCCTTTATTTCTAAACATTGTGGTATCGTTAGCAGACGTTCTGCTTAATACAAAAATAAATGGTGGGTAATAACTATTTAATATTTTTCTTCTACGTAGCGTTATCCCGGCTATTGCCAGAGTCCGCTTTCTTACCTGCTTTCCTCCGCTTTACCCGGTCCTGGGTGTCTTCTTTAGGTTAGGTAGTTAAATAAAGTTTCTACTAAATAGGTAGTACAGTTAACGACAAAGATTTATTTACACGTTGCTTTATTACAATGGAGTAAAGTGAAAAAGTGTCAACATATCTTTGACGTCGACTGTACCTCTTGAATAACAGCTTTATTTAACTAACCTATTTATATCTATGTCACCAGATTTATATAACAATTGTGGGCTAAAAGAACCATCAGATGGGTCCCACAAAACAAAACCCGGTATCAGGGCAGACCATGGAAACGATGGTGAGCCGAACTTGACGCCTTTCTTGCTGACTGGTGGGAGACTGGTCAAGACCGGTATACGTGGAAGACGAGGGAGACCTTCGCCCAGCAGTGAGACAGTTTTGGCTAGTTTGTAACTATTTAAAACGTTCAGTCTAACAAAGGGAAAAATCTCTTCTGAAAGTACTTGGTTGCAGTTAATACACTGTAAAGCCTTATATTGTGGTAATGACCGACCGGCAATATAATGAATAGCATAATGCTATCCATTGAAATAAATCGATGGTTTCACGTCCGATTTGGACACGCTTGCGAATGTTCCGGTTACCATACTTTAGCCATATTCATAGACGATATACTAAACTGATCTGGTCTAAAAATTACACATTTATCTGAATGATGATCCCTTTCGCTGCAATAATTTTCTGTTTTTGCCTCTAAAATGTTGAGCAGATCAGATTCCTCTGTTTACCTATATGTAGTCTTTCAACACTATTGTAAGTAGTTTAACATCTTAAAATCATGTGCAACATAAATCATTTTCAATATTGCATAGCTTCCTACATATATATATATATATTTGTAACACATAAGGTAACACAGCTGCTTAAATTATACAAACGTATTTTTTTTTTGCCATGGTATACCTAACCATGCAAAACCTGAACTCATCCAACATTTCTTAACTTTCCCGATCGCCTAGTATTTTCAATAGCCCGCACAGCCACCGGGCCCGTGTTGTCCCGGACCAATCCTACTGTTCCGATCCCACCTGGTTTGGTCAGATATATACGAGTAGATAGGTATTGTTTGATCAGTCCAAACTACTTCTAAACGTAATTTGTCTCATCATCATAATTCACTGTAGGGCAAAAAGGATATCTTTTTTTATTTTTCTCTGCTGCAGCCACCCATCTAAAACCTGACCACATCTCACATTTTTTAACCTTCCCGATTGACCAGTTATCCCAATAACCGCACCAGCCACGGGGGCCACCGGTCATACCGTCCCGAGCCAATACATTCTTCTACAGTTCCGATCCCACGCTATCACACAATTCGAACTGCTTCTACAAGACGAAATTTACTGCAGAACAAAGGACAACTTTTTTCTTTTTTTCCACCACGGTCACCCATCTAAAACCTGACCTCAGCTAACATTGCTTAACCTTTTCAATCACCCAGAAAACCAATAAACTGCACCGCCACAGGGCCCAATGTCGTCCCGGGCCAATACCTCCTATAGATGAATTATCGAGAGCGTGGAATTGCATATGTAGTAGTATTGTTTGTGTACAGGCATTCTATATTTGAATCCGCACACAAAGAGGCACAACACGGTACAACCACTACATATGCAATTCCACGCTCTCGATAATTCAACTATACCGTTCCGATCCCACGTTATCATAATTCAAACTACTTTTACGAGAAGAAATTCACACTGCAGAACAAAGGACAACTATTTTTTTTCCGCCACGGTCACCCATCTAAAACCTGAACTCTCCCAACATTGCTGAACCTGCCCGATCGCCCAGTATTCCCAACAACCGCACCTTCACAGGGCCCGTATCGTCCCGGGCCAATATCCCGCGTTATCATAATTCAAATGACTTCTACACTACTTTTGCAAGACGAAATTCACTGCAGAACAAAGGACAATTTTTTGCATTTTTTTCCGTAACGGTCACCCATCTAAAACCTGACCTCTCCCAACACTGCTTAACCTTCCCGATCGCCCAGAATACCAATAACCGCACCGCCACAGGGCCCGTATCGTCCCGGGCCAATACATCCTACCGTTCTGATCCCACCTGTTATCAATAACATTCCTGAACGGGACCGTGCGCTGAAAAACGATAAGTTGCGATAGGGTTGCCAACAGTTTTAAAACATTTTTGTCGGGTATCAACTCATAATTTAGGAAAATAAAATATAATTCTATTAGTTCTCTTCTCAGAAATATAGTGTATGCGTCAGTTATTCCATACTATCTGCCCTTAATTGTAAATAATCTATACATATAATGAAGGTGAAGAGGGTCAAAAATCTGTACATTGGAGATATTAGCAAAAAAATGAGTTAGTAGCTCTTAGAATCGATAACAGAACACGTTTCGGCGATTTTTAGAATTTTTGTCTGTTTGTCTGTTTGTCTGTTTGTCTGTTTGGATGGGGAGAGTTGGCGTCAAAACGCCTGAACCGATTTCGATAAAAACTTCACTAGCAGGTTCTACAGACCTCTGGTCAGGACATAGGCTATAAAAAATACGAACTTTTTGGATTTAAGGTGGTTTAAGGGGGGTTTAAACTTTGTATGGGAAATGCCTTTATATGGTAAATAAATACTTATGCATTTGTATTTCAACTATATATTTTTTAAACCACGGCGATGGCAAACAATCATACGACCCGCCTGATGGTAAGCACTTAGGGTAGCCAATGGACGCCTGTAAATCCAGAGGTTTTATGTGCGCGTTGCCTCCCTATAAGAATCTTTTTTTATTTACACTATATTGCACGAAATACAAAACTGTGAGACCAAACGGCGGACATCATACCAAATGGTATTTTCCACCAGTCAACCATTGGGTCTATACAACAGACATGTACAAAAGGTGCAAGAATAAAAATTAAATTAACTAACTATAAAAAAACAAACGGAACATAGTGAAACACGGAAATCGAAAAGTACCGGCACACCCTACCGAAAAAGAGTTTAGATAGAGTTCACCGCGTGATGGGCGTCAAAGAGAGGGGGGCGCAAAAAGAAAAAAAGACACCACACTATAGCTAAATATACCGAAAATTGTTACGTTGAACATTTGAGATGGGAGAAGAAGAGTTTTGATAGAGTTCACTACGTGACGGGCGGTAAAGAACGGGGGGCTCGGGGGGGCGGAGCCCCCCGCATAAAGAAAAAAACACACCGTACTATTGCTTATTATACCAAAAATTGTTACGTCGAACATTTGAGATGGGGGAAAAAGAGTTTTGATAGAGTTTACTAAGTGACGGGCCGCAAAGAAAGGGGGGCTCGGGGGGCGGAGCCCCCCGCATAAAGAAAAAACACACCGCACTATTGCTTATTATACCAAAAATTGTAACGTCGAACATTTGAGATGGGGGAAAAAGGGTTTTGATAGAGTTTACTACGTGACGGGCCGTAAAGAAAGGGGGGCTCGGGGGGCGGAGCCCCCCGCATAAAGAAAAAACACACCGAACTGTTGCTTATTATACCAAAAATTGTTACGTCGAACATTTGAGATGGGAGAAAAAGAGTTTTGATAGAGTTTACTACGTGATGGGCCGCAAAGAAAGGGGGGCTCGGGGGGCGGAGCCCCCCGCATTAAGAAAAAACACACCGTACTATTGCTTATTATACCAAAAATTGTTACGTCGAACATTTGAGATGGGGGAAAAAGAGTTTTGATAGAGTTTACTAAGTGACGGGCCGGAAAGAAAGTGGGCTCGGGGGGCGGAGCCCCCCGCATAAAGTAAAAACACACCGTACTATTGCTTATTACACCAAAAATTGTTACGTCAAACATTTGAGATGGGAGAAAAAGAGTTTTGATAGAGTTCGCCGCGTGACGGGCTGCAAAGAAAGGGGGGCTCGGGGGGCGAAGCCCCCCGCATAAAGAAAAAATACATTGTACTATTGCTTATTATACCAAAAATTGTTACGTCGAACATTTGAGATGGGGGAAAAAGAGTTTTGATAGAGTTTACTACGTGACGGGCTGCAAAGAAAGGGAGGCTCGGGGGGCGGAGCCCCCCGCATAAAGAAAAAACACACCGCACTATTGCTTATTATACCAAAAATTGTTACGTCGAACATTTGAGATGGGGGAAAAGAGTTTTGATAGAGTTTACTACGTGACGGGCCGTAAAGAAAGGGGGGCTAGAGCCCCCCGCATAAAGAAAAAACACACTGTACTATTGCTTATTATACCAAAAATTGTTACGTCGAACATTTGAGATGGGGGAAAAAAGTTTTGATAGAGTTTACTACGTGACGGGCCGCAAAGAAAGGGGGGCTCGGGGGGCGGAGCCCCCCGCATAAAGAAAAAACACACCGTACTATTGCTTATTATACCAAAAATGGTTACGTTGAACATTTGAAATGGGAGAAAAAGAGTTTTGATAGAGTTAACCACGTTATGGGCGGCAAAAAGTAGGGGGCTCAGGAGGCTCCTCCCCCCGCATACAGAAGAAACACACCGTACTATTGCTTATTATACCAAAAATTGTTAGGTTAGACATTTGAGATGGGAGAAAAAGAGTTTTGATAAAGATCACCATGTGATGGGCGGGATAGAAAGGGGGGCCAAGAAAGAAAAAACACACCGCAATATTGCTTATCATACCAAAAATTTCTAGGTTGGACATTTGAGATGGGAGAAGAAGAGTTTTGAGAGAGTTTACTACGTGATGGGCGGTAAAGAACGGGGGGCAAATAAAATACTGCAAATTATATCAAAAACTGATACGTTGAACATTTGAGATGGGAGAAAAAGAATTTTGATAGAGTTTACCACGTGATGGGCTGTAAAGAAAGGGGCGCTCGGGGGGCAGAGCCCCCCGCATAAACAAAAAACACACTGTACTATTGCTAATTATACCAAAAATTGTTACGGTGAATATTTGAAATGGGAGAAGAAGAGTTTTGCTAGAGTTAATCACGTGATGGGCGGCAAAAAACGGGGGCTCGGGGGGCGGAGCTCCCCGCATAAACAAAAAACACACTGTACTATTGCTAATTTGCCATGGCTGACACAGTCAAATCTCAGACGCTTTCAGTCGATCTTTTGGGATGTCGAAGTTATATGCAAGAAGTCAATTTTAGCTAAACTGCTAAACATACTGTATGAAATATGACATGTAGAAAGCGTTTAGCAATGGACTGTTGAGGGTAACGAAAAGTGACAGAACCTACTGCAACGCACGCGAGCGAAGCCGCGCGGGTACAGCTAGTATAGAATAAAATTAGTCGTATTACTATTTACTTTCCAGTTTCTTACAAATCGATTAACGTTTAGGCTAAGCAATATTTAACTTGTTAAATTATGTTTAAGGGAAAAAGAATCACATATGGTTAGGTGGGGTAAGTGAAACACTTATATGAAATTTATATACTTACTGTTGTCTTTCCTGGGTCAAAATAAACTATAATTAGGTACCTTACTCTATTTGACCGTAAACAAAATTGGAATAAAAACAATAAAGATCAATGCTTATCTGTAAGCTTCGTTTTTTTATTAATTTAATTAAAAATAATACTAAAAAACCGATCAGTCGCCAACCCTGATCATGAAGTCAATACGACCTGTTGCATCGAATATTCGATATCTTTATGCGAGCGTCGACAGGGATGGCACTATACGTGCTACTAGAGGAGAGAGAGGGACGGAAGAGTGTGAAGGGACCACTTTGAGCCCACACGTTTCGATGGCTTCGGTGAATCTAGCGGTGTTCGAACTTTGTTCGATGTTTGATCGGGAATGTTGCTCTACTGTAATTTATTTCCAAATATATGTACTGATACATAGGTACATTTATTAGAGCTGCCGCCAAGCCAAATGTCTATGAAAACGTTAATTTCATGAATCGACCAGACCTTTATCTATTAATTAATCTTTCAATAAATATGGAAAGGATTCTTGTAATTAGTTTTCATCACATCAATACCTGAACCGTCGGATCTGGTTCAAGGAGTAGTCCTCCTCGTGTGAATATTTATCGTCGAATGTCTGTTGGTCAAGTCTATTGTTTTGTCGTGTACAATTTTGAATTAAAAATCGGTCGTACCAGAAGAGTATGTCAATCAGCCAGTCAGTTTGTCTGTCTCGTTGGTACAGGGGTTGGAAGCCCCAACGATACCAAATCAGCCAATATAACCTAGTTAGTTATTGTCTATACTGGCTAATTTATAAGTTACTTCACCTGAAGTAACTTACAAATAGGTACCTACCTAAGGAATAATTTCATTTTTACTCTACTGTCTTAAATGGTCGCTTTTTTACCTTTCCGTGAAGTGCACGGTACGGTAAAACTCTATGCTTTCATTCATAAATAGTAAAAAGTCTATAGTCTATGGTCATTAATGAATGAAACAATAGAGTTTTACCGTGCAGTGGTACGTCACGGAAAAGTATAAAAGCGATCCCTAATTTTTAAAAAGTACTTAGGAAAGCGGACTAAATACTCATTCAAACCAAACGCACTGAAAAATCGTCCCGGAAAAAGCGCAAAGAAAAAAAACCGAACGTCCCTAACCTATCAATAGCGGGATTGCGGACTTTTTCCTTTTATCGATGACATTTTACTGACCACTTGTAAGCCTTGTTTCAAGGGATTAAGGTCTATTATCGTTAATAACTGTTAGCATAGATTTTTTTTTTTGGAAATTTGCATAGGTCCGTTATTCAGTGTTCGGTAATTGAAAAGGTGGAATTTTAAACGGTTTTTTATCGTTTTCGATTCTCTTCGGATTTTCTATTGGTTTTACAAGGTGTTAACAGGATGATTTTTAAATTTGGAAGTCAGATTATAATTTGAATGAAGTGGTTTTTAAAAAGGAGTATTTATTGAGCGTTTTGAGCTGAGATAACGGCAAAAGGTCCGACAGACTGATACTGGTTCTTTGGAGTACCTATAGGTAGGCTATTAGATTGAATACGTGTGAAAACAAGCAACGATGTGCAAGTTTTTTTTTATATATGAATTAATTAATTTACCTTTACAAATCATTTACAAATCAACCCAGACCCACAGTAAGCTCAATAAGGCTTGTGTCGTGGGTACTAGGCGACGATATATATAATAGATAAATACTAAAATACATAGAGAAAACATCCATAACTCAGGAACAAATATCCGTGATAAACACACAAATGCCCTGACCAGGATTCGAACCCGGGACCTCGTGCTTCATAGGCAGGGTCACTACCAACTAGGCAAAGAAGCCGTTAAATAACTACTACAAAGCTTTATTAACGGCCTCCATAGCCTAGTTGGTAGTGACCCTGCCTACGAAGCTGGAGGTCCCGGGTTCGAATCCTGGTCAGGGCATTTATTTGTGTGCTAATCTCAAATATTTGTTCCTGAGTTATGGATGTTTTCTATGTATATAAGTATATATTTATATATCTAAGTATGTATATCGTCGCCTAGCACCCATAGTACAAGGTTTGCTTAGTTTGGGGTTAGGTTGTGTAAGATTGTCCCCAAATATTTATTTATTCTTCTTTACTTGGTTAAAATGTAAGTCTCACAGATTACATATTGCAACTTCACCAACAATATATATTATTACAATATTACCAAACACATAACCCCCCTCCCCACAGTCGCGTAATAAATAAGTACGTATTGGCAAGGAAGGCAGAGACAAATAAAGTAAATTATACCTAATGGAGATCCCTGGACAATGTCCAAAAGGCATTTGGGGAAATATTATGTTTGCAAAGGTATGGGTTATTCGGGGGACGAGATATCAACGATATTAAAAATATTTATAACGGGTTACTCACGTAATTTTTGTCGATTTTTTGCTCGACATGTTTCGATCAATTTACGATGATCATTCTCACGAGCGGCCTTCCGCGACGGCAGCGCGTCGGCTACTAGCCGGTAGGGGGTGTAGCCGACGCGCTGCCGTCGCGGAAGGCCGCTCGTGAGAATGATCATCGTAAATTGATCGAAACATGTCGAGCAAAAATCGACAAAAATTACGTGAGTAACCCGTTATAAATATTTTTAATATGTTAGAGTCTCACGAAAGTTTTATAGTTAAAATATCAACGATATTACGACTATCATCATCATTCTCAGTCCTGGTCGTGCCGCTACTCAATTGAGCCTGGTATCCGCTCGGCAACCTAATATCAGCACTCCTAGCACATGACTGATGCGACAGTATCTCACGCGCGAGACAGACTACCCGTCTCTTTCTAATTGACGCAGTCAGAAAATGACGGATAGACTATCTCGCGCGCGACAAACATGACGACACACACGACGACGATTGACGTGTCAATCATGTGCTAGGCGTGCAGGAATTGACGTAGGCATTCGTTTTTACGAAAGCGACTGCCATCTGACCTTCCAACGGGGAAACAAGGCCTTGTTAGGATTAGGTCCGGTTTCCTTATGATGTTTTTCCTACACCGAAAAGCGACTGGCAAATATCAGATGATATTTAGTCCATAAGTTGTGAAGAACTCAGTGGTACGAGCCGGGGTTTGAACCCGAGACCTCCGGATTGAAAGTCTAACGTTCTGCCGCCAGGCCACCAGCGCTTCGAGATTACGATCATACAAAAATCTATATTTGTTGTATGATGAAAATGTGTAGTTACAATGTTTTTGTGTACCTTTTCATACAGTCGCCAACTCGCCATCAGATATATTGATATATCTGCTTAGATCACAAATATCTGAACAACGCCTCTATTATCAAGGCGATAAAGTGCCTGTTTACATATTTTTGAGTACCTCGGCCGCTTCAATTCCTAAAATATTATTATGGTAGCCACAAAATTAATTAATTTATTTTATTATTCAAATAAGTTACACAGCATTACAGTTATACAACCAAGGCACTGTGAACTACATACAATAATATTACAGAAATACTTAAGAGTCGCCAGGACGCTCGCGTTCCCATACAAACGTAGTTTAGCTCTCATTTTAAAACGACATGCTTTAGAACCACGAAATTTGGCATGGGCATTCTAGTAGTACAGATCTATGTCAGTAATTCGTTTTCGTTGCAAAAAATTGTAATACAAAGAAAATACAGCCAGAAACAGATTTACATACAAAACTTATTTTTGCTATATTTTCTTTGCATTACAATTTTTAGCAACGAAGACGAATTACTGACATAGATCTGTACTGCTAGAATGCCCATGCCAAATTTCGTGGTTCTAAAGCATGTTGTTTCAAAATGAGAGCTGAACTACTTTTGTATGGGGACGCGAGTTCACGCGAGCGTCATGGCGACTCTTAAAACTAGTTGGATTTGGGCGACATAACTGCGTGGCCCCGTTGCGTCGTCTGATCTGGTGTAGGATGGTGCAGGAAAATGAAATATATTTATTGCTTTATTAATAGCAAATCCAAAAAATAATTTTACAAACCGACTAATTATCCATAAAATTGCCATCGTAATTCCGTTTCTAAACAATTCTAAAAATTAATTGGCACAAACAAAATGGAACAAAGAAAGCCGTGGAACAATCAGAGGCCCGTAATTGTCAAAACACACGTTCTATCAGATGATCCGCCATATTAACCGCGAAATTGAACTGTTCGAAGTGGCTGGCTATCACACCGTTCAGTTAAAAACTGTTATAAAAATTTATAACGATTTTCATGTACCATCGGGTTCATAATTGCATGGCCAATTTATCAATGAATTTATTCATAAATTGCCCATGCATTTTTGAACCCTATGGTACAGTCGACGTCAAAAATATATTTACACTGAATAAATATGTTAGATATGTTTATAATAAATAGTTCGTAAAAGAAAAGGTTATCAAGTATAAAAAACATCGGAAAAATAATCAACGTCCTAAATAATTTGGTGTTGATCTTATTCATTATCAAAATAAATTCGTAGCATTATCTTGTCCTACATACGTAACTACTACAATTTCCAAATAATATTTATATAAACACTAGTAAAATTTAAGTTCAGATACCATCAGATTTTCCATAACAAAGTTTAGTATGTTTGGTATTATCTTGATCCAACATTTTATAGTACTATTATCGTGTCTTGAAATTAGCCCATTCCTTAGATTTATGATCAGTGATTCAGTGGTAGTATTTTTTGCCATGGCCACTATTTTACTAATATTGTATTAGCTCCATGGAAACACTTCCGGTATTGTTATTAGGGATATACGGATATAATATAAAATAGGGCTCATAATATGTCTAATATGTGTTGGTGGTTCATATTACACGTTAGAGTATGCAATATTTTTTAGTGTTTGTAGTAGGCAAAAGGCGATAAAAGGAAATGCTAAAGGTTTCGTATTGTATGTTATAGATTGTTTTTTTTTACATAGATATATATGCATATTTATTAAGTAGTGTTTTAAATAGATATTTTATTTTATAAATATATGTTTCATAAACTAAACAAAATAAAGTTCACTACAAAATATGGTGCCATCTATTGCTGTGTTTCTAGGACTCTTAATGACTGTAATTTTTTTTTTATTAGAGCACTGGGAATATTGGGAACAAGTCTTCTGATATTATTATTTATTATTATGACTGTGTCAGTCGTCACTTCACACATTCCCATGAATACTGAATATCAAAATTGCTTCAATTTTTTTTGTGTTTAACAAACAAAGGTGTCAGTTTTTACTAACGGTGTGACACACGACCGTGTTTAAACATCCAAAAAACGCTTCAAACAACCGCCTGTCCCTTGAAGGAGTAGAAAGCCGCGAGCGACCAAAATTAAATAATGAAAAAATATAGCCTCCTCTTCCCTTGTACAGACGAAATTTGATTAAAAAATCACGATTATTACAAACCTCCTCCAAGGAATTTCAAACATAATTATGCAGCTAATTTTCTCGCAATTAATCCATTCTAAACCATATTCCTTTGAATTACAGAACTAAGTTTCCTCATTAGTGGCAAAGTTAAGTTGGTATTTCGTATACCCGTCGATGCCCGCCTCCCCCTCTTTGAATCAACCCCCTTTCAATAATTTTTCATCGTTTTGATCCGCTCCCTTTGTGGTTACTCTTTATACTTAGATTAACAAACTTTTAAATTAAAATCGGTGTAACAAATATCGGTGTTACAGTGGCGATCATATTTTTGCGTGAAAATATTCGGTTCATTTTTCTTGTTTGAATTATGAGCAAATTACTGGCTTTGTGAAGGCGAGTATAGATAGATATTGGGCGTGATTAATTTTCATGTTCAATTAATTAAAATGAAACTCTTTTATTTTGTTAAAGTAAGGAAGTAATTAGAAACGTTTTTATTTTCAACTTCACATTACTTATTTAATATAACAACCACTTAAACTTTTTTAGACCACCACCACCACTTTTTTTTAGATTTACTAGTCAACTGTTTTGACTATGTACTTTTCAACCTCTGCCTTAGAGAGTAGCTATAGTAGTTAATACGAAAAATTAATTTGGTGGAAAAATAGTCAATGTCGCTCTCAACCTTACTTGTAATAAAGACTTCATCATTAATTCTAAAAATGTTGTCATATTAAGAATAGTTTAATTTTGTAAAAAAAAATAACCAATCAGACACACATCATCATTCTTACAGGTATGATTTGGAATATTTCTATTTAGATAAATACAAACGATAGAAAAAAAACTATTAATTTAACATAACTTAAGTTTATGTACTGTCAATCAATAACAAATAATACTAGTAGGTCAAGCAACATTCAACCGACGAGGACTCCAAAGACACTTCAATAAATAAAAAGTCGTACTAAAACAGATAAGTTATTGAATCAGGCGTTACTTTCTGACGTCCGGCAACGACAACATTTCCAGCATCTCTTGAGGAAGCCACGTAGAAGCGTTGGTTTTGATTTTTGGTATTGGTGGGTTTGTTTTTGGTTTGGTGGTGGTTTGTTATATTTATTTTTGCGCTGGGAGAAAGGAAACATTAGTGAAATAAATACGCAAATAAGTATAAAGGGTAATCATTGTCACCACTAGGTTTGTACTTACTTACCGCAAATTACCGAAGATAAAAAAGATAAAAGATAAAAGATATTTATTCTTCAATTTAGGCACATTACAATGCACTTATGAACGTCAGAGAGAAAAGAAACTACCACCGGTTCTAACCCTACACCTCTGACCAGAGAAGTATTACTTATTACCGGCAAGAAACTCGGCGGGACTTATTTTTTCAAAACAGTACTACAAATACATTAAAGATACTATATACAATAATGCGTAGTTCTTCAAGAAGGCATATCCCATTGAAGGCATGTACCTGCCTATTGTGTAATTAAAATGAAAAATAAAAATAAAATCCAAATCTGACTGCTTCGCAATACGTTTGATATTCTTTCTTACTTGAACTGTGTCCTCTAAATTTTAGATGATTTTATAGATTCTGGTTAAGCAATATAATTGTCGTTCCTAAAACAGATGTTGATGGCAAATCTCATAAATAAGGCTGTGTTTCTATCAGAGATGAGTTAGGATGCATTGCGAGGAATGTGCTTGTTAAGAGGATGTCTCCCTATCTTTTTCAGCGCGAATGAAAGAGAAACACTGCGCTACGATTAGTATGGGAGCTCATTGCAAATTTTGCAAAATGATGGATTAAAAAAAAACTATGCATTAATTGAGAAATTTAAGGCAACGAAGTTTTTAGTATTAGTGTGGTGGAATGTTGTCCTTAATTACAGACATATAAGCCAAGAAATTAAAGATGTGCAATTGTTTTAAGCTAATTTAAGATGTAACTTTGGAATTATTTTCTATCGAGCCGATTTCGTCCAATCGTGTATTGGAATTAACCAAGTTCTTTTAAATATAATGAATATTAACATATATTTTTTTTTCCTTTCCAAAACAAGTAGTTATAGCTATATGACTGTTTAAGTAAAGTCAATTTGAAGGTCATCGGGTCTTGTCAGCCTCTTAAGAACCAATACGAGAGCTACGCTGTGCGACGATAAACAAATGAAGTAATTTTATCGGTTTTCAAAAACACATTACTCACAACACATTCTCACTCATCTCTGGTGGAAACGGCAGCTTAATTTAAATTTAAGATCTTCTTTGATTGTAGATCATAAAGCGTTCGCTTTGTAAATATAATCAATTAGCTGGGTCGTATTTTCTAAAACAAAAATTTCATAATTTTGTGTCTTTCCTATACCATTGTTCTAGTCTATTGTACAATTCTACAACCGTGACGTCGCAAAACCCTTGTAATACTCACTTCACAGCGGGCCATATATTCTCGCCGCAATTTTATATCGGCATCGCATCCAACTTTATGACCGTCTTTATTACTTTTTATGGCGTTTGTCATATTCCCCCCAAGGAGGGGATATTCAAATGTGCCGATTTATATTTTGAATCGAAGACGATGAAATTTAATGGGTTTTTAAAGGTTGAAGTGAATGTTGGTGCCGGTGGTGAATTTTAATGGCGGATTTGGCCATTTATCCTTATTTCCGTACTATTTAAGTTTATACTATACTTAGTTTTATCCATCACAACATTGAGCAACCAGACCTCCTCTCTTTATATCAGATAGTTTCGGCACATGATATACTTATGCAGAACCAAGATGTTTTCCTTCACCAAAATTGGTGACTTCATGAATAACTTTCTCGAATGTCATCAAATCTTTGATATATATATATAGATAGTCCCAAGAAAGTTATTGATACCTCATAACATAGCTGCGTTAATGTAGCAAACAGACTGCATTTCAGCTGAAACTTTTTGGAAACTGCACTTCAACTGCGTTCCCCAAACCATGCAGTCCAATTTAGTCCAGAAAAGGTTCCTAAAAGAGACGCAATGCGATTGCTACTTACAATACTAATCGCGTTCTCTGAATTCAAAAAAAGTCAATTAAAAGCCTCCCATCTGAATTTAAAAACAAATGCCGATTAGTAAACAATAACACGACATCACGGTTTGAAGCGGATCAAAGATGGCCGCATGCATATGCAGTTCGATGCATATGCATGAATGCACGCGGACGCAAGTGAGAATTTCTCATGCGCATATTTCGGTTTTTGGGTCACGGAGGATTTGAGTGCGGCAGTTTTTCAGTTTTAAGTTGTTGGGATTCGATTCTGCCATTCGGTTGAAGAGCGTTCTCAGCATTTTTTTAATGAAGTGCTGGAGCAGTATTCATATTTTACAATATGACCTGATAATCAGATTTATTTGCTTTGCCCGTGCACTTATATGTAGCTAATAATTTAAAACAAAAAAAGAACCGACTTCACTTAGGATCCGCTATTCCAAGAGGAAGTGGCCGAGTTGCTGTAAAAAATAGTGAAATCACTATAGCTGTGCCTATAATAGTTGAAGATATCCTTCGATTTCTCCAGGATCCCATCATCAGACCCTGACTTGGTGACAATGGGACCATCTACGGGTTATACCTGTTCGATTAAAAAAAAAATTTTGAAAATCGGTTCACGATTCACGGAGATATGGAGTAACATACATACAAAAAAAACATAATAATGATAAAAAAAAAATCAGTCGAATTGAGAACCTCCTCCTTTTTTGAAATCGGTTAAAACGCCTAAAAAGGTAATGTCAAAGTGAGATCAATTTAAAAAGTTTAATGTCGCTCTAGGTAATGTCTGTATAGTTTACCTATATATCATTTAATTTATAACAAATAACTGAAAATCTAATTATGGCGGTGCTGCGGTGTTAAATATCATAAACGAATTGAATGTATTTTTATGAGTATGTTTTTTTAATTACGCCCAGATTTTTTTTTAAATAAAAAAACACATTTTTTAACTTGTGTAAATTGTAAGTTTCATTAAATTTAGTATTCATTGAACAGCTTGAAAAAACGATAACGGCCTTCATTTTCAATAATCATGTCAGACAACTCAGCTTCTTGTTTGAAAATTCATTAGCGACTTTCTTAACGCGACTGCACACATGAAAATGCAATATGCATGCACCCTTTGATCTGATGATTACTAATGTTAATCGGCTACTCCCTCGCGGGTGAGTTGAGGTGCAAACAGTCATTGTTTTGAAGCTTTTTCAATGGGGTTTTCATCCTTTGATCGGCTACCGTGACTTGCATGTTGTTTGATTAAGATTTCATTAAAAAAAGTGGATACTGATTTGAGGGCTATTTTTAACATGTATATAGGGTGGCCTTAAACCAATGTAGACTTAGGGCTAATAGAACTACTGATGGGATCAGATTAAGCAATTTCGCCCTGAAAATGTTTTTTTCCGGATTCTTCATGACAAATAATGAGATCTCGTATATGTATAGACAGGGTAATGTTAATACGCCAAGTTTTGGAAACAGAGGTTTACATGTTTCTCTATACCCTGCTCCACACAAAGCCCGTACACATTCTTTTTGTGCAATAAACGCTCGATCAGCAGTTACTGAATTACCCCACATAATGATTCCGTATCTTAGGATGGATGCGATATATCCGTGATATGCCATTGGGGCTGTTTTTAAAGATATTGTTTCAGCAAGCCTTCTATCAGCCATTTAAGTTTGATGTTGGTCGTAGGAACATTCTGTATGTATTTTTGACGGATCCTCTTATGGCACTTTTTTAAAAATAAATCGCAATATTTTTCATTTCAAACTCCCTTCTACCATTAACAGAAGGATTTCTCAAAACACCTTGTGAAACCCATAAAAAAGCGAAAATCGAAAATCCTCCTTACCTTCAAAATATATGGCAAATGAATACAAATGTCCCTGGAAACGACACTGGCGCACGTATCGGCTGAGATATGTTTACAATAACAGTAGATATACGACACACTTAGGAAACGGGGTGGGAAGATATTGTACAGTTAAAGAAGAACTATTTTGGAAGATTTTCAATGTTTTGACACCTTTGAATTTAATCTTGTAATGTTGGCCATTGGTTGGAACGTAATTTTGACACCGTAAATTTTGATAAGTGCCATCGCGATGGGTTGCAATGCGACGGGATTGGGTATGCAATTATGAACCCGCGGGTTCATAATTGCATACCCAATTTATCAATGAATTCAATGGTACATGTTGGACATTCAATATGTTAAACGCTGAAGGAGCTGAGATATGTACAATAACGCGTTGACAGATATTCACTTAAGATATGGGGTAGAAAGAAATTGTTGATTTAAAAAACTATCTGCAAAATTGTCGACGTTTTGACACTATTGCTAGTATTAGCAAGTTGCCCATCTTTGTAATGGTTACATTACCATTTTTGTGGTATTTAAGTATATTAGCATAGGAATACTGTTTAACTCTCTAAGTCTCAGTAGAGTATCAATCTGAGTCAGTAGACAATCTACCTTAGGCAAACTTAACTACAATTTTGCTATCTACCGCCTGAAAGTAAATTTTGATACTTTCAATTTATATTATCCCAATTTAAAACACAGCTTGCCGTCTTCATATACTACATTTTCTACTCCTGCATTCTAATCTGCCAATAAAATGACTGACAGGTATATTCAAAGTATATACTTTATGAATGTTGTCATAATATGACTCAAAAGTCGATTCTTAGGGATATAATGGGTCTGTTGCCGGGGCGGGCCCCGCGCCGCCGCCACCCGCCGCTGTAGGCAAGGGAGGCGCCGGCACAATCCGCCAGGAGATTGAAGACAATTGTATAGAGGCAGCAGGTCATTCGTCGAACTCAATCCTTACCGGCTTGCCTAGCACTCGTAGAAAAACTATTGTTTGCAACGGTACATAATTAGGTCTTAAAATTCTTGGAAAAATTCGACCCTCGAATCTTAAGAACCCTTATTATGTAACTGTTGCACAAAATACTATTTTGATACATTTATTCCTTTAAACGTAAACAAAGATAACGTACGCTCTAATACGGGGATAAATTCTAAACTAAGTTCGTCATTCAATACTCGACACTAACCCACTATTAGCGGTTAAAGTTTCCAAATTATCCGTACACTATTACGTTTTCTCAAATTGAATGTGTCAACTGACTCTAATTTCTTGTCAAAGTTGACTTTGTGATACCGCTCGGGGTGGAATTTTGTAGAGCACCTATGATAGGACGTTCGACGGATTAGAGTGCGATGCTGGGTATAATTAGGTGTTAGCATGGTTTAACACAGATATCGCTTGAAAATAACTATAATGGAACGTCAGTTCTGGAGCTCGCAACAATATATATGCCTTTGACTTTGATTGTGTTCACAAATATTATTTTTAAAGAAGTAGATAAGAAAGGTAGGTACTTACCTAATTCCATTTAAAAACTAATCTCAAGCTGCCTCACGCTGTAACAACGAATAAATCTATTTTCAAGAGAGCAGCTAGTAATATCAAATTACATTTCGTATGAAGCGCAAACCTAACCGTCAGGGCTATTAATTAATATAGGCCTATGTATTGTGCTGTGCTGTGTGCTGGGCAAAGCGCTCTTGTTTTCTTGCATTTGTCAAGGTCTTTTGATTATATTTGGCCAACATCTCAATGAATTCGTCCTGCCCTTGTGCCCTTAAGGTTTATTTGAAATCCGTTTTTACTAGTGGGCACCCTAGACTAACAAGTTTAACTACAACTTCAACGTATGATCACGGCACTTTCACGTCAACGCTACCAAATTGTTATTATTGCAGCAACCATTAAATAGTGCTCTTAATCAGTACACCTATGTTTAGTGAACAGGCTGTACAGTAAGGAAAGCCAATGCCACGTCGAACTGTTCTTATCGCGGCAGTCACTTGTATACTAGTCTTAATCAGTGCACCTACGTTTATAACCGAACCTAAAACTGTCACCTATGTTTAGTGAACGGGCTGTACGTAAGGAAAGCCAATGCCACGTCAAACTGTTCTTATCGCGACAGTCACTTGTATACTAGTCTTAATCAGTGCACCTACGTTTATAACCGAACCTAAAACTGTCACCTATGTTTAGTGAACGGGCTGTACGTAAGGAAAGCCGATGCCACGTCAAACTGTTCTTATCGCGGCAGCCACTTACACTAGTTTTAATTAGTGCACATTTTGTCTCAGTCGGAAATTAATCAAATTATGTCGGCTTGGGGCGACGAAGGATGGTAGTGTGCTGTATGTAACCACTCGTGTTAATAAATACAATTATTTATTTATTAAGTTTAAGGAGTACCAACAGCTAGAATTAAAATAATAGAGACTTAGGTAACAATACAAAGCCAATTATAGGAACTCACAGATAGAAATTGACTAAATAATGTAACAAACTTTGCGCGCACTTTCACACTGTGCTACCATGATATAACCTAAAAATAAAATAAAAATTACAAACTAATAACTGAATACAACTCAAAGCTTATCTACTTTATAAAGCTGCCAATTAAATCAATCTGGCCTGAAGAACTAGGGATCAACCTGGGTTGAAAAATAAATTCGCTAATTTTCGCCTCACTGAAGGAATGGAACTGTTAAACACATCTATGTCCAGATCTCTTGATAAATTATTCAGATTACGACTAGCACGACACAAAAAACTATTTTGTTTGTAATTGGATGAAGTACGCTTGCGTGAGATGGGGGGGAAGTGACGTCTAGATCGGGTTATATACAGAATACCACAGTGAAATAGTACTAGATCCTATTACAGGAACACAAAGACAATGAGTACTTAATGTACATAGTGTTTAAGATCCTGCCGGTGAGCTGAGGTCACTAGAGAGCTTGAAAAGGTTGACGACTGGCACCCTCTTGTATTTATAGCCGTCAACACAATGAATCTTCTCTTCGAAATGGTCAGCAACGCGCATGTGATACCTCTGAAGTTACAGGCATACATAGGTTACTGTAGCTGCTTATCAGGTGGGCCGTATATTTGTATGCTATCGTTGTAGTGTAAAAAAACCAAGAGACAAACATTATGAAAGTATTGAAACGCATGACCTTCTTCTTTAATGAAATTTTAAATTGTTGCATGTGTGCATAATTTCAAAATTAACTTCGTATGCCCTTTAGGCACGACATAATGATACGAACCCTGTCTTCTGCAATGTAATGTTGTATAACCTGTGTTCGACGAATAAATCATTTGTATTTTTATCTTTGCTATACAGGACAAGATGTTAAATATTTTTCAAGTGAAAACTTTTTTAGCCGCGTTGGGTAGGGGAAAATCTTATGGGTTCGCTTTACCGACATGCTGACGCCATCATCACTTAAATGAATACCCATACGATTGAGAAACATGTAAAATAAAGTGTAAAGTATAAAATGTAAAATAAAGTGAAGTGAGGTGATGTATTATTTTTCTATTTTAGGTTCCTTAACTTTTATATCCTTTTTGTAACAGATCGTGATAGATCACAATGAAAAAAAGGTGACTGCTCAGAATACAATATCATTTTACTATCTAGTGCACCTTGGCATAACGCCGACCATTCAAATATGTAGTTAAGAGCATATTATCACTTCGGATCGGGCGCTCCCCGCATCTTTATGTCAAATACACACTTACCGTATACTCTATGTAATCCAAACCAGCTTTTAACGTTACTGTAATTTCGTACATTTCACTTTTGTTTACATCATTATGTAAAATTATGTTTATTTCAATACTTTTATAGTTATTTCCGGAAAGAAAAGACACGTGGTTTATATGGGAGCTTGAGACTTCTCTTTCCAGACAGACTCTAAGATTAGAGTGACGCCAAATATTATTTTAAAAATTGCATCTAAAGTTTGAAGTAGAATGTTCTCTGATCTTTGTTTTTGCTACCGTCAACTACTACGACTTTGCCAGAACGCTAACATACTCTACACTAGCCTAAAAATATGTCGAATTTACCCCAAAGCATACTTCACTACTTATAAATTCTGCCGCCAATGCAGCAGACACTGGTTTGATCCAGCCTAGGCACTGGAGGCTTGTGCCACTTTTTCTTTTGTAAATAGAAATCTATTTAAGTATATAAAAAGCTCGCCAGATCTGGTTCTCTGCCTTTTCGCCGAAAATCATATTGCTACTACTACCCACCAACTTTTCGCAGAAGTTTCATTTGGCCGAATTTCATTTCCCAACTTTACATAATCCAACCTAACCTAACCCAACCTAGTAGGCAATTTTCATTTCCCAACTATGGGGTTGGGAAATGAAATGGTTGCGAAATAATTATTTGGTAAAAGTTATTCGGCCAAATGAAACTTCTGCGAAAAGTTGGCTGGCAAATGAAATTCGGCAATACAATTTTCGGCGAAAAGGCAGGATACCGCCAGATCTTCCCACTCACATGCTTCTCTTGACCATGGCTGACACAGTCAAATCTCAGACGCTTTCGGGCGATCTTTTGGGATGTCGAAGTTATATGGAAGAAGTCCGTTTTAGCTAAACTGCTAAACTGACTTTATAGAATTTGACAAGTAGAAAGCGTTCAGCAATGGACTGTTGAGTGAGGGTAACGAAAAGTAACAGAACCTACTGCAACGCACGCGAGCGAAGCCGCGCGGGTACAGCTAGTATAAAATAAATTTGTTTGTGTATCATCCTAAAGATCTACCATTTAGAATTGAAATTTTTTGATGCCTTCAATAGTCCGCAGTTTATAATTCAACAGCTTCAATGAACCGGTAGATTCCCTATTTTTAAGTACATAAAACCCTATGCTCACCCATAAACATCCCAGACATTCAATACACTACAATGTACATTCAAACCAAGTGCAGTACTTAATAACAACTTAGCACCCCCCCCCCCCCTCTCCCTACACCCCCCACTCGTCTGTCAAACGTATGACACGCGCAGATTCCGCTTTGTACTTGTCAAAAATATAGCAAACAAAAGATACGGTATGCGAATAAATGAAGTGAGCTGATATATCTCGCTTAGTGCTAGGGAGGGGAAAAGTCGACGAAAGGGTTAACAATTCTTTTTTTCAAAAAATTTTGTTTGGAAAGTTTTTCTTTCAACAAAATTTGTTTAAAGAGTTTATTTCTTTCAAAAAATATAGTTTTGTGACAAGCTTTTATTGCTATTTGTGATTTTTCTTGTGTAGTCCCTAACTGTCCATTAAGATGAAAACAACGAGCCCAAACACGACGGGATAATGTTGAGTAGTTGAGGAGTTCCTATTGCCACCTACGTCCATCAGATCAGCTTCATGTCATAATAATATTGCATTATCATCCCATTTACATAAGCATGAAAAATATGAGCTCAATTGGAAAACTGGAATAGGATCAAATATTTTTTTTTTTTTTTTGCTTTATAATATATCTCAAACAATATACAAACAATGGCCAAAAGAGAGTCTAATGGAAATTAAGTGGCAATACCAAAGGTTTTTATATCATTTGGTGTAAACCCACGCTCGAACTAAATAGTTTCCTGGGAATCACGTACGAAATATCGTTTGATACTATTTTGTCAGATATTGATCCAAAAGGAAAATATCGATGGAGAGGACCAAAGTTATACAATATTTGAACTTTAAAATATCAAAACAAGGTTAAAGTATCGCTAAGCTGATATATAATAAAATCCATTTATTTTAGAAGGGCATACAATACACGTATTGCTTGTATGGGTTAATACCGGAATTCCAGTATTGCCGTAATACCGTAATTGCATTCCCTATTTCAGACTACATGAGTCCATACATGTTAGTAAACTTAAAAACTATGCTTGTCTAGGCTTCGTTTAGTTACTTGATAAAATGTAGTATTTAAATAAATATCGATATAGCGGCCATCACTAGCAAGCAATATGTGTAGGCAGACAATATAAGTGACGTATCGCGCCGACACCAGCGGGAAGTATGTAAAGAAGTTGCCGAGTACGAGAGATCTTGGTACTTGCGCGAGACAACTGTTTGACGTGTGACGCTTTTGATGTCTGTGTTCGAGTTTCGTGTCCTTGCTGAAGCTCCTAAGAAATAGATAATACGGTGTTCCGGCGTCGAAGTTTGATCGACACTGAATACTTTTTGATCAATATTTTTAAAGAATATCCCTATAAGAACTGTTATCAAAAAGTGCCGTAAAAGAAGGCATAAAAACTTTGACTTAACTTTAAAGGTGAACTTTATTACACCAACACATAAGAATAACAATAATGTGAACTTTTATGGAACTTATATTTTCATAATTATTTAATTACTGTCAAATACCTACTTTATCTGTTGTTTGCGGTAGTTTTTACTACTTCAATTAAAATGAAATGAAGTGAATTCTTTTCATGTCTTAGGACATAGTTTGTTTGTAAACACAGAAAAATATCTTGATTAAAACAAGGTTTTCGCAGAATACTTTCCCATGAACCTTAAGTGAAAAAACACCTTGTACATCAGAAACACGAGATCATTTCTAGCATAGTCATATCAAGTGCTCATTAAGTCACTTGAAATGACTATGGACATACAACGCTACGCATTAAAGGCGCTGCAATCGTCAAATTAAACATACTTATTATATATCACAATAATAATATCACAACCGTACACCAAGAAAAGAAAGTCGGTAAACTTGTGTATAACTCCGAAACAAAAGACTGTTGGAACCAATATTAATTTAATTCTACGGGTTTTTACATCAATATGATAACAACCGACCGATTTCAAGTATCAAAAATTGTCACACACCCTCCTATCGACAGTGGCTCCAACAATAATAGTTCCGTATCCCATTTGAATATTAGAACATCCATCCGTAGAAGATTTCGAGGGGGCCCCCCTATTAGCGAGCTACTCTCACCCCCAGACGAACAACGACTTATGTTACTAACATTTTCTTATAACTTACGCTCTTTTGATACTACGCTGCGCACTTAACGTCAAAACGAAAAAGGGCTTATGTGTAAGTATGTTCCGAACAAGATAAGTTCTTTTGTAGTTGAAAAAGTGGGAAGAAAGGGTCGCATTGGGTGACAGTTGATAACAAGATAAAGGGGGTTTTAGACGTGTATGTTAACGACAAAAATGGAAAAGGATCTGGTCTGGAGCCTGATTAGTATTTTGAAACCAAAGCATTGACAATCGACAGAATGAAAATGCCTAAAGTGCTTCAGTGTTGTCAAATTTAACGATTCAAAAAAACGACTTCTGTTTACTGACTGTAAAAAATTGTGACTCAAAAGTTGAGTCATTAGACTCATTGCTCATTAAATGTAAAGTAAAAAGTAAAGAAAAAAATTCAAAAGTAAAAAAAAAATATTAAATGTGATTCGAAATAAATAAGTAAGTTAAACAGTAAATAGATAGGTTTATTTGACTTCAATACATACTATAATAAGGAAAAGTTTAGTATTTTTCAGTCCTGAGGTATTTACCAGCCGCCATAACCACCAAATCCACGACCGTAACCAGCTACAGCGCCGTAACCACCGTAGCCAGCGTAACCAGCTCCGTAACCAGCGCCGTAACCACCGAGTCCAGCACCGTGACCAGCGTAACCAGCTCCGTAACCACCGGTGTTGTAGTCAACGCGGTGCACGTATGACGTAGCCGGCGCCCCGCCGTATGCCAGTCCGCCGTAGCCAAGTCCTGCGCCGAGCCCTGCGCCATAGCCGAGACCAGCTCCATAGCCGGCTAGACCACCTCCATAGCCAGCTAGACCACCTCCATAGCCAGCTAGGGCGCCAGCTTGTGCGATGCCAAACAGACAGGCGGCAATAGCGACAATCTTTGCGAACATTTTGCTTCTTCAAATGCTACTTGAATGATTTGAAACTATGTTCCTTCGCCTTTTATATTAAAGTTGTAGGATATTCCTCAAGGTTGGGTTAACGGACCATGAAAATTCAAGAAAGACTGTCGAACATTACTGCTTAATTATGAATTATTTTGCAAATGTTATGCTACAAACGGCCTTGATTTCGTTAATTAATTCTCGAGGCCTCTTTAATTAACGATATGTGAAAGATTAATGTTTACAAGTTTGTTAGTACATTCTTTACATATTTCTTAGCAGCCTGGCGATAAGACGTTTAGCTGCTCTGCAGGTTTTGGGTTCAAACCCCGGCTCGTACTAAGTTTTTGGAATTAAAGTACGTACTATCTTTTGATATTTACCCGACGCTCTCTGGTAAAGGAAAACATATGTGATGGTTTAGTTAAAAAGGTAGGTACCATTTGGTGGCTGGTGCTTACGCTTTTATTGTTAAGTAGATAAAATATTGAATCTGTACAACCGTACAACGTAAGCTTCCAAATTAATGTACAAACGGTAGTCTCTTTCTAACATGTGTAGCTTTATACAGGATGTTTCCTGTAATATGAGCAATAAATTAAAACGTAGATTCTACTCCTCAAACAATACTTAAAACTATTGTTAAACAACTTTAAAAAAATATGTATTTTGTAGATTATATCTTTTTCATACAAAATAAATAGTATTTTCAATGTACGTTAAAATCCGTCTAATTGACATTGCTTGTCAGTCTTGTCACCCTACATACATAATCAGTTTCAGAATACATTGCGTGTTCGAATAAACTTTAAATTGTAATAAAAATCAAACCATAAGTTATTTTTAAAAGTCGCTGAACAAACGTTGTCTGGTTTGAGGAGTAGAATCTACGCTTTAATTTATTGTTCCTATTACAGGAAACACTCTGTATATAGGCCACGGCTCTGTCCCTCACGTATATGAGAGAAGACTTGTGCCCAGCAGTGGGACCTAATTATGTAGGAGTAGGTTCATACATAAATAGGTTCATACATTTTAAAGGGTCGCGCAAATTGCTTGTTTGCCGTGTAAAAATTATTAAGAGTAACATGAACCTTATGTAACTTCTAATCCATTATCAAATGCTCCACGACCTACCCCACTCATCTCTGCCTGCCTGCAAATTTATGGTCTGATTATAAAATGAACTTGTCTGAGCATGTCTGGAGCCCGATAGCCGGGTGACGGGGCGAGAGTTATGGTCAACTTGACGATATGTTAGAGGCACGTTCAAAGTTTAAAAATATCATACCAATTTTGTACATCGATACTGATCTGATGCTTGTGGCTTGAAGTCATGTTCGAAAGAGATGCACTCAAATTCGATTGTATCGTATTGGTATCATTATTTAGTAAATATGGTTTTGTTATCCTTACTGAGAGTTTGTTCGCAAAGCGAATACTTCATGGATATTGGTAGTTGTTAAGGGGCAGCAGACGCCGGGCGAGCTTTCAGAAAGCAGAGGAAGGTGGTACGTGTCATTGCCGGCGTGCCTGACGATGCGCCTTGCAGAGAGCTATTTAAGGAGCTAAATATTATGCCTCTTCCCTGCGAACTTATCTACCAGGTGGCTCTCTTTACACACAAGAACTTAGACGCGTTTCGTCAGCGAGGTGTGAACCCGTACCGCGCCATGCGCAGCGATAAGTTTGCCCACCTCCTCCGCACACCAGAACACGACCTACGCAAGTCGGAGAAGTCGGTGTATGTGATGGGCCCGGCTGTATACAACAGATTGCCAGACACTATTAAAAAGGATGCGGCTTCCATAGTGGCCTTTAAGCTTAAACTACGTAGGTGGCTCCTTGACCATACGTTTTATTCTGTAGATGAATTGTATGAGCTTCCTACTCAATGACTTTAATGACTGAAATTATTCTTATGTTAAATACTTATATAACTACCTGTACCGATTTATTGTACATTACGCAATACCAAATGTATTTCCTAGACCTAAGACTGACTTGTAACTTGGCGTTATAAATAAATTATTTGTATTTGTATTTGTATTTGTACTGAGAGTTTGTTCGTAAAGCGAATACTTCATGGATATTGGTAGTTGTTAAGGGGTTCCACCTTAAATCAAATCAGACATGGCTGATTTTTTTATGTTAATAGTGATGAAACACTTATGTTACTTATGCTACTTTGAAGAGTTAATTCTCGAGAACTATGAGGTGTTAGTAAATTTAATTAGGCTAGTTATTTTGCAAATATAGTCTAATATAAGGTGTCTTTAGAAACTTTTGCCGTAACATACGTTCATTGTTAGAAAAAATGTTAGAAACCAAAATTTTAGTTTTTTTTTATTTGACATTGACCCGGTGTGATTCTGAGGTCGGAAACTCTGGTCTAACATAAGTGTTTCATCAGTATTAACATATTATATAAAAATCAGCTATATCTGATTTGATGTAAAGTAGAATGTAGCATATCAATGGATCAGAAGCGTCGTGGTTTATATTGGAGCTCATACATTCTACGGCACTTCTCTTTCCGGACAGACTCCATAACTAAACAAAGACCAACTGTCATTTTTATCTAATTCACCATGCAAAACAAATACTGTAACAATAGTGATGCAACTTATCGCAAAGTGGTGAGAAGGCGTATAACTCATCGAACGAAACGCATAAATCAAACGATATAGTGGGAGATTAATTTAGGATAGATACGGCAATTGCAACTAAGTCAATTTATGTTTTAAACCTTTACCGCATACGAATCCATATATGGACGTTATTATTTTCAACTCTGTTGACGTGTATCAGAGTTCAAAATTTAACATTTTTTTTATATAATGGCGGTAAATGGTTAATAGGAAAAATACCCGACTCTTCGTTTATTACCCCAGTTTTTTTTTTATTTACTAAAATAACCCGGGTTGCATTATTTAATTTGTATACATTGGTTGTATTAGTTAAGTTAAAACTTGTTATTGAATTATTAATAATTTAACTTTTTTTTACTTTTGTAATCTGGTCGGTACTACTGACTCAGGCAGAGGCTTATGGCCATATACATATTTGTGTTTTTCATCAATATTTGTTACTGATAATGAGATGGACGTTTTTATCTAAATTGGTTTTTATGTAAACAATTGTATAATCCTGATATATAAGCTTTGCTTTGTAGACTTATCCCAATAAATATGTTTTTCTCAAACATGCAATGAAATGTCTTCGTTATATGCGTCATAATAGGCTTCAAAGTATCACGTTTAGGGCGGATCAACTCCAGAGAACAGGTAACGATTTTCATATAAAATTGAAGGCCTAGGCCGGGAAGTAATTTTTTTTAAATATCCATTCCACATTTGTTTGTGGCACAGGATCATGGCATTCAGCCATTTAAGGTTATAAGCGATATTTACTTTTTGGTTCATTTGACATTCTGCCACTACTTATGCATATTAAAAAAAAACAAAAATCATCATAATATTAGTTTTCTTTGTTTTTTTTTAGAAATATTTTTTTTTTAATTTTTTTTTTCTTTTCATTTTTTTTTTGGATTTTTTTTTTGTTTTTTTTTCCTTTTTTTTTATTTATTATTTGGTTTTTTTCGAAAAAAAAAATACTTTTTTGGGATTTTTTTTATATTTATTTCATTGCATGTTTGAGAAAAGCACTATACATACCTCGGCGTGAAAAGGGGTTGCCAGCCTCGTAACTATCCGGCCTCGCTACGCTCGGCCGTCTATATAACTCAGCCGGCAACCCCCTACTTCCCAGCCTCTGTAGTAATGTACTATTAATGAATTATGCTCTTCTAAATACTTTTTGGGCTTTTATACTATAATTGACTATCTATATAAATATTGCGCCCCAATTAAATACAAAAACATTTTCTGCAAATATTTTAAATTTGTACAAACTAGGATGGTTACTGAACGACGAATCTATCGATTTACTCATTCGATATAACAGATTGGTCTGAGCACGCGTTACCAATACAAATGTGCGGTATATGAATAATTTTTGGTCTAAAATCGGCAACCCATTTAACTGAACCTATGTTTCAGTTAAATGTATGAATATTAAAATATTAAAATATTTTATTTACAATATTGTACGTGTTTGGGCGTTTTAACAAATCGTTGTGACTATTTGGTACTTGTTATAATTATATTAAGTTTTGGGTAGAAATAACCAAACATATTTAGAAAAAAAAGATAAATCTTCAATTTAGGCGCATTAACTATTAGGTACCATCAGATATATCGGAGCAGCCAAGGTGGTCACAGATATCTGAACAATGCCTCTACTTAACTGTCAAGGCGATAAAGCGCATGTTCAGATATTTTTGAGTACCCTGACCGCTCCGATATATTTGATGGCGACTGTACAACGAAATTTTAAAACACCCGATTATCTTGTATGTTTTATTTACTTACTATACGTTTTTTAGCAAGGTACTAAATTAAAATTTTAAATTGAATGAATATACATACAGCCTTGGCCAGAAGTGTTGAGCATAGGTGTTTTTTGTTTACAATTTTGATGAAAAGCATTATTTCCCTATCCTAACAATGTACGGTAACGGTAAATGTTATATTTTATTTATAAATATAGAAAACTTCACTTAATAACACTTTCAAGGTACTTAAAAAATATGAAAACAGAAGGTACCAAAAATGTAAATTTAAGTCGGTGCGACATATTGCAAATATTCTATGCAATTACTACTAACTTCAACAAAACATGCCTATTAGTCTAAATTAATTGACAAAATAACTTAAACAAAGATGGAAACGATGGACTAAACTTTCCAGTTTTGTATGAAAATCGCATTAGTGCTCAACACTTCTGGCCAAGGCTGTATATATATTCCGATTTTTCATATTGTGTAGGTAGCATTATAAAAACCTATGTTCTACTTTTAAATTATAAAGTACCAATGTGACGCTGATTACTCGCTTTAATACCCTACCCCACTAACAATTACCATACGATGAAATTAGCGAAATAAGTTAGAAATTTATGAATTGATTCGTTATATTTTTGATGAAGATATAATATAAATTCATAACTAAAAATTCCATATCTCCACCCCATCCCTTATCAATCGGTCATATTAATCAGCGAGCACATCCTAAACGCATTAGAGCGGGCATTAATCATTAGCTACATCCTGTACATAATCAATACGCCATCTCCATTGTTACATGGTGATTCATTGTGCACCAGGATGGACAGGGTCGCCATGACGTTTGTATTAGCTTTGTCTTAATTAATATTCTAATTAACAGAGATTCCTAGTGTGTGAAATTGTATTTTTTTCTATTTCAATATTATATGTTAAGCTCTAGGATTTTTAAATCCTGTGTTTAGCCCTAGGAGGTAAATAATATTTTGTGCTTTCTTGTACCTTTAAAACAACATCGTAAGAGGGATGTTTAAATAAAGCTATGTAAAGATAAAAGTTTGCCTGAAAAAATGACTTTTGTTTAACCTCTAATTCTTACAAGTCTCCGTTGCTAGTGTTTGATGTGTGCAGTAAATAATTACTACATTATACATACAACATACATACAATCACGCCTATCACACACACACACAAACACACACACACACACACGCGCGCGCGCGCACACACACACACACACACACACACACACACACACACACACACACACACACACACACACACACATTATATTGTTAAATAATTATTTTTAACTAAATAAACGCGACGCTCTGACTAATTCGATATTAATTACTTAAATCACTCTTTTTCTACACTCAAATATCAAAAAAAAAAGTTAATTAGACATCTTTTTAGACATTTAATTCAGTTAATATTATGCATCACGAATTTATTCATGTATGCGATCAATGGATTTATTTTGTTGCGACATTTAAGAAGTCTGACACTCACACTTGTTTTTAAATACGTTCAAGACCTACAGGTTTTTTGCTACAGCAAATTGATCTTCCATAAACTTGACAAAGATTTTACCAAAATCTCTAAACTCTTACAGTAATCGAATATGCAACAAACTAACAAAACATCAACCACACACAAAATCAAAGCAGACCTCACCTGCTACAATCCGATAATACACAAGATTACAATTAGACGTGAATTATGCGCGCAATTAGAGCGCACGCGGACGCGAATAAATCAATCAGTGGCGTGGTGTGTCGAGCGTTTTGAGGAATTTTGCTTGCATTTCGGATCTAGATCGTAATGTTTGTACAGTATACCGCGTGTTTATTTGATATTACCTGAAACGGAAGCCAGACGCAAGTTTTGAAAATATAAATCGATATTGTAATAAGTATTGAGTTAATTCTTAGTTAAAATAAAGCAATTGATTTTTTAAATTTCTTCGGGACACAATGTACAGTCCTTGAACTCTAAAAAGAACCTTCGGGTTTTAGAACGAGACGTCGAGTATCAATCAATAGTGACACATGAAAAAGCAGAACAGCAACATTACCTTCGTGTGTCATCGCCGATTCCCGAAGGTTTTTCTCAAAGCTCATGGACTGCATTGCATTTGCTTATTTGACACATCATCAGTTGTGACATTTTAGGGCAAAGTAATCATGTAGGTAGCAATACATTGCGTGCTGAAATATTTTATATGGAAAATTTTAAACCGTAAAATTTTAATAAAACATATGGCAGTATGTTTATTAGGGTCTATACTAACTACCCTTTGCCTATGAGGTAATATCAAAAATACACGCTGTATTCGGAAATCGGAATATAGGGAACTTACTTACTGAAGTAAACCTACCCAACCCAAACTTCGCTCGAAATGACTAACTTTGAGTTCATATTATAGGGTCATATTTTAGTATCATTGTACTGTGATTGAGTAAATTAATCAGTCTCCTATGATTATATCTATTTTTGATGATTGATCAGTCTTTTTGTGTGTGGAGCGTTTCGAGGAATTTTGCTTGCATTTCGGATCTAGATCGTAATGTTTGTACTGTACAGTATATTTGGAATTCCGAATATAAGGAATTTGCTTTCTGTAGTAAGTTATCCTACCCAACCCAAATTTTGCTCAAAATGATTTATTTTTTGAGTTTATATTATAGGGTCACTTTAGTATCATTGTACTGTGATTAGAGTAAATTAATCAGTATCCTATGATTATATCTATTTTTGATGATTGATCAGTCTTTTTGTGTGTGGAGCGTTTTGAGGAATTTTGTTTGCATTTCGGCCTTATGAATTTCAAATTTAAAAAGCAAAGTCAAGGGAATGCTTTCTGGAGTAGGTTAACCTGCCCAAATGTTGCTCAAAATAAACTCTTAAGCCTATACTGTAAAGTCTAACTTTTCCTATGATTGTAAATATTTAGACGGGAATATATAAATTAGTGTTCTGGTGGTTGGCTTGCTTTTAGGAATATTCTAAACATCGAGAATTTTCTTTGGGTATTAAATAAGTAGTTGGTAAAATCGAAGTTACACATTAAATTTGGTTCATGTAATGTAACCTTATGAGATTACTTCAGTTCGGTCATTTAAGACACCACATTCTCACAACTATTTTTTAGTTTTAAATCTAAATATAACAAACCCTTATTTTTTTGTCTTGATCAATTGCCGATGGTCGATATTAATTATTATCCTTATTTTTAAGTTAAGTATTTTACTTATTTATTTAATCATTCTTCGTTGAATTTTCCATTGATACCTAATTTAAATTGCATCAAACACTGCCATTACTCCACTCAATCCGCTAGAGCTGAAGCTGTCAAAACCGTCATTTGTTTAATTACCGTGATCAGTCAAGGGTAATTAGGTATTATTAGGTATTATAGATACAAAGTGAATGCAGTATTCGATACAAATTGCGGAATAGACGATGAGACGGGGCTTAACGGAGACTTTGGCGTTCGGGTGTTTAATGTTAGCTTTAAGTGGAGTGATGGATTATTTGCGTTAATGAATGGAATACTAATCAAATATGTAATCTGTCGTGCTCTGCTTAAAAAAAGCTTTAGTTAACGAATAGAGTATGGAAGATAGATTTAAAAAAATACAGACAGTTTTATTGAAATACACGTTTTTTTCACCGTATCTTTTGAATTTGATAAACAATCTAATGTTATATTACTTATACAAGGTAATTTATTGTATGTAGGTAGAAATGATATTGTTGGGAAACATCACAAAATATAAGATTCATGCTAAAAGTTGTTGCTAAAAGTATATAGCAATTAATAAAAAACTGTACTCAAGTAAAGTACACAAGAGCCAAAATGAAAACTGTCATGAAAGGTTCTTGATTTGATGACATTTTCATTACCTCAAAAAATCAAACCCAAAACCTACCTTAACCCAAACTTAAAATTTCATCCACTTAACTCAAACCTTTTATTTTATACCATAGTTTTAACGACGTGATCCACACAAAACGTGGTTTTTAATACACCACAAGAATCCAATATCGCACCAATAAACCGTAGACAATAAAACCGTTATAACCAACATCCGAAACCAATATGAGACCATAAACAAATTATTCGCAAAATATCTCGAACGCACCCATAAAGATATACGGAAACAAGAAAAAAATGGCCGAACCGTAATAAAGAAGATCCATAAAGCGCCGAAAAAATGGCACCCATGAATTCATCGGTATGACATTTGGGCTGCGAAATGGTCACGCTTATAAGTTGGAAATTTTCTGACATATTTGCGGGTATAGTTTTATTGGAGCGTTTTGTCGAGTGTCGAAGGGGAGGTTATGGCCAGTTTGATTGATGGGCTGAATTAAAAAGAATGGGGTTGATGTGATATTTAATGTTTGGTTGAAGATGTTGTTAACTTTATTGGTTTAGTGGTAAATTTTCTTCAAGAAAAAAAAGTGACAATTATTATGCTCATGCATAATAAATATGAGCGAAAGTCAAAATACATAAAACGTACAAAATCTTGTTTATTTAAGATGGAAAATGATTTGTAATACATATACTTTTCACACTGCTTTGTCTAAGAGGAAATAAAAAAGTGAGTCTACAAGGTATGTTGTATTAATAGTAGTAAATTTTAAAATAAACTTATTAGAATTTAGCCCCTGGCTTTAATAGCCAGTCTAGTAACAACAACAACAACAATGAACAAAATCTTTTTAAAAATATAAATATGTTGAAATCGACCTGCCATTGTTTCAACAAATTAGCACATTGAATAGGTACCAACAGTCAAAGTCGATAAAAGTATTTTAAGAGCGATCTTCAAGCCATCTCTTGTCGTGTCTCCACAATAAAACAAGCAATTCCTGATATTAAAATTTTCAATAATACCTAATGGATGTCGTACTCAACGTATTGAGTGCACCCTTCGCGATCCTTCTGATGGTAAACTTCCAATACTGCCTACCTATTGTTGAAATAGGCGTTTGTAAGGGATGACAGAAGTTAAAGGGAAGACAATCTTTGAAATGAAAATGTTGACGTGTTAAGACAAAATGAAAAATATAAATATAAAGCCTAGACTAGACAACATTATATAGAATTTTAATTAACTATTTAAATAAAAATTAAGTCGCGTATACTTACTTATACCTTATTTTAACAAATATTTAGATTGATACAGTAAGATTATTTATATGTTTAAGAATACAATATAGGAAAAACTTATACCTACTCAAACAAATACTCATAACTCACGAATAAATACTAATTTTCTTTCTACAAATACGCGTTTCTATTTAAATATATATAAGTATTCAATTCGATATATCTAAATCCCTTACATTTCTAAACATAAGCCAGTGTCAGCTCGATATACTGGGACACTATGTTGATTTGAGTAACGTTGCTGAATACTATTTATAAATTTTTCACTTACTTGTGTTTTCCAATACCTAATTTTAATTTAATTTATTTATTTAGAAAACCAACAGCGATACAGAGTTATAACTTAGGCTAAAGTACATTGTAGTATGGCCAATTATAGGTTTCCCTACGTATTTAGTATTGTATAATGACAATCAAACGGACAATTATTACATTTAACAAGTTTGTTGCAAATAATTTACGATGAGTGCAATTAGGTACCTATTTAGAACTATGTAATGATGATGTAGGTAAATATTTTGTAAGAAGAAGACCTACATTATCTTATCACTATACATCCATCGATTTGTTATATATTCTACTAGATTTAACATCTAGGACTAATTTTGTGTGCTATGTTTGGCGCTTGACAGCTATGACAGAATCAAAGAGTAGTATAGATTTGTAGTAATTGTAGTGATTTTCACCACAACATTTGGGACAAAAAATTTATTAGGGACGTCATATCCTCTGTTACTCAATACCTACCCCACTAGTGCATGCCATCGTTTATTTTTAATACCGTCCTTTGTATTCCCGCCTTTTGTCTTATTATTTGAGTGTTTGATGTCCTCCCCATTCTTTGTAGTGTCATAATTATGTCATTTTTAGGGTGGGATTGAAATTCAGATGGAACGAAGTAATGGGTGTATGAGAAGAGAGGATAGGTGGAGTGCTATATTGCTAATGGACATATCCATATTCCATACTTTAACTATGAGGGAAACCTAGAAAGGGTGCATCTGTAATTGTAATGTTTGCAACTGTACATTTTAGCCAAGTTTAAAAAACATTATGTGTAAACTAAGTTTAGAACTATCTATTTAAATATTTAAGTACTTAAACTGTTTTTCGTTCCAAAATTTCTCAATCCAACCTAAATAATGAATATACTTCAATCTACGCACATGCATATTGTAGTCATGGGTAAAAGTAGTAGCAATCAAGGTTAGTCTACCCTTGTCCCTAAGAATACTCTCTTTCGCAAAAATTTCAACTTTTAAATTTCAAGGTCTTCAAACTTTATTGGGTCAAAAAAAGTGTCCTATGAAAGATTCTTGGGCTCCTCATTTTTCAGTTTTTCCAAAAGCTATCCTATATGCTCACCCGCTCCACCGGTGACCGTAGGGCTGGCTGGTTCCTCGCTCAGCGTATTGGAATCGCCATTCAGCGAGGTAACGCAGCCAGCCTTATGGGCACCCTACCAGGTGGCAGCGGGATTGGGGATATTTGCAGTTTTGGTTTAGGGCCTTTGGTTTTAAGTTAGGTATAGGTTTATTTAGTTTTTATTTATTTAATTAGTAATGTATTAGAAATACTTAGTAATGAAATAACATAGTTTAAAAAAAATCAATAAATAAGTAAATAAAAAAAATTTGGTATGCAATTTGGAACCTAGTCTAGTTTTTGAATTTGTAAATTATAAAGGTCTCTGAGATCCGGGGGAGACACTGTCTGCTACTAGTTCAAATGTTTATGCGACATACCCCGCAATCGTACACGATAGTAAAGTAGGTGCATGCCGAGTACCTATTTCAATCTAATGGGTTGCTCAAACATAGGCGAGTCAAGTCTTCCTAACAACTACTCTGATAAGACCTCGTGATTGTTCATAAATATACGTATTTAAGGTTCAAATAATAATGCCATCTATGTGGAATCAGCTATCAAATTCGGCAAGACCTTTACAAACGATAGCAGTTATCACTTACTTAAGTTACAAAGTGCCTATGTAGTATTTGTGTTCTGGACAGTGAGTTAGGTCGTCAGAGTTCCCGAGAACACGCTATGCTGGTTTTGTGTGGTCTGCGTTGTGCCTGTAACTTATCATCATCATCATCAATCCTTCTATACTTCTACATAATTATAAAGGAGAAGAAGTGTGACGATTGACAACACCGTAGTCCGTAAGGGACTGTAATGGTGGATCCGTGTCACGGGTTGCTGTACCGCGGTAAACCCAGTAACCCTGGTGAGTGGACGTCCAATGTTTCGCCTTACCATCAGAGGCATTCACATAATGTTTCTATTTTATGTGCGTACGCTCTTTTGTATCCTTTTCATTGTTGGAAAAAGATTACCACCACTGTAATACTGTAACCACGGTAATTATATGAACCTTACTGGCCCAAACCTTTTTTGCCACCGTTGCGGTAGGTATGCATTTTTCTGAATCTAGGTACCTTATCATCGACTCGTCCGAGCTCGAATACACTAGGAATGACAGTCCAAATCCCCCTAATCCACAGCCGGCACCTGTATCGAGTGCAGACGCAGATCGGCCAATTACAGCGGCAGCGGCACCGATATGACAATGCGACACGTGTGATACACGGACTGACTGCCTCGGTTCATAATTAATTAAGATATTCAATATAAAGAAAAATGTTATCCAAAAGATACTCTAGCAGCAATAAAACTGTCTGCTATGTCTCTACTAGGGTTCTAATTTTGGTCGTGAGAACCGGTAATTTCCGGTTTCTGTACTGGTTTTGTATAGATAAAACTAGGAGCACAGCAGTCTCTACTTTTAGTCTGTGCCCTGTACTTTCATTGAGGTGAGCAATAAATTATATTTAAAATGGGAAATTGTACTCACTGCCTGCTTACCCTGCTGGATCTGAAACAGTTTAGCCATTTTCGTATATTTTATCGTATTGTTTTATACGTTCCAGAGTGGTTCCAGAGAATCATTTTCTGACTACCTATTGTTTTATCTGAACTGTCAAAATGTAATGAGCCATGACTGTAAGGATCCAGTCACTAGTTATAAAATTTCGGTGCACCATTTGCTAGAAACATTATTTAAATATTTAATTATGTTGTTTTCCGATGTCAACTGGACAAATACTTGATAAACCCATGGTTATCATTAAACATCACATGCTTGAATACCAGAAGAAGTCTTAAATTTTTTCAAAATGGGGCAATTAACAACTGCTTCTCAAAAACAAAACAAAGCCCGAACACACCCAATCGTCCGTGTGTATCAACAATAGTTTCCACCCTATAACATATGCCAAATCCATGGTTCAACCATTTTGCATTCGGCCCCGGCTCCCTAGATGACGTCAATGTGCAACCATAAATAACAACCATAACATCTCAACTACTTCTCCAGACACAACCGATTTTCCACCTAAAGGAGAGACTACTGAGGTTGACTTTCAAGTGGAGTGCGAAAGATTTTCCGCTTCAAATTGAACGTCACAGGTTGCAACATGAAATATAGTTCCTCCTTCATTGAATCCGTGATAAATTGATACGTAGGGTAAGGCGGTTATTGAATATCAAGCATGGCATGTTGATCGTGTGTCATTAGTGCGACACGTATGATGAATCCTGAATTGGAATTTGTAATTGCACCCTATTTAGTAATGTTGGATCAATCAGGATGTTTTGTGTTTGATTGCGGTCTTGAATGTCGTACGTGATTTGGGATTCATTGGTGTGTCTATTTTAGAATTTGGAGTTGACATATCAGACGTTGATGTAGATGTTGGTTTAACTTGGTTATAATGATCTTTAAAAGAAAAGTTAAGCTTAGAAGAAGAAAGAGCTGCAGAAATTCCTATTTGACTTCAATTATATATTTCATAAAAAAAGTGAAAGCATTATCAGAAGCATACAGCAAATTGATTTCTTACAGAATCGGTTTGAGGACAACATGATTGTAATTTACGTAATACGTGTGACAAGTAACAACGCTGAAATTTGGGCATCTGCTATTACATTATTAAAATGCGAAATTACGAGTCTAGACTCTAACATGCTCATCCTCAAACTATATCTGCATGCACACCACAAAGCTACCAACCAACTTCAATTTAACAACGCAATATAAATTCAAATGCAATCGTCAATCCGAAAGATTAACACCGACGTCCACAAAGACCATATAGCACCGGCCTATCTTCAATCTTGTGCTACCGCAGGCTAACAAACTATTGCGTACGGACATTACGGCAAAAGCGCACTTGTGACATCTAAATTTGGGGAAGCCGCAGTAGCAGGATCTGGAGCTAGGAAAATTTTGGAGACAGATAGGCGGTCCTGAATGTTGTGATTTAGAAGTCTATAATAATATATTGTTCTATTTGTAGGTAAGCTTTAGTTTATCCTCCTAAGACCCCTCATACAAAATTATGTATTTACATGATTTATTTTTAACTTTTATTAAGTAACTAAAGGGTCAAAGGTCAAACCAAACCACTGCTTCTGGATCTTAGGAAGTTAAATCAAATTCAAAACAGTTTAACAAAATATTACGTAAGAAACAAACGTGCCTTACACAAATTATATATCAAGTCTGATAACTATAACATTTTTTATCAATCTTAATTTTTGGTAAAAAGTAAGTTTCAGTAAAACTATGACTGCTTACAACAAAAGGATTAAGGATAATAATCTGTTTTATGCAAAAGGAAAATTTTTTTTACACATAAACTTAATTTAATATAGGAGTACCTCAAGGTTGAATTTTATGTCCACTACTGTTCCTGGTATACACTTTTGATAAAAATATTTGTTATTGCTTATTTTCTATAATCTAGAATAAATAGAACAGGAACAGCTAGCCAATGCGTAGCTCAGTGTGATGTCCAGTCGCGATGCTCGGCGACAAAACATATCGGGTGGTCTAGAGGCATGCAAGTAGGCAGCGCTTAAACGCGTCGGTGTCGTTTGTCTTCGGTTGAGGGTTCACTACCGCTCCACTCAGTGCTAATACAGCTACGTAGTTCTAGGAACTAATTTCATATATTGCAGTGTAGTAGGTTAGCTTTTTAATAAGAAGACACTTCGAAAAAGAGTGCTCCCTCAAGGTTGAATATTAAGTCCACTACTCTTCCTTTTTTTGATATATTTTTAGGGCTTATACCTAGGTATTTCCTACATACTCGTATTGGGCGATCTTGTGGCATGTAAGTAGGCATCACGCGTCTTTGTTTGCGGCTGAGACTTCACTCGCTGCTAATACAGCTACTTACATAGTTCTAAAAACTAATTTCGTACACTACAGTGTATTGGATTCGCTTCGGATAAGGAACAACAGAACAGAAGCACTTTGAACTACTTACAGCAATAGTTACAACGACGTCACAGATTATCGCATTCAAAGGCATCCATAAAGAATATATAAAATTACCCCGTTCCCAAAGCTACTTACTACAATTAATATAACTCTGATAAACCAGATTTTTTTTTACATAGGTCAGTGTTTACATAAATAAACTAAAAATTTATTACAGCAATTGTAGGACCCACTTTAAATTCGCCTGAAATAAAATTGCCTATATGTAAGAAAAATATTGTGTGTGCTTTACAGTAAGAATGGGTCATATTTACCAGAGTCCTAATGGTACCCAATATGTCCTAAGGGTACACGGAAAGAACATGTCTAGTCCCTTTTTTCGTAAAATGTGATTTTTGTATCAAAATGTAGAGCTTGCAATGAACTATTAGCAACAACTTCTGTAACAGCTCGAATTTTTAGCATAAGTCCACTTTTTAATTCATAAAAACCATCTAGTTACGAAAATAGTATGGTTAATTGAATCGTTCCAAACTTTAAAACCGCTATAACTCAAAATGTTTGTCAAAGTGACTAGACATGTTCTTTCCGTGTACCCTTCATATTACCTACCAATCTTATTTTAAGTACGTACTTTAGTAACACTAATTTTCGTTTGTAAACCCTAATATTGCAACTTCAAGTCTTTCACATCAAAATAGAATCTAGAAATCAACATAAAACTACAAAAAAATCGCCCTCTGAACCCGCCCAAAATACCTTTACAGTCAAAAAATCCTTTCGCGACCGAACCTGTATTTAGCGGCTGTCAAGAACTGTCAATCATATGGTTTCGACCCCGCCTCGCGCGGTGTTTGACAGCTGGAGGTTACCATCGGTTTGCACGTTGGCACTTGGTTCTCACTGCGATCTCGCTTTCATAGTTTTGAGTGAGATTTTGCACACCGACATGTCTGTATATAAGCTAATTAACTCCATAAATGGGCCTTATTTTAGCCTAAATATTAATTTTATTTGTTATTTGTAACTTGTCTTAAGAAATATAACCGGCTATATATTTGTAGGTATTTTTCAAGGTGATTTTTTGCTGTTTTTGTTATACCTACTTGATAAGTCACTCGTATTCACCTGTTGTACTTGTTATTCACCTGACAAAATAAAAAAGTGACTTGATGAATAAACAAAAGATACTTACGCTGTGGTTTGGCAGAAGTAAAGAGTGAAGAAAAATTGTAAGCTGTTTCGTGAATAAACATTTATTTATTTTTTATTTATTTTTTACTAATCTAACAAGTTTTCTGTCGCGTATCTACCGGGTAGTTTTACTTGCTAAAATGTTTGCGAAAGTCTAGACGGAATTTTTTATTGATGAATTATAAAAATAATCTAAAACAAGCAAATCTGTGATAAAAGCTATTATAATATAGTAGATTGTACAACAAGTGCATAAAACGCACCATTTTACGCGAGGCGTTTATCCATACGAGCGAGCTTGCGAGCGAGGATGGATATAAAGTACGAGCGTAAAATGGGTTTTATGGACGAGTTATACACTCTACTTTTTACTTCGATTGTGAGGAAATAAAAAGATAGGAATTTCTTTCATAAGTGTTTATATTTTTTTACTTCTCATGCTCGTAAAGTTTCACTTTATGCTGGGTATAGGCGGACTAAATCTCAATTTTATGCACAAGTGCATAAAAAATTGACTTCTTCTAAGGCTATTTTGACAATGGCAATTTTTTATGCACTTGTGCATAAAATTGAGTTTTAGTCCGCCTATACCCAGCATAAAGTGAAACTTTACGAGCATGAGAAGTAAAAATAAATATTTTCTTCCTAATTGGATCAAACTCACGTTTAGAAACCATGTGTTATAAAACATTTTGTTATTTTGATAGCAACGGCAACTAAGAACTTTGATAACTTGTGTATTTTTTTAAATCTTTGGGGATCAATGTTACTCTGCGTCCGTAGGAAACACCTTAGATAACCCTACACGTGATCCCTGGGTGGTGCTAAAAGAGTAACAAACATGGCAGCTACACTGTCCCATCTGGACCTTGCAGCACTCATTGGATTTTCTTCACCATCTACTTTCCCACTACTATTACCACTTGAGACAAGAAATGCGTATCTATATCAACTGACGTGTAGCCATACGATAAAAAAAAATACATTTTTTTTAACAAATCAGTCATCGTGTTTTAACACAATTATCAGGTTCATTCGAGAACCAGTAGTAATGCAGCGATTTATCTTTTTATTGTTTCACCGATTTTGATGTGATAAGTGCTATGTTTTTAATTACTGATATGATTTTGTTATTAATTTCAAGCTCGATCTGATACATCTCTTTTTTTGAATTATTATAAAGGAGAGAGTTGGTGTTCATGCCATAGGAATTATGTTTTGATTATTACTATACCATATGTTTATACTCTATGTTTTCTTTTACCGGGTTTTTCACCAGGACCAAGGACACATCCTGCCTACTAATATTATAAGTACGAAGTTTGTATGTTTAGCACTTTAGATGTTTTTAAAAAAATCCCGAAAAACTGTTTTTTTTATTCAGATCAAGACTTGCTTGGGCTCATTCTACTCAGAATTACGAGCGTATTTTTTTTTAATCTTTGGGGATCAATGTTGCTCTGCGTCCGTAGGAAACACCTTAGGCAACCCTAAACGTGATCCCTGGGTGGTGCTAAAAGAGGAATTATTATACATATTCCGATCAACAAAATACCAAAGAAAAAATAAGTTCATACTAAAACAGGACGAGGGTATGGAAAAATTCACTGAATAATTTGTAGTTGTAAATGTCAGGGCTTGTAACCGGTTAATGCAAAAAACCCCGAAATGATCCAATATATTTAATTATTTTATGGTTTTTATGTAAAACCCGATGTTTTATTATAGTTTTCACTTCAAATTATAGCATGTTTCGATTGAGTATAAAACAGTAATGAAAAGAACGAAAAAACAAACCGGTTTTTACTATGGATTTCGGTTACGGTTACAAGCCCCGGTAAATGTACAAGACAAGCTACATCTTAATTAACTAGTCCACAGGTTTTCAAATTATGCACCGTGGCGCCCTGGTGCGCCGTTGAAAGTACAAAGAGGCGACGCCACCGTGAACCAATCCTCCTCACCATACTATATATGGATGGTAGAAGGTAAGGATGACAATCTCTCTGTTACAAAAGTGTCCACCAAAAGACGTGGAATTGGTGGCGCCACTTTAGCTTTAGCTAGTCCGGGTTCATACACGAAAGCAATACTAGCGCTACGATGGCGCTACGTGGAGAGATTTAGAACTTTTAGTTGCTGTTTCCCGCCGCTGGACACTTTTTAGACGGTTCTCATATAAGAGATTGTCATCCTTACATTCTACTATCCATAATACTATACCTCTGTCAGTGGTGTCCCGTCCATTGAATACGATTCCCGTTAGCTTGCCGAATTTTCAGGAAATTGAGCAGTTTTCCTACAGTTCATTCAAGTTTAAGCCAAATAAAGCTCCGGCTTGCCTAAATTTTTTTTTCAATTTCAAATACCTAGCTAGGTTAGGACGCTGCGTCCTTTAGGGTTCTACTTTCAAAAGTTCTAGTCCGCCAGTGTCAAGGTAACACGACTGCTAATATTTCAATTTTGTTTAAAAGTTCACTAATTTAAAAACAGTATTACAAGGGTTAGTAAATAAATTTGATATAAGTAGTTATGTACAAACGTTTATTTCACAAACACCCTCGCGTTTTCGTCAGTTACAAAATCAACATATCAAACACATGTCAATTCCAGATATTTTCACGCTCATCCAAAAACAGACATTAATTTGACAGATCGCATTCTAACATTCCTGACAGACGCTTGACGGACGTTCAAACCAATATTTATATAATTAGATATATGGAATCATCAATCAGAATTAAAATTGAACGTTTTGACTGGACTATAATTGCCGGCTTGTATGATGGTTGTCATTAATTTTATAATTCATCAATGTTGCTAGTAAATGATTGTTTTGTTGGGTTATTTATTAGAAAAAGTGTGGTTATTTAATTACTAGATAGTGCGTTTGAGTTTTGATCCGGTATAATTAGTGCTTTACAATATAATACTCTTACAGCTGAGGTCGAAAATGTGGTTTAAAATTAAGAAAATTTAGACTGATTGATACCAGAGATATAAAATGCTAGAACTTGATAAGTATGTCTTTTAAAAATGCATACAAATGTACTCATAATAATTACATTTTTTTTTTCATATCAATATTAAATACGTATACGTAAAAAGAAGTATACTAAACTTAAAAAGACTGAATAAAGTGAGGAACACAAAAATAAGAGAAAAAACAAGAGTCATCGAAGCATTACAACACTGCCTGCCTTTTCTATTCTATTCTATTCTATTCTATTCAATGGGCTGGCCATATAGCGAGGATGAACGAAGAAAAATGGACCAAGCGCGTAACACTTTGGAAGGGGCCACAAAGTAAAATAAAATCTGGCCGCCCACACTACAAGATGGGCCGATGATATCAAGAAGAACATCCCGCATAAATGGCACGATGTAGCGCAGGACCGCTCAGAATGGAGGAGGCTGAGGGAGGCCTTTACTCGCGAAGAGGTCCACCAGTCTTAGTTATATAATAGTTTTAGTTAAAAATGCAAGCATTTTAGTTTTTTTTTAGTTAAAAATCTAAGCGCCTACATAAACATAAAATATCTTGTTAACTTAATAGTGTGTGGAATAAAAGGCTTTTTTACACACAATACACAATACAATATTCTTTATTGCACCAAAAATAAAAATAAAATTGTACAGTAATAAAAAGTTTAGAATCTACATAGGTAGCAACAGGCGGTCTTATCGCTAAAAAGCGATCTCTACCAGACAACCTTTGGATAGCAGGAGATTTATAATAAAAGCTAGGAACGTGGTAGTGCACAAACAACAAAAGGAAGAAAAATAACACAAACATCTTAATTTCAAGCAAAAATACACGTATAGATACAAAGCAATAATAGATACATACCTACATATACCCATATACATAAAATACACATATAAATAAATAAATAAATACCTACATACATATATAAAGGCAACTTAAGGGTAAGGGCTTTTTTATTTATTTATTTATTATTAAATACGTACTAGGAATTTAATCCTTTTGCCATATGCACTTTTTATTACACACATGTTTAAACCAAAACTTTAAAAAAAAACTAGTAGATCCTTATCAGCGTGGTATCGATCAAAAATCACAGTTCCGTAAACAACAAAAAATAATCGGATCAATGTTCACTGTCACCGACAAACACCGAAAAAACACCTTTTCAAAACGCCGCCATTTTTTCTTTTAAACACCCACAATACTTCTAAAAAGTTACAGTACTTTCAACTTTAAAATAAAGAAGTTAGGGTTGGAAACAGAAGAACATGCTTTATGTTCTAGTTTCAAAAACCGCGCCGATACCGCTGGGTGCTTTCCAGTTCACGCTACTCTTCAATATTCCTACAAAAAGGTTAGAGATCGCGTACGTATAAAGAATCTTTTTTTCTTTTTTAGGCGATACCTAGCATAGACAATTGAGGAGCGAAAGACAGCAATTGATATGGGTTTATCTCAGCGGGTTACGTTTTTTGTGTGACCATTGAGGTTGAGTATGAAATGCGGTGATGTGTGAATGACAGTATGATACTTTTTAATGTGAGAATAGGATGGATAATCTTTTGATTAGGTAATTTTAGGAACTACCTACTAGAATAGTCTGGTTTTTTTTTTCAAGAAATCGTTGTCGAGAAGCAAACGATATTACTTTTGGGCAACCGGGCTTTTTACCTGCTTTAGACCCTGCTGTATCTGAATTGCCGGTTGCCATCAAAGAAACTACAACCAGAAGTGAGATACGGCCAAAAAAAGGACCCGTTTTTTAGCTTTTCTTAAATAACTCGAAAACAGTAGCACCTACCAAAAAATGTTCTTCCACTTAAGTAATCTACATAAAATTCTCTATAAAAAGGTTCTATACAGTTTTTTGCTGGGATCAATGTTTAATGAGATATTAAGGGACTAAGATAGACAATAAACATATATACTAATTAGCTTTTTCCCGCGAGTTTGTCTACGTGGGATTAACATTCGCTATAATAAATTAATGAAATGCCGTAGTTTAATCTGACAGCAAAAATAAATTTAACGTATAAGCTTTTTTACGTCTACAGTAAGCAACAATTCCATACCAACTTCAACCCCCCGTTTCATCCCTTTAAAAGATGATTACTGGGATAAAAACTATCTTATATCCTTCCCCACAACTCAAACTATCATCACACCAAATTTCATCTAAATTGGTTCAGCGGTTTAAGCGTGAAGAGGTAAGAGACCCACTGACTAGTCCAAAATTATTAAACTCTCTCTCCTTCTCGATGCGACAGGCAAAGCATATTACTTTTTGTTTACACGGATTTTTACCCTATTTGGACCTTTCTGAGTTCGAAATTGAAATAATTTTTTTACCGGAAGTGGAATATTTAAGATGGCGGCCAGTATAACCTCGTAAGTCCTCGCGTACTTGTATAAGTACAAACCTAAGCGACGAAAAATCTATGTTCCTCGTATGGATATTATTGATTATACTTTATTTTTAACGATTGTTATTTTTGGGAATAACAGTTGTAATGACACGTATTAAAAAAAAAAGATTACCTATTTGCAATGGTTCCAAATATACTGGTCTTTAAAATTAGAAATCGCCGTCAACACTGTATTCCACCAAGCGCTTTGTGGACGGGGTTTTGGGAACACGTCTGCAGACCTCCGGTACCCCGTCGTCGTTGCTCTTACGGGCCCATTGTAATTCTGCTCGTGCAATCTCCTCCGCTGACGGCACCTCGGAATACTTGAGGGCCTTCTAGCTCGAAACCTTTCAGGCGAATGATGGAGCTGTTGTAAAGGTGTAAAGAGTGGGTGTAAAGAATGTAAAGGCGGCAGCATCGCCGCATGCCTGGTCTTCTGCAGGAGTGAGTTTACGTCATGTTCGCGCATATACTCCGCAGCCTCCTTTTGGGTCAAAACTGTGACACTGAAGGTGGCTACTGCCGCCCACGCCTCATCACTATCGGCCGTTAGGCGAATTAGAGCCGGTAGTGCCAGGTCTCCTCCTATAGCCACGGAAATGACAGCACGAGGCTCCGTTTATGCAGGGCATTCTTCGCGCGTCTGACGGGCCGTGTCCAGTCCACGGCTATTACATCACAGTTGTGATACGCTGTGGTCAGCTCTCTTCCCACCCTCTTATACAGGCACAAACCGAAGCAGCCGTGCCCCGTGAGAATAGGTATCTATTTAATCAACAAGCATAACATAACAAACCTTTTCGTTTGACATGTCACACGATAAATAATAATAACAATCGTTAAAAATAAAGCATAATGAATGGGGGTATCCATACGAGGAACATAGATTTTTCGACGCTTAGGTTTATACTGGCCGCCACCTTAAATATTTCACTTCCGGTAAAAAAATATTTTAAATTTCGAACTCAGAAGGGTCCAAATAGATTTTTACCCTATTTGGACCCTTCTGTAAACAAAACGTAATATGCTTTTTGCCTGTCGCATCGAGAAGGAGAGAGAGTTTAATAATTTTGGACTAGTCAGTGGGTCTCTTACCTCTTCACGCTTAAACCGCTAAACCAATTTAAATGAAATTTGGTGTGATGATAGTTTGAGTTGTGGGGAAGGATATAAGATAGTTTTTATCCCAGTAATCATCTTTTAAAGGGATGAAACGGGGGGTTGAAGTTGGTATGGAATTGTTGTTTACTGTAGACGTAAAAAAGCTTATACGTTAAATTTATTTTTGCTGTAAGATTATACTACGGCATTTCATTAATTTATTATAGCGAATGTTAATCCCACGCAGACAAACTCGCGGGAAAAAGCTAATTAGTATATATGTTTATTGTCTATCTTAGTCCCTTAATATCTCATTAAACATTGATCCCAGCAAAAAACTGTATAGAACCTTTTTTATAGAGAATTTTATGTAGATTACTTAAGTGGAAGAACATTTTTTGGTAGGTGCTACTGTTTTCGAGTTATTTAAGAAAAGCTAAAAAACGGGTCCTTTTTTTGGCCGTATCTCACTTCTGGTTGTAGTTTCTTTGATGGCAACCGGCGATTCGGATACAGCAGGGTCTAAACCACGTAAAAAGCCCGGTTGCCCAAAAGTAATATCATTTGCCTGTCGCATGGAGAAGGAGAGCGAATTTGAGATTTTGCTCCCAGTCTAGAACTTTTAGGTTAAGAGTATATTTATATTTTACTGGTAAATTAAATATTCTGCGTTCTGAAGTTTTATTTACGATAAAACGACAGAATATTACTGGTATCAAGATATTTTTGTAAAGGGAGAACGTAGAGATTTTCGATTTACTCTTTCAACACGATTTTTGTTGAAAATATGACGTTTGGTAGAAAAATCATTACTTTGTAGCCTATTTGCTGGAGTTACAGGCTACACGGATGGCTTACTCGTACCATCAGGTAGGCTATATATTTGCTTTCCACCGACGGGGAATTAAATAAATATTGCGCAAAGATACAAAACAAATTCTTATCCACCTTATTGATATCTTGGACAGCTAGGAGCTGTCTCGCAAGGTGGTCACGACTCACGAACACTCATATATCTACACATGTAGGCTGCATTATCCGATACGACCTCGGCAATAAGAAATAATAGAGTAGAAGTACGCAATGGAATCTCGAAACTCAGTCAAATTTGAAATTAGAAGAGTCAACAACGTTCGTGGTTATGATAGAAGTAACTCTAAATTCTAGACCTGTACATGAATGCATATTCTACTGACTGATTTCTGTGTTGTAATGATGTTGTGATAATAACCAGGTGGTTATAAAAGGATATAGATATAGTTATAAATCTAGTAAATAAATCCTAAAAAATACTGTCTCGTACGAGACTCGAACTCGATACTCTGTTAAACAATTTCACCGCTCTACAAACTTAACAACTGATTTCTCCTCGGGGAACATTTTTATTTTCTTTGTAAAATTTGAAAGAACTATACATAGTTATAAGAGCCAAATAAACAGCTGCAGATATGCCGAAGATTCGAAGTTATCGAAATAAATGAAATGTTTCTAAATTAATAAAATTAGCATATACTCAGACGATGCATCGCCATTTGACATCCGTGGAATTATCAAACCTTCATCTTCACTCCAATAAAATGCGAAAAAGAAACCCGTTTCCAATCCAGCTAGATATAAACCAAATCAAAAATAGAATTTAATCATAGCAATACCCGCAAGCCTTATCCCATCACTTTGATCGACACTGAATTAAAAAAGTAAATCTCTTAAAAAGACGATTCGCCATTTTAATTATAAATAACCTTCCCGTCAAACCGTTGTTACAAAACGATTGAAAAATCAAAATTCTGAAGTGTAATATCAAACCCAACTTATAATTGGTTACTTCGTTGGTTAAGCTGAAAAACTTACCCTTAAAATCAGCACTGGTCCTACGCCAAAACCGACTCTAAGCCCTTCATTTCAAGGTTTAGTTTCGGATGATGGTTGTTTTTTATTAAGGCGCAGTGGGTCTGCAATATTTATAAGACGTCTGTGTATCGGAACCGAAGAGCCGTCTTCCAGGCCGATGACGTTTGACGTGCAGTCTGACATCCCCTTTGGGTGGGAATGCAAGGGACGAGCGGAAGCGAGTTTTGTAGCCAAATTGTGAAACTTGGATCTTTTTTTACCTCATAAAGGCCAGTGATCTAATTTGGGACGACAAAATGCAATGATAATAGAAAATGAGCTTCATAATGTTCTGTTTTAGGACACTGGATAATATTTGCATTTGTCCTAAAAATAATAAGTCTTCTGACTCATATGACTTATTATTTTAGGACTAGTAGAAATATGCTAATTTATTAAGTTAAACAAGATTCTCGCAATTGAAAAAGGATCGATTAATACATGAATATAAATATAAAATAAGAATCTGGTGAAAAAACCGGTCACACTGTAAAAAAGAAGATCCTCTGACGCTTTATTTAAGAGGTGTGTATATGGCTCAATTTCGAGGCAAAAATCGCCTGCAATTTCGATACGTTGCCGTCTGTGCAACAAAATATAACGATGGATCAAATGTAATGAAAGTCGCAGGTGATTATGATTAGTTGCGGGTTTTAATTTGCTAATGGGGCCAAAAACGTGTAGAAAAATGGGGGACTTGTGTGTGGACAAAGTAACAGTTGCAATTTGGGTATATTTTACTACACAAAGACAAAGACAACAAAAAAATAAAAATAAAATAACCTTTAAAATGTTTTCGACTCCATTGGGTCTTTGGTCAGTAATATTTTGTCGGGAGCTTTTGTTTTTTTTGTCATGACTTTGTATATGGATGGTAGAAGGTAAGGATGACAATCTCTCTGTTACAAACGTGTCCACCAAAAGGCGTGGAATTGGTGGCGCCACTTTAGCTTTAGCTAGTCCGGGTTCATACAGGTATATTCACGAAAGTTGGCGCCAGATTTCTACTGAGTGACAGCCATTTTCATAGAAATTCTGTCAAATCTCGCGCCAACTCTCCTGAATAGACCTGTACACGAAAGCAATATTAGCGCTACGATGGCGCTACGTGGATTTAGAACTTTTAGTTACTGTTTCCCGCCGCTGGACACTTTTTAGACGGTTCTCATATAAGAGATTGTCATCCTTATATTCTACTATCCATAACTTTGTAGAAGAATAGATTACCGTAATCGCTTTCATCTTGTAGCTTGTAACCGATGTAGCATCGCAACTGTACGAGCAAATAAAACACGTGAACGATCCAACCCGCACCGCGGGCTTTGAATAAGTTAGAGCTAATATGTAGATTGTTTATATACCTTTGTACCTTACTTGTACATTTAGGACTCAAGGACTTAAATTAGAGTTCACTCTAAATTGGACAGTTCATAGAGAAAGTATAAAACTAAAAATAAAACTTGAACCGTATTAGATCAAGTTATATTTTCATTTTCTCAACATTAACAATAGGGTGTATTAGTCGAAAGTATTCATAGATGGCGCCAGCATGCGAGTTTCTGTCAGTCCCACCAAGGGTGTCAAAATCTTGTTTTTTTTCTGGAAATTTGACCTGAATGCTGGTTCTAGTAGTACACTAGTAGCTACTAGGTGGAGTAGCTGTGCAGGTGACATTTCTCTTACATATTCGGTATCTTTAGGGGGCTTTGACATAGATGGCGCAATCGACATGAGCTTCAAAAAGTTCTTAGGCTGTGGTCGTCTATATCTCTATAGTCTCTGGATATAATAGACATTGTAACAAGCCATACGATAAATAAATAATAGATGCTTAAATCAAAGTAATGCGGGGTAATTTGCAGAAAAAATGTACCCTTACTTTTTTTTTATTTGATATATATTTTGAGCCTATCGCATGCAGAATCATGAGCTCTATCGAGTCTGATAGAATAAAAAAAAATGTTCCAACCAAAATTTACATACAAAAAAATTCGTTACGTTCATAAACAAGTGTAACGAAACTGAGAAATTATCAGTTTCGTTACACTTTTTTTGAACGTAACGAATTTTTTTGTATTTAAATTTTGGGACAGTTGGGACATTTTTTTTATTCTATCAGACTCGATAGAGCTCATGATTCTGCATGCGATAGACTCAAAATATATATCAAAAAAAAAAGTAAAGGCACATTTTTTCTGCAAATTACCCGAAGAAGAATCACAGACCTCTGACCAGGGGGAGAACGACATAAGGTTGCAGGGCTGTGGAGAAGAGAAACAGCAAAATGGGCTGTAGAAATAAATGGAGTTGGAAATACCTAACAGTGGGCGCTTACACGCTTAAGAAGAAGAATAGGAAAATTACAATCCTTGTGCAAAAACCAAAAAAAAGCCGCCGGGGCTCAAATTGGCTTAAAACTTGTTTATTAAGAAAACTGTTCAGTCAGGTGCTTGAAAATTAGTCAAAGCGAGTCCTAGGGACGCGCCGCCGCTGGTGTCGATTCCTATTTCGAAAAGAGCCAATCCACTGGTCACATACGAGTACAGGTGGCATCTTTAGGTGTTTACTATCTTATTTTAAAACTTGAATGAGCTCCGGATCACAGGTCTTATGTTCTATCTAGCTGTAGTTCTGAACATATAAAGATTTCATATAATTATAATATTGTCAATACTGTCATCTTGGATACTCTCTCAAAATGGTACCCGTATTGCAAAGCTTAGGACGCAATAGTACTCAAAAGGTATAAAATTAATAAGTGCAGCGCTTCAATAGATAAACGATTCATCATCATCATCATCTCAGCCATAAGACGTCCACTGCTGAACATAGGTCTCCCCTTTAAGGGGGGGTTTGCCATACGCGCCACGCTTGGCAGGCGGGTTGGCGCGCGCAGTTTTTTTGTTGTTGATTAGGCTTTCGGAAGATGCTGCTGCCCATCTCCCGGTATATTCCCTTAGCAGACTCCTACTGCAACCAAGGGACGATATATTATGATGGGGGACAATTCTAAGGCCGGACACCCCACGGCAAAGATAAACGATTACAGATAGATATTATGGAACTACCATTACGCGGCTCTCATGATTATAAGAACCTAAATGACATATCAAACGATCAAATACAATGGCTGAAGATCTGCATATTCATTCAATACGAGCACGAACTAGTACATTATGTTAATTAAATTCTTTCATACATACATACAAACAGATTGTTTTGTAAAGCCCAGTAGCACGACGAACATTAACTTTTTTCAACTGACAATAATCCTACCTTATACGATCTGCTATTAAGAATCAATACAAATCTGTGGCAAAAGTCCATGACTAAGTAACCCCTTTGATTAAAAAAGGTCGTAAGCGCATTGGAAATGTAAGAAAGATATAACGTTTTTGTAAGCAAAAGTAGGAGCGCAGCAGTTTTAGTAGTGGATGTGGTTAGGGACTTCGGCCCAATATGCGAGCTTTGGTTGAGAGTAAAAAGTATGCCCATGATTGTTTATTGTATTGAATCGTCCAATTGTACGGTTGGCGACACAAGTTAAGAATTGTTTTATTTGTTAAACAACAATTAAAAGTAACTAAAACTAACATAAATCTAAATAGTTAATTCTAAAAACAAAACTAAACTAAAACTAAAATAACACATAATTATAAAACATAAATGACTTAAAAATCTGTACATATTTACAGGTAAAAAACTGGCTCAAGTTCGGAGCCCGACGGAAGGGTGCCCAGAAGGCTGGCGGAGTTGCCACGCTGAATGGCGATTCCTATGCGCTGGGCAAGGAAAGCGCCAGCCCTCTGGTCACCCGTAGCATCTTTGAGGCGTTTCCCCAGTTGCTTAAAGATCGCGTGAGCTCCGGGTCCCCAGGGTCCGAGGGTTTCCACCCCAAACGGCACAAACATGTAGCTAGAATCGATCGCTGCATATTTGCGCCGCTTGAGGCGCTCGGTCTTTTCGGCAGCCGCTCCAGCCTTAGACGAGGTTCCTGGGAGATGGGACGGCGCAAAGGTATCCACGCATGTGGCATCCCATATCAGAGGCCGTCCCAGCTCCCAGGGAACCAGGGTCATGCCATCAGGGCGCTAAGAATTATAATGGAAAATTTTACAAACTAAATTCTCTCACTGTGAAATATTAATCACTACTACGACTAATCGTGTGCTACCCTCTTGCAATGATGCCTAGCATTCTTTCTTACCCTGTCTTATAGTTTTTTGTGAGGAATGGAATATTTTACCATAGTGTCGCATACACGGAAAAAAAAGCTTCCGGGATAATCTCAATCTAAGACATTATTATATTATGTTGAAAATATTTCCTCGTGACAAGCATTTATTTCCTTTAACGAAAATAAATTAAAGTTTTAAATATAACGAAGCGAATATATTCTTACAGGTTTCCTAGTTTTCTTTTACCTAAGATAATACTTGTTTGATTAAAGTACAATCTCTCTTATTTACTCAATATACTCTTGAAACAATACATTTTTGTATTTCTATTTTAAGAAAACGTGGTTTTATTAAGCGAAGAATCATATTTTTGGTAAAGGAAATAAATACTTGTCACGAGGAAATATTTTCAAGAAAATAATAATGTCTTGGATTGAGAATATCCCGGAAGCTTTTTTTTCCGTGTATGAAAGATAAATTTGTTAATTTTCTGAATATAATTTAATACTACACTATATTATCATTTTGCGGGTAAGTCATAGCTACATGTACTGAGGTGTAAAGAAATGGGACCAATCAATCAATCAATCAATCAAATATTTATTTGCAAATGTAGTGATAAATACAGTTGGAAGGTACATGTTAAGTGCGTACATTTTACTTAAATAAGCATGCAAATTTTACTTATAACTATTAATCTAATCTAAGGTAGTTCCAATACGGAACTTAAGCTAAGGCTTATATTACATAAGGTTATTCAATATTACATAAGGTATTATAATTTACACATAATTGTCATATTAAGCTTCTAATTATTAAACATTGCATTAGAACATAAATATTATTAACATGCGCTATGAGATGTCATAAAAGCAACACAAAAATAACACAAAATAAAATAAAAATATTTATTCATTCAATTTTAAAATATTCGTCGATTTTGTAATAGTACTTGTCTAAGCAAAATTTATGTAATTTGTATTTAAATTGAGGCATGTCAGAGTTCCTTATATCTACGGGTAAATGATTAAATATTTTTATTGACATACATAAAACGTTGTATCTAAAGAAAGCCGAGTTCGGTTGGAATGGATAGCACAGATCAGCACCGTTTCGACATGGATATCTGGAGGTTGACGCCTTTCTTTTAAATGAGGCCTCATTGAGCTTAACATAGAGACCCATTTCGTAAATGTATAATGAGCAAGTTTATTTAATATATCGATTTCCGTCGAAACTATAGCAGTCTCTCGATGAAACAATACATGCCAATTGATAAATTGACTTTTATTATTTAAAAAATTCTGTTTATTTTCAGAGTTTGTGGAGCCCACTTTCAGTTTTTCAGGCGGTTGAGCTCTGCCGCCCATTTCTTACTGATTTTACATCGTCAATATGCACGAGCCCGAGGACATGTATTTCTAATTTAATTCGATTTCATTGTTATCTTTGAATATACCTATATGAAAATGGATAATTGTGGTCTTTGCTCAGCAGTAGAGATTTTATGGCTGATGATGATGGTAGGAATCGGAGAAGAATAACCTGCGCGTGCGCCCGTACGCGCGCGGGTAGGCAAATGAGTTGGCCGCTGCCGATACGGCTTATTTTCATATTTGTCCACTCTTATTGTTTATTGCTTCTATTATAGGGTTGCCACATTTGTAGCAAAGTTACGTTATAGGTAGATTGGCCAGTTAATTTCTAACGTAAATATAACATAAAAAGAGAAAAGACTGTATTTTTCTAACGCTAGTATTTTCATCCAAAAAAAGATAGATATAATAAGGTAATGAGTATTTTTAACCGACTTCAATTCCATTGAGGAAGGAGGTTCTGCATTCGGTTTGGTGTTTTTTTTTATGTTTGAATAATGAGTTGTTTGTCTACTACAGCTGATTAATTTGTTGTGCTAGAGTTGCTAGACTATAAGAAAATTCAGATTTTCTACTTTAATTTAAAAAAGGTCCGTTAATCGCGTATGTGACATTATTTTGCTAAAGGTACTATATTCGACTAATAAAATCATAGTCATCGGCAGCCTAATAGTATCTTTAGCAAAATTATCCCCTACGATTTCAGAATGTACTTGTAATCCCGAAGAAAGATTGACTAAAGTTGACATCAACATCTTCTACTTAGCTAACGCGAATTTTTCGAAATGTCTTACCTGCCTTGGTAGAGTACGTGTCTTGTTAGTGATCTGGGTAGGTAGTGGTCTAGCTAGGTAACTACAAGTGGTCTGGGCAGGTAGTGGTAGTGGTCATGTTTAGTCACATTACTAACAACGCATTGTTCGATATTAAAATTTTTTTGGACACATACATCACTGGAAAACATAAAGTCCCGTTTATTTAAGATTTCTGTAATTGTAATACAGTCGCCATCAGATATATCGGAGCGGCCAAGGTGGTCACAAATATCTGAACACTATTGTTAAGGCGATAAAGTGCTGCGATATACAGGGTGTAACAAAAATACTGGTGATCCGTTTAAGGGCATAATTTGTATCGTATTGCGAGTAAGAATAAGTAGAAGAAAAAAATTTTGGACGCGAAAACAATTTTTTTTTGTATGAGACACGTCGCCTGAGCCGGCCAACCCTCCATGCGAGACCAAAAAAATTTGTGGCGTAAAAATTTTTTTTGCTTACTTTTTCATAATTAGAATACGATACCAATTATGCCCTGAAAAGGATCACCAGTATTTTTGTTACACCTTGTATTTGATGGTGACTGTACCATTTCTTATATTAATTTATTTTGGTACTTTAAAATCAATGAACGATGTGACAACCCTAACCGCCATTTGACGTCCATGTTTATTGTTGATATTTTTTAGTCTGCGGATTGTCCCGGGCATGATATTCAAATTAGGGCTGCCCATTGTGTGGCCATGTAAATATTCCTTCGACCACAGTAATGTCTTAGGAATAGTGTACACGGTTTAAAGTTAGTGCTTTTCTAAGCCAGTTGACATTATTCTAACAAATAACTCGATAGCAACAGGACTATAGGGACAGAACTTAAAACAAAACATAATCGTAGTTTATTAAAGAGTCGCAGTTCTAACCTTACCTAAACCACTTTTGTTAGCAGTAAATTTTTAAGGGTCGCCACTTTAGCTAATACTTACTTTTAGTTATAATATGTCAAAATAAAGACCGACTTTGAGATTCACTACCGCATCACTTTTAGAATTCTTTAATCAGCAAGATACCATTTTAGTTAAGTCGGTCTTTCTGTCCTTCTCGTGTCTCGGTCTACTGCATACGTATATAAAAAAAAACTAAAATTTAATCTGTTTATTTCATTAAAAGTTAGGTACATTAAATTAAGAACTTAACTACTAATCTTAAATTATAAAGATTTTTTGAGTTAAGGAGTCTACAATTTTAATATATTAATTATACAATAATATTAATTAATTTATTACAAATATATATAATAATATATGACTATGACCACTAAATTAATGCTAGAAATAGTACCCACTTTGGCAAGAAAATTACACCAACAAAGGTCCTTAAATGAGCCTTTAAAGTGTAACCGGTATCTGAGAATTAAGAGATTAAGTACTTGAGAATATCCTATCCCTAATTGCGTTTTTTCATACTTTCGACTGCTTTATCGCATCGCTACGAGTATAATCATAATCACCTATGCGGCCGAAGTTTTGATTATCAATTGACTTTACAAATTCGAAGGAGGAGGTTCTCATTTTTGTCCTTTTTACGGTTCCGTACCTCAAAAGGAAAAAAAACGGAACCCTTATAGGATCACTTTGTTGTCCGTCTGTCTGTCTGTCTGTCTGTCTGTCTGTCTGTCTGTCTGTCTGTCTGTCTGTCAAGACCATTTTTCTCAGGAACGCGTGGAGGTATCAAGCTGAAATTTATAACAAATACTCAGGTCTATTGTCCCTTGAAGCTGTGAAAAAATCAAACTTAAAAGCCAACGCAATCAAAAGATACAGTCGTTTATGCTGCAAATTTTAGAGTTTTCGGCACTCGCAAAACCTACGGGGTACTTCCCATAAACTCAGAAATTTGAAATTTGGCACGAAGCAACGTCATATAGCATAGACAAAGGAAAAATTATAAAAAGTAGACATTTTTAGTAAAATCATACAAAAATATATATTTAAAATTTTAAACTTACTAACTTTTTCCTCGTAAACGCGTAAAGTTATTAAGTTGAAATTTATGTCAAATACTCAGGGCTATAGGACTTTTCAGATGTAGCAAAACCAAACTTTTATGTCAACGCAATCAAAAGAAATAGCAATTTAAGTTGCATATTTTGTAACTGACTACTCGCAAGAAACTCAAAACCTAACGGGTACTTCCCGTAAACTCAGAAACTTGAAACTTGGCACGAAGAAACTTCATGTAGCACAAACAAAGGAAAAATTACGAAAAGTGGATTTTTTTTGTAAAATCATACAAAATAATATATTTTAAATTTTAAACTTACTACCATTTTCCTCATAAACGCGTGAAGTTATTCAATTGAAATTGATGTCAAATACTCAGGGCTATAGTACCTTTCAGATGTAGCAAAACCAAATCTTTATGTCAACGCAATCAAAAGGAATAGCAATTTAAGTTGCATATTTTGAAACTGAGTACTCGCGAGATACTCAAAACCTAAAGGGTACTTCCCGCAAGCTCAGAATCTTTAAACTTGGCACGAAGCAACGTCATATAGCACAGACAAAGGAAAAATTATAAAAAGTAGACATTTTTAGTAGAATCATACAAAAAATATTTTTTATAATTTTAAACTTACTACCTTCTTCTTCGTAAACGCGTAAAGGTATTAAATTGAAATTCATATCAAATACTCAGGTCTGTAATACCTTTCAGCTGTGGCAAAAACAAACTTTCATGTCAACGCAATCAAAAGAAATAGCAATTTAAGTTGCATATTTTGGAGATGAGTACTCGCAAGAAACTCAAAACCTAAAGGGTACTTCCCGTAAACTCAGAAACTTGAAACTTGGCACGAAGAAACTTTATATAGCAAAGACAAAGGAAAAATTACGAAAAGTAGAGATTTTTAGTAAAATAGTACTTAATTTTTTTTTTTAATTTTAAACTTACTACCTGTTTCCTCGTAAACGCGTAGAGGTATTAAATTGAAATTCATATCATATATATTATATACTCAGCTCTATAATATCTTTCTGCTGTAGCAAAACGAAACTTTCATGTCCACGCAATCATAAGAAATAGCAATTGTTTTAGATTGTTACGGAACCCTCGGTGCGCGAGTCTGACTCGCACTTGGCCTGTTTTTTTTTATGTATTTTCAACGAGTATTCAAAAACGGCTGGACTGATTTGGAAAATTAGTTTAACAGGAACTTAATTAACAATTGATCTGGTCAGGATCTGACAATAAGATCCTGGCGAAATTGAGGGAACTCTTCAAATATTATAGTCACACCGATAGTGATTCGAGCATTTTTTTCGAGCATTTGGAAAGGTGGACTAGGTTAGTGAAGTCCGTTCTTTTTTGTTCAAAATTCTAAAATGTCTTATTGTAGACAGTCTGTACCCAGCCTTACAAATATCAGACGGAATAATTATACTATTAGGAGTAGCAGATAGCTCTATTTGCTGGGCTCCTTGCTTTGTTTCGCCAGTTCCTCAAATTATAGTTTTCATATTTGTTTCACTTAGAATTTAGAGGTGAATTTAGTCAGTCTGTGTCCAATGAAGATTTTTTTTTATCTGAACCAATATTTTGATTGCAATGACATTCGAATTTAGGTAAGTGTGCCTATTTGTTTAGAATTCAGAAAACGTACACGCCATTATATATTTAATGACGTTACCATAAAACGCGATAACAATTTATTGTACACGTGATGTTTATTAAGATTTTATTAATTATATCTCCCTCTTTTAAACAAATATGTAGTTACAGTCGCCATCAGATATATCGTTGCGGCCAAGGTTGTTACAAATATCTGAACAACGCCTCTATCGTCAAGGCGATAAAGTGCATGTTCAGATATTTTTGAGTACCTTGGCCGCTCCGTAATATTTGATGGCGACTGTACCTACGCGAAGCTCGTTATTAGAAATATAGCCCAAAAAAGTCACTTATTAAATATTCTCATACATCCTAATAAATAAAACATTTGCGTTAGGTTCCTAGAGAGTGACAGACAACACCCTGTCTTAAACGTTGCTAGACCTTCGAAATTCGGAAGGTATATATATATTTAACTGTCGCGAATTTAAAGTATGAACGTATTTTTTCAAACAAAATTCGAATTCTAAGGCTCTGAACACAGGCTTGGAAATAACTTGTTCGTGGACAAAGCCACGGGCGGGGGCTAGCTATTTCTTAAATGAAGTTATTATATCAAAAAAATGATAGCTATTATTATTATTAAGACTGAAAAAGAATAAATACTTTTAGCTTTTTTTGGTTTAGCGACTCAAGATAGTTCAACATAATAACAGCAAATTCAAATACTTACTCAACGCTCAAATGCTTTTCAGAATGCACCATTCATAAAGGAATGTCCCAACGGACATTTAAAAACCTATAACGCTAAGGTATTCATGTTCAAAAAAATAGGAACAAACATGGCCGACAAAGCAACCTTTTCTTACCGCAAAAAAGTTTTCCGCGGGGCAAACGGGCATTTTTCCCTTTTCCTACACAAACGGACCGCAAAAAAAGTTCCCGCTCCCGACAAAAGGGATTTTTATTTTTATATTTCGAAATATTAAGCGACATCGTTAGTGGTTTACATTTGTTAAATATTTCAGATATTTTTCGGGATTTTTTGTTCGTTTTACCAGTTGTTTGGTCGGAGTTTGAAGTTGCAGGTTTTGCAAGAAGCGTGTTTGGGAGAGTTTTGTGTTTTTCTGCTGAATTCTCATTGAAAAATTAATGAAGAAGTTTAAGCAATACAGTCAGTAGCAGACGTAGGTGTTCGAAATGCCCTCGAGTTTTCTGAACATTTCGCCGTTGGCACTCCAATCTGGTATATTATACTGCCTCGTCTCATACTACGACTTTTTTTAAAACACGTCGATGGTAAACAATCGTACAACCAGCCTGCTATTAAGCTGTCCTCGTAGTTTACAAACGCCTGCAATTCCAAGGGTGTTACATGCGTTTGCCGACACTTGTACATTATTTTTTCGAAAAAACCTCGCGTAGGTACTGTAATCAATATTAGTCCAACTAGACGTAACGTAGATAGAAAAAGAAAAAAGTGTCCATTACAATAATGTACGTATAGAGTCTATCCGGAAATAATAGTATGGTAGAATGTATGAGCTCCCATATAAACCACGACACTATTCTTTCTGGACAATTTCTAGTCTAGTTATAGTATTGTAATACTATTTCAAATTCCCAAATATACCCATCGCCATCAAAACAATTTCAAAAACCATTAAACCTTCACAATCAAAGCTACTTCAACGACTAATTCCCAATTTCCCGCCGTTAGCAATTCCGTTTGCTCGTTCCAATCCGACCAATTCCCTCGGCGGCCTTTGGAATCCATATTCAAATATCCAGATCTGTTGACAACTGCAATTGTATGACAACAGGTGGCGTTGTTCGATGAAATGCTACGTTTGGAGGTGTTTAGTTACTTGTACTTGAAATTCTACAATTGTATGTACTTATAGAATCTTTGAAAGAAAATAGGACGACTTTATGACAATGTTGGTCAATTTTCGATTGAAATTATGGTAATTTAATTTTAATTTTTAAAGTTAGGTTTTGAATTGGAACTAACTAGTGACGTAGATATGTTTAAATATTTGAAGTAACATAGTTAAAATCATGTACAAATGTTATTATTCATAAGATTGCCCAAACATTGTTTGGATTAGTTTAAAATTGAGCGTGTTACTTTACTTGTCTTGCGGTAAAAAAAGTATTTCAAAGTTGTAAACGCATTTTTTTTCTAAAACTACAACAGCGTACAATTACAGGCAATTTTTGAGAAATAATTTCGACAAGTTAAATCGTGGCACTGAAAAAGATGGTGTGGAAAATGCCTTATTGAAAAAAGCACAACTTGTTTCCAGTTCAAGAAACCAACTTACTCGCCTCCAGTAACTCGCCCAATGTAAACAAAGATCAAAGACAAACTTACCTGAGTCTCACAGGGAATAGATCATGCAACTAGTTGATGTTTGATCTCTCGCAGTAAAGTGCAAGTGCACTTAATACTGAGTTCAACTACTGTTTGTATGGTACTTTAAATGGTGTCTTAGGTGGTAAGTTGGTTATTCTGGTTACCTCTGTAAGTTTTAATATTGAGTGATAATGTGGGGTTCTAGTATTGGGGTGGTTTTAGATAATTCAGAGAAGTAATGCAATGAAATGAAAAACGTTTATTAATTACGTTTAGTAATGTTTGCAACAATAAAATAAATGTACGACCACAATCAAGACATTTACCTATAAAAAAATCGTAAAGTGGTCACATTATTTGAGTAAATAAAAAGAAATCCAAATAATACCACGCTCCATTTATAAAAAGTTGGTTAATTCAATTTCAAGGCCAGAAGCAGGAGGTTCAAGTTTCACTTTTCATCTGAAAATCCCCATACTATTTTTCTTTTAAGAACTTAAAACCTAAAATGTGTTTGACAGACTCATACTATAGCTCGGTTATATTGTGAACCTAGAGTGCCCCAGTATTATGTACTAATTTTATGAATAACGCTACATAGAGACGAAATCGAACTAAGTAAACTGAAAAAAAGGACAAGTGTTCGGTAAGAAGTTAATAAAGTTTATCTATACTAATAACTCAAAGTTTACGTTCAAAGAACAAAACATGTTGGTAAGTAATAAGCCTTAGTTCTGAAGTCCCAAAATCTAAGTTAATAGTAGACGAAGTTTGGTTGCTGGTAGAAAATTAAACAGGCCCAGGCCGGCCACCAACTACTTGGATGGGGACGATTTCCAAGGATATGAAGACGACAAATTTAAAAACAAAAATAATACAAAAGCACCCAAAATGGCGTAGGTATAAAAACTAGAAGAGCCACCCCAAGAGACAGACATGGCGAATAGGCGCAAATTGAACTTAATGGATACGTGAGCGTCTCATAGTATGATTTTCATTAAAAATTAACGACCCGTTTGTCTTGAAAATAAGGTATGTTCGCCCAATAAGGACCGGTTCCTAATAAGAGCCACCATTTCAAAAATCCCGCTCCTGATACTAAATTGAAATCAAGTCTCGCGCCGATGCTCCTCATTAACCAATTATTAAAGTGCATTGGCATTACTTGGGTTTTACGCCGCCATTCTGTCAGTATGCCTGTCGATGTAGTTCACGTCACGACGCGTAGGTCGTTTTGTATAATTTGTTGGTGTTATTCGATTCATTCAAGGGGTTCTGATTCGTTTTCGCAAGAACTTAACACATGAAAAGGAAAAAGTAACATTTAGGCCTGGATTGTGAAGATAAGGTTATTGAAAGAACTATTTTTTTTGTCAAATTAGATTGGTTTGCTCCGGGATGGCGAAGTGCCTAACAAGGACCACCTCCTTGTCGCCAAATAAGGACCAGGCCTTTTTAATATCATGTTTAAAGACTTAACAAGGACCAAGGGCTAATGACTGAAAATGTTCATAATTATGTTGTTTTATGCTTAAAATAGTTTCACTTAGTAAATATAAATACAATACAAAACTGTGTTTTATTAAAATACATAAATCAAGTCAATTATTCTGCGTTTAAGTTTCTGTAGACTTTTTAAGGACCAACAGTACAATTCATGTGAATTTTTAGATTAATCCATCGGGAATGACAAAAACAATTGTTACAATTAACAAAAAATATTAAATAAAAAAAAAATTATGTAGTTTCGGAATTATCTACGGAACAGGAGTGAGTATTGAGAACACCCATTCCTAATAAGGTCCATTTACAAGTTTTTTTTAAACAGTGTTTGTCATTAATTTACTTCGGATTCGTGATTTTTACTTAATGTTTGTACTTCTAATATAGGCAATTTGTACATTTCAAATGTTTTTTAAGTTAAAATACTTCTTAAATCAGATTTATAAAGATTTACAAAAACCTGGTCCTTATTAGGCGAACTTACCTTAGGAATAAATGTGAAATTGGTCATTTAAAGGAAACACCTTCATTTTCTCTAAGCTTTTTTTTAAATAATAAATAAATAAATATTAGGACAATCTTACACAAATCAATCTAGTCCCACAGTAAGCTCAATAAGGCTTGTGTTGTAGGTACTAGGCAACGATATATATATAATAGATAGATATTGATTAATACTTAAATACATAGAAAACATCCATAACCCAGGAACAAATATCTGTGATAAACACACAAATAAATGCCCTGACCAGGATTCGAACCCGGGACATCCTGCTTCATAGGCAGGGTCACTACCAACTAGGCTAGGAGGCCGTTGCTGAAGCTTAAGAAAAATAATTGATGTACATTATGTGTCGATAATATTACTTTACTGTCCTCTGTTGCCATATCTACTACTTTTACTAGTTCCACCGATCAAAGAAAATCCCGGTATCTACCTAATTAACCTCTAGACTCAAAAAAACATGCAATAACATGATTTGAGTCCAACGTATTTCATCAAAGAAATCCAATACGATGTTCATTCATTTTCTTATTGCTTTTCTATGAATAGCGATCAAATACCAACATTTTCTTTGATTCCCTCAGTAATGTCTACTCTGTATTTAAAGCAGATCGCCTGAAGCGTCCCATATGAAATGTATGGCCGATCCTATATCGAAGCGAAAAAACAGCTGTTATTAAATGCTCATTAGGTCTGAACAACAATCTTAACACGGTCAAACACAAGCTATAAACATCTGTATTACAAAGGAACAGAGTCTACGTTACATGCATGAAGTTACCATACTTGAAGCTTATTCTTTGATCCGTCTTTTTGCAGATCGTATTCTGAATTTCATCCTTATCGCTAGTGATAAAAGATAGATCCAGGACGCAAATCTAATTTTGTTCCATTGATGACGGTCAAACTACTTCTGCGTTCAAGCTCTTGTAAAATGAACTCTATTTGGTTGATTGTAAGGTTTTGACAGGTGAAGCTTTAGTTTGTGTACAAAACTTCGAAAATGTAGTAACTATACTCGAAACTGTAATTCAAGGCCAAAAAAGTTACTACAATGTTGCCACTGCAGTAAAATGTTTGTACAATGGTATATTCCCTTTTTTATTAAAAACACGCTAAGATAATTTATTTGTTGGTAATTTCAATCCTATAATTTAAAGAAGTAATTGTATTTACTTATTTTACATAAATAAATGACGCCCTAATAAAAAGTTAAACATCCGTGATTTTTGGTTGCAAAGCTGGTATTGCACTTGTATTACTTCGGGTATTCATAACATTTGGTACAATAATTTACGACTAAGTTAAGAACTACATCAAGTCAAAAACGAAACCTTATCGTGTTTAATATGTTCGTTAGAATTGTCTCCGTGTTAGTTTACTGTTGAAAGTAGAGTACAGTCGGCGACAAAAGTTCATACCTACCTTTTTTTTACAAAAACCTTATTTTAACTAGTAGCCCGCTTCGAACCAAGAACTCGTGATTTACATGCAAACGAGTGGACCAATATAACAAGACACTTTATGATGATTTTTTCGCGCCTTCTAAGCTCCATAACGCCTTGATCAATCTGGTCATAATTGAACACTCAAATTATATTATTTATCTATGCTGCATCCACAAGAAATTTTATTAAGTTATCGTGGAACAATTATTTAAAATCAAAAATCTATCGAAATGCAGAGACGTCTAGGTAGCCAGCTGACAGTTCCGTTGTATCCGTACGTTTGTAAGTACTTCACTTCGCTTACGCTCCACTCTTTAGATAATGTCACAGAATAAATAATATGATAATGTTGGCCAATATAAAGCAGCGTATTATAAAAAGGTTGGCGAAACCTGAAAAGTTTACTTGACAGTGACATAAGCGACAATGATGGTTATGACACTGACGTATCTGTCATAGATTTTTTGGCCTTGAATTACAGTTTCGAGTATAGTCATTTCGAAGGAAGAACCGATTTGTACAAATGAATAAAGGAGTACTTATAACTTCGATTGATGCATGTTTCCATTTTTTATAGCAAAAGTTCTTAAGATGATGATATGAGACGAGTTATTTTGAATTTAGAGAACGATATACTGGTTTTATAATGTCATAATCGTCCTTCATAATAAAAACAGATGGCAATAAGGCTAGTAATATCAAATTACTAAGGAGCTTGATATGTCAAATGCAACTTAAACTCTTAACATGGTAAAATAAAGATCGGGAAATCACAACCCAAATTGCGATGAAATAATAAAGAAGATATAAGCAACATATGTAATAAAACTTGGAACAGCAAAGTAATAAAAATTTTTTAGACAAAACGACTCTTTATTCATTATTAATTTACAAGAACGGTTTACACCAATTACACTTGCATGAAATGTGGTACAAAGAATATTTAAGGCTATAAATGAATAATGATATAATATCTTAACACTATTAAGTAAAGTTATCTCAGTCACTTTGTCAATCATACACTCTCGTAGGCTAAGAAGCATCTGGATGTTAGTCTGGAACATGTCTGTAAAAATGTCAACTTGTAGGTCAGTGCGCAGAAGTCCGTTAAGCGTGAGCATGTCATGTGAGTGGTAACGAATCGAATGTGACGAGAGGACTTTTTGACAGCAGCTGTCAAAATCCTGAGCCTACCCGTCTTGTGGCACCTGATCCGTGGTTATTTTGGCCCACCTCTGTGGGTGCATGCGACAGACATGGCCGGCCCAGACCCATTTCAGTTTAGCGGTCTTGATTACTACAAGTAAATCTTTTTCTAAAATGAACATGCAGACAATGTTGAAACAGCACCACAACCTGGAATCTCTAAAAAGTGGCAAATCCGATAATGGCTGTAGTACAAAGTTGCGACCGCGGCCCGTTTTGCCGCTCGATATACCGCGTATCAAGATGAGAGCAATTAAAGGGAGGGGAGCGGGGATAGGTATGTGGATGTGGCACTTTTTGCTTACCTTTGTATAAAACTCACAACGTGCATCTATTTCTGTAAGTTGTAAAGGCGAGGAAGACTAAACATTCCAAAACTTAAACCCCTTAAACGAGGACACCTTCAAGCGTATGTGTTGTAACACTTGTAACTTAGTAGTGGTAACTTTCATAAAACAAGTTTTAGATACGAACTTTTCAGTGCCAATCAAATGGTAGTCTAACCCAGTGTAGTGGTGTACACTGAGAAAAATAAACGGTGAATACCACTGATAAACCATTAACGTCTACTGCTTTAAACAGTTCCAGGGGAGCATAATGATCAATACAGTAAATTTTACTATTCCGAAAACATTAAAGAATGACAGTAAATTTTACTGTTTTGAGTAGCTAAAGCTAGCTATTGTTTTTCAATAATTAATAATGTCAGTCAGTAATTTTTACTCTTTTGCATTTTACTGTTTTTCAAACATTTGTTGATATTTGACAAAACAGTTAATCTTAAGGAAAATCTCTGTACTGTGTAACAAGTTAGAATTTTTTTTCAGTGTAGTTCTATGAAACCTACTCTTTTTGTTTCAGTGATCGTCATAACTATCGAAAGTTATTGGCTGCTAGGCATAGATGCCAGAATGTGAAGACCAGCTGTGCTCTGTCTTCATCTAAGAGTTCCATGCAATCAGTGACATCATTCGGACCTTTTCTGCGGCCAGCGGTTCTTAGTTATTTCATGTATTCAGCACCTTCAGCGGCCATCGGTTCCACGAGAAATGTATCACAACCACAACCAGAGGACTATTAATTACCAGAATCTCCTACCATAAATATCAAAAGTCGTTGTGTCATCTGTTTAATACAAAACATATAGAAATAAGTCTGTACGTAGCTTAAGTAATATCGAATGTCTGAACGTAGCTTAAGAAATATTTTGAGCTAGCAACCTTCTTCTTCTACCGGCCCGAACCGAGCAGCACGCTCTGCGTTGCATTTTGTATTTAATTTAAGTAAAAAGTGAATAAACTTCAGTTTAAAAGTTATATGCGCATTTTGAATTATCCATGCGCAAGCTGGTCCTTCGAAACAGTGAAAATAGTGAAAGTTTAAAATGTTTTCTCAAAAAAGTGTTCGCGACAAGTGCTTGTTCGTGCCTACTGGTCGTCTATACCGGCCGCTATTTCATCGTGGTTGTGCCTAGGCTGGCGCTGTCGGCCCGCAACTTCGTTCTATCCATATTAGAACGAAAATCACACAAGGATCGGAGAAGAAGAGCATCATCAAATTCGCCAAAAACCGCAAGTACCTCGTACAAAGTCGAAATTTTCGACCACCGCCATTCCTCATTTTTTACACGGGGTGAAGTTAGTTAGTTATCTGCGATTGTCTATGAACGTCTGGCAGCCATCTTGACGAACTTCGCATTGGTTTTTGACATTTATGTCATCTGTCACGATTTGACATTGACAGTGACTTTTCGTATCAATCAAAACAAACGAGTGATAACAGGTGTTTGTGCGTTCCTCCGTCTTTATTTATCATAAAATGGCATCCGAAATGGAAAAACTAAAAAAGCTTCGCGTAATACGGTCTCAGTGCAAGGGTACCATAACCCGTATTGACAATTTTGTAAAAGATCCCGTGAGTTTAGCCGCCGCGAGTGCTGACATTTTGGAGGCGCGAAAGGAGAAGTTAATAACCACATTAAAGGACTACGAAAAAGTGCAAATGGACATTCTAAGTATAGACGAGAGCGACGCCGAGCAGGTGGGTGACATCGAAGATAAATATTATTCAGTGTTAGCAAAAATAAATAGCACTTTAAAATTGTTAAAAACTAAAACCACTTCAGAGTGTCACAATGCATCTACCTGCAAATTGCCCGTTATAGAAATACCCTATTTTGATGGCAAGGACTTTACAAAATTTAAGCCCTTTTTTGATCTGTTTACAGCTGTCATTGATCAAAATAGCTCATTGTCCGATGTACAAAAGCTTTTTTATCTAAGAAAATATTTGCAGGAAGATGCACTGGCAGTAATTGTGAACTTGCCACTAGTAAATGAATCTTATAAAGAAGCCATTCAATTGTTACAAAAGAGATTTGATAATAAGGCTAGGTTAGTAGCCAACCACATAGGTATCTTATTAGATATCCCTACAATGCAAAAGGGCACAGCGCTTTCAATACGAGCATTTGTATCACAGATCAATCAGCAGTTACATGCATTGAAAAATTTAGAAGAACCCGTCGATAAATGGGACATGCTTTTGATATCAATTCTAACCCGCAAGTTAGATCAAATTACAAACCGGGCATACCAATTAGACCGCGACTCGGATACCATGCCTTCCATGGCTAGTTTTATTGACTATTTAGAAAAGCGAGCTATAGCGCTGGAAGATAGCCTTCCAAATAAACAAAGTACCTACTATGATGGTACTAACAAAAATAATAACATTAAAAGTACCTCCTATGAAGGTGCATACAAATCACTACCTAAGGTTTCAAATGTGGTATCGAAATCGTTGCCGCCCTGTAGGTATTGTGATAATAAAGACCATCAGATATACAACTGTCCCTTGTTTAAAATGATGCCTGTCAGTCAGAAGCAATCATATGTAAATGAAAAACATATGTGTAATGTGTGCCTCAATAACCATGAAGGCAAATGTAAATTTAATTTTAAATGTAAAATGTGTAAACAGGGTCACAACACATTGCTGCACCAAGACCGCAATGTAAAAGTGAGCCAGCCCAAGGCCGATGTTGACAATCAGCAATCACCCTCATCTTCCAGTGGTGAGTTACCAACCTCAGTTATAAATACTTTAAATTTTGTGTCAGACAATGGTGTTTTGCTCCCAACTATAAAGCTAAAAATTTTAAGTACAAATAAAAATGAAGAAGTAATATGTAAAGCATTACTAGACTCTGCTTCACAAGGAAGTTTTATAAGGTCAGATTTAGTAGTCAAGCTAGGCTTAAAACCCATGATTGAACAAAATAATGTTATTGGCTTTCGTAATAAGCGAAGCGAACTTAATGAATGTGTGATTTTGACTCTTCAACCATGCAATAATAATAATTTTAGAATAAAGTTGAAATGTCATGTAACTGATGCTATAACCACAAGATTGCCGCAAAGGTTGTTAAATTTATGTGATTACCAAATTCCAAAAAATATAAAACTGGCAGATGACACATTTTACATTACACATGAAGTACCCCTGCTGCTTGCTTCCAACATCTTTTTTAATATATTGTTACAGGGTTGCATACAGAATGAAAATGGACCTGTATTCCAAAATACCCTGTTTGGGTATATAGTTGGAGGCAGCATTCCAGATGAAGGTACCAAAGGGAAATTTGACATTGTAAATAACTTTATTATATCTGATGGTGAAAAATTAGAAAATGTAATGGAGCAATTTTGGCTCACTGAAAAGCTTCCTGACGTGGGAAAACCTGTAAATGATGAATTTATAAAGGCAGAAAAAATCTTTCAGGACTCTATGTCCATAAAAGACAACAGATTTTATGTTGACATGCCATTAGCTTCTCCCATGCAGGAGCTGAACCTCGGTGACTCATTTTCCGTAGCCTATAATAGATTCATTATGTTAGAAAAAAGGCTGCAGAAAGATCCTTTGCTGTTAGAACAATATAAAAAATTTATTCACCAATATGTGGAACTAGGACATGCAAAGGAAGTTGAAATTGAAGGATATGATTTAAATGGTCCTGTATTCTTTATAGCTCATCATGCCGTGATAAATTTGTCAAGTCGGACTTCTCCTCTTCGGGTGGTCTTCGATGGTGGAATGAAGTCTAGAAATGGAACATCACTAAATCAAGTCATGCTGAACGGCCCTGTTGTACAGAGTGAGCTTTTTGACATTCTTGTTTTATTTAGGACTTATCCGTTCATTCTTACTTGTGATATTCAAAAAATGTTTCGCAACGTTTTTATAAATGACCATCAATTAGGTCTTCAAAATATTCTGTGGCGTGACTCACCCACAGAGCCCATCAAATGCTTGCAGCTTCAGACCGTGACATACGGCTTAAAATCGAGCACCTTTTTAGCTACTCGAACTCTAAAGGAGTTAGCAAACATTCACAAAGAGACTTATCCTCTAGCAGCACAGGCTATCTATAAAAATACATTTGTGGATGATGTGCTAACTGGTGCAGATCAAGTAGAGACACTGCAAGAGCTGAAAAGACAGCTTGAAGAGCTTTTAAGATTAGGGAGCTTCTCATTGCATAAATGGTGTTCAAATAACACTCAAATATTAGGAGATATTCCTGTAGAACATAGGCAAATTGATAGCTTAGATATAGGTCAAGATGACAGTGTCAAGACGTTAGGTCTTACATTACAGATAGGTTCTGATAAGTTAACTTTCTCTAGCCCCACGATAAATGAGACTACTGAACTGAATACAAAAAGAAAAATATTGAGCTTTATAGGGAAAATGTTTGACCCACTTGGTTTAATTGGCCCAGTAATTGTGGTTGCAAAGCTTTTCATGCAAGAACTCCATAGCTCTTTGCGTAAAGATTGGGACTCTACCATCCCAAATGAACAGTTCCTATACTGGTCAAAGTTTTTAAATAATTTAAAACAAATGGGTCAAATTAAAATTGATAGGTGTGTAATCTCTACATCAGTGTCACATGTAGAACTCGTAGGATATGCCGATGCATCTCTTAAGGCTTTTGGGAGCTGTCTCTACATAAGACTGTTTCTGACAGATGGCTCAGTAAAGGTGAATCTGTTATGTTCCAAATCTCGTGTGTCTCCATTAAATAAGTCTCACACGATTCCTCAACTGGAGCTCTCAAGTGCTCTACTCTTAGCTCAATTAGCTAGTAGAGTCAGTAAGATTTTAATTGAAAGAGTTCCTCATAAATTATTTCTCTACAGCGATTCTCAGATAATCCTGTGGTGGATCAAGTCAGAGGCAGCAAAAAGCACTGTCTATGTTAAAAATAGAGTCAAGCAAATTGTAGAGCTTACTGAAAAATCACAATGGTTTTACGTTAGGTCAAAAAATAATCCAGCTGATTTATTGTCGAGAGGGGTAGAGCCGCATAAATTGCAGGAGTCTCATCTCTGGTGGCACGGCTCTCCAGATCTTAGTGATATCAGTTATACTCATACAAATTCAGAACAATTTAATTTTGATGAAATCAAGACACAGGTAGAGTCACCTGGTGTCTTATTAGATGAACCTACCAATGCCAAACAGGACATTTTGTGTCATACCACAAATGTAGAGTCACTAGATCTATTGAAAAGGTACTCAAATATTAACAAACTTCAAAAAGTTGTTGGTTTTATTTACAGATTTTATAATAACTGCTTGAACAAAGATAATAGAATAACCAGCAGTGATTTAACTGTTAAGGAATTACGTGACTCTATGATAAAGATTGTACGATGTACACAGGTAGAGCATTTTACTAAGGAATTGATTTCACTTTCTAATAATAAACCTGTGACTATCAGTGATCAATTAACGTTCCTAGATAAAAATGGTATTATCAGGGCCGTGGGGAGACTGCAAAATGCAGAAAACCTGTCATATGACAAGCGGCATCCGTCAATACTTCCTAAAAATTCTTCTATCACTCATCTTATTATAGAACGTGAGCATATTAGGCTTATGCATGCAGGCGCTAGATTAGTATTAGGCTCTCTATCTCAGAGATATCATCTTGTAAATGGAATACGAGAGGTAAAAAAGGTGGTTCACAAATGCATAAAATGCATACGTATGAAAGCTGAAGCAGCAAAGCAGTTGATGGGTGATCTTCCTAAAGAAAGAATCACTCAAAGCAGGCCATTTCAGCATGTCGGTATTGATTTTTGTGGTCCATTCAACGTTAAGGTTTCACGTATAAGAAAGCCTATTATTACAAAAGGATATATTGCACTTTTCGTTTGCTTTGCTGTAAAAGCAATACATTTAGAACTTGTTTCGGATCTTACAACTGAAACTTTCTTGGCATGTCTTAACCGATTTATCTCTAGGCGTGGAATGCCCACAAACATATTTTGTGATAATGCAAAAACCTTCAAAGGTGCTTGTAATACATTAAAAGATTTGTATGACCTATTCTCCTCCAAAGATTGTAGAGATACTGTTAACAAGTTTTGTTTAGATAATTTTATAACATTTAATTGGATTCCAAGCTATTCTCCAACCTTTGGTGGAATTTGGGAGAGTGGAGTCAAAAGTGTAAAACACCACTTAAAAAGAGTAGTAGGAAATCTATGTTTGACCTATGAACAATTTAATACAACAATAATTTCTATTGAAGGAATTTTGAACAGTAGACCTCTACTCTCTGCTATATCCAATGACTGTGATTACTTAACGCCTGGTCATTTTCTGTGTGGCACGGCCTTGACAAGTTATCCCGAGATTGATCTCACTGAAACTTCTGTAAATCGGGTTTCTTTTTGGAAAATCTGTACTAAACTAAAACAAGACTTCTGGAAAAGTTGGTCTGAAAGTTACTTAACTCAACTCCAAAGCCGCCCCAAATGGAAATGCCAGCAACCAAATTTAAAAGAAGGTGACCTAGTAATTGTAAAAAACATGAACACCTCACCATTAAATTGGCCAATGGCTCGTATTGTAAAAACTTTCCCTGGAAGAGACGGCCATGTTAGAGTAGCTGATGTTAAAATGAATAATAAAATATATCGTAGAGCCATAACTAAATTATGTCCTCTGCCTATAACGTAGATTGTAATAGCTGTGTTTAAGTATAAATTGTTAACTATGTTAAGTTTAACTTTATCTATTAAGATGTTATTGTTAATGTTTAAATTTCAAAATCTGGGCTCTATCTTAGTTACAGTGTTGTAAATTAATAACTGCCTGGCCCCAACTATGTTTAATACAAAACATATAGAAATAAGTCTGTACGTAGCTTAAGTAATATCGAATGTCTGAACGTAGCTTAAGAAATATTTTGAGCTAGCAACCTTCTTCTTCTACCGGCCCGAACCGAGCAGCACGCTCTGCGTTGCATTTTGTATTTAATTTAAGTAAAAAGTGAATAAACTTCAGTTTAAAAGTTATATGCGCATTTTGAATTATCCACATCGAATCTTTGATTTTCAAAGTTCGCATAAAGTCCTAAGTCTTCCTCAGTTGAGCTTTAAAAGATACTTTTGTTCTCTTGCGGATCTACGAACTTCTAACTTGGAGAGATTTCAAGTAAATCTGGTTTATCGCTCTTCCTATTTAATACCACATCTAATATTCGTCTATCCGACCCAAACGGCGCGTTTTTACGGCGTTCAGCGCACATACGACTAGACGCGCCGCACCATTAATCCCCAAGTTCGGATGCGACGATAAAAATTACATTCACCACGCCAGTCGACATGTTTCTGGAATTGTCTGCTGGAATGGATTTTACATAGTTATCGTTTCATACTTGAGTGCATTCTAAAGCATTAATTCTGGGTCGTGACCCCGAAACACTTTTTCTGACTCTGAATAAAACCATAAAAAACCTTATTAAGAAAAAGGTAACACAAGCTTTCATGAATCTTAACCGAAATTATTAGTGAGTTTTAAAGCATATACCATATCATTGTCACTGCTTTAAAGATACGGGCATCTACTTAGAATCAGCTCTTTATTTACAATTTTGTTACGACAAATAAGGCTAGATTAGATTTTGCAACTTCAGCGTGAGTGCCCTGTACTCTGTAGTAGTCAAAGCCAAATCTTTGTCCTTAGTCAAATTTGAAGTGCCTGGGATTTAAAACTATTATGGTGACATCATTGGGGAAACAAAAGCCATCGGAGTCTAGACTCCAATCGCTCGGACACGTCATTCGTATGGGTGACAATCGTGCTGTCTGGAGAGCGTACTCTGGCCAGCCAACATGTCAAAGACCATCTGGGCGTCCTAGGTACCGCTGGAAAGGCGAGATGCTGAAGGACCTCACCGCGCTGGGCGCCGTTGACTGGGCAGAGACGGCTGTGAACAGAGAAGCCTGGCGATCTTTAGTGTCGGAGGCCAAGATCCACTTTGGGTCGCTGTGCCACTGCAGTAAAGTAAAGTATGGTGACAGAACTTTAAAATTGAAATTTTCTTACAAATTCGTTTAAGTATTGTGTTTAACTTTTTCCTGCACACAAACTGTCAAACAGTTTAGCGGGTTTTTTTTATCTAAAATGAAAGCTTTGTTGTTATTGATTAATAATAATAATAAGGCTGCCGGAAGACATTGACCAGTAACCAACGTGAGCGTCGGAGTGAAAAAATAGTTACGTTTTTGGAGTTAGATTGAGCAGCATTACATAGTCAGCATAGATCATAACTATCATAAGCCACTAATAGCCAACCGCTTTAAAACCGTCGATTTATGTTACGAGTAGATTCTATAATTTTGTTAAATACTTGAATTTTGGAATCATCGAGTGTTAGTGTATTCATATCGATGAGTCCGTGAGACTTTACAAGGATCTCTTACGCTTAGTCATTGTAGACACGTTTCTCACGGCCACGATAGAATTAGGTATATGAAAAATTCACCGTAATACCAATACAGGATATAGTATATCCATAATTTTCGGAGCCTCACTTACCTCTCTTGATTGGCAGAAGATTGCATTTGGTCAGGCCAAACAGATATTTTATTTTTATCAGTCAGCCATTTTGAAACCTCTCCATCCATTTGCAATGTCATTTTTAATTCCTAATCGTGTAATCTGAAAGTCCTGCATGACTGGAAGATGTCCCTATCACCACATCAGAGGCGTTGTCACGAGTGAATCACGGACAATTTAAAACAGCTCCCACGGATAAAGTAATAAAGATAACTTTAAATACAAAGCAAGGTACACGCGCAATCGCAAACATGACGAGATCAAAATCTGCGCCCGCGTCTAAACCAGTTTCCTCATTATCAGATCGATCGGGGAGGCGGGGCTTGTTCCATCTCTTTTTATTATCGTCAATAGCTTAGGTTAGACAGAGATGACTTAACGCTTCATCGATTCGGGTTGAGTGGTCATTTTTGTGGTGTACATGTTTAGGGTAATTGGAGGTTTCTTTAATTTTGACGGCCATATCAGATCTACGTTCTTGTGGGGGGTGTGGGTTGTTATATTCGGATTTGAGTTCTGGTAGGTAAATAGCAAATTAAGATTTACCTGATGGACATGAGTCAGTATAATACACCCGAGAGCAAAAATTTCGGGTCAGTAACATGAACTTTAATATCTTTAAAATTAATATCTTTTGAGATATTTAAGAAAATGCTAGTGACCCGAAACGTTTGCTCTTGAGTGTAATAATATTTTATCTTTTTATAATAACTTGCAGCAAGGAAAAAAATTAGGTTTCGAAATCGTATAAAGAACAAATCTTGACAACTACTTAAGAGTCGCCAGGACGCTCGCGTTCCCATACAAACGTAGTTTAGCTCTCATTTTAAAACGACATGCTTTAGAACCACGAAATTTGGCATGGACATTCTAGTAGTACAAATCTATGTCGGTAATTCATTTTCGTTGCAAAAAATTGTAATACAAAGAAAGTACAGCCAGATACAGATTTACATACAAAACTTATTTTTGCTATATTTTCTTTGTATTACAATTTTTTGCACTGAAAACGAACTACTGACATAGATCTGTACTGCTAGAATGCCCATGCCAAATTTCGTGGTTCTAAAGCATGTCGTTTTAAAATGAGAGCTGAACTACGTTTGTATGGGGACGCGAATTCACGCGAGCGTCCTGGCGACTCTTAACATCCATAATTGGTATATTAAACTAGGTTGTATTTTTTATCAATGTAATATTTTATAATTCGAGGCAATGTAATAAAGTAAGATTCTAGTTCTTTAAAATCATTTCATTGCATTTATTGAAGTAATAAATTGTAGAAACGTATTAATGCTTTTTAGTTTTGAGTTGTCGCTACTCAACAACAGATGTCGCTGCCAGGCTCAATCGAAAGCAACGCACGCGCATCGACATACATTAGCGCCATCTCTTGACAAAAACTCAAACCACCACAATTCACCAATATAACTAGACCCCTGATATCCTTTAAGCAATCGCTTTTTGTTCCTCCTAATGTTCGAATCGTGAACGGAGACGGGTCTATATCAAACGGTTGGATGTAATTCGATTTTAATGGCGACTATCGCATCGGCTGATAAAGTAGTCGATTACTTTTATAACGAATGATTGCATGTTGAATGATTTAGTCTGGATTTTGATGTGTTCTGATTATGAGGTATTTTATAGTTTGGCTATATATACTTACCAATGTTTTAGGCAATCATAATGGGATAATGGTAATGTTTACAATGTAAGTATCTCGGAATAGATCTCTGGAATCTCCAGGAAGAAAGGCATCAGAGATGAATCGGTGGTGTGTTGCTTACACTAATCTTTAAAATAATGACCATGACCGTCAAGAGTAAAACAACGAAGAAGACTCATAGTTTTGTGTTCCTGCTGGTAAGTAAGGTCATCAGTGTTTTGAAGTCCCGAAAATCGCAGTTGTACGACCCGGGTTGGAACGCGAGACCGCAGGATTGAAAAACGGACAGACGTGATGGCTATACATGATGGGCCGCTGCTATGTGTTAAAGGGAGCTAACGATATTGCGATCTCGTTCCATCGTATAGCTGTATAATAGCCATGTAGAGCAGCCATGACGTTTCCGTTCACTTCCATAATCATGTCTATTATTTACACGAATCTCAATACATCGACCCGTTTTTTATCCAATTTTTTTTCCAGAATAGTCCCATCACGAATCGATGCTGCCGACTATTATAATCGTATCAGCATGATCGATATAGTTTTATTAAACTCGTAGGCCGTGGGACTAATGATTACTTACACCAGAGACTATAGAGATATAGACGACCACAGCCTAAGAACTTTTTGAAGCTCATGTCGATTGCGCCATCTACGTCAAAGCCACCTAAAGTAAAGATACCGAATATGTAAGAGAAATGTCAGCTGCTGTGTAGGTGGAGTAGCAGTGAAGGTGACATTTCTCTTACATATTCGGTATCTTTAGGTGGCTTTGACATAGATGGCGCAATCGACATGAGCTTCAAAAAGTTCTTAGGCTGTGGTCGTCTATATCTCTATAGTCTCTGCTTACACTAATATCTTTGGTGCCCAGGGCAGAGATCTTTTCTATATCGTTTGTAGGAATAGATTAAGGGTCCGCACCAACCAGATTCGATGGACTAATCAAAGGAACTTAGATTTATTTGTATTATATGTTTATAGCAATTAATATGTGTACCTGCATGGATTTTTTTCTATGTATGCATCATTTTCATCCTCCTGACGTTTGTCATGGTTTTTTTCCATATCTCAGTTGAGTCTGGAGTCCGCTTTGCAACCTAATAACAACCATCGGCAATCATGAATTGGTGGATAAACTATTTTTTTTAAGAAAGTGACGGTCATCTGATCTTTCAACCTTCAACTTATTGCCTCATTGGGATCAACTCCAGTTTCATCACCGCTAAGTCATTAATTCGCACTGGAGTTTGAACCTGGGACCTCCGGATCGATAGTACGTCCAGTAGTACCGTCATGTAGGCAAGTATTTAATTGTTTATATAAGTATGAACATATATCGTTGCCTAGCACCTACACTTGGTTGATTTGTGTAAGATTGTCCCAAAACATTATTTACTCTATTTCAAATTTGACATTTTCCTAAATAAATAAATTTTCGCCACAAATACTTATGTTTTGAATTTACCTAAATATGTATTACTTACTTCTGTACTAACACACAAATCAATCAACACAATTACACCATATTGTTTAAACATTCAAAAACATATGACAAACACACAAAGACTCTCACGTTGATTTGTACCCCATTGTCTGAAAACCATAATGTGGGAACAAACGCCCACACGCTCCTTAAAAAAAAACAATAAATATTGTAGTTCAAAGTTAAGACAAGTAGAGATTTACGGCAGTTTTTTGTCTGAAAATTGGTTTGATTTTTGCCGTGAATCTTAAATGTGTCAAGATTGGATTGGGTTTTGAAAGGATTCTTTTTTTAAGCTTGTAGCTATTGTGGCTTGCTTTGTCTCTTGATGGAATCTTATTTTGGTTAGTCTTAAATTGAACGTTTTGTAAAAAAGTCCAGTATACAAAGTAACCCATTTAAAATTTTGTGCCAGAGTACGTACACACCTAATTTGAAACTTAGGTTCCTATAGTTAATGATAAAGAGGCTTAATTCTTTGAGGCAAACGAATACGTCTTTAATTCTAAACGAACGTACACTTTTTTTCACACAATTAAAAACAAAATGACACAGTGAATCAACAGTAAACAAAAATGCAGTAGGAATCCCATCAATAAAGGATTAATTTGACGTTCGGTAGCGATGACACGTCACTGGCTTATACGTTAATAGGATTGTGATGTGGATATTTTGACCGATTGTTTTGAGGATGGCAATGTTTATGTAAAGGTTCATGGCAAAACTTGCCAACATTATTATGTTATATATCTTAAATTAAATATAAAGAAAAACATAGTCTTAGAGTCATCGATGGTCAAAAATTAGAATAACATTCAAGAAATTTAATTTGCTTAAATATTATAATCAGTACATTTTTTGTAAAGTTTTTCCTTTTTTTTTTTTTTTTTATAATCTAGAACATGTATAAGAAATCTAAACGATCGAGTTAACTAGAAAGAAGACATCAAACATTTCGTTTTAGTCTGCAAATCTAAAAAGTTAGCTCTAATATTTAATTTAATTCAATTTCAATTTATTTATTGGCAAAGAACATACACAACCATACATATATTCGCTCCAAAAGCATTCCATTTCATATATAACACATTATTCTGCTACTAATTGTTTGTTTCTAATAATATTAAGCTCTAGTGTTTAATTTTTAATATTCAAAAAATATTTACTAATCAAATAACAACGGTAGACTTAACTTCCACTTCAACATAAATCATCTTACCTTAAATCATGCTGTCGATATAAGCCTGAATCTCAAATTCTACATCATCTTTCCAAAACGACACATCTCCAACAATATTAACTATAATATAGATCATTTTGAAAGTGCAGGTAGCAGGTCCTAATCCTTATTGATTTATTTTCAATTAGATCGGGACGGGAGCCGTTTTTTGTGGTCGAATCGTCGGCCGGTAATTTGAAGGCGTGTGACTGGACGAAATTGCGAATTGATACACTATACAGATTAAAAACAGTATCTAAAGTTCTTTTTGGTTGGAATTTAACCATTCGGTATAGGGTTGATTCACGAAGGCTGGCGCGAGATCTGCATCGACTTTTCCACATTTTCATATTCGCCACCAGCTTTTAGGAATTTCCGTTATGCTTCAGATCTAATAACGTCAGATAACCATATTCATTGTTTTGAGTCTCAGGTTCTTATTATGTAGGTATTCATTTAATACGAACATACCTATATCATTCACATACTACGCCTTGTTTAAAGAAGTACATTTCCTCTGAACCCATTTAAAACCACTCTTAGGCCAGAATAGGAAGATTTTATGTGTTCTCATTATTTTATTTTAAAATACATCGGGGCTTGAAACCGGTTTCCGAGAAAAAAATCATCTTTACAGATTCCTTGCTGTGACTATTAAAATGTTTCAAAGGCAAATAATGAAAAATGCATATTTGTATAATTAACAACTTTATAAGCTTCGGGCTACTGTTTCAAAAAGAAGACTGTGACCGATTTCTTGCAACTTATTTGATGGATTCCGAATTATTGATTGTGATTGGTGTTATTATAGTAATGGAAAAGGGTACAGGGATGACATTCAAAGTTAATGCTAAACATAATCGAAAAAAAGGACGGAAATGCTACTGGATGGAATTATATTCTGGTTGTGTGCTTTGTCAGGATCATTATTTGAAATGAGAACTAAGTGGTTTAAGTGTGTGTCTTCAGATCGAAAGGTAGGTCGAACTAGGTACATGAGGCTTGTCTTAGAAACTAACGCCGACAGTCACATGATCGAAGAATATTGGAAAATTATTTTATATACCTATCGTCAATTGAAACGAAATTATGATGATACTTAGCTCGTTAAATTTCCGCGTGATGTCACGTAATCCTAGCCTAGAAATTTAACGCGCCCTCTCTGTGTCATTTATTATTTGATTAAAAAAAATACGTGTCCAATATAGTTCATAATCTAATGGAAAAATTATAATCATATGGTTATAAAATAACTACTCTTAAAACTATTATTTTATACTATTCAATCTTTTTTCGCAGCTCCAACAAAATATCCCTTCTCTATGACAGTACCATATTTAAGACAAATCTCATCTTCGTAACCTTCAACGTTCTACTTTTGAATACTTAATGAAAACAACCAACCAATTTAACCATTATTTTTAGATAAAAAAACATCTAACAATATAATCCCAGACAATACCGCACGTATCCTGTCAAATTTACAGCTTAACGTATGCAAATGACTGTCAATACATCTTCAGATGACAGTTCCGATTCAGATCATCGGCCCCATTGTATGGTAAGGAGCAGATCACAAAGGACTTGGGATTGAGACCTGTTTTTGAACGGGAGCCTAATTATTTTTTTAATAAGTGTGGGTGTGGGATAGATTGTTCAATTGAGAAATTAATGAACAATTAGAGGTTTTTTGGACCTCATAAATACTTATAGTGAATTGAAGACTTTTTTTGTGTTCAAGGGAACTTTTTCTGCTTTACGTATAAGAGTTTAATTATGTTCACAACTCAAATGATTTTAAGGAAAAGTTTAAATACTTTAAATAGCGTAGAATTGTAAGTAGGTATGTATTATACAAAGTATTCCGAATATAAAGCAGTGACAATGGTTCAACAACATCGTCAATTGAAACTTGAATAAAAATGGTAAGGATTAACATGAGTTTTGGTTAGTATCTGACATTGTTATACCTACTTAAGTGTTTTTGTTCTCGATTAAAGTTGGTTGACGATTGTCATATTTTATACCAACCCTGTGTCTATCTTTAACACAGTAAGTAGTTTTACTTGTGATAGATTCATTTTCTATAAGAATAAAATTAGGTACAGAAGAACATATCAACATACTTATATGCCTAGTCATTTTTGCAAGATTGTGACTTATCGCAGTTTTAAAGTTTAGGTATTCTTTTCGCAATTAGCTTTTTTATGCTCGTATGAATTTGCGTTAATATTTCCAGCTAAAACAAAAGTTTATCTAAAAAGGAGCGAGGCCTAACGTTCTGAATTTATCCAAAAAGTGACTAGACGGACATATTCTCTGAGTACCTTTCATTATGCCCTGAGATCTCTTTTATAACTCATTTCCTTGTAAACAGCGTAAGTACTTAGTGTCTATGACAAATATTATCCTCACTAATGAAAAGATATAGCAGTGACCCGATATGCATGACTCACTAATTATAATCGACGCCTGAGTCGTCTCACAGCCATTAAGCCCAATCTAATCTTGTTAATTTAATCCAAATTACATCCATTCACAATGGCGTAACTATAGCAGTCTTAAGTGACGATTCTGATGTTTTAAAATGACTAGAAACCCACGCAGAGGGAAGTCAATCATCAGCAGTTTACTATTGACTTGTGGAATTAGGAAGTTTACAGTTTATTCTATGATCTCTTGAGTTTTAATGACTTCTTTTGAATTTGGTGTTGTGGTCAAGGAGTTGGGGTTCTTGGGTACTTAAGTACGTTTAATTTTCTGATCTAATCTAATTATATATAAGAAACAGACGCATTTACTAAATTGACAGGGACCAGCAACATCCAAGTAACATCAACAAAACATTAAAGTATTTTCAAAAATGTTTTGTGTCCGCCGGTAATAAAATAATTTCTAGAAATTTAACCTCCATGTGAGTTCTAAATTATTGACACGTTCTCATTATCCTACATACATTAAGTTGAGAAAAAATATCAAGCTTATTGTGAACATCATGCCCACTTGCGAGTCTTACGAGTATTTTTTTAAATAGAAATATAATGATGATCATTAATAACATTAAGATGAAATAAAACGAATAATCAACATTCTCTAATCTCTTCAATTCATAATTACACTCTCCTTTAAGGACTATAGATATTTACAATCAGTGTCATCACACTCACATAAGAACAAAAAAATATTTTTTTCTTTTCAAGCATTCAAATCTAATCCATATCTAAACGTTTCAAAGACTTTGTCATGTTAATTTTAATATTTAATTTAGACCACAATATTGATCGCTCCTCACCATTGTCAATTTCACATTGAATTAAAACCCAAAATCTAATTATTAGACATTAAGACGAATACTTTATCAACGATTATCAAAAGGAACTATTTGTCATTGCCATACGTAAACTATTTGTATGATGAATTGAATTAATACAATTATAAAAGAGTCATCATGAAAGCACAAAACGACTCATAAGAAAAACGTCTTATCAGATAGAGCCGTAAGATATACTTACGGCTTTCTCTTTTAAAGTTTGTAAAAATATTGATAGAACAAAATGACGTATCTCCAATTCTTTTGAGAAAGTTTGATAACATTTTGGAATTAAATTACGTAAGCTTTGAGATTGAAAGGTGAAGTGGAGACAGTGTGACGGTTTGATGTATACAATACACTTATAATATGTATAAACATTAATGGTTTGTATGACTGGATATACACAGTACAAGCAAAGTTAAGAGAGTAAGCATATTTTGTAAGCAACTTGAGTTGTTAAATTTTAGATTTTTTTATTTAGAAAAATGATATGAAAAAAAAATCTGCAACATTCTTTCCACATTGGTCTTAGTCGTCATATTATGAGTGAGGTGGTCGATGAGTTTTATTTAAAATACTGTTGCTCTCTTGTATAATTATTTTATGGAGTAGACCATCGAGTAGTTTTAATTATGACTTTTAACTGGTTATTTAGACGAGACATTATGTAATGAGAAAATTACATTGGAAAATAGATCATCACCACTGTATATTTTTTATTAATAAATAATTAAATGGCGCTACGTTCCGTGCGATATTAAGAGTCGCCAGGACGCTCGCGTTCCCATACAAACGTAGTTTAGCTCTCATTTTAAAACAACATGCTTTAGAACCACGAAATTTGGCATGGGCATTCTAGTAGTACAGATCTATGTCGGTAATTTGTTTTTGTTGCAAAAAATTGTAATACAAAGAAAATACAGCCAGATACAGATTTACATACAAAATTTATTTTTGCTATATTTTCTTTGTATTACAATGTTTAGCAACGAAAACGAATTACCGACATAGATCTGTACTGCTAGTATGCCCATGCCAAATTTCGTGGTTCTAAAGCATGTCGTTTTGAAATGAGAGCTGAACTACGTTTGTATGGGGACGCGAGCTCACGCGAGCGTCCTGGCGACTCTAACAAAATAAATGAAGAATCCATCTGAAACCTCCGTTTATACTATAATAAAGGAATAATAACCTAAGCCAGCCACAAGAGGCGGTGACAGATTTACTCTGCACAAAGGGGTTTAACTACGAATTGATTTATTTTCCCGCAAATAAAACCATTCTACTTCATATGGCTTATGAATGGAGCTAAGTCGCCGTTGACTTAAGACCTTATTCGAAAAAACTTTAACTTCCGTTTGTATCTTTGCTTGATTCTAATTTTAAAATCTTGATTTGTTATTGATATTGTAACACAAAACTGTCATACTGACAATTAAGGCTTAAACTTTTATATATCAAAACTTTAATTGGGTTTTTTGATACCTATTAATGAACACATGAACTTGATTACGAATTAATAATAACTAATAGATTTAAATTACATCTTACTCCAGAAACTAAACTACCCTTTCCTTGAATATCACTAGATAAATAGTTAACCTACAATATTATTGACGTAAAAGCTTGTATTTTTGTGTAGTTAGATATTTTGCTTGCCACCAGCCTAAAGGTATACTAATACATCATATCTGTATAGTTGTCGAAAACTTTACGATATTCTTATTATCTTCAATCAATTTTATTTCGCTATATTGTTGTCTTGAGCAGATCCGGGCCAGAGAGTCTGGAGAAGCATATAATGACTGGACGCATGTCAAGGGCGAGAAGGAAAGGCTCTATGGCTACTCGTTGGGCCGACAGGATAACATCCATCACTAAAGCCACACTACAGGCAAGCATGCATCGGGCTCTGGATCGAGTGGCCTGGAGAGTGTTGGTGAAAAGTGTCCACAATCGTCACGTCCCTCAGCCATGAGGATACGACAAAGAAGAAGATATTGTTGTCTTACATTTCATATCATCATCCCCTTTAAGACTCACTGACTCAAAACTGAACCAATCGTGTCTAAAAATAAATGTCTCCTAAAAAGTGAGTCTAATTACCATTTAGTCTCACTACGACCACCCAGCTCCAATCGCACGGCCCATTTCCTTAGCAAATCGTTCGTTTTCCATATTTTTTATATCATCTAAATATGGGCAACGTGGGCTTGCCACTTTGGAAAAATGACTTATGTTGTAGAGAGGGTTGTGGTAGTTACGACCTCTTGTGTGGAGACATGTATTGTGTAGTCTCACAATAAGGATCAGGATGATGGTTAAAAATATCGCAGAATATGTGTGATGTATGAGGTGCAATAGGGCTGTGCGTTTGCATAAATTACAGTAAGTATTTATGGTTTAAATATAAAATTAATGCATTGGTTAGCGTTACCATCTTCTTCAATTTGTATAGTGTTTTTAAATTTAAATATAAGTTACGTAATCTAACAGATTTAGTACTTTTTTCGTTTAGTTTTGTATATTGCCAAATGTTCATTGATTGGCTCGTAGTAATAAAAGTAAGTGTAAAGTCATCAGCAGAAGTAGCTAAGCGGGTGGAGTGTTCAAAATGAACTACACACGCTCTTTTTCTCTTACAAAAAAGTAATGTCAAGCTCATTTTGAACGCTCTAACCGCTTAGCCACCTGCTTTTGCTGCTGACTGTACGCGATTAACTCCCGTTCTTATCTATGTTACCCGGGCCTTTTTTCATCCAATAGGGTATTGGATGAAAAATGTAGGCGCTATGGAGGAATTTACGTAAATATAAACATACATACATACATCATAAACCTTCTTTTTAGCTTCTTCGCAGTTGGATAATTAGCCTGTTATCATTTTTCCCTTGAACTTTATAGTTTCCTTACTTTCTTAAACTGAACATATTTTCTGCAATACTAATTAAATTTATCGCATTATTCCGCGCACGCGCCACTCCTGCGCAGCGTAGGCGTCGCCTCGCGGACGCCGTGAATGGAGCCTTTCTCGCGTAGCTTTATGAACGCCAACATTATTTAATGCTATCTATTTGTATTTAAACTAGCCCTTTCCGTGAACTTGTTTGTACTAAAAAACCCTTCATTGTAATCCTTCATCAAATCATATTATATGTTTAATTATTAACTACTCGATGGAGTTAGACTATGACCCAAATTTTGGACAATTACCCAAAAAGTATGTTTCGAAAAATAACATGTGCGTCACCAGCCTCCATTTCTCAACTTTGAAGCGTGCGAGGTCCTGATGGATAGGCAAGTCAGTGTTGACTGAGCGCTGGTAGCTAGTGAGTGGGTTTGAGGCATCCACTGATATAGGGTGCAATGTGTGGTTCAGCTGGACGTCGACCGCAGGTATGTGTGCTGTTTAGCCACACTGCTGAGCAGTATTCAGCGGACGAGTACACCAGTTAAAGTGCAGTTGCTCGGAGTGTGGCTGCTTTGGCACCCCAGGTACCAGTAAGCTTCTGAATAACGTTGTTCCGGGTCTTCAGTTTTGCCGACAGACTGATCAGGTGCTCTAAAGTAAGAGTACAATACAGTAACTTAGTTCACAAAATGAATTTATATTTAATTATAAATAACGATCTGAAGTTGTCTCTGCCCAGTTTCATAAAGAAGTCATAAGTCACACACAATACAAGCACTTATGAACGCTATCTAATTTCAATGGCGACTGTGGTTCAATTTCTTTTGAATTATAATCCTTTCTGTCGTCTTTGTGTCATTGTTTGTATGGTTGATTGTTTGTATGGAAGGACTTTGGATGGTGTGTGGCTATTGGAATTAATTTATACTTATTATTTAATTTTGATTTTCATCTGTTTAAATATTTCCAGTGTTCATTTTAAACAGATTTTTCAACAAGTAGGGATACAGTAGGTAGAACTTATTGATGAAAAGAATCATCCATTTCCGACCAGATATTTTTAGTCTGTCGGAATTTGATATGTGTACCGCCTACGACTCAAATTAAAACTCTACTTTAAAGAAAGCATTTTTTTTGGGTTTTTTTAGTACATTATTGCAGAGGACGGGAAAGGGAAATTCATGGACGAGCGATTTTTTAAAAATAAGACGAGTCTACGAATTTCTATTCCCGCCGAGGCATATATATGTAGTGCTTTTCTCCAAATGTGCGAGGAAATAAATAAATTACAGATTTTGGTTACGTTATTAGCGTTCAATGTCATGTCATGAATTAGCTTCCCTCTATAAACATATTTTTCAAGTATAAAGCACTTTGTATACTGCCAATTTCCATTCAAATAATATTTAAAAAGAAATTTTCGTCAAAAGCTATTTAAGACAGTATTAAATATGCTCCTTTAATCAACTGTAAAAGATTAAACCTTAAAAAAACGTGTTTTGTCTATGATTGTATTAAGCCTCATTCGCACGATTAGACGCGGTGCAGTGCTATGACTTTGATCATTTATTTGAGATATGAAGATTTTTGATCTCATTATCTCGTTCTATCCTATAGTTTGAAGGGATTGCCGTTCAGACGGTGTAGATGTCGCTTTAGTAATTGGCTGTTTGAAATGATATTTCTTGGTCGGATGAAAAGTATAAAAGGTAAAAATCAGTACAGTAATGGATCTTACTAGTCAACGTCTAAAATATGTACACACTTTTGAACCTTATTACAATGGTGTAAGGAGCAAAAGTGTACACATATTTATGGCGTTGACAAACTTACTTCGCGTCCGCTAAAAGAGGATAATAATGTTTTTTTTTTTATTCGTTTTGATAAAGAATGAAGAACTTCACGTACTCATTATGCTACAGTAAGGTGAACCTTTCCGAGCACATTGGAGAAAAATAAGTTTAAACTAACAATTAGATACAGGAACATAGTCCTGTTACAGATTTATGTATTTTTTTAAAGAAATAATCTTGAAATTCAGATTTCATGGGGTGGAAAAAGAGGTTGAAAGCTTCAAACGATTTCCAGGCGGACGAAGCCGCGGGCGGAAGTTAAACTACTAAATTATAATAAAACTATGTCAAGTGGGCGTTTTGTTATAAACTTATCCCTTTCACTATAAAAGATTATTAATTAGGACTTAAAACCAAAGAAATAAAATTAATAATCAGCCGTATTAAATGAAATTGAATGAATGCCATATATCTTTTGTATGGAATGTCAAGCGAGTCTAATGAAGATTGTTGATGACACTTTAGTAAGGAATAATTGATAGAGAAAAAATCTTTGATATCATTAGTTAATGTGAGAAAGGACTTTTGAACTTGGTAAAACAAATTACAAAAGTTAGCGTGACGTCTTGTTTGTGTAATAAATACCTAAGATAAATAACTTTCCTTACCTTTGTATTATAAGTAGATACATAATAATATCACATATGTATGTATCAAACAAGGTATAGCCACCTGCACCTACTTTTTTACATCCTGTATTATTTAAGGAATCAGGAAATTCACCGAAATATAAATAATTAACGAATATTTTAACTAAAAATTACTGTAAATAACAAGTTTATGTGTATACATTGACATTGAAATCGAGATTGTTGCCTTTCGGATTGCGTAAACCCACATATGTAAATTGTTTTTGTACTCTGAGACACCGCAATAAATAATTCACTTTTTATCTCGGAGTATTGTAATGTTCGATATTACATTTAAATGTCATAATTTTCAATTATTTGGTTGAGTTAATCATAACACCCTTATACCCTAGTTACATTAATGACCGATATAACACTTATTGTAAGAAAACAATTATAAAACCATTTTTTTAACCTAATTATGCCAATTCGTTTCAATATGCTGGAGTTAAAGGAAAATAAAAAAATACGGTATATACCTGAATCCAAAAATATTAGTAAATATCAAACAATCTCAATCTCGCTTCGCTCGCTCGGCGTCGCGCGTTGTTTTGTCGCGGTTGACCTAACACACTCCTCGCTTCGCTCGTCGTCGCACCTATCTAGGCTCTGGAAATCGACCAATCAGCATGCGAGGGGCTTTACGTTTGACAATATAACGGTCCCTAGTCGATAGTTTATAATCTAACGAAAAATAATCCGTTAGATTGTAAGCAGTACGTTACAGTTCACAATTTTTCGATAGTTTACAATCTCGCTAGTTAGATTATAAACTAACGTTATTTACAATGTTACGGTGTCATATACATTGACATTGAAACCAAGATTGTTGCCTTGTTGCCTTTCGGATTGTGTAAACCCACATATGTAAATTGTTTTTGTACTCTGAGACACCGCAATAAATCATTCACTTTTTATCTCGGAGTATTGTAATGTTCGATATTACATTTAAATGTCATAATTTTCAATTATTATTTGGTTGAGTTAATCATAACAAACACCCTTATACCCTAGTTACATTTAGTGACCGATATAACACTTATTGTAAGAAAACAATTATAAAACCATATTTTTTTTAACCTAATTATGCCAATTCGTTTCAATATGCTGAAGTTAAAGGAAATAGCGGTGACATAGGGGACATTTGTACATATAGTTTAAACCACGTAGGCTAGGTAGTATTAATTAATACTACGTAGCCCAGGCTAGGTAGTATTAATTAGTCTAAGTTTTCTATACACTGTTGTTTGTCCTTTTGTTTGTATTTTAATAAATAAACTTTACAAGGAAATTAAAAAATACGGTAAATACCTGAATCCAAAAATATTAGTAAATATCAAACAATCTCAGCTCATAGACCGTTTAATATAAAGCTGACATATACTTACCAAAAAGCTTACCGAATTACAAGCCATCAAAAATACTTGAAACGGTTAACCCTCCGCCGGCGGCGACACAAGGGTTGAGACATAATTTAATCTTCATCCAACTTACACACTTCGGAATCGAGCTAAATTATTCTTTGCTCAGGAGATCAAGTGCGCCAAAGGATATTTCATTAAAAACTTAAAATAAGTTGTATCTGTACTTGGTGGTAGGCAGTTGAGGAGTTAAGGCATTTTCTGAAATAACTAAATGTTTTGATAAAAGGCATGTGAAAGTGAAAGTCAATAGGAGAAAGAAGTACTTACCTGTTAGCTAGGGATACACGCACAGCTGTGTCCGTCGGATATGCCCGGCGGACAGAATTCTGTGTCCAACGGTCCAACCTGACTATTTAGATGTGTCCGCAGACAAATCCGTGTCCAATTCGCGCCATACACGGACGGATCTGTCCGCCAGGTATATCTGTCGGACAAATGTGTCATCTGTGCATGTAATGTAATTTGGTTCTATTAATCAATTTAACAAAAATATACAAAAATTACGAGTAGTACTCGTAGGATCGAAAACTTTTTATCGAAGGAAAACTTCACAAAAATAGATGTTAAAAGCATAATTGATTACAAAAATATCAAAATAATATTGTATTTGTCGACTTTTTATGATCAGTTAAAAATGTAATTTCTTATAGGTACTTATCTACTAGTAAGTCAAAATATAATATGGTACTGTAAAAATCATGTTGCATCTAATAAACCGTAACTTGTAAAGCTCCAATATTGGGTCATTTCACGAACCGTCCGACGCCTGCAACACGTGTATAAGCTATGTCCTCGACAAAGTTAGATTGGCTGGCATCGACTGATGGCTCCGGCGTCGTAAAACGTGAATAAAGAAACATTGTGAATTATTTGTTAGTGCGCTATAGCTGGGCTAGGTATTGTTTACGAAAATAATCGTAATTTTATGAAAAATAAACTGTAGATTTATTAGGTAGGTACAAGATAGGGTAGGGTAGTGTGTAACCGATGTCTAAAGCTCTAATTTTGAGTCATTTCACAAACTGTCCGACTTCGTAGTCGCGTGCAACACGTGTATAAGCTATGTCCTCGACAAAGTTAGATTGGCTGGCATCGACTGATGGCTCCGGCGTCGTAAAACGTGAATAAAGAAACATTGTGAATTATTTGTTAGTGCGCTATAGCTGGGCTTGATATTGTTTACGAAAATAATATATACGGGTCTGTCACCGTATTTAAGCATCGCGTCCCGTTTCTGTCCCGTTTTTCAAAAATTCGATGCATCAGTCAGTCACCACCGTCAGTACCGGACGGACCTCGGTTGTTTATTGGACAAAACTTGCGTTGTGGGGGGGGGGGGGGTTTATTTAGGTCCCGAGGTCCCGTATTAGTTCCCAAAATTTATGGCAACCCTACCTATAGTGCCATCTATGCTGGATAGCGGAAAAGCGCTTAGACCGAGGTACAAACATTTTACTATGTAGGCACGTAACATAGTAAAATGTTTGTACCTCGGTCTAAAATGATTGTAATTATTTGTGTTTATGACAATCATAATAGTTACATCAAAATTTCAAGACTGATTAATGGTTAAATAATTGAACCAAATTCTAAGCACGTACCTATTATTATTGTCTTAGAATATGATCATCAGCTCCTGGCCTTTCAAAGAAAGAGTATATGCATGCTTGACAAATTCCAACAGCTTCTTCCATGCTAGGGTAGCCTAGAATTTTATGGAACTACCCGCAAAAGCTAAACGCCGATTCAGATTCGGCTCTGGACATTTTTTCTCAAAGTCTATTCCATCTATTACAGTTTATATCAAAACCAAAATAAAAATAATTCCAAACAACAACACCATGAGCATTACTAATTAAAAGTAGCATGTTTTAAGCGTTAACAGTCCGATCATCAGCGTTCTCTAATTGACTTCAATATGGGATCATCCGAACGCGTATGCGCAGCTCAGACTTATATGACGTAAGTGCCAAATGATTTAAGCCATTTTGAATCTTAGTGTGCAAGGAATAAGGTGCTAGATGTGGTTGGAGGTTAATATTGAAATAGACGGTCGGATTACGATCTGGATTGATTATGGAATACAGCCAAGTCTCTTTAAAATGGTAAAATTATTTGTTAGATGTTATATTTATTAGGTTCCCGAGCAGACCTCAGGCTTTTTAGCAAGCCCTAATAAGACGCTAAAAAGATGAACATTAACTGAGTATTTTAGTTCTAGAAAACCTTGAAGAGCCTTGTTTGAACCCATTCATTAATAGTTTTCAAGACCGATGTGTAAATTCATACTCATAAGTACCCATATTTATTTTATTACTGTAGAAAAATCGCTGATATCGTAAAAAAGCTGTACCTAATATTATAATAGGTTCATCAATCAATTCTTCTTACAATAAAGTAATGTTTAGATCATTTTAAACATGAGCCGTATTCTAACTTTAAAACACGTTTAGAAACAATCCAACTTCAATACAACTCCAATGTATTAACAACACAGTATAGCTAGCGCTTTAACGTCTGAATCAGAAATATCAGAATTTGCTTGAAAATTATTCCAATGCAATGCAACTTCAATACAACTACAATATTGGTTCAGTGTTTGGTGTGTGTTGGAGTTCTTTTAAAGATATATTGTGTTTTTAATGTATTGTTTGAGTATTTTAAAATTAGAATACGGCACCGTCTCAACCGTTTAATTTCTTTGACATGATAACTTGCTAGCTGTCAAGAATAAACTTTTATACTCAGAAATTGCAAAAAGAAATGCCTACGTTGTCTTGATCTGAACTTGGCCGTTCCACTCCCGTGCCCGATGCCAGATAGTGTTAATTGCTAATACATTTGACATCCGCTCACGCCACTCGTGTCAACGACATTAATTATCTATCGTCACGCCCTTCTCGTACTTAAAGTCTTGGTGACTAGGTGTATTATTGTGTGAAAGAAGTATTTTTAGATGTTAATAACAATACTGGACAAATCGTTGGATAATGAACTAGTATTGATGATAATTATAATGGAAATGGCACTAGAAGTGGGATCAATATAGAAATATTGGTGGAAATCAGAAATAACATACACGCTAATATAATGCTACTGATTATATTTAAAATTGTACCTATTCTTCGTACAAAATTTCTAAGTAAAATGGCGAAAGGGTAAGGATGCATATTTTAAGGATGCTATTAAGTTTTAGGGGATATTGGGAGGTGGGCTAGCATAGTCATCAAGTGGATGGAGGTCCTGGGGAGAATATGCACAAATATGCTAGTTCAGATAAGAAGTAGGTAATATAGGGTCTTGTATAGATTGCAACTTTAAATTTGAAAGCTGATGCTTCATGCCTTGACCACGACTCTTAAATGGGGTGTTTGGTAAGGATCAATAATTCTTTATTGCACAACTATTATTGGTAATATTCAATTACATGTCAGACTTATTTCTATAACATAATGGTGTCTAGTTTCGGCTCCCACCTGGTCCGAAAGTGCCAAAAATGCTGGCAGCATTGCCGCGTTGCACAGCGAGTGAAATTTGTTGGACCAGGTAGGATCCGGAGCGTGGGTCGCAGCCCCTATCTCTCAGACGTAAGTAAGTAGTCCAAAACATAAAAGTACACATTACATATGGATTTTAAAATAATGTAAACAAACAAACACGTCATTTGTTAATTTGGGTAATGAAGTATATTTCGTATCAATGACACTTCTTATTTGGCAAGTGAAATTCGGCAATACAATTTTCGACGAAAAGGCAGAATACAGTTTATTTGCACATAAGAAAACTTATCAAGACAGACTTAATGAACTAACCTATCAACCTCAGAGAAAAATAGAGAAGACTGTAGGCGGAGCATGTAACAAAGTAACATTTTGTAAATTTATCACAAACTGGCCGAACGATTGAGAGCGGTTATTGTTTATATGAAATAGGCTATAATATGTAAACATGGCGTATTTTACCCCAAATCAGGCAATTTCCCCAAAACAATCCAGTTTAAATAATGACGGATACAGAATAGGCCCCGTAATCAGATGCTTGTCGAAAAATCCAATCTCGCTTAATGCGAATATTTCATATAGAAATGGTTGTTTGTCGTTTTATAGCCGGCTTTGTTATTCGACCCCCGATGAGATTATTGATGTTTTATGAGATTGTTCTTTATGTAAAAGTAGTAAAGTCGAGGTACTCGTAAAAAAGCACTATTTTCAGTTTCTTCGTTATTCTTCTGTTCAAATTACTTATCTTTCCTATATTTAAGTACCTATATACCTATCCAGGGGCCGTATTCTAACTTTAAAACACGTTAAGATACTTTTTTCTACTCCGGTACTTTAACGGCCAACGAATATAAAAGCATGTCTTATGCAATTTCAAAAAAGTCTATCTAGTCTATTCTTCAGAAATACCCTAGGGTTATTATGTGATAAAAAGCAACTGCTAACAGTGGTGCCCTATGAACCCAACAGATTAAAAAGAAAAACAACACTAAATTTACAACGAAAATCAAAACTGCCAACTTAACAAACAACTGAATTCATATGGCTTGGAACAATAACAAAACTAAAATAATTGCTGCCAACATAAGGAAAAAAGCAAGTAAGTTGATGACATTTGAAAATATTACCGTGTCTATGATTAGATTGATTAGGTTCTCTCAACTGTCATTTGCCTAAGTATTTCTTAAAGCGAACTGCGTTTAATTTTGTGTTTTATTTAATCACTAGTCGTGGAAAAAGTAATGTATGCAACGTTGTATAAGTAGGCCAAAAAAGGCTCATGGCGTCTTTATTTACAATTTTCGGCTTCGCCTCAAATTGTTACACACGCCACTCACCTTTTTTGAACCCTCTTATACAACTATTGCATAAAATACTATTCAACTTCAATATAACTCCAATGCATTAACTACGCGATACAGCTAGCGCATAAATGACTGAATCAGAAATATTAGAATTTGCTTGAAAATCCAGATGCAACTCCATACAACTTCAATATTTGTTGATTATTTATTTTGCGTTGAAATTATATTTGAGATATATTGTGTTTTTAATGTTTTTTATTTTTTTTAAATGAGTATACGATACCAGATGTTAAAAGTTCAGTTTATGTTAGTTGTACAATGTAGGTTAGGTACAGTTGCCATCAAGTACATATATCGGAGCGGTCACGGTACTCAAAAATATCTAAACATGCACTTTGTCACCTTGAAAATAGAGGCGTTGTTCAGATATTTGTGACCACCTTGACCGCCTACCTACGGCCTACCTAATATTCCTATGCATCAAAGACACGTCGTCGAAACTGTTACGTATGATAGGATCATTCAATAGTAGGTGCGGTATATAATACCTTTACGACCAAAAATTACAGCAAGCTCAACCATTCAGGTGACACACACACCTTACTTTAAATTATCAAAAAACAAGCCCTGTTAACCCAAAAACCAGAAACCACAACAATTTAAAACTGTTGTTATTAACTTTTATCCCAATTTATCGGCGACCATCTCAGGCGAATAAAACAATATCATGCGAACGAAAAAACATTAAAAGAAATTGCATAAACAAATTACTGGATACAACATCAGTATTGTATCCGAGCAATAATCGTTATTCTGTAACTTAAATAACCTTTAAGGTGCCGTCCAAGGGAAAAGCGAAGAGAGGTATTAGGTACTTTAATCTCTACGCTCGACGCTATGGAATCTAAAACTAAGTATGTTTTTTTCTGATACATAATGATCATATGACCGTGTTAAATTGGCAGATTGGAGCACATTCATTTTAATATCTGACAGGAAAAATAGATGGCATTGCATTAGTCAAAGGAGCTTGTTAGAAAGTTGGGTCGACGAATCAGTGTCCTCCTTAGCAATGTAGGGTGGCAAACACTGCTGCCTGTAATTGTTATGGTACAATTATTACATTTAGATGGGTCAAATAAGAATGGAGAGTGAAATAAGATTATACCAGACAGGACAGCTAAAAGGTAATATTCGCTCTCTGAATTCAAACACGTCAAAGAGAAGGCAATAGAATGGAGTACATAGGAATTGATTCATCGACAAGAGCAGCTCTCCAGACAATGATAATGACGAACGGAAAACAGGTTATTCCGAAGTTGGACTCTTATAGTAAGACTCTTATCAGACTCAATTGTCTGAATTTTAGAACTACCCAAATATACCTTCTGACTACTTAGACCTCTCCCTTGTTTGATTTTTCCTAGACTCCTCGTCCTATAACTTGGACCACACCAACCAGGTAGGCAGTCCACTTTGAGTTATAATTATGACTGGTTTAACGTATGTCTTCTTCGGACACAGGGTGTCCTTATTACTCGCTGTCGCCCCCCGCTGGTCGTATCGGGACAAATGGCGACGTTGACGTGTTGCCGATGAGTTGTGGCTTGTTGGGGGACATACGTTTTGTTTGTAAGGATTTCGATGGTAGCTGGTTTTTGTTTCGATTTCTCTTGTTTTTGTTTTTTTTTGAATGACTTGTCTTAGCTCGAGTTTCTGTGTAGAAGGAAGATACAGTACAAAGAGTAGTCAAAGGTTAAACACTTATCAATAATAAAAACAAGTGGTAATATTGATACAGCGGATGATGATGATGATTATAATGTAAACGCAAATTAAATAATATATATTATTATTTAATTTGCGAGTATAGGTTAAAGTTAAAATAAAGCGGCATTAAATACCTACCTAACACAATTTAAAATTAATAAACCGAGAACTAGTGATTCAATGGACTAAGATTCTTGAAGAGAATCAAGTGAATTTGCAACACTTAAAATTTTGATTACCTACTACGTCTACTAAAAGTTGTATAGTACATTATAATTGCAAATAAGAAACAGAAACAAATACGATCAAAAACTTCCAAGGCCCAAAAACAAAATGCGAATTATTGCCCCAGTAAAAAAGGAAATATGACATTAAGGGGAGTATCGAAGATTTGGAAAAGTTTGATTGAGGCGACAAACTTTTGATTGTATCCGGAATATTCTGGATAAGGATAATAAGATTGGGAATGTAAGTGTGGATTAAACGAATATGGACCTTTTGTAATTGATAATAAGATTTGATAATGACAATGAGCATTTCATATTTTCTAGATTTTTATTAATCTTTTGCATACTAATTGTTGTAACGTAATGTAGGTTTGCTATTACTGATAATTTGGCAAGGAACACTACCACGTGTCAGTTTATTGCAGCTCAAAGTTTTGTGCATAAGTGTTCTTCAGGGCACAAATTTAGATTGGGGGTAATCACATGGTGAATGTTTCTCATTTATATGCTAAAATCTACATGGCAGGTTCTTTGCGCCAGATGGGTTCAAGTATACCTAATTCATCTTTACTTGCATTATCATAAACAAACACAAATATATTATCACACTTTTCTCTGGGGTTTCAACGTAAAATGTTGTTGTATGTCTAGATTAGCACACGTGTGTTTACATCATAATACATAATAATGATAGTAAGGATGAATTCGGTATAAGAAATCTAAGAACCTAACCTAAGTTAAATTTCCCGGTAGGTCTCATGTTGTGCAACTATCAGCGATCGACGGGCATAAGTCGCTTGTCACGATCAATTCGCTGCCACAAAGGGTGACAAACTAATGCTCCCGCGCAACAAAGGCCACGCGTGGACTCTGGCCACACAAGTCACCATAGAGCACTGGAACTGATCTTAACATTTACTTGCATGTGTAGGGTGTAGGCAGACCTCTGTTCTAGTTTGAACTAGGTTGCTAAGCAATGTTGTTTTTACATCGGTCTTGTCACTTCAGAAAATAAATATATCATGTGCTTACAATGAAACAATCTTTTAAATAATAAAATAATGTATTTCGGTATAAGTTTAATGAAGTAGGTTCACAGCAAAGTGTACAGGACTTCACATTGCTAAACCTAATGTCATCTGTGCCTAATGTCAACACTGATAGATCAGTCTGTCAGACTTTTAGGAGCAAAATCTAAACGTAAATATAGGTACTTGGATTAGGTCATTTACTTATGAAGTAAATTTCGAGATAGGTCACGCTTAGGGAACGTAACATTCGATTTATTTTTGTATTAAGCAGAACGTCTGCTAACGATACCACAATAAAGGATATGGTGGATGAATTCGCAGCCTCAGGTGTAGTCTCAGTTGGTCAGAGCGATGGGCATGTTTCCCAGAGTCACGAGTTCGAGTCTCGCCTGAGGCAGTGGATTTTTCTACTTTTCCTTTATTTCTAAACATTGTAACATTCGATGTACTTAGATCAGTTCCTAAGAAAATTACTATCTTCTTGCAAAGTGATCATTGCATTCATTGACTAAGACTTTTGCCACTTATTGATCTCCCTTTCCACTGTATGAAAAAACAGGAATTGAAATCCTCCTCTCGCAAGGAAAAGTAAAAAATGGTCAACTTTATTTTCTCCTATATCTTTTTTCGTAATAATAAATGAACCTAATTCTCAGAACCTAACCTAAAAGTGACTTCCCATACTTCCTTACGTCTTATTCCTACGCAGTTATCTATTTATTTATCATTTATAGGCAATTAGAAGTACGCTTCTAGATTATTTAGCTATCTCAGTACTTGCAATATGTCTATCTGGATCTGTGGCTTAGCGTGGGTGTCCTTCCCAGAAATATAAATGTGAGGAATAACTAATAACTTGTGACATGGAACTATTTAATGAAGAGTCTAGCTGCTGGATTGAAAACTATAAGAACATAGGAAGCTTTTATGGGGCATAGCAAAAACGTTTATTATTTCTGCATAATATGTCAACACTGCAGTGCTATAAGGGAATCAGGTAGGTAACGCGCATGTGAAAACCATGGTGTTAGTGATATGCTATGATGACAAAAACCATTTTTCAACCGACTTCAAGATTTCGAGGGCGGAGGATATCAATTCGTCGGGATCTTTTTTTTTTTTTTTTCGAGAAATCGAGTGAACTCTTCAACTAGGTATTATAGGCATACCAATAGCGATTTCACTATTTTTTACAGCAACTTGGCCACTTCCTCTTGGAATAGCTTCCTAAGTGAAGTCGGTTCTTTTTTTGTTTTTAATTATTTAGTTCCTGAAGTAATGCTACGGTTGTGGAATAAAGGCTCTTGCCAGGGTTTTCTCAATATGGGGTTCATCAAAAAAACACAGTATCAGATATTAAAGTGTCGGCAATGCGTATGAAGCAACCCTAGAGGTGCAGGCAATAAGGCATCAATTTGCTATAGTTACTGCTTATTATTTGGAGAACAGTATACTTTTTTACAACCGACGTGGTACAAAACAGCCAAAATCCTAATTCGAACCCAAGCTAATGACCACACATAACCAATGGGTGGACAGATACGTTTATCGTTCAAAAACGATCGGGATTTACTGTTAACGGCCTTAATCCTGACGGTGACATAACGACGGCGCGACAAAAACGATATTAGGTATATCGCCAGTTAACAAACAAAACAGATGAAAGAAGATTAACGAAGAGGGTGTATGACAAAAGAGTGGAAGGATCAGTTGGAAGTGAAAGACTTAGGCGAACTTTCCTCGACCAAATCGGGGAAATATTACAAAAAGGCCAGGTCAGAAGTACCTAAACCGACGAGCATGTATGAAGAACGTTATGAGAGTGAGTGAAGCGAAAGTGGTCTGTCAGGATCGTAGCAAATAGAAATCCGTGATCTCTGCTTACCCCTCTGGGAAACAGGCGTGATTATGTGTCGTATGTACTTACATATGTACAAACAAAACTATAGCAAGTAAGGAATCTGGTGATCTTCAAAATATCGTATCTTAGTATTACATGCAAATAGAGATACGAGGTTTATTATGTTGTATTAGTTGCATATCGAGTATTTAGTGGTCGATGTTGTGGTACTGTTACTTGGTAATTAAAGGTCGTAAGTGGCTACGTTTTTGTACTGGAGCTCGTCCTTTTGCACACGAATAGCCTAAGTGTTGAGTTACGTCAGTAAATTTTTTCTTCGAGTTTGAATAACAAATGATAATAGCTAATCTACCTACCTACTTACTTACGAAAGCGGCTATCGCAGGGAATGGACGCTAGTAATTTCAGAGACATACATCAAATGCGTCTGTTTTTTTGAAAATCTTGGCATGTTGCTCATAATTGATAAAACCTATCTCTTTACATAAAGAGATTTTAATACTTACCTATGCTTATATTTTGCCAGACATGTTCTCTTTAGGCGCACTGGTTGACTGATACAAAATGCATTAGTCGTTGAGTCCGCCCTTTTATTTTAAATTTATACTAGCGACCCGCCCCGGCTTCGTACGGGTGCAACTATACATATAAACCTTCCTCTTGAATCACTCTATCTATTTAAAAAAAAGCGCATCAAAATCCGTTGCGTAGTTTTAAGCATACATAGGGACAGACAGCATGAAGCGACTTTGTTTTATACTATGTAGTGATTTATGTAAATAAATATATACCTTAAATCACAGTCGACAAGTTATAGATATTGAGATAATGAACACCTTCAGACCGACATATCACCAGAAGGTACCCGTTTCATCAGAATGTCCAGATTCGATCTTTCCAATCGACTTCATGTCGCTACTGGAAAACCACGATAAATTTACCGTCACTTAAACCCGAACCGTCTAAAAGCAACCTTATATTTGAAGCTGTATAGCTGCTATTGTTTACACCAAAAGCATTTATAAACTTGTAGATAATTCCGATCACCTATTTTTTTCCATTTGAACGCGCATCGTGTGCATTCTGCCATAATAAGATATTCACAAAATTGGTACCCATCCACACATAAAAGCAACAAGTATATTGAAGGACCTACTTATTTTGAATTTAAAATCTAATCCAAGAGATGGACAATTGCATGTTTTTTATAATGGTTTTCACGGCTCTTTTGCTTGGTGGGACAACCATGGTCTTTAACAAGCAGAACCTAGTTAAATCTAAATAACTTGATCGGCTTCTAATAACTATAACACGAGAATGAGGTCTTATTTATACTGGACATATGAAGCGATGCGGTATGTAAGCACTGATTAATAACCATTAACTATTGGAACTTGTTAGGTGAATTCGAAATTTAGAATTTGAATAGTTATTGATCACAAAATGCATACGAAAACCAAACGGCACCCGCTTTACCGCTATCAAAAAAATACATTCCAATGAACCCATGAAATCGATGCTATTAATTCAATCAAGCGTCAAATTAACATGGTTAATAGCTAATCAAAATACCTTTGTTAGAATACCTTAAACTCAATGACCTAAGTCTACGTTTATAGTATTCTAGTACTTATGCTTCAGAGAATTTGGAATTAAATCAAAGGAAGGAGTTTAAGGATGTATTGCTTTTTAAGACCAATGGTTTTAATGAAAATTAACATACCTATTTTATTACCGATTGTATTAATTTAATTAACTATTAGGAGAATAGATTACCGTCGAAAGTTCCGTGTTTTATTTTTGCATCTGACTGCAGAAGACGATGGTTGTGAATATAATTCACACATGCATGCTATTAAAAGATTAAAAACTGTTACATGAAATAAAGTATAAGACCTAATAGTAATATTTGTTACTACAAAAATTATAAAAATACTTTTAATTTGATTCCTTTCGTTACATAAAAAAAAAGTCGACGTCAAATTTATTTTTTGTTCTGACGGAAGATCAGCGCTGCGGGCTCCACTAAGTCCGTAGCAAGCATGCTGAGTCAGCGCCAATTCTATACCACAACACATGACCCTTGACCAAGTTAGCTATGTATATAATATGTAGCTATAAATAGTTTCATCCAAGTATAATGTAATTTATTTGATCTAATTTGATTGTTTATTTTTCGCTATGCATGTAAGTTGTGGTTGAATAAAGATTTTATCTATCTATCTATCTATCTATCTATTTTTACAATTTTACATATCTTCTTTCCTTCATATCTTTGACCTAAATAAAAAAAAATATGACACCTTGTAAATTAATCCACTTGTAAACTTTATAAACGTCTCTCAGGCCTCAATCAGCTAATTTATGTTTTGTCTCTTTCTAACAAACAATACTGTCAAAGTAACAGATAAGGACAAAACATAAATTAACTAATTGGGGCCTAAGAGACGTTTATGAATAAGAGGGTAAGTGTCTTCTTTATTTGGGTTGTTTCATAAAGTTGTACATCAATTACCTCCTGTAATATATTTTTAAAGACATTTCTAAGTCAAACTTATAAGCATTGTTATTATAGTGACAAGCAATAGCAAACCGATCGCTAAGTATAGAAACAGCTGAGTACGTCCTATAGCAAACTGTAGACTGTCACGATTAGTTGAAATCTCATAATCAAAACAATACAGAGTGAAGCAACATAATGAGGAACAAATAGACTGGGGAATGTCTAAGGCGACGCGCAGACACAACGGTTGTAAACATATTTTATCTACACCCATATCATAAACCCTCCATGATGCGTTCAAAAACCGCACGTTACGACCACCATAAAAATAGACTGTTTTGTTAGAAGTTAGAACAAATGTCTTATCTGTAACGATGTTATTATTATCAAATAATAATCAAAAAATCGATATCATTATGAAAATCCGGCCTGCTCCCCGATCGCCGGCACGCGCCCCTCCGACCGACACAATCGAGTTGGCCATGGCGATGGCGGTGCAATCCGTGCAATGGCAGTCATTCATTCATCATTTAGGGTTTATATTAATATGTGTGTAGATAAAACAGTTTATGCAACTGTACGTAATTAGGCCTTAAAACACTCGTGTGATCTTATTATGAAACTCGCTTCGTTCGTTTCATAAAACCACACTCGTGTTTTAAGGACCCCTATTACGTAACAGTTACATAAACTACTATAATGTGATCGTAGATTTTCCAGCATTTTTGGTGCAGTACTAGGATTGTTAGTATTGTAAGGCTATTAAATCGTTAAACGAAGTATCAAAATAAAATCAAAGCATTTAGAACTAAGTAGTGATGAAGAGATGGTTGATAATTAAATAACAATTTCACAAAAAAAACGTCATTGCATCGGTTTTGCTGTAATATTTACGATCACTGGTTATAAACATGAACTACTAGCGAAGTGGAGATAAAATTAGCAATCTAATGATTTTTTTAATTATTTATTTGTATGGCAATAAAATTACAAGTCACTGGATTATATATACTAAAAGTAGAAGGTTTAAACTACAGATTAAGGTTAGTCATCTTCAAATACTCGATGGATTTCTCGCCAAGATTTGCGAGGTCTTCAATTTGTCCATTGAAATTGGTGACCGTGCTTTCAAAAACCATGTGTTCCACTCTTTGTTCGAAGGCACCTAATAACCTATAAAAAACCTACCATGTAACAAAGTTAAAAGGATGTTCGATCTGGTGATCGATATAGATCGGTAAAAGGAAGAAAATATCAGTCGATCATCTATCAAGTATCAAGGTACGAATTTTGAAATTACTCAAAACCTAATCAAATCATCGACTGATTATCCTTTCCATTGATCGATCCACTATCAATAAAGTATCGTTTATTTGTGTGATTAGCAGTAAAAATATTATTTTTGAGTCTCAAATGCAAATGCTGTAATGAGAGTTATTTTTATAATTTGTCACTATACATTTCTGAATTTTGACGGTCGAAAACGTTTATGAAGATAAAGTAAGGTTCAACTAACAATAACTAATATATTACAGCATAGACCTCCGCTAATATTATTAGATTGAGCTCGACTTTCTTTGCACAGCAAAATCGCACGTCTGCGCGGAACCTTAGGGAATTGCCTCCACTCAGGATTCCAAGTAATTGCAACTCCTGGTCTTACGAACAATCTCCTGGCGACATCCCTGTCTCATTCTTTCCCATACATTCTGATATTTTCATCTCTTTCTCGATTATAGTTTTATACATTAAAATTTTTGCTTCAAACTTGATAAGTTTCTTAGTTTCTGCAATCGATTTTAAACTTTAAGTGAATAATAATTAAGTTTCTTTTCAAGTGCATGTTTAGTATTAGTATTGGTTTTAACTTTTAAGCCGATTTGTGATGGCGATTTTGCCGATTTTGCATTGATTGAAATATGAATTGCTATCGCTATATCCTTTGATCATGGCATAAAAAAGGAAGGGATTAAAAAAATAATTTAAAACGGGATATTTACCATGTGAGTTTTTTATTGTGAGCTTCCGATATTTAGGCACAGTTGCATGCGCCATTATCACGGAGTACGAAAACTCACATGGTAAATATCCCGTTTTAAATAGTTTATGTAATGTTAATTACCATGTTAGCTTAAAAGCGTATAAGTGATTTTAAGCCAGTGACAAACATGTATAGAACTCGTGTGTTAATAAGCGGTAACCGTAGCCTATGGATACTTGCTACTGAAAATACTGAAATCGAAACTGTAACAAAACCAATGAGCTTTAAATTCTATTATATCCTATCGTCTTAAATTAGGTAGGCTAGAGTCAGTCATTATATAATTTGAAAAAAAAATCACAACAAAAATATTTTAAATATCAACTGACATTGAACAATCATCGATTTATTTTTAATAATGTCATATTTTAGTCAAAACCTAAGTACATTGAAAGATGATCGATAGGCCGTGCAACTGTACCATAAAGCATCACGTAAAATACAACAATGATAAAAGTAAATATTACCACCAATCAAAATAAAGATTTCGGCATCGTGTGCGACCAATCCCAATAAAAATAACATTCACGACTCAATCTACAATAAAAAAATAAAAAACAAGTCCAGTAGCAACTGCGGGGCGAGTGACCGCTAAGAGATGGCGCTACTGTCGGTTCGATTTACAAATTAGAGAGCGCGGCGCCCGCGCCGGTGAGTATTCTGACGAGTTTGAGGCGTTTTATGGACGTTATTTTTTATATCATGGGACAATCTTACACAAATCAACCCAGTCCCACAGTAAGCTCAATAAGGCTTGTGTTGTGGGTACTAGGCGACGATTTACATAATAGATAAATACTTAAATACATACACGGAAAAAAAAGCTTCCGGGATATTCTCAATCCAAGACATTATTATTTTCTTGAAAATATTTCTTCGTGACAAGTATTTATTTCCTTTGCCAAAAATATGATTCTTCGCTTAATAAAACCACGTTTTCTTAAAATAGAAATACAAAAATGTATTGTTTCAAGAGTATATTGAGTAAATAAGAGAGATTGTACTTTAATCAAACAAGTATTATCTTAGGTAAAAGAAAACTAGAAAATCTGTAAGAATATAATCGCTTCGTTATATTTAAAACTAGAATTTATTTTCGTTAAAGGAAATAAATGCTTGTCACGAGGAAATATTTTCAACATAATATAATAATGTCTTAGATTGAGAACATCCCGGAAGCTTTTTTTTCCGTGTAGGAAACGTCCATAACTCAGGAACAAATATTCATGATAAACACACAAATAGATGCCCTCACCGGATTTGAACCCGGGACCTCCTGCTTCATAGGCAGCTAGGGTCACACTACCAACAAGGCTAGGAGGCCTTGGTTAATTTATTGTTTAATTAGCTCGTGAAAGATGATGAAAATATATTAACCCCCTTATTCATAAACGTCTTACAGGCCTCAGTTAGGTCATTTATGTTTTGTTCTTGTCTGACACTTGGGCAGTTGTATTTGTTAGAAATAGACAAAAGATAATTTAACTAATTGAAGTCTGAGGGTCATTTATGAATAAGCAAATTCTAGTTTTAGTCTGATTTGAAATTGCATTACGAAGGTTTAAACAGTTAAATACGTGGAAAAAATATTTTTGAAAAGATTGTATAACTATTTGAGTAATACCTTATGTATTTAACTTACCTATCCAATAAAATTATTTATATAAAAATTCCAAAATAAATATTGGATGGTTTAGAATTATTCCACCAATTTAAACTATAAGCTAAAAAGTAATCGGTAAAAAAATTGGAAGCTACTGAAACTTACTTAGCAAATCAAAATCATCATTGTAACTCATGGTTTCTAAATTCATTTTGATTGCCTTGATCATTAATATCATAATACTGTTTTTTAATGTCTTTCCCGACCACGGAACAATGGTGTTCCGGACCTTTGGGAGGCGTATGCGGAGCCGAAGCCAACGCGCAGAGGCCCTTTCGACAATTTAATGAAAAGTGAGGGGTACACTAAGCGGATGCTGCCCCTGCCCGTGTCATGGGACGCACGCAGAGACAGCATCCGCCATGGTGTAAGGACTATTGAGTATTAATGGAGTCTAAAATGTACTAGGCTATTGGGTGAAAAGTAATGGACTGATTAATGGGCTATTGGATGAAGAACCGGACGCCTGCCTAATAAAACGGTATCCAATTTTATTTCCGGCAGACGGTGACTCGTCGTCCGCAAGATGGGCCCCCATAAAAAGCGACATCAAAGATGGCTCAAGGGCAACACCGGTGCGGGAGCTGGGGGTAGAGAGGTGTCACTGGACTTTAAACATATTGCCAACTCGCCACTGAGGTTTCCACATCTACCCTCGAGAACACAGCTCTAACGACCCCACTCTGGACAGCCGGCTAAGGCAAGCCAGAGGCAGGGGACCTGTCCCACCATCCGACAGGGCACCCCAGGGGCACTCATACTGTTTTTTTATTATTATTAATACATACATAATAAATTTCGTCACTACTTTGAAAAATACTCGTATCTCACACTTCTTCTCTAAGTTGAAACGCAGTAACTCTATACGCAACATTTTTCCTTTGAGTGACAGGACAAGATACAAGTTTTTTTTCAAAATAGTGACTATTTGTTACACAGCTTTTTACACAGTTTTATTTCTTGACCCCGTATATATTTATTTGTTTATTATTTGTGTCATTATGTGCATCAAAACTTGTCGAACTCGCGGAGCGTAAGCGAAGAGAGTTCTTACAAACAACTCCAGACCGAACTGTCACCTGGCTACTGGGACGTCTCGGCATTTGGATGGCTTTTTGATTTCGATAGTTTGTCCGACGATAACTTTAGTAACGTTTTTCTGATGTTTATGAAATTTCTTGGGGCTGTAGCAGAGATACATAAAATTTGTAAGTTCGTATATGAGCAGGATCGATCAAGTGGTTATGGAGCTAGAAGGAGAAAAAAAATCCTCCTTAGGGTCTTGTTATATTAGTCAACTCGTTTGCAAGTAAATCGCGAGTTCTCAGTTCGAGGCGCACTACTAGTAAATTAAATTTTAACCACTTCCCGGTGTCCAATTGAGCTGAAATTTGGTATACTTCCGTAGTTTATATGATAATGCTACTACGTACAATCAGCAATAAAACTGTGTATCAAAAAATATTGGGAGTTACTTTTTTATTATATCAGAATAAGGCGCCCACGAGATCGAACTTTTATTACTCAGCGTGTCATTATGACAATTGCATACAATATTGATTTTATGTCATTTTTTGTGGCCAAGAATGAAATGGACTCGATGACGTTCATTATTTACCTACGGCCCTTTTCAAGTTCGTGAGGTATCGAATTTGGAGAATCGAGGCGGTTAATTTGGCTATACAGGGTGGCTCATTCAAATCGGTCCGTATGGGAATGTCTGAAACTGTGACCAATACAATATCTACATACTTACTTTAAGTGGGCTTTTCAATTGATTGTTAGTGTTTGATTACTGTAGATAACAAAACTTCCTTAAAGATTTAATGCAATGCTAATGCCACATGATAAGGTGTATGTAACAAGTAGAGAGGGACATACAAACAGCCATAGAGATAATTTTACATGCCTGAACTTGTTGAATATTGTAACGGTGGTCACTTCGAACACCTACTACGATAAATTAAACTATGTCAAAATAATGCATTTTATTCATTTTAGACATCATGTTTCTTAAAGACATTTACAGCTTAAGACCTACACAATCGATATTTAAATAGAAAAAGTGTAAGTTTATTTTTTCAAAACAACCGAGTTCGATTCCCGAGCTGGGTAAAGTTTTTTTTTTCAAATGTATGAATGCAGTTTTTCTTTTTATCAAAATCGGTGACATGATTCCTAAGAACAAATCTTCGTATGTCTTATAGTTTCAGACATTCCCATACTGACCGATTTGAATGAGCCATCCTGTAGATGTAATAACTTTTATTTTGATTAAGGAATAAGTTATTGGTTGTAAATATATGAGTGGTGCTAACTCAAACAGATATACAAAAGATAGGTAGTAGAAGAAACAGGTAGGTAGGTACAGTTGACGTCAAAGATATGTTTACACTTTTGCACCTACAATAAGGTGCAACAGTACAAACATTTATTTGATGTCGACTGTACTAAAAAGATTATAACCTATAGAACCTAGACTGACATGAATATAAAGACATACACAACTTGCTATTACTACTTTTAAATTATAAAAGAAATTAAGTACGTACTTCGTTTTAATATTTACACAAATTGTATTGGTTCTCTTGCTTTCATGGAAATGCAGGGTCTTTTGACACAAGCATGTTTGTTGCTTCAAAGGAGGTCCCAACCTTAATGTGGTAACTGTAATATAAATAACCAATAAACATCCTTTTCTTTTTGTACCTATACTCTTTCAATTGTTTACAATTATTACTTCCATCTTCAATTTTTACGTTACTATCGCAAAACACGGCACGCATTGTACCTTATAAATCACCGATAAAAACTGGCAAAGCAAAAAACCCTAATCCGATTATCCGTATCGAAAAAAAAACTATAAACAGCAAATCCAAAAAACACTTGTATCCATATCTTCCGGAACAATACATTTTTTTCACCGCAATCTGAAAAGCGATGTCATCCTTCGTCGATAAAAAAACGCCTTTTATGTTGCAGAACCAAGTTACTAATGCAGTTGGTGTGGATACTAAAAATATAAAGGAAAGAAGTATTTCGATACATTTCATTATTATGCGTTTTCTTCGAGTTTTAGAATTGCAGCATGTTGACAAGTAGATGTGTTACTTTCTGATATGTTATTTGAGAAAGAATATCAAATGACGTACGTTTTATCACGTGACAATGCTGACCAAACAAACCTTATGTCATAATTTCTTCATCATTAATCATTATTTTTATTTATTAAGGCAAAAATACGACCGATACTTATGGAGGTCCAAAGGGGAGGCCTATGTTCAGCAGTGGACGTCTTATGGCTGAGATGATGAAGGCAACAATAAATCCACTGCTAGACCATAGTATTTCTTAAGTCCCTCTGACTAGTTTTCTGTCTTCATCCAATGTTTTATCGACGTCCGACTTCTGATTTAGTTTTTTTTTTGTACTTACCAAGAATGATCGCGAGAAATTGTTAGAACTACTAAAACTACTATGCCCATAATTAAAGAACTTTTATGTATCTACGTCAACTGCAAGAATAGCTTTGTTGTGTTGTGATCAGGATTTCTTTTCTTCACCATTCAACATTCGAAATTAGCCTCTAACTCTTATAATTTAAAGTTCTCGCTATAAGAGGATTACGTTTGGATATTGGAAGCCATGAATTGATATTGTTATGTGATAAAAAATGTGATTGGGATTGTGAGATCGATACTGAATTGGTCACCTGTTTGGGAATATTTGTGTTATGGAAAAAAAACACGCATGGATATAATGGTCTCCTAGAGCTTCGATTTCGAAGTTCACAAGTTCGAAACCAAAGTCAAGTTATCTAGATACGTTCTTTTGTTTTATTACGGCTTAATCATGTGTAAGTGCTATAAGATAAGCAAATTTTACGACTTCATTTTGTTGCTGAGCTACATCAGATGATGCAGGTTTTTTTTCTATATTTATACTTAGGTAAGTATCTCATGTTACCCTCCGACAAACCTAGTCTGGGGCCGGTCTGAAAACCAGCGCCGGGCTTCTATGCCCAGCACAAGCTGAGACTGGTACCCTTTGCCTATAATGTATCAATAAAATTATGTGTAATATTAATTCTTATTTTTATTTATATTTAATCATAGTGTAAAATTTCCTATGATGTAATTTTATTATTGTTTCTTTTATGTTATGTTATGTGGCAATAAATTATTCTTATTCTTTCTTATTCTTATCTTATTTTATTGATCAACTTGTTATTGAAAAATGTGTCTTTTATGTCTAGAAAAGTCTAGTTTATTTTTCGAAAATAATAGGTTCTGTTTTCTGTTTTATAGTTATAACTCATTATCATCAGCATTTCACCGTTTCATCATTATCTCGATCCACGTTTTTTCCAAGTATTTTGACCTCTGGGAATCCTGCTCAAACAGAGCAACTATTAATATAATTTAAAACCGTTCAACAGACAGCTAACCGATATTAAGCTTTCACACTTCACACCAATTACGCTTCTACCCATCCAATTTCAAAATGTCATAAAACATTTGTAATTCTAACCATCATATCACCTTTTGTATCCCCACTTGAAACCATATCTAAATCTCTAAAAGGTCTTATGTTCTCAATAGATACTGGCGCATACGCTTTTCCGACATCAGAAGTGGGATCGAGTCTGCGCGATCCATCAATGTTGTACTGGTGCGCGCGCGCGGCAGATAAAAATGATTAGTCTCTTAGATCAAGATAATCGGTATTGAGGCGATCGCATCTATAAATTGATCGGACGGTGGTGCTTAGGATACAGGATGCTTGTATTGGGAATCCTTCCAAAAACAATTAATTAATCTATTAATTTTCTATTCGACAAATTCGTAGTCAACGTATGCGTTGAGAATTGAGATACGATATTTTTCAATATGCATCTAGTTAGTGTGTTTGGGCAAACATGCTTTGTTGATGAAATGATTCCATTTAACTCCAAATTAAAATAAAAAACAAGAGTTTGTCTATTCAGATGCCAGTAATTTTGTGTAAATAAGGAATTATGACACTCAGTATACACTGAGTCATTGAAAACAAGAGTATACTAGGTCATCCTCGCCTATGATTAAGAGTCGCCAGGACGCTCGCGTTCCCATACAAACGTAGTTCAGCTCTCATTTTAAAACGGCATGCTTCAGAACCATAAAATTTGGCATGGGCATTCTAGTAGATCTAGGTCGGACATTCGTTTTCGTTGCTAAAAATTGTAATACAAAGAAAATACAGCCAGTTACAGATTTACATACAAAACTTATTTTTGCTATATTTTCTTGGTATTAGAATTTTTAGCAACGAAAACAAATGTCTGACCTAGATCTGTACTACTAAAATGCCCATGCCAAATTTCATGGTCCTAAAGCATGTCGTTATAAAATGAGAGCTGAACTACTACGTTTGTATGGGAACGCGAGTTCACGCGAGCGTCCTGGCGACTCTTAAGTATTGATTTTAGACCCTGTCATGCCAGATTATCTGTCACTCTATGACGCTGTGATAGATAATCTGACATCAGTTCGACAGCATCGATGCTTCCTGTCCACCATCACCACCGGCTACTAGTGCTATTTTCCAGGGAATCACCCTGCAATTGAAGATATAGTAATTCCAACCATCTTCAATTAGCAGTGTCGGGGCTTCCGACCTCCTTGCCGACGAGACAGACTGACTGACTGGCCAACCGACATAATATTCTGGAACGACAGACTTTAAATTCAAAATTAGACAAGACAAACAATAGTCAACGACAGACATCAGTCCACGACCGAAAAATCCTAGGAACCAGACCAGACGGTTCAAGCAGTTAAATGAGACGTTTTATTGGAAAGGTATAATACTCTCGATAGAATATTTAAAATTTAAGTTGCCTCATTAGAAAAAAAATTTGAAGTTGGGTCCTTTTTCCCCTTATTTTTCATAGCTTACGTAAACTATAAGAGATTAAGCAATATAACTATGTAAAAAATATGGTATTCTGGTTTATCCAAAAAGTCACAGAAGCAAAATTAGGCAAAACTTTATAGATTCGCTTATTTATCGTAGTTTGGTCAAAAAGTCTGATCCTTAAGAGCGCTGCATCTCTTTCTTTCGTGCACGGGAGCCATAAACGTGTCTCTAGCGGATGGGCGTGGCTTGTCCAAATCGAGGAATGGCCTTAAACCTAAGTTAATAATCCTTTTAGTATCTAAGTTTCTCCCCCAATCTAGCTTTGCTAATTAAACTCAAAAATCATTATCCTGCCTTAAAAAGATCATGCTGTATATTGTGATGCCACTCGGCGGTAAGATCCCGCGCCGATACTGTCGCTGTGACAGATAATCTGGCATCAGTTCGACAGCATCGATGCTTCCTGTACCACCACCAGGCTAATAGTCGTCTTATTCCTTTACCGGCCATTTATCATATCTGTAGTTGGAGACAGTAGTGGAAATACAACGATGAAATTAAAGCACAAGCATTTCTAATCCAGGATACATCTTAAGTTGCAAATAGAAGATATTTTAAGTGAAGAACGTTCTCGAAAGGTTGACAGGTCAAGGGAAAATAACAGAACCAGAAATTCTTTTACTAGCGATTTTTCATATTTTCAGTATCATACGGTGGCTTAGACTAGGCGACTAGTCAGAAAACAGATATTTTTCTGTACATAATATTTTGATAAATATATCATGCTAAATTACTAGCACTAAAGGATTATTCTCTATAGTAGTTCCTTAATTCTGAAGATCTTGATCATCTGGCCTCTTTCTGTGTCGTATGACTTGGCTTTCTGGATTTCGGGCATCAGTCTGTGAACATCGATGCTTTCTGTACCACCACCACAGACTAATCCTTCTCATTCATAAACGGCCACTAAACTTAAGAGATCGCTGATAATCGTTTGTCCCTTTCCCTCATATAGGTTGGACGGAAAGGGACAAACGATTATCAGAGGCCTCTTAACTATAGTAGACGTTTATGAATAAGAGGGTAATAGTCATGTTACGAGAAAGGTATTAAGAATGAATGCGGAGGGATGTAGGAAAAGAGGAAAACCTAGGAAAAGATGAATAGATTGTGTGAGAGATGATATGAAAAGAAAGGAGGTGAGTGATGAGATGACGGGTGACAGAGATGTGTGGAAAAAAAAGACATGCTGCGCCGACCCCAAGTAAATGGGACAAGGGCAAGCGAATGATGATGATGATGACGAATAGTCATCTTATTCTATTTCGCATATCTGGTGTTCTTTTATACAATACTGGAATCACAAATGGCGGTGGTTTAGGCTAGAGTCTAGAGGAATTTACCAGGGAACCCACCCAAAAAGCTGATATGTTTAATTTAAACTTTTTCACCTCACTAGCTCGGAAAGCCCTTTTTGTTTGTTTAATATCTATTGTGAAAATCGCTTTTTATCCACATGTGGTGAAAGAGTTTTGACATAAGTGACAAGTGGCTTAAGTGACATTTGACAGCTAACAAAACGTAAAACGTTAAAAGTGCAGAATTTTTGACATAGCAATTAATGAATTGCATCGAGTAAAAACACTTAATACAGTCTTACAACTTTATTTTAATTCATAAATATCAGCATTCAACATTAATCTTCATTCTTTTTGTAAAAACGGATAAATTGTTCTGACAGCCGAATAAGTCTAAGTACGAACAAAACGCATCTGACATTTAATAAAACCTTTTACGTCAAAACTTTTCATTTCAATTCATCCATCATATCAACGTTAAATATTCGCATGTTTTTCTAGGTTGTTTTGTTAAAAATTAGTGATTCGAGTGATGAAGAAGTATTAAACACCTGAGGAATTACGGGAAACCGAGCAAAATGCACCCTTTTTCTTATTTTCCTCGCTGTAGTGAGGTGAAAAGTTTTGTGTTATACACGGGTGAAAGTTATTTTACGTCTCGTGTATTAAAGCACTCGCTACGCTCAGGATTTTATTTTTGAACCACTCGCTTCGCTCGTGGTCAATAATAGAATCCTTTCGCTAGCTCGTGTTTCAAATAACACTCGCACGTAAAATACAACTTTCACCCCTTGTATAACAAATAACTATTGTGAGACATATTAACACTATTGTCACTGCATGCGGCCGTTTTGTTGGCTCGATGGCGCGGCGCCGCAACGGCAGGTCGTGGATTGGTTCGCATAGCACCCTTATATATAGTGCTTGAGGATAGAGACCTAAGCTCCCCGAAACATGTCGCGTGTAGTGACTAAACACAACTGAGCTGGGGGCATAGTGGTAAAACGAGACTTATAGTCTCGAGTGCAAACCCTGGCTCGTACTACTAAGTTTTTCGGAACTTATGTACGAAATCACCATCTGTTGTATACCAGTCGCTTTTCGGTGAAGGAAAACGTCGTAAGGAAACTAGTGCCGACGCCAATTCATGGGATTAGGTCGTCAAGCGAACCCCAAGCCGCGACATAAAGAATACAAGCCTTCCGATACTAAATTTTTATTACAGGGCCATAAAATCTGTCCCCTTAAGCATTGATTATTTTAACAAATTTTGTGCGCCATGTTTGGCGGTTGACAGCTGTGACAGAATCAAAGAATAGTATAGACTTGTAGTGATTTTGACTACAACTTTTGTGACAAAACAATTCTTAGGGATGTCATCTCTTGTTACTCAATGCCCTTAAGTATCGGCTCTGTTCTTTTGTCTTCCAGTCAATACTTGGTTTTATTGACGTCAATCAGTATTGTCAGCTTAGCCGTATCGATCACGATCACGATTGGGGTCAGGCGTCCGATAGTTGACACTTGGATTTATTAGAAATTTATTATAATTGAGTTAGTAGATTTGTATTTGTCAATTCGGATTTGGTTGATTTGGTTTGAAACGGTATTTGATGGTTTGCGATACTTTACTTACTTTGGTTTACTTTGATAATTCCAGTTTAGGTGATGAAGACTGTTTTTCTGCAGGTTAAAAACTAAAAAATATGTACAGTCGCCATCAAATATATCGGAGCGGCCAAGGTACTCAAAAATATCTGAACATGCACTTCATCGCCTTGACAATAGAGGCGTTGTTCACAGATATACCTTGGCTGATCCGATATATCTGATGGCGACTGTACCCAACTAGGTATTTACTCCTGTTCTGTAGGTACACAGTTTTCGAAAAAAATATTTCTTACATTTTCATATTATTTTAACTGGGATATTCGAAAATTGGTCGAATCAGCTTCGTTTTATAATACATCAAACAAATTTGATAAGTACCTACTTTAGGAAGTCAGAAAACTGAACTGTAATGTAACGTCACGACAAATCCACCTCATTTTTAATGAGTTTTTATTGATCAAAAATAATTCAAATTTAAATAGCCATTGTCACTGTATCTACATGTTATCTAGCGTCGACTTTGCCATTTTGAATGTTGATTAAAACACCCAGTTCAGAATAATGAGACATTTACATAGAATATGTCATCTACACTATCTTTTACCCTACTCATCTCACCTCCACACACGGCACAATACCGCCGATATTTCATTGTCAAACTTAAATAAAGTCTTTATTTTGATGGAACGACACGATCAACTTTTTGTCGCTCGACGCGTCTCGAGACCAATCGATTGTGATGGACAACACACCTTATTGAGATATATCCGTCGACAAATCAATCATTTTACACTTCTAATAATCACATGACACCCCTGAGTTAAGCTTATAAGAGCTTTATTTGTTTGGCAATCATTTTGTGATCGGTAAATAAGTTTGTGGCAATATAGAGCGCGCTGGTTTGAAGTCAAATATTGAGAAATGGGCGTCCAAATTGCTAAGAACCAAAGATTTGGATATAAAGGTATTTTAGGTTTGACGTAAAATATGCAATCGTATTTGTCAGTGTTGAGTTATATTGGCTACGGATCTATTCGATTGAACGAAATAACGTTTATTAAATTGAGCATAAGGATTTTGAAGCATTTTGTTATATAATAATATCGTGTAGACAGACCATTAAAACTAACTTGTACTGTGGCTCCGCCTGCGTATGATTAGATTTTTATGTTATTTCTTTTTCTGCTCCAACCGATGCATTTCATAGAGAAGGTAGGTAGCCTATGTTCAGGCCAAAATGCATAGTTATATTTTGAAAATTATACTTTGAAATAGTTTGACTTCTAGCGGCGAATGGATTGCTTTATTATCTAAGTAAAAGTCAGTTCGATAACAACAAGCTAATATTATAGTAGGTAGGTATGTATATACATTTTAAATTCGGAAAAATTTAAAGCAGTCGTCAACTCAATGATTGCCTTCAGATTCAATAAAAATAATGAATAAATATTGAATGAATGCAATTGCGAAACAGTAAAACCATTTTTCAGCTCATAACGACGCCAAAATCGGTTTCGAATCTTCAAACACAGACACCAGAAAGCCAATAAACCTTCCGATCGAGCAATAAACCAACAGTAGCGTTGAACCGACTCCTGCGCATAATTACGATCGACGGCGGCGCCTTTGACGCGGCGCGGTTCAGACGCATTGGTTAAAGAATAACTATGGACGCAAAATTAAAGAGAAAAGTGTGCGTTAGGACAATTGGCTTGGATTGTTGATGAACAATCTTCTGCTTATATGTTTAAGTTAAGGTCAACTTGGCGAAGACCGTCGGCGAAAATCGGATAGCAAGCAATTACAGCTAATTCTGCATAGCTTTTTTTTCATTTCGTAAGAATTTAATACATACTTGAAAATAAATAAAAAGTATTGAAAAAAGTATTTTAATCAACTTTGGTACAAGATACTAAAAGTACAAGTACCTTCCTAAAATATCTATGCTAGGTACAATCAACAGCAGAACTAAGCGGGTGGGGTGTTCAAAGTGAGCTTGACAGGACTTTATTGTCAAGAGAATAAGAGCGTGGTAGATCATTTTGAACACCCTACAAGCTTAGCTACTTCTGCTGGTGACTGTACCAGCATAATGACATTTAAACTTT